>OY997273.1:585681739-586931739 GCA_963921465.1 Triticum timopheevii | reverse complement strand
TTATTGATGTGTACCTTACTAGAGCTCGCAGTAGCACCTGGGTATTTGATACTGGTTCTGTTGCTAATATTTGCAACTCGAAACAGGGACTATGGAATAAGCGGACACTAGCAAAGGACGAGGTGACGATGCGCGTGGGAAACGGTTCCAAAGTCGATGTGATCGCGGTCGGCACGCTACCTCTACATCTACCTTCGGGATTAATATTAGACCTAAATAATTGTTATTTGGTGCCAGCATTGAGCATGAACATTATATCTGGATCTTGTTTAATGCGAGACGGTTATTCATTTAAATCAGAGAATAATGGTTGTTCTATTTATATGAGTAATATCTTTTATGGTCATGCACCTTTGAAGAGTGGTCTATTTTTGATGAATCTCGATAGTAGTAATACACATATTCATAATGTTGAAGCCAAAAGATGCAGAGTTGATAATGAAAGTGCAACTTATTTGTGGCACTACCGTTTAGGTCATATCGGTGTAAAGCGCATGAAGAAACTCCATACTGATGGACTTTTGGAACCACTTGATTATGAATCACTTGGTACTTGCGAACCGTGCCTCTTGGGCAAGATGACTAAAACACCGTTCTCCGGTACTATGGAGAGAGCAACAGATTTGTTAGGAATCATACATACCGATGTATGTGGTCCGATGAATATTGAGGCTCGTGGCGGATATTGTTATTTTCTCACCTTCACAGATGACTTAAGCAGATGTGGGTATATCTACTTAATGAAACACACGTCTGAAACATTTGAAAAGTTCAAAGAATTTCAGAGTGAAGTTGAAAATCATCGTAACAAGAAAATAAAGTTTCTACGATCTGATCGTGGAGGAGAATATTTGAGTTACGAGTTTGGTGTACATTTGAGAAATTGTGGAATAGTTTCGCAACTCACGCCACCCGGAACACCACAACGTAATGGTGTGTCCGAATGTCGTAATCGTACTTTACTAGATATGGTGCGATCTATGATGTCTCTTACTGATTTACCGCTATCGTTTTGGGGATACGCTCTAGAGACGACCGCATTCACGTTAAATAGGGCACCATCAAAATCCGTTGAGACGACGCCTTATGATCTATGGTTTGGCAAGAAACCAAAGTTGTCGTTTCTTAAAGTTTGGGGCTGCGATGCTTATGTGAAAAAGCTTCAACCTGATAAGCTCGAACCCAAATCGGAGAAATGTGTCTTCATAGGATACCCAAAGGAGACTGTTGGGTACACCTTCTATCACAGATCCGAAGGCAAGACATTCATTGCTAAGAATGGATCCTTTCTAGAGAAGGAGTTTCTCTCGAAAGAAGTGAGTGGGAGGAAAGTAGAACTTGACGAGGTAACTGTACCTACTCCTTTATTGGAAAATAGTACATCACAGAAAACTGTTTCTGCGAGACCTACACCAATAAGTGAGGAAGCTAATGATGATGATCATGAAACTTTAGATCAAGATACTACTGAACCTCGTAGATCAACCAGAGTGGTACGGTAATCCTGTTCTGGAGGTCATGCTACTAGATCATGATGAACCTACGAACTATGAAGAAGCGATGGTGAGCCCAGATTCCGCAAAGTGGCTTGAAGCCATGAAATCTGAGATGGGATCCATGTATGAGAACAAAGTATGGACTTTGGTTGACTTTCCCGATGATCGGCAAGCAATTGAGAATAAATGGATCTTTAAGAAGAAGACTGACGCTGATGGTAATGTTACTGTCTACAAAGCTCGACTTGTCGCAAAAGGTTTTCGACAAGTTCAAGGGATTGACTACGATGAGACTTTCTCACCCGTAGCGATGCTTAAGTCTGTCCAAATCATGTTAGCAATTGCCGCATTTTATGATTATGAAATTTGGCAGATGGATGTCAAAACTGCATTCCTGAATGGATTTCTGGAAGAAGAGTTGTATATGATGCAACCGGAAGGTTTTGTCGATCCAAAGGGAGCTAACAAAGTGTGCAAGCTCCAGCGATCTATTTATGGACTGGTGCAAGCCTCTCGGAGTTGGAATAAACGCTTTGATAGTGTGATCAAAGCATTTGGTTTTATACAGACTTTCGGAGAAGCCTGTATTTACAAGAAAGTGAGTGGGAGCTCTGTAGCATTTCTGATATTATATGAGGATGACATATTGCTGATTGGAAATGATATACAATTTCTGGATAGCATAAAGGGATACTTGAATAAAAGTTTTTCAATGAAAGACCTCGGTGAAGCTGCTTACATATTAGGCATAAAGATCTATAGAGATAGATCAAGACGCTTAATTGGACTTTCACAAAGCACATACCTTGACAAGATTTTGAATAAGTTCAAAATGGATCAAGCAAAGAAAGGGTTCTTGCCTGTGTTACAAGGTGTAAGATTGAGTAAGACTCAAAGCCCGACCACTGCAGAAGATAGAGAGAAAATGAAAGATGTTCCCTATGCTTCAGCCATAGGCTCTATCATGTATGCAATGCTGTGTACCAGACCTGATGTGTGCCTTGCTATAAGTTTAGCAGGGAGGTACCAAAGTAATCCAGGAGTGGATCACTGGACAGCGGTCAAAAACATCCTGAAATACCTGAAAAGGACTAAGGATATGTTTCTCGTATATGGAGGTGACATAGAGCTCACCGTAAGAGGTTACGTTGATGCAAGCTTTGACACTGATCCGGACGATTCTAAATCGCAAACCGGATACGTGTTTACATTAAACGGTGGAGCTGTCAGTTGGTGCAGTTCTAAACAAAGCGTCGTAGCGGGATCTACATGTGAAGCGGAGTACATAGCTGCTTCGGAAGCAGCGAACGAAGGAGTCTGGATGAAGGAGTTCATATCCGATCTAGGTGTCATACCTAGTGCATCGGGTCCAATGAAAATCTTTTGTGACAATACTGGTGCAATTGCCTTGGCAAAGGAATCCAGATTTCACAAAAGGACCAAACACATCAAGAGACGCTTCAACTCCATCCGGGATCTAGTCCAGGTGGGAGACATAGAGATTTGCAAGATACATACGGATCTGAATGTTGCAGACCCGTTGACTAAGCCTCTTCCACGAGCAAAACATGATCAGCACCAAGACACCATGGGTGTTAGGATCATTACAGTGTAATCTAGATTATTGACTCTGGTGCAAGTGGGAGACTGAAGGAAATATGCTCTAGAGGCAATAATAAAGTTATTATTTATTTCCTTATATCATGATAAATGTTTATTATTCATGCTAGAATTGTATTAACCGAAAACATAATACATGTGTGAATACATAGACAAACAAAGTGTCACTAGTATGCCTCTACTAGACTAGCTCGTTAGTCAAAGATGGTTATGTTTCCTAACCATGAACAAAGAGTTGTTATTTGATTAACGAGGTCACATCATTAGTTGAATGATCTGATTGACATGACCCATTCTATTAACTTAGCACCCGATCGTTTAGTATGTTGCTATTGCTTCTCTTCATGACTTATACATGTTCCTATGACTATGAGATTATGCAACTCCCATTTACCGGAGGAACACTTTGGGTACTACCAAACGTCACAACGTAACTGGGTGATTATAAAGGAGTACTACAGGTGTCTCCAATGGTAGATGTTGGGTTGGCGTATTTCGAGATTAGGATTTGTCACTCCGATTGTCGGAGAGGTATCTCTGGGCCCTCTCGGTAATGCACATCACTTAAGCCTTGCAAGCATTGCAACTAATGAGTTAGTTGCGGGATGATGTATTACAGAACGAGTAAAGAGACTTGCCGGTAACGAGATTGAACTAGGTATTGGATACCGACGATCGAATCTCGGGCAAGTAACATACCGATGACAAAGGGAACAACGTATGTTGTTATGCGGTCTGACCGATAAAGATCTTCGTAGAATATGTAGGAGCCAATATGGGCATCCAGGTCCCGCTATTGGTTATTGACCGGAGACGTGTCTCGGTCATGTCTACATTATTCTCGAACCGTAGGGTCCGCACGCTTAACGTTACGATGACAGTTATTATGAGTTTATGCATTTTGATGTACCGAATGTTGTTCGGAGTCCCGGATGTGATCACGGACATGACGAGGAGTCTCGAAATGGTCGAGACATAAAGATTGATATATTGGAAGCCTATATTTGGACATCGGAAGTGTTCCGGGTGAAATCGGGAATTTTACCGGAATACCGGGAGGTTACCGGAACCCCCCGGGAGCCAAATGGGCCAACATGGGCCTTAGTGGAAAGGTGAAAGGGCTGCCCACATAGGGCTGCGCCCCCCTCCCCCTAGTCCTATTAGGACTAGGAGAAGGGGCCGGCCACCCTCTGTCTCTCCCCCCCCCCTTTGGGGAGTCCTAGTTGGAATAGGATTGGAGGGGGGAGTCCTACTCCCGGTGGGAGTAGGACTCCTCCTGCGCCCTCTCCCTGGCCGGCGCACCTCTCCCCCTTGGCCCCTTTATATACGGGGGCAGGGGGCACCTCTAGAAAGACAAGTTGATCATTGTTGATCGTTCCTTAGCCGTGTGTGGTGCCCCCTGCCACCAAATTCCACCTCGGTCATATCGTTGTAGAGCTTAGGCGAAGCCCTGCGTCGGTAGAACATCAAGATCGTCACCACGCTGTCATGCTGACGGAACTCTTCCTCGACGCTTTGCTGGATCGGAGCCCAAGGATCGTCATCGAGCTGAATGTGTGCTAAGAACTCGGAGGTGCCGGAGTAACGGTGCTTGGATCGGTCGGATCGGGAAGAAGACGTACGACTACTTCCTCTACGTTGTGTCAATGCTTCCGTTGCGATCTACAAGGGTACGTAGATCATACTCTCCCCTCGTTGCTATGCATCACCATGACCTTGCGTGTGCGTAGGAAATTTTTTGAAATTACTACGTTCCCCAACAGCTTCAGCTCAGCTCCGACTTGAAGTCAAAGATGCAATGAAGATGTCAGAGGACTGTCGTGCGCACCATCATGCCTTAAAGATAGTGTTGATGCATCTATCGTTGACACAACTGAGGTCTACTCAGCTTCTTGAGCTCTTTGGGGGGGGGCCCAACCTAGCCAGGCCTAGTGCCTTCTGAAGTGCTCTCAGTTTTGTATATTCTTTTGTTGGCGCGTTAATTTTCACTGGTGGCGAACTTTGATGCCAAGTGAATGTAATATGTGCGATAGCCGTGATAGCCTAGCGTAAGTTGCTTGCTTATTTATTTCCTTGTTGTCTTGTTTATTTGTTTGCTTCTACTCATTGCAGTTCTTTTTCCGTGGTTTGCTAGTGGCTGCAATAACCTATTTTTTAAAACTAGGCCACAATAACCATGGGCTAATATTTACTGTAGTGACACTGGGCCTCCTATAGGTCGTAGAAACAGTGGGCCTTCTACGGGCCGTAGAAACAATGGGCCTTCTACGGGCCGTATCATCAATGGGCCTTATACGGCAGTATGATCGATGGCCAAACATGGGCCAATAACAGGCCGCATTATGGCCGTAAACGGGCTAGAGTTGGAATCGTCCGTTCATGGGCCGACCATAACGGGCCAACGTTAATAGGCCGTATTTGATGACACTATAAAAACGGTCCAACGTATTAACAGACCACAAACGGGCGGACTATAACCACGGGCTGAATTTGGCCCACAAGCAGAAAATGACAGTAAAAGGCTGTAAGTAAACGAATGCTGGAAATGAGCCCAAGAATAAATGGGCTCTGAGAAGGCCGAAAGATAACATGGGCTGGAAATGGCCCAACGGAATAACGGGCCATTAATGGGTATAAAGTGATACACTGTTCATTACGGGACAGTTCCACCACGGGCCGTTAATGGGTTTAAAGTGATAAATTGTTCATTATGGGCGAGTTTCACCATGGGCCGCTAATAGGCCAAGAGTTACATAGGGCCTCATATGGGCCAAAAGACGTCATGGGCCATACATGGGCCAGAAGTGAAAACGGGCTGGAATCATATTGGGTGGCCCAAATGACGCTACTGGGCCTAATTCGGATAGGGCGTAACGGGCCTTGGGTTAGCGGGCTGTAAATGGGCTATATGCGAATAGGCCGTTAACAGGCTTTACATGGGCCGGCCCGCCACCTTTTGACCAAGTCAAACGGGCCAGCCTTTTCACAGGAATGGGCCTCTGTTGGGCCGTGCCACGTGTCGACGTATCATAGGCGCCTATCTGACCCACTGACGAGCTGACACGTGTTTCGTCCGGCCAATAAGAATTTTACACGTGGAAATTTCCCATTGGTCGGGGCTGTTAACGGGTTATCGGATCCAAAACCCGACCCGATAGCTTAACGGCGTTCCGTTTCGGTGGATGCCACGTGTCGGTCACCCTTGACGAAAGAACTTCTGTGACGCGTGATTTATCGTCATGGAAGTGGACACTTCCGTGATGATAATTTTGGTAATGTCATGGAACACTTCTACGACAGCACAGGTATGACTATCTTGATTCTGTCATAAATTTGTCATGGATGTACATGCATGACAAAAAACGCGACCTACTGTGACAAACACGTATCATCACGGAAGTGTATTTTTTTGTAGTGCATTTAGGCAAACTGAAAACGAAGAACCACTTGGTAAACTCAAAGTATATACACCTTGTCTCCTTGTTATCTATAGCTCTAGCCATGACTCATATCTTGTATGGCTTTTGTACTCATTCACCTTATCCCATTATCGTGGGTATCGTCTCACTCCATTTGCCATCCTATTATCATCGTGCTAGTCCTTGAACATTGAAGCAATTCTACCTCTCTTCTAGCCTCTTTTGCACATCCATTTACTTATATACCATAAGAAGAGAAAGTGTCAAATGTGAAATTTTAAATGTCAAGTACAAATAGGAATTTGTTGCATATAACAGAAATGTGTCTACCTGTGAGAGACCAGTAGGAGTGGAAACACATAGAGGAACGAATATAAAGTGTCTCAATAATTCGAAAGGGGTGCATTTTCCCTATGGAGGAGGACATCTCATTACCAACTCTGTGCTTTCTAATATGATTATTTACGTGATGTATTTCTTTGAAGTGCCAAAATGGAGTTAAAAGTATTTCTATGGTTGCTTCTTTATGATAGGCTTAATACGCTAAATACGCAAAAGCGGAGAAAATTTAATGTCACTAACAACTATGCTTACATACCATGTAATGTTATTGAAGATACCATTGAGAACCTCATTTTCCATTGCCCCTTTACTATTTCTTCTCGGATACGCCTTTCCAGTGGTCTCCGAATGCCTCACGGATTGCTTCGGTAATGCGCTAAAGTGCCATTTAGTAAATCAGAATATTTGTTATAATATATTGGAACATTTCAAAGGAGCTCATTAATTTCATTTTCAAAGGTATTAGGCCTTCGAGATTAGCATGGAGAAAAATCCCCAAATATGTATTATCCATAAATAGTTATTCAAGCTTCTTACCAAAGGATGAGGTATGTCATGATATATTCAGTACTATATAGATGGGCTCGAAGATTCTGTCCTTGGTCTAGAGGAAACCTGAGGACTCCCACTTTTTGGTTGTTTTTGTGAAGCGAAGACGACTTATTCTCTAGTCTGAAACTATTACTGTCAAGGATTACTCACGTGTTAGGTTTTGGGAGGACTCGTGGTTGGGAAATGCCCCCACTTAGCGTCCAATACCTACATGTTTTTGATATAGCTCCGCTTAGTCATGCCATAATAGAAGAGGGGATTTTTAAGGAGTTCTTTACCGAACATGGATGAAGGTGTAGTCATCGGATCGGTCCTCCATTTCTTGAAGTTTTTCTTATTTTTGTGTCAAACAATGTCATGTGTTTTCACTTTCCTAGAACTGTGGTAGATTTCTATAGGTTGTGCGCATCTAGCTATGCAAAAACCAGGAGTGAACTCTTCATGGTTGTATCACTTGATGCGACGTCAAGGGTCAACAAAAACTATCATAAAAAAGGTATGCCGGAAAAAGCATGCATGTTTACACAAAGAGTAGGTGCAACATAGAAGTTGGAACCGGCTAAATCACGGAGATCAAACAAACGAACCATCAAAGAGATCCATAATAATGATTGCAATGACTAAATGAAATATGCTTGTGCTCAAAGAGCAGAACTAAGATTACATGTCTCTTATTATTAATGGGATTACATGTATCCTCTCCTTGCTTACATTGGGAGGAAAGGACTCGAAGAAGACGCTTCAGGATCAGCGCCACCGAACTGCCAACCGAACCCCACCTCAAACGACCTCTTCGGGTCAATATCACCGCTAGGGAAGACAGTGCTTGTGTTGGTGTCATTACGGCCACTAGAATTGTAGCCACTATAGACCAGGGCGTTGAGGTCTCCTCCATACCTCATCATATCAAGTGAATCCTCTTGTTGCTGCGGCGGAGCCTTAAACATCGTGGGAGGCCCCATGTCCATGCCACTAGTGACATAGGGAGCTGGTGATGCTGTCGGATACATCATCGAAGACCCCATGTCCATGTTGTGAGTGATGTATGGAGCTGGTGGTGGTGCCTGATAAGTCGACGGAGACTCCACGTGCATGTAGTTGGTGACGTATGGAGCTGGCGGTGGTGCATGATACATTGCTGGAGACCCCATGTCCATGGTGTTGGTGACGTATGGCTCCTGGGACTGGAAGACAGGTGGTTGCCCGCTAATTTTTGTGATCCTTTCCCCCATGCTCTGGAGGATCACCTCTAGCTTTCGGCCAACATTGGTGAGATCCCCGATGTTGAGGCCATCAAGGCTCGAGAGGTTGCTTCTGAGCATGGCCTTGTGCAAGAGGATTCTGGTCTCGTTGTCTTCACAGACATCTTGGAGCTTGTGGCCCTTGGCCTGGAGCTTGCCAAAATGTTGGTTGAGAAAGCTTGCATGATTCACCGTCTTCTTGAAGTTGCCCTCCGGCATATTCATATACCGGTTCAGGACAGGCACCGCCTTAGCGGGGGACGGGAACACTTGTGGTACCGCCTCGCCCTCGCCATATACTAGCACACATGCCTTGGCGTTGCACATGATGGCCAACTCTTCCGCCTTCTTCCGTAGGCCCTCACGTCGCTTCTTTGAAGTACTGCATCTAGACTTTTTATCGAGGATGTATCAGAGGGCCACCTTCTTGCGAGCCATTTCCAACAAAGGGATAAAGCGGCAAAGGAGAGTTGCTTTGTTTTGGTGAGTTGAAAGCAATAAGGGTGGATAGATTTATAGTGGAGGATCAGCCAAGAGACTCAAGACGATTAAGATGCAGCGTGCTAATCCAGAAACTTTTAAATGTTAGTTGATAGGATAAGGAGGTGCTTCATAAATGCATCACTAAAGCACAATATTTCTGAAATTAACAAATGAAATGCTCATAGTAGTCGGCCGAGCCAAAAATGCGATAAAAGAATGGTTTCTCTCAAGAGCCAAATGAATCTTATTAACAGGATATGCTTATTTTAGCTATACATTACCATATTAATTTTCAAGTTTAATATGTTCTAAAGATGGATGCTTATTCAAACGACGTTCAATTGTAACCAAGTTATTATCAAAAATATCAGTAAGTAACATACTTAAATTATCTCATAATGCATAGATGAACTGAAATTAATTATTTACAAAGATATGTACGCAATTAAACCGATTGGTCATGCACGTTGTGTGAATTAAGTTCTACCAATTTTTCCTATATGTGAATTAAATGTGGTTCCATATATTCAGGATTGGCCAAAGTTACTAGATAACCACCAGTGATTCATGGTAACTGAAACGTAATTACTATCAGCATACATTCCAAGGCAATAATTACTTCCATCTAGAAGATATGGACCGACCATTTTCTTTAGATGTCTGGTTAAGCTAGGTAGAGCATCTTTTCTATAGTCGTAAATATTTGCGTATCAAAATTATGCGTACTTTTTTTAACATAGTACAGACGTAGATGCTCATACATACACACATACGCTCACCCTTATGAACGCACGGGCACACACATACTCTATCCCTATGAGCACTTCCGAGAAAATGAGCCGGCACATCGTCTTAAAATTGATGAAATCGCTACAGATGCCTTCGTAGTAGACGGGAATGTCTCCTCCCACACAACGCACATTGTTGGAAGGCCTGAAATAGATTCGGAAAAATGCAATCACCAATGCAAGTCTAGAACTTGAACCCTGACGGGTTGGTTCTGCCTCAAGGAAGCTAATCATCTGAGCACTGCTACATGTACTTGCCATATGTACTTGCCAGAGCTTTCCTCGCAAGAAAAAAAGAGCAATTGATTCCTTGCACTTAGAGGCCACAGATATATAGATATATTCAAAGTAAATAACCAAATGATAGCCATATCAACAAAATGTCAATCATATAAGCAGACATATGTACTCACAATAATTATAACATTCTTTCTAGGCATTTAAGCCAATCCGATATAAATCTGGAATATTCACGACTCGTCATATAATTTTTGTGTCTAACGAAGCTTATGCCTTATTTGAATCACCATGTGGCTTTGTGCTAAGTCAACATTATACAATAACTTTGTGGTGACGTATGACACGATAACTGGTGCTACATCTGCTTCCAGCACCAACTGGGCTACCACAAATGTCGCTAGCACCACCGCCACCGTTACCCTCTGCTAGCCTTGCACATTGCCATCACCGCCACTACTATTTGAACTCTCTCTAGCTACTGGTAATATTTCTATTGCCACCACTTCTCATCATTTCACCGTTGCATCCACTACGATCAATTCATCGACCTGTACCATGGTCATTGTTTTCCATGTGCCTCTTCATGTACCTTTGCCCCCCCCCCCCCCCCCCGGTTCCGCGACCCCCACCTCCCCAACCTCCAGCACCACCTCCTCCTCCACTCCAAGGCCCCCATCCACACACACTTTGCCGAGGTTTAGCCACGTTCACGTCCTTACAGAAACAGAAAAGTATGTTTTTGGTCCCTTAAATTTACAAGAGGTCGACATCTAGTCCTTCACCTATTTTTGGTCGACATTTAGCTCATGCCTCAAAACCAGATACATTTCGTCCAAAACCAGAAATGTGGCAAAAACTGCTGACGTGTCATTGGTTTTCACATTTTTTTAGGTATTGGTTTTCTCTCTCCTTCCCCCCTCTTCTCTCTCATACAACAAAATGCATTTCCTTGAGCACCTTGTCTGCCTTCTCCCACACCCATGGCAACGTTGCCGAGCTCGAAACCGTCCATCCTGCGCTAGTGGTAGCTGCACCATGGCCACTCGCGCATGTGGAGAAGCCACATTTCAACCTCGTCCCTCGCCACCTCCACATTGACTCCCTTCTCCGCCATGGTGCGCGTGGCGAGGGGCTCGTCGAGGACGAACGAGAGCATCACGGCGGATGCCCAAAAAATGAAGCTCTTGACGGTGGAGCCCCACCTGCAGTGCGCCAGGGACGCGCCCGTCGCGCCGTGTGCGAGCTCGGCCAGCCACCCTGTACCATGCCACAAGTTCGACGCTGAGGTGTGTTAGCTTTAATCTTGATTTGATGTATCTGCATGTTTTAGCTTTGGGTCTACATGTAACTTAGACGGTTTAGGGAGTAGCTAGTCGTGGAAGCTTCTGTTGAGTGTGTAGAGAAGACGAGATGCCGGGCTGCTGTGTGATGCAGCAAGCATGGTTAGATGTCGATTGCAGTGTGAAGCCACGGTGTTGTGGGATGTGGCACGGTCACGTGAAGCGGCAAGGCACACTGGAGTCAGGCCGGCGGAATGGAATAGTGTACTAGTTTGTTATAGTGTGCACGCATGTAGTTTGCTTGGTCAGGTGGTTGTCTGAGTAGTCTGGACGTTGGAGCGAATCAAGGAGATAGAATAGGTGCATGCAAATAGATGGTTAGCTCAGTGCATGGCTTAGTGGGATAAGTGGCCGAGTGTGCAGGCTAGGATAGTGCGTGCGTGAGTGCCAGGTCCTTTCCATAAATACATTGCATTGCGTTAATGAAATGAGAGGCCGTGAGGGCCGGGAAAACAATGTAGTGTTTGTGGCTGCCAAGTAAGAGTGCCCTTGGGCAAATATTGTGTGCTGTTTTTGGTATATGCGCGCGTATGTGTTGAGTCTTCCTCTAGTGTGTGTTCTTGTGTGAGACAAAAGAGGGAGAGAGAGAGACCTGCGCGAGCACGAGGCAGTTCGAGGTGGAAGAAGAAGAGGCGCTGCGAGAGGCGGCACCAACAAGGTGGGCATGCCGAGCTCGATCCAGCACGGGAATATAGTGAAGCTGTTGTGCAACGTGATGAGCGAGGACGGCGTAGCAAGCCTGCTGGTGTAGGAGCAACTCTCAAACGATGGCATGTACGAGTGGCTGCACGGGCCGGTGGTGCGGAAGTTGGGCGGGTTGCCGGAGAGTCACGGGCTGGTTGTGGGCCACGGCGGCTGGACGTCTAACGAGACTGCGAGAGTGAGAACTTGATGGCGCTACTGGATGGGACAGGAGCGCATGGGGAATGGGAGAAAGAGTACGCTGACCAGTTACGGGTACTTCGGGGGGTCGTGCTGTGCATGAGCCGCACACCAGCCATGGAGTAAATTGCAGAAAACCACAAGTTTAAGGGTTAGGTCATCAGAAAACACTAGATTACAGTTTCTTAATAAAAAGTATCACCCTTTTCATAAATATTTTGCAAAAACCACTGATCAACGGATTAGTCTCAAGCACGTTTACGTGGCATCACTGTTTGGGTTTATAAAGCATAAAAGCCATTAACTTTCTTCCCCTCATCCCCCCTCCCCTCCCCTCTCGCGGGCAGCCGTCGCTCCCTTCGTAGGAAGCCGCCGTTGTTTCCTCTGTAGGCAATCGCCGCCGTTGCTGCTTCCTACGCAGGCCACCGCCACTCCATACGCAGGCAACCGCCACCGTCGCCGCTCCCTCCGCAGACCACCGCCGTCGCTCCCTCAGCAGGCAACCGCCGCCGTCTCCGCTCCCTCCGCAGACCGCCGCCGTCGCCGCTCCCTACATAGGGCACCGCCGTTGTCGCCCGGCACCGGATCTGCAGGCTGTCGCCGCTTCCTCTACAGGTCGAGGCCGCTGCCGCCGCTCCCTCCGCAGGCCGTCCTCGACGAGCTGCAGTTGGCCGGCCAGTGGCCCGCCGCCGCTCCCTAAGCCCCGATGGTGCGCCCTCTCGCCGGCGACGAGACCCATGGTCCGCCCCATCCACCTTCCTTCTGCTCGCGTGAGCCATGGGCGTCGTGCAACCGGTTTTGTGCACACGAGGGCCTGATGGCGTTTTTTATTTTTGATTAAGGGATGTTTATATAAAATTGTTGGGACTAGTTTATAAATATAGATAAAAACCCATTTGGCATGAAAAGTTATGCCACGTATGCCAAATAGGGGCCCACCTATCATAAACGCGCTCAAACGAGACTAATCCGCCAATCAGTGATTTTTGCAAAATGTTTACGAGGGAGGTGGTGCTTTTTGTCAAGAAACTGTAACCTAGTGTTTTCTAATGACCTAGCCCTCAAACTGGTGGTTTTCTGCAATTTACTCCTGACCATGCGGCCATCGATGCAGTCAGTGGTTCCGATGTTGCCAGAAACATGCCAAGCGATGCAGCAAGACATTTCATGGCCTTCGTTAGCTCGAGCTTCCCGGGCGGCACGTCGGCGTGGACTCGGCGCCGTCCGTCGCTCATCCATGTGCAACAGCAACACTGGCATGAAAGCGGACGCGAGGCCGTGGTGACAGCAACAACAGGAGCCGGGCGAAGTGCTGCATCATCGTTGGTGTGCTGGGTGAGTGCACAGAAGGTGCTCGAGAAAATGCCACCACCGTGTGGGCAGAGACACAGGGGAGGAGAAGAGAGAAAACCGGTGACACATTATTATTGCCTAAAGGGCATATTTCCTTCAGTTTTATATGCATTAATATACTATTTTATATTATTTTTGGGACTAACTTATTATCCTAGAGCCCAGTGCCAGTTTCTGTATTTTCCTTATTTTTGAGCTTCACAGAAAAGGATTACCAAACAGTGTCCAAACGGAATAAAACCTTCGCGATGATTTTTCTTGGACCAGAAGACACCCAGGAGACTTAGCATTGACGAAAACACTTTTCCACCACCGCAACCTTCCATTCCCGAGAGATCCCATCTTGGGGCCTTTTCTGGCATCCTGCCGGAGGGGGATCCGATCACGGAGGGCTTCTACATCAACTCTATTGCTCTTCCGATGAAGCGTGAGTAGTTTAGCACAGACCTATGGGTCCATAGCTAGTAGATAGATTGCTTCTTCTCTCTCTTTGATTCTCAATACCATGTTCTCCTTGATGTTCTTGGAGATCTACCCAATGTAATCTTATTTTGCGGTGTGTTTGTTGAGATCCGATGAATTGTGGATTTATGATCAACTTATCTATGAATATTATTTGAATCTTCTCGAAATTCTTTTATGCATGATTCAATATCTTTGTCATTCTTTTCAAACGATCGGTTTGGTTTGGTCAACTAGATTGAATTTTCTTGCAACGGGAGAAGTGCTTAGCTTTGGGTTCAATCTTGCGGTGTCCTCACCCATTGACAGTAGGGGTAGCGAGGCACGTATTGTATTGTTTCCATCGAGGATAAAAAGATGGGGTTTACATCATATTGCTTAAGTTTATTCCTCTACATCATGTCATCTTACTTAAAGCGTTACTCTGTTCTTCATGAACTTAATACTTGATACGTCTCCAACGTATCTAAATTTTTTGATTGTTCCATACTATTATATTATCCATTTTGAATGTTTAATGGGCTTTAATATGCTCTTTTATATTATTTTTGGGACTAACCTATTAACTGAAGGCCCTGTGCCAGTTTTAGTTTTTTTTGCCTATTTCAGTGTTTCGCAGAAAAGGAATACCAAACGGAATGAAACCTTCACGATGATCTTCCTTGGACCGAAAGCAAACCAGGAGACTTGGAGTGAAAGTTTGGAACTCCGTGAGGCAGCCATGAGATAGGAGGGCGCACCCAGGGGGTAGGCTCGCCCCCACCCTCGTGGGCCCCACGGAGCTCCACCCACGTACTTCTTTCGCCTATATATACTCTTATACCCTAAAAACATCAGGGGGAGCCATGAAACCACTTTTCCACTGCCGCAACCTTCTGTACCCATGAGATCCCATCTGGAGACCTTTTCCGGCGATCTGCCGGAGGGGGAATCGATCATGGAGGGCTTCTACATCAACACCATAGCCTCCCCGATGAAGGGTGAGTAGTTTACCACAGACCTTCGGGTCCATAGTTATTAGCTAGATGGCTTCTTCTCTCTCTTTGATCTTCAATACAAAGTTCTCCTCGATGTTCTTGGAGATCTATTCAATGTAATACTCTTTTGAGGTGTGTTTGCCGAGATCTGATGAATTGTGGGTTTATGAACTTGATTATCTATGAATATTATTTGGTTCTTCTCTGAATTCTTATATGCATGATTTGACATCTTTGAAAGTCTCTCCGAATTATCGGTTTAGTTTGGCCCACTATATTGATCTTTCTTGCAATGGGAGAAGTGCTTAGCTTTGGGTTCAATCTTGTGGTGTCCTTTCCCAGTGATAGTAGGGGCAGCAAGGCACGTATTGTATTGTTGCCATCGAGGATAAAAAGATGGGTTTTATATCATATTGCTTGAGTTTATCCCTCTACATCATGTCATCTTGCTTAAAGCATTACTATGTTCTTATGAACTTAATACTCTAGCATGCTGGATAGCGGACGATGTGTGGAGTAATAGTAGTAGATGCAGAATCGTTTCGATCTACTTGACACAGACGCGATGCCTATGTTCATGATCATTGCCTTAGATATCTTCATAACTATGCACTTTTCTATCAATTGCTCGGCAGTAATTTGTTCACCCACCGTAATACATGCTATCATGAGAGAAGCCACTAGTGAAACATATGGCCCCCGGGTCTCTTTCTTATTATATTGCATCTCTTTTATTATCGCATCTCGTTTACTATTTTGCAATCTTTATTTTCCAATCTATACAACAAAATACCAAAAATATTTATATATTACCTCTATCAGATCTCACTTTCGCAAGTGATCGTGAAGGGATTGACAACCCCTTTATCATGTTGATTGTGAGGTTCTTGATTGTTTGTGCAGGTACTAGGTGACTTGTGTGTTGTCTCCTACTGGATTGATACCTTGGTTCTCAAAAACTGAGGGAAATTCTTACGCTACTTTGTTGCATCACCCTTTCCTCTTCAAGGGAAAACCAACGCATGCTCAAGAGGTAGCAAGAAGGATTTCTGGCGCCATTGCCGGGGAGATCTACGCCAAGTCAAGACATACCAAGTACCCATCATAAACTCTTCTCCCTCGCATTACACTCTTTGTCATTTGCCTCTCGTTTCTCTCCCCCACTTCACCTTTGCCGTTTTATTCACCCTCTTCCGTTCGTCTCTTTTCGCTTGCTTCTTGTGTTCTTGTGTGTTGGATTGATTGTTTTTCACGATGGCTCACGATAATACTAAATTTTGTGACTTTTCCAATACCAACAACAATGATTTTATTAGCACTCCGGTTGCTCCTACTGTCGATGCTGTATATTGTGAAATTAATACCGCTTTGTTGAATCTTGTTATGAAAGATCAATTTTCTGGCCTTCCAAGTGAATATGTCGCTACCCATCTAAACAACTTTGTTGATTTGTGTGATATGCAAAAGAATAAAGATGTGGTTAATGATATTGTTAAACTGAAGCTATTTCTGTTTTGGCTTAGAGATCGTGCTAAAACTTGGTTCTCTTCTTTGCATAAAAATAGTATTGATTCATGGAATAAGTGCAAAGATGCTTTTATCTCTAAGTATTTTCCTCCAGCTAAGATTATCTCCCTTAGGAACGATATTATGAATTTTAAGCAACTTGATAATGAGCATGTTGCACAGGCTTGGGAGAGGATGAAAATAATGATACGTAATTGCCCTTCTCATGGTTTGAATTTGTGGATGATTATACAAAATTTTGATGCCGGATTGAATTTTGCTTCTAGAAATCTTTTAGATTCGGCCGCGGGAGGCACTTTTATGAAAATCACTTTACAAGAAGCTACTAAACTCCTAGACAATATTATGGTTAATTATTCTCAATGGCACACCGAAAGATCCACTAGTAAAAAAGTTCATGCAGTTGAAGAGATTAATGTTTTGAGTGGAAAGATGGATCAACTTATGAAATTGCTTGCTAATAAAAGTGTTTCTTCCGATCCTAATGATATGACTTTGTCCATTCTGATTGAGAATAATAATGAATCTATGGATGTGAATTTTGTTGGTAGGAACAATTTTGGTAACAACGCGTATAGAGGAAACTTTAATTCTAGGTCGTTTCCTAGTAATTCCTCTAATAATTATGGTAATTCCTACAACAATTCTTATGGAAATTTTAATAAGATGCCCTATTATTTTGAGATTAGTGTTAAAGAATTTTATGAGTTCGCAAAAGAATTTCAATGCTTTGGTTGAAGAAAAATTGTTTAAGATTGATGAGTTGGCTAGGAACGTGGATAGAATTTCTCTTGACTTTGATTCTTTGAAACTTAGATCTATTCCTCCTAAGCATGACATCAATGAGTCTCTCAAGATCATGATAATTTCCATTGATGAGTGCAAAGAAAGAACCGCTAGGATGCGTGCTAAAAAAGATTGCTTTGTGAAAGCGCGTTCTTCTACTTTTCATGATAATAATGATGAAGATCTAAAAGTTATTGATGTGTCTCCTATTAAATCTTTTTTTTCCAATATGAATATTGATAAAGATGGGACTGGAGATGAGTCAACTTTAGTTAAAAGGTGTCCCAATGATTCGGAGTTTTTAGATCTTGATGCAAAAACTAATAAAAGTGGGATTGAAGAGGTCAAAACTTTACATAGCAATGAACCCACTATTTTGGATTTCAAGGAATTTAATTATGATAATTGGTATTTTATAGATTGTATTTCCTTGTTGCAATCCGTGTTAAATTGTCCTCATGCTTATGATCAAAATAAAGCTTTTATTAAAAATAACGTTGATGCTTTAATGTAATCCTATGAAGAAAAGCTTGAACTAGAATTTTCTATCCCTAGAAAACATTATGATGATTGGGAGCCTACTATTAAAATTAAGATTTAAGATTATGAATGCTATTATTTATGTGATTTGGGTGCTAGTGTTTCCACGATCCCAAAAACTTTGTGTGATGTGCTAGGTTTCCGTGAATTTGATGATTGTTCTTTAAATTTGCATCTTGCGGATTCGACCATTAAGAAATCTATGGGAAGAATTAACAATATTCTTGAAAATAGGAATTATGTGCCCGTAGATTTCATTGTTCTTGATATAGATTGCAATCCTACATGTCCTATTATTCTTGGTAGACCTTTCCTTAGAACGATTGGTGCAATTATTGACATGAAAGAAGGAAATATTAGATTCCAATTTCCGTTAAGGAAAGGCATGGAACACTTTCCTAGAAATTAAATTAAATTATCTTATGAATCTATTATGAGATCCACTTATGGATTGCATACCAAAGATGACAATACCTAGATCTATTTTTGCTTTTATGCCTAGCTAGGGGCGTTAAACGATAGCGCTTGTTGGGAGGCAACCCAATTTTATTTTTGTTATTTACTTTTTGTTCCTCTTTAGTAATAAATTATGTATCTAGCCTCTGTTATGTTTGTGTTTTTTATGTTTTAGTTAGTGTTTGTGCCATGTAAAGCCTTTAGGATCTTCTTGGGTGATTGTTGTTTGATCTTGCTGACAAAAACAGAAAGTATGCGCTCACGAAAATAATTTTCATTTTTTACCAGAGAGCGATAAAATACCAATTCCAACTGAAGTAGATTAATATACAAAGTTTCCTGATCTTCCTAATTTTTCATAATTTTTGGAGTTACAGAAGTATTCGAAACGTCCAGATTACTACAGACTGTACTGTTTTTGATAGATTCTGTTTTTCGCGTGTTGGTTGCTTATTTTGATGCATATATGGCTAGTATCAGGGGTATGAACCATAGAGAAGTTGGAATACAATAGGTTTAACACCAATATAAATAAAGAATGAGCTAATTACAGTATCTTAAAGTGGTGGTTTATTTTCTTATACTAACGGAGCTCACGAGATTTTCTGTTGAGTTTTGTGTTGTGAAGTTCTCAAGTTTTTGGGTAAAGATTTGATGGATTTTGGAACAAGGAGTGGCAAGATCCTAAGCTTGGGGATGCCCAAGGCACCCCAAGGTAAAATTCAAGGACAACCAAAAGCCTAAGCTTGGGGATGCCCCGGAAGGCATCCCCTCTTTCATTTTCGTCTATCGGTAACTTTACTTGAGACTATATTTTTATTCACCATATGATATGTGTTTTGCTTGGAGCGTCTTGTATGATTTCAGTCTTTGCTTTTTAGTATACCACAATCATCCTTTATGTACACACCTTTTGGGAGAGACACGCATGAATCGGAATTTATTAGAATACTTTATGTGCTTCACTTATATCTTTTGTGCTATACAATTTTTCTCTAGTGCGTCACTTATATCTTTTAGAGCACGGTGGTGGTTTTATTTTCTAGAAATTATTGATCTCTCATGCTTCACTTATATTATTTTGAGAGTCTTTTAGAAAAGCATGGTAATTTAATTTGGTTATAAAACGAGTCCTAATATGATGGGTATCCAAGATGGGTATTATAAAAACTTGCATATAAGGTGTGTTGAATAGTAGGAGACATTTGATATTTGATAATTGTTTTGAGACATGAGGATGGTGATATTAGAGTCATGCTAGCCGAGTAGTTGTGAATTTGATAAATACTTGTGTTGAGATTTTCAAGTCCCGTAGCATGCACGTATGGTAACCGTTGTGTAACAAATTTGAAGCATGAGGTATTTCTTTGATTGTCTTCCTTATGAGTGGCGGCCGGGGACGAGCGATGGTATTTTCCTACCAATCTACCCCCCTAGGAGCATGCGCGTAGTGCTTGGTATTTGATGACTTGTAGATTTTTTGCAATAAGTATGTGAGTTCTTTATGACTAATGTTGAGTCTATGGATTATACGCACTCTCACCCTTCCACCATTGCTAGCCTCTCTAGTACCGCACAACTTTCATCGGTACCATAATTCCGCCATTTACCTTCCTCAAAACAGCCACCATTCCTACCTATTATGGAATTTCCATAGCCATTCCTAGATAAATTGACATGCAACTTTCCACCGTTCCGTTTATTATGACACGATCCATCATTGTCATATTGCCTTGCATGATCATGTAGTTGACATCGTATTTGTGGCAAAGCCACCTGAAGTAGGGCAGAACCCTAATCGCCCGATCTTTCAAGAAAGGAGAAGATCCCGCGAAGAACACAAAGAACACGAGGGGGAAAACGAGGGGAATTACAAGGGGAAACACGAGAGAAACACTAAACCAACAAGAAATAGTCACACATATGCTAGATCCTCGAGTACATAAGAGATCACACGATCCACACACAACTAAGGATGATACAAAGGTAACGGTCTTCTCCATGAGGACGTCTTGATGTTCTTCTCCGCAAGGAGGTCTTGAATCCAAAGGGATCTTCTCCGTAGAGGCCGCGGTCTCTCTCGTGGAGTAGATCCGGTGTGGACGAGCAATGCTCTATCTCTAAATATGAGCTAAACCAATGCTAACCCTAACTAGGAGGAGGTGGAAGAGTATATATAATCTAGGGACACGAAGGGGTAAGTGGGGGATACATGGGCCTAGAGCCCGATCTCTTCGCACAGACAGGCGCCGGTCGTCCGACAGGTACCGGACGTCCGGTGGCTCGCGAGGGTCCGGTCGTCCGGTACTTGTCGGACGTCCGGCGTTTTGGCTCGGTTGAGGTGGCGCCGGATTTCCGGAGACGGTCGGACGTCCGGTCACTGGAGTGTGTCGGACGTCCGTTCTGCGCCGGTCGTTCGGCCGCTGTAGCATTCACGGGATGACTCTTCAGGCTGGTGTAAGCTCTAGGGGTCGGACGTCCGGCGAGGTCCGGTCGTTCGGAGGCTGTAAACTTCGGGCAGTTTCTTCTCTTGTCCCTTGTACTTGGCGTCCTCGCTAGCTCGTCCGTTGGATGTGGTGGCTCCATGGCTTTCCTCTAAGTACCTGATCATGCATAGCACACATGTTGGAGGTAGTAGCCATGTCTCACACGTAGAAAGTGAAGGTTCGGAGAGGAGTGAGTTCACCTTGTGTCCAATGGCGTATGTTCGAGGTCTCGTCATATGTCCTCTTGGGGCTTGGAGGGTAGTCGGAGTGTACATGGGGGTGAACGTGGGATGCTCCGCATCATCTCCCCCCCCCCCCTTGGGAAAGATCCGACCTCATATCGTGATCCTCATCACCATGGAAATGCTTGTCGTGGACGGACTTGTAGTTGGACGGAGTTGAGGGCATGGCGCAATGCAAGTACTCCAATGTCGGTCCTCCATCCAATATATGTATCAGGTAGACAACAAGAAGGAAACAACAATGAAAGTATGACCCATCCAATATGCATATGTGAAGATGGCTCGAAGGGAAGGAGTTCACCTTTATGAGGATGTCGAAAATGTTGGTGTCGCACATCTTGTATGCCTCCACATGACCAAGTTGTCTCATGATGTTACCACCTTGTGAATCCTTCAAAATGAAAGAACGTGACAAGCACTCGGAAAAACAAATGAGGTTTGTGCAAATGCAACACCTACCATTCGTGTTGTAAGTACCCAACAAGTGTATGCATCATGTTCATCATAAGAAAGGACAAGGGAGCATTTCATAATATGGAGGCATATGATGCGAGAAAACCAAATACAGTAGGCTCAAGTAAACAAGCATGCATCACAAGTAATATGTCCAAGTCTCTGAGATCAATAAGCATAGATGCAACAATTGGAGGCAAGAGACAATGAACAAGATATATCATGTGAGAGGCATGAGCATATATGTCATCAACCCAAGAAAGCGAGTAAGAATGGAACATGGGCGATGCGACATAGCAATCGATCATACTGATCAAGTCAAGCAAGCTAGTAGTGCGAAGATGCAACGTACTAGGAGTAATCATGGAAAGCATGTCATGTGTGCAAATGGTGGGCATACATAATGCACATGACATATCACAAGTATGGAAGCAAGATATGAGCATAATAGGTTCATGGTACACATGGCAATAGCAACAAGGATCTCCACCAAGCATGCAAATACACATAGGAGTAGCATAATGGTGAATCATGGGTAGATGCAAGCAAGGGTCACAATTGCATGGCAAAATCATGTAAAGATGCATAACATGCAAAGTGAACAAGAGACAATGGGCATAAAGTAATAAGTGATATATATCCCATAGTCGTGTGAGAACCAAGTAGAAGAGATGCGCGTAGTCCTTGCGCAAAAGGAACGGTGGTAAGGATAGTCCACGGGATCCCAAATTGTCGTTTCTCTCAAGAGCTCGGATTGAGAGGTTGACGAGTATACGTGAGTACCTACACAAAACAAAGACAAAGGGAAAATTGTGTGTGCGTGGTATATGTACACATCATCCATCATGATGCACACGTGCTTGTGTTGGTTAGCACAAAATATCCAATGCTCAAATAAATGAGACGCGTGATATAGAAACATGTCATCCATCATGATAGGTTTGTTGTTATGTTCTGCATAATGGATACTCAAATTATGTAATGCATCATGGGAAATATCTAGAGCATTGTGAGGAATGGTATGCATATGGTGCACACAAGGGATGTAATCATGGGATACACAATAATTTTCATGGCATGGCATATGAGATGAATTGTGCAAATCATGTAAAAGAAGCATAGCAATATCATCACATGAAAAAGAAAAGCCAATGACCATCATCTCGTCATCTATGCCATAAGTGCAAATGGGATTTATTGTAATGGGGCATGCATAGCTAATATGTTGAGATTGAAATGATGCAATATGGGATATCTCACTCATAGCATATGACAAGGTTAATGGATTGTCAAACATGATGTGACCAAAAGAATTTTCATATGATATCCTATGGAGCATAACATCACAACTAGGCAACTCGACATGCTCGTCATCATATTCATCATAAATAGGTAAGTCATGACATGAGGAAGTCGCACTAGCATGAAGCATGGGAATAGGTGTGTCAACATCATGCAAGCAATCATTTGTAAAATAGTCCACTAGTGGGACAAGCGAAGCACCATCACCTATGTCACCTTTGGAGTATCGCTCATGTGTTGTAGGTGAGGTGTCGAAGACCGAGTGGTGGTCAACATCATCTTGATGGAACCATGTGGGGAGTGCATCATCATCCACCATGGCCATCGTCTGTTGGAAATATGCCCTAGAGGCAATAATAAATTAGTTATTATTATTATATTTCCTTGTTCATGATAATCGTTTATTATCCATGCTAGAATTGTATTGATAGGAAATTCAGATACATGTGTGGATACATAGACAACACCATTCCCTAGTAAGCCTCTAGTTGACTAGCTCGTTGATCAATAGATGGTTACGGTTTCCTGACCATGGACATTGGATGTCGTTGATAACGGGATCACATCATTAGGAGAATGATGTGATGGACAAGACCCAATCCTAAGCCTAGCACAAGATCGTGTAGTTCGTATGCTAAAGCTTTTCTAATGTCAAGTATCATTTCCTTAGACCATGAGATTGTGCAACTCCCGGATACCGTAGGAATGCTTTGGGTGTACCAAACGTCACAATGTAACTGGGTGGCTATGAAGGTGCACTACGGGTATCTCCGAAAGTGTCTGTTGGGTTGGCACGAATCAAGACTGGGATTTGTCACTCCGTGTAACGGAGAGGTATCTCTGGGCCCACTCGGTAGGACATCATCATAATGTGCACAATGTGACCAAAGGAGTTGATCACGGGATGATGTGTTATGGAACGAGTAAAGAGACTTGCCGGTAACGAGATTGAACAAGGTATCGGGATACCGACGATCGAATCTCGGGCAAGTATCATACTAGTAGACAAAGGGAATTGTATACGAGATTGATTGAATTCTTGACATCGTAGTTCATCCGATGAGATCATCGCGGAACATGTGGGAGCCAACATGGGTATCCAGATCCCGCTGTTGGTTATTGACCAGAGAGATGTCTCGGTCATGTCTGCATGATTCCCGAGCCCGTAGGGTCTACACACTTAAGGTTCGATGACGCTAGGGTTATAGGGAAGGTATGTACGTGGTTACCGAATATTGTTCGGAGTCCCAGATGAGATCCCGGACGTCACGAGGAGTTCCGAAATGGTCCGGAGGTGAAGATTGATATATTGGACGAAGTGTTTTGGAGTCCGGAAGTGTTCCGGAGGTACCTGGTGATGACCAGCATGACCAAAAGGTATTTCGGGAGCCCCGGCAAGTGTTGGGGGGGGGCTTCATGGGCCAAGGGAAGGGGCAAAACCAGCCCACTAAGGGGTTGTGCACCCCCCTCACCTAATCCCACATGACCAGGGTGTTTGGGGCGCCCATCTAGGGTTCCCACCTCCTGGCTTGGGGGCCAAGTCACCCAAGGGGGAGATCCCATCTGCCCTGGCCGCCGCCCCCCTAGGGTAAACCCTAGGGCGCCTCCCCTCCCCCTTGCCCCTATATATAGTGGATGTTTTGGGGCTGCCCAACACACGAATCTCTCTCTCCCAAGGCGCAGCCCTACCTCTCTCCCTCCTCGTCTCTCGTAGTGCTTGGCGAAGCCCTGCTGGAGTACCGCGCTCCTCCACCACCACCATGCCATCGTGCTGCTACTGGACGGAGTCTTCCCCAACCTCTCCCTCTCTCCTTGCTGGATCAAGGCATGGGAGACGTCACCGGGCTGCACGTGGGTTGAACGCGGAGGCGCCGTTGTTCGGCGCTTAGATCGGATTCGACCGCGATCTGAATCGCCACGAGTACGACTACCTCATCCGCGTTCTTGCAACGCTTCCGCTTAGCAATCTACAAGGGTATGTAGATGCACTCTCCTTCCCCTCGTTGCTAGATTACTCCATAGATTGATCTTGGTGATGCGTAGAAAATTTTAAATTCTGCTACGATCTCCAACAGTGGCATCATGAGCTAGGTCTGTGCGTAGTTTCTATGCACGAGTAGAACACAAGTTGTTGTGGGCGTCGATTTTGCCAATTTACCTGTCGTTACTAGTCTTATCTTGATTCGGTGGCATCGTGGTATGAAGCGGCCCGGACCGACCTTACTCGTACTCTTACGTGAGGCAGGTTCCACCGACTGACATGCACTAGTTGCATAAGGTGGCTAGCGGGTGTCTGTCTCTCCCACTTTAGTCGGATCGGATTCGATGAAAAGGGTCCTTATGAAGGGTAAATAGAAATTGGCATATCACGTTGTGGTTCTGGCGTAGGTAAGAAACGTTCTTGCTAAGAAACCTATAACAGCCACGTAAAATTTGCAACAACAATTAGAGGACGTCTAACTTGTTTTTGCAGCATATGCTGTGTGATGTGATATGGCCAAAAGGATGTGATGAATGATATATGTGATGTATGAGATTGATCATGTGCTTGTAATAGGAATCACGACTTGCATGTCGATGAGTATGACAACCGGCAGGAGCCATAGGAGTTGTCTTAATTTATTTATGACATGCGTGTCAAAATAAATGTCATGTAATTACTTTACTTTATTGCTAACCGTTAGCCGTAGAAGTAGAAGTAATAGTTGGCGAGACAACTTCACAAAGACACGACGATGGAGATCATGGTGTCATGCCGGTGACGATGATGATCATGGCGCCCCAAAGATGGAGATCAAAAGGAGCAAAAATGATATTGGCCATATCATGTCACTATTTGATTGCATGTGATGTTTATCATGTTTTACATCTTATTTGCTTAGAACGACGGTAGCTTAAATAAGATGATCCCTCGCAATAATTTCAAGAAAGTGTTCCCCCTAACTGTGCACCGTTGCGAAGGTTCGTTGTTTCGAAGCACCACATGATGATCGGGTGTGATAGATTCTAACGTTCGAATACAACGGGTGTAAGCCAGATTTACACACGCAATACACTTAGGTTGACTTGATGATCCTAGCATGTACAGACATGGCCTCGGAACACGGAAGACCGAAAGGTCGAACATGAGTCATATAGAAGATACAATCAACATGAGGATGTTCATCGATGATGACCAGTCCGTCTCACGTGATGATCGGACACGGCCTAGTTGACTCGGATCATGTATCACTTAGATGACTAGAGGGATGTCTATCTGAGTGGGAGTTCATTATATAATTTGATTAGATGAACTTATTTATCATGAACAATAGTCTAAGTTGTCTTTGCAAAAAGGGTTGTAGATCAATAGCTCGCGTTGTAGCTCCCTATTTCAATACGGTCCTAGAGAAAGATTAAGTTGAAAGATATTGTAAGCAATGATGCGGACTAGGTCCGTTGCCTGAGGAGTGTCCTCACTGCTACACAGAAGGCTTATGTCTTTGATGCACCGCTCAGTGTGCCAACCCCTCCAGCGTCGTCTGTGGATGTTATGAACATCTGACAGATACGTCCTGATGACTACTTGATAGTTAAGTGCACCATACTTTACGGCTTAGAATCTGAATTCCAATGACGTTTTGAACGCCATAGAACATATGAGATGTTCCAAGAGCTGAAATTGGGATTTCAGGCTCATGCCCGTGTTGAGAGGTATGAGACCTCTGACAAGTTCTTCGCCTAGAAGATGGAGGAGAATAGCTCAGCTAGTGAGCATGTGCTCAGAATGTCTGGGTGCTACAATCACTTGAATCAAGTGGGAGTTAAACTTCCAGATAAGATAGTGATTGATAGAGTTCTCTAGTCACTATCACTAAGCTACTTGATATTCGTGATGAGCTATGACATGCAAGGGATGGAGATGATCCTGAAGCTGTTCGCGGTGCTTAAGACCGCAAAAAGGTAGAAATCAAGAAGGAGCATCAAGTGTTGATGGTTTAACAAGAACACTGGTTTCAAGAAGTGCAAGGCCTAGAAGGGAAACTTCATGAATGGCAAACCAGTTGCCGCTTCAGTGAAGGAACCCAAGGTTGAACCCAAACCCGAGACTAAGTGCTTCTATTGTAAGGGGAACGGTCACTGGTAGCGGAACTACCCCAAATGCATGGTAGATAAGAAGGCTGGCAACTTCAACAAAGTATATACATGTTATTAATGTGTACCTTACCAGTACTCCTGGTAGCACCTGGGTATTGGATACCGGTTCAGTTGCTATTATTGGTGACTTGAAGCAAAAGCTATGGACTAAACGGAGACTGGCAAAGGGCGAGGTGACGATGTGTGTTGGAAGTGTTTCCAAAGTTCATGAGATCACCATCGCACGCTCCATCTGCCTTCGGGATTAGTATTGAACCTAGATAAATGTTATCATGTGTCTACGTTGAGCATGAATATGATTAGATCATGTTCATTGCAATACAGTTATTCATTTAAGTTAGAGAATAATGGTTATTCTGTTTACATGAATAATACCTTTCATGGTCATGCACCCTATGTGAATGGTTCATTGAATTTAGGTCATGGTAATACACATGTTCACGCCAAAAGATGTAGAGTTAATAATGATAGTACCACTTTCTTGTGGCACTGCCGCTTAGGTCATATTGGCGTAAGATGCATGAAGAAACTCCATGTCGATGGATGTTTAGAGTCACTTGATTTTGGATCGCTTGACACATGCGAGCCATGCCTCATGGGCAGGATGACTAAGACCCCGTTTTCAGGTACAATGAAACGGGCAAGTGACTTGTTGGAAATTGTACATGCTGATGTGTGTGATCTAATAAGAATTGAGGCGTGCGGTGGACACCGCTATTTTCTCATCTTCACTAACGATTTGAGTAGATATGGGTATATTTACTTAATGAAGCACAAGTCTGAAACGTTTGAAAAGTTCAAGCAATTTCAGAGTGAAATTAAGAACCATCATAACAAGAAGATCAAATTCCTACGATCTGATCGATGGAGAATTTCTAAGTTATGAGTTTGGCAATCACTTAACACATTGTGAAATTGTTTCACAGTTGACACCACCTAGAACACCACAGCGTAATGGCGTGTCCGGACGTCGTAATCGAACCTTATGAGATATGGTGCGATCTATGATGTCTCTTACCGATCTACCGCTATCATTTTGAGGTTATGTGTTAGAGATAGCTGCATTCACTTTAGATAGGGCACCATCTAAGTCTGTTGAGATGACGTCGTATGAACATTGGTTTGGCAAGAAACCAAAGTTGTCGTTTCTTAATATTTGGTGTTGTGATGCTTAAGGCTTCAGCCGAAAAAGCTCGAACCCAAAGCGGACAAATACATCTTCATAGGACACCCAAAGGTAATAGTTGGGTATACCTTCTATCTCAGATCCGAGGGCAAAGTGTTTGTCGCTAAGAATGGGTCCTTTCTCGAGAAGGAGTTTCTCTTGAAATAATTGAGTGGGAGGAAGATAGAACTTGATGAGGTTGTTGAACCTCTACTTCAACCAGAAAGTGGTGCAACACAGAAAGATGTTTCTATGGCGCCTACGTCGGTTGAAGAGGAAGTCAATGATAGTGATCATGAAGCTTAGGATGAAGTTGCTATCGAACTTCGTAGGTCGACAAGGATATGTACTACTCCTGAGTGGTACGGTGATCCTGTCTTAGATATCATGTTGGACAACAATGAACCTACGAGCTATGGAGAAGTGATGGTGGGCCCATATTCCGACAAATGGTTAGAAGCCATGAAATCCGAGATAGGATCCATGTATCAGAACAAAGCATGGACTTTGGTGGACTTGCCCGATGATCGGCAAGCCATTGAGATAAATGGATCTTTAAGAAGAAGACGGACATGGACGGTAATGTTACCGTCTATGAAACTCGACTTGTGGCAAAGAGTCTTTTCATAAGTTCAAGGAGTTGATTACGATTAGATTTTCTCACCTGTAGCGATGTTTAAGTCCGTCGGAATCATGTTAGCTTTAGTTGTATTTTTCGATTATGAAATCTGACAGATGGATGTCAAAACAAGTTTACTTACCAGTTTTCGTAAGAAAAAGTTGTATGTGATACAATAAAAGGTTTTATCGATCCTAAGGATGCTGAAAGGTATGCTGGCTCCAGCGATCCTTCCGTGGACTAGAGCAAGCATGTCGGAGTCGGAATATATGCTTTGATGGAGTGATCAAAGCTTTTAGGTTTATACAATGTTTGCTAGAAACTTGTATTTACAAGAAAGTGAGTGGGAGCACTACAACATTTCTGATAAGTATATGTGGATATAATATTTTTGATCCGAAATAATGTAGAATTTCTGGAAAGCATAAACGGTTGTTTGAAGAGTGATTTTCAAAGGAAGACCTGAATAAAGCTGCTTACATATTGGGCATCAAGATCTATAGAGATGGATCAAGACGCCTGATGATACTTTCAAAGAATGCACACCTTGACATGATTTTGATGGAGTTCAAAATAGATCAGTCAAAGAAGGGATTCTTACATGAGTTGTAAGGTGTGAAGTTGAGTAAGACTCAAAGCTTGACCACGGAAGAAGAAAGACGAAGGACGAAGGTCGTCCCCTATGCTTTTGTCATAGGCTCTATACGGTATGCCATGCTGAGTACCGCACCTGATTTGTGCCTTGCCACATGTCTGGCAAGAGGGTACAAAGGTGATCCAGGAGTGGATAACTGGACATTGGTCAAAATTATCCTTAGAGGAATAAGGAAATATTTCTCGGTTGTGGAGGTGATAAAGAGTTTGATGTTAAGAGTTACGTCGATGCAAGCTTTAATACCTATTCGGATGACTATGAGTAGAAAAACCGGATATGTATAATGGAGAAACCATTTGGAATAGCTCCAAGTGGAATGTGGTAGCAACACCTACGATATGACATAAAGTTTTCCTCAAGTACATGCAGATCTGATTGTTGCAGACCCGTTGACTATAAAATCTCTCACCAGCATAACATGATCAAACCCAGAACTCATTGAGTGTTAATCACATGGTAATGTGAACTAGATCATTGACTCTAGTAAACTCTTTGGGTGTTAGTCACATGGCGATGTGACCTTGAGTGTTAATCACATAGCGATGTGAACTAGATTATTGACTCTCGTGCAAGTGGGAGACTGTTGGAAATATGCCCTAGAGGCAATAATAAATTAGTTATTATTATTATTATATTTCCTTGTTCAGGATAATTGTTTATTATCCATGCTAGAATTGTATTGATAGGAAACTCAGATACATGTTTGGATACATAGACAACACCATGTCCCTAGTAAGCCTCTAGTTGACTAGCTCGTTGATCAATAGATGGTTACGGTTTCCTGACCATGGACATTGGATGTCGTTGATAATGGGATCACATCATTAGGAGAAAGATGTGATGGACAAGACCCAATCCTAAGCCTAGCACAAGATCGTGTAGTTCGTATGCTAAAGCTTTTCTAATGTCAAGTATCATTTCCTTAGACCATGAGATTGTGCAACTCCCGGATACCATAGAAATGCTTTGGGTGTACCAAACGTCACAACGTAACTGGGTGGCTATAAAGGTGCACTACGGGTATCTCCGAAAGTGTCTGTTGGGTTGGCACGAATCAAGACTGGGTTTTGTCACTCCGTGTAACGGAGAGGTATCTTTGGGCCCACTCGGCAGGACATCATCATAATGTGCACAATGTGACCAAAGGAGTTGATCACGGGATGATGTGTTACGGAACGAGTAAAGAGACTTGCCGGTAATGAGATTGAACAAGGTATCGGGATACCGACGATCGAATCTCGGGCAAGTATTATACCAGTAGATAAAGGGAATTGTATAGGGATTGATTGAATCCTTGACATCGTGGTTCATCCGATGAGATCATCATGGAACATGTGGGAGCCAACATGGGTATCCAGATCCCGCTGTTGGTTATTGACCAGAGAGATGTCTCGGTTATGTCTGCATGATTCCTGAGCCCGTAGGGTCTACACACCTAAGATTCGATGACGCTAGGGTTATAGGAAAGGTATGTACGCGGTTACCGAATGTTGTTCGGAGTCCCGGATGAGATCTCGGACATCACGAGGAGTTCCGGAATGGTCCGGAGGTGAAGATTGATATATTGGACGAAGGGTTTTGGAGTCCGGAAGTGTTCCAGAGGTACCGGGTGATGACCAGCATGACCAAAAGGTATTTCGAGAGCCCTGACAAGTGTTGGGGGGCTTCATGGGCCAAGGGAAGGGGAAAACCAGCCCACTAAGGGGCTGTGCGCCCCCCTCACCTAATCCCACGTGACCAGGGGGTTTGGGGCGCCCATCTAGGGTTCCCACCTCCTGGCTTGGGGGCCAAGTCACCCAAGGGGGAGATCCCATCTGCCCTGGCCACCGCCCCCCTAGGGTAAACCCTAGGGCGCCTCCCCTCCCCCTTGCCCCTATATATAGTGGACGTTTTGGGGCTGCCCAACACACGAGTCTCTCTCTCCCAAGGCGCAGCCCTACCTCTCTCCCTCCTCGTCTCTCATAGTGCTTGGCGAAGCCCTGCTGGAGTACCACGCTCCTCCACCACCACCACGCCGTCATGCTGCTGCTGGACGGAGTCTTCCCCAACCTCTACCTCTCTCCTTGCTGGATCAAGGCATGGGATACGTCACCGGGCTGCACGTGTGTTGAACACGGAGGCACCGTTGTTCAGCGCTTAGATCGAAATCGACCGCGATCTGAATCGCCACGAGTACGACTACCTCATCCGCGTTCTTGCAACGCTTCCGCTTAGCGATCTACAAGGGTATGTAGATGCACTCTCCTTTCCCTCGTTGCTAGATTACTCCATAGATTGATCTTGGTGATGCGTAGAAAATTTTAAATTTCTGCTACGATCTCCAACATTGTCATGTCCATTGGAGGTATGGACTCGTCGAGGATAGGCGTGTCATCATGTAGGAGACCTAGCACCAAAGAGAACACACTCAAAGTAGATGTTAAGTTGTTAGAAAGCATAGTGGCCTCACGTGCCGTGTCAACTACCTCACTCACTAAGTGTGGTGGCTCACTCACTCCCTCTTGGATGCTCTCAAGTGTGGGGCTAGTGGTGGTCACACTCATCCCCTCATAGGAAATGCACTCAATGTCACAAATGGTGGAGTCACTCATATCACTCATGGTGGGGTGGCTCTCCTCACATGGGAATTGGGGCATCTCTTTATATGTGGGTGTCGGAGAGATGTTGGTGCAAATGTCTCCATGCTCAATCATGTCGTGGTTGTAGCTGTGGATGAAGGCCGAAGATGGCACATCATCACTCTCCTCTAAGACCAAAGATGAGGTATCATGTGCGGTCTCATAGCTTGACTCGGAATATGAGTCCAATATGGGCGCCGTGTTCATGTTGTTGAAGAGGTTCATGCTCGTCGCCGTGCTCGAAGGGGATGGCCCTAGCTCGACCTTCTTGTTGCCCCCTTTTTGTTGGAGGCCCATATGATGTGGCACCTCATAGCTCGACTCCATGACCGAAGGGAATGTCCCATGCTCGGCCATCTTCCTTGGAGGGCTTCCGAAGATGGAAGTGTCGCCCTCGCTCGTAGGTGGTCGCCTCGTTGATGAGGATGTCGATGTAGGCAAACTCATGGGAAGTAGGCGAAGATGCCGTACATCCGAAGGCGAAGATGCCTTAATGGCACTTGGCAAAGATGCCGAAGTGGTTGTTTTAGCCGTAGCGTGCTCTTGGTGGTGCTTGTCTCGCGATCTTCTCTTGTGGTCATGAAGTTTGGACTTGACATGATGTAGAGCTTGTTGGGGCTTGTACATTTGCGCTTGGCGGGCATCTTCATGATGATGGTGTCGTTGTCGTGCTTGAGCACGTAGTAGATGTCGTTCATTGTCGTCGTGCACATGTTGCTTGGAGGTGACTTGCCCTTCATGACGATGTGTATCACGAACGTGATGGTGGTCGACATGGAGATGTGGATGTGGACGACTTGCGCTAGCGTCGCTTGGGCGCTCTGAAGATGATTGACTTGCTCGCCGCCGCCTTGAGGATGATGAAGGGGAAGAATGTTTGGCCAACAAAGTCTGAATCTCCTCCATCCTTGCATCTTGCTCCTCCTTTTGTGCGGAAAGCTTGTTATCGATGTAGTCCCTTTTCCTTGCTTCGGAGTGACGAATGTCGATGGAGAGGTTCTCGATGCGCTCTCGCAATCTTGATTGTGCGCCTTGCATTTGTCGTTGTAGATCGAAGATTGACGCTTTGGTGATGTAGTTGTTCACGCCGTCGTTGTTGTGGAAGACTAGAGATGAAATGCCTTGCCTATGCATCACAATACTCGAGCAAATATGAGTGGAGAAAGGAGAAGAACTTATACCAAATGTACCTTGACCGAAGTTGAAGATGGATCAATGATCACTCAATGATGTAACAAGGAAATAACACAATTGGTACCAATTCTTGTCGGTTTCTCACACCTACACAGATAACGCTTATGGTGGAGCTCGATGATGATAGTGGCACAAAAATTTGATGCAAAATGTTAGCTAGAGTCAATAATGTTGAAAGAGATTCAAAAATTTGTAAGTCAAACAAGTAGACCAATAGCAATGAATAGCACACGGAAACGCACACACGGATAGATAAATGGGGTCGTGCAACCAAGTATGAGCACAAAATGTGGAATCCACGGAAAACGCTCGTGTTGCACAACTCAAGAGAGACGCTAGCACAATTGCTCTATAGGCGGATACGACACTTGTGCACAACCTATAAGATGCAAAATGTATGAACTTTCTATCCCAAGTATGCTATGTATGTATGGCTCCCGGTGTTATGATCCAAGATGATCTTATATGCAATGTGGTATGCTGCTATGGCACTTGCTTACAAGCTCTTTGTTCACTCTTTTTCTTTGCTTAAAAGCTTTTTTCTTTCTTTCTTTCTTTTGTATGGCCACAATGCGGAATGCACAAACCAATATAGCAATTGTGTATATGCGGGAACAAACTTGAGGCACACGAGATGCCGTGATACCAATATGATATGGTATGTATGCAATGTTTGGTGTAGATCACTAATGTGCACAAGTAACATTGCCGGCAATACTCAAATGGCTAGTCTCGATAGGCAAGTGACGCAAAATGGGCTAGGGGTTATCAATGCAATGGCAAGGGAATATACAATGGAGGGATACCACGATACCGAGATGATATGGAGGTTACTGTTATCGGTGTCAAAACTGGCGGATCTCGGGTAGGGGGTTCCGAACTGTGCTTCTAGGATCGATGGTAACAGGAGATGGGGGACATGATGTTTACCCAGGTCCAGGCCCTCTCTATGGAGGTAAAACCCTATGTCCTGCTTGATTGATATTGATGAATATGGGTGTTACAAGAGTTGATCTACCACAAGATCGTAATGGCTAAACCCTAGAAGTCTAGCCCATGTGGGTATGGTAATGAGTATATTTGGTGTCCTTTCTGGACTACCCCCTTTGGTTTATATAGACACCGAGGGGGTCTAGGGTTTACATGGAGTCTGTTACATAAGAAGGAATCTGTGGTCCCCAAGCTTGCCTTCCATGCCAAGTAGAGTCGAATCCGGACACGGTGCATTCTTCGACCTTCATGTCTTCACAGCCCATCAGTCCAGCCCATGGATAACAGGCCAGACGACCGAGGACCCCTTAGTCCAGGACTCCCTCAGTAGCCCCGAAACGAGTCTTCAATAGCGAGGTGCTCGGCACACATATTGTCTTCGGCATTGCAAGGCGGGTTCTCCCTTCAATGATCTCCAGGTATGTATTCGGCCATTGATCTTTGTCATCCATGTGTCGAGTGAATGTGGAAAGTCATGGTATTTTTGCGAATAACACCCCCTTCATGCGAGGAAGAGCGCCTATTTAAAGAGATTGGACCCCAGACCCATTCAGCGCTACGTAGAAGAAATCCCCAGAGACTGCTTAGGAGAAACCATCCCGGCATGGCTAGTGCTCCCAGCTCCTCCGCTCGTCCCGGCCCAGAGAAAGGCGAGTGGGAGAGGTGTTCCGTGTCTCACAGCCATTTGACGAAGTTGCAAACGCAGCGATTCCTTCCCCATGCAGATCTAGTCCCTGTTCGATCGGGGCTAGCTTCCTTCAATGAGGGGACTCAGGCAGAGGACTTCCCCAATCTGTCCGAGGGGGGAGCGAGTGTGTTTTGTCCCCTACCTGCTCAGAGCAATCCATCCATTCCTCCGAGGGCTTCTGGAATATTACATCCTCCAGCTGCACAACTTCACTCCGGCCTCTATTCTGCACATTGCGGGTTATGTCGCTTTATGCGAACTTTTCCTGGGCGTCGAGGCTCACTTCGAGTTGTGGAGGAAGCTGTTTTGTCTCGTCCTGCACAATCACGAAGGGTCAATATTTGAAGTGGGCGGAGCCGAAGTATGGCGCATCGCCAATACCGGATATCCATCCGGCACGCCAAGGAAAGCACCTGATGAATGGCCCTCCAAATGGTTTTATATAGAGGACGTTGCGCTTCCTGACCCGATCTGAAAGGGTCTTCCTTAATTTGCTCATGCCTCGCTGAAGAAACGCCACAGTTGGCATCCCGTAGTCTTGAAGAGGAAGACGACGCGGAGGTTTGTCGGCTGATGAGCAGGATAAGAGAGCTCACTCAGTCCGGACTCACAGTAATCGAGGTTATGGCGATTTCCATATTGTGAGGGGTTTAGCCACTCCAATACAGAGGGCTTCCCATGTGGCACTATAATGGGGAGGACGATGCTTCTCGCTGCGGCCAGAAAGGTCCGGATACCCCTGCCGCTTTGGCTAAGATATTAGCCGAACTGTTCAAATGGGAGGAAAAGGAATTTCTCCACATCAAATTTAGAGACGGGTACTCTATGTATAACCCACCTAGCTGGGTAAGGCCCGACCCCTCCATTTTTACTTCTTCCATCTCCGAATTGCCTTTGATAAACTTCTACCTTGTTTGCTTATGACAGCACTGGCGAAAGGTCACCGAGGGATTTTATAGTCCCGCCCCACAGCCGGAGGACCACAGCTAGATCCCGGGTTCGAAGAGGACCTGGATATATTTGTGGTGCTTGCGGAGGGGGTGTTTTACTAGGCGAGCTACGATGACATAGAAGTGGCCATCAACGCCGACTAGCCCAGTCTTCTTCCAGCTTCACACGTAAGTGATCTGAACACATCTTATTCAAAAGAGATCTCTCCTTCCTTCTTACCCACCGCACAATCTTGTGTTCAAAAGGGGAAGGGTTCTGCGCACCGTACTACTCTGAGGGTACCTCCGAAGAGAGCGTCCCCCACTCCGGGCGAGCCTTCCAAGAGGAAAGCAAACGCAGTTACGGCCGTGCCCTCATCGAAGAGATATGAATTCGCCAACCTGCACCTGAGCGGTCATGTCCAACCGTGACCTTCCTGTTATCCATGTGCCAGGAGAAAGACGCGCCGGACTGTATCCAGAGGTTCGGGCGGCCTTACTTCCCGCGTCCAGGATTCAGATTCTGCCATGAAGACGAGGGCTGATGCGGAGGCAAAGCCGGACTGTCCTCCGACTAAGGACTCGGATGATGTATCTGTCACCAACTCGGAAGTGGAGAGTGCGATGAATCATCGGCGCCGCCGGGCCATTTCACAAGACCCCGGCTTTTCAGAAGAGTTGTTTAACGCCTTCAACTCGGCCGATGCGTACATCTGAGCTGCTCGAGATGGGATTAACAGGGCCACAAAGCAACATTTAAAAGATGTGCAGATAAATTTATTTTTTCTGACTACGATAACCAAATGCCAGTAGTCCCCGAGACTTAAAGGAGTTGAAACAACTGATTTAAGGATCAATGTATGACTAGGTGCTTACGGAGAAGAACACCCAGCTAGCTCAGGAGCTGGAAAAGTGTCAGCGCCGGCTACATGCTGCCAATGCTGAATTGGAGAAATACAAGGCATCTCCCGGTAATGTTTCCTTCTATCGAAAATTCATAATGATACACCGATAGTGTGAATCTGGGTGCTAATCTTTGTGTTCGGCCGTTAGACCAACTACAAGAGCAGCTGGACGCCGCTCAAAGCGAAGAACACGGAGCCAAAAAGCTGCTAGCAGCGGGCGAGCGTGCATTGACAAAGGTTGTTGAAGAGAAAAAGAAACTCCAGTATTTGAACATCAACCTAGGTGAAGAACTTAAAGATGTGCGAGCGCAACTAGCCGACTCTGTGAAGGAGAACAAGAAGCTCCGAGGTGGCATATTCAGTATGTGTCCGCTTTTATCTTACAACAGTTTGGATGTAGCGGTAGCTGATGTAGCTGTAATTGCAGGTTTGTTGACGATCCGCCCGAAGAGGAAGTGTTCGGATCATCAAATGATCTTCTGCAGGAGCTGTCGCAGTTGCACGAGCAAGCTCGGTAGGCTATGCGGAGAGTAGCCAGGGCTTTATGGCCATCTGACTCCCCTCCAGGAAGCATGGAGATGCTGGTAGAGTTGTTCAAGGGAGCGCGGCGGCATATCCGGCTGTGGAAGATATCTGCCTGCTGAGAGGGTGCGCGAGAGGCCTGGGCCATGGTGAAGACGTGCTATACCAAGCTGGATCCTAATCACGTGGCCCGTGTCGGGCCGGTAGGGCCGAATGGGGAAGAAATTCCTGCTAGTATAGTATATGACCAAGTAGAGGTGGCCGCCAAATATTCTCAACAGGATTGTAAGTTAGACTGCCTATTGGAAGGTTTAGAGGAAGAGCTGTTCGAGTCCAAGTGACCGTGTACTTTTCCTCATCTAGCTGAATTGTATATCATTTGTCATGGTAGACCTTTTCGCTTCAACCTCTGGACTCTAAGGTGCGGAGTGTTCCCGAATACTGTCGCGGCCGAATAGGCCGGGGTATGCTTGGAAAACTAGGCGTAGGGGTCATAGTTGCTTGAACAGACAAGTTGTATCCGGCTAGCTACGTTATATTACATGGATATCATAAGAAACATCTTCCAGAGAGAATAGTTCCGTTAAGGGTTCCTTTCCCTAGGTGTGCATGCATTTAATATACATGTATGAATTGCGATGCGAGCACCACAGTTTGTATAACTTCTGGGGGTGCACAATGGAGTGAGTTTTAGGAAACATCTTTAATTCACCGACCGAATATTCCCTTAAGAACGCTAGCTTTCGGCTTCACCCAGTCTGAGGTACACATCCGGATGACCCGGCAGTAGCAATCGCAGAGGTGCTCCCTTTATGCCCTAGCCGAACTAACGGGAACGTAGGGCATAAGCACAGGAGCCAGGCAACCCGGCTTGGCCAAAACTTAAGTCATATCGATGCATATAGTGGCAAAGAAAAGGTACATATGGAAAAACTCATATGTGAGGAGCTTGATGCTCAAGGAAGAACTTCTGTCCGAGAAGCCCCCAGGTACAAGTGGTGTACATGTTTAAAGATGTATGTGTCAATGGTGTGCGGTCTAGCCGTACGTAAAGCTTTAAAGCGAAAAAAGAAAGAATCGAAAAAGAGAGAAAAAATAGTGGAAACTACAAGGGGGGAGGAGACGAACAATGAGTTTAGCGCTAGGCGTAGAATCTCCGGAGTCTAGCCGCGTTCCAGGGGTTTGGCTCGAGGTGATTGTCTGATGCATCACGAAGACGGTACGCTCTGCCGGTGAGAACTTCGTCAATTATGAAGGGACCCTCCCATTTGGGCTTGAGTTTGTCCTTTTTCTTCTCCGGGAGGCATAGAACGAGTTCGCCGATGTTGTAAGTCTTGGTCCGTACTTCTCTGCTTTGATATCTTCGAGCCAACTGTTGGTAAACTGCTGAACGAGCTTTTGGGACATCACGTTCGTCCTCCAGGGCATCTAGGCCATCCTTCCGATCGAGCTCGGCTTCTCTCTCTTCGTACATGCGCACTCTAGGTGAGTCGTGAATAATATCACAGGGAAATACGGCCTCTGCACCATACACCATGAAGAAAGGTGTGTACCCAGTAGTATGGTTGGGCATGGTCCGCAGCCCCTAGAGTACGGAGTCGAGCTCCTCGACCCAGTGTTTGTCTGATTCTTTCAAAGACCGCACTAGTCTGGGCTTGATGCCACTCTTAATAAGACCGTTGGCGCGTTCTACTTGACCGTTGGTTTGTGGGTGGTAGACGGAGGCGTAATCCAGTTTGATACCCAGAGTAGTACACCAGGTTTTTACCTCGTCGGCTATGAAATTGGAGCTGTTGTCAGTGATGACACTGTGTGGGACACCATAACGGCGCACAACATCGGATATGAAGTCTATCACTGGGCTGGACTCAACCGTTTTGACCGGTTTAGCCTCTATCCACTTAGTGAATTTGTCCACCATAACCAGCAGATATTTTTTCTTATGTGTCAGGACCCCGATCCTAAGTCACACCGATCTAGCCTGTAACATCTCATATCACTTTGCGGCCTCACGCACGGTATTCCCACGGGTGTCGCCTTACCATGGCCCGGGACCGTTTGCGCCTTTTGGCTCACGTATATGATAGTGTCGCTAGCATCCATATGACAGAGAACCCGAGCCGACATGACTAGTCGTGAACCCAAAGTGGCACTAACTTACGGGGACAGGCATACATGAATCAACTTCGAGCATGTCGGTCAGCAGCGTGCGAATCCGGGCTGTAGCACTGGGCTAACAGGACTCCGGATGTCACCGCGTGACATTTCCCCGAAGGGATAGACACAGGAACAAAGTGAAACACATGCCGGCCAGTCAAGTGTTCCAGAGCAGTAGTGCTGGGCTAGCAGGACTCCGGTGAACCGGGCTGTAGCGGACTACTATGGCTCATGGAAGCACAAGACTACATTTCCCCATAAGAGAGGCTACCAAGGATAAACAACTAGGTTGTCGGATCCCACACATACCAAGCATTTCAATCATACACACAATATGCTCAATATGTGCAATAAAACATGGCATCACAACAAGACTCTACGACTCAGAGTATTTATTCATTAGGATCCGAGGAGCGAGATATTACAAACATGGGTCTCATGACCCAACAATCATAGCATACAATCAGAGCACATGCGGAAGCTTAACATGTCTGAGTATAGACATCTATAAATGAAAAAGGCTGAGAAGCCTGACTATCTACCAGATCCTGCCGAGGGCACAAGATTGTAGCTGAGGTATCAAGCTAAACGTCCAAGTCCACACGGAACTACTAGCGAGACTGACGTCTCTCTGCAAAAACATAAAATAGGCAAATGTGAGTACAAATGTACCCAGCAAGACTTACATCAGAACTATCTACATATGCATCGGTATCAACAAAGGGGGTGGTGGAGTTTAACTGCAGCAAGCCAGCTTTGACTCGGTGGCTATCCTAAACTACGACTGCAAGCAACTCTTTTGAGGTGGCGCACACGAGTCCACATGTTCACCATATCAATACACCACTATGGATCCGCTCCCGTCTCCATGCGAGAACGCAATCCATAGCACTCACGCTTATCTTGCGAGTTTTAGAGTATCCACTTTCACTTGTCTATGAACTATGCAAGGGGTCCAAGTTTCCATATCCGAGGAATCCGGCTATTCGAATAGATAATGATAACCCTGCAGGGGTGTACTTCTTCACACACGCTCTCGCCACTTATCGCCCTGTACACGTCATGTACCTCGGCAACCTTCAAGCGGAAGCCGGGCGAGGGAGTCGGCCATGACCTGACTAACCAACAAGTCTCTAGTCCAGGTTTATCGCCTATTCGGGTTCCACCCGCAAGGAGATCCGGCTGGGGTGTCGCTCACGGCCCCAAACAATGTGTGCAGGGTTCCCAAGCCCACCATCCGGGTGCCACTTGGTACACCGTGCCACTGTACCAAGCCCACCTGTACCGGGTGCCACTTGGTAGACTACTAATACTACCTACAAACACCAGAAACTAGTTGCAACTCCTGGACAGAGATCGAGTTGATTAATAAGCCGAGAGGGGCCGAGTTACCGGAACCCAATGTGTGGTAGTAACTGTTCATGGATCACAAACATAGAACTCAGTTCCTGAGGACGGCTGCAATGAGACAACCCACCATGTACTCCTACATGGCCTCTCACCGCTACCTTTACCAAATCGTGTTCACACACTTAGCCCTCAACGGTAGGACATGTTCACCACGTTCCAATTCATTCCCGATGAATCAGACCTGACTCAACTCTAAGCAGTAGCAGGCATGACAACAAGCATGAATGAGTAGGCACATCAGGGCTCAAACAATTCCTACTCATGCTAGTGGGTTTCATCTATTTACTGTGGCAATGACAGGTCATGCAGAGGAAAGGGGTTCAGCTACCGCAGCATGAGCAGTCGAAACGGTGTTGTCCTAATGCAGTAAAAGAGAGCAGGAGCGAGAGAGTGGGATTGTATCGGAATGAACAAGGGGGTTTTGCTTGCCTGGCACTCCTGAAGATAGTAAAGATCTTCATCGGTGTCATCAAATTCATCGCTAGATCAACGTCTACTGAGGGGGGACAAACACCGGCAACTGAGAAAGAACACAATCAACACATGGCGATATGCAACAATATGATGCATGCTATGACATGGCAATATGAATGTGTTTTTGGCTAATGCAATAGAAAGTCATTTTAATTGAAGTGGAATTCAAAACTATATCAAATTCCAACTCCAAACCTATGATGAAATTTGCCCTAATCATGTTTCATCCTAAACAGTGAGGTTAGCTTGCTCAAACATGCATGAAAATGGTACAGATGGATTCCTTGAATTTTTTTGATAATTTTTCATATATAATTTATTTCATTTGGAGCTATAGATTAATTTCTATGATTTTTCAAAGTTTTGGATATTTTCTGAAAATAAATAAATCATTTAGATTTATTTAAAATCCAGAAAAGGTTTTACTGCGTTAGCATGACATAAGAGTGATGTCATCAGGACAACTGCGGCTGGCCAGGTCAAACCTAACCAGTGGGGCCTACTGGTCAGTGAGACACCGCTGGCATGAGTCATAACGTGTGGGGCCGGTCAAAGGCCACGTCAGCAAGGTCAACGCTGACGCGTGGGTCCCGCGGGGTTGGATTAGTTCTAACTAATTTCGTTAGCTGACTAATTAAACTGGTGGGGCCCGTGTGTAAGTGGGTCAGGGGGGTTAATTAGTGGGCGATTAGCCCTAACTAGGTGGCCACGTCAGCGCACCGGCGGCTAGCCGCCGGCGACCAAACGGGGCGGCGGAGGCGCTCGGGATTCGCCGTCCGGCGACCGTTCGACTCGCGGTTTGGCCCTACGGGCTGCTGGACGTGCGCCGCATCCAACGGAGCATGCGGCTAGGCGAGAGGAGGCCGGAAACGACAGCTGGCGGCGGCCGGAGTTCGGCTTAGCACGGGCGAGGCGCTGTGCTTGGCTGACGAGCAAGCTAAGCGGCAGGGCGGATTCCTGGGAGCTCCAGGAGCATGCTGGTGCCACTGGACCGAGCGGAGATGCTCAGGAGCGAGGACATCATTGGCCATGGTGGACGGCGGCTTCAGTCATCAGTGAAGTAGGAGCTACGGCGTGAAAACGGGACAACGGAGAGGGGGGTTCGAGGGAGAGGCTTACGGTGGTTGCAACGGTGCAGACGGCAAGCTCGGAGGAGGCTAGGAGCGGTCGGGGCGGCGAGATGGATCTTCAGTGACCGAGGAGGAAGAAGGGGTCGGGGACGGTGAGACGAGGCACGTCCGCTCGTGCGGCTTGAAGGAGATGATGTAGAGGTCGACAGAGGAGCTCCTTGGCGCGTCGGGGAGGCGAGGGGAGCACGGTGGCTGCGAGCTTCACGGTGGCAAACGCTCGGAAGCGTCGGCCATGGCGATCAGAGGAGATGGAGAGAGGGCAGAGGGGGAGAGTGAGACGTCCAGGGGTTCAGGGCGGTGCCGAAGAGAAGGCCCGAGGCGTCGCGGTGGCCTCGATGACGCAGGCGAGCAGGGAGGTGCGTGGCGCCGCGGGCGCGCGTGCGCTGTCTCCCTCCTCTGCCTACTGGCAGAGGTAGGTGATGACTGGCACGGGCCAGGTGGGCTGGGCAGCACAGCTGGGCTGCTGGGTTGTAGGTAAGCGCCAGGTAAGGTTTCCCTCTTTTCTGTTTTTTTCTGTTTGTTTTGATTTAGTTTAGGCACTAAATCATTTTAATAAATTCTAAAAATTATTGCGGATGTTAGATAAACTATTCCAGAGCTCCACAAATAACTTCAGAATATTTGGACCGTTTGAAATATATATATATATAGCATTTAAATGGCTCCAACTCAAATACTTTTGTGTTAATTCAAAAATCCAAAAATGACCTAAAAATATATTCATCATTTTTAGCAGAGGTTTGCACCTTAACCAGAAATCATGAACTTTTCTTAGAGCATTTTGGGTTCATTGAAAAAGATTTTATTTGAACCTATTTGAATTTCATGTGGTGCTAGGGTTTGATCATCCCCATTTCAAATTTAATTGAAAAAAAACATGATGCATGGATGCTTTAAGGCAACTAATGGCAAGCAAAATCTAGGGCTGTGACATTATGGCTTCCCCCTTTAAGGGGTCCGACCATGTCGAGTCCCCAGACCGCGAAAGGCCAAGTGATGGGGATTGTTTGTAGGGCAGTGGGGGGCATATGGCTTTGATTGGCAAAGAGTTGGCATCCGATGCAATGTTGGACAAGGTCTTGTGCATCCACTCGGGTCGTTGGCCAATAAAACCCTGTACGGAAGGCCTTGCTAACAAGGGCCCGAGCTACGGCGTGGTGACCGCCGAGTCTGGCATGAATTTCAGCCAAGAGCTGCCGCCCCTCTTCCTCGGATATACATCGTTGAAGGACTCCAGTGGCGCTTTTCTTGTAGAGCTCTCCATCATGAACCTTGAAGGCCTTCGAGCGCCGGATAATGCAGTGGGCCTCTTTCTGGTCCTCAGGAAGCTCCTTCCTATTAAGGTAGACCAGGAAGGGTTCGGTCCATGGGGCAATGACTGCCATGATGAGATGCGCCGATGGTGTTATGTCGATGTCTCCGGGATCTGGGGTTATGGTTGGGTCCGGACTAGTGTTGTCGTTTTCCCCCTGCCACACCACGGATGGCTTGAAGAGACTTTCCAGGAAGATATTAGGTGGGACGGGGTTGCGCTTAGCGCCAATACGAGCAAGAACATCCGCTGCTTGGTTACTTTCTCGAGCCACATGATGGAACTCGAGCCCCTCGAACCGGGCTGACATTTTTATGACTGCGCTACGATACGCTGCCATCTTCGGATCTTTATCGTCAAAATCTCCATTTATTTGAGATATTGCAAGGTTTGAGTCCCCACGCACTTCTAGGCATTGTATGCCCATGGAGACAGCCATCCGGAGAACATGTAATAAGGCCTCGTATTCGGCTGCGTTATTGGAGTCTGTGTATAGTATTTGGAGAACATACTAGACGATGTCTCCGGCAGGGGACGTTAAAACGACACCCGGTCCTAACCCTGCCAGCATTTTGGAGCCATCGAAGTGCATAACCTGATTGGAGTATGTGTCGTACTCTTTAGGGAGTTCGGCCTCTGTCCATTCGGCGATGAAGTCGGCTAGAACTTGGGATTTGATAGCTCAACGTGGTTTGTATGTAATGTCGAATGGCAAGAGCTCAATGGCCCATTTGGCAATCCAGCCCGTAGCATCGCAGTTGTTTATAATGTCGTTGAGTGGTACTTCGAAGGCCACCATGATCGAACACTCCTGGAAGTAGTGACGGAGCTTTCGGGATGCCATGAAGACCGCGTATGCTATTTTTTGATAATGAGGGTACCGGGATTTGCATGGTGTAAGGATAGTAGACACGTAGTATACTGGCTTCTAAAGCGGGAATTTATGTCCCTCCTGGTCTCGTTCAACGACGAGTACGGCGCTCACCACCTAATGTGTTTCCGATATGTATAATAACATCGGTTCACTGATGTTTGGTGCGGCCAGGATTGGATTGCTCGCAAGAAGGGTTTTTATTTATTCCAGTCCGGCTGTTGCCGCGTCCGTCCACTCGAAGTGGTCGGTTCGCCGTAGAAGGCGATAGAGTGGCAGTGCCTTTTCTCCTAATCTGGAGATAAAGCGACTTAGAGTTGCCACGCAACCTGTAAGTTTTTGAGCTTGTTTAAGGTTTGTTGGCTTAGCCAATTGTGACAAAGATCGGATTTTGGCTGGGTTTGCTTCGATTCCCCTATTGGAGATGATGTAGCCCAATAGTTTTCCAGCAGGGATGCCGAAGACACACTTTTGCTAGTTGAGCTTGATGTCATACGCCCTGAGGTTGTCGAAGGTAAGACATAAGTCGTCTATTAGTGTTTCCACGTGCCTGGTTCTGATGATGATGTCATCAATAGAAGCTTCTACTATTTTGCCAATCTATTTCTCCAGGCATGTTTTAATCATGCGTTGATATGTGGTGTCGGCGTTTTTGAGCCCAAAGGGCATGGTATTGAAGCAGAATGGTCCGTATGGGGTAATGAATCCTGTTGCAGCTTGATCGGATTCCTTCATTTTGATTTGATGGTATCCGGAGTATGCATCAAGGAAACAAGGTGAGTCGTGTCATGCGGTGGCGTCAATGATTTGATCAATGCGGGGAAGGGGATCCTTAGGGCAGGCTTTGTTGAGGTCTTTGAAATCGACGCACAGGCGCTAGGATTTTTCATTCTTTGGTACCATCACCAGGTTTGCCAGCCAGTACGGATGTTTAATTTCTCTAATGAATCCGGCCTCGATGAGTTTGGCCAGCTCCTTCCCCATGGCTTGTCGCTTGGGTTCGGAAAAGCGCCGCAGTGTTTTCTTAACCAGTTTAAACCCCCTTAATATATTGAGGCTATGTTCGGCCAGCTTGCGTGGGATCCCTGGCATGTCCGAAGGGTGCCAGGCAAATATGTCCCAGTTTTTGTGCAGGAATTCTCGTAGTGCAACATCAACTGTTGGGTTCAGTTGAGCTCCGATGGATGCTATCTTCTTGGGGTCTGTTGGGTGGACCTGGAATTTGACTATTTCTTCTGCCAGTTTGAACAAGGTGGATTTGGGGCGTTTGTCGAGGATCACGTCATCCCTGTCCACTGTGGAGCGTAGTGCGGTTAATTCTTCGGCCGCGAGGGCTTCGGATAGCGCCTCCAGGGCTAAGGATGCGGTTTTGTTTTCAGCGCGGAGTGCTATGTCCGGGTCACTGACGAGAGTGATTATACCGTTTGGTCCGGGCATTTTGAGCTTCATATATCCGTAGTGAGGTATAGCTTGGAAGCGTGTAAAAGCATCCCGCCCCAACAGGGCGTGATATCCACTGCTGAAAGGGGCCACTTGGAAGATTATTTCTTCAGACCGATAGTTCTCCGGTGATCCGAATACCACGTCAAGTGTGATTTTGCCCGCGCACCATGCCTCCCGACTAGGAATAATTCCCCAGAAGGTTGTGTTACTTTGTTTGATGCGGCTCCTGTCTATTTCCATTTTATGGAGTGTGTCCTCATAAATGAGATTTAGTCCGCTGCCGCCATCCATGAGGACCTTGGTGAGTCGAAACCCATCCACGATGGGGCCGAGGACTAACGCGGCCGGTGCTCGTGCTGTTCTGTACTTTGGTTCGTCACCGGCGTTGAATGTTATAGCCGTGTCGTTCCATGGGTTTATTACAGCAATTTGGCAGACTTCATTGAGCTCGCGAAGTGCCCTTTTGCGCTTGTTATTTGAAGCGACTGTCTCAAAGACTGTCAATACTCTTGGGTCGTCTTCTTCTGGGGGGTGTTGTTCTGGGGCGTCCTTGATAAGAATGTCCTCACTGCTCTTGGCTACCTGTCGTAGTATCCAGCATTCTCTAAGGCTGTGGGTTGCCACGATATCTGTTGTTGTATGTATTTTGCATGGGCCATCGAGCCACCCTTCCAGAATAGTGCCTTGCCATATAGTGGCTTTGTGTTTTTTGACTGTTGGATTTGGCGTGCCATGAGGGTATGCCCTTTTCGCCTATAGGGGAAGTTGGGTTGGGGCTAGTGGTTCCCAGCGAGCTGCCCGATTTCCCAGGCGCTTTCCACCTCGCAGTATTTTTGTTCGATGGTTGCTAAGTCAGCAAATTTTAGTATGCGGAGGCGATTGATGGCCTTGAGGATTCTTTCTTCTGCATAGTTTTTGCGGAACACTGATATTGCGTCCTCGTCACGGCAATCCTTTACCTTGTCCTTGACAAGGAGGAATCTGGCCCAAAAGTGGTGGACCTTCTCCTGAGATTGTTGTTTTATGCTCATGACAGCCTCTATATCCAGGTGGGTGGGTGGAATTAAATCCGAACCCCGACCTAACCGGTTGTCTGGAGTCTGACGACCTTCCGGACTAGACAGTCCGGGTTCCGGAATATCTTATGATTGTTTTGGAACCGCCGTCCGATGCTATGTTCGGAGGGTGGTTGCGTCCTTTCGTGGATGAGTATCCGGCTCTTCATGAACGGCGACCCGAACATAGTCCATCTTCGATATAGAAGAAGACTCGCCGTCCTGCTCCAGGACTGTTGTGATCTGGTGAGTGACCGGTGGGATTTCGGTTTCTCCCTGATCGGTTTTAGGCCCGATCTGATCGTAATCTGTGGCGATTCCCAAAGCAGCAATGCGATCTAGGAGCTTGTTTAAGGACAAAAACTCAACCGGATCCATCTGCTTGGAGTGCTCGGAGTTGATGCGAAGGGGATTTTCGATGGCCCGAGAGGTCATCATCGGTCCCGCGGCCGAACGGACGATCATAGTAAAGTCGCCCAGCCGGAGGGTTTGGCCCGAGGCCAAGACTACCCCTGCGGTAATATAGTATTTAATGACAAGGAGAGTCATCAAGCCTTTCATCGACGACAAGTGGGACTCTCAATGAAAGCACCAATGTCGGTGTCAAAACTGGCGGATCTCGGGTAGGGGTTCCTGAACTGTGCATCTAGGATCGACGGTAATAGGAGACGGGGGACACGATGTTTACCCAGGTTCGGGTCCTCTCTATGGAGGTAAAACCCTATGTCCTGCTTGATTGATATTGATGAATATGGGTGTTACAAGAGTTGATCTACCACGAGATCATAATGGCTAAATCCTAGAAGTCTAGCCTATGTGGGTATGGTAATGAGTATATGTGGTGTCCTTTCCGGACTACCCCCTTCGGTTTATATAGACATCGAGGGGATCTAGGGTTTACATGGAGTCGGTTCCATAAGATGGAATCTATGGTCCCCAAGCTTGCCTTCCACGCCAAGTAGAGTCCAATCCGGACACAGTGCATTCTTCGGCCTTCATATGTCTTCACAGCCCATCAGTCCGACCCATGGATAATAGGCCAGACGCCCAAGGAACCCTTAGTCCAGGACTCCCTCAGTAGCCCCCGAACCAGTCTTCAATTGCGAGGTGCTCGGCACACATATTGTCTTCGGCATTGCAAGGCGGGTTCTCCCTTCGATGATCTTCAGGTATGTATTCGGCCATTGATCCAATGTTGCCTCCTTCGCTACTACGCATTGAATAATCTTTGTCATCCACGTGTCGAGTCAATGTGGAAAGTCAGAGTATTTTTGCGAATAATACCCCCTTCATGCGAGGAAGAGCGCCTATTTAAAGAGATTGGACCCCAGATCCATTTAGCGCTACGTAGAAGAAATCCCCAGAGACTGCTTAGGAGAAATCATTCCGGCATGTCTAGTGCTCCCAGCTCCTCTGCTCGTCCCAGCCCATAGAAAGGCAAGTGGGACAGGTGTTCCGTGTCTCAGAGCCATTTGACAAAGTTGCAAACGCAGGGATTCCTTCCCCATGCAGATGTAGTCCCTGTTTGATTGGGGCTAGCTTCCTTCAATGAGGGGACTCAGGCAGAGGACTTCCCCAATCCATCCGAGGGGGAGCGAGTGTGTTTTGTACCCTACCTGCTCAGAGCAATCCATCCATTCTTCCGAGGGCTTCTGTAATATTACGGCCTCCATCCGCACAACTTCACTCTGGCCTCTATTCTGCACATTGCGGGTTACGTCGCTTTATGCGAACTTTTCCTGGGCATTGAGGCTCACTTTGAGTTGTGGAGGAAGTTTTTTTGTCTCGTCCCGCGCAATCATGAAGGGTCAATATTTGAAGTGGGTGGAGCCGAAGTATGGCGCATCGCCAATACCGGATATCCATCCGGCACGCCAAGGAAAGCACCTGATGAATGGCCCTCCGAATGGTTTTATATAGAGGACGTTGCGCTTCTTGACCCGATTCGAAAGGGTCTTCCTGAATTTGCTCATGCCCCGCTGAAGAAACGCCACAGTTGGCGTCCCCGGAGTCTTGAAGAATAAGATGGTGCAGTGGTTTGTTAGCTGATGAGCAGGATAAGAGAGCTCACTCAGTGCGGACTCACAGTAATCGAGGTTATGGTGATTTCCATAGCGCGAGGGGTTGAGCCGCTCCAATACAGAGGTGGGCAAAACTATGCGGAAGTTATGGTGGTGGTGGAGGTTGATGAAGAAGCAACCGTCCGTAAGTAGCCTAGTCACCTTAGGAGACTTGAATCACTCCTCAAGCAATCACTAATGCTATGGGGAACAAAATTGGTTAGGTTGTGGAAGTCGGTGGTGGTGTAGCGGATGATGTGGTGGAAGCCCTAGGCAAAGATACCAAAAATTCACAAAATTTGATGGAGTCAAAAGATGTTTGTGGTATTTTTGTGGGAAGGGGGATGTCAAGAGCTTCAAAACGAGATAAAGAATGTCAAATTCGGAGTTCGGATGAATTAGTTATGGACAAAACAAAAATCAGGCGAAGTGGGAATGTACACGTATCAGACGTCCGAAGATGGTCGGATGACCGGTGGCCGGACGTCCGGGCGGGCTCGAAAATCCGTAAATTTGGACGTTGATACGTCTCTATCGTATCTACTTTTCCAAACACTTTTGCCCTTGTTTTGGACTATAACTTGCATGATTTGAATAGAAATAACCCGGACTGGCGCTGTTTTCAGCAGAATTGCCATGGTGTTATTTATGTGCAGAAACAAAAGTTCTTGGAATGACCTGAAACTCCACGGAGCGTCTTTTTGGAAAAAATAAAAAATACTGGCAAAAGATCAAGGCCAGGGGGCCCACAGCCTAGCCACGAGGGTGGGGGCGCCCCCTACCTCGTGGGCCCCCTAGAGCTCCTCCGACCTCAACTCCAACTCTATATATTCACTTTCGGGGATAAAAAAAATAAAGGAGAAGGATTCATCGTGTTTTACGATACGGAGCCACCGCCAAGCCCTAAAACCTCTCGGGAGGGCTGATCTGGAGTCGGTCCGGGGCTTCGGAGAGGGGAATTCGTCGCCATCATCATCATCAACCATCCTCCATCACCAATTTGATGATGCTCACCGCCGTGCGTGAGTAATTCCATCGTAGGGTTGCTGGACGGTGATGGGTTGGATGAGATTTATCATGTAATCGAGTTAGTTTTGTTAGGGTTTGATCCCTAGTATCCACTATTTTCTGAGCTTGATGTTGTTATGACTTTGCTATGCTTAATGCTTGTCACCAGGGCCCGAGTGCCATGATTTCAGATCTGAACCTGTTATGTTTTCATGAATATATGTGAGTTCTTGATCCTATCTTGCAAGTCTATAGTCATCCACTATGTGTTATGATCCGGCAACTCCGAAGTGACAATAATCAGGATCACTCCCGGTGATGACCGTAGTTTGAGGAGTTCATGTATTCACTATGTGTTAGTGCTTTGGTCCGATACTCTATTAAAAGGAGGGCTTAATATCCCTTAGTTTCCGCTAGGACCCCGCTGCCACGGGAGGGTAGGACAAAAGATGTCATGCAAGTTCTTTTCCATAAGCACGTATGACTATATTCGGAATACATGCCTACATTACATTGATGAATTGGATCTAGTTCTGCGTCACCCTAGGTTATGACTATTACATGATGAACCACATCCGGCATAATTCTCTATCACCGATCCATTACCTATGAGCTTTCCATATATTGTTCTTCGCTCATTTACTTTTCCGTTGCTATTGCTATAATCACTACAAAATAGCAAAAACATTACTTTTGTTATCATTACCTTTTGCTATCGTTACCACTACTATCATATTACTTTGCTACTAAATACTTTGCTGCAGATGTAGCGACCCGACCTCGAACAGTCAAGTCTCTATGCTTCAGTGTCATCCCTAGATCGGTAATGCTGACACACACAGTACTCGAAGGATTTATAACAGAGTAGCAATCACACACTTAATACATCGAATGTCTCAAAAGAGAACTTATTACAATAAATATGGCTTAAGTCCATCTAATACGATAACAGCGGAAGGCTTGGAAGATAAAGTGAGTCCATCAACTCCAACGGCATAGCTGAGCTGCACGGCAACGACCTAACAAACCTTACTCCTCGTCTGAAAAGTCTGCAACATAATATGTTGCAGCCCGAGAATGGGTCAGCACATGGAATATGCTGGCAAAATAACACAGTAGAGCAAGAACAGAATAATGCTATCACTGCATGCATATTTGGCTGGTAGAAATCTCTATGGTTATAGTTTTTGCGAAAAGCCAATTTTTCCCTACAACAAAGGAATAGATTTTTTAACTATCATGGTAGTTAAAACATCATTGATAAGGTTCCTCCAACTCAATCCCAATTAAAGTAATTAACAACCCAACAATATTATTTCGTAGTGATGAGATACTTAGGATACTCCAAGTACTAGATACTCAAGATGTCCATAACCGGGGACACGGTTAACCATGATTAGTTTATACACTCTGCAGAGGTTTGCGCACTTTTCCCCACAAGACTCGATCTCCTCCGTTAGATTTCTCGCACTACATGGTGTTTGAGAAACGGATGACCGAGACACAGTCTTTCAGAAGCATTAACCCCTTACTCCGGGCAGACCATACCAACCTACATCCCTCTACATGCTGATCCACCTCTTAGGGAGCTTCACGCAACTTACTCAACTATGCTAGAGCCCATAATAGCTTGTGGCTGCACACGGAAGTTTCTGGCATGAAAATATCTCAGTTCCCTTTGGGCCTGGGTGGCGGACCATAGGATTATCACACGGGTACTTCGGGATATCCTAGGACAACACTAGATTCCCCAGGTGCCCAACAAACAATCCACCCAGTTGTGTATTCAATTTTCCACCATAAGCTGAACCATTAATTAACAATCTCACATCTGTCATGGATTTCACTCACCCAAACCACGTCTACGAGCATAGCATAGCAATATAAGCAATACGTAGAGATAACTCCCATGGTTTGAATATAACAGGGCAATAGGTTCTACCTTATCAACTACATCCCATCCCACATGTTAATCACATCCTAATCATGCAATGTTTGAGGATTGGAACTAATGCATAAAAACTGGGTGATAAAGGGGTATGATCAAAGTGTTACTTGCCTTGCTGATGATTCGCAAAACCTAGGGACTCGTAGTAGCACACTTCGCACTCCGGGTGTTCTATCGCAAACAAACAATAGCATACATAAGCAATAAATCAAAGAAACACGGGTAAATCTCAAATAAGAAGATCTAACCAGAAAGTTCAACTTAGGAACTCCGGCTTGTGAAAAGAATCAAATCAAACGGAGCAACGAAACTCAAACCGCGAAAGAAACAAGATCCGTTTAATAATCTGGACTAAGGTCAAATTTTACAGTACCAAAATCTTGTTCAAGTTGATTAAACATAAAGTGGGTTTCGAGACGAAGATCTAGGCGCTTGAATCGCCTGATTCCGATTAACGAGCGAAAAGATAAACTGAAACGGAAATCCGATCACAAATCGCGATTGAAAATAATAGTGGAAAATCAGAGAAAAAGAAAACTGACGAACAGGCTAACGAACAATCGTTCGTTGTCTATAAGTAACGAGCGAAAGCCGTTCGTTAAAACAAACATACGGACAAACGTCCGCAAAGTAACTAAACCAAGAAAAACCGGTGAACCAATCTAAAAAACAAACCAGGGTTTCTAAAAAACCGGAACCAGTTTAAAATAAAACCGATCGAATGGCGGCGGCGGCATATATCTCTGGCGGCTTCCGCGGCGGCGCGACGAGGCGGGGCAGCGTGGGGCGGGGGGTGCGGCGTGCGGCGGCAGCAGCGGTGAGCGGCGGCGCGGCTTCGGGGCTCTAGGGGGCCCCGGTCGGCTTATAAGAGGGGGGGGGTCGCGTGGCTTGGGGAAGGGGGCAGGGCACATGGCTGACTCGGCCATGGCGAGTGGCGGCGGTGGGCACGGTCTCCAGGTGGGAGACGGCGACGCGGGGAGGTGGGCCAGCAGCTTGGCTCGGCTGGGCCTCGGCCCAGTCGGGCGCTGCGATTTTTTTTAAATAATTTCATCGGAACTTAATAAATCCTATAAAATAAAATAAAAATCTAAAAATGCCAAAATAAATTTGACCGTCTAAATAAAATATTTAGAACAATATGAACATTTTCTTGGCCCTAAAATGCAACTTTGAAAAACGTGCATTTTTTTCTAATTCAAATAAAATAGCAATAAACTCCGAATAGAATCAAATATTTGATTTTAATATTTTCCCTCCAATATTTCATTTATTTTGGAGAAGTCATATTATCTTCTGTCATATATTTTGATATGAAATATTTCGGAGAGAAAAATATTTAAAACCAAAAATCCTTGTTTCAATATTTGATAAAATTCAAATATGAAAACAAGGAAATCCCCAACTCTCTCCGAGGGTCCTTGAGTTCCTTAGGATTTCGAGGATTTGCGAAACGAAATGCAATAAAATATGATATGCATGAATGATCTATGTATAACATTCCAAATTGAAAATTTGGGATGTTACAAACCTACCCCCCTTAAGATGAATCTCGCCCTCGAGATTTGGGTTGGCTAGAAAATAGGTGTTGGTGGTCTTTGCGAAGATCATCCTCTCGTTCCCAGGTGGCTTCATCCTCGGTATGGTGGCTCCACTGAACTTTGCAAAACTTGATAACCTTGCTGCGGGTGACTCGGCTGGCAAATTCAAGAATCCCGACTGGCTTTTCCTCATAGGTCAAATCACTGTCCAACTGAATCGCCTCCAAGGGTACTGTATCTCTTAACGGTATATCGGCCATCTCAGCATGACACTTCTTCAGCTGTGAAACATGAAATACATCATGAACTCCTGACAGTCCTTCAGGTAACTCCAACTTGTAGGCAACTTCTCCCATACGTTCCAAAATTTGATATGGTCCTACAAATCTCAGGGCTAGCTTTCCCCTAACTTCAAAATGTTTTACTCATCGCAGGGGTGACACTCGCAGATATGCTTTATCTCCAATTTCATAGGTTATTTCCTTGCGTTTCGAATCTGCAGAACTCTTCTGTCTGGACTGAGCTACCTTCAGTCTATCTCGGATCAACTTAACCTTTTCTTCATAATCCCTGATCAAATCTGGTCCAAACAACTGTCGGTCTCCAAGTTCATCCCACATCAATGGTGTTCTGCACCTTCGTCCATACAGGGCTTCGAACGGTGCCATTTTCAAACTAGCTTGGTAGCTATTGTTGTATGAGAACTCCGCGTAGGGCAAATTGTCATACCAACTAGATCCATAATCTAGCGCACAGGCCCTTAATATGTCCTCCAGAATCTGGTTGACTCTCTCGGTCTGTCCATCTGTCTGCGGGTGGAATACCGTACTGAACTCCAACCTTGTCCCCAAAGTTTGGTGTAGTTGATGCCAAAACTTTTAAGTAAACTGTGTTCCTGTATCTTATACGATTGTCCTCGGAACTCCATGCAGACATACGATCCTGGTCATATATATCTTGGCCAACTTCACACTTGTATAGGTGGTTTTCATTGGGATAAAGTGAGCTACTTTGGTCAAGCAGTCAACTACTACCCGTATAGAATCGTATCCTGATTTGGTCCTGGGTAATCCGGTGATAAAATCCATGCCAAGTTTATCCCACTTCCATTCGGGTATCGGCATACGCTGTAACAATCCTGCTGGCTTTTGATGCTCAGCCTTCACCCTCTGACATACATCACATACAGCTACATACTCGGCAATATCCTTCTTCATACCCGTCCACCTGTCGGAGCAATAGGCCACGGGTAGCCTAACCCGAGTCCCAGAACCTTTCAAGACAACGGGCCGGCTGTGCCCCTCAAGGCGTTGAGATGAAGCGCCGCCTTCTGGTGGCCGGCTGGCTGGACGGCTGACTGCTAGAAGGCGGCCATGCTCAGGAAGGCGGCTCCAAGACAGGTCGACTCCTCGCAGGCGGCCTCCAAAGAGGCCGGCTCCCAACAGTCGTCCCACGGTGCCCTCAAAGTCTATACCCCCATTAAAGAAGACAGGACTGTGTGAGGCAACAGTGTAGCCCGTCCCCCCCCCCATGAATCCAGGAACGGGCGTGGCCACAGTGCCTCGTACCAGCGGAGATCTCCGCCAGACGCGGCACTGTTGCCACTCCGCCCTTGATGTCACTCCTGAAAGGCGAAACCCTGCTCCCATGACCGCCTGTCGGTACGGCCCAAGGATGGCAGGCCCTACCGGTCAGCGAGAGCCCGAAAGATGGCGGGAGTCACACCAGTCGGACCAGAAGGAAGTCAGCCCCCAGCAGCAGGCCCGGTCCTTCCTCAGGGCCCGACGCACCATTAACCAGATAAGATGCAGAGTGGCTACAGTGATCTCCCACCAGGTGGCGGGACTGTAGCCATGCCTCCCCCGATCGAGCACGCGTCATTAGCAACACGGCTACGATAATCCACAGTCGGCAGGACCCGCGAGCGGCGGAGGTGGCCTGTCAGCTCCGTACCAGACCAGGCGGCGGGCCCCAGTAGTCGGCGGAGAAGCCTGCGACCAGAGAGACTGACAGCCGGGCCCTACGCCCGGCCGGATTACCATTGTACCCCTGGGGGGTAGGCCTATAAAAACCCCCAGGGCACCCATGCAAAGGGTTCCCACTCGGTTAGGACTAGATTCATACCTAGGGGAGGAGAGAGCAAGCCTTTCCTTCTCCCACCTCTAGCATACAGCTCGAGGAGCACCATTGTACTCACTTGTGCCTTAGTGATCATGCGGAGACCCCGCAAAGCAGGACTAGGGGTGTTATCTCCTAGGAGAGCCCCGAACCTGGGTAAAGTTCGCCGGCGTACGTGTCTACGCTTCATCCCGCTTCCAGGCACCGGCGACGTTCTACTCGCTCCCACCATGATAAGCCATCCGCTGGCATATGTCGCACCCAACCCCCGACATTTGGCACCCACCATGGGGTGAGGTGCACCGTCGTCCGGAGACCTGTCCTGGACGGGAACCGTTTTCCTCCCTGGCGAGCATAGCCAGCCCGGCACGCCAGATGGAGTCCATGCCGACGCGCTGCGTGGCGCGGAGCTCGCCTGCACGGCGAACTGCCTCACCAACCTTATGGGCGAGGTTCGCCTCTCCGATGAGCCGGCATCCAATGTGGGCAATGATGGCCCCGAGAGCCGCCTCGTCAGCCTCCTCGATCAGCTCCACGTAGCCAGCGAGCCCGCTGCGGATTTGGAATCCGTTGGCTCCACCGACCCGATGCTTGTCGACTCCGACACTGCGTCGCTTGACGCGTTCCCCACCAACGTGGTGGTCTACGATGAGCCGCCTCCTCGCGAGGAGAGCGGCGAAAGCGCCATCACAGAGGTGCTTGTCATCGGCCAAAGTGAGCACTATGGCGGAGATGTTCACGACCCGCTCAACGCGGCACTACAAGACTTGACGGCGCCCATCCCAGAAGATGCCAACGCCGAGATGCTTTAAGCACGCCACCTCTAGCTTGTCGAGGGCGCCAAGAAGCTCGCTAGCATGAGATGCCTGTCGGAAGCCTACCGGCGCGAGATGGACCGCGCTATGGGCGGCACGCCGGCTCCCGCTGGGCCCAGCTACCTTGGCGCGATCCAGCAGCATGGCGTAGCCATCGCCATCCTGCTCGGGGAAGATCCCCCCATTTACGCCACGCCCGCGGAGAATATCCGAGCTGCCCAGGCGGCAGCAGAAGAACTAGACAAGTTTGAGGGCGAAGAGCGTCGCCAGATGGCGGAGCGTATCCAGCGGCTCATCGATGCGGCTGCTGAGTAGCACGAGGCTGGTTGCCGCACTGAGGCGCCACACCGGAAAAACGACGATCCGCCTCCCTGCCGGGACGAAGGCGCGACATCTCGGACGCCGACTAGTGACGTACACGGGAGAAGAGACAAGGCGCGACATCACCATTGAGCGCGACCAAGACGGCCGCCCAAAAGGAGTGGAACGACGGGATGACTATCCGCCTCCTCCCCTCGAAGGGAAAGGTGTGTCACCCCGCCGCCTGTTGATCACTCGACACTCGGCGACCGCCTTGACCGTTGAGAGGGACTCGGAGAGAACGATGCCCGCCACCGGACCGACCATCTCCACCGGTCCCTGGCGCTAGAAGAGGAAGATGAATTGGGCCCGCCCTGTTTCGGCCCCCGCATTCGAGACGAGCCCTTCCCCAAAGGGTTCACGCTCCCAAGAGACACGCCCAAATACACCGGCTCTGTGAAGCCGGAGGACTGGCTGGTCGACTACTCCATAGTCGTCAGCATAGCATACGGCAACAAGCGCGTTGCCGTGAAGTATGTTCTGCTCATGCTCCAGGGCACAACCCGGACATGGCTGAACAGTCTGAAGCCCCGCAGCATCAACAACCAGGTCGACTTCACTGAAGCCTTCATCCGCAACTTCACCAGCACGTATAAGAGGCCGCCCAAACCTCGCCAGCTCTCCTTGTGCGTGCAAGGCCCCAACGAGTCGACCCGCAACTACCTCACGCGCTGGGCTGAGCTCCGCAACTCTTGCGAAGGCGTGCACAAGGTGCAGGCTATCGAGTACTTCACCGCTGGGTGCTGAGAGGGCATCCTCCTCAAGCACCGACTCCTCTGCAATGAGCCGGCGACCCTCGACGAGCTGCTTATCATAGCAGATAAATATGCCACGGCCGACTTCTCCATGAAGGCAGAAATCCAAGTTGATGCGTCAGGCAAAGTGTCAGTGGGAATGACGCCTATGGGATCACAAGAATCCCTACTACGGTTGTGGGGCGGGGGGTCGTGAGAAGAGGGGATCAAATAGATAGCACATGGTTCGTTTATCCAGGTTCGGGCCGCGGGGATGCGTAAAACCCTACTCCTGCTTTGGTGGATTGTATATCTGTGTTCTTGAGCTAGCTATGGGGCGTGAGGAGCTCCAAAAAGCCGAATCCTCCTCCTGGTCGCCTCTGGCCTCCTTTTATAGGAAAGGGGATGCCACAGTAGCACCAGGAGGTGGAAAGGGAAACAGTGATGCGAGGTTATCCCTCGCATTACATGACAAGGCGCATTTAATGCGTCTTTCCCAAGTGTCCTTGCTTTATCGGGGGCGGGGGAGAGCCCTATCTCGTCCGTCACCGCTCCCTCTCGCGTCAACACGCGCCCTGGCCAGCGGCGCCCGCGGTGCCATGTAGGCAGGTAGGCAGCTGAGGTGGCACAGTGGTGGGTCTCCACGAAGATCTGCATGCCGCCACGCAGGTGCCTGCCCAGCTGGTTGGGTCTGCAGCTGCATGCGAACGGCGGTGGAGGTTTAACTGGCGTGGGCCTGATGGTGGCCAAACGGGTGTTCTTGGCAAGGGCCTTTCCGGGCCCCCGGCAAGGGCCTTGCCGGGGCCCCAGCAAGGGTCTTGCCGTGGCGCCTGCTGTCATCCCTGGCAAGGCTCTTGTCGGGGGCCTTGTGGTCCTCTTTGGCTGGGATGCCGCCAAGGATCATCATCTTCGGAAGGGTGTGCCTGATGGTGGCCCAACGGGTGTTCTTGGCAAGGGCCTTGTCGGGGCCCCGGCAAGGGTCTTGCCGTGGCGCCTGCTGTCATCCCCGGCAAGGCTCTTGCTGGGGGCCTTGTGGTCCTCTTTGGCTGGGATCCCGCCAAGGATCATCATCTTCTGAAGGGTGTATCTGATCTTGAATGTCTTCACAAAGATCTGCATGCCACCACGGGGATGTCTCCCGATTCCTTGCCCCATGGGGGCAGTGGACTCAAGGGTGACTCACTTCGTAGGTGTGGGGAGAGTTGCCACGGCAAGGGTCTTGCCGGGTTTGCTAAAACCGCCTCCTGGCAAGGATCTTGCCGGGGGTCCGCTTCGTCCCCTTTGCTCTTCGTGGTGTTGGTCTTGGCGTCATTCTGCTTCTCCTGAGCTTCGGCCTTACCTTGGCTCACCTCCCTTCCCTTGCTTAGTGTGGTGGTGCCCGTGGCTCAGACTGCCCGTGCACAATTATAGGGGTACCAAAAGTGCACCCCTCTTTTTGTACACCGACAGGAGCCCCCGAGCCTGGGCCACACGTAAGCGCAATCGCGTCATTGGGCTAGGCCCAAAAATGGTGCGCGGGCAGGCGGGGCAGTTTTTACCGCGGTAAGTCTCTTCACGCGCTGCGCTTCCATACTTCCCACGCGTGGCGCGGCGTGGGGAGGCGTGTGTGACGTGGGCGGCATGCGTGGGGTTGCTTCCCGCGGGTATGCGTCACATCACAGTTAATGTGAAAGGAGGCGGCCCAGGTTTTTCCCCCATAAGAAGGAATAACCGTGGGTGCGCTGCTCACTTTCTCCTCTTCCCTCATGCCTTTTCCGATCTCAGAGCCGTCGTTCCCTTTCTTCCTTCCTTCCTAAGCTTTCACTGTCGCCCGCCGCCACTGCTTTGCCATCCCCCTTCCTCACCCCTCTGAACTTCTTGGTCGCCATGGCTCCCAAATTCGCCAAGGGCAAGGGGGTGGCTAAGGGCGCCGAGACGGTGGAGCCGTCGGAGAGCGCGCTGTCGGGGGACCGGACGAAGTCCGCCTTCTTCATCCCCTCGACGGTTGATGTTCAAGAGCTCCGGGCCTCCTTCAAGCCCCTATGGGGGGTGAAGACGGGGGGAGAGGGTTCGGGACACCCGGCGACGCGCATCATTCCTGCCGCTTCCGCTGATCCTGCCTCAAATCAGTACCCCTTCTTTGTTGATTACTTTTCTTGCGGGTTATGCCCTCCTTTCTCCGATTTCTTCTGCGATGTTATGCGCACCTTCGGCTTTCGCCTCTTGGATTTTACTCCGAATGCGGTGGCGTGCATGGCTTTCTTCGCGCATCTTTGCAAAGGCTTTGCCGGGGTGCAGCCCAACACGGCGCTCTTCCGCCATTACTTCTTCCCTCAAATCCAGCCGGGAGGAGCCGTCCCCGGTTGCGTCACCTGGATCCCAAGATCCAAGGGGGCGTACCCGGATGGTGCCGTGAAGGAGAGGTGGGAGGAATGGCGTGGCCGGTGGTGCTGGATTGAAGATGAAAACCCGCCGGAATTCTGTAAGGTCCGCCAAGCGCCGCCGGTCCGCGGCAGCGATTGGAGCGATGTCGACGCCGCCGATGGGAGGCTCACTGTCGCCACCACCAGGATTCTCCGGCTCACCCAGATCGGACTCACCCTTGAGATGATTGGGGCGGACTTCATTCACCGCCGGATCACCCTGTTGCACAGCCAAGGGAGGCCAGCTTGACTCTTCACGAACCCGGCTGACATCATGCGACTCCGCCCCGGCCTCGATCACAACTTCACAGTGCTGGCGCATGCCCACTTCTGACAGCGGCTTTTCCAGCTTGATGTGTGTCGCGATGGCGAGGTCGAGCGGACCGGCAAGGCCGCGAGGGCTGCCGCAAAGGTTGGCAAGGCCCTCAAGGGGCCATTTTTCAAGCTGCCAGCGGGGGTGGTCCTGTTGTGCAACAATTCGCGTCGGTCCGAGATCATCACCATGATGCCGGACTGTAATGCGCACAGCCCTATCCCGAGCTGGAAGGAGCCGAAGGTCAAGGATGTGCAGCAACTCTTCGACACCCTGATCGAGGTGTACGTCAATGCCGACACCGAGTGGTGGCTTATCATGGACACCACCCAGGCAGAGCTGGACTACATCACCACCAGGGCGAGGGAGGCACAGCTTGCGATGGAGGCTGGCAGCACCGGGGGCGTGGAGGACATGGCCGCAATGGCGGCATAGGAAGAGGAGCTCTCCCGGTGGGCGGCGGCCTCCGGGGAGGTCAGCAGCGCCAACACTGGATCTCCGCGCGTCGAAGACGCGGCCGACGAGTTGTCGGGGGAGGAGGAGGACGCGGCGGCGGGCTTGACGCCAACTAAGGGAAGAGGGTGAGTCCCGTGGAGGGCTGGCTCCGGTGAGCCGGTCCGGCCCGGCAGGGCTGCGCAGCCTCAATTGACCCCGGAGGGGTCTGGGCGCCACACGAGGGCCACGGCAGCCAAGAGGCTGACGAAGGCCGCTGAGAAGAAGAAGACAACAGCACCTTCGTCATCCGGGCGTGCACAAACCCCACTGCCTCCTTCGCCTCCTCTGGCAGGCATCGACTCAGACGATGATGCAGAGCTCCCTTTTGATCTCGGGCCTCTCAGCCCGGAGAGGAAAAGGAAACTGGTGGAAGAGGAGGAGACGGATGACGAGTAAGTTCTCCGTTCCTTACTGTCATTTCCATTTCCTTGAATTGGGTCGCTTGTCTTGATCCATTTTTGCTTCCGTAGGGAGACAGAGACGTTGGCCCAGAGGGCGAAGAGGGCGAGGACCTCGGCGAGCAGCCAACCCCTGGCTGGGGCTTCAAAGACACCACTGGTGGTGCTGAGTAGCCCGAACAGCAGCCCCTGGCGCAGCACCCAGCGTAAGTTCGTCACCTTCTTCTTACTTGACATGTGGTAGGTGCTCGATTCCATGACGCTGACCTTGCCGGGTTTGCAGGAGGGGAGCGGCAGCAGGAGGAGCCACAGAGGGCTACTCCCAACACACCACCCCCATCGACTACGCCGCCGCGGGGGGCGTCCCCAGGAAGGGCATCAGGCACGGAGCCCACACCCATGGAGGAAGAGGGGAACTTGGGCGTTGGTGGCTCTGCCACGGCGCCAAATGCTGGCGGAGAGGGGACTTCTGCTTCACAGCCTGGCACTGGTGAGTCGCCTGCCTTCGTCTCTATTTTTCCCTTATTCTTTTCTTGGCTTCATTGCTCCCGTTGCTGCCCAGGCCCTCCTTCAACAGGTATGGAGGACGTGGATACCGTTGCTGGGAACATTGCTGAGGAGGCCGCCAAGGATGCTGCCGAGGACACCGCGGCGGGGGCCGCCAAGGCGACCGGCGAAGCTTCTGCCGAGCGCACCAGCGGCGGACCTGCCGGTGGGGCCGGCAAGGCCTCCGCCGAGGAAGAGGTGATGGGTGACCAGCATCCCTCCTCCTCAACCTTGGGCTCCGGCAGATATCTGAAGGCGGGCGATGATCTCTTCGTCCACCTCCCAGGGGCGTCAAGCCGGGCGCCCGCCGAAGGGGAAGTTTTTGACGGCGAGGTGCTTTCCGCCACCGGGCTCGAGGTGGTTGATGAGCCAGGGGTTGGTGGCGATGGTTCCCCAGAAGAGCAGCTTTTCCGTGCCATGGGGGCCAATTTCCAGAAGCTCCAAGTGCTCTACCGTGCTCGCCTGGACAAGGTCAAGTCTAGGATGGCAACGGTGGACAACGCGGAGGTGGACTTCAAGGCGCGCGTTGCCGAGACGCAGGCCTGGTTCCACCAGGCTCGCGAGGAGCAGAGGGCCTTCCAGGAGAAATTGGCCGAGCGCGATGTGGAGCTCACCATGAAGATGGCCGACATCGAGAAGGCCCAGGAAAAGGCGGCGAACTTGGCTGCCGCGGCCGAGGCCGCCCGGAACCAGCATCAAGCCACCTTGAATTCCCAGGAAGAGGACCTCACCGCGCGCGAGGCGAAGCTTGCCGCAGCGCTCCGTGGCAAGGATGAGGAGCTTGAGGACCTTGTCGCGCGGCGGACTCGCGAGCTGGAGCAGAGGCACAAGGAGGCACTCAATGCCCAGGCTTTGGCCCATGCCGGCAGGGTAAGGGAGTTGGAGGTGGTGCAGGACGAGCTGAAGGAGCAGGCCCTCAAGCTGTCCAACGAGAAGAGCACGCTCAACAGCGCCTTGGTGGAGGCGCAAGGAGCGGTCATCAACAGGGCTAGGGAGCTCTCCGAAGCGCAAAACTCCGTCAGAGACCTCAAGCTGAAGCTGGAAGATCTCAAGAAGATGCTGTCGGAGAGCAGGGCTCGGGAGGAGACCTTGACCAGGAGCCTGGAGGAGGAGAAGCAGCTGCGGGCGAGCGAGGCCGCCTCCCACTAGGATTATGTGGTGGGCGAGAACAGGTGGATCAGCCGCCTGGAGGAGGTCGCCGGCAGGGTCACCTCGCAGTTGGACACCATGCGGGGTACGCCCCTGAATGCAGCGGGACTGTCAACACCAAGTTGACCCTGTTCTTCGAGGGCGTCCTCGGAGCCTTGGCGTATCTTCACTCCAACAGGGCGGCCACGCTGGCCGAGGAGGCCCAGCTACTCTGCCGGAGGGTCGTGACCAAGGTCCTCACCAAGACGGCGTACTGGAATCCCGATCTTGACTTCGCGGCCGCGATGAAGAGCTTGTCGGATGGTGCTGACCTCACGGTGCTCAAGGAGCGCATCAAACCCATCACCGACAGCATAGACGAAATCAAGAGGGTGGAAGGCCAGCGCCGGGATTAGGCATCATGTTCTTCTTCGCCGCTGCGGGTTCCCGACTAAGACAAATTTTATCTTTAGTTAGAACCGCAGCTATGATGTGATGTAATATAACTTTGAAGTACTCTTAATTTTCATGCATGTTATTTCCCTGTTCGATTCCTCTTTGTATGTGTGCCCTACATCGATCGGGAAGGCTTGCCGGTGCGGAAGCCCCTAGCGGCATTTTGGGGACGGATCCCCATGGCCAGCCGGGTACGCATGCTGCCGGACGAGCCACCTTTCCATTCTGAATGCGGCCGCTCGAACTGTCGAGCTTGACTCAAGTCAGAATCGGGGGCGTTGCAGATCGCGGAAGGCTACTCTCCCATTCTCGACGCAGCCGCTTGAGCTATTGAGCGGACTCGAAACAGGGCAAGGGCGTTGCCGATCGTGGTAGAGCCCCCTGGCGTGCAGTTTTCTCATACAAAGCAAATATCTCCAGGGGGAATAACCTCAAATAAGAAGGGTAGCACAAATAAGGGTTCAGTGCAACTTAGCTTTTGTTTGCGATCGCTTGAGCGTCGATCTTCTGGCCTCCTTCTTCTTCAAGGGTCACGAAGATGAAGGAGTGCCGGGCTAACTTCTAGAGCCGATTCTCATCATTGCGCCCCCTACCTGGTGCGCCAAAGATGTCGATAGGAATGAAACCTATGGGATCACAAGAATCCCTACTACGGTTGCGGGGCGCGGGATCGTGAGAAGAGCGGATCAAACAGATAGCACACGGTTCGTTTATCCAGGTTCGGGCCACGGGGATGCGTAAAACCCTACTCCTGCTTTGGTGGATTGTATATCTGTGTTCTTAAGCTAGCTATGGGGCGTGAGGAGCTCCAAAAAGCCGAATCCTCCTCCTGGTCGCCTCGGGCCTCCTTTTATAGGAAAGGGGGTGCCACAGCAGCACCAGGAGGTGGAAAGGGAAACAGTGATGCGAGGTTATCTCTCGCATTACATGACAAGGCGCATTTCATGCGTCTTGCCCAGGTGTCCTTGCTTTATCGGGGGCGGGGGAGAGCCCTGTCTCGTCCGTCGCCGCTCCCTCTCGCGTCGACACATGACCTGGCCAGTGGCACCCGCGGTGCCATGTAGGCAGGCAGGCAGCAGAGGTGGCGCAGTGGTGGGTCTCCACGAAGATCTGCATGCCTCCATGCAGGTGCCTGCCCAGCTGGTCCGGTCGGCAGCTGCATGCGAACGGCGGTGGAGGTTTGTCTGGTGTGGGCCTGATGGTGGCCCAAAGGGTGTTCTTGGCAAGGGCCTTGCCGTGGCGCCTGCTGTCATCCCCGGCAAGGCTCTTGCCGGGGGCCTTGTGGTCCTCTTTGGCTGGGATCCCGCCAAGGATCATCATCTTCTGAAGGGTGTATATGATCTCGAATGTCTTCACAAAGATCTGCATGCCACCACGGGGATGTCTCCCGAATCCTTGCCCCATGGGGGCAGTGGACTCAAGGGTGACTCACTCCGTAGGTGTGGGGCGAGTTGCCACGACAAGGGTCTTGCCGGGTTTGCTAAAACCGCCTCCCGGCAAGGATCTTGCCGGGGGGTCCGCTTCGTCCCCTTTGCTCTTTGTGGTCTTGGTCTTGGCGTCGTTCTTCTTCTCCTGAGCTTGGACCTTACCTTGGCTCACCTGCCTTGCCTTGCTCAATGTGGTGGTGCCCGTGGCTCAGACTGCCCGTGCACAGTTATAGGGGTACCAAAAGTGCACCCCTCTTTTTGTACACCGACACAAAGTATCCAGCTCCTCGAACCCCGTCTTGCGACACCAGTCGGCGCCAGCAACCAAGCGACAACAAGCACAAGGCCATGCAGCTGGCTCCCATAAGCCGGCAGGTGGCCACAATCGAAGACCAGCAGCCGGAGGGGCAGCCTCCGTCCAAGCACCAGAAGGGCGACAAGCCCAATTGGATGCCGGCTTTCTCATATGATCAGACCCTAGATGCACCCTGTAAATTCCATAGTGGTGCGAAGCCGTCCAATCATACCACTCAGAAATACCACTGGCTCACCAGGATCGCTAAGGGAGACGGCCTTCTGCCTCCTCCGCCTGCTGGGCAGCCGCCCCCCTCCCCCTCAGCAGCCGGCCGTTCGACCAGTCAGAGCCATACAAGACAAATACCCCGAAGAGCACAGAGCTTATGTCATGTTCACCAGTGTGGTCGACGATTGGCACAGAAGACGACAACGACAACAAGAAGTGAATGCAGTAGCATCAGAAACCCTCGAGTTCATGCATTGGTCCAAGAAGCCCATCAATCGGAGCAGAGCCGACCACCCGGAGGTGATGCCCAATCCCGGCTCCTACGCCCTGGTTCTAGATGCCACCTTTGCCACTGATAGGCGAGCTGCTCGGTTTTCCCGACTTCTGATAGATGGCGGCGGCAGCATCAACATTTTGTACAAAGATACCATGGAGAAGTTGGGAATCAGACAGAGGCAGCTTCGGCTCAGTCGGACTGTATTTCATGGCATAGTTCCTGGCCTTTCCTGCTCACCAATCGGCAAGATCCAGATAGATGTCCTCTTCGGAGACAAGGATCACTTCCGACGAGAGCCAGTCTGGTTCGAGGTGGTGGACCTCGAGAGCCCGTACCATGCACTACTTGGCCGACCTGCACTGGCCAAGTTCATGGCGGTCCCCCGTTACGCTTACCTCAAGATGAAAATGCCGAGTTCTAAGGGAATTCTGACCATAGCTGGGGACTACAAGAAGTCGTTCGCTTGTGCGACTGAGAGCAGTCGGCTGGCCGAGTCCCTTGTGATCGCGGCCGAGAAGCGACTCCGTGACCGAGTTGTGGCAATGGCAGGCAAGCAACCGGCCATGCCACCCCACCGCAAGGAGTCGGAAGCCGAGGGCTCGTTAAGGCCGGCCAAGGAGACAAAGAAGATACGCTTGGACCCGGAGCACCCAGAGAAATACGCTGTCATAGGTGCAAACTCGACAGCAAATAGGAAGGCGAGCTCGTCGATTTCCTCTGTGAGAATCGGGACATCTTTGCATGGTCACCTAAAGACATGTCGGGTGTTCCGACGGATTTCGCTGAGCACAAGTTACATGTCTGATCTGATGCCAAGCCAGTCAGGCAGCCCTTACGCCGCCTGTCAGAGGAGAAGAGAAGATTCATCGAAGAAGAGATAACCTGGATGCTGGCAGCTGGCTTCATCATGGAAGTGTTCTTTCCAGAGTGGCTGGCCAACCCAGTCCTTGTGCTGAAGAAAAACAAGCAGTGGCGCATGCGTATTGATTACACCAGCCTCAACAAAGCCTACCCCAAAGACCCGTTTGCTTTGCCGATAATTGACCAGGTGATAGACTCCACAGCCGGATGCGAGCTGTTGAGTTTCTTGGATGCATACTCAGGGTATCACCGGATCAAGCTGAACCCGGTCGACCGGCTGAAGACCGCCTTCATCACGCCATTTGGAGCCTTCTGCTACTTAACCATGACGTTCGGCTTGAGGAATGTCGGCGCCACGTTTCAACGTTGCATGCAGAAGTGCCTCCTCAAACAACTCGGTAGAAACGCCCACGTTTACGTGGACGATGTCGTGGTGAAGACGGAGAAGCGTGGAACGCTGCTAGAAGACCTCAAGGAGACATTTGAGAACCTGCGCCAGTTTCAAATCAAGCTCAACCCGGAGAAATGCGTCTTCAGAGTACCAGACGGCGAGCTTCTTGGTTTCCTGGTCTCAGAGCTCGTCATAGAGTGCAACCCTATGAAGATCAAGGCCATCGAGAGGATGGACGTGCCCACCCGACTGCTCGATGTACAAAAGTTCATCGGCTGCTTGGCATCCATCAGCCGTTTCATCAGTCGGCTGGGAGAGATGGCTCTCCCCCTGTACCAGCTCATGAAGAAGACCACTTTTTCGAGTGGAACGACAAGGCGGATGAAGCTTTTCTCCAGCTCAAGAAGATGTTGACTACTCCACCTATCCTGGAGGCTCCGACTCCTAAGGAACCCATGCTCCTCTACATCGCCGCCACCAGTCGGGTGGCCAGCACAGTCGTAATGGTAGAACGCAAGGAGGAAGGCAAGGTACTACCAGTCCAGAGACCAGTGTATTACCTGAGTGAAGTGCTGTCAGCCTCCAAGCAAAACTACCCCCACTATCAGAAGATGTGTTATGGCGTGCACTTTGCCGCCAAACAATTGAAGCCGTACTTTCAAGAGCACCCAATCGCTGTTATCTGCACTACTCTGCTTGCCGAGATCATTAGAAGCCGATATGCCTCCAGCCGAGTGGCCAAATGGGCCATAGATTTGCCCCCCTACACCATCTACTACCAGCCTTGCACTGCCATCAAGTCATAGGCGCTGGCTGACTTCCTCATCAACTGGGCCGAGACCCAGTACCTGCCACAGGCGCCGGACTCCACCCATTGGCGGATGCACTTTGATGGTTCCAAGATGCGCACCGGTTTGGGAGCCGGCATCGTCCTCACCTCTCCCAAAGGAGACAAGCTCAGATATGTGCTGCAAATCCATTTTGCTGCTTCCAACAATGTCACTGAATATGAGGCACTCATTCACGGGCTCCGGCTTGCCAAAGAACTCAGCATTCGCCGGATCTTGTGCTATGGTGACTCCGACTTGGTGGTCCAGCAGTCGTCAGGGACTGGGATGCCAAGGATGCAAACATGGCGAGCTACCGTTTCCTCGTACAGCAACTCGGTGGGTATTTTGATGGGTGCGAGTTTCTCCATGTGCCAAGAAACAACAATGAGCAAGCAGACGCCTTGGCGCGAATCGGCTCCACCCGTCAAGCAATACCAACCGGCGTCGCCCTACAACGCCTCCTCAAGCCGTCTGTCAAGCCATCGCCAGAGTCGGATTCTATCTTCATGCTGGCTCCTCCTGAAGAAATTGGATCCCACTCAAGAGCTCCAACAGTCGGCACGGGAATTCTGGCAGGCGGCCCGGGGACCGCGTCAGTCGCACCCGGCCCAGGGACTTTAGAGCCCGGCCCGCGGACTGCGCAGTCGGTCCGGAGACTTCATTGATCCAGCAAGCGGTAGCCGATTCCAACCCGCCGCCTCCCAGCCCAACCGCCCTCATCCAAGTTGCAGTCCTGACAGTCAAAGAAATCACAGCAACTTCATGGGCCCAGCCCATCCTCAACTTCCTGGTAAACAAAGAGTTGCCGACTGATGAGATCTCGGCCAGGCAAGTGCAACGCCAGGCAGCAGCATACACCATAGTTAACAGAGAGCTGGTGAGGCGCAGTGTCATCGGTGTCTACTAGCGCTGCGTCGAGCCGGAGCAAGGCCAAGCAATCCTCAAAGACATCCATCAAGGCGAATGCGGCCACCATGCAGCTTCAAGAGCACTTGTCGCCAAGGCTTTCCGCCATGGTTTTTTCTGGCCAACTGCCCTGGAAGACGCCAAGAGTTTACTACAAAGCCTCATCAGCCGGCTTCTGCACTCAAGACTATTCCCATAGCCTGGCCCTTTTCCGTCTGGGGCCTAGATATGGTGGGACCATTCAAGATAGCAAGAGGTGGCTTGACTCATCTGCTTGTCGCGGTGGACAAGTTCACCAAGTGGATAGAAGCAAAGCCAATCAAAAAGTTGAATGGTCCGACTGCCGTGACTTTCATCTCCGACATCACCGTCCGGTACGGCATACTGCACATCATCATCACCGACAACGGCATGAACTTCGCCAAAGGTGCCTTGGCCCGTTTCTACGCGATGCAGGGCATTCGACTGGACCTAGCGTCCGTTGCTCATTCGCAGTCAAACGGCCAGGTGGAGTGAGCAAACAACCTTATTTTGTCCGGCATCAAGCCCCGACTGGTCGAGCCTTTGGAACGGTCGGCCGGCTGCTGGCTCGACGAACTGCCGGCCATCCTGTGGAGTCTGCGCACAACTCCGAACAAGTCAACTGGCTTCACGCTCTTCTTCCTCGTCTACGGTACCGAAGCCGTCATCCCAACGGACATAGAGTTTGACTCCCCTCGAGTAACCATGTACACCGAGGAGGAGGCGAAAGAATCTCGTCAAGACGACGTCGGTCTGCTGGAAGAGGGCCGGCTGCTGGCACTCAGCCGTTCCAGCAAATACCAGCAGAGCCTGCGCCGGTACTACAACCGGAAGGTCAAGCCAAGATCTTTCCAAGAAGGAGACCTTGTGCTCCGGCTAATCCAGCGAACAACCGGCCAGCACAAGCTCTCAGCGCCTTGGGAAGGCCCCTTCATCATCAACAAAGTGTTGGGCAATGACTCCTACTACCTGATCGATGCTCGGAAGCCTCGAGCATGCAAGAGGAACGACTCCGGTAAGGAGACGGAGCGGCCATGGAATGCAAATCTCCTTCAAAGATTTTACAATTGATGCAGTATGTACCACGCTACCTTTTGTATTAAAGTACGAAGACTCCGGGTCCCCCGAGAAGAGCTCGGGGACTGCCCCCTTTCATCTATATGAAAAGAATTATGCCTATGAGTACGTCATTTTCTTCTTGCCGCTCGGCACCGGGTCCGACTAGTCGGCCCGGGGACTTGCCGCCTTGTACTATGAAGTGCTTCCTGCAGCCGGACAAGTAATGCATGGCACCTAAGCCATCTCCTACCAGAAGCCGCAGCTCGCAGAGCGACTGTTTGGTGGGCCGGAGCAAGGCACAGAGGGTGTCCACATGAAAAATGGCTAAGGACACAAGGCACGTGCATAGTCCAGGCCGGCTTCTCGCCTCACCAACCGGTTGCCGAACAGCCGGCCTGCCGGCTTCTACCTAACTTGCTAGAATGATATAAAAATGACTAAGTATTTGCCTTCCCGGAAGTAGCTAAGTACTTGACCCAGCCATAGTCCGCAGAGCGGCTGTTCGGCTGGCTAGACGGCAACCAGGGGAAGGCGGCAAAGGAAAAGCCAAAGAGCAGCAAGCAAGAAAAATAGAACTTGAAATAATATTTACATAACAAAGGCCCTTGGCCGATCTTCAAAACATAAGTTTAGTCTACACCCCGTGGGTGGAATTGTGCGAAATTAACAAGTTCATCGAGATTGGTAGATATGTAAAGCAAAGATAAACTAGCGGCAGAAGGGTTCGGTGGATTGGAGGAATCGGCGGCGCCGGTTGGTGGAGCGGCCGACTTGTCAGTCTCCGCTTGGTCGCCTCTGCAAGCAGCTGGCTTGGTTGGGCGTGGCTCGTTGCTTGAGGCACGATCGAGCTGGGGCTGTCCGCGTGCTCCGACTTATGGCACCTCCTCTTCGCCTTCTTCCTCCGCCTCGCCGTCTTCCTCACTGCTGGAGTCAATAACCTCCGCCGAGACCTTGTCGTCTTCCGGCTTCAGCCCGAACCATTCCGGCGGCGCCTCGGTGCCATCCTCAACCCGCTCCGGGACGAAGATACTAGTGTCAGTGTACTTGGCGATTGACGCGTCGCGCTTGACGAGCTCATCTTCCACGACCTCCAGTTCCTCCTGAGCCTCCAGCTGGAACGTGGCTAGCTAGGCTACGCTTAGCACAGGATACCATGCCTTGACAAACTCCAAGGCCCGGCGCGCTCCAGCCCGGGCCGAGGAGCCCTTCCAGGCCTCAAGACGGCCGGCTGCCACCTCCAGCCAGTCGGCAGTCCGACTGGGAGTGCGCGGTGCCAGCATGTCGGGCCATAGGGTGGCGATCGCCTGGGCGCAACACACTGAAGCCGGCGCAGCTTCCGGTGGGCCGGCCGAAGACGGGCCTCGATGCTCAGGATCTGCTCGTTAAGGGTCCGGGGGGCGTTGGCAGCGATCTGCACACCGTCCACCCTCCGTCCTTTGCGATCAGCTTCAATGGCCTGATTGGCGGCGTCCGAGTGGCCAGGGAAGAAGTCTGCCAAAACAGAAAGCAAAAAGCCCAAGTTAAAAACAACAAGCCGGCTTAACCAACAAGCCGGCAGTTTAAAGAACAAAAAAGAGGGAAGCTCACCATCGACTATGTCCTCGATCGCATGAAAGCCAGAAGTCAGCATCGCCTCCTTGTCGGTCTAGGTGGAACGCTCGATCACAAACTCAGAGTCTAGTCTCCTTGTCCTCCATCTCATCCTGGGCCTTCTTGAGGAGCTCCTTCTGTTTCGCGAGTTGCGCGAAAAGTCGGTCGCGATCTTCAGGCAACTTGCCGTAGTCCACCTCCTTGGGATGAAGCGCGGCGTTGGCTTCGCCAAGTTGCTGTTGAAGGGTGGCGTTGGCCTCTGCAAAAATTAGAAAAAGAAAGAGACGACAACAGTCAGCAAAGAAGATGGAGTTGCTAGGAAGATCCGGCCCGACTGCTTAGCAGTCAGCCCGAGTCTTGGGGACTACAACCCGCGGGTGCGCTAGCGCGCCCCCACACTCCGGTCCTCCGATAAGTCGGCAGCATGTTGATCCGACTCCAGGACCTTGGAGTTGAAGGCGGCCGCACGGAGGTGATGATAATCCTGCAGCAAAGATATTTAGTACTGAGAGCTCGCCAATTAGAGTTCCGAGCCGCCTGCTCAGCAGCCGGCCCGAAACTCGGGGACTACACCCAGTGGGTGTGCCAGCGCGCCCCCACGAAGAAGTACAAGAATCAAGAGCAAAGAAGCAAGAAATGTACCCAGATGGCCTCTCGCGACTCTAGGAAAGTCTTATTGCAGAGCTTGAGAGCGTCGGCCTCGGCACGGAGTTTTGCTTGAACATACAGAATCGCCTGGTTCAGAGTGCCCATTCTGCCTACCCGCACCCACCCAGCGGGTGTGGCGCTGGTCGCCTCGGTATCCGGAATCGAGGAGCTTGCGGTGCCGGCCTCCAGCGGGCGCGGCGCTGATGCCGCCTTCATGAGCCGGCGACGTAGGGGTGTGCGGACCCCGGGAGTCAGGCCCGTCACCATCTCGTTCCCGACTGGTGGTGTTGGCGGGTCGACCGGCCGCTTGTCTCGCGCCTCCTTGGAAGGAGGTGGCAGGGGCATGATGACATCCGGCATGGCGACGTCGCCACCGTCCCTTTCCATAGTAGGGTTCTCGCCGCCGGCTTCCCCAGTCTGCGCCATGAACTCCGGTGGTGGCGGCGTAGAGTTCAGCGGGACAACAAACACTGCCGACTGGCGATGCATGGCTTCTTCAGCACGCTTCTTCTCTGCGTCGGTGGCCTCGGCCTCCGCCAGCTTCTTCAAGGCGGCGGCCTCCGCCTTGTCAGCTTCCGCCTTCTTCAGGTGGGCGGCTTCCCGCTCCTCGTGTGCCTCATGCGTGTTCTGTCGCCTCCCGGAGGTCGGCGGTCGGATCGATCCGTCGGGTGGTGGTGCAGGTCTCCGCCGACCTCACGATGGAGCCGGCGACCGACTTCTCGAGAGAGAGCGGAGCCCTAAAATCAAGAAAATAAAGCAAAGGAAGTTTAGAAATAGTCAATGAGAAGGAAAGCACAAAGGAAAGAAACTTATGCCGACACCATAGGGGGCGCCTTGGGGAGCTTCTGGTACTTGGCCGCCTTCGCCGCGGCCTCCTTCTGCTTGGTCGCGGCGTTCGGATTCTTGGGCTTCTTCGGCGTGCTGCCGAACAAGGCCGCGCCTTGCTTACGCTTGCGTGCGCCGCCTCGGGTAGTCGGCTCACTAGAAGGGCCCGCGTCCGCCTGGCCAGTGCCTCGCGCGGGGCGCGGCTCTTCTTCGTCTTCATCATCATCAGGCCAGGACTCAATGCCGACTTCTTCGGAGCCACCTGCTTTGTAGACACCGCCCGTCGTGGTGTCCTCCAAGGCGGCCGCCCCCAAGTCGGGGTCATCCACATCGCTCACCGCCCGGTCCGGCTGGTAGTCACCACTCGCCCCTACGAGGGCGGCCATCGTGTTCGACATGTAGATCTATTTCAAACAACGGAAGGCCGGCTGATCAAGATCAAAATCAAGACTAGCGCAAGTATCAGAGAGAGAGAATCGGCAAACTTACCGCAGGCGGCGGGTCGGCGCGGGAATATGGCCGCTCGACGAAACTCGAAGACCCCTCCAGCCTGAGGCCGGAGATCTCGTTCACCAAGTTCGCGACTTTGGTAGCCGGCATCTCCTTGGTGCTCAGCCGACACAGGTCGCGGTGCCCGCTCATCCGGCTGATGAGGTGCGGCCGGCGTTGGAGCGGGAGAAACCGGCGCTCGACGAAGGCGACCAGCAAGTCAGACACCCTGAGGCCATCGGTGTTGATCAGCTCCTGCAGCTGTTGGATGGCGGCTGCGCCATCTGCCAACAACGGCTTCGGCTTGTAGCCCCAGCTAGCCCGGGGCTCGGTAGGCGGGCCGGCTTCGTATGCCGGTAGATTGAGGAAGTCGGCAGCGGGGTCTACGTTCTACATGTAGAAGTAGGATTGCTGCCACATCTTGACCGACTGTGGCAGCTTGATGATGGGGAAGACGTTTTGCGGTGACGGTCAGTGGACTGCAACGAAGGCACCGCACTGGGCAGCCACCACCCGGACGGAGGTGCCCAGTTTCGTGTAGAAGAAGGCTCCCCACAGCTCGATGCTAGGGAGAACGCCGAGGTATCCTTCGCACATCTTGATGAAGGCGGCCAGGAGCATCACGGTGTTGGGGGTGATGTGATGAGGCTGAAGGTGGTAGAACTCGAGGAATGAGCGGAGAAAGTCGCTCGTCGGCGGGCCGAAGCCCCGGATGAAGTGCGAGCAGAAGACGACCCGCTCGCTCTTACCCGGCGCTGGCGAGATCTCTCCCTCTGGCGGCACGCACACCTTCACCTGATCTGCGCTGGGGAGACGCCGCGTCTCGCGGAGGAAGGTTATGTGATCCTCGTTGACGTTAGATCCATCCCAGTCTCCTCCTCGCTCGCGCGCCATGGAGAGCTCGACGACGAAAGGCGCGGCGAGGGAGCTGAGAGTGGGAGGAGTAAGGAGGCTCGGGCGAACGGGCTCGATGGAGACGAACCGCAGCAGCACTCCGGCGTAGCTCGGGGGGCACTGCGGCGAAAGGAAGAAGAAGGAGGCAGGGGTGGGGTAGAGGGGCGTGCGAGCCCTACCGCTCCCTCTCCTCCCCTACTTATAGCCTGCGGGCTATGAAGCCGAGGGGGTAGGCGTGGGATCGTGGGATCAACTGTGCCCACGACCCCATGTCCCCACCTTTATCGCGTAAAGTTACTGCGCACAGTAACTCCATGGGCGAGCGAAACCGCCCGCCTCGGCCGCAGTGGATCCGCTCGCGTGCCGAGGCCCGGTAGTGGTGGGCCCGGCCTGCCGAGGCGTCCCATCACGCGCGTGGGCTCACAGACTGGCCCGGCCGGCTGGCACCACGGGGCGTGCCCACGACAGGCGGCTGATAGAGAAGCTTAGCCAGCATGCCATCTGGTTCCCGCGGATGCATTCGAAATTCCAGGAAGATCCGACTGGACGTATCGGACTCCTACCAACCGGCTTCCCGGGACTCGGACGAGGTTTCTTTCAGAGCACCCGAAGGAGGAAACTGTTGAGGCTCCTTGGCGCGTCAACTGTGGTGCCTCACCAGCTTCGGGGACTACCGTCGGAGCAATGGGTCACGGCTAGCCTAACCCGAGTCCTAGAACCTTTCAAGACATCGGGCCGACTGTGCCCCTCAAGGCATTGAGATGAAGCGTCGCCTTCTGGTGCCCGGCTGGCTGGACGGCCTACTGCTAGAAGGCGGCCATGCTCAGGAAGGTGGCTCCAAGCCAGGCCGACTCCTGGCAGGCGGCCTCCAGAGAGGCCGGCTCCCAGCAGTCGGCCCACGGTGCTCTCAAAGTCTGCACCCCCATTAAAGAAGACAGGACAGGGTGAGGCAATAGTGTAGCCCATCCCCCCCCCCATGAATCCAGGAGTGGGTGTGGCCATAGTGCCTCGTACCAGCGGAGATCTCCGCCCGGCGCATCACTATTGCCTCTCCGCCCTTGACGTCACTCCTAACAGGCGAAGCCCTGCTCCCACTACCGCCTGTCGGTACGGCCCAAGGATGGTGGGCCCTACCGGTCAGCGAGAGCCTGGAAGATGGCGGGAGTCACACCAGTCGGACCCGAAGGAAGCCGGCCCGGTCCTTCCTGAGGGCCCCACGCACCATTAACCAGATAAGATGCAGAGTGGCTATAGTGATCTCCCACCAGGCGGCGGGACTGTAGCCACGCCTCCCCGACCAAGCACGCGTCATTAGCAACACAGCTACAGTAATCCACAACCGACAGGACCCGCGAGCGGCGGAGGCGGCCTGGCGGCTCCGTACCAGACCAGCGGCGGGGCCCACCTGGCGGCGGGCCCCAGCAGTCGGCGGAGAAGCCGGTGACCAAAGAGACTGACAGCCTGGCCCTACGCCCAGCCAGATTACCATTGTACCCCTGTGGGCTAGGCCTATATAAACCCCCCAGGGCACCCATGCAAAGGGTTCCCACTCGGTTAGGACTAGATTCATACCTAGGGGAGGAGAGAGCAAGCCTTGCCTTCTCCCACCTCTAGCATACAGCTCGAGGAGCACCATTGTACTCACTTGTGCCTTATTGATCATGCGGAGACCCCGCAGAGCAGGACTAGGGGTGTTATCTCCTAGGATTGCCCCGAACCTGGGTAAAGTTCGACGGCATACGTCTCTACGCCTCATCCCGCTTCCAGGCACCAGTGACATTCTACTCGCTCCCACCATGATAATCCATCCATTGGCATATGTCGCACCCAACCCCCGACACCACCAGAAACGTTCCTTCATATCCAAATACATCTTGGTGTTTTCGGGGTGTATCGAGTATGGTGAGTCATGAGCCTCCTAAAGTATTAACTTCCTGATCTCTGTGTTATTGGGCACATAAACACGGCCCTCAAACCATAAGGTGTCGTGCTCATCCTCACGAAAACCTTTGGACTTTCCTTCGCCCATTCTCTCTTTTATCTCGGCAATCTATTTGTCCTCCTTCTGAGCTTCTCGGATCTTTCCTAACAATGTAGACTGAACCTCCATTGTTGCAACAAAACCTCTAGGAACAATCTCCAATCGAAGTTCCCTGAGATCCTCTGCTAACTCCTTTCACAATCCCGTGCTCACTAGGGTATTAGCATAACTCTTCTGACTCAAAGCGTCGGCTACGACATTAGCCTTGCCTGGATGATAGTGAAGCTTCATGTCATAATCCTTTATAAGCTCCAACCATCTTCTCTGCCTAAGGTTCAGCTCCTTCTGTGTGAAAATGTAGACATCACAACGGTTTCCAATAAGGTAATGTCTCCAAGTCTTTAACGCATGCACTACGGTAGCCAACTCCAAATCATGCATGGCATAATTCAACTCGTGCGGTTTCGGTTGTCGCGAGGCATATGAAACAACTCTTCTGTCCTGCATAAGCACACTTCCAAGTCCTAGGCGAGAGGCATCACAATACACTTGAAACTCCTTGCGTATATCCGGCAGAATCAACACTGGGGCTGTGGTCAAACGTTTCTTTAACTCCTGAAAACTCGCCTCACATTCTTCCGTCCATTTAAACTTGGTGTCCTTTTTTAGTAAATCCGTCATTGGCTTCACAATTTTGGAAAAATTCTCAATGAATCTCCGATAGTATCCTGCGAGTCCGAGAAAACTACGAATCTTGCTAATTGAAGTGGGTGCCAACCATTCAGTGACTGACTGAACCTTGCTAGGATCTACTGCTACACCTTCTCGTGATATAATATGTCCAAGGAATCCGACTTCCTTCAAACCAAACTCACATTTGCTGAACTTGGCATACAACTGGTGTTCCCTGAGTTTCTCAAGAACTAAACGCAAATGCTCTTCGTGCTCTTCGTCTTTCTTCGAGTATACCATTATATCATCAATGAACACCACAACAAACTTATCCAAATATTCCATGCATAGCTTGTTCATCACGCTCATGAAATAGGCAGGGGCGTTAGTCAGTCCAAACGACATGACCATATATTCATACAACCCGTACCGTGTGGTGAATGTTGTCTTTGGTATGTCCTTCTCTCGTATCTTCAGCTGGTGATATCCAGATCGCAGATCGATCTTTGAAAACACCTTGTCTCCTTGCAGCTGGTCAAACAAATCATTGATCATCGGCAGTGGGTATTTGTTCTTGATCGTCACCTCATTTAACGCACGATAATCAACAACCATTCTTAGAGACTTATCCTTCTTCTCGACCAAAAGCACTAGGGCTCCCCATGGTGAGGAACTCCGTCGAACCTTTCTCCAATAACTCCTTGATCTGCTTCTTAATCTCCTCCAGATCATTTGCGGGCATCCGGTATGGTCTCTTTGATATTGGCCCGGTGCCTTGCAACAGTTCTATCAAAAACTCAATGTCTTGATCCGGTGGCATGCCTGGTAATTCCTCTGGAAAACATCCGAGTAATCCTTCACTACAGGCACTTCCTCCTGAACAACTCCCGTTAGGGTATTCACTTGGCTACTCCTTGACGCATGCCTAGATACATACTTAATCTTTTTTCCCTCAGGGGTGGTGAGAAAAATTGACTTACTAATACAGTCAATGCTTCTTCCATACTTTGACATCCAGTCCATGCCTAATATCACATCCAATCCTTGTGACTCCAAGATTATTAGGTCGGACGGAAAAACATGGGTACCAATGGTTAAGGGTATCTGGTCGCACCATCGACTAGCCATATACTCTGCTCCAGGTGAACTCACTAACAGATGGGTCCTAAGGGTTTGGGTTGGTAGTTTAAACTTATCCACGAATTCCACTAATATGTATGAATGCGATGCACCAGTATCAAAAAGACCAAGCGCAGTAAAAGACTTAACCAAAAACTTACCAATAACTGCGGCTGGCTGCTCTTCAACCTCCTCCACGTTAACGTGGTTCACTTGTCCTTTGTTGAATGGATTGGCTTCTTTCTAGCGCTCCCATTGCCATTTCAATTCTTCGCTTTAGGGCACTCCGTAGCATAGTGTCCAGGCTTCCCGCACTTGAAACAAGTAATGTGGCCTAGGTCTCTCTTGGCAGGTATGGATGGATTGGAACGGTTCTGATTGTTGCTTGCTCCATTCCCATTCCCATTCCTTGGGCCAGTATGATTATGGTTACTTCCTCCATTGTGGGTGTGGCCTCCATGGTTATGAACAAGTCCTCTTGAGTTCAGGGTTAGACGAGGCTTCTGCTGAGCTCCTAAATTATACCTTCCTTGTCCATACTTCCTCTTACAGCTCTCAATCTGCTACTGCTTCCCTTCAATCATAAGAGCTTTATCTACCAACTCCTGGTAGTTGTTTAATGTTGCCACCAACAACTGCATGCTCATTTCATCATTCAGCCCTTCCATCAACTTCTCCTGCTTTGCGGCATCTGTGGCCACATCGTCAGGGGCATAGCGAGATAACTTGCTAAACTCATCCGCGTACTGAGCCACAGTACGGTTCCCCTTGGTTCTAAACTAACAACTGCATTAGGGCATTTTGCTGCTGGATCAACTGAGTGAGCACGGGCATCTGATGGGTTTAGAGGGGAGAGATTAGAATATAATGAGGTCTAATGAGAAAACACTACCCATATGCACATGAGACAAACACAATCATTTCACTCAGTCAATCAAGCAAGGGCATACAATCAATCTAACTATCGTTACAAAAGTGCTCGGACTATACTATATACATGGTGGAATACTACTACTGATGTGGTGGTCTACTAAAAATATTCCTCAGTTGAAGACTCCATGATGTCTGCTCCAGCTTCATCTTCATAGTCATCATCACTATCGTCGGGGTCCGTGTCGGTGTCATCGATGATGATGTAGTCCTCCGGGCGAATCTCCTTGGGTTCTTCGTCTTCTCCTCCTAGTGTGGGGTCTCCCATGAATACTCCTAGCTTCCTTTCCAGATCGTCATACGACGATTTCCTCCTCATAATCTTCACATGTAGCCTTAAGTTCTTCCTCCAGTTCCCTGATCCTAGTCATTGCCTTCTTCAGATCTATCATTCCTACGCACATCTGGTTCTCCTGGCGATGAATGTGCTGGTTTAACTCCTGGATGAAGGCTGCAATTGATCTATCCTTCCTGGTGCTGATCATCTCCCATTGCTCATCTCGGCGCCCACAAATCTGATAGATAGTATCCCTAAGATCCTTATGGTAAACTTCTCCAATGCTTCCCATGGTTATGTGAGCCGCCATACTCTTTCCTAGACTCTAGGTTGGTGCATCGAAGGAAAACTCTATGGGCTTAGTGACTGGCGTGAATGTCCTTCCTGGAACTTGAACCTGAATCATCCATCGCTCCTCTTCTAGTAAAGTGGTGTTGTAAGTTCCGGTGAAGCTTGGTATTCCAATGTTCAGGTACCTAGTGACTTCCTTCAAGTGTCGTCTAAAAGGTGCTTCTTCATTTGGTTGTGCAAACTTGTTCCTTGCGTCCGCCATCCTAAAGAGTAGAAAATGGAGAGGAGTCAGAAATGAGAAGAGAATAGTGATCTAGGGCTTTAGCTTAGTGGTCATGTCCTACACTCAGCGTGTGCTCTAATACCATCTTCTAGTGACCCGACCTCAAACGGTCAAGTCTCTGTGCTTCAGTGTCATCCCTGGATCGGTAATGCTGACACACACAGTACTCGAAGGATTTATAATAGAGTAGCAATCACACACTTATTACATTGAATGTCTCAAAAGAGAACTTATTACAATAAATATGGCTTAAGGCCATCTAATACGATAACATCGGGAGGCTTGGAAGATAAAGTGAGTCCATCAAGTCCAACGACATAGCTGAGTTGCACAGCAATGACCTAACGAACCTTACTCCTTGTCTGTAAAGTCTGCAACATAATACATTGCAGCCCGAGAACGGGTCAGCACATGGAATATGCCGACAAAATAACACAGTAGAGCAAGAACAGAATAATGCTATCACTACATGCATATTTGGCTGGTGGAAAGCTCTATGGTTATAGTTTTTGCGAAAATCCAATTTTTCCCTACAACAAAAGAATATATTTTATTTACCTATCATGGTAGATAAAACATCATTGAGAAGGTACCTCCAACTCAATCCCAATTAAATTAATTAACAACCCAACAATATTTTTAGTAGTGATGAGATACTTAGGATACTCCAAGTACTAGATACTCAAGATGTCCATAACTGGGGACACGGCTAACCATGATTAGTTTATACACTCTGCAGAGGTTTGCGCACTTTTCCCCACAAGACTCGATCTCCTCTGTTGGATTTCTCGCACTACATGGTGTTTGAGAAACGGATGACCGAGACACAGTCCTTCAGAAGCATTAACCCCTTACTTCGGGCAGACCATACCAACCTACATCCCTCTACCTGCTGATCCACCTCTTCGGGAGCTTCATGCAACTTACTCAACTATGCTAGAGCCCATAATAGCTTGTGGCTGCACACGGAAGTTTCTAGCATGAAAATATCTCAGTACCCTTTGAGCCTGGGTGGCGGACCGTAGGCTTATCACACAGGTACTCCAGGATATCCTAGGACAACACTGGATTCCCCAAGTGCCGAACAAACAATCCACCCAATTGTGTATTCACTTTGCCACCTTAAGTTGAACCATTAATTAACAATCTCACATCTGTCATGGATTTCACTCACCCAAACCATGTTTACGAGCATAGCATAGCAATATAAGCAATACGTAGAAGTAACTACCATGGTTTGAATATAAGAGGGCAATAGGTTCTACCTCATTAACTACATCCCAACCCACATGTTAATCACATCCTAATCATGCAATGTTTGAGGATTGGAACTAATGCATAAAAACTAGGTGATAAAGGGGTATGATCAAAGTGTTACTTGCATTGCTGATGATCAACAAAACCTAGGGACTCGTAGTAGCACGCTTGGCACTCCGGGTGTTCTATTGCAAACAAACAATAGCATACATAAGCAATCAAGCAAATCACGAATAAGAAGATCTAACCAGAAAGTTCAACTTAATAACTCCGGTTTGCGAAAAGAATCAAATCAAACGGAGCAACGAAACTCAAACTGCGAAAGAAACAAGATCCATTTACTAATCTAGACTAAGGTCAAATTTTACAGTACCAAAATCTTGTTCAAGTTGATTAAACAAAAAGAGGGTTTCGAGACGAAGATCTAGGCGCTTGAATTGCCCGATTCCCATAAACGAGCGAAAAGATAAACTGAAACGAAAATCGAATCAGAAATCGCGATTGAAAATAATCGCGGAAAATCCGAGAAAAAGAAAACTGACGAACAGGCTCACGAACGAACATTCGTTGTCTGTAACTAACGAGCGAAAGCCGTTCGTTAAAAAACGAACGTACGGACGAACGTCCGCAAAGTAACTAAACCGAGAAAAACGGGCGAACCGATCTAAAAAACGAACTAGGGTTTCTAAAAAAACCGGAACTGGTTTAAAATAAAACCGATCGAACGGCGGCGTCGGCATATACCTTCGGCGGCTTCCGCGGTGAGGCGGGGCAGCATGGGGCGGCGGGGTGCGGCGTGTGGCGGCAGCAGCGAGCGGCGGCGGCGGCGTGCGGCGGAAGGCGGCGGGGCGGGCGGCTTGTGGCGACGGCGGTGCGGTTTCGGGGCACCAGGGGGCCCTGGGTCGGCTTATAAGAGGGGAGGGGGTCGTGTGGCTTGGGGAAGGGGGCGGGGGGCGTGGCCGACCCGGCCACGGCGAGCGGCAGTGGCGGGCGTGGTCTCCGGGTGGGAGGCGGCAGCGCGGGGAGGTGGGCCGGCGGCCTGGCTCGGCTGGGCCTCGGCCCAGTCGGGCGCTGTGATTTTTTTTAAAAAATAATTTCGCCGGAACTAAATAAATCCTAGAAAATAAAATAAAAAACTAAAAATGCCAAAACAAATTTTCACCGTCTAAATAAAATATTTAGAACAAGATGGACATTTTCTTGGCCCTAAAATGCAACTTTGAAAAAGATGCAATTTTTTCTACTTCAAATAAAATAGCAATAAACTCTGAATAAAATCAAATATTTGATTTTAATATTTTTCCTCCAATATTTCATTTATTTTGGAGAAGTGATATTATCTCCTCTCATATATTTTGATATGAAATATTTCGGAGAGAAAAATATTTAAAACCAAAAATCCTTGTTTCAATATTTAATAGAACTCAAATATGAAAACAGGGAAATCCCCAACTCTCTCCGAGGGTCCTTGAGTTGCTTAGGATTTCGAGGATTTGTGAAACGAAATGCAATAAAATACGGTATGCATGAATGATCTATGTATAACATTCCAAATTGAAAATTTAGGATGTTACATTAAGTTTCCAGGTGTGGTTGAATTGACAACTCAGCTGCTAATACTTGAGAATATTCTTTGGCTCCCCTTGTGTCGAATCAATAAATTTGGGTTGAATACTCTACCCTCAAAAACTGTTGCGATCCCCTATACTTGTGGGTTATCAAGACTATTTTCCGGCACCATTGCCGGGGAGCATAGCTCTATTCTTTGAGTCACTTGGGATTTATATCTGCTAATCATTATGAAGAACTTGAGAGATCCAAAAACCAAGATTTATCCCTCAACTACGAGGGGAGGTAAGGAACTGCCATCTAGCTCTGCACTGGATTCACCTTCTGTTTTGAGTAAGCTTGCGACACCTAAACCTGCTTCTGCTATTTATTCTTATACGTCGCAAGTTATTGATGATGCCACTTCTGCTATGCATGATACTTATGATGAAACTACTTTTATGCTTGATACTACTGAGCCACTTGGTGAATTTCTTGATGAACAACTTGCTAGGGTTAGAGAGAATGAAATTATTGAAACTGATAATATTGATGAAAGTGATGATGAAGACTCTCCCCCTAATAAATATGAATCGCATGTTGTTCCTGAGGGTTATGTTATGGATGAAGAAGCTACTAGAGATATTTTAGCTTGCAATGATAGATATGATCTAAAGAGGTCATTAGCTAAATATAAGCACCAATCCCTTAATGCTAGAATGAAACCTGACCCTGCTTTTGCTACTTCACCTATCTTTGTTACTGATAAGGATTATGAATTCTCGGTTGATCCTGATATAATTACTTTGGTTGAATCTGATCCTTTTTATGGCTATGAGTCTGAAACTGTTGTGGCACATCTTACTAAATTAAATGATATAGCTACCCTGTTCACTAATGATGAGAGAACTCGTTACTTTTATATCCTTAAAATATACCTGTTCTCATTAAAGGGTGATGCTAAGATATGGTTTAATTCTCTTGATCCTGGTTGTGTGCGTAGTCCCCAGGATATGATTTATTACTTCTCTGCTAAATATTTCCCTGCTCATAAGAAACAAGCTACCTTAAGGGATATATATAATTTTGTGCAACTTGAAGAAGAGAGTCCCCCACAAGCTTGGGGGAGGCTTCTCCAATGACTTAATGCTTTGCCTGATCATCCTCTTAAGAAAAATGAAATACTTGATATCTTTTATAATGGACTAACCGATGCTTCCGGAGATTACCTGGATAGTTGTGCTAGTTCTGTTTTCAGGGAAAGAACACCGAATGAAGCTGAAATTGTATTAAACAATATATTGACTAATGAAAATAATTGGACACTTCCTGAGCCAACTACTGAGCCTATTCCTAAACCAACTCCGAAGAAGAGAGGTGTTCTTTTTCTCAGTCCTGAAGATATGCAAGAGGCAAAGAAATCCATGAAAGAAAAGGGTATTAAAGCTGAAGATGTTAAGAATTTACCTCCTATTGAAGAAATACATGGTCTTAATTTACCATCTGTCGAAGAAATGCATAATTTTAATCCATCTCCTATTGAAGAAATACATGGTCTTGATAACCTGACACAGGTAGTAAAAGTAAATTCTCTCTATAGATATGATAAAGCTGAAATCCCATTTACTAAGTTTGCTAGCCCATGCTTAGATGAGTTTGATAAATTTATGGTTAAGCAAGAGGACTTCAATGCTTATTTTGGTAGAGAGTTAAAACGCAGTGCTGATATGCTTGAACACTTGGGTGATTATATGGCTAATGTCAAAGGTGAACTTAAAATTATTAGTAAACATGCTTCTATGGTTACCATTCAAGTAGAACAAGTACTTAAAGCTCAAACTGATTTGCTCAATGAATTGAATAGTAAGAATAATGATAATGCTGTTAGAGTTATGACTAGAGGTGGTAAAATGACCCAGGAACCTTTGTATCCTGAGGGCCATACTAAGAAAATTGAGCAACATTCTCAGAGAAATAATATATATGCACCTAGTCCTTCTAAAAGGAAGAAAAAGAAAAATGATAGGACTTTGCATGCTTCTAATGAACCTATTACTGAAACACCTGAGAATCCAAATGATATTTCTATTTCTGATGCTGAAACACAATCTGGTAATGAACCTGAAACTAGTGATAATGTTAATGATAATGTTCATGTTGATGCTCAACCTAGCAATGATAATGATATCAAATTGAACCCGCTGTTGATCTTGATAACCCACAATCAAAGAATCAACATTATGATAAGAGAGACTTTGTTGCTAGGAAACATGGTAAAGAAAAAGAACCATGGTTTCAGAAATCCATGCCTTTTCCTCCCAAACCATCCAAGAAAAAGGATGATAAGGATTTTGAGCGCTTTGCTGAAATGATTAGACCTATCTTTTTGCATATTGGATTAACTGAGATCTTAAAATGAATCCTTATGCTAAGTACATGAAAGAAATTGTTACTAATAAAAGAAAGATACCGGAAGCTGAAATTTCCACCATGCTTGCTAATTATACTTTTAAGGGTGGAATACCAAAGAAACTCACAGATCCAGGAGTACCCACTATACCATGATCCATTAAAAGAAACTATGATAAAGCTGCTTTATGTGATCTTGGAGCCGATGTTAGTGTTATGCCTCTATCTTTATATCGTAGACTTGATTTGAATAAGTTGACACCTACTGTGACAGCCTGATTTTTGGCCCTTTCTTTTCCTTTTGTTTTTTTGAGGTTTTTGCTTGAGTTTTCTTTTTCCGTGGCTTTGTGGTCTGGAAACTGAAGAAGATGCCCTCTTCTTTGCTTCCAGAGTGGCTTGTCATTCCCAAATCCTTCCCTAGACCCTGTCATTTTCATCCTATCCCAAATCCCAATATTCTTTTTATTGGGAATATTCCTTTTCTATTAAAGGAATAACTCAAATTTGCCCTGGGTTGTGAAGCAACCTATATTTCTATCACTCCTAAAATTCCCAAGTAATTCTCATAAATTGTTTGGGCCATATCTTTCTCAAATATGGCAAAAAATTTCATTTGCCATGTTCCTCATCAAGCTCAAATAATTCATTTCCTATTCTGCCCTAAATGGCACATGGTGAAGCAAGTGCCATTTATCTTTTCCCAATGGACCTCAAACTCCTTCGACACCTTTTCCTGTCCATATCATTGCCACATGCCAAAGTGCAACCTCATTTGCCTAGTAATATTTAATTATGATTTTCCAAAGTTCCTGTCTGAGGGAACTGGTTGTGAAGGAAGTACAAGCTAGGCATATCCAAATGATTTGCAATTTTGCATGGCCCTTCTTATAACCAAATCATCACTCTCCACAAAAATAGAGCTCATGTCATGCCTCCATGTGAGATCACCATCAATTCTTTGATTCTGTCCAAAATTTCAGTTTTTGAAGCAAGTATATTTTATCTTGCTCCATTATGGCTACCAATTTTTCTAGGGCTTCTTTTATCCATATAACTTACCTCCGCCCATTTTGGGCATGTTTCATCAAGCCATTTGTCCTCTATAATTTTTGCAAGTTTCTGGTCAGTGGAAATGTTTGTGAAGGAAGTACCATTTTGGTTTATCCGATTGGTATGAAACCTTTTGCAGCATCTTCATATGGCCAAATAAGCCTGCCTTGCCAAAGTTCAGCTCAAGTGGCTCCTCCATTTGGGAGCATCATCATGATCTTCATTCTAGACCAGATTACTTAGTTGTAAAGCAACTATATTAATTAGTGGCCCAATTCTTCTCAAAGTTACCAGGATGTAAGTCCTTCTTACCCTCAATCTACCAGACAACTCCCTTGACCTCAATCAAGTCTCTGTGGATCAGCAGTGCTCGATCAAGTCTACTGCAGTAAACTTCAGAGGTGGTTTACCACTTAACCAGAGCACTTTTAACCAAACTACCACCATGGTTGCAACCTCCCCAGGAAGGACTCCACCCCAGACATCGGTTGGCATCGCTTGTGGCACTATATGCACCAGTCCGTGCGGTGACCACCACTTCGGCATGCAATGCGCGCTCTACTGGCGTTGGCCGCGTCCAGGGCGTCTTCTTGCTCGGGCCCCTCCTCCTCTCATCGCCTTTGTGCACGTGAACCTGTCCAACAGCTGGCCCATGTCGTCGCCGTCCTCCTGGAGCTATCTCCCCCTCCGTCAGCCCCTCCGTCAGTGCTCGTCGCCGCGCGCCCACGGGCATACTGTGGCCGACCGAGCATTAATGGTGCCGTGGCCATTTCCCCTCTTGTCCTCGAGCTCCGCTCGTCTCCGTGACCTCTGCGGCTCGTCCGTTGCCTTCGCCGTTGCCTTCCCCGAGCTCATGCGCAAGCACATGCGTCCGTGGCACCGGCTGCGTGTCCGCGGTGATGCCAGCGAGGCAAGCCCTCGCCCCGCCTATAAATATGCCTTTCCGAGCCGTTCGAGCACACCAGCGGCCTCCGCACACTCCTCTAGCCCTCCCCAGCCCCTCGCCTGAGCCTCTAGAGCTCTCCTGCTCCACCATTGCTACCATGGCCGCCGTGGCCACTCTCCTCGATTTGCTCAAGCCCAAGCCCCTCTCCCACTTCCTCCTCCACTAAAGCTCCTACCAGCCCTTGGCGGAGCTCCCTCACCGTTCCCCTACTCTACCCAAGCCCCGTAGCACCTAGTTCACTAGCGCCCGAAGCAGCCGTCCGCCGCGGCTGGCTTCCCGCGCTCTTCCAAGCTCGTCGGTGGTCGTACCCTACCTAAAGGGGACCGCCTCATCATGTTGATCATGCTAGTAGGTCGGGTGCCTTGAATGGTGGACCGTGCCGCCGGCTATCGTCGTCGGGGCGGCCGGCCTCGCCCTCTGTCTCCTCCTTGTCGCGACCTAGAAGAAGGAGCCAGGAGGAGAGGGAGTGGATAAGGCAGGACCCGCCCGTCAACCGCATGGCACCCCGGGCCCCCCTGCCTAGTTGGATAAGTGACGGCCCCCATAGCCCGTGGGACCCGCATGTCAGCGAAACAAGCCCCGGCCCCGCCCCTACTGACTGGATTAAGTGGAGGTGTACTCGGTCGAGTATGTTTTCACCTCGGGAAAGCGTATTTTCCCTCTGCTTCAGCTCAGAGTACGTTTTCGTTATTCTAAAAGCGTATTCCTCTCTGTTTCAGCCCCAACTACGTTTCCTTAGTCAGAAAGCGTATTTCTAATTTTGCGCTTCTTCCTTATCCACTCAGGGACTTGTTTGTGATGATATTTATGCAGAAAAGTCCCTAAACTTCAACCCTTCATATCTTTTTAACCACAACTCCAAATGAGGTGATTCCAAAGTCCACGTCTTCGTTTCGTCAAGCCGTTCTGTTGGTTTCATTTTCACTATGGGTTGACACTATGAAAATGACCTTTTTGCCCTTGCACATAAACAGCCCCTTCGAGATAGAACTGTTTCCGACAAATCTTTCCGCGGCTTCATCGCACTTCTTCGCAGTGCCTTGTTCACCCCCAGGCAAGCCACAATACCCACTTGCATGATAGTCATGCAGTGGCCATGGTTTTCAACTTGAATATTTATTAAATGATTGTTTGTTTAAAATATGATTGTCGTTGTTTCGGAAATGCTTCTGGGATTGTGCATACTTGTTTGTTATGTTGTTATGCACCTGGTTATCATGCCCTGCTAGTTGCCAGTATTACTTTCATATTGCCATGCTTGATAGTAGTACATGTTGGGTTGGTCATGCTCTTCGGTGCATGACTAACGACGGTTACCGAGTACTGTTAATAGGCATTGTTCCATTGTTATTAGTTGGTTAAGTGTTACTCAGTGATGTTATTGATAAGTTCTTGCATGTCATTTATGGTTGATGCTAGTGGTCATTATGTTATACTATGAGTAGTGTTGCACTTGTAATATTTATGCTCGTCATTATGCCATGTTCAGTTGGAGATTATTTCATAGTTGATATGATGGACAGTTATGTTACATCCCGTGCTTATGTTGATATTATGCTCATGCATTGTAATTGCATCATGTTATTTTATCATGGCTCAGCATTTTGCATTCAAGTTTAACCGGATTTAATTGAACTTAAACAACTGTTGGCTGAGTCATGGTGCCGCCAGATCAAAACTGACCAGTACAACCACGCTTACCTTATGGGTCAGGTCCTAACTAGGTCTATTGTCGTGGATCTCGCCGGTGCCTCCCACGAGGGAAGGTTATGGGCGTGCTTACCTTGATCAGGTAGTCGGACATAACCTTGTGTGCCCGTTGTTTTTATTGTTATGGATCCGGTCCCCGAGTGGGAGTGTCCCCGAGTGGGAGTGTTTTGACCACGACGGCGGTCGGGGTGTCTTTGGTAGACACGGGGCCACCCAGGAATAGCCCAGTTGGGAGTGGGTCAGAGTGGCCGGGAGAGTGTCACGACAATAGATCGGTTTTGTCGGAACGCCGTTGGTCCACCCGAATGGGAGTGCGAGGCCATGGGTTCTGTGGTGTGGGTACAGTGTGCTACCTCTGCAAAGTGTATATTAGATCTATCGATAGCCGTGCCCGCGGAAAAGGGCCCAGTTCGTGTCGGTCCCACCGTAAGTCAACAGTATTAATAATAACTGGATTAATGACAACCCCGGTTCGGTGATGAAATAACTTGGTGGTGATTGCCATAAGGATCACAAGTTACTTTGGTGGTGATAGCCGTAAGGATCACGAGTCAATTTGGTGATGATCGCCGTAAGGATAATGAGTTACTTTGGTTATGATCGCCGGAATGATCACCGTGGTATCGAGGATACCGAGTTGTTGGATATTCATGATGTTGTGCGAGAATCATGGGTAAATATTAAGCTCCTTGTGGTCATTTAATGATTACTACGGTATTGTTTATACCAAGCTTGATTTGATCCTGAGATGATCGTGTGATGTCCGAGGATGGTAAGGTGATGCATGTGGTGGTTGCGAGATAACCGAGCAGAACAATTGGTGCATGTAGTGTTATCATGTTGCATGTTAGTATCGACAGATTCATATGTTCATGCTATGCTCATGTTGTTTTACCCGTATCATGTTCATGTTGTCCATGCCATGCTCATATTGTTCTAGCTCTATCCGTCTCCTGTTGCCTTTGGATTCTTAGTGGCTATTATGATTATTTTCATGATGGTATCTGGTATTATTTGGGGAGTATTACTTTGGATGTCATGTTGCTCGTGTCATGTTGTTATGAGGATCTCATGTTAATTCCTGTTTAACCTACAATTGCCATGCTGTTGTTTGTCTTGAATGCTTCTGGTTAATTGTGAGCTTGCAAGTACATTCAATGTACTGACATGGCATGTCATGCCAGCTTGCAGGTCGTGCCTGGATTGCTTGCTTGTTTGGTGTTGTTCCTGTGTTCGCGAGCTAGGTTAAGCGTTCTAGCCAGAGTCCCTACAGAGTGGAGTTCACCACCGTCGTTGTTGTTCCGCTGCCAATAGTTTTTCCGCTGCTAGAGTTATTCCGCTGCTTCGAGTTGTTCTACTCCTTGCATAGTGCAACTGAGGATGGCGTAGTGTCACCATGCCGATGTTATTCATTGTAATATCGGAGACCTTTTAATCATATTCGTGTAATAATAGAAAGCTGGTTTGTTCTATGCTAAGAAGTGTCGTATTCCAGAAGACTTCTCCTCGATCTCTGGGCTGGAATATGGGGCGTTCCGGTTTTCTCTGAGCCAGGGTGCCACACATACTGAAATATCTTTGCAAATGGCTGATAAATCAACTGCTATACCTGTCGGTATTTGTGAGGATGTGCCTATTGTGGTTGCAAACGTTACTATTTTAACGGACTTGTTATTCTTGATATTCCCAAGGACGATAGTATGTCTATTATTCTTGGAAGACCCTTTTTGAATACTGCATGGGCTGTTATTGATTGCAACAAAGGCAATGCCACTTTTCATGTTAATGGTAATGAGCATACGGTACACTTTCCGAGGAAACAACCTCAAGTCCATAGTATTAATTCTATTGGAAAAATTCCATCAATTATTTTTGGAGGTTTTGAATTTCCTCTTCCTACTGTCAAGAAGAAATATGATATTCTTATTGTTGGGGATGTGCATATCCCCGTTGAGGTAACCTAGTGTTATTCGAAAATTCTCCGGTTCAACGTTATTCGGAATGAGTTTGTTAACAAGACTTGATCAACCTTGTTAATGGATTCCTTTTGATGATCATGAGATGTATGAATTTAGAAAACACAACTCTCTGTACCCTCCTTTTACTTTCTGTTATTTATATTAAGTAAAGTAAAAATAGTATTTTCTGTCTGTTATCTGAATTATCCATGCAATATAAAAATACCCCGAAAATAAAAGTGCTCCAAATGCCCTGAAATTTAAATATGATTTTTTCTGGAATATTTAAGAATATTTGGCACTGAGAACATAGCAGGGGGGCATCCATCTGGCCACGAGGGTGGAGGGCGCGCCCTACCCCCTTGGGCGCCCCCTACCTCGTGGGCCCATGGTGGCCCTCCTCCACTTATTCCTGCACCCACACACTCCTTCTTCCTCCCACAGAGACCATTATCCAGTTCAAATCCGAGTCCAAGCTCATTTTGCTGCCATTTTTGATCTCCTTGCTCAAAGCACCTCTCACAAAATTGCTTGGGGGGATTGTTCCTTGGTATGTGACTCCTCCATTGGTCCAATTAGTTTTTGTTCTAGTGCTTTATTCATTGCAAATTTGTGCTGCCTAGGTGACCCTGTTCTTGAGCTTGCATGTCAAATTTATATGGTTCCAAGTAGTTTTGATGCATGATATAGGCTCTAGGCACTTGTAGGAGTAGTTGCTATCAATTTTGTTGAGTTTGGTTTACTTCTATTTGAAGTTACTAAAAATTTCAGAAATTTCTCAAAGGAAGAAATATGTTTAGAAAAATATACCAAGGTGGTTCTTCAAGGAAGCAAGGACCCATGCTTGCAATGCGTGATGCTGATGATGAACCACCAAGGGACGCCCTAGTGCGGCCTTGTGAATGGCCTTCGGAGGACTTCATGGATCGAGCAGGAATTAAGGAAGAATTTAACGCATATTTGGGTAACGCTGATCTTGTGAGCTTCGAGGAAGAAAAATGCCGTCAGTACCACTATCTCACTAGCTCCTTTGTGAGGAGGTTTGAATTTTCATCTTCATGTAATTCTCAAACTGTCCTGTTTGATCTTTATGAAAATTCTTACACTATGGACTTAGAGGATTTTACCACTGCTTGCAAACTTCCACAATGGGGTAGTGCTAGTGAACCTCGCAAATCTGAATTTAGAGATTTTCTTGCTAGTATAACCGTCGGGGAATATAGAGATATAGCACAAGCTACCATAGAGAGCATTCACTTTCCTGCTATACATTGTTTTGCTCTCTTCATAGGTAGATGCATTAACGGTAAAGATGAAGCATGTCACATTTGTGTCCCTAACCTCAGTATTCTTAGGAGTGCTATGTTAGGAGATAAATCTTATAATTTGGGAGCCATTGTTGCACGTAGACTGCATCTTAATAGATTTAATGGAAGAGGAGAGCTAAGATAGCTGGCCTCCAAGCTACAGCCCACGATGCAATGATTGATGCATCTCAGTACGACCCCAACTACAACTTTCGATATCCGCCAGGCCATCCGGCATTAGACCAACTTAGGACAAAATCCTAAGCTTGGGGGAGTACGTATTTCTCACCGACATTATATTCATGTTCACACACTCATTGCTAGATGTCGGTGCTCATACTTTGTCATTGTATCATCCATGCTAGTTTATTCTCTTTTTATGCTTTCTTCTTGTGTTTTTAATAAACCTTAAGAAAAAGCCAAAAAAATAGTTATAGCTTTTAGCTAGTTTTAATTTCCATGCTTGTAGTAGTAATTAAAAAGAAAACCCCAAAAGATTTCATGTTCTTCTTTTGCTTGTTGGGAGCTTTCCCGTGTAAATAGTTTTATTTCTTTTATTTTCTTTGGGGGTCGATAGGAGAAGATCATGATTAAATTGTTGAAGTGGCTCTTATATCCATTATTGTTGATCTGACAAAAGAGCCCATATTGCTTTGTCTTCTCCTGTTTATTGAATGCTTGCAGATTCCAGCTTAGTCCAATGCACGCGCACTATTATTATTATTCACATCGTTCGGTCGTGCAAGTGAAAGGCAATTATGACGATATATGATGGACTGACTGAGATGAGAAAAGCTGGTATGAACTCGACCTCTCTTGTTTTTGTAAATATGATTAGTTCATCGTTCCGGATTCAGCCTATTATGAATAAACATGTTTGCAATTACAACTAGAGATCATAGTTTCTTATGCCATGCTTAATTAGCTAGGAGCTTATAATGGTTTACCTTGCGTGCCAACATGCTATTAAAATGGTTGTGATGTGGTATGATAGGGTGGTATCCTCTTTTGAACGATTCGGGTGGCTTGACTTGGCACATGTTCACGCATGTAGTTGAAACAAAATCAACATAGCCTCTACGATATTTATGTTCATGGTGCATTATATCCTACTCATGCTTGCATTCGGTGTTGAGTAATTTTAATGCATGGTCATGACTGTTGTCGCTCTCTAGCTAGTCGCTTGCCAGTCTTTTTCTAGCCTTCACCTGTACTAAGCGGAAATACTGCTTGTGCATCCAATTCCATAAACCCCAAAGTTATGTCATATGAGTCCACCATACCTACCTATATATACGGTATCTACCTGCCGTTCCAAGTAAATTTGTATCTGCCAAACTCTAAACCTTCAAATAAATATTCTGTTTTGTGTGCTCGAATAGCTCATGTATCAACTAGGGATGTCTGTATCTTCCATGTTAGGCGGGTTATTCTCAAGAGGAGTGGACTCCTCTCCTCACTCACGAGAAAATGGTTGGTCACTGGGATGCCCAGTCCCATGCTTTATGCAAACTAAATCAAAATAATTGCAAACAAAATTCCCCTGGGACTCTTGTTAGTTGGAGGCACTCGTTGTTTCGAGCAAGCCATGGATTGATGCTTGTTGGTGGAGGGGGAGTATAAACTTTACCATTATGTTTGGGAACCACCTATAATGTGTGTAGCATGGAAGATATCGCCATCTCTTGGTTGTTATGTTGACAACGAAAGTATACCGCTCAAAATATTATTCATCTCTATTTCAAAATCGAGCTCTGGCACCTCTACAAATCCCTGCTTCCCTCTATGAAGGGTCTATCTATTTACTTCCATGTTGAGTCATCATCCTCTTATTAAAAAGCACCAGTTGGAGAGCACCGCTGTCATTTGCATTCATTACTGTTAGTTTACATTGAGTATGACTTGACTGGATCTCTTTTACCATGAATTACAATGTCTAGTCAGTCCATGATCTTTAAAGGTGCTCTGCATTTATGTTTTGTGGTCTCAGAAAGGGCTAGCGAGATACCATCTTGTTATATCATATTATGATTGTTTTGAGAAAGTGTTGTCATCCGAGATTTATTATTATTGCTCGCTAGTTGATTATGCTATTGATATGAGTAAACATGATACCTAAGCGTTATTGTGAGTATGGTTAGTTTATAATCTTTGCTGGAAACTTGAATGCTGGCTTTACATATTTACAACAATAAGAGCAAACAAAGTTTGTAAAAGTTTTTTTATCACTTTCAGTTTGTCAACTGAATTGCTTGAGGACAAGCAAAGGTTTAAGCATGGGGGAGTTGATACGTCTCCGTCGTATCTACTTTTCCAAACACTTTTGCCCTTGTTTTGGAATCTAACTTGCATGATTTGAATGGAACTAACCCGGACTGACGCTGTTTTTAGCAGAATTGCCATGGTGTTATTTATGTGCAGAAACAAAAGTTCTCGGAATGACCTGAAACTCCACGGAGCGTCTTCATGGAAATAATAAAAAATACTGGCAAAAGATCAAGGCCAGGGGGCCCACACCCTAGCCACGAGGGTGGGGGGCACGCCTGCCCCCTGGGCGTGCCCCCTACCTCGTGGGCCCCCTGGAGCTCCTACGACCTCAACTCCAACTCTATATATTCACTTTCGGGGAGAAAAAAATAAAGTAGAAGGATTCATCGCGTTTTACGATACAGAGCCGCCGCCAAGCCCTAAAACCTCTCGGGAGGTCTGATCTGGAATCCGTTCGGGGCTCTGGAGAGGGGAATCCGTCGCCATCGTCATCATCAACCATCCTCCATCACCAATTTCATGATGCTCACCATCGTGCGTGAGTAATTCCATCATAGGCTTGCTAGACTGTGATGGGTTGGATGAGATTTATCATGTAATCGAATTAGTTTTGTTAGGGTTTGATCCCTAGTATCCACTATGTTCTGAGATCGATGTTGCTATGACTTTGATATGCTTAATGCTTGTCACTAGGGCCCGAGTGCCATGATTTCAGATCTGAACCTATTATGTTTTCATGAGTATATGTGAGTTCTTGATCCTATCTTGCAAGGCTATAGTCACCTACTATGTGTTATGATCCGGCAACCCCGAAGTGACAATAATCGGGACCACACCCGGTGATGACCGTAGTTTGAGGAGTTCATGTATCCACTATGTGTTAATGCTTTGGTCCGGTACTCTATTAAAAGGAGGCCTTAATATCCCTTAGTTTCCGCTAGGACCCCGCTGCCACGGGAGGGTAGGACAAAAGATGTCATGCAAGTTCTTTTCAATAAGCACGTATGACTATATTCGAAATACATGCCTACATTACATTGATGAATTGGTGCTAGTTCTATGTCACCCTAGGTTATGACTGTTACATGATGAACCACATCCGGCATAATTCTCTATCACCGATCCATGGCCTACGAGCTTTCCATATATTGTTCTTCGCTTATTTACTTTTCCGTATGCTATTGCTATAATCACTACAAAATACCAAAAACATTACTTTTGTTATCATTACCTTTTGCTATCGTTACCACTACTATCATATTACTTTTCTACTAAATACTTTGCTACAGATATTACGTTACCAGGTGTGGTTGAATTGACAACTCAGCTGCTAATACTTGAGAATATTCTTTGGCTCCCCTTGTGTCGAATCAATAAATTTGGGTTGAATACTCTACCCTCGAAAACTGTTGCGATCCCCTATAGTTTTGGGTTATCAGACGTCCAGTCGGTCCAGGGGCTCCGGACGTCCGGTGGGTCGGGGTCAACGCGAGATGTGAGATCCGGGGCGCAATTTTTGGCGGAAATGATGATTTTGGGGTCAAAATTTATGAGATTTCATGGATGGAAAGTGGGGAAAATTGGGGAGATGCTAGATCCACTTGAAACCAAGCAAATCCATGGATCAAAATCAACAAAACTTCTTCAAACCAACAAATAAAAAAAATTGGGGCTATTTTGGTGGGGATTTTCGAATTTAGGGAAGAATACAACAAAAATTAGGCTAGAAAACACAAAGGGGAGGCTCCGAAATCATGATCAACATGGCTCACGATACCAAGATGATGTAGGGTAGAGCCCTAATCGCCCGATCTTTCACGAAAGGAGCGGACCCCGCGAAGAACATGAAGAACACGAGGGGGAAAACGAGGGGAATCACGAGGGGAACATGAGAGAAACACTAAACCAACAAGAAATAGTCACACATATGCTAGATCCTCGAGTACATAAGAGATCACATGATCCACGGACAACTAAGGACGATACAAAGGTAACAGTCTTCTCCGTGAGGAGGTCTTGATGTACTTCTCTGCAACGAGGTCTTGAATCCAAAGGGATCTTCTCCATAGAGGGCGCGATCAGTCTCGTGGGGTAGATCCGGTGTGGATGAGCAATGCTCTATCTCTAAATATGAGCTAAACCAATGCTAACCCTAACTAGGAGGAGGTGGAAGAGTATATATAGTCTAGGGACACGAAGGGGTAAGTGGGGGATACATGGGCCTCGGGCCCAATCTCTGTGCACAGACAGGCGCCGGTCGTCCGATAGGTACGGGAACTGTGGTGGCTCGCGAGGGTCCGGTCGTCCGGTACTTGTCGGACGTCCGACGTTTTGGCTCGGTTGAGGTGGCGTCGGATTTCCGGAGATGGTCGGACGTCCGGTCGCTGTAGTGTGTCGGATGTCCGGTCCGCATCGGTCATCCGGCCTCTGTAGCATTCGCGGGCTGACTCTTGAGGCTGGTGTAAGCTCCAGGGGTCGGACGTCCGGCGAGGTCCGGTCGTCCGGAGGCTATAAACTTCGGGCAGCTTCTTCTCTTGTCCCTTGTACTTGGCGTCCTCGCTAGCTCGTCCATTGGATGTGGTGGCTCCGTGGCTTTCCTCTAAGTACTTGATCATGAATAGCACAGACGTTGGAGGTAGTAGCCATGTCTCACACGTAGAAAGTGAAGGTTTAGAGAGGAGCGAGTACACCTTGTGTCCAAATGGCATATGTTCGAGGTCTCGTCATATGTCCTCTTGGGGCTTGGAGGGTAGTCAGAGTGTACATGGGGATGAACGTGGGATGCTCCGCATCACCACCGTTCATAATTTTTCATACATGTCACTCTTGATTCATTGCACATCCCGGTACACCACCGGAGGCACGCATATAGAGTCATATTTTTGTTCTAAGTATCGAGTTGTAATCTTTGAGTTGTAAATAAATAGAAGTGTGATGATCGTCATTATTAGAGCATTGTCCCATGTGAGGAAAAAAAGAGAAAGCCCAAAAACGAGGAAAAAAATGAGAGAAAAAGAGAGAAGGGACAGTGCTACTATCCTTTTTCCACACTTGTGCTTCAAAGTAGCACCATGATCTTCATGATAGAGAGTCTCTTATTTTGTCACTTTCATATACTAGTGGGAAATTTTCATTATAGAACTTGTCTTGTATGTTCCAATGATGGGCTTCCTCAAATGCCCTAGGTTTTCGTGAGCAAGCAAATTGGATGCACACCCACTTAGTTTCTTTTGTTGAGCTTTCATACATTTATAGCTCTAGTGCATCTGTTGCATGGCAATCCCTACTCACTCACATTGATATCTATTGATGGGCATCTCCATAGCCCATTGATACGCCTAGTTCATGTGAGACCATCTTCCTACTTTTTGTCCTATCCACAACCACCACTCTATTTCACCTATAGTGCTATGTCCATGGCTCGCGCTCATGTATTGCATGAAAGTTGAAAAGGTTTGAGAATACAAAGTACGAAACAATAGCTTGGCTTGTCATCGGGGTTGTGCATGATTTGAGTATTTTGTGTGACGAAGATGGAGCATGGCCAAACTATATGATTGTGTAGGGATGAGCTTTCTTTGGCCATGTTATTTTGAGAGGACATAATTACTTTGTTAGTATGCTTGAAGTATTATTATTTTTATGTCAATAAACTTTTGTCTTGAATCTATCGAATCTGAACATTCATGCCACAATAAAGAAAATTACATTGATAAATATGTTAGGTAGCATTCCACATAAAAAAATTCTGTTTTTATCATTTGCCCACTCGAGGACGAGTAGGAATTAAGCTTGGGGATGCTTGATACGTCTCCAACATATCTATAATCTTTGATTGTTCCATGCTATTATAATATCTATTTTGGATGTTTAATGGGCTTTAATATGCTCTTTTATATTATTTTTGGGACTAACCTATTAACCAGAGGCCCAATGCCAGTTTCTATTTTTTTTGCCTATTTCAGTGTTTCATAGAAAAGGAATACCAAACGGAATCCAAATGGAATCCAAACGGAATGAAACCATCATGATGATCTTTCTTGGACCGAAAGCAAAGCAGGAGACTTGGAGTGGAAGTCTGGAACTCCGTTAGGTGGCCACGAGATAGGAGGGTGCGCCCAGGGGGTTAGGCGCGCCCCCACCCTCGTGGGCCCCACGGAGCTCCACCAACGTACTTCTTTCGCCTATATATACTCTTATACCCTAAAAACATCAGGGGGAGCCACGAAACCACTTTTCCACCACCGCAACCTTCTGTACCTGTGAGATCCCATCTAGGGTCCTTTTCCGGCGATCTATCGGAGGGGGAATCGTTCACGGAGGGCTTCTACATCAACATCATAGCCTCTCCGATGAAGCATGAGTAGTTTACCACTGACCTTCTGGTCCTATCGCAGAATTATCACGGCAGATGTCCTCGTTGAAAGGACTTAGTCGTGAGGCCAACGCATCTATGTGATAGCTTGAAGGGGTTCGTCGGAACCGAGAGACACGAGGTTTTACCCAGGTTTGGCCCCTCATGGTGGAGGTAAAAGCCTACATCCGGCTTCATTGATATTGATGATGATGATCATGATTACTGATACGTCTCCAACGTATCTATAATTTTTGATTATTCCATGCTATTATATATTCTGTTTTGGATGTTTAATGGGCTTATTTTTACACTTTTATATTATTTTTGGGACTAACCTATTAACTGGAGGCCCAACCCAAATTGCTGTTTTTTTGCCTATTTCAGTGTTTCGCAGAAAAAGAATATCAAACGGAGTCCAAACGGAATGAAACCTTCGGGAACATGATTTTTGGAACAAACGTGATCCAGGGGACTTGGAGTGGACGTCAAGAAACAATCAAGGAGGCCACGAGGCAGGGGGTGCGCCTACCCCCTGGGCGCGCCCTCCACCCTCGTGGGCCCCTCGTTGCTCCACCGACCTACTTCTTCCTCCTATATATATCTACGTACCCCAAAAACATCCAGGAGAACCACGAAAACCTAATTCCTCTGTCGCAACCTTCTATACCCAAGAGATCCCATCTTGGGGCCTTTTCCGGAGCTCCGCCGGAGGGGGCATCAATCATGGAGGGCCTCTACATCAACTCCATGGCCTCTCCGGTGATGTGTGAGTAGTTAACTTCAGACCTTCGGGTCCATAGTTATTAGCTAGGTGGCTTCTTCTCTCTCTTTGGATCTCAATACAAAGTTCTCCTCGATTCTCTTGGAGATCTATTCAATGTAATCTTCTTTTGGAGGTGTGTTTGTCGATATCCGATGAATTGTGGGTTTATGGTCAAGTTTATCTATGAACAATTTTTGAATCTTCTCTGAATTATTTTATGCATGATTGGTTATCTTTGCAAGTCTCTTTGAATTATCAGTTTGGTTTTGCCTACTAGATTGATCTTTCTTGCAAGGGGAGAAGTGCTTAGCTTTGGGTTCAATCTTGCGGTGCTCGATCCCAGTGACAGAAAGGGAAACGACGCGTATTGTATTGTTGCCATCAAGGATAAAAAGATGAGGGTTATATCATATTGCATGAGTTTATCCCTCTACATCATGTCATCTTGCTTAAGGCGTTACTCCGTTCTTATGAACTTAATACTCTTGATGCATGCTCGATAGCGGTCGATGTGTGGAGCAATAGTAGTAGATGGAGGCAGGAGTCAGTCTACTTGTCACGGACGTGATTCCTATATACATGATCATGCCTAGATATTCTCATAATTATTCGCTTTTCTATCAATTTCTCGACAGTAATTTGTTCACCCACTGTAATACTTATGCTATCTTGAGAGAAGCCACTAGTGAAACCTATGGCCCCCGGGTCTGTCTTCCATCAACAAGCTATTTCTATTACCTTTTTTGCAATCTTTACTTTTTATCTATATTATAAAAATACAAAAAATATTATCTTATCATATCTATCAGTTCTCACTCTCGTAAGTGACCGTCAAGGGATTCACAACCCCTTTATCGCATTGGTTGCGAGGTTCTTATTTGTTTGTGTAGGTACAAGGTGACTCGCGCGTGGTCTCCTAGTGAATATACCGCTACCCATTTAAATAGCTTTGCTGATTTTGTCGGATGTGGGGCTCCAGCAAACCCTTAAGGTTCGAACACTGGGGTGCGTGCAAAGTATTTCCCTCCTATCGATCTACGCTCTAGCTCGCTAAGATCTTGCGGACGAACTTGACGAACTCACAACACAGAAAGACACGGGGTTTATACTTGTTTGGGCCACTATTGTGGTGTAATACCCTACTCCAGTTTGGTGGTGGTGGATTGCCTCTTGGGCTGATGATGAACAATACACGGGAAGAACAACCTCCTGAGGTTGAGGCGTTCTTGTGCGTTCGGACTGGTGATGTGTAGATTCCCCTAAGCTAAGGTGAGGGATCCGACCCCCCACTATGGTGGTGGCTAGTCCTATTTATAGAGTCCCTGGTCCTCTTCCCAAATATTGAGTGGGAAGGGAGCCAACAATGGCAGGCTAATTCGAAGGGGGGCAGCTAGTACAAGCTACCCTGACAAAGGCGGTCTTTGCCTGCACAAAGCTCTGGTGGTGATGCCGTCTTGGGCTCCACGATGACCTCCGTCTTGCAGTCCATGGTCTTGGTCTTGTTGCACCGAAATGGCAACCTTTGCCTGATGCCTTGGTACTCTGTGGCTGTGCTTGCCGCCTTTGCACCAAAGAGGAAACAAGGACGCTGCGCGCGCTGGCACCCACCTGGTGTCGATCGTCACAGCTCATGTCACGAGAGCCTCGTGAGGTTCGCCTCGCCTTGATATCTCCACCCCTCGCGAGCCTGCCTGACTAGGCCACTTAGGAGGAGGTCTTGCATCGTCTGCCTCGCGAGGCTTGGACCCTCGCAAGGGTCTTGGATGCTTTGTTGATGAATATGGGCCATACGGCCTTCTGGCTCAGCCATGCCATGGCCCGCAGGCAGGCAAGTCTGGAGACCCCCGTTCCTAGAACGCCGACAGTAGCCCCCGGGCCCAAGGTGCGCGTGGGCTTGGCTTTGTGGCGAAGCCAAGGGTCAAGTTCGGAGCGCCGCGGGCCCCAAAAGCCTGCGGCCTCGATCGACGCATGGCGGTTGATTGGACATGGGCGTCTCTGCTTCCCCACGCTGCCTTGACGACTGCATGACTTGACAAGTCCCTATGACATGCAAGGGAAACCATCATTACCTGCGATCATGGGAGACGCCGGTTGGCCTTCTCTTGCTATAAATGGGGAGGGGGCGGAGCCCCGTTGCCCATCTCTTCCTCGCTTGCTTGCTTCTTCTTTGCTTCATTGCTTGCAGTGCCTCCGATGGCGCCACGAAGGAAGTTCTCTGCCACCGAGAAGGGGAAGGCCCCTCGCGAGGGACCCGGTTCCCCGGCGCCCAAGCGCGGTCGCGGCCGTCCGCGCAAGCATGCTGTGACCCCTGTCGTGGCCCACCATCGAGGCGGTAATGCGGCACGCGGAGGGGAACGTCCCAACCATGGCGGTCCAGCTGATGAGGGGAGGCGCGCGATGGTGGCGCGGCCTCCTCGCTCGCGCTTCCATTCAGCAGAGGTGTTGCCGGAGTTCGTTGTCTGGTCGGAGAACGCGGCCGGCAACTGGCTCCAGCTTCCGCGCTTCGTTGTCGATGAATTGCTGGCCCCTAGTCCAGGCGGGCTCTGGTTGCAGGAGGATGGTTGCTGCAGCAAGGCCTCCTGGGTCACGGTTGAGACTTCCGCCGCGGGCAACATAGCCCTGGCCCGCGGCTGGCAGACGTTCGCCCACGCGCGCGGCCTGGGTAGGCGGTGCACGCTCCACTTCAAGTACGACGGTGGGTTGACCCTCTATGTGAGGGAGTTCGGGGAAGATGGTCGCCGCGCCGGGTGCTGCCCTGAGACGAACGACGGTGAGGAGGTGCTCGGCCTTGGTGACAGTCGCGACGAGGATGAGGGCGAGCCTGCCCTCGGCGGCGACCGCGTCCCTTCCAGCTATGGTGGCTCTTCCTCAAGTGACAGCTCCAGTAGCGGTGGCTACGACTAGCCGCCGCGCCATCGCGCCCGCTTCAAAGGAGGCAGCGGGTCATCTCATCGCCGCGCCTCCATGAAGCGCGAGGAGGGGTCTGGCCAGGCTCGGGGCGTTGCTAAGGGCCTGCCTCCGCGGATTGCTGAAACGCCGCTTTGTTTAGCTTTTCCCATTTTTCCCCTGCATCAGAAAATGAAACCAGTATGGGCCCAGAGGGGCGTGTATCGAACTGTGGTTCTTGGTTAATGCAATCGTGCATGTTATTCCCATGTCGTGTTGTTATTTTGCGCAAAGATAACCTAACCTGGTGTGTTTGGGATGCCCTTTCCTTCGCGAGATGTCTGCATTTGCTCAGAAACTGCAAAAAATTTGTTAGGGGGTGCGCTAGAGGATTTTCCGTTCACCCAAACTTTGACTTGGAGCTTTGTATCGCGGTACCCGAGGGGCACGGATTAGGAGAGATGCGCCAGCTTTCAGGCTCGAACGAGGGTGACTCACGAGAAGGCAGAGAGAAGAAAAATGCTCGCGAGGGCACCTGCCTAGCCCCCTCGTGAGGTATGCGAGAGAGAGATCATGAGAAAACCAGAGCCGAAAAATGCAGTAAAAGGCGAAGAAACCAAATCAGCAAGGAATGCCAAAGGCAAACTCGATTAAGCAGAAACGAGCCAACTACGGAAAGAAAATGAAAAGTTGTGTCCGGCACCTAATCTAGTATTCAAGTCTTCTCACCAGCACGGAGCTAAGTGCTGTCCACTAGGCGTGGGAGGGAGCCCCAGGGCCTGAGGCTGGCGCTCCTGAGACTCCAGGGCGTGTACAACCCCAACTCATAATTACGTGAGAGTGTCATGGGCGGCGATTGTTCACAGGCACTGGGCCTTCTTCACAGGCTATGGGCCTTTCTTCACAGGCTCTGGGCCTTGCTTCATAGGCTCTGGGGCTTTCTTGACTGGCTCTGGGCCTTTCTTCACAGGCTCTGGGCCTTGCTTCATGGGTAGAACTTTTGGAGGTGCTGGATGTTCCAGGTGTTCTGGATAGGTGTCCCCTCTTGCGTCTCCAGGCACACGGCGCCAGGCCTGGAGATGTGGACGACCCTGAACGGGCCCTCCCACATGGGTGAAAGCTTGTGCAACCCTTCCCTGGAGAGGACCCTCCTCAGGACCAGGTCACCCATCTCTAGTGTCCTGGAGTGAATGTTGCGGCAATGGTAACGCCACGGCGCTTGCTAGTACCTTGCCGCCCTTAATGCAGCTTCGCGACGATGTTCCTCCCCCAGCACGAGATCCATCCCCCGCATGGCGTCCTGCTGCGTTTCGTCGAACGCCAGAACCCGCGCAGAGTGATGCTTGACCTCGTGAGGGAGGACTGCTTCAGCTCCATGGACGAGGAAGAATGGAGTCTCGCCCGTTGGCTTGGTAGCGGTGATGCGGATGGACCACAACACGGACTCGAGCTCATCGTGCCAGCCCCTGCTATAGGCCTCCAGCTTCTTCTTGAAGGTCCTGGTCTTGAGGCCCCTCAGGAATCAGCGTTGGCGCGCTCAGCCTGACCATTGCTCCTGGGGTGGGCCACCGAAGCGTAGCAGATCTGCGTTCCAAGGTTAGCACAGTAGGTTATAAAGAGGTTACTAGTAAACTGCGAGCCGTTATCTGTGATGATGCGGTTGGGGACCCCGAAGCGGCTCACGAGGCCCTTGATGAACTTGACAGCAGAGCCGGCTGGAATGGTTCGGACGGCTTCCACTTCCGCCCACTTGGTGTACTTGTTGATGGCGACGTAAAGATAACGGTAGCCCCCTGGCGCTCGTGGGAACGGGCATAGGATGTCTAGCCCCCAGACCGCGAACGGCCACGTGAGTGGGATGGTTTGGAGGCCCTGAGCAGGCTGATGGATTTGCTTTGCGTGGAATTGGCAAGCTTCGCAGGACTTCACCAGCTCGGCTGCATCGTTGAGTGCTGTGGGCCAATAGAATCCGCTGCGGAAGGCCTTGCCGACAAGGGTCCGTGATGATGAGTGATGTCCACAGTCCCCGCCGTGTATGTCAATCAGCAGCTCCCTCCCTTGATCGATGGAGATGCAGCGCAGCGTGACATTGTTCGGTCGTTTCCTGTACAACTCACCGCCTTGAATGCAGTATGCCGTGGCCTGTCGGGCCACACGCTCTGCATCTTCTTCCTTCTCTGGCAGTGTCTCGTGCGTCAGGTACTCCTTGAACTCCTTGGTCCATCACTCCTCCTGGGGCTCAAGCGCCAAGAGTAGCCGAGCTCCTGAGGTTGGGCCGCAAGCTGGGGCTCCCGTGGCCGGGGGTTGTGGGAGCTCCTCCCGAGGCTGAGTCGTGCTTGAAAGAGGTGGCGTACACTACAAAAAAAATACACTTCCGTGATGATACGTGTTTGTCACAGTAGGTCACGTTTTTTGTCATGCAGGTACATCCATGACGATTTTATGACAAAATCAAGATAATCATACCTGTGCTATCGTAGAAGTGTTCCATGACATTACCAAAATTATCATCACGGAAGTGTCCACTTCCATGACGATAAATCGCGCATCACAGAAGTGCTTTCGTCAAGGGTGACCGACATGTGGCATCCACCGTAACGGAACGCCATTAAGCTACCGGGTCGGGTTTTGGATTCGATAACCCGTTAACAGCCACGACCAATGGGGATTTTCCACGTGTAAAATCATCATTGGCTGGAGGAAACACGTGTCGGCTCACCGTTGGGACATATATCATCCACTTATTGGACCGAAGGCGCCTATGATACGGCGACACGTGGCATGGCCCCAACAGAGGCCCATTCCTGTGAAAAGGCTGGCCCGTTTGACTTGGTCAAAAGGTGGTGGGCCGGCCCACGGAAAGCCTGTTAACGGCATGTTCGCATATAGCCCATTTACAGCCCGCTAACCCAGGGCCCGTTATGCCCTATCCGAATTAGGCCTAGTAGCATCATCTGAGCCGTCCAATATGATTCAGCCCGTTTTAACTTTCGGCCCATGTGTGGCCCATGACTTCTTTCGGCCCATATGAGGACCTTTGTAACTCTTGGCCCATTAACGACCCGTAGTGAAACTGGCCCGTAATGAACAGTGTATCACTTTATACCCATTAATGTCCCATTATTCCATTGGGCCGTTTCCATCCCAAGTTATCTTTCGGCCTTCTCAGGGCCCATTGATTCTTGGGCTCATTTGCAGCATTCAGTTACATATGGCCCATTACTGTCATTTTCTGCTTGTGGGCCAAATTCAGCCCGTCGTTACAGTCGGCCCGTTTGCGGAACGTTAATACGTTGGGCTGTTTTCATGTCAAAAAAACCCGTTGGGCTATTTTCATAGAGTTATCAAATACGGCCTATTAACGGCCTATTATGGTCCATGAATAGTACGACCCATGATTGGCGAAATGATGATACGCCCCGTAGAAGGCCCATGGATCCTACGGCCGTATGAGGCCCATGGATAGTATGGCCCATAGAAGGCCCATGGATCGTACGGCCCGTAGAAGGCCCATGGACCCTATGGCCCGTAGAAGGCCCATGGACCCTAAGGCCCGTATAGAAGGCCGATGGATCCTATGGCTGGACGAAGGCCCATGGATCATACAGCCTGCAGGAGGCCCATGGTTACAACAGTCCGTGTGTTGCCATGATTATTTTGGCCTAGTTACCAAAAATAGGCTATTGTGGCCACTAGAAAAAAACAGAAAAAGAATTGCATTGACTACAAGCAAACAACTAAACAAGACAATAAGGAAATAAATAAGCAAGCAATTAACGCTAACCTATTACCGCTATTACACATATTATGTCGGAGTAAATAGCCATGGGTAGCCTAGCCGGCTTCCCCTGGCCCTTTTGAAAAAATTACGAGCCCGTCCGGCTCTCAAAGGAATTCAAGACCTGGGGCCGCCTCCCCCCTGCCGGCTATCTTCTGGGCCGGCTTCGGGGGACGGCCCGCCCTTTACCCTCATGAAGGAGGCTGTGGGAGGGCCGACTGCGAGAAGCCGGCTGCAAGAAGGTTGACTCAAAGAAGCCGGCTCCCATAAAGCAGTCAACGCCGTACCCGCAAAGTACGCGTCCACCCAGCGATGATGAAGCGGGGCGTGGCTACAGTGAAGCCTGCCACCCCCAAAACCCGGAGCACGCCTGGCACAGTGCGCCATACAGGCAGTCACGACCCGCCCGGCGCGGCACTGTTGCCACGGCGGCCCTGATGCCGTCCACGACGGGCCACCGGCGTGGCCCCCGAGGCGGTGGGCCCCTTCGGGCAGAGAGATGCCGAAGGCGGCCGCACCTCCTCCCAAGCCGGCAAGATAGAGAGCCGGCTTCCCATAGCCGGCCTGCCGCCCTCCTCGAGGGAGACGCCCCATTAAGGAGACGAGACGCGGTGGGGCTACAGTAATCGCCCGCCACAGCGGTGGTACTGTAGCCACGCTTACCCCGACCAAGCCCGTGTCATCAAGATAGAGCAACAGTGATCAGCCACCGACCAGGCCCTGGACAGTGGGGTCTGCCTGTCGACCAGGACACCGGCAGCCGGCGGGACCCACCAGCCGGCGGGCCCCAGCAGTCGGCGCAGCAGCCGGCGAACGCAGTCATAGACGGCTAGGCCCCGCGCCCAGCCGGATTACCATTGTACCCCCGGGGGGTAGGCCTACATAAACCCCCCGGTGCACCCATGCAAAGGGTTGGACCCCAAGCTAGCTTTAGACACGATACAAGGAGAAGAAGCAAGCTAGTTGTGCCCTTCTTTCTCCTTCCACCCGAACAGCTCAAGGAGCATTGTGTAGCTACTTGTTCATTTAGTAACCATGCGGAGACCCCGCAGAGCAGCAGTAGGGGTGTTATCTCCCCGGAGAGCCCCGAAGCTGGGTAAGATTCGCCGGCGCGCATGTCTTCGCCTTATCCCGTTTCCAGGCACCGGCGATGTTTTATTGGCTCCCACAATGATAAGCCACCCGTTGGCATATGTCGCACCTACCACCCGACATTTGGCGCCTACCGTGGGGCCAGGTGCACCGTCGTCCGGAGACCTATTCTGGATGGGAACCCTCTTCCTCCCCCGCGAGCGTAGCCAGCCCGGCTCACCCGATGGCGCTTGCCACGACGCGCTGCAAAGCGTCACCGACATCTGCGCGGCGAGCGGCCTCGCCAATCTCCTCAACGAGGCCCGCATCTCCGACGAGCTCGCCTCTGATGCGGGCACCGACCACCTCAACAACCTCCTTGGCCAGCTCCATGTCTCCAGCGAGCCTGCTGCGATCTGGAGTCGGTTGGCTCCACCGACCCGATGCCTGTCGACTCCGACACGGCCTCCTACGACACCTTCCCCACCAACGTCACGATCTACAACGACCCTCTTCCACGGGCCGACGATCGCAATACTGTCACCACTGAGGTGATGCTTATCAGCCACGGCGGTCCGGCCGACGAGAGCGCCCACGACGCCCCGCGCGCGGTGGCCCACGACTTGTCCGTCCCCCTCCCGGCTGATGCCGACGACGAAGCACTGGAGGCACGCCGTCTCGCCCTCCACGCGGAGGGACCGAGGCTGGCCTCCGTAAGACGCCTCACTGAGGCCTACCAGCGCGAAGCTGATCGCGCCGCCTTCCGCACGCCGGCCCCGGCTGGCCCAAGCCGGGCTGGTGCTGTCAGGCAACGCGGCGCCGTCATCGCCGACACGCTGGGAGTCAATCGCCCGGTCTACGCCACTCCGCTCGAGAACCTGCGTGCCGCCCAGGCGGCCGTAGACGAGCTGGACGGCTTGGAAGCCGAAGACCTCCCCCACATGACGCGGCACATACAGCAGCTAATTGACGCGGCCACTCAGCGGCACGAAGCCGACGCCCGCGCGGGAAGCCCTCCCCCGCGCCGCGATCACGGCGCGACTTCCCGGACGCCGACTATGAGCAACACCCGCGCGCGGCGCGAGAAAGAGCCGGCTTCCAGCCGAAGCCGGACCCAAATCTCCATCGAGCGAGACGCTGACGGCCGTCCCCGAGCCATGGAATGGCGGGGCAGCCCGCCCCCGCCTCGAGCTCGTGGAGAGAGATACCCCACCCCGCCGCCAGTGGCACATCCGACTCTCAGCGGCCGGCTAGGTCGCCGCGAGGGAGTCGGCGAGAACGACGCCCGCCACCGGATCGACCGCCTGGCCAGATCCCTGGCGCTAGAAGAAGAGGACGATGTCGGCCCGCCCTGTTTCGGCCCCCGCATCCGCGACGAGCCCTTCCCCAAAGGGTTCTCGCTCCCAAGAGACACGCCCAAGTACAACGGCTCGGTGAAGCCGGAAGACTGGCTGACCGACTACTCCATAGCCGTCAGCATCGCTAACGGCAACCGGCGCGTTGCTGTGAAGTACGTGCCCCTCATGCTGCAAGGCACGGCACGGACTTGGCTTAACAGCCTCAAGCCTCTCAGCATCAACAGCTGGGTAGATTTCACTGAAGCCTTCATTCGCAACTTCACCAGCACCTACAAGCGGGCTCCCAAGCCCAGGCAGCTCTCCCTGTGCGTACAGGGCCCAGCCGAGTCCACCCGCGACTACCTCACGCGTTGGGCCGAGCTCCGCAATTCTTGCGAAGGGGTGCACGAGGTGCAAGCCATCGAATACTTCACTGCCGGGTGCCGAGAGGGCACCCTCCTCAAGCACAAGCTCCTTTGCGACGAGCCGACTACCCTCGACGAGCTCCTGAACATCGCCGACAAGTACGCCACCGCCGACTCTTCGATGAAGACCGAGCTCCGGGTAGACGCGTCCGGGAAAGTGCTTAATCCGGCGCCCAAAACGCCGGCGTGAGATTCCGGCCGACGCCAACACCCGAATGACCAGAAGCGCAAAGGCCCTGCGCCGCCTCCCGCTAGCCGCCAGGTGGCCACGGTTGAAGACACGCCGCCTGAGGGGCGGCCCGCGCCCAAGAAGCCCAAGGGCGGCCGGCCAGCTTGGCAGCCGGCTTTCTCCTACGAGCAAACCCTTGACGCCCCGTGCAAGTTCCATAGCGGCGCGAAGCCGTCCAACCACACAACCCGAAAGTGCAACTGGCTCACCCGAATCTCCAAGGGCGAAGGGCTCACGCCGACTCCGCCTGCCGGCCCGCCGCCTCCGGCTCCGCCGCCCAAGGCCGCTCGGCCCGCGGTCGACGCCGTGCAGGACGAGTTCCCCGACGAGCAAGCATCTTTAGTCATCTTTACGAGCCAGCTCGAAGACCGGCGCAGCAAGCGCCGAGAGCATCAGGAAGTCAATATGGCCACTGCCCACCCAGCCGGACACATGCATTGGTCGGAGAAACCCATTAGCTGGAGCCGGGCCAACCACCCAGAGGTGATGCCGTCTCCCGGCTCCTACGCTTTGGTCCTGGAGGCCACCCTTGCGACGGGCACACGCGCCGCCCGCTTTTCCCGTGTGCTGATTGATGGCGGAAGCAGCATCAACATCTTGTACCGCGACACCCTGGAGAAGCTAAGCGTCAAGACAAAACAGCTTGTGCTGACTCGGACGGTGTTTCACGGCATCGTGCCTGGTTTGTCCTGCGCCCCCATTGGCAAGATCAAGATCGACGTACTCTTTGGGGGCAAGGAGCATTTCCGCCGGGAAGCGATCTGGTTCGAGGTGGTGAACCTGGAGAGCCCTTACCATGCCCTGCTTGGCCGGCCCGCCTTGGCCAAGTTCATGGCGGTCCCCCACTACGCATACCTCAAGATGAAGATACCAAGCTCCAAGGGCATCATCACCATAACCGGCGATTACAAGAAATCTGCCAACTGCGCCGCGGCCAGTAGCCGGCTGGCCGAGTCCCTCATGATTGCCGAAGAAAAGAAGACGTTGGACCGGGTCGTGGCCCTCGCCAGCAAGCAGCTGAGCCAGCCCGCCGACTCCAAGGAGTATGATGCCCAAGGATCTTTCCAGCCGGCCAAAGAAAGCAAGAAAATACCTCTTGACCCCGAGCACCCCGAAAGGTTTGCCGTCATTGGGGCAAGCCTAAACAGCAAATAGGAAGGCGAGCTCGCCGATTTCCTCCGTGAGAATCGGGATATCTTTGCGTGGTCCCCCAAGGACATGCCAGGTGTTCCGAAGGATTTCGCCGAGCACAAGCTACATGTGCGGGAAGACGCAAAACCAGTCAAGCAGCCTCTCCGCCGACTGTCAGAGGAGAAGAGAAGGATCATGGGGGAGGAGAAAGCCTGGCTCTTGGCAGCCGGCTTCATTATGGAAGTTTTCTTTCCAGAATGGCTGGCCAACCCGGTCCTCATGCTGAAGAAGAATAACAAATGGCGCATGTGTATAGACTACACCAGCCTCAACAAGGCCTGCCCCAAAGATCCCTTCGCCCTGCCAAGGATTGACCAAGTGATAGACTCCACAGCCGGATGCGAGCTGTTGAGTTTTTTAGATGCTTATTCAGGATATCACCAGATAAAATTGGACCCGGATGACCGCCTGAAGACCGCCTTCATCACGCCATATGGATCCTTCTGCTACCTGACCATGACATTCGGCTTAAGGAATGCCGGTGCCACCTTTCAGCGTTGCATGCAGAAGTGCCTCCTCACGCAGCTCGGCAAAAATGCCCACGTCTACGTGGACGATATCGTGGTGAAGACGGAGAAGCGCGGCACTTTGCTGGAAGACCTGAAAGAAACATTCGAGAACCTGCGCGGGTTCCGAATCAAGCTCAACCCCGAGAAATATGTGTTCGGAGTGCCAGCCGGCCAGCTCCTAGGCTTTCTGGTCTCCGAACGCGGCATCGAGTGCAACCCAGTGAAGATCAAGGCCATCGAGAGAATGGTGATCCCTACCAAGCTTCGAGAAATCCAGAAGTTCACCGGGTGCCTGGCCTCTTTGAACCGCTTCATCAGCCGGCTCGGAGAGAAAGCTCTCCCTCTCTACCGCCTCATGAAGAAGAGCACTCACTTCGAGTGGAACGACCAGGACGACCAAGCTTTCCACGAGCTGAAGAAAATGCTGGCCACGCCGCCTGTCCTGGCGGCGCCGACTGAGAAAGAGCCCATGCTCCTTTATATTGCCGCTACTAGCCGGGTTGTCAGCACCGTCATCGTAGTCCAACGCCCTGAAGAAGGCCGAGCCCAGCCGGTCCAGAGGCCGGTGTATTACTTGAGCGAGGTGCTGTCCGCCTCAAAGCAGAACTACCCGCACTACCAGAAGATGGGCTACAGCGTGTACTTCACCGCCAAGAAGCTGAAGCCCTACTTTCAAGAACATCCCATCACGGTCGTATGCACTGCCCCGCTGGCCGAGATCATAGGCAGCCGGGATGCATCCGGCCAGGCGGCTAAGTGGGCCATCGAGCTGGCCCCTTACACGATCTTCTACCAGCCCCGCACCGCCATCAAGTCCCAAGCACTGGCTGAATTCCTCGTCGACTGGGCCGAGACCCAGTACTTACCGCCAGCTCCTGACTCCACCCATTGGCGCATGCACTTCGACGGATCCAAGATGCGCACCGGCTTGGGAGCCGGCGTCGTCCTTACCTCTCCTAAGGGCGACAAGCTCGGATACACGCTGCAGATCCACTTCGCCGCCTCCAGCAACGTAGCCGAGTACGAGGCGCTCATACATGGGCTCCGGCTTGCCAAGGAACTCGGCATCCGCCGGATCCTGTGTTATGGCGACTCGGATTTGGTGGTTCAGCAATCATCTGGCGACTGGGATGCCAAGGACGCAAACATGGCAAGCTACCGCTTCCTAGTGCAGCAAATCAGCGGGTACTTTAAAGGATGCGAGTTCCTCCACGTACCGCGAGCCGACAACGAGCCAGCCGATGCCCTGGCCCAAATAGGCTCCATGCGGCAAGCAATACCAACCGGCGTCGCTCTGCAACGCCTCCTCAAGCCGTCCATCAAGCCGTCTCCGGAATCCGATTCCATCTTCGTGCCGCCTAACCCCGACAGGGCCGGGTCCGGCTCAAAGAACCAAGCAGGCGACCCAGGGACTTCAGTACTCGGCTCGGGGACTGCAGTAGCCGGCTCGGGGACTGCCGCACCCGGCCCGGGGACTGCGGTAGCCGGCCGGGGACTGCGGTAGCCGGCCCGGGGACTTCATCAACGCAGCAAGCGGCGGCCGACTCCAGCACTTCATCACCCAGCCCGTCCACCCTGGTGGCAGTAGCCACATTGGCGGCAGGGGAAGTCGCAGCTCCATCATGGGCTCAATCCATCCGCAACTTCTTAGTGAACCAAGATCTGCCGGCTGACGAAACAGAAGCAAGACAAGTCCAATGTCCAGCCGGAGTATACACGATCGTCAACAGAGAACTTGTCAAGCGCAGTGTCACCGGAGTCCTCCAGCGATGCGTCGAGCAGGAAAAGGGCATCGCCATCCTCAGAGATATACACCAAGGAGAGTGCGGCCACCATGCCGCCTCAAGATCACTTGTCGCCAAAGCCTTCCGCCACGGTTTTTTCTGGCCGACTGCTTTGGACGACGCCAAAGAGTTAGTCAAACACTGCAAAGGCTGCCAGCTTTTCAGTTCCAAGCAACACATGCCGGCTTCGGCACTCAAGACCATTCCCCTCACCTGGCCCTTTGCCGTCTGGGGACTGGACATGGTGGGCCCATTCAAGACAGCGCGCGGCGGCATGATGCATTTGCTCATCGCCGTGGACAAATTCACCAAGTGGATCGAGGCAAAGCCGATCAAGAAGCTGAATGGGCCGACTGCGGTGACTTTCATCGCAGATATAACAACCCGGTATGGCGTGCCACACAGCATCATCACCGACAATGGCACGAATTTTGCCAAGGGTGCCTTGGCACGATTCTGCGCGACACAAGGTATCCGGCTGGACCTTGCGTCCGTCGCCCACCCGCAGTCAAACGGCCAGGTCGAGCGAGCTAACGGCCTCATCCTCTCCGGCATCAAACCCCGCCTGGTCGTACCCCTGGAGCGTTCAGCCGGATGTTGGCTCGACGAGCTGCCGGCTGTCCTCTGGAGTCTGCGTACTACCCCAAACAAGTCAACCGGCTTTGCTCCTTTCTTCCTCGTGTACGGTGCTGAGGCAGTCATCCCAACAGACATCGAGTTCGACTCGCCTCGGGTAACCATGTACACGGAGGCGGAGGCCAAAGAAGCACGAGAAGACGGCGTCGACCTGCTGGAAGAAGGCCGGCTGTTAGCCCTCAGCCGGTCTGCCATCTACCAGCAGGGTTTGCCCCGCTACCACAACCGGAAGGTCAGGCCAAGATCCTTCCAGGAGGGCGACCTTGTGCTCCGGCTGATCCAGCGAACAGCCGGCCAGCACAAGCTCGAGTCCCCCTGGGAAGGCCCCTTCGTCGTCAGCAGAGCTCTAGGCAATGACTCCTACTACCTCATCGACGCGCAGAAGCCCAAGGCACGCAAGAGAGACGACTCCGGCAAGGAGTCGGAACAACCGTGGTACGCCAACCTCCTTCGAAGATTTCACAGTTGAGATGCAGTATGTATCGCGCTAACTTTTGTACTAAGTACGAGACAACAGGCCCCCCGAGGACGGCTCGGGGGCTGCCATCTCTTATCTATGGATGAAAGTCATCATGCGTATGATCTTGTCTTTTCATCTATTTATTTTGTCCGGCACCGGGTTCGACGAGTCGGCCCGGGGACTGGCCGACTGGAGTTATATTAGAAGTCCTACCCGCGGTCAGACAAGTAATGTGCCGACACCCAGGCTTAGCTCTTGCCAAAGTCGCAGTTCGAAGAGCCGGCTGCCCGGCTGGCAAGAGTCATAAGCCGGAAAGGATCCGCACACGAAAAATGGCTAGGGACTAACAGACTTGTATAACAAAAGCCGGCTTACCGCCTACCGCCGACCGACTACCAGAGTAGCCGGCCGGCCGGCTTACATTCATTTCACTTCAAATCCAAGAAAGCTCGAGTACTTGCCTTCCCAAGGAGGGAAGGTGGCAAAGGAAAAAGCCTAAGGATAAAAAGTGCACTCGAATGGAAACCAAAACATGCACACAGCAATATTTACACAAAGGGCCTCCGGAGAGGCCAGCATCCAACATAATTTTATACACCCCCAGTGGGTGGAATTGCGAAAACTTAAAGTTGTTCGAAAAGACAAAAGCAGGAACAACAAGGACGGCAGATCAAGCCGGCGGGGCGGCTGACGAGCTGGGCTGGGCGGTGGAGACGGTTGCGCCGGCTGAAGGAGCGGCCGGCTGACGAACTTCGGCCTGATCACCACCTCCGGTAGAGGGCGCGCTTCCGCACGGCTCGTTGCTGGAGGCACGGTCGGCTTGAGGTCGGCTGGTCGTTCCACTGGCCGGCTCGGTGTCTTCACCGTCCTCTTCCTCGACATCCTCGCCCTCATCGCTGGAGGCGATCTCCTCGGCCGAGTCCTCGCCCACCGCCGGGTTCAGCCCGAACCACTCCTCCAGCTGGGCGGCGCCGTCGTCATTAAGTTCGGGCGCGAAGACGCTGGTGTCGGTGCACTCGGCGATCATCGAGGCGCGCTGGGCGATCGCCGGCCGCACTTCCTCCAGCTCCGCGTCGGCCTCCAGCCGCCAAGTTCGCAGCTGGTCGAGGTTTAGCCCTGGGTACCATGCGCGGACGAACTCCAACGCCCGCCCGGCTCCGAGACGGGCTGCCGACGCCTTCCAAGCTTCGAAGCGGCCGACTGCGACTTCCAGCCAGTCGGCGGTCCGGCTTGGGGTGCGGGGGATCATCTGGCCGGGCCAGAGGGCGGCCAGCACCTGCACCCCAGCACGTTGGAGCCGGCACAACATCCGGTGGGCCGGCTGCAGTCATGCCTGGACGGCAATGAGCTGCTCCTCCAACGTCCGATTTGCATCCAGCGCAATATCAGCTCCCGCTTGACGGCGCGCCTCATGATGAGACTCGATGGCTTGGGCGGCGAGGACGGAGTGGCCGGGAAAGTAATCTGCACAAAGTAACAAGCACATGTCAGAATGAAACTCCAGGCGGCTAGCAGGTAGAGGAAGGGCAAGAAAGGTGGCTTACCATCGATCAAGTCTTCGATTCGGCCGAAGCCTTCGTCCAGCGACTGACACGTCTCGGCCCAGCTCGCCGCCTCGGTCTCAAACTCCGCCTTCAGGGCAGCCTCGCTGTCCTGCGCCTTCTGCAGGGCCGCCTTGTGGCTTTCTTCCTGGTTGGCCAGTTTCTTGGCCAGGCGGTTGCGCTCCTGGACCAAGGCGGTGTATTCGGCGTCCCTGGTGCGAAGAGCAGTCCGCGCCTCGCCAAGCTCCCTCCGCAAGTCGGCGTTGGCCCCTGCAAGAGCAAAAGACAAAGAGAAAAAGCCTATAAGGGAAAGGTCATCAAGGAAGATCTGACCCGACTGCTCAGCAGTCGGCCCGAATCTCGGGGACTACACCTAGTGGGTGCGCTGCCGTGCCCCCACAGGAAACAGATAAGAGCAAACTACTTACGTCGGCTGCTGGCCAGGTCATCGGTCCTCCGGCCCAGCTCCTGAGCCTGGGAGTTGAAGGCGGCAGCACGAGAGTTGTGATAATCCTAAGGTTCAGACAGAAAATAGAGTTAAGGTGGTCGTCAAGAAAGATCCGATCCGACTGCGCTGCAGTCGGCCCGGATCTCGTGGACTACACCCAGTGGGTGCGCTGACGCGCCCCCACGGAAGAAATCAGAGGACCAGAGCGGTCGAAAAGTGAAAAACTTACCCGGATAGCGGCCCGCGTCAACAAAAATTCCTGAGTATATTGCTGCAGGAGGGCGGCCTGAGCCTGCAGCCGGCTCCGAACCCCTTCGGCCGCCACATTCAGCTCGCCAGTCCCTCGGCTGGGAGTCCACCCGGACGTGGCAGAGCTGGCCGCCTCCAAGGCTTCCACCGACTGGTCGGCACCCGCGGCTTGGCGCGTGTCCGGCGGGGCCGTGTTTTCTCCGGCGCGCTGGCGCGCCGCCAGCTGAATTTCAAGGCCGGCTCCGACCTCGGGTACGCCTCGGGCACGCTCCTCCGGCGCCACCGACGACTGGCCGCCTTCGCCCGCTCCGGCTGGCACTGCCGGTGGTGTCCTCCCCGCGAAGACCTCGAAGAGCTCCTCCCTTTGCACTGGCGGCTGATCTGGGGTGATCTCCTCCGCCAAGGACAGCAGGGTGTCCGGGTCCACGGTGCAGAGGGGGATGGCGAGCAGCGGAGGCCGGCTACATGCGCCCTCCGCCTCCGTTTCCATGGTTGCCCGCTCCGTCGGGGCCTTGGCTGCCGCATCAGCCCGCTCCTTCGCCGCCCGGGCGGCCTCCCGCTCCACCGCCTCCTTCTCCTCTCGCGCCTCGCGGGCATTCCGCTCCGTGGCTTCCGCGAGGTTGGCGCGGGGGTCCACGTGGCGGGGCCCTGAAGATCTGGCACTCGGCCCAACCACAGAGCCGCCTGGGCCCCGCTCAAGGGAAAGCGGCGCCCTGCCCAGAAAGTGGAGAAGGGTCAGAACAAAAGAAGACAACAAAAAACAGGCACGCAAGCAGCCAAAGACTTACGATGAAACCGCCTGAGGCTACTTCACCACTTTCCGGAAGCGGGCCGCCTTCGCCGCCGCCTCGTCTCACTTCGTTGCCGCGGCGGAGGCCTTCGACTTCTTCGGCCGACTGCCGAAGAGGGGAAGCGCGGCCCGGCGCTTCGACGTTCCACCACCGGCAGCCGGCGCGGCGGACGAGCCCGCGCTGAGATGATCGGCTGCTGGCTGGTGGTGCGGGACTTCTTCGGCGTCGGCGTCATCCGGCCAGTCGTCAAAGCTGGCGGAGAGCCCCATGCCTCCGGGCTCAGCGACGTCCCTTGTGGCGGCGTCTTCCATGGCGGCCGCCCCCAGGTCCGGGTCGTCAATATCGTCTACCGCACGGTCGGGGGCATACTGGCGTTCGATTCCTGCTGCCCCGGCTGGCGGCGGAAGAAGGGGGTTCTGATAAAAAGGAACCGCCTGGTCAGAAGCCGGCCGATATAAAGCCGGCTGGTGACAGAAAGAAGATAGAGAGAAAGACTTACCACGGGTGGTGGGTTGGCGCGAGAGTACGGCACCTTGCCGTATTGCCAGTCGTCAGCGAGCTTGAGGTTGGCGATGTAGTTGACAATGAGCGCCACCTCAGCATGGGGCATTTCCCATGTGCTCAGCCGGCATGGGTCGAGGCGGCCGCTCATCTGGCACATCATGTGGGGCCGGCTTTGGAGAGGAAGAATCCAGCGCTCCACGAAGGCGGCCACCAAGTCGGCTCCGCGCAGACCCTCCGACTGGATCATTACCCGAAGCCGGGCGATGGCGGCATTCCCAGCCGGAGATAAGGACCTGGATCTGAAGCCCCAAGACGGCTGCCTTCCAGCTGGCGGGCCGGCTACGTAAGCCGGCAGATTGACGTGGTCTCCTTGTGAGGCGATATTCTTCACGTAAAAGTATGATCTCTGCCAGAGCTTCACCGACTGGATTAAAGGGATGTGCGGGAAGGGATTGCTCTCGCCTGTCCTCTTCATGGCGATGAAGGCCCCGCAGGGGTCAGGCACGCCGGCGGTGACGGTGCCAAGCTTGTTCTGGAAGAGTTCCGCCCAGAGCTCTAGCGTGGGCAGCACTCCCAAGAAGCCTTCGCAGAGGGAGACGAAGGCCGACAGCAGCATCACCGCGTTGGGCGTGAGGTGATGCGGCTGGAGGTGGTAGAACTCGAGGAAGGATCGCATGAACCCACTCACCGGAAGGCCGAAGCCGCGCAGATAATGCGTGCGGAAGACGACCCGCTCACCTTCCTCCGGCACCAGCGAGATTTCCGTCTTCGGCGCCAGACGGACCTACACGAGGTTGGCGTCGGGCAGGCGCCGGGTCCGGCGGAGGAACTCTATGTGATCGTCGTGGACGTTGGAGCCGTCCCACGAGCTTGACAACGCCATGGACATGGAGGTGTGGGGGTGCTGCGACGGGAAGCTGCGTTGGGTGCGAGAGGAAGAAGAAGGAGAAAGAGAACGAGGAGGGACGGGGAGCGGGGGAGTGAGCGAACCTCTGCCTCTCCCCCTCCCCCTCCTACTTGTAGGCTCGTGCGCCGGAGCCGAGGAGGCGCGGCGTGGGGGATCGTGGGGATCGATCGTGCCCACTTCCCCCACGCCCCGCGTTTATTGCGCACTAAAGGCAAGAAGAAACGGCCACGGGAAGGCGAGCCGTCCCCTCGGGCCTCAGAAGATCTACGTTCGGGCCGAGGCCAGGGAGTGGCAGGCCCGGGCCTGCGGCGGTGTCCCGTCGCGCGCATGCGTTGGCAGGTTCTCACCGCCACATGGCCCGTCATAGGGCCCGCGGTAAGCACGCGGGTCAACCACCGTCACATTTACAAAACAAAGAAGTTATCCGAAATTGACCTACGGCGACAAGGCCGGCTCCTCAGGGTAAGAAGCTGACCAAGCTTCTCGTCCCTCTGTCCGCCACAAAGCTCGCTCAGCTTCGGGGACTACTGTCGGAGTAAATAGCCATGGGTAGCCTAGCCGGCTTCCCCTGGCCCTTTTGAAAAAATTACGAGCCCGTCCGGCTCTCAAAGGAATTCAAGACCTGGGGCCGCCTCCCCCCTGCCGGCTATCTTCTAGGCCGGCTTCGGGGGGCGGCCCGCCCTTTACCCTCACGAAGGAGGCTGTGGGAGGGCCGACTGCGAGAAGCCGGCTGCAAGAAGGCCGACTCAAAGAAGCCGGCTCCCATAAAGCAGTCAACGCCGTACCCGCAAAGTACGCGTCCACCCAGCGATGATGAAGCGGGGCGTGGCTACAGTGAAGCCTGCCACCCCCAAAACCCGGAGCACGCCTGGCACAGTGCGCCGTACGGGGATTCACGACCCGCCCGGCGCGGCACTGTTGCCACGGCGGCCCTGACGCTGTCCACGACGGGCCACCAGCGTGGCCCCCGAGGCGGTGGGCCCCTTCGGGCAGAGAGATGCCGAAGGCGGCCGCACCTCCTCCCAAGCCGGCAAGATAGAGAGTCGGCTTCCCATAGCCGGCCTGCCGCCCTCCTCGAGGGAGACGCCCCATTAAGGAGACGAGACGCGGTGGGGCTACAGTAATCGCCCGCCACGGCGGCGGTACTGTAGCCACGCTTACCCCGACCAAGCCCGCGTCATCAAGATAGAGCAACAGTTATCAGCCACCGACCAGGCCCTGGACAGTGGGGTCTGCCTGTCGACCAGGACACCGGCAGCCGGCGGGCCCCAGCAGTCGGCGCGGCAGCCGGCGAACACAGTCACAGACGGCTGGGCCCCGCGCTCAGCCGGATTACCATTGTACCCCCGGGGGGTAGGCCTATATAAACCCCCCGGTGCACCCATGCAAAGGGTTGGACCCCAAGCTAGCTTTAGACACGATACAAGGAGAAGAAGCAAGCTAGCCGTGCCCTTCTTCCTCCTTCCACCCGAACAGCTCAAGGAGCATTGTGTAGCTACTTGTTCATTTAGTAACCATGCGGAGACCCCGCAGAGCAGCAGTAGGGGTGTTATCTCCCCGGAGAGCCCCGAAGCTGGGTAAGATTCGCCGGTGCGCATGTCTTCGCCTTATCCCGTTTCCAGGCACCGGCGATGTTTTATTGGCTCCCACAATGATAAGCCACCCGTTGGCATATGTCGCACCTACCACCCGACATATTACATCCACTGGGCATCAAAGTTCGCCACAGTGCAAATATAGGGAACAAAGCAGCACATTACATACACTGGCCGTCAAAATTGGCCACCAGTGCAAATAAACATGGCAGCAAAACAAGAGCATAACTGAAACAACTTCAGAAGAGCTCAAGAAACATTATCCTGGGTATCCACCATGCTGGCAATAAGCTTAGCAAGTTGATTAGCTTTGTCCTGTTTGGCGCTAAAATCCTCCAGCGCTTGCTGTTGCACCAGAAAGTATGAATCTGAATGCTCCAGGGACTTCCGCAGTCCTTCCGCTTCTTGTCGCAGCACAGCTGATCGATGTCTTTCAGCTTGTAGTTGAGACTCAAGAAACCGAACTGATTCAGACAGTGAGTTTGAATAGCTTGTGAAAGCGGTCGTGGCCAGTAACTTGAACACTAAACCAAGACAAGACTTTGGGGTTGTCTCGCTGTCTTCAAGATAGTCTTCCTTAGCTGTTTTATCAGCTTTGTTGAAGACCAACAAGGATGTGTCACTATCCTAAACCTTATCTGCATTACTTCCTTTACCATTGCTTATTAAGGCACTCTTCCCCAATATTCTGTCAGCATTCTAAAAGAAGAAACAAGCAGACACATAACAAGTTTAGCATGTACTAGTATATGAAACTCATTTCGGTGAACCAGTTCATTAGTAAGGTGGACAGGATTAAACTACCAAGTCTTCTATTACCAAGTACTAGTACATAATAAAAGCATCAAACGAACATATATCTATGTCCTATGGTCACTGCATTGTCTTGCCAAATCAAAATAGAGACACGGTTCAAACCATATCAGTTCAAGACAAAGCAGCAGTGAAAAAATACAAAGTGTGGGAAACTACACGGCACAACAAGATTTCAGATGGGTACCATGGGTCTACATGTACAACAACACTATTGGCTCTGTTGTGATGCTAGTAATGTGCATGATATGAAAGTCAACTGTATACACAATTGAAATTGAAATCAACAGAGCTATTGATAAGAGCAAACCTGTTAAAGAAACATGCGTGAACATACCTGCTGTGCCATTGGAGTTTCGATTGGATCCTTCAATTTAAAAATAAGTTTGTATGAGTAAATACAGTGATACAAGAGCAAAGCAATCATAGTTAAAAAAGGCGCGCCTAAGCGAGCGCTTAAGCGCGACTAGGCTCTAGGCGTTGGCAAAACGCATTGCGCATAACTACGCATAATCTGTGCATAACTACGCATAAGCATGCGCTTTGGTCAGTAAAGCGCAAGGCGGTGGCAAAACGCGCAATTAACGCCTAGCGCTTTTTTGAACTATGATAGCAATGGAATCTTAAATTAGAACAATTGTTCTTCAGGTTTAGGCACTTGTTCTACATGAATAGAGTATAGTAAGACACAAGAATATAATACTTAAAAATAGAAAATGAGCTCATAGACCTTACCACATTCTTGGTTCGGGACCAGTACAGAACAAGGCGTTCCCAGTCATCGTCCAGTAAATGTGTCTCAGGAGAACATATGGGAATTTGATGAGTTTCTTTGCCGATGAAGTATGTTTTCTTCAGGTAATTCCGATACTGCCGCCAAGCATTCTTGAAGATATCAGAGGTATTAGCATAGGTTACCTCATCCTGAGTTTCCAAATCGGTCCTTCTCTATAGAGAAAAAATGGGAAAATTTGCTGTATTATAACCATCATGGAGGTAGGATGTATGGGACGAAGCAAAGTAATTGCCATGAATAACATTACTTACACGTAACTCCTGGACAAACACCTGCAACTGGCATTTTTCTTCATCTTCAGTATAATATTTCAAAGATGGGAAGATATGCACATACGATTTAACAACATCAAATGCGATAGATGTTAAACTACGACTAGCTGGTTGTGCTTCCTCCACAGGAATAGGCGTACTAACTGGTGGAGTTGGGGTTCGCCGTGATAGTACTGGCCCATTGGGCACTGGAGCTGCCTTACTAACTGCTCTTGTTTGGGAGCTCTGTGGTGGAGATGGTGCTGTGTCAACAGGAACTGGGTTACTATCGGCTGGGGTTGGGGTTAGATTGGGTGAAGCTGGTTCTCTGTCCATCGTAGTAGGGGTACAATCTGCGAGAGTTTGGGTTATGTGTGGTAGGGCTGGTTCTTGTGCATGTACAACCGGGGTGCTATCTCCACCAAGAGGTAGCACTGTTTTATTTGAAGATCGTGTTTTTAGTCCGCTAGATACTGGCATCACCTGCTCCAATTCAAATGGCTGATAAACAGGAAACATAGTTGAATGTACAGACATTGTATGAGAGACAAATGCAATAGATAGTGTGGAAAAAAGAGGGCATGAAATAGTTGACATGTATATTGTTTAACTACAACGAATAGCATGACATAATTTCACATATATGATGTCTATCTAAACTAGATAGCATAGCATAACATAATTCAAAGATATGATGAATAACTAAATAGGATCGCATGACATAATTCACCTACATGTTATCTAAGTAATCTGGATCGCATCATTTAATTCACATATGTGATTTATATGCTAAACAGAGGGCATTCGATATGATGTCTGAACTAAGAACATGGTGCTGAATATTGTGTATATGATGTCTAAACTATGCAATGCAAGACACCGTATGCATGATATGAGCAGTATAACCATGCCAAGTTAGAGCATACACCTCAGTGGGGGAATAGGAATGGTCATCTGTCTCTGAATCCATCTCAGAGGATCTATCGGGACTCAACAAGAGATCTGCTTCGACAGGTAGCACTGTCTGCTCTGAAGGCCTTGTTTTCACTCCAGATTTTTTCATCTCCCACCCAAATGGCTGATTCACAGGAAGAGTAGTTTAATGTACAAACATTGTCAACAAATGGAAATGTAATGAAGAAAAGGATGGGCAAGATATCATTCAAATATATGATGCCTGGTTAAACAGGATGGCATTGCACATTTCACATATATTATGGCTGGCTAAAAGACATGAGACTGCATAATTCCCATATATGATATAGAAACTAAACATGTGGCATTACAGAACATGTCTAAACTAAGCAGATGACATATATGATGTCAAAAGTAGGCACTGCAAGGCAACATATGCATGATATGACTAACATCATCATCCCAAGGTAGAGCAAACACCTTGGGGGTAAATAGGAGTGGTCAGCGGCGTCTGAATCCGCCTCGGAATAGATATCTTCCTCTAGATTACAATCTGGAGAGGGGTGGGGAGGGTTTGCCATTGAACCCACCATGGATCAATGTCTGCATGACATTGTATTGCCGCGCAAAACTCTTCTCTTTTTCTCTACATGTTCAGCATGACTGTGTACAATATCTGACATGCATACGAAAAAATATGGTGAGATTATGTAAGGAGAGCATGCAGAAATTTAGAGTGATGGTAACAACCAGTGGATCGACGTTTTTCCATTGAACCAAAATAGCCCTAATGGATCGATGTGAATGTATAGTAATAAGTGATGCAACAAGTGTACAACCTCTTTGCCGTAGCCATGTCGACCTCATCATCATTGGGTTGGTTGCTGAAGCAGTTGAGGCAAAGGTGGATGTCGGAGGTGTGGAGGAAGATCTGAGGAATTTGTAGACGGCGTCCAGGGCACTGCTCTGTTGTGATGGATCATTCTGTCGTTGGAGCAGCTCCGGTGAGCCGTAAGACGTCAAGGCTGAAGCGGCACAAGATAGACATCGTCAATCTCAAGTGGGATTCTAATAGCATCTCCAATAGATGATGTAAAATGGATGTAAAATTAACATCACCAAAAACCACCTGACTACAACAGATGAGGTGAAAACTGTTGACTTTGAACTTAACTGTCGAAACTGAAATTTACTGTGGAATCTGAATGCTACTGTCGAAACTGAACGCAATGGTAGCAGACAGGCACTTGACATGTAGTTTAGGGAGGGCCTATAGTTCATCTTCAACATGCACCCCCCTGAGCCGCTGGCCACCACCGGCCGAACCGCCGGCCCCAGCGCTGCCTCGCTGCCCCAAAACAACTCACCACCGCCGCCCCGGCCAGCCCTCTAGGCCCCCCGCCCCCACCCTGAACCCTAAGATAGATAGTGAGGTACCTCTCCGGCAAGCCCCCGTCCCCGCCGCCGGTGGTTCTTCCTTAACTCCGATGAGCCCCCCCCCCAACCCCTGAAAATCGACTGACCCAAAAGTCGATTCAGTCGACTGAAGTGTGGCTTAATCGGAGCAGAGCAGTAGCACTAGCGAGGGGGAGAGCAGCAGCAGCAGGTGGGCGAGCGATCGAGCGAGAGCCGGAGCAGCAGCAGCGCGAGCGAGCGAGCGAGAGCCGGAGCAGCAGCAGCGCGAGCGAGCGAGCGAGAGCCGGAGCAGCAGCAGCGCGAGTGAGCGAGCGAGAGCCGGAACAGCAGCAGCAGATCCGGCTGGTATGGACGCCGCCGCCGAAGGGGCCTCGCACTGGGGGAGAGCCGCCATGGAGATGTCGCCCGCGGCGCCGGCTTCAAGGTAGCCGCTCCATGGGTGTGCGGGATGAAGCACCGTCGGTGCCGGGAGGTTGAGTTAAGGAGAAGGTGCGATGTGATGAGTGTACAACCTCTTTGGTGGCGCCGAGTAGGCCTCGGCTGTATCTGAGGAGTCGGTGAGGATGCTATAGTTCTGGTGGAGCAGGTTAAGGCGGCATTGTGGGGATGGAGCAGCCGCGATAGATGAGGCGATCGTCGGAGCAACTCCTTGGAGGTGGAGGATGGGGCGGCTAAACCGGAGGGACGACAAGATGCACGACGGATCCTCATCTGGGGAGTTGGACGAGGGACGTCGAGCTATTTTGGTGGACGACGTCGTCGGGGAAGAGGCTCCGGCTAGGCAGCGGTGATGTGGCGGATGGAGGAGGGTGGGGTTTCGCGGCTGGAGCGGAGAGGTTATGGCGGCCTGGGATTTGGAATGGCGAAAAGGGGGCGATGGGAGGGGATGAAGCATGACTTAGGGACGCGCTTGTCCAAAATGTAGGGTGTGTTACAAAAGTACCCCCACCGATTTGAACTAGCGTCCCTTTCGGCTCAGGGTTAGAAGGGGGATTTCGCGTGTCGGGATTTGGCAGCTGGAGGGAGTTTTCGCGTGCGTTGTAATTTCGGGATAGCAAGGCGCGGGTTGTGAAGGCGCCAGTTTTGGGAGCACGATATCTGAATTTTCGGGATATAACAAGATGCGGGTTGAATTTTAGGGACAAGCCTAACATGTAGTAATATTGTACTTGTACGTACCAAATCAATTCGCACTTCCCTCAGCCAAAAAGAAAACGAAAAAAAATAAAACTATTCACACCACACAAAGAGAGAGTCTTGCCCCGTTTTACTATACAAATGCTATTCAAAGCTAGTCCCTCCTTCCATCTATATAGGGCCTAATGCGTTTTTCGGTGCTAATTTTGACCAAATATTAGAGCAATGATATATGACATGCAACTTACACAAAGCACACCGTTAAATTCGTCTGTGAAAGGTTCTTTCAGTGATATAATTTTCACATTGTGCATGTCATGTACTATTAATCTTGTCAATAGTCAAAGGCGGTCTTAAAAATCTCATTACGCCCTATATAGATGCACTAGTAGAAAAGGGGGCTTTGGTCCAGGCCGGGTAAGCCCATTAGTCCCGGTTCAGTCCAGAACCGGGACCAATGGGTGCATTTATCCCGGTTCGTGCGGCTAAGGCATTAGTTCCGGTTCACCTGGGCCCTTTAGTCCCGGTTCGTGCCATGAACCGGGACTAAAGGGTGCGATGCCCATTAGTCCCGGTTGGTGGCACGAACCGGTACTAAAGGTCCCATTTCCAAACTCTCCCCCCCCCCGGTGGACCGCCTTTTCAGTTTTAGAAAAAACAAAAGAAAATGATGGAAATGTCAAAAAAATAAAATAAAATAAGTTTCCCATGTGATATGTGGTCTAGTTGTTGGGAAAATTTACAAATATGAATTTCGACTTTATTTACAAAATCTCTCTGGAATTTGTAAAATGGGCATAACTTTTGCATACGAACTCGGTTTAAAAAGTTTTTATATGAAAAATCATCTACTCGAAAAGTTACATCCGATGGAGACGGCCTATGGCCTGTTTGCAAATTTGTAGAATCCTCAAATTCCAAAAGGAAAAAAAGTTATGCTCAAATTTCAGTTTTTTAAAATTTTCATTAAATCTGGTCAAACTATGGTCAAACTACTTATTCAAGAAGTATTAGTGTTACTAAATAATTATTCAAGAATATTAGTGTTATTAAATAATTATTTCAGTTTTTTTGAATTTTGGTCAAATCTGGTCAAACTATGGTCAAACTATGGTCAAACAATGGTCAAACTACTTATTCAAGAAATATTAGTTTTACTAAAAAATTATTGTTTTTTAGAACAATAGTTTCAAACTCAAACAGTGAAATGTGTGACTTCATGCTCAAGCTAAACTCCTGAGGGTTAATAGGATTGACATCTTACTATTGTCAGGAAAACAACGAGTGCAGACTTGGAAACGAGGGAGAATAGAACCCGGAAGTTAAGCGTGCTCAGGCTGGGGGAGTGGGAGGATGGGTGACCATCCGGGAAGTTAGATGATTTGGAATGATGAGGGGTGATTAGAGATTAAATTGAGCAGAGATGAGGGGTGATTAGAGATTAGAGGTTAAAAAAATTCAGAAATTTGAAAATAAAAAAAATTCAAAAAAATAAAAAAAATAAAAAAAAATCAGAAAATTTCCTTTAGTACCGGTTGGTGTTACCAACCAGGACTAAAGGTGGACCGGCCATGTGGAGGGCCTTTAGTCCTGGTTCTGGTTTGAACCGGGACTAAAGGGTCAGGGCATTAGTACCGACCCTTTAGTCCCGGTTCAAGGCCCTTACGAACCGGGACAATAGACCCTTTTTCTACCAGTGATGGAAGGAGGGAGTATGAATCCATGTTATGTCCGATTAAAAAAATTTCGCTTGCTGTATAATGCATGTAACCTACTCATACCAACATTTTAGTGTATTCCAAATGTCTATACTACCGCTGCAATTCGAACTAAATTTGAATTCATTTGTCTATTTCAATAAGAATCTACAATCATGATTGTTGCCAACTTCAACCATCATAGTTTCCTTGCTATACGCCAGATATAAATCGGACGGCCTATAATGCAGGATGGCAGGCACACCATCATCAACAACTCCATTTTTTTATAAGAATAGAGATAAAATATATTAAATGTAGTATAACATGTTCATAACCACACCAGGTGTTTCACCGTTATATATATTCACACATGCGTCGGTTTGAAACACTATGATAAATTCTTCAAATATCCGAATTCTCTTTTTATAATGAAGTATATGTGATCTCTATTCGACTTTTACACCCACACAACCCTCTTATCTTTGTAGCTAGCGCTAACTTTCTCTTGTGCATGCACACGCCCGCATCCCTCTCACCCTCCCTCAGCATTCTCTAGCTCCATCGCGCAAAATCGTCTTTTCACTTTAGGTCGTTCACCCACGGTGTGTGTAGGCCCCCCAGCTCCTTCTTTACGGCACACATCGATCGATATGCCTCTCTAGCCAGGTGTGCCTAGCACAAACACAAGCTTCACCTCTTCTCTTGTCACCGTCCATGCCTCACTCCCACCACTCTTTTCATCGTTCTTGTACTCGCACACTCCTCCCCCCTTGATATAGTATGCCTGTCATACCACCTCCTACATGCATCCCTCTCTCTCTATCCTTCTCCGCGTGCCTCATTTGCTTCTAACACACACATGCATGTATACCGATTGATATCCCAACATATACCTAGATCGACTTTAACTACCCCCCCCCCATCGATCGACGTACCTCACAAGTTATGTCTCTCCTTTCTCTAACAAAGGGCGATTGATCTTCCTATGTAGTTACGTCTGCTTACCACAGCCACATCGTCCCCCCTCATCATTCGTGCATGCCTCCTGACCCGTCTCTCACACGCACGTGCATAGACAACAAGCAGTCATCTCCTCTCTTATTGATATTGCGGGCGTGCCCTCCGTTTGTCTAGCAAGCCTATCCCACCATTTGTTAGAAGCAACTCCACTACCACCCCCTCCAACACTCTAGCTCTGTCTCTCTCCCAACCTTATTCCTCTCCTGCACATATGCATGGATACCGATCGATCTCCCTTAATACATGAGGCAGATCGATCTCCTTAATACATGAGGTAGGCCTCTCTCCTCCTCCACACATATACCAGCCATTGTACCTTTATAGTTAATTGGACCTCCCTCTTCCCCCACCACACACCGATACTCAAGCGCTGCATGTAGGTATCCATGCCACAGAGACAAACTGCACATGTCCCATCTCACATTCCAGTAGGCCAGCCACTCTATATCTTTGACGTGGGCACACACAAATTCGATGGCACTCTTTATCGATCGCGTGCGCGCACACACACACACACACGTCATCCCTCTCTTCGATTCTATGGACACCTCAAGCTGATGATACCTCCTCTCTCTTCTCGTGGATCACCCCCTCTATATATATGTTATATCCAGGACTCTATTTCGCACGCATTGCATATGTTACATTTTTTGATTGACCCCCCCCCCCAAAAAAAACTCTCAAGAACCCACACACTATATCTCTCTAGGTTTGTATCTCTCTCACACAACCCCACGTAGGTGGTGTACGTATACAAGAAGAGAATAGGTGCACCGTGCACGTACTCATGCTTCGTGCCCGGCCACACCCGCGCGGGTACACGGTGGAGCTCATTTCTTTATGAAATGGCAGCCCACGTGGTAATTTGAACACCTGTAGCGGTTGTTTACCTAGGGAGGTCGTGTACCATGCACGCACGAAACAAAGTTCGACTTGACGCGTTGCCGCGTTATTTTTAAATAAAGTTATAGCGCTCAATGGCACGTACACAGAATATAAAATGATTTTTATGGAGAAAAAGGTAGTCCGCTCACTATATACAATGGAGCATGCCTGCCTGGTTTGTCGCTCTTCAGAATATCTCACACAAGGCTGCGATGGCCTCTCTCTCTCTCTCTCACTGTTGGTCACTGATCCGGCCGCATCCCGTCCGCCGGGGAAAGGGAGTGCGGTGGCCTCTCTCTCTCTCACCGTTGGTCACTGATCCGGTCGCATCCCGTCCGTCGGGGAAAGGGAGTGCGGTGGCCTCTCTCTCTCTCACCGTTGGTCACTGATCCGGCCACATCCCATCCGCTGGGGGAAACGGAGGAAGTGCATCGTTTCGTCGTTCGACGGCGCCGAAGCAGCACGTCCCGATATGCGGTACACGCCGTTCTCTCTGACCAAGCTCCGGCGTGGCAGGGCCTACGCCACCTGCTCGCAGATTCCGCCTGCCGCCGCTCACCTAGTTACATCCCGACGACCTCCAGGTATCCCCTCCAGCCTTGCTCCATTGCCCCCGTCTTCCCACGTCGCTGCATGTGGATCTTCCATAGTTCTTTGCCCAAAACGTAGCTCGTCCGGCGTACTTTCCATATTGCATTCTCGTCCTCACACCGTTTTAGACAAACACAACCGTGTTGTTATCTTCCCTTAGGACAAGGAACATGCTTCTTTTTTGTCGTCGCATGTGTCATCAACTATTATTGGCCAGTAATTGTTTCCTTGCTACCTCTTTTTTGCAAACAGGGCTATACATTTCACCTCGTTGCTATTGCGACCTTTTGGTGAACTGCACAAATCACTTTTTTCTAAAGACTGTTTTGTGCAGTTGTACTAAAATGTCACATGGGAAACGTCTCTACATTTCAGTGCGACTGCACAAAGGGAGATTGGTTTTGCTCTATCCTCCTCATCCAACTCCGAGCCTAATCTTCTCCAACTAGTTAGTCTTAAGAGAGACTGCAAAGGTGACCGGCTTCTATTTGTGTGTTTATTGTTTCTTCAGCAGACCTCTATTATCGTAATCACACTTAATATCTTTGGAACAGGGACGCTCAGCTCTATTTTAGTGGAACTGCACAAAATGATCGGAATGTTGCATGCTCCAGATAGCTACTTGTTTTCCCAACATGCCTTGTTGATTTAGACAGAGCTGGGGGGATATTGCTGCCAATGAAAGCATGGATCAATTTTAATTTAACACCGTCTCACAACTCTGTCTTTAGTTGTGATGTAATTATTAGCTCTGATCTGCTAATAATTGACATGCATTAGCAAGGAAGTTAGTTTTTTTATTGTTTCCGAAAGAGCATCGATGGCAAGACACGCGAAACAAAAGCTGAAAGCTCCCACCATTGTACAATTTCATGTCGCTGGAAAATTATTTGTATAGTACGTCAATTATGTAAACAAATGATGGAAGCTTGATAGCATTTCCAGAAGCCTCTTCATCATCCGGGTCCATGTGCCATGCACAAAATTATACTCCTTCGTTCCTAAATATTTATCTTTTTACAAATTTCAAACGGGCATATTTTAGAGTGTAGATTCACTCATTTTGCTTCATATGTGTACTCCCTCTGTTCCTAAATATTCTATTCGTCTTTCTAGAGATTTCAACAAGTGACTACATACGGAGCAAAATGAGTGAATCTACACTCTAAAATATGTCTATATACATCCGTATGTGCCAGTCCATTTGAAATCTCTAAAAAGAAAAATATTTGAGTAGTCACTCGTTGAAATCTATAGAAAGACAAATACTCCGGAGTATATTTAAGAACCGAGGGGGTAGTGCACAACCACATGGGAGACTCAGCCCGGTCATTGCGCTGCATTAATAGTGAGTAATGAGCAATCAAATCATAAGCCCCACATTTCCCACTGTAAGAAGCTCTGAAGAAGCAACCATCAATACACTCTTCTTTAAATCCGCTCATACTACTCCATCTGTCACTGTTTATACAGCGCGCTTCAGAAAAAAGAAAAAAATCTGTGGGACCAGGGCTACTAGCGATTGGCCTGAAAAATAGCATTGGTAGTTATAGCACAGCATCTATTACTAGAGGGAATAATGCGTACACACATGCATGCAGTGCTTCCACCCCGGGTACACACATGCATGCACTTACTCCACTCCGTAGTAGTACAATACATGGAGAGAAATTTGTGTACTTGATTGCGGTTACCACGCCCTAATTAATTGAGCATTAAACCAAACGCGTCTAAAGTCTCTCTGGTGGTGGAAATGCATTGAGAGAAATGCATCATAATGCAGCGCGCCCTGTAAACTGTGACGGAGGGAGGAGTAGTACGAAGGTGCAAAACCAAGTACGCGTATGGCCAGTCGGTCAATGCACCTCCTCTTGGCATATCACTGACATGTGGGACGGGAGTGTGAGAAAACCGATCTCAATTGACGGCGAAGAGCCAACCCGCCGTTCCTTGAGAGAGGCAAGGAGCGAGAACACACAGACGGGCTCGCACGGAGGCCAAGATATATCCGAGCATGGTTGGTTGATCAATATCATTCATTACATGTTGGGCTGCCGTTTTCCGCCCTTCTCCGGAATAAACATGTACTTTATCAGAGATAAAAAATAAGAGTACAGAAGCTCCACCATGCGGTTCTAGTAGTAGTACTACTTGTACTACTGCGCTTGGCTCTTTGCCTCGTCATGAAGTCGAACAATGATGGTACTCCGCATGTTGGGTACTACAGTGTATGCCTCTGACAATCAGACACCGAATTGACTGATGCATGTCCACCGAGGGTAGGTTGCATTAGTCAAAAGGCGTAAGCGAGCTTCACCTTGTCCTACAAGCTTCTCCTCATTCTGCGAGTTGACGGGACACACCAAAAAGTAGTGCTAGTCCATACTCCCTCCTTTCTGGTTAATATGGCTTAATCTTTTTTGCGGGTAAATGAGACAGCTTTATTCATATATAAGCATTCTTAGGACGATCAGCCAAGACACTGGTCACTAGGAAGTGAGGTACCCCGCAAAAAAGAAGTAGGAAGCGAGGTGTTTCATCAAGCCAGCTCTTGGCCACATTCAAAGTGCAGCAAGCATGGTTCGCACGAAGATGTGCCACAAGGTTTGCTGACCTATTTACATGCTGAATAACAAGAAAAGAGGGGATATTACCGAGTACTACTATTTGTAACAGGATATGAGCCAGAATTAAGCGAGAATTGTGGCGAGTGTTCCATGCAATCAACTTCCATTATCACATGCGAGAACCCTCGAAGAGAACCAAATGTGTTGAAGATTGCTTTATCACATTTTAAAATTATAATAAGAGTGCAGACGCTCCTCCATCCGGTTCCTAGTACTAGTATAGTACTCCCTCCGGTCATTTTTACTCGACATATAAGAATTGTTTGAAGTCAAACTTCGTCAAGTTTGACCATATTTATATGAAAAAATATTAACATCTACAATGCTAAATTTATACAATATGAAAATTAAAGTCATGACGCATCTAATGTTGTTGATTTCACATTTTGAATGTTGGTATTTTTTTCTATAAACTTGGTCAAAGTTTACGAGGTTTGACTTCAGACAAATCTTATATGCGAACTAAAAAGGACCGGAGGGAGTACGTACCTTTATAGACTATAGTAGTAGTACTACTAAACTTTGCGCTTGGTTGTTCGCCTATTCGGGAAGTCGAACAATAATAGCACTAGTAGTATAGTGTATGCTTCTGGCAATCTGGCACCGAATTAACTGTTGCACGTCCACCGCCTGAGCGAGGGAGAGCTTGCATTAGTCAAAAGTTTCTCCTTGTCCTGCGAGCCACCGCGCGCAAGCTTCTCCCGTCCTGCAACCTTCTCCTCGTTTGGCAAGTTGACGGGACACAGCAAAGTAATGCTAGTCCATACTGCCTCCTCTCCGATTAATATGGCTTAATTTCAAACGAGATAAATACACTGTCTGTCACTGTATATATTTGTAAAAATACGGTCAGTGGACTTCATAATACGCTCAATGCGCTCAATATATATTTTTTCCGGTGTTTATACGGTCACTAGCTCACCCTGACTGAGTATGTGTGTGCATGCACGTGTAGGTTGAGCACTTGAGCGTGACCGTGTGTGTTCCGTCGTGTGCTCGGACATGCATGCATTAGGGCGTCGCGCGCATTTTTGCGTCCATGTGTACGTGTGACTGTTGCATACACGTAGGGGGAGTACGTGTAGGGGCCACTAAGGAGCAGTCAAATCACACAGTAAGTTAGTCGGAAGAAGCAACCATCATTTCACTCTTGAATGACACATATGCAATATAAAATGGTTGATATGGAGAGAAAAAGAAAACCACTATATATACACTAGCAGGAGCCTAAGCTACAAGCCTGCTTGCTTAGGTTGCTCTCTTCACAAGCATAGAACGACGGGCCTGATCCCGTACTGGGGCAAGGGAACAATGTTCTACGTAGACACGGTCGACATCAGCGAGGGAGAAAACCCACAGTCAGTGCGTCCCAATCGGGGGTCACCACGGTATGGGCCGATGTCGCATCCCATCCGCCCTTCTAGCTATAGCCCGACGTACCAGGTAGTCCATCTTCCTTTTGGAGCCGGGTTGCTCCACTGCCGTAGCTCCATCTCCATGTCGATCTTTCTCTACTTCTACCGGCTTCTACTTGTGATGAGTTTATGTCTCATGAACTAGTGCCAGTACTATTATTCTAATCACACTTCTTCAATATCTTTGCCATCAGGGATGCTCAGGTCGATTTTAGTGGAACTGCACAAAAGCATCGTATGATCCGAGGGTGCCAGACGTCTTTCCTTCGACAGGTTCTACCTGGCGAGGAAATTAAATCATGTTTAGGGTTTAGGGTTTAAGTTGTAGTGACCCCATTAGTAGTTTTCCTTTCGTACACGCTCTCACAACTTTTTTCTTTAGTTGTGAAGTAAATATTGGCTATGATATGTGAATCATTGAGATGCATCAGCATGCGTGTTAGTTTTCCTTTGTATTTGATGGAATGTTGTAACGGGGCAACCTTGGAATAGGAATGAAAATGGAGTGGAAAGGTTCTGTTTTTCTGGAGAAAAATGGAAACGGAGAGAAACCAACGTTTCATTTTGTTGGATCGCGCCATCGACCAAAACCAACGTTTAAATCACGTCTGTCGTGTTCGTGTATCACCCTCCTCCACGGCTCGACCCCACACGGTCACTCGGCATGCCACTCACCGCAAACCGAGTATACGATAACTTTCCCGCCTGCTTGTCGATGGATCGCGCCATGGAGTAATAGCACTACTGGAAGAGATTGACGAGTTGGGGGAGGACAGCTAGCTGTGGCACGGACTCCCAAGAACTTTTTACATGCATGTTGTAGCCGGCTACTGTGACCTTTGAACGCGGAGCAGCCGCGTGCACCCGGAAGCGGCACGGGCAACACTCTCTCGACCGGCGTGCCGCTTCAATGCCGGCGCCAGTGAGAGGTCGCGTCCGCTCTGGTCGGGCATGAATGTGGCACTGACCGTTTCGGGCGGGAAGCACGCGCGGGTGATGAAGAGGGTTCGGGTTGGTCAGGACCGGCCGTGGCAGCGGTCCGGACGTGCGCAAACAAGAGATGTCGTATGTTAATATTGCTGTGTATATAATTAACAACGTAAATAATGTGCCAGTTGGACAAATATGATTGGAGATAGAGATGGAAATAGAATTTTACTCAAACACGGATATGCATGTCTATGTCTATGTGTTTGTGCGCGACGACTCTCGCGACCTGGAAGCGGGGGCGTGTTTTTGATCGAGTTTTCTTTCTTGGTATGTTAGAAAATGAGTTTGTATAATTCACATCTAGATGTTATTTAAGGATATCACATCTAAGCTCCCACAAGTATATAATGTAGCAACAAGAAACAAAAAAACTAGGAAAAAATAGACCACAAACAGAGTGGACATCAACTTAGATGTGACATAACTATGTCACATCTAGATGTGTCCTAGACAAACCCTTTAAAAATTGTCCGCCAGTTTTTGTTTCTTTTCTTCGGGAACGCGCGTATTCTATTTAAAACCACTGCTATGGAGAGATTCTTTTACTCCATTATAGCCTCTTGTTTGATAGAGTTTCTCGCGTCTCGCTCTCTCACCCTCTCCATATCAAAACAAGATGATAGTGTCCACTCTATCTCTCTCCTCACCGGTGGTCACAAATCCGGCCGAATCCCGTCCGCTGCAGGAGGTGAGGAGGTGCATGATACATCTCCAACGTATCTAAAAAATCTGATTGCTCCATGCTATATTATCTACCGTGTTGAATGTTTATGGGCTTTATTATACACTTTTATATCATTTTTGGGACTAACCTATTAACCCAGAGCCCAGTGCAAGTTTCTGTTTTTACACTGTTTTAGGGTTTCGAAGAAAAGGAAAATCAAACGGAGTCCAATTGACCTGAAACTTCACAGAACTCATTTTTGGAAGGAAAGAAGCCTAGAAGACTTGGAGTGCACGTCGGGGGATCTGCGAGGAGGTCACGAGGCAGGGGGCGCGCCCTCCACCCTCGTGGGCCCCTCGTGGCTCCCCTAACGTACTTCTTCCGCCTATATATCTCCATATACCCTAAAAACATCCGGGAGCACAATAGATCGGGAGTTCCGCCGCGAGAAGCCTCCGTATCCACCGAAAACCAATCTAGACCCGTTCCAGCACCCTGCCGGAGAGGGAATCCATCTCCGGTGGCCATCTTCATCATCCCGGTGCTCTCCATGATGAGGAGGGAGTAGTTCTCCCTCGGGGCTGAGGGTATGTACTAGTAGCTATGTGTTTGATCTCTCTCTCTCTTGTGTTCTTGATTTGGCACGATCTTGATGTATCGCGAGCATTGCTATTATAGTTGGATCTTATGTTTCTCCTCCCCCTCTTCTCTCTTGTAATGAATCGAGTTTCCCCTTTGAAGTAATCTTATCGGATTGAGTCTTTAAAGATTTGAGAACACTTGATCTATGTCTTGCCGTGGATATCGGTGGTGACAATGGGATATCACGTGATTCACTTGATGTATGTTTTGGTGATCAACTTGCGGGTTCCGCCCATGAACCTATGCATAGGGGTTGGCACACGTTTTCATCGTGATTCTCCGATAGAAACTTTGGGCACTCTTTGAGGTCCTTTGTGTTGGTTGAATAGATGAATCTGAGATTGTGTGATGCATATCGTATAATCATACCCACGGATACTTGAGGTGACATTGGAGTATCTAGGTGACATTAGGGTTTTGGTTGATTTGTATCTTAAGGTGTTATTCTAGTACGAACTCTAGGGTTGTTTGTGATATTTATAGGAATAGCCCAACGGATTGATTGGAAAGAATAACTTTGAGGTGGTTTCTTACCCTACCATAATCTCTTCGTTCGTTCTCCGCTATTAGTGACTTTGGATTGACTCTTTGTTGCATGTTGAGGGATAGTTTTATGATCCAATTATGTTAGTATTGTTGAGAGGACTTACACTAGCGAAAGTATGAACCCTAGGCCTTGTTTACTATCATTGCAATACCAATTACTCTCACTTTTATCATTAGTTACCTTGCTGTTTTTATATTTCCGATTACAAATACCTTTATCTACCATCCATATACCACTTGTATCACCATCTCTTCGCCGAACTAGTGCACCTATACAATTTACCATTGTATTGGGTGTGTTGGGGACACAAGAGACTCTTTGTTATTTGGTTGCAGGGTTGCTTGAGATAGACCATCTTCATCCTACGCCTCCTATGGATTGATAAACCTTAGGTCATCCACTTGAGGGAAATTTGCTACTGTCCTACAAACCTCTGGACTTGGAGGCCCAACAACGTCTAAAAGAAGAAGGTTGTGTAGTAGACATCAAGATCTTTTCTGGCGCCGTTGCCGGGGAGGTGAGTGCTTGAAGGTATATCTTTAGATCTTGCAATCGAGTCTTTTAGTTTCTTGTTTTATCACTAGTTTAGTTTATAAAAGAAAACTATAAAAAATGGAATTGAGTTTGTCTCATACGCTTCACCTTTTTAATATCTTTCGTGAGTATGATGGAAAGGATAATTGTGCTCAAGTGCTAGAAGAAGAAATCTATAAAATGTTTGGCACTAAATATTTGAACGATGAGCATGATTGCAATGTTGTTAGTATGAATTCTTTGAATATCCATGATACTAATGATGATTGCACTAGTTATGATCAAAATGTCTCCTTTAAACATGTCATTTTTTGTGGAGTGCATTGGGTTTGTAAGTACACACCAAATAGAGAAGATAGATATTGCAAGAGGCATAAGTACTTAGAAACTAAATTGTTGCAAGAAAGTCTTGATGATTGTGCTGAAAAATTCAATATTTTTCACGACCCTTGTGAACTTTGCAATGAACATGGTCATTTAAATCTCCAATGCGAATTGTTTCAGGACCGAATCGTATCCAAAAATTGTGATAATTTGATTACCCTTGAGCATCATAAAGAGCTTAGTCTTCTTTTGGGGTATGAGGAAATGAAACGTATAACTAAGGGTATTCCAAAGTTTAATCTTGATAAAGTTCTTCATTTTGATCTAGAGGAAATTTATATGTATTGTGCGGTGAATTGCATTGAAAATCCTTATATTGCCAATTACATAAAGAAAAGAAAACAAATAGAAGATGAAGAGAATACTAATAAAAGGGAAGAGACTTCCCAATATCCTCCTATTATTTCTTATGATGAATCAGGTAACGAGGAGGAGCCTCCTATTCAACCAATCTCATTAATAAGGAGCTCCAAAAAGAGGATTGAACCCACACATGATGTGGTGAAGAAGAAGAAGAAGAAAAAGCAAGAGAGGTAAAAGGATATCTCTCCCAAATAGTGATGCTCCTATTACTATTGTGCCTCATGAAAATATAACTGTGGAAGATAATGATACTTCTTATGATCTTGAAAATCTTTTTGGCACTTGCTTGGAAGAATATGATAATTGCTATACTATTGGTGCTATCCATACTATTAATGATGAGAGTCATTATGCTTATAATATGTAAAGGCCCAAGCTTGGGGATGATATGTTTGATGAATATGATGTTTTTGAGAATATATTTGCTGCAATTAATGTTTGTCCCAAGCTTGGGGAAGCTATGATTAATGAAGATGATATTTTTAGTCTCCCAAGTTTTGATATGCAAGTTTATAATGATGATAGCATGCCTCCTACTTATGATGATTATTGTGATGATACTTATGCTATAAAAAGTAGTGATTATATTTATAAAACTTGTCATGGTTATGATTACCCCTTCGCTGAACATTACTCTTTTCATGTGGAAACAATTTATAGTATTCAAGTTTCCTATGATACTCTCACTATTCCGAATAAGAAGCATTTTGCTTATGTGGAGAGTAATAAATTTTCTAGGCTTGTACTTCATGAAAAGAATGCTTTAGGTACTGGTTATATTGTTAAATTCATTCATGATTCTACTGAAAATTATTATGAGGGAGGAATATATGCTTGTAGGAATTGCAATAATATCATGTTTCCTCTCTATGTGCTTAAAGTTTTGAAGTTACGCTTGTTTTGCCTTCCTATGCTAGTTGATTATTGCTCCCATAAGTTGTTTGTTCAGAAAATACCTATGCATAGGAAGTGGGTTAGAATTAAATGTGTTAGTCATATTCTTCATGATGCTCTCTTTATGTTTCAATTCTTATCCTTTATGTGAGCATCATTGAAATCATCATGCCTAGCTAGGGGCGTTAAACAATAGCGCTTGTTGGGAGGCAACCCAATTTTATTCTTGTTCTTTGCTTTTTGCTCCTGTTAAGTAATAAATAATTCATCTAGCCTCTGTTTAGATGTGGTTTTATGCTTTCAATTAGTATTTGTGCCAAGTAGAACCATTGGGAAGACTTGGGGAAAGTCTTGTTGAACTTGCTGTAAAAAACAGAAACTTTAGCGCTCACGATAACTGCTGTCATTTTTGTTTGGAAAAGTGATGTTTAGTTAATTATTTTTTCAGATGATTAATAGATAAATTCCTCACGTCCAGCGATTTATTTTAGAATTTTTGAGGTTCCAGAAGTTTGCGTTAGTTACAGATTACTACAGACTGTTCTGTTTTTGACAGATTTTTTTTTGTGTGTTGTTTGCTTATTTTGATGAATCTATGGTTAGTAAAATAGTTTAAAATCCATAAAGTTGGAATACATTAGGTTTAACACCAATATAAATAAATAATGAGTTCATTACAGTACCTTGAAGTGGTCTTTTGTTTTCTATCTCTAACAGAGCTCATGAGATTTCTATTGAGTTTTGTGTTGTGAAGTTTTCAAGTTTTGGGTGAATTCTTGTGATGGATTATGGAACAAGGAGTGGAAAGAGCCTAAGATTGGGGATGACCATGGCACCCCCAAGATAATCCAAGGACACCAAAAAGTCAAAGCTTGGGGATGCCCCGAAAGGCATCCCCTCTTTCGTCCACTTCCATCGGTAATTTACTTGGAGCTATATTTTTATTCACCAACATGATATGTGTTTTGCTTGGAGAGTCAATTTATTTTTTTAGGATTTTCTTGCTGTTATTTATAATAATGTTTTGCATCTTTTATTTCAATAAAAGTGGCATTGATAGCCTTTACTATGCCTATGTTACAAGTATACATGTTGCTGTTTGAAAACAGAAAGTTTACCGCTGTTGCAATAATTCCCTAGAAAAGTCAGAATGTGATAAAATGTTGAAACCTTTTGAATATTAAGCTATGATAAATTTACTACAGTTTGAATTTTCTTTCATAAGTTTTGGAGCTAGGGAAGTATGGATGTTTCAGCATTCTTACAGACTATCCTGTTTAGGCAGATTGCTGTTATGTTTGCATTGTTTGCATATGTTTGCTTCTTTAATGATTATATTTGAGGATAGGACTATTAAATATGCAGAGGCATTTAGTATGAAATGTTTAATTTTAGTGATTTGCTACAGTAGAGTATGATACGGTTTTTGCAATGGTTTATACTAACTTATCTCACGAGTCCTTGTTGAGTTTTGTGTGGATGAAGCTTTTGAGATTTAGGGAGACCGTGATATGAGAGGATTTAAGGAGACACAAAAGCTCAAGCTTGGGGATGCCCAAGGAACCCCAAGATAATATTTCAAGAAGTCTCAAGCGTCTAAGCTTGGGGATGCCCCGGTTGGCATCCCACCTTTCTTCTTCAACAACTATCGGTTAGTATCAGTTGATCCTAAGTTTTTGCTTCTTCACATGATGTTTGCTATTCTTAGATGTAATTTTCTTTTTCTTTGCTTGCTGTTTGAATAAAATACCAAGATCTGAAATTCTTAAATGTTAGAGTCTTCACATAGTTTCATAATTATTCGACTACTCATTGATCTTCACTTATATCTTTCGGAGTAGTTTGTTGTTGCTCTAGTGCTTCACTTATATCCTTTTAGAGCATGGTGGTAGTTTTATTTTGAAGAAATAGATGAACTCTCATGATTCACTTATATTATTTTGAGAGTCTTAATAGCATGGTAATTTACTAAAATCCTAATATGCTAGGTATTCAAGAATAATAAAATTCTCTTATGAGTGTGTTGAATACTATGAGAAGTTTGATACTTGATGATTGTTTTGAGATATGAGGATGGTAATATTAGAGTCATGCTAGTTGAGTAGTTGTGAATTTGAGAAATACTTGTGTTGAAGTTTGTGATTCCCATAGCATGCACGTATGGTGAACGGTTATGTGATGAAGTCGGAGCATGATTTATTTATTGATTGTCTTCCTTATGAGTGGCGGTCGGGGACGAGCAATGGTCTTCCTACCAATCTATCCCCCTAGGAGCATGCGTGTAGTACTTTGTTTCGATAACTAATAGATTTTTGCAAGAAGTATGTGAGTTCTTTATGACTAATTTTGAGTCCATGGATTATACGCACTCTCACCCTTCCACCATTGCTAGCCTCTCTAGTACCGTGCAACTTTCGCCGGTACCATAAACCCACCATATACCTTCCTCAAAACAGCCACCATACCTACCTATCATGGCATTTCAATAGCCATTTCGAGATATATTGCCATGCAACTTTCCACCATTCCGTTTATTATGACACGCTCCATCATTGTCATATTGTTTTGCATGATCATGTAGTTGACATCATATTTGTGGCAAAGCCACCGTTCATAATTCTTTCATACATGTCACTCTTGAGTCATTGCACATCCCGGTACACCGCAGGAGGCATTCATATAGAGTCATATCTTGTTCTAAGTATCGAGTTTGTAATTCTTGAGTTGTAAGAAAATAAAAGTGTGATGATCATCATTATTAGAGCATTTTCCTAGTGAGGAAAGGATGATGGAGACTATGATTCCCCCACAAGTCGGGATGAGACTCCGGACGAAAAATAAATAAAAGAGTCCAAAGAAGCCCAAATAAAAAAGAGAAAAAAAGAGGCCATAAAAAAAGAGAAAGGCCCAAATAAAAAATTAAAAAATGAGAGAAAAAGAGAGAAGGGACAATGCTACTATCCTTTTACCACACTTGTGCTTCGAAGTAGCACCATGATCTTCATGATAGAGAGTCTCCTATGTTGTCACTTTCATATACTAGTGGGAATATTTCATTATAGAACTTGGCTTGTATATTCCAATGATGGGCTTCCTCAAAATGCCCAAGGTCTTCGTGAGCAAGCGAGTTGGATGCACACCCACTAGTTTCTTTTGTTGAGATTTCATATACTTATAGCTCTAGTGCATCTGTTGCATGGCAATCCCTACTCAGTCACATTGATATCTATTGATGGGAATCTCCATAGCCCGTTGATATGCCTAGTTGATGTGAGACTATCTTCTCTCTTTTTGTCTTCTCCACAACCACCATTCTATTCCACCTATAGTGCTATGTCCATGGCTCACGCTCATGTATTGCGTGAAGATTGAAAAAGTTTGAGAACATTAAAAGTATGAAACAATTGCTTGGCTTGTCATCGGGGTTGTGCATGATTTGAATACGTTGTGTGGTGAAGATGGAGCATAGCCAGACTATATGTTTTTGTAGGGATAACATTCTTTGCCCATGTTATTTTGAGAAGACATAATTGCTTAGTTAGTATGCTTGAAGTATTATCATTTTTATGTCAATATGAACTTTTGTATTGAATCTTTTGGATCTGAATATTCATGCCACAATTAAGAAGAATTAGATTGAAATTATGCCAAGTAGCACTCCGCATCAAAAATTCTGTTTTTATCATTTACCTACTCGAGGACGAGCAGGAATTAAGCTTGGGGATGCTGGTACGTCTCCAACGTATATATAATTTTTGATTGCTCCATGCTATATTATCTACTATTTTGAATGTTTATGGGATTTATTATACACTTTTATATCATTTTTGGGACTAACCTATTAACCCAGACCCCAGTGCCAGTTTCTGTTTTTACCCTGTTTTAGGGTTTCGAAGAAAAGGAAAATCAAACAGAGTCCAATTGACCTGAAACTTCACGGAACTCATTTTTGGAAGGAAAGAAGCCCAGAAGACTTGGAGTGCACGTCGGGGGATCTGTGAGGAGGTCATGAGGCAGGGGGGTGCGCCCATCCCCCTGGGCGCGCCCTCCACCCTCATGGGCCCCTCGTGGCTCCCCTGACGTACTACTTCCGCCTATATATCTCCATATACTCTAAAAACATCCGGGAGCACAATAGATCGGGAGTTCCGCCGTTAGAAGCCTCCGTAGCCACCGAAAGCCAATCTAGACCCATTTCGGCACCCTGCCGAAGGGGGAATCCATCTTCGGTGGCCATCTTCATCATCCCGGTGCTCTCCATGATGAGGAGGGAGTAGTTCTCCCTTAGGGCTGAGGGTATGTACCAGTAGCTATTTGTTTGATCTCTCTCTCTCTCTCGTGTTCTTGATTTGGCACGATCTTGATGTATCGCGAGCTTTGCTATTATAGTTGCATCTTATGTTTCTCCTCTCCCTCTTCTCTCTTGTAATGAACCGAGTTTCCCCTTTGAAGTAATCTTATCGGATTGAGTCTTTAAAGATTAGAGAACACTTGATGTATGTCTTGCCGTGGATATCTGTGGTGACAATGGGATATCACGTGATTCACTTGATGTATGTTTTGGTGATCAACTTGCGGGTTCCGCCCATGAACCTATGCATAGGGGTTGGCACACGTTTTCGTCGTAATTCTCCGGTAGAAACTTTGGGGCACTCTTTGAGGTCCTTTGTGTTAGTTGAATAGATGAATCTGAGATTGTGTGAGGCATATCGTATAATCATACCCACGGATACTTGAGGTGACATTGGAGTATCTAGGTGACATTAGGGTTTTGGTTGATTTGTATCTTAAGGTGTTATTCTAGTACGAACTCTAGGGCTGTTTGTGACACTTATAGGAATAGCCCAACGGATTGATTGGAAAGAATAACTTTGAGGTGGTTTCGTACCCTACCATAATCACTTCGTTCGTTCTCCGCTATTAGTGACTTTGGAGTGACTCTTTGTTGTATGTTGAGGGATAGTTTTATGATCCAATTATGTTAGTATTGTTGAGAGGACTTACACTAGCGAAAGTATAAACCCTACGCCTTGTTTACTATCATTGCAATACCGATTACGCTCACTTTTATCATTAGTTACCTTGCTGTTTTTATATTTTCAGATTACAAATACCTTTATCTATTATCCATATACCACTTGTATCACCATCTCTTCACCGAACTAGTGCACCTATACAATTTACCATTGTATTGGGTGTGTTGGGGACACAAGAGACTCTTTGTTATTTGGTTGCAGGGTTGCTTGAGAGAGACCATCTTCATCCTATGCCTCCTACGGATTGATAAACCTTAGGTCATCCACTTGAGGGAAATTTTCTACTGTCCTACAAAGCTCTGCACTTGGAGGCCCAACAACGTCTACAAGAAGAAGGTTGTGTAGTAGACATCAGTGCAGCGTTGACGTTGTCGCCGCCGGCAACGGAGGAAGCCAATGCACACCATCCACTCGGAGCCGGCCCTGGCACGGACGAAGATCCTCCGCGCCCTTGTCTCTTCACCAGATCTAAACAATATTGTGTTGGCCTCTTGTCTCTCTCTCCCCCCTCATAGCTGGTCAAGGAGGCGTCCATATAACGTCGCATCGGGAAGGGGAGGAGGTGCAGCATTCACTCTATCGCCTTCTGCGAGGGAGGCAATCCACTGCCGGCTGCGCTGTTGTAACGCCCCGAGACCGATGTGTCAGGTGCCCTCCAGTTATTCACTGTTGTTGCGTTGTCATTGCTTGCGTGTCATGCATTGCATATCATGTCATCATGTGCACTTCTTTGGCATACGTGTTCGTCTCATCCATCCGAGCATTTTCCCCGTTGTCCATTTTGCAATCCGGCGTTCCGTTCTCCTCCGTTGGTCTTTTCTACCTTTCTTTTGTGTGTGGGGTTTAAACATTTCTGGATTGGACCGAGACTTGTCAAGCGGCCTTGGTTTACCACCGGTAGACCGCCTGTCAAGTTTCATATCATTTGGACTTCGTTCGATACTCCAACGGTTAACCGAGGGACCGAGAAGGCCTCGTGTGTGTTGCAGCCCAACACCCTTCCATTTTGGCCCAAAACCCACCTAACTCTACTCCATCATCTAGAGCATTCGATCACGATCGTGTGGCCGAAAACCGCACCTCATTTCGACTCTCCTAGCTCCCTCTACCTATATAAACACCTTCCCCTCCGAAATTTCGGATAAAACCCTAGATCACTCTCTCTCCTCGCGCGCCGGACAAAAACATCGCCGGCGGACATGTCCGTTTCGACCTCCGCCGCCGTCCGCGCCAATCACGTCGCGGCACTTATCCTCCGCCGCCGTCCTCGCGCTGCCGGCGTGCGGAGCCCATCGCGGGCCCGCACGGGCCCAGTTCCCGCGCCGCCGCCTGGCCACTCGTCGCCTCCTCGCGCGTCCGCGCGCCTCGCCGGAGTCCGGCCATCGCTGGAGTGGCCTCCACCGGAGCTTCGCCCTGCCGCCTCGTCAGGGTCGTCGCAGAGTTCATCGTGGGCTCCCCGACCTCGTCCGTCGCCGGATCCGGGGACCCCACGCCCGGATCCGCGCGTTCCCTGCCCTCGCCGGCCTCCTCCGCCCCTCCTTGGCCGCCGCCGCCCCCTGCCTCCCTCGATCCAGGCGGGATCGAGGAGGAGGATGCCCTCGCGCCTCATGGGCCTGAGCAGACCAGCAGGCCCAGATCCCTTCGCCCGCGAGGCCCAGCGCGCCTCCTCACCCCGACGGCCTCCTCCCCACCGAACTGGGCCAAGAGCCCATGGTGAGCTGCCCCCCCCCCAAGTGGCTCCTTAGTTTTTTTTTTCTTCTGTTGGCCCAATCTGCTCCAGATTCAGCCCACATCATGTTTTTTTCAGCGCCTGGGATTTTCCTATATCCAGAGATTGCCAGTTTTGCAGAAAAGTCCCCCTGGTTCATGCATTTAATAACTCACTAACCGTGCACCATATTAAAATGATTTATATATGAAAGTTTCTTAGAATTTTGTGTAGATTCATATTGTGCAACTTTCATCCATGTTTGAAATACTTAAAATTATGTTTGCTTCAATTTACTCCTATGCCATGTTAAAATGCTTTAATTCATAACTATTTAACCGTAGCTTCAAACCTAACAAACTTTATATGTAAATGGGGTAGAATTTTGCCTAGTTTAACATGGTGGCCTCACCTTGCATGTCAAACAACTCTAAAATTGTGTTTAGGGCAGAACAGTACCAAACCTTAAATTATGCACATGAGGAGTTTCCGGATTTGTTGTTTGTTGTTCCGGCCTCATTTAAACTTGCCTAGATTAGATAGTTTCATCATGTTTCCCCTCTTTCCATGTTTAACAACATTTAATATTGTTGGGTACATAAACGAGATCGAACTAAAAACTTGTCGTGGTGTTTCGTCAATATGCAACTCATTGCATATTGAGCTCCACTTGATTTGTAGAATTGTTTGTGCACTTTGCCATGCCATGCCTCATTGAACCGGACATGCATCATACTCGTTTGTGCATCATGCCATGTTGATGTGTTGGTTGTTTACTATGTTGTTTGCTCTTTTCCGGTGTTGCTTCTTCGGGTTGGTTCCGGTAACGTTGTGTTGTGAGGATCCGTTCATCTACGTCTGTTTGTCTTCCTCATGGACTCGTTCTTCTTCCTTGCGGGATTTCAGGCAAGATGATCATACCCTTGAAATCACTACTATCTTTGCTTTGCTAGTTGCTCGCTCTTTTGCTATGCCTATGCTGCGATACCTACCCTTGCTTATCATGCCTCCCATATTGTTGAACCAAGCCTCTAACCCACCTTGTCCTAGCAAACCGTTGATTGACTATGTTACCGCTTTGCTCAGCCCCTCTTATAGCGTTGTTAGTTGTAGGTGAAGATTTAAGCTTGTTCATTGTTTGAACATGGAGATGTTGTTCCTTGTTGGAACAAGTTTACTTGTTGGGATATCACTATATATCTTATTTAATTAACGCATCTATACACTTGGTAAAGGGTGGAAGGCTCGGCCTTATGCCTGGTGTTTTGTTCCACTCTTGCCGCCCTAGTTTCCGTCATATCGGTGTTATGTTCCCGGATTTTGCGTCCCTTACGCGGTTGAGCTACAATGGGAACCCCTTGACAGTTCGCCTTAAGTAAAGCTCTTCCAGCAATGCCCAACATTGGTTTTTACCATTTTCCACCTAGCCTTTTCTTTCCCTTGAGTCGGCCGGCTCAAGGGTCATCATTATTTTACCCCCCCCCCCCCCCGGGCCAGTGCTCCTCTGAGTGTTGGTCCAACTGAGCGATGTCCGAGGCTACCAGGGGCAACTCTGGCCTGGCTTACCCGACGTCTGGCTCATCTGAGTGTGCCCTGAGAAAGAGATATGTGCAGCTCCTATCGGGATTTGTCGGCACATTCGGGCGGTGTTGCTGGTTTAGTTTTACCCTGTCGAAATGTCTTGTTGTACTGGGATACCGAGTCTGATCGGAACATCTCGGGTGGAGGTCTATTCCTTCGTTGACCGTGAGAGTTTGTCATGGGCTAAGTTGGGACACCCCTGCAGGGATTTGAACTTTCGAAAGCCGTGCCCGCAGTTATGGGCAGATGGGAATTTGTTAATGTCCGGTTGTAGAAAACCTAAACTTGACCTTAATTAAAATGAATCAATAGCGTGTGTTACCGTGATGGTCTCTTTCCGGCAGATTCCGGGAAGTGAACACGGTGTTGGAGTTATGCTTGACGTAGGTTGTTTAGGATCACTTCTTGATCATACTTTCTCGAACGTGCTTTGCCTTCTCTTCTCGCTCTCTTTTGCGTATGTTAGCCACCATATATGCTAGTCGCTTGTTGCAGCTCCACCTCATACCTTTACCTTACCCATAAGCTTAAATAGTCTTGATCGCGAGGGTGCGAGATTGCTGAGTCCTCGTGGCTCACAGATACTTCCAAAACCAGCTTGCAGGTGCCGATGAGACCATGCAGATGACGCAACCAAGCTCAGGAGGAGCTCGATGAAGATCTTGTCCTTTGTGTTGTTTCGTTCTAGTTGATCAGTAGTGGAGCCCAGTTGGGGTCGATCGGGGACCGTGTCGCATTTGGGGTTCTTCTTTTATTTTGGTTCCGTAGTCGGACCATGAGTGTATTTGATTGATGTAATGTTTATTCATGTAATTGTGTGAAGTGGCTATTGTAAGCCAACTATGGATCTCTTTCCCTTATGTATTACATGGGTTGTGTGAAGATTACCTCACTTGTGACGTATGCCTTCAATGCGATTATGCCTCTAAGTCGTGCCTTGACACGTGGGAGCTATAGTCGCATCGAGGGCGTTACAGCTGTTCTCTTTCACCCAGCGCCTGTGCGGGAGGGGCACCGACCCCTTCTTCCTCGTTGTCATACGTAGTGTGGGCAGATCCGGCCTCCCGCCACACGCCATAGGGTGTCGTGCTCATCCTCACGAAATCCTTTAGCTTTTCCTTGGCTCATTTTCTCTTTTATAGAAGCAATCTCCTTGTCAGATTTCTGAGCCTCTTTGATTTTATCCATCAATGTTGACTGAATCTCCAATGCTGCCACATAGCCTCTCGGAACTATCTCCAAACATAGCTCACGAAGATCCTTGGCTAACTCCTTTGGTATTTCTCCCATCATTAGTGTATTGACATGACTCTTACGGCTCAATGCGTCAGCTACTACATTAGCTTTTCCGGGATGGTAATGCAATCTCATATCATAATCCTTGATGAGCTCCAACCATCTCCTTTGTCTGAGGTTCAACTCCTTCTACGTGAAAATGTACTTCAAACTCTTGTGATCCGTGTACACCTCACAATGATTTCCAATGAGGAAATGTCTCCATGTCTTCAATGCATGCACTACGGCTGCTAACTCCAAATCATGCGTGGCATAATTCAATTCATGAGGCTTCAGTTGTCGTGAAGCATACGAAACAACTCTTCCCTCCTGCATAAGCACTGCTCCAAGTCCTCGACGTGAAGCGTCGCAATACACCTCATAATCCTTGGTTTGATCTGGCAAAATCAACACTGGTGAGGTAACCAAACGTTTCTTCAATTCCTGGAAACTAGCCTCACACTCCCCAGTCCATTTGAACTTAGTATCCTTCTTCAGCAACTCCGTCATAGGCTTCACAATCTTTGAGAAGTTCTCAATAAATCTCCGGTAGTATCCAGCGAGTCCCAGAAAACTCCGGATCTCTCCAACTGTTGTTGGTGCTTCCCAATTGGTCACAGTGATAACCTTGGTGGGGTCAACTGCTATTCCTTCTCCGGATATAACATGTCCGAGGGATCCAACTTACTTCAACCAAAACTCACATTTGCTGAACTTGGCATATAACTGATGTTCTCTGAGCTTCTCAAGTACCAATCGCAAATGTTCTTTATGCTCCTCTTCATTCTTTGAGAATACCAGAATATCATCGATGAAAACCACGACGAACTTATCCAAAAACTCCATAAACACCTTGTTCATCATGTTCATAAAATAGGCAGGTGCGTTAGTCAGTCCAAATGACATAACAGTATACTCATACAGTCCATATCTTGTGGTGAATGCTGTCTTAGGTATGTCCTGCTCTAGAATCTTCAACTGATGGTACCCTGATCGCAAATCGATCTTGGAAAACACTTTAGCCCCTTGCAATCGATCAAACAGATCATTGATCATTGGTAGCGGGTACTTGTTTTTGATTGTTACTTCGTTCAATCCTCGATAATCAACAACCATTCTTAACGATCCATCCTTCTTCTCCACTAGAAGTACTGGTGATCCCCAAGGCGAAGAACTTGGGCAAATGTAACCTTTATCTAGTAACTCCTTAATCTGCTTCTTAATCTCCACCAAATCTTTTGCGGGCATCCTGTATGGTCGCTTCGACATTGGCCCAGTGCCCGGCAAAAGCTCAATCAAAAACTCAATGACTCTATCCGGTGGCATGCCTGGCAACTCTTCGGGAAATACATCAGGAAAATCTTTTACCACTGGTACTTCCTCCTGCACAACTCTTGATAAGGAATTTACTTGTGTCCTGTTTGGCGCATGTCGGGATACATACTTGATCCTTCTTCCTTCTGGGGTGGTAAGCAAAATTGACTTACTAGCCAATCGATGTTTCCTCCATACATCGACAACCAATCCATACCAAGAATCACATCCAGACCTTGAGATTCCAGAATAATTAAATCTGTTGGGAAAACATGCCATCCTATACTTAATGGCACTTGAAAGCATCCTTGTCTGGTCATGTACTCTGCTCCTGGTGAGCTTACTAGCATAGGTGTTTTAAGAACCCTAGTGGGCAGGCTATACTTTTCCACAAATCCCCTTGATATGTATGAATGCGATGCACTAGTATCAAAAAGAACGAGTGCAATAAATGACTTAACTAAAAACTTACCTATCACTGCATCGGGCTGAGCTTCAACCTCCTCCACATTAACGTGGTTCACCTGTCCCCTGTTGAAAGGGTTCGGCTTCTTTCCAGAGCTTCCATTGCCGTTTTGGCCTTCAGGACATTCATTGGCATAATGTCCGGTCTTGGAACACTTGAAACAGGTGACTTGACTCAGATCTCTCTTGGCTGGGGTTGATGGGGTGTTGCGGTTCTGTCCATTGCTTCCTCCATACCCATTACCATTCTTGGTGCCATTGTGATTGTGCGAGCTACCTACTCCATGGGTATGCTGAAAATGTCCTCCCGGTCTAGGGGTAAAACATGGCTTCTACTGAGCTCCTGAATTATACTTTCCTTGTCCATACTTCCTCTTGCAGTTCTCAATTTGCTGTTGCTTCCCTTCAATCATAAGAGCACGATCTACCAACTCCTGGTAGTTGTTGAAGGTGGCTACCATCAACTGCATACTCAACTCATCATTCAGTCCTTTCAGGAATTTCTCCTGCTTAGCTGCATCCGTAGCAATGTCATCTGGGGCATAACGTGCTAGCTTACTAAACTCCTCCACATACTGGCCAACTGTCCGTCCTCCTTGGCGCAAGTTACGAAACTCACGCTTCTTCATGGCCATTGCTCCTGCTGAAACATGGGCAGTACGAAAAGCCTACTGAAACTGGTCCCATGTGACAGTGTCGACTGGGAAGGTGGCTGTGAAATTCTCCCACCATGATGCTGCGGGTCCTTCTAACTAATGTGCGGAAAACTTCACCTTCTCCGCATCTGTGCATCCTACTGTGGTCAACTCCCTAGCTGTCTTGCGGAGCCAATCATCTGCTACTATCGGCTCGGTGCTACTGGAAAACACCGACGGATTCAGCCTAAGAAAACGGGCTAAGTGGTCAACAGGTGGTGGTGGTGGTGGTGGGTTGTTGTTGTTGTTCCCCTGATTCTGATTCTGAACTAGCAACTGCATCAAGGTGTTCTGCTGCTGGATCAACTAGGTGAGCTCCGGCGGAAAGGCAAATCTGGGGTCACGTCTCGGAGGCATCTGAGGGTTTAGAAAAGATGAGATATAAGAATAGAGGGGGTCTAAAGATAAAACACTATCACATGAGGCAAAAGCAAACAATTCACTTCATTCAATCAAACAAAGGCATACAATCGATCTAGCTATCGCAAAACTGCTCGGACTACTAAATTTACATGGTGGACTACTACTACTGGTGAGGTGGTCTACTAGAAATATTCTACGGTTGTAGACTCCATGATATCGGCTCCAGCTTCATCAACATAGTCATCATCGCTACTATCTGCTTCCGAGTCGGTGCCGTCGATGATGATGTAGTCTTCCGGGCTAATCTCCTTGGGTTCTTCGTCTTCATCTACTGGTGTCGGGCCTCCCATAAATATTCCAATCTTCTTGATCAGGTCGTCATTCTTCTCCACCAATACTTCAATTTCTTCTTCATAATCTTCACGTGTAGCCTTGAGTTCTTCCTCCAGTTCCTTGATTCTAGTCTTAGCCTTCTTCAGATCTATCATCTCGGCGCACATCTGATTCTCCTGTCGTCAAATGTGCTGGTTTAACTCCTGGATAAAAGCTGCAATTGATCTATCTTTCCTGGTGCTGATCATCTCCCAGTGTTCATCTCGGCGCCCACAAATCTGGTAGATAGTATCCTTGAGATCCTTGCGGTAGACTTCTCCAATGCGTCCCATGGCAGTGTGAGCTGCCATACTCTTTCCTAGACTCCAAGTTGGTGCATCAAAAGAAAACTCTATGGGCTCAGTGACTGGCATGAACGTCCTTCCTGGAACTTGAACTTGAATCATCCAGCGCTCTTCTTCAAGTAAATTGGTGTTGTAGGTTCCCGTGAAGCTTGGTACTCCTATGTTCAGGTATCTAGTGACTTCCTTCAAGTGACGTCCAAAGGGTGTATCTTCATCTGGTTGTGTGAACTTGTTCCTTGCATCTGCCATCCTAAAGAGTAGAAAAGATGAGAAGTCAGAAGAGAAGAGAGTGAGTAGTGATCTAGGTCTTTTAGCTTAGTGGTCATGTCCTACAGTTAGCGTGTGCTCTGATACCATCTCTGTAGCAACCAGACCTCAAACAGTCTGATCTCTGTGCTCCGGTGTCATCCCTGGATCAGTAATGCTGACACCACACAGTACTCGGAGGATTTATAGCAGAGTAGCAATCACACACTTATTACATCGAGTGTCTCAAAAGAGAACTTATTACAATAAATATGGCTTAAGGCCATCTAATAATGATAACAGCGGAAGGCTTGGAAGATAAGTGAGTCCATCAACTCCAATGGCATCGCTGAGTATAGAACCACGACCTAAAAACTCCTTAATCGTCGTCTGAAAAGTCTGCAACATTAACGTTGCAGCCCGTGAACTGGTCAGCACATGGAATATGCTGGCAAGGTAACACATAGAGAGTAATGGAATGAAACAACTATACTATATGCATATTTGGCTGGTGGAAAGCTCTATGGTTACAGTTTTTTGCGTAAAGCCAATTTTTTCCTACTTCAAAGGAATAAATTTAATTACTATCATGGTGGTTGTTAAACATTGAGAATGGTTGACAGCATTCTCAATCCCAATTAAGCATCATCATTTAACAAACCCAACAAAATTAACTTTAGAGTAACATGTTGAGATTCACATGATAATCCAGGTACTAGATACTCAAGATGTCCATAACCGGGGACACGGCTAACCATGATTAGTTTATTACACTCTGCAGAGGTTTGCGCACTTTTCCCCACAAGACTCGATCGCCTCCGTTGGATTTCTCGCACTACATGGTGTTTGAGAAACGGATGACCGAGACACGGTCTTTCAGAAGCGCTAGCACCTTACGATGGATAGACCGGTACACCTACTTTCCCCTACATCTGCTAGTCTACCCTGTAAGAGTTCTCACAACTTAATCAACTATGCCAGAGCCCATAATGGCTTGTGGCTACACACGGAAGTTTCTAATATGAATAATCTCATGATCCCTTTGAGCCTGGGTGGCGGTCCAAAAGAAAAACAGGCAAGTCCTGGAATACCCAGGTGCCTCAATCCACCCAGATGTGTGTTTAGGTTGCCACCTTAGATAAACCATTAGTTAACAATCTCACATCTGTCATGGATATCACTCACCCAATCCACGTCTACTAGCATAGCATGGCATAATAAGCAAACGTAGAAATAACTCCCAAAGGTTTGATAATAAACAGGTAATAGGTACTACCTCATCAACTTCCCATCCCACAATTTAATTAGATCCTAATCATGCAATGTGTGAGGATTGATCTAATGCAATAACACTGGTTGTAGAAAAGGTATGATCAAAGTGCTACTTGCCTTGCTGATGATCCGCGAAACCTAGAGATTCGAAGTAACAGGCAGCGCACTCCGGGTATTCTATCGCAGACAAACAAACAAGCATACAATAAGTACTCATCTAATGCACAGGTAAAACTCAAATAGAAGATCTAACCAGAAAGTTCAACTTAAGAACCCTGGTTTGCAAAAAGAATCAAATCGAACGAAGGAAAAGAAATCAAACGGCGAAAGAAATCAACTTCGTTCTAGTAATCTGGATCTAAGTCAAATTTTACAGTAGCAAAAACTTGTTTAAGTTGATTATTCGGAAAGAGGATTTCGAGACGAAACTCTAGGCGCTTGAATCACCTGATTCTGATAAACGAGCGAAAAGTTATACTAAAACGAAAATCGGATCAGAAATCGCGATCAGAAAATAACCGCGGAAAATTCGACGAAAAAGAAAAATGACGAACAGATTAATCGTTAATTAACCAAATCCGAAAATAATTAAAATAATAAAACAATATTAAAATAATAAAAAAATAGAAAATAAAACCGACGAAAAAAAGTTATAATATTTTTTTTATTATTTAATAAAAATTCGGCACGGAAGTCGAGGCGGCGGCAAACCTCGGGCGGCGTGCAACTCCGGCGAGTCGGCGGCGGGTCCGGCGGCGGCGGCGGCGGTGGCGGGCTAGGGTTTCGGGCGCGGGCGCGGTTATGGGCTGGGGCGTCGGGTGCCTCGCTATTTAAAGGCGCCCCCGGGCGGAGTCCCGCGCGGGTACGGCCCATAGTCGGTTTCGTTTTTTTTAAATAATTACGCTCGGAAGAAAAATAAAAAGAAATATTAAACGGACTCCAAAAATCATGAAATAAATTTTCCCGGGTTTCTAAAATCATGCCCGATAAAGTGAACATTTATTTGGGCCCAAAATATAACTTTGAAAAACGCGTATTTTTCCTAAATTCAATTAAAAATACCGAAAAACTCCGAAATAAAACTTATTTGATTTTTTTTATTAATTCCTCAATATTTCTATATTTTGGGAAAGTCATTTTATTCCCTCTCTCATATCTTTGTAATAGAAATAATTGACGATAAAATAAATAAAATCAAATGATCCTGTTTACAAAATTTGAGAAAACTCAATTATGTAAATAACGAAATCCCCAACTCTCTCCGTGTGTCCTTGAGTTGCTTAGGATTTTCTAGGATCAGAACCAAAAGCAAAATAAAATATGATATGCATGATGATCTAATGTATAACATTCCAAATTGAAAATTTGGGATGTTACAGATGTGTAGTCAAATCTAGGTCTTGCTTCAAAGAGGAAAGAAGGGTACGGTGGGCTGGAGCAAGAATCTAGGACGTGGTTCAATGAGGAAAGGAGGGGCGGAAAGTAGTATAGACTGGCTATTCAGCCGTTTTGTAGGTCGAAAAGGGGAAAAGGGGGTAACCCAGTACACACATCTATAAGGAACCGATCTCTTTGTTGAAAAGGGAAAGAAACCGGGGGGTCGGGTAGTTTGTGTAGGACTAGATTTGCTGCCCTCACATAGGAAGAAGGTTCAAAGAGAACAAATATGGGACCAGAGCATATATGCTGCTTGGCTGCATACTCTGCATCACCCATTTATACGTGTGGACGCACATGGTGTTGGCATGTCCCGTACAACTATTTTGCTGTTGTTAATCTAAGAATGCCGCCGGAAAATTGAAGCAATTCCACTGTTAAAAGTAAATTACATTTTTTAGTGAATGTTGTTTCAAGAGAATGTCTCTGTTAATATGAGTCAATGCAACCGTTTTAGAAATGCTACTGCCCTACTTTGTTTTCCATCCAAGATAAGTTAGATGCTTCTTTCTGTCACCGCTTGTTTCATCCTCCTTTATCGGCAAGTAATTGTTTCCTTTTTTGCCTCTATTAAAATAGGGGTATTGATTCAACTTGTTGCTATTGCGACATTTTTCTTCGCTACTCGAAACACTTATGTTTTAAGAGTGTTTTGTGCAGTTCAACTTGAATGTCACACCGGTGACTTTGCTTAATTTTGGTTTAACTGCATAAAAGGAGATCGAGATTTGTTTCCAGTCTTCGTGGCGAGTTGTTTCAAATCTTGGTCTCAACCACATGATGTGCAGTGTGCTTTGAGATGTTGTGCTACTTGTTTTGGTACTGTTTTAAATAAATGTTGAATTGAAGCTATTGTATTGTTGTCTTTTCCCATTAAGTAGTGAACAAAAATGGGACCAACCCAGACATGATGCTTGTTGCTTTGTTACAACAAATTCAGCATCACCCCCTTTATAAGCCAGTAATTGATGCCACTCTCAGAATTAACTACTGAATCTTATTTCAAAACTGCAACACTTGTTAGGGATTGGCGGGATTACCATTTTTGTGGCCGCATGTTTCATCCTCCTTTATTAGCCAGTAATTGATTCCTTTTTGCCTCTGTTTAAATAGGGATATCTATTCAACTTGTTGCTATTGCGACATTTTGCTTCGCTACATGAAACACTTTGCTTGATTTCAGTGCAACTGCACAAAACGAGATTGGATTTCCTATTCGTGTTGGCAGATTCATATTTTATCTTGTCCGTCACATGAAAGGTCAGTATATGCCTTCATCCACATGATTGTGCAGTGTGCTTTGAGATGTTGTGCTACTTGTATTGGTACTATTTTAAATAAATGTTGAATTGAAGCTATTGTATTGCTGTCCTTTCCCATTAAGTAGTGAACAGAAATGGGACCAACCTAGACATAATGCTTGTTGCTTTGTTACAACAAACTCTGCATCACCCCCTTTATAAGTAGATGGAAGCACATACTGTTGTTGCGCCCACTCTCCCCTAGAACTGTTTATGCTTTTCGTTAATCTAATGCCGCTGGTAAAATTAAGCAATGCCACTCTCAGAATTAATTAACTGCTGAATCTTAGTTCAAAACTGCAACACTTGTTAGGAATGGTACTATCCTGCTTTGTAGTTCTTTCTACATGTTTAACCAATGTATTGTTAAGATAATGTCTCTGTTAAAATGAATCAGTTGCATTGTTTTAGGAATGGTACTTTTCTGCTTTGTCGTTCTTTATACATGTTGAAACAAGGCATTGTTAAGATAATGTCTCAGTCAATATGAATGAATCACGCTGATGGAGAATTGCTACTCTCCTACTTTGTTTCCCATTAAGATAAAGTAGATCAGTAGATGCTTTTTTTCTGGGAGTACAAGTCATGAACCGTTATTTCTCAGTAATTGTTTCCCTTATACCTATTGTTGCTTACAGGGATATCAAAATTAAAGCTCGGTTTTATTCCGACTTCGATTTTAGTTGAACTGCACAAAAGGAGCCAATGTGTCCAAGGCAAACTGCTGGATTACTGGGTCGAGTTGGTCGTTCCACTTTGCAGAAAGAAGCAGTCACTATTTGTGCTACATTATAGAAGGAATGACCGAGAAGCTTTATAGAGTATTATTAGACACCGGTGACATGACTAGTCTGCAGAGACCATTGGCAATTTAACAACACGTGGAGTGCCTAGGAAAAAAGTGCCCAAACAAGTACAAGAAGCTACGACAGGACTCCACGATCATAGGCATTACATATTTTGAATGGGAAAAGCTTGTCAAAGTTTAATCATTGATGTTAGCAAGAAGACGTTAGTTTAATATATTGGAATTGGAAAACCTTGTCAAAATTTTCTCATCGATGTTAGCCAGAAGACATGCATTTGATATTTTTGAGTGGGACGCCCTTGCTGTGAGCAGCGTCGAGTGTTTTTTCCTATTCCTGTGTTCAGTTTAGAAGTAAATAGTTACTCTGTTGAGATATTCCTGTGTTAAGAGTTTGTTCTGAATATTGTCTATGTAATGCCAGGCCTTGTGTTTGATTGCAAAGTTGAGCTTGGAATGTTGTGGCATGCGGCATCACGAGCTGTTCACCGTGCCTCCTGAGAATAATGCTTTGTATTGTTTTGCATGTCGATCTAATGTCGGTGGTTTGCTTATTAAGAAGATCATCCTCTTCTGTTGTTTCCGTGCTTAAGAAGTTCATCGTCTGATGTTTCATTCATAGCCTATACGACAAATCGGGTAGGTTAGACGTGAAACCATATGATCTTCCAACCAACTCATTATATTAGGCCGTCATTGGATCGTCGTTTTCCAACCAAAACCGCTTGTAAAACTGACGCTTGTAAATTAAAGCAGATGGTCTCGGGCGAAGGAGCTTGGTTGGTCGATTTCGACTAGTAAAATATCGGAAGTACTTCACACACGATAAAAATGCTGAACGACACTTGGACGATTGCTAATCCAGCTGTTAGCTGATGTTTTAGCCTTTCCCATGGATGGCATGATACGCATGTCGTGCATTTATCGTCTGGTAATGTATTCCATATGGCAGTGCTCGTAAAATATACACTGGTATCTCAAATTACACGTGTAACCCGCCGGTTTTACTTACAGACCTCGGGCCCTCGGTTTCATCACGCCTGTATTTTACGCGTTGTTTCCGATGATGAGTAAATTACACTTGTATGTTAATACAGGTTTGAAATAAACCAGAGCTCCCAAGCACGGCCTTACTGTTTCATGCCGTCTCAGTTTCTCGAAGGTGCTCATAGGTGTCCGATGATCCTGGCTTCCTGAATGAGTAGCGGGCGCTGTATCAGACCATCCGTAGGGCCCGCGAGGCCCTCTCCGTTATCCTTCGAGTTGTTGCGCTCGCCGTGGCGCCGAGCATTGTTAACATCGTCAAGGAACATGAGGATTCAGGAGATGACTTTATTTTGACTAGATGAAACTAGGGACCCACTAGGGCCATAGCTGTACGTACGCAAGTGCCTCCTTATTATGTACACCTATATGTTTTTTGCTTTCTCCTGGTGTCCTGACATCATGGTCCCACACCATTGTCAACCTATGTAGTCAATATAAACGAGAGAATTGCACAAGGTGCGGCCGACAGCTGGGACCAAGTAGTTCAAGCAGTATTTGTGTTTTTGAGGCGCGAGCACTGCAGAGTTTTTCTTGACGATGATTTCGTTGTTGTTCAGAGGAGAGCAGGGTATTAACTGGGCGGGCTGTGGCCCGTCTAGCCCAGGCCAGATATCCAGCCCAGATACTAATTTTTTCAAGATGAAAATGGCTAGCCCAGCTATACGTCTTTTTGAGGAATACCCAGGCAAGGTCAACTTGTTATTCTCTGCCCCGCTGGGCTGCAAATCTTTCCTAGGAGGGATGCATTAGGCTTAACAGGAAAATGGGCTTTAAAAATAATAAATGGGATGTAATTATAAAAAATGGGCAGTAACTATAAAAAATGCACCAAACACGAAATTAGTTTATAAAATATTATTTATGGATTTTGAAAATCTTAAATTTTCATTGCTACGCGCGCAATGTTTTGTTGGATTTTTACGTAATACAAATTTATATTTAATCTGACTAGAAATTTTGGGATAAAAATATTTCGGATCCCATCAAAATGTGGGAAATTTTATTGAATTCTGTCTTGAACGGTTGGTTGAAATTATTAATCGTTGTCCTAGCTAGAAAATGGGTTGTACTTTTAACAAACTGTAAATGGGCTGTTGTAAATTCCATTAGAATTCAAAAATAGGCTGTACATTCTTACAACACGCAAATGGGCTATAAGTTCTCTGCCACACACTTGTGGGCCTACTAAGTGATGTGTCCTCTAAAAAAAAGTTGACGCGTATGCAAGGCTTTGTCAACTTATTATAGTCAACACACGGTTCTAGCAGCAGTGGTCGTTGGATGTCTATCCAACGGATGTCGTGATTTTCCTTCAATCTCGGATATTCTTAGCTTCGGCCGCCCAAAAAATGATTCCTCCCCCTGACATTTGGGGCGCACCGTTTCGGAGGCTGACCTGTGGGCCTACTAAGTTGGAGCGTACCAAGGGCTTTGTCAACTTAGTCAATATAAACGATTCTAGCTTCAGTGACCGTATGATGTCCATCCAACGACCATAGTGCTTCTTCAACCTCTGGTCTTCTTGGTCCAGCCGCCCAAAGCAGTGCCGGTCGTGCCGCCTACTCCTGCCTCCTGTGGCTGGCTGTGCTGCCGCGGAGGCCTCACCGCCCCCATACTACTCCCACCATTGGCCAGGTCATCCCTCCACTCACCCACACCCCCTGTTATTCTGCGGTGACGGCAGCCTCACACCGCAGCCGAACCAGTGAACCCTCGTACTCCTCTCCGCACGGGCTTCCACTGTTGCGTCTTCCTCGGCTCTGTGTCGTCCCCTTCCTAGGCCTTGCCGTCGTCCACCGCCATGGTGCTCTCTGCGCGGCATGGTCAACGTGGTCAACGTCCGACTTCCATCGGAAGAGTACTGTACGTGGAGAGGCTGACAGCTGGGTCCATGGCGGCCGCAAGGAAGTGCCTCCTTATTACGCGCAAAATAATTATTCCTCCACCTGACAGCGGGGACCCACCGGATGGGCCACCTTATTTCGCGAAAAAAACTTCCCCCCCCCCCCGACTGCTGGGACCCACCGGACGGGCCACAATATTTCGCGAAAAAAATGTTCCCCCGCTGTCAGCTCGGACCCACCGGAAGTGCCTCCTTCTTACGCACAAAAAAATGAATACTCCCCCTGCTAGCTGGGACCCACCTTGGTGGGAGGCTGACTTGTGGGCCTACTAAGTTGACGGGGACGGAGGGCTTTGTCAACTTAGTCAATATGAACGATTCTAGCTCTAGTGACCGTACAATGTCCATCCAACGGCCATAGTGCTTCTTCAACCTCTGGTCTTCTTGCTCCAGCCTCCCAAAGCAGCGCCGGTCGTGCCGCCTGCTCCTGCCTCCAGTGGCCGGTTGTGCTGCCGCAGAGGCCTCACCACCCCTACTATTCCCACCGCTGGCCAGGCCCTGCGGCGACGGCAGCCTCACACTGCAGCCGAACGAGTGAACCCTCATACTCCTCTCCGTGTGGGCATACACTGCCGCGTCTTCACCGGCTCCGCGTCGTCCCCTTCCTAGGCCTCGCCGTCGTCCACCGCCCTGGTGCTCTCGGCGCGGTGTGGTCAACATGGTCAAGGAATGACTTCCATCGGACGTGGACTGTACGTGGAGAGGCTGACAACTAGGTCCACGGCGGCAGTAAGGAAGTGCCTCCTTATTACGTGGAAAATAATGATTGCTCCACCTGACAGCAGGGACCCACCGGACGAGCCACCGTATTTTGCAAAAAAAATGTTTCCCCCCTGACTGCTGGGACCCACCAGCTACACCTTCGCACGCAAGGAAGTGTGTCTAGGCAAAAAAAGATTCGCCCCCTGACTGCTGGGACCCACCAGCTACATCTTCGCATGCAAGGAAGTGAGTCCGGGCAAAAAAACCAAAACGATTCGCCCCCCTGACTGCTGGGACCCACCAGCTACATCTTCGCAGGCAAGGAAGTGCCTGACAGTCGGGACCCACCTGGTCGAAGCGTACGTAGCGTTGTCATTCTGATCACGAACGTGTACGTACATATATACTGGTCGACGTAGAGGCGCGCACGTGTTGTAGTAGAGGCGCATATGTGTCATAGTAGAGGCACGCATGTAGCATGTACACGTACGTACATCGGCCAGGGTGCAAGAAAGAAAATACGTCCACGTACGTACATATGGGCAGGGTCTCGAACGCCTACTCGTGCATACATACGGCGAGGGCTCGTGTACATGGCTGGGTCGGAACAGAGAAACAGCATCGTCGTCGTGTTCATGGGGAGGCAACGGAATGCGTCGTGTTCATGGGGAGGCAACGGAATGCATCGTGTTCATGGGGAGGGGTGTGGCGTACTGCAAAACGGAGGAAATGGACCTCCTACGGTCGAAACGGGGGTCCTATTGATCGGGAGGAGTGTGGCGTACCGCAAAACGGAGGAAGCGGACCTCCTATGGTCGAAACGGGGGTCCTGTTGATCGGGAGGGGTGTGGCGTATCGCAAAATGGAGGAAACAGACCTCCTACGGTCGAGACGGGGTCATGTTGATCAGCAGGGGTGTGGCGTACCGCAAAATGGAGGAAACTGACCTCCTACGGTCGAAACGGGGGTCCTGTTGATCGGGAGGGGTGTGGCGTACCGCAAAATAGAGGAAACGGGCCTCCTACGGTCGAAATGGGGGTCCTGTTGATCGGGAGGGGTGTGGCGTACCGCAAAACGGACGAAACGGACCTCCTACGGTCGAAACGGGGGTCCTGTTCATTGGGAGGGGTGTGGCGTACCGCAAAACGGGACTCCACGGGATACTGTTCATCCCCACCGTCGACCTCCTCCAGCCTCCACGGGCTCCTGTTCATCTAGCCTCCACCGTGCGCTACTCCACCCGCTACTTTTCAACCACCCCTCCACGGGCACCCCTCCACCGTCTACTATTCATCCAGCCCTCCACACCACGGGGTCCTGTTCAACCACCCCTACACGGGCACCCCTCCACACCACAGGGTCCTGTTCATCCAGAGGCAACGCCACCGCTCACTGTTCATCCAAACATCCCCCCCCCCCCCCCCGCAACGCTCACTGTTCATCCAAGCGATCGGCTTCAGTTAGCAGCAGTAGCGAAGGAATCGCTCGATCGGGTTCAGTTAACAGCCATCAATCGATCGCTCGGGTTCAGTAACGCGTAGCCTGCAGTGCAATCACTCGAGTTCAATTAGAGCCCAACGCCTCGCTCGGGTTTAGTTAGAGACAACGCCTCGCCCACATGCACGTATGTGTATGAGAGAAACACGCATCGCTCGGCCCCTGACCTCCCACCGTAACCGGGAACTCCCCGAAATTTTCCTCCCCCTCGCTTCTACCATGGTTTTTTTCTGTCATGGACAGCCCAAAGAATTTCATGCAGCTGCGTCTCCGGCCCGCCCAGGACAAAAAGCCCATTTTCTGTCATGATTTTTTTTCATAGAAGTAGGAGCCCACCACATCTATGATGATACCTGGTTTTGTCACAATTATCATCATAGAAGTGTCATATGTATGAGAGGAAAAAAATTTGTTCGGCCCAAAATGTCATGGATGTGTCTTTTTTTTGTAGTGGTAGCTGATGGCTTGAAGAGCCGCTCTTCGAAGACGCCGGGCTCTTGCGGTTGCCGCTTGGATGCTCTCTTGGCGATGTCGTCGGCTTCCTTGTTGGTGCCCCGGGGCACGTGCTGCAGCTCCAAGCCTGAGAACTGCTTTTCCATTTTGCGCACCTCCGCAAGGAAGGCCTCCATGTGCTCGTCCTTTGGCTCGTACACTTTGTTGTAGAAGTTGACGAGGAGCTGCGAGTCGCCTTTGACGGTAAGGCGCCTCACTCCCAGAGCCGCTGCAGCCTTTAGGCCGGGTATGAGGCCCTCGTATTCTGCGATATTATTGGAGACCTTCTCGCCGTACTAGAAGCAGAGTTGCACGGCGTAGTAAAGCTTGTCCTAAGTGTGCGAGATGAGCACTGCTCCAGCCCCCGCACCCTGGTGCGGAAAGGCGCCATCAAAGTACATGACCCAGCCGTCTGGTGCCTCACTTCCTGGGGAGGTGGACCGGTATTCTCCTTCCTCAAGAGCCGGGGCATCTGTCCATTCTGCCACAAAATCGGCGAGCGCGGCTCCCTTGATGACCCTGGTGGTGCTGAACTCCAGCTGGAATGCTTGCAGCTTGATGTTCCATTCAGCGACCCTTCCGGCTGAGTTTGGGCTCCTGAGTACCCTCTCCAATGGGTAAGATGAGACGACCTTGATGGGGTGCCCCTGGAAGTAGTGCCGCAGCTTGCGCGAGGCCACCAAGAGTGCGAGCAGGAGCTTTTGCGGCATGGGGTAGCGTGCCCTTGCGTCCCGTAGTACGGTGCTGACGAAGTACACTGGGTGCTCGGCGAGGGCTGGCACAGTGTTGAGGCTCGGGTCTTGCAGAGCTTGTGGCGTATCCTAAGGTGGAGGGTTTCCTAAGACTTGGCCATCCTCAAGAGTTTCCGCCACGTTGCCCCGTCGAGCTTGATCTTCCGCCGCCGATGGCCCCGGTGTGCCTTCCTGACCCTACGCTGCATCAGCTCTGGCTTGGCACGGCACACCCTTGTCTTTTCGCTCCTCTCGAACCGCCACCAGCGCCGCGCTGGCGGAGTACGGGGTGGCGGCGAGGTAGAGTACCAGAGGCTCGAGAGGCCGTGGCGCCACCATCACCGGGGGCTGGTGAGGTATTTCTTGAGGTCTTGGAAGGCCCGGTCGGCCTCCGGGGTCCACTCGAAGGGGTAAGGCAGGCTCGCCTAGCTTAGAGATGAAACGCCCTAACGCGGTCACCCGTCCTGCCAGCTTTTGCATATCCTTGAGGGTCTGTGGTGGGCTCATGTAGTCGATGGCCTTGATCTTCTCTGGGTTCGCCTTGATCCCTCTGTGGGATATGAGAAACCCTAGAAGCTTGCCAGAGGGGATGCCAAACACGCACTTCCCGGGTTAAGCCTCAAGTTCACCCGGTGCAAACTCTCAAAGGTATCCTCCATGTCTTGAATCAATGTCATCGCCTTGAGAGATTTTACCACTATGTCATCAACGTAGGCCTCTGTGTTCTTGCCGAGCTGCCGCCCCAAGGCGATGTGCATCAGCCGCTCAAATGTTGCGCCCGCGTTGCAAAGGACGAAAGGCATGCAGGTGTAGCAGTACACCCCACATGGCGTCAAGAAGGCCGTCTTCTCCACATCCTCCACCGCCTTCTTGATCTGATGGTATCCAGAGAACGCATCCAGGAAACACAACAAATCACACTCGGCGGTGGAGTCGACGATTTGATCGATGCGCGGAAGGTGGAATGGATCTTGGGGGCATGCTTTGTTGAGGTTGGTGAAGTCGACGCACATTCGTTCCTTCCCACATTTCTTTGGTACTACAACGGGGTTCGCCAGCCATTCGGGGTATCGAACTTCTCGGATGGTACCTACCGCCTCCAGCTTGCGTGTCTCTTGGATGATGAAGGCCTGCTTCTCAGTGGACTGCCGTCTTGCTTGCTACTTCACGGGGCGTACATTGGGGCACACCCTTAGATGATGTTGGATTACCTCTCTCGGGACCCCTACCAGTTGATTGGGCTCCCACGCGAATATCTCCTTGTTCGCGCGCAAAAACCTCACCAAAGCTTCTTCTTGTCCCGGGTCAAGGTCGGTTCCTATGGTGAAGGTGGCTCCTGAAGACCCGTCCTCGTTGACCGGCACCTGCTTGGTCTCCGCCTTGTCTTGGGTGAATAGCTGCTTCTTCTTGGTGGGCGCGGTCTCCTTGGCCTCGGGCGCACCGGCGCCAGCTGGCTGCGCCACTGCCGCAGTCTTGAAGGCGAGCCTGAGAACCGTCATGGCCTCCTTAGTGTCCCCCCTTGATGGTGAGGACGCCCTTGCTCCCTGGTATCTTCATGAGGTTGTAGGCCGGGTGAGTCGCCGCCATGAACTGAGCGAGAGCCGGGTACCCGAGGATGGCATTGTACGGGAGACCGATGCGGGCGATGTCAAAGTCCACCAGCTTGGTGCGATAGTTGTCTCGCGTGCCGAAGGTGACAGGGAGGCGGATATGCCCCAGAGGGTGAGCAGCTCCACCACACCCACTCCTGTGAAGGGCTTCCTGAGGCCGAGCCATTCGAGCGGCACATGAAGAAGGTCAAAGGCTTCCATGGAAAGCAAGTTGAGGCCAGCGCCACCGTCGATGAGGGTCTTGGTGACGACCACGTTGCAGATGCTGGGCATGCAGAGCATCGGGAGCATCCCTGAGCCAGCGGTGGAGCCGGGGTGGTCTTCCGAGTCGAAGGTGAGGTCGGCCTCCGGCGCAGCCCAACCCGGCGGAGCCCTCGAGCGCTTGCAGGCTGCCCCAATCTGACGGAAGAAAGGCTTGATGTGGCGATCTAAAGGAGGTGCTTGGGAGCCACCCAGCAGTGCCGCCACTGCGTGGTGTGCCGGCGCCGCGTAGCGCATAGTGAAGAGGTCGCGGAGTTCCCCCCAGGACATCACCGTGGATCCCGGGAGGTTGAGCAGCCAAGCGTGCGGCTCGTCGGTGAGGGCCAGGGGAACAAGTTTGCCATGATCTTGTCGTCGCCTCCGGCTTCGTGGACGGCCTCCTCGTATGCTAGCAGGAACAATGTTGAGTCTGTCGCGCCATCATAATGCGGCGTCATCTCCGGCCTGAACTTGGCCGGCCACTGCACTCGCCGCAGAGCGGGGGCCAGGGCTCGGTACCCAGACTCCCTGCTGCTAGTGCTGACCGCAGTGGTTGGTGGCGGGGCACCTACCATGGGAGCGTAGTGCGGTGGTACGGGGTGCTGGTTGGTGGAGAGAAGCCCCGGTGCACCCCTACCTGGCGCGCCAAATGTTGGATGTGGGGCTTCGGCAAACCCTTAAGGTTCGAACACTGGGGTGCACGCAAAGTCTTTCCCTCCCATCGATCTACGCTCTAGCTCGCTAAGATCTTGCAGACGAACTCGACAAACTCACAACACAGAAAGACACAGGGTTTATACTGGTTCGGGCCACCATTGTGGTGTAATACCCTACTCCAGTGTGGTGGTGGTGGATTGCCTCTTGGGCTGATGATGACTAATACTAGGGATGAGCAGCCTCCTGAGGTTGAGCCGTTCTTGTGCGTTTGGACTGGTGATGTGTAGATTCCCCTAAGCTAAGGTGAGAGATCCGACCCCCCACTATGGCGGTGGCTAGTCCTATTTATAGAGGCCCTTGTCCTCTTCCCAAATATTGAGCGGGAAGGGAGCCAACAATGGCGAGCTAATTCGAAGGGGGATAGCTAGTACAAGCTACCCTGACAAAAGCGGTCTTCGTCTGTGCAAAGCTCTGGAGGTGACGCCGTCTTGGGCTCCATGATGACCTCCGTCTTGCAGTCCATGGTCTTGGTCTTGTTGCACCGAAGTGGCAACCTTTGCCTGATGCCTTGGTACTCCGTGGCTGCGCTTGCCTCCTTTGCATCAAAGAGGAAACAGGGACGCTACGCGCGCTGGCGCCCGCCTGGCGCCCGCCTGGTGTCAATCATCATGGCTCACGTCATGAGAGCCTCGTGAGGTTCGCCTCACCTTGATATCTCCGCCCCTCGCGAGCCTGCCTGACTAGGCCGCTTGGGAGGAGGTCTTGCGTCGTCCGCCTCGCGAGGCTTGGACCCTCGCGAGGGTCTTGGATGCTTTGTTGATGAATATGGGCCGTACGGCCTGCTGGCTCAGCCATGCCATGGGCCGCAGGCAGGCAAGTCTGGGACCCCCGTTGCCAGAACGCCGACAGATTTGTGTGATATGCAAAAGAAGAAAGATGTGGATAATGATATTGTTAAATTGAAGCTATTCCCGTTTTCCCTTAGAGATCGTGCTAAAACTTGGTTTTCGTCTTTGCCTAAAAATAGTATTGATTCATGGAATAAGTGCAAAGATGCTTTTATCTGTAAGTATTTTCCTCCCGCTAAGATCATCTCTCTTAGAAACGATATTATGAATTTTAAGCAACTTGATCATGAACATGTTGCACAATATTGGGAGAGGATGAAATTAATGATACGTAATTGCCCTACTCACGGTTTGAATTTGTGGATGATTATACAAAAAAATTATGCCGGATTGAATTTTGCTTCTAGAAACCTTTTAGATTCGGCCACAGGGGGCACTTTTATGGAAATCACTTTAGGAGAAGCCACTAAACTCCTAGATAATATAATGGTTAATTATTCTCAATGGCACACTGAAAGATCTACTAGTAAAAAAGTGCATGCGATAGAAGAAATTAATGTTTTGAGTGGAAAGATGGATGAACTTATGAATTTTTTTGCCAATAAGAGTGTTTCTTCTGATCGTAATGATATTCCTTTGTCTACTTTGATTGATAATAATAACAAATCTATGGATGTGAATTTTGTTGGTAGGAACAATTTTGGTAATTACGCGTATAGAGGTAATTTTAATCCTAGGTCGTTTCCTAGTAATTCCTCTAATAATTATGGTAATTCCTACAACAATTCTTATGGAAATTATAATAAGATGCCCTCTGATTTTGAATCTAATATTAAAGAATTTATTAGTTTGCAAAAGAGTTTCAATGCTTTGATTGAAGAAAAATTGTCTAAGATTGATGAGTTGGCTAGGAACGTGGATAGAATTTCTCTTGATGTTGATTCTTTGAAACTTAGATCTATCCCACCTAAGCATGATATCAATGAGTCTCTCAAAGCCATGAGAATTTCCATTGATGAGTGCAAAGAAAGAACCGCTAGGATGTGTGCTAAGAAAGATTGCTTTGTGAAAGCATATTCTTCTAGTTTTCAGGATAATAAAGATGAAGATCTAAAAGTTAATGATGTGTCTCCTGTTAAATATTTGTTTTGCAATATGAATCTTGATAATGATGGGACTAGAGATGAGTCAACTTTAGTTAAAAGGCGTCCCAATGATTCAGAGTTTTTAGATCTTGATGCTAAAATTGTTAAAAGTGGGATTGAAGACGTCAAAACTTTAGATAGCAATGAACCCACTATCTTGGATTTCATGGAATTTAATTATGATAATTGCTCTTTAATAGATTGTATTTCCTTGTTGCAATCTGTGATAAATTATCCTCATGCTTATAGTCAAAATAAAGCTTTTACTAAACATATCGTTGATGCTTTGATGCTATCTTACGAAGAAAAACTTGTGTTGGAAGTTTATATCCCTAGAAAACTTTATGATGAATGGGAACCTACAATTAAAATTAAAATTAAAGATCATGAATGCTATGCTTTGTGTGATTTGGGTGCTAGTGTTTCCACGATCCCAAAAACTTTGTGTGATTTGTTAGGTTTCCGTGACTTTGATGATTGTTCTTTAAACTTGCATCTTGCAGATTCCACTATCAAGAAACCTATGGGAAGAATTAATGATGTTCTTATTGTTGCAAATAGGAACTATGTGCCCATAGATTTTATTGTCCTTGATATAGATTGCAATCCTTCATGTCCTATTATTCTTGGTAGACCTTTCCTTAGAACGATTGGTGCAATTATTGATATGAAGGAAGGGAATATTAGATCCCAATTTCCGTTAAGGAAAGGCATGGAACACTTTCCTAGAAAGCAAATTAAATTACCTTATGAATCTATTATGAGAGCCACTTATGGATTGCATACCAAAGATGATAATACCTAGATCTATCCTTACTTTTATGCCCAGCTAGGGGCGTTAAACGATAGCGCTTGTTGGGATGAAACCCAATTTTATTTTTGTTTCTTGCTTTTTGATTCTGTTTAGTAATAAATATTTCATCTAGCCTCTGTTTAGATGTGGTTTTATGCTTTTAATTAGTGTTTGTGCCAAGTAGAACCTTTGGGAAGACTTGGGGAAAGTCTTTGCAATCTTGCTGTAAAAAACAGAAACTTTAGCGCTCACGAGAATTGCTGCCATTTTTTATTGGAGAGTGCTATTTTTTAATTAGTTTTTAAGATGATTAATAGATAAATTACTCACGTCCAGCAATTTATTTTCGAATTTTTGGGTTTCCAGAAGTGGTCGAGATCTACAGATTACTACATATTGTTCTGTTTTTGAAAGATTCTGTTTTTCGTGTGTTGTTTGCTTATTTTGATGAATCTATGGCTAGTAAAAGGGTTTATAAACCATATAAAAGTTGGAATACAGTACGTTTAATACCAATATATATAAAGAATGAGTTCATTACAGTACCATGAAGTGGTAGTTTGTTTTCTTTTACTAATGGAGCTCATGAGATTTTCTATTTGAGTTTTGTGTTGTGAAGTTTTCAAGTTTTGGGTAAAGATTTGATGGATTATGGAACAAGGATTGGAAAGAGCCTATGCTTGGGGTATGCCCAAGGCACACCAAGGTAAAATCCAAGGAAAAATAGAAGCCTGAGCTTGGGGATGCCCTGGAAGGCATCCCCTCCTTCGTCTTCAACTATCGGTAATTTTACTTGGAGCTATATTTTTATTCACCACATGATATGTGTTTTGCTTGGAGCGTCTTGTATGATTTGAGTCTTTGCTTTTTAGTTTACCACAATCTTTCTTGCTGCATACACCTTTTGAGAGAGACACACATGATTTGGAATTTGTTAGAATAGTCTATGTGCTTCACTTATATCTTTTGAGCTAGATAATTTTGCTCTAGTGCTTCACTTATATCTTTTTAGAGCACGGTGGTGGTTCTATTTTATAGAAATAGTTGATCTATCATGCTTCACTTATATTATTTTGAGAGTCTTAAACAGCATGGCAATTTGCTTTAATTGTGAATTTAGTCCTAATATAATAGGCATCCAAGATTGGTATAATAAAAACTATCATACAAAAAGTGCATTGGATAATATGAGAAGTTTGATACTTGATAATTGTTTTGAGATATGAAGATGGTTATATTAGAGTCATGCTAGTTGAGTAGTTGTGGATTTGAGAAATACTTGTGTTGAAGTTTCTCATTCCCGTAGCATGCACGTATGGTGAACCCTTATGTGATGAAGTCGGAGCATGATTTATTTATTGATTGTCTTCCTTATGAGTGGCGGTCGGGGACGAGTGATGGTCTTTTCCTACCAATCTATTCCCCTAGGAGCATGCGCGTAGTACTTTGTTTCGATAACTAATAAATTTTTGCAATAAGTATGTGAGTTCTTTATGACTAATGTTGAGTCCATGGATTATACTCACTCTCACCCTTCCACCATTGCTAGCCTCTCTAGTACCGCGCAACTTTCGCCGGCACCATAAACCCACCATATACCTTCCTCAAAAAAACCACCATACCTACCTATAATGGCATTTCCATAGCCATTCCGAGATATATTGCCATGCAACTTTCCATCGTTCTGTTATTATGACATGCTTCATCATTGTCATATTGCTTGCATCATCATGTAGTTGACATCGTATTTGTGGCAAAGCCACCGTTCATAATTCTTTTGTACATGTCACTCATGAATCATTGCACATCCTGGTACACCACCGGAGGCATTCATATAGAGTCATATTTTTTCTAAGTATTGAGTTGTAATTCTTGAGTTGTAAGTAAATAAAAGTGTGATGATCATCATTATTAGAGCATTGTCCCATGTGAGGAAAGGATGATGGAGACTATGATTCCCCCACAAGTCGGGATGAGATTCCAGAATAAAAAAAGAGGCCAAAAAAAAAAGAAAAGGCCCAACAAAAAATGAGAGAAAAAGAGAGAAGGGACAATGTTACTACCCTTTTACCACACTCGTGCTTCAAAGTAGCACCAAGATCTTCATGATAGAGAGTCTCCTATGTTGTCACTTTCATATACTAGTGGGAATTTTACATTATAGAACTTGGCTTGTATATTCCAATGATGGGCTTCCTCAAAATTCCCTAGGTCTTCGTGAGCAAGCAAGTTGGATGCACACACACTTAGTTTCCTTTGTTGAGCTTTTATACACTTATATCTCTAGTGCATCCGTTGCATGGCAATCCCTGCTCACTCACATTGATATCTATTGATGGGCATCTCCATAGCCTGTTCATACGCCTAGTTGATGTGAGACCATCTTCTCCTTTTTGTCTTCTCCACAACCACCATTGTATTCCACATATAGTGCTATGTCCATGGCTCACGCTCATGTATTGCGTGAAGATTGAAAAAGTTTGAGAACATCAAAAGTATGAAGCAATTGCTTGGCTTGTCATCGGGGTTGTGCATGATTTAAATATTCTGTGTGGTGAAGATAGAGCATACCCAGACTATATGATTTTGTAAGGATAACTTTCTTTGGCCATGTTATTTTGAGAAGACGTGACTGCTTAGTTAGTATGCTTGAAGTATTACTATTTTTATGTCAATATTAAACTTTTATCCCGAATCTTTCGGATCTGAATATTCATGCCACAATAAAGAAATTTACATTGAAGAATATGCTAGAAAGCATTCCACATCAAAAATTCTGTATTTATCATTTACCTACTCGAGGACGAGCATGAATTAAGCTTGGGGATGCTTGATACGTCTCCAACGTATCTATAATTTTTGATTGTTCCATGCTATTATATATTCTGTTTTGGATGTTTAATGGGCTTATTTATACACTTTTATATTATTTTTGGGACTAACCTATTAACCGAAAGCCCAGCCCAAATTGTTGTATTTTTTGCCTATTTCTGTGTTTCGTAGAAAAAGAATAACAAATGGAGTCCAAACGGAATGAGACCTTTGGGAACGTGATTTTTGGAATAAACGTGATCCAGGGGACTTGGAGTGGACGTCAAGAAACAATCGAGGAGGCCACGAGGCAGGGGGGCACGCCTACCCCCCTGGGCACGCCCTCCACCCTCGTGGGCCCCTCGTTCCTCCACCGACCTACTTCTTCCTCCTATATATATCTACATACCCCAAAAACATCCAGGAGCACCACGAAAACCTAATTCCACCACCGCAACCTTCTATACCCAAGAGACCCCATCTTGGGGCCTTTTCCGGTGCTCCGCCGGAGGGGGCATCGATCACGGAGGGCCTCTACATCAACTCCATGGCCTCTCCGGTGATGTGTGAGTAGTTTACTTCAGACCTTTGGGTCCATAGTTATTAGCTAGATGGCGTCTTCTCTCTCTTTGGATCTCAATACAAAGTTCTCCTCGATTCTCTTGGAGATGTATTCGATGTAATCTTCTTTTGTTGGTGTTTGTCGATATCCGATGAATTGTGGGTTTATGATCAAGTTTATCTATGAACAATATTTCAATCTTATCTGAATTCTTTTATGCATGATTGGTTATCTTTGCAAGTCTCTTCGAATTATCAGTTTGGTTTGGCCTACTAGATTGATCTTTCTTGCAATGGGAGAAGTGCTTACCTTTGGGTTCAATCTTGCGGTGCTCGATCCCAGTGATAGAAAGGGAAACGACATGTATTGTATTGTTGCCATCAAGGATAAAAATATGGGGTTTATATCATATTGCATGAGTTTATCCCTCTACATCATGTCATCTTGCTTAAGGCGCTACTCCGTTCTTATGAACTGAATATTCTAGATGCATGTTGGATAGAGGTGCTACCTCTTGAGCACTGCGTTGGTTTTCTCCGAAGAGGAAGGGATGATGCAGCAAAGTAGCGTAAGTATTTCCCTCAGTTTTTGAGAACCAAGGTATCAATCCAGTAGGAGGCTACGCGCAAGTCCCTCGTACCTGCACAAAACAAATAAATCCTCGCAACCAACGCGATAGCGAGTTGTTAATCCCTACACGGCCACTTATGAGAGTGAGATCTGATAGATATGATAAGATAATATTTTTGGTATTTTTATGATAAATATGCAAAGCAAAATAAAAGCAAAGTAAAAAGCAAAGGAAATAACTAAGTATTGGAAGATTAATATGATGAAGATAGACCCGGGGGCCATAGGTTTCACTAGTGGCTTCTCTCAAGAGCACATGTATTCTACGGTGGGTGAACGAATTATTGTTGAGCAATTGACAGAATTGAGCACAGTTATGAGAATATCTACGTATGATCATGTATATAGGCATCACGTCCGAGACAAGTAGACCGACTCCTACCTACATCTACTACTATTACTCCACTCATCGACCGCTATCCAGCATGCATCTAGAGTATTAAGTTAATGAAAACAGAGTAACGCCTTAAGCAAGATGACATGATGTAGAGGGATAAACTCATGCAATATGTTGAAAACCCCATCTTGTTATCCTTGATGGCAACAATACAATACATGCCTTGATGCCCCTACTGTCACTGGGAAAGGACACCGCAAGATTGAACCCAAAGCTAAGCACTTCTCCCATTGCAAGAAAGATCAATCTAGTAGGCCAAACCAAACTGATAATTTGAAGAGACTTGCAAAGATAACCAATCATACATAAAAGAATTCAGAGAAGATTCAAATATTGTTCATAGATAGACTTGATCATAAACCCACAATTCATCGATCTCAACAAACACACCGCAAAAAGAAGATTACATCGAATAGATCTCCACAAGAGAGGGGAGAACATTGTATTGAGATCCAAAAAGAGAGAATAAGCCATCTAGCTAATAACTATGGACCCGTAGGTCTGAGGTGAACTACTCACACTTCATCGGAGGGGCTATGGTGATGATGTAGAAGCCCTCCGTGATCGATGCCCCCTCCGGCAGAGCTCCGAAACAAGCCCCAAGATGGGATCTCGTGGATACAGAAAGTTGCAGCGGTGGAATTAGGGTTTTGGCTCCGTATCTGATCGTTTGGGGCTACGTAGGTATATATAGGAGGAAGGAGTACGTCGGCGGAGCAACAGGGGGCCCACAAGGGTGGAGGGCGCGCTTGGGGGGTAGGCACAGCCCCCTACATCGTGGCCTCCCCTTTTGTGTCTTGACGTAGGGTCCAAGTCTCCTGGATCATGTTCGGTGAGAAAATCACGTTCCCGAAGGTCTCATTTCGTTTGGACTCCATTTGATATTCCTTTTCTTCGAAACCCTGAAATAGGCAAAAAAACAGCAATTCTGGGCTGGGCCTCCGGTTAATAGGTTAGTCCCAAAAACAATATAAAAGTGGATAATAAAGCCTAATAATGTCCAAAACAGGAGATAATATAGCATGCAGCAATCAAAAATTATAGATACGTTGGAGGCGTATCAAGCATCCCCAAGCTTAATTCCTGCTCGTCCTCGAGTAGGTAAATGATAAAAACAGAATTTTTGATGCGGAGTGCTACTTGCCATAATTTTAATGTAATTCTTCTTAATTGTGGTATGAATATTCAGATTCGAAAGATTCAAGACAAAAGTTCATATTGACATAAAAATAATAATACTTCAAGCATACTAACTAAGCAATTATGTCCTCTCAAAATAACATGGCCAAAGAAAGTTCATCCCTACAAAATCATATAGTTTAGTCATGCTCCATTTTCGTCACACAAGAATGCTCTCATCATGCACAACCCCGATGACAAGCCAACCAATTGTTTCATACCTTAGCAATCTCAAACCTATAAACTTTCATGCAATATATGAGCGCGAGCCATGGACATAGCACTATGGGTGGAATAGAATATGATGATGGGGGTTATGTGGAGAAGACAAAAAGGGAGAAAGTCTCACATCAACAAGGCTAATCAATGGGCTATGGAGATGCCCACCGATTGATGTTAATGCAAGGAGTAGGGATTGCCATGCAACGGATGCACTAGAGCTATAAATGTATGAAAGCTCAACAAAAGAAACTAAGTGGGTGTGCATCCAACTTGCTTGCTCATGAAGACGTAGGGCACTTGAGGAGGCCCATTGTTGGAATATACAAGCCAAGTTCTATAATGAAAATTTCCCACTAGTATATGAAAGTGACAAAACAAGAGACTCTCTATCATGAAGGTTATGATGCTACTTTGAAGCACAAGTGTGGCAAAGGATAGTAACATTGTCCCTTCTCTCTTCTCTCATTTTTTATTTAGGCCTTTTTCTTTTTTTATATGGCCTTTCTCTTTTTTTATTTTTTTATTTCCTCACTTGGGACAATGCTCTAGAAAATGATAATCATCACACTTCTATTTATTTACAACTCAATGATTACAACTCGATGCTAGAACAAAAGATGACTCTATATGAATGCCTCTGGCGGTGTACCGGGATATGCAATGAACCAAGAGTGACATGTATGAAAGAATTATGAACGGTGGATTTGCCACAAATACTATGTCAACTATATGATCATGCTAAGCAATATGACAATGATGAATGTGTCATGATAAACGGAATGGTGGAAAGTTGCATGGCAATATATCTCGGAATGGCTATGGAAATGCCATAATAGGTAGGTATGGTTGCTGTTTTGAGGAAGATATAAGGAGGTTTATGTGTAAAAGAGTGTATCATATCATGGGGTTTGGATGCACCGGCGAAGTTTGCACCAACTCTCAATGTGAGAAAGGGCAATGCACGGTACCGAAGAGGCTAGCAATGATGGAAGGGTGAGAGTGCGTATAATCCATGGACTCGACATTAGTCATAAAGAACTCACATACTTATTGCAAAAATTTACAAGTCATCAAAAACCTAGGCACTACGCGCATGCTCCTAGGGGGATAGATTGGTAGGAAAAGACCATCACTCGTCCCCGACCGCCACTCATAAGGAAGACAATCAAAAAAACACCTCATGTTTCAAATTTGTTACACAATGTTTACCATACGTGCATGCTACGGGACTTGCAAACTTCAACACAAGCACTTCTCAAATTCACAACTACTCAACTAGCATGACTTTGATATTATTACCTCCATATGTCAAAACAATCATCAAGCATCAAACGTCTCTTAGTATTCAAAACACTCCTAGGATTTTTTTTACTAATCTTGAATACCTCGCATATTAGGATTATTTAAGCAAATTACCAGACTCTCAAAATAATATAAGTGAAGCATGAGAGATCAATAGTTTCTATAAAACAAATCCACCACCGTGCTCTAAAAGATATAAGTGAAGTACTAGAGCAAAACTATATAACTCAAAAGATATAAGCGAAGCACATAGAGTATTCTAACAAATTCCAAATCATGTATGGCTCTCTCAAAAGGTGCGTACAACAAGGATGATTGTGTTAAACTAACAAATAAAGACTCAAATAATACAAGACGCTCCAAGCAAAACACATATCATGTGGTGAATAAAAATATAGCTCCAAGTAAAGTTACCGATAGAAGTAGACGAAAAGAGGGGATGCCTTCCTGGGCATCCCCAAGCTTTGGATTTTAGGTGTCCTTAGATTATCTTGGGGGTACCATGGTCATCCCCAAGATTAGGCTCTTTCAACTCCTTGTTCCATAATCCATAAAATCTTTACCCAAAACTTGAAAACTTCACAACACAAAACTTAAAGTAAAAAATCGCGTGAGCTCCGTTAGCGAAAGAAAACAAAAGACCACTTCAAGGTACTGTAATGAACTCATTATTTATTTATATTGGTGTTAAACCTACTGTATTCCAACTTCTCTATGGTTTATAAACTATTTTACTAGCCATAGATTCATCAAAATAAGCAAACAACACACGAAAAACAGAATCTGTCAAAAACTGAACAGTCTGTAGTAATCTGTAGTTAGCGCAAGATCTGGAACCCCAAAAATTCTAAAATAAATTGCTGGACGTGAGAAATTTATATATTAATCATCTGAAAAAATAATTAACTAAATATTGCTTTCCAAATAAACATGGAAGCAGTTCTTGTGAGCGCTATAGTTTCTGTTTTTTACAGCAAGATTAACAAGACTTTCCCCAAGTCTTCCCAACGGTTCTACTTGGCACAAACACTAATTAAACACAAAAAAACAACCTAAACAGAGGCTAAATAAATTATTTATTACTAAACAGGAGCAAAAATCAAGGAATAAAAATAAAATTGGGTTGCATCCCAACAAGAGCTATCGTTTAACGCCCCTAGCTAGGCATAAAAAGCAAGGATAGATCTAGGTATTGCCATCTTTGGTAGGCAATTCTTCAATGAGGCATCAACCATCTTTATGAATTTATTTATTTTTATTGATTATAAAACTTTTAGGCACAAGATTGGAAAATGCATTTGTAATGAATGGTTCCTTAATGATAGCAAAAAGATTGGGATGAATACTTATAGATTTGAGATCCGCAGTTTCCTTAGAGGATTCATCCTTATTTTTAGGAACATACATAAGCTTGGCAATTTTAGTGGAAGGACTTGGAGTATTCTTTATGGAAGAAAAAGCGGTTCCCAAGTTATTAATAATATCCTCAAGTTTATCGATCCTAGTGGAATCATGATTTATTTTCTTATTAACTATGGGTTCCTTCTCTTTAATATTTTTCAAAGTGACTCCTACTTTAGATCCATATTGAGAGATTCGGTTGTGGATCTTTTTATCCAAATTTTCAATTTACTCTATGGTAGCAACTTTAGTTTCAATAATTTCGAGCCTCTGCATTACATGCTCCAAAGTTAAAATAGTTCCATTAACCAAAAGAGGGGGTGAGCCAAACAAATCTATCATAGCATTATAAGAATCAAAATTATGGCTACCCAAGAAGTTCCCTCCGGTAATAGTATCAAGGATATATTTGTGCCAAGGAGTTACGCCTACATAAAAATTGTGAAGAAGAACGGAAGTAGATTGCTTCCTGGTAGATCTATTTTGAGCATTGCAAATTCTATACCAACCATCTTTTAGATTTTCTCCCTCCCTTTGCTTAAAATTTAGAATTTCATTCTCGGGAGACAATGGAGAAGATAAGGGACTAGCCATAATGACAAGCAAACGGAAAAGAGGCAAATAGAGAAAGAGAGGGAGGATAGAGAGAGAGAGGGCGAACAAAACGGCAATGGTGAAGTGGGGGAGAGGAAAATGAGAGGCAAATGGCAAATAATGTAATGCGGGAGATAGGGATTGTGATGGGTACTTGGTATATTGACTTTTGCGTAGACTCCCCGACAACGGTGCCAGAAATCCTTCTTGCTACCTCTTGATCACTGCGTTGGTTTTCCCCGAATAGGAAGGGATGATGTAGCGAAGTAGCGTAAGTATTTCCCTCAGTTTTTGAGAACCAAGGTATCAATCCAGTAGGAGGCTACACGCGAGTACCTCGTACCTCCACAAAACAAATAAATCCTCGCAACCAACACGATAACGGGTTGTCAATCCCTACACGGCCACTTACGAGAGTGGGATCTGATAGATATGATAAGATAATTTTTTTGGTATTTTTATGATAAAGATGCAAAGCAAAGTAAAAGCAAAGTAAAAAAATCAAAGGAAATAACTAAGTATTGGAAGATTAATATGATGAAGATAGACCCGGGGGCCATAGGTTTCACTAGTGGCTTCTCTCAAGAGCATAGGTATTCTACGGTGGGTGAACGAATTACTTTTGAGCAATTGATAGAATTGAGCATAGTTATGAGAATATCTATGTATGATCATGTATATAGGCATCACGTCCGATACAAGTAGACCGACTCCTGCATGCATCTACTACTATTACTCCACTCATCGACCGCTATCCAGCATGCATCTAGAGTATTAAGTTAATGAAAACAGAGTAACGCCTTAAGCAAGATGACATGATGTAGAGGGATAAACTCATGCAATATGATGAAAACCCCATCTTGTTATCCTCAATGGCAACAATACAATACGTGCTGCCCCTACTGTCACTGGGAAAGGACACCGCAAGATTGAACCCAAAGCTAAGCACTTCTCCCATTACAAGAAAGATCAATCTAGTAGGCCAAACCAAACTAATAATTCGAAGAGACTTGTAAAGATAACCAATCATACATAAAAGAATTCAGAGAAGATTCAAATATTGTTCATAGATAGACTTGATCATAAACCCACAATTCATCGATCTCAACAAACACACCACAAAAATAAGATTACATCGAATAGATCTCCACAAGAGAGGGGGAGAACATTGTATTGAGATCCAAAAAGAGAGAAGAAGCCATCTAGCTAATAACTATGGACCCGTAGGTCTGAGGTGAACTACTCACACTTCATCGGAGGGGCTATGGTGATGGTGTAGAAGCCCTCTATGATCGATGCCCCCTCCGGCGGAGCTCCGGAACAGGCCCCAAGATGGGATCTCATGGATACAGAAAGTTGCGGCAGTGGAATTAGGGTTTTGGCTTCGTATCTGATCGTTGGGGGGTACGTAGGTATATATAGGAGGAAGGAGTACGTCGGTGGAGCAATAGGGGGGCCACGAGGGTGGAGGGCGCGCCTGGGGGGGTAGGCGCACCCCCTACCCCGTGGCCTCCTCTTTTGTGTCTTGACGTAGGGTCCAAGTCTCCTGGATCATGTTCGGTGAGAAAATCACGTTCCTGAAGGTTTCATTCCGTTTGGACTCCGTTTGATATTCTTTTTCTTCAAAACCTTGAAATAGGCCAAAAAACAACCATTTTGGGCTGGGCCTTCGGTTAATAGGTTAGTCCCAAAAATAATATAAAAGTGGATAATAAAGCCCAATAATGTCCAAAACAGGAGATAATATAGCATGGAGAAATCAAAAATTATAGATACGTTGGAGACGTATCAAGCGGTCGATGTGTGGAGTAATAATAGTAGATGCAGGCAGGAGTTGGTCTACTTGTCACGGACGTGATGCCTATATACATGATCATGCCTAGATATTCTCATAATTATTCGCTTTTCTATCAATTGCTCGACAATAATTTGTTCACCCACCGTAATACTTATGCTATCTTGAGAGAAGCCACTAGTGAAACCTATGGCCCCCGGGTCTATCTTCCATCAACAAGCTATTTCTATTACCTTTTATTTTGCAATCTTTACTTTTTATCTATATTATAAAAATACCAAAAATATTGTCTTATCATATGTATCAGATCTCACTCTCGTAAGTGACCGTGAAGGGATTGACAACCCATTTATTGCGTTGGTTGCGAGGTTCTTATTTGTTTGTGTAGGTACAAGGTGACTCGTGCATGGTCTCCTACTGGATTGATACCTTGGTTCTCAAAAATTGAGGGAAATACTTATGCTGCTTTACTGCATCACCCTTTCCTCTTCAAGGTAAAACCAACGCAGTGCTCAAGAGGTAGCAATTACAAGGGTGCTCTATCTCGAGAGCTATTGATTTGTCTGTCTAAACCTAGCTTGTGAAACTTGTCCCTCTTGGGGTGCCCTGCCCCTCCTTATATATGTTGAAGGGGCGGCTTACATGACTAGTCCTATTAGGATTAGGAGTACTCTATTACAAGTGGAGTCCTAGTCTTGCTTCCTTTGAATATTCCTTATGCCTTTTATCTTGAGTCGGCCCACCATAACATAAGCCGACCTTCTGGGCCTTGGGCCTTGTTGTCCATCTGACCCGCCCGTCGGGTTACTAATGAGCTGCCAAGATCGGGCGGGTTATCTGTGAATCGCCAACCTCCGGGCGGGTCAACAGTGAGTCGCCACACTCCAGCCGGGTCATACATCCGGCGGGTTACACCACGGGGTATATCCCCGACATTAGCCCCCAGTTTAATTTGGATTTATCCATGTTAAACTGATCTGCAACATAAAGGCAAGAACAAATTTCACAGGTTGTGCTCCGGGTTAAATATTCTTGTAAGCCGGCACCTAATCATCCTTAAGTCCTTGTCATTTCCTCCTTCTAGAAAATCCAGGTCATTAGGCCAACTTCATAATTAATTTTCTTGTAGAAGAAGTATTGTAAATAAAGAATCCATTTGAATCGGCCTTCAATGCTCTGATTTGACAAAAATATTGGTCTTTGAAATATTCAACTAATATCCAGCTGGCTTGAAAATGTAGAACTTGCCGAGTTATGATTTCCAAAAATCATCGGGTTATAAAAACTGATAATTTCGGGTCATGATTGTTGCCAACGCCGGTTCATGATTGTTTCCAACGCCGGGTCACACATTTGATCTCTCTGGTTTACTCAAAACCGAGAATTTGAAGATGTTCCTCCATTATATTCATATCACGTGTAGCCCCCCAAGTCTTAAGAAGGGAGCATAGTAACAGCTTAAGACGTGCTTCAATATAAATGTTGCAATCTTGAAGAAATCCAGGGTGTTCATCTCAGTCACTAGTCAAAACTAAATATTCCACACATGTAGCCCCCAAGTACCGGGTTGTCATGCTTGCAACAACCTAGGACTTGTAGTTGCCTTATACTCATAAAAACTTTAACCAGTGTAGCCTCCAAGGGCCGGGTCATTCTGCAATAATGAGCAGGGACTTTATAAATATGATCATGTATACTTGAGCAGCGACGTGTAGCCTCCAAGGGTCGGCTTAGTAAGATAATACTGAGCTGGGACTTTATATATACTTCTTGAAAATAACATCATATGATGTAACCCCCATCACGGGGCTTGAACCCATGTCCACAAGGTTAAGAGCTTTGTGCTTTACCAACTGAGCAGTGGATCCTTCAATATAGTGGATTAAGACTTGTGTACCTTAAATTTTTGACAGGAGCAATTGGTAGCCCCCAAGGACCGGCTCAATATGATGTGATGAGTCGGGTCTTCAATAAGGATAGTAAAAATGACTTTGCATTAGCCCCCAAGTGTCATGGTGCATGCTTGCAGCGACATGAGACTTGCATATTTGATGTAATCTCAACTTGAATAATGTAGCCCCCAAGTGCCGGGTCGTAAGCCTACAACAACTCGTGACTATAAATCATATCCATTGATAAAATAATGGCCATTGCGCTAAAGACACTTTGAAAACCTCAATCATAATACTGGTTATTGATAACCATAATAAAAATTCATCCATTTTGGCTATTAAAGATTTGAATAATATACCCAATGATTTATAAGCGCACGATTCCAATGGTGCAATCCAAATATATACTGGCGACTTATAGTCCAAAGCCAGTCCTGGTTAATAAACACCGAGTATTATCTTGTCGCATACTAGCGACTTATAGTCGAAGACCATGCCGGGTTTAATGAACACCGGTTAATGTCATATATGACTCAGAAGGCATTATAAGCCTTATTGGTTTTCAACCATATATTACTGTTGGAAATATGCCCTAGAGGCAATAATAAATTGATTATTATTATTATATTTCCTTGTTCATGATAATCGTTTATTATCCATGCTAGAATTGTATTGATAGGAAACTCAGATACATGTGTGGATACATAGACAACACCATGTCCCTAGTAAGCCTCTAGATGACTAGCTCGTTGATCAATAGATGGTTACGGTTTCCTGACCATGGACATTGGATGTCGTTGATAACGGGATCACATCATTAGGAGAATGATGTGATGGACAAGACCCAATCCTAAGCCTAGCACAAAGATCGTGTAGTTCGTATGCTAAAGCTTTTCTAATGTCAAGTATCATTTCCTTAGACCATGAGATTGTGTAACTCCCGGACACCGTAGGAGTGCTTTGGGTGTGCCAAACGTCACAACGTAACTGGGTGGCTATAAAGGTACACTACGGGTATCTCTGAAAGTGTCTGTTGGGTTGGCACGAATCGAGACTGGGATTTGTCACTCCGTGTGACGGAGAGGTATCTCTGGGCCCACTCGATAGGACATCATCATAATGTTTACAATGTGATCAAGGAGTTTATCACAGGATGATGTGTTACGGAACGAGTAAAGAGACTTGCCAGTAACGAGATTGAACAAGGTATCGGGATACCGATGATCGAATCTCGGGCAAGTATCGTACCGCTAGACAAAGGGAATTGTATACGGGATTGATTAAGTCCTTGACATCGTGGTTCATCCGATGAGATCATCATGGAACATGTGGGAGCCAACATGAGTATCCAGATCCCGCTGTTGGTTATTGACCGGAGAACGTCTCGGTCATGTCTTCATGGTTCCCGAACCCGTAGGGTCTACACACTTAAGGTTCGATGACGCTAGGGTTATAAAGGAAGTTTGTATATGGTTACCGAATGTTGTTCGGAGTCCCGGATGAGATCCCGGACGTCACGAGGAGTTCCGGAATGGTCCGGAGGTAAAGATTTATATATAGGAAGTCCTATTTCGGCCATCGGGACAAGTTTCGGGGTTATCGGTATTGTACTGGGACCACCGGAAGGGTCCCGGGGGTCCACCGGGTGGGGCCACCTGCCCCGGGGGGCCACATGGGCTGTAGGGGTGTGCACCTTGGCCTATATGGGCCAAGGGCACCAGCCCCAAGAGGCCCATGCGCCAAAGGATAAGGAAAGGAAGAGTCCTAAGGGGGGAAGGCACCTCCGAGGTGCCTTGGGGAGGAGGGACTCCTCCTAGCCGCACCCTTCCTTGGAGGAAGGGCCAAGGCTGCGCCTCCCCCCCTCTACCTTGCCCCTATATATATGTGGGGGGTGGGAGGGCAGCCATACCAATGTTCTGGTGCAGCCCTCCCCTTCTCCCTAGTCCTTCTCCTCTCCCATGGTGCTTGGCGAAGCCCTGCAGGATTGCCACGCTCCTCCACCACCACCACGCCGTTGTGCTGCTGCTGGATGGAGTCTTCCTCAACCTCTCCCTCTCTCCTTGCTGGATCAAGGCATGGGAGACCTCACCGGGCTGTACGTGTGTTGAACGCGGAGGTGCCGTCCGTTCGGCACTAGGATCTCCGGTGATTTGGATCATGACGAGTACGACTCCATCAACCCCGTTCACTTGAACGCTTCCGCTTAGCGATCTACAAAGGTATGTAGATGCACTATCCTTCCCCTCATTGCTAGTATCTCCATAGATAGATCTTGGTGATACGCAGGAAAATTTTGAATTTCTGCTACATTCCCCAACAGTGGCATCATGAGCTAGGTCTACTGCGTAGATTCTATGCACGAGTAGAACACAAAGTAGTTGTGGGCGTTGCTTTTGTTCAATATGCTTGCCGTTACTAGTCTTATCTTGATTCGGCGGCATCGTGGGATGAAGCGGCCCGGACTGACCTTACATGTACTCTTACGTGAGACTGGTTCCACCGACTGATATGCACTAGTTGCATAAGGTGGCTGGCGGGTGTCTGTCTCTCCCACTTTAGTCGGATCGGATTCGATGAAAAGGGTCCTTATGAAGGGTAAATAGCAATTGGCATATCACGTTGTGGTCTTTGCGTAGGTAAGAATCGTTCTTGCTAGAAACCCATAGCAGCCACGTAAAACATGCAAACAACAATTAGAGGACGTCTAACTTGTTTTTGCAGGGTATGCTATGTGATGTGATATGGCCATGAAGGATGTGATGAATGATATATGTGATGTATGAGATTGATCATGTTCTTGTAATAGGAATCACGACTTGCATGTCAATGAGTATGACAACCGGCAGGAGCCATAGGAGTTGTCTTAATTTATTTATGACCTGCGTGTCAACTTAAACGTCATGTAATTACTTTACTTTATTGCTAAAGCATTAGCTGTAGTAGTAGAAGTAATAGTTGACGAGACAACTTCAAGAAGACACGATGATGGAGATCATGATGATGGAGATCATGGTGTCATGCCGGTGACAAGATGATCATGGAGCCCCAAGATGGAGATCAAAGGAGCTATATGATATTGGCCATATCATGTCACTATTATTTGATTGCATGTGATGTTTATCATGTTTATGCATCTTGTTTGCTTAGAACAACGGTAGTAAATAAGATGATCCCTCATTAAAATTTGAAGAAAGTGTTCCCCCTAACTGTGCACCGTTGCGACAGTTCGTTGTTTCGAAGCACCACGTGATGATCGGGTGTTAGATTCTTACGTTCACATACAACGGGTGTAAGACAGATTTACACATGCAAACACTTAGGTTGACTTGACGAGCCTAGCATGTGTACAGACATGGCCTCGGAACACAGAAGACCGAAAGGTCGAGCATGAGTCGTATGGTAGATACGATAAACATGAAGATGTTCACCGATGTTGACTAGTCCGTCTCACGTGATGATCGGACACAGCCTAGTTGACTCGGATCATGTAATCACTTAGATGACTAGAGGGATGTCTATCTGAGTGGGAGTTCATAAGATGAACTTGTTTATCCTGAACATAGTCAAAAAGGATTTTGCAAATTATGTAGTAGCTCGCGCTTTAGTTCTATTGTTTAGATATGTTCCTAGAGAAAATTTAGTTGAAAGTTGATAGTAGCAATTATGCGGACTAGGTCCGTAAACTGAGGATTGTCCTCATTGCTTCTTAGAAGGCTTATGTCCTTAATGCACCGCTCAGTGTGCTGAACCTCGAACGTTGTCTGTGGATGTTGCGAACATCTGACATGCACGTTTTGATAACTACATGATAGTTCAGTTAAACGGTTTAGAGTTGAGGCACCGAAGACGTTTTGAAACGTCGCGAAACATATGAGATGTTTTGAGGGCTGAAATTGGGATTTCAGGCTCGTGCCCACGTCAAGAGGTATAAGACCTCCGACGATTTTCTTAGCCTACAAACTAAGGGAGAAAAGCTCAATTGTTGAGCTTGTGCTCAGATTGTCTGAGTACAACAATCATTTGAATCGAGTGGGAGTTGATCTTCCAGATGAGATAGTGATGTTTCTCCGAAGTCATTACCACCAAGCTGCTAGAACTTCGTGATGAACTATAATATATTGGGGACATATATGATGATACTTGAGATATTCGCGATGTTTGACACCACAAAAGTAGAAATCAAGAAGGAGCATCAATTGTTGATGGTTGGTGAAACCACTAGTTTCAAGAAGGGCAAGGGCAAGAAGGGATACTTCATGAAATGGCAATTCAGCTGCTGCTCTGGTGAAGAAACCCAAGGTTGAACCCAAACCCGAGACTAAGTGCTTCTGTAATAAGGGGAACAGCCACTGGAGCAGAATTACCCTAGATACTTGGTAGATTAGAAGGCTGGCAAGGTCGATAGAAGTATATTGGATATACATTGTGTTGATGTGTACTTTACTAGTACTCCTAGTAGCACCAGGGTATTAGATACCGGCTCGGTTGCTAAGTGTTAGTAACTCGAAATAAAAGCTACGGAATAAACGGAGACTAGCTAAAGGTGAGCTGACGATATGTGTTGGAAGTGTTTCCAATGTTGATATGATCAAGCATCGCACGCTCCCTCTACCATCGAGATTGGTGTTAAACCTAAATAATTGTTATTTGGTGTTTGCGTTGAGCATAGACATGATTGGATTATGTCTATCGCGATACGGTTATTCGTTTAAGGAGAATAATGGTTACTCTGTTTATTTGAATAATACCTTCAATGGTCTTGCACCTAAAATGAATGGTTTATTGAATCTCAATCGTAGTGATACACATGTTCATGCCAAAAGATATAAGATAGTAATGATAGTACCACCTACTTGTGGCACTGCCACTTAAGTCATATCGGTATAAAACGCATGAAGAAGCTCCATGTTGATGGATCTTTGGGCTCACTCGTTTTGAAAAGTTTGAGACATGCGAACCATGTCTATTGGTGTATATGCATGAAGAAACTCCATGCAAATGGACCATTTGGACTCACTTGATTTTGAATCACTTGAGACATGCAAATCATACCACATGGGCAAGATGACTGAAAGCCTCGGTTTCAGTAAAATGGAACTAGAAAGCAACTTGTTGAAAGTAATACATTTTGATGTGTACAGTCCAATGAGTGCTGAAGCGTGTAGTGGATATCGTTATGTTCTTACTTCACAGATGATTAGAGTAGATGTTGAGTACATTTACCTTATGAATCACGAGTCTGAATTATTGAAAGGTTCAAGTAATTTCAGTGTGAAGTTGAAAGATCGTCGTGACAAGAGGATAAAAGATCTATGATATGATCATAGAGATGAATATCTGAATTAAGAGTTTGGCACAGAATTAAGACATTGTGGAAATTGTTTCACAACTGATACAGCCTGGAACACCATAGTGTGATGGTGTGTCCGAACATCATAACTGCACCCTATTGGATATGATGCATACCATGATGTCTCTTATCGAATTACCACAATAGTTTATGGGTTAGGCATTAGAGACAACCACATTCACTTTAAAAGGGGCACCACGTAATTCCGATGAGATGACACCGTATGAACTATGGTTTAGAGAAACCTAAGCTGTCATTTCTTAAAAGTTTGGGGCTGCGACGCTTATGTGAAAAAGTTTCAGACTGATAAGCTCGAACCCAAAGCGGATAAATGCATCTTCATAGGACACCCAAAACAGTTGGGTATACCTCCTGTCTCAGATCCGAAAGCAATAAGGGATTGTTTCTAGAATCGGGTCCTTTCTCGAGGAAAAGTTTCTCTCGAAAGAATTGAGTGGGAGGATGGTGGAGACTTGATAAGGTTATTGAACCGTCACTTCAACTAGTGTATAGCAGGGCACAAAGAGTTGTTCCTGTGGCACCTACACCAATTGAAGTGGAAGCTTATGATATTGATCATGAGACTTCGGATCAAGTCACTCCCAAACCTCGTAGGATGACAAGGATGCGTACTAGTTCAGAGTGGTACGTAATCCTGTCTTAGAAGTCATGTTGCTAGACAACAATGAACCTACGAGCTATGGAGAAGCGATGGTGGGCCTGGATTCCGATAAATGGCTCGAGGCCATAAAAAAATCCGAGAGAGGATCCATGTATGGAAACAAAGTGTAGACTTTGACAGAACAGCTCGATGGTCGTGAGGCTGTTGAGTATAGATGGATTTTAAAAGGAAGACGGACAATGATGGTAAATGTCACCATTAAGAAAGCTCGACTTGTCGTTAAGATGTTTTCCGACAAGTTCAAGGAGTTGACTACGATGAGACTTTCTCACTCGTAGCGATGCTAAGAGTCTGTTGGAATTATATTAGCAATTACTGCATCGTTTATGAAATCTTGCAGATAGGATGTCAAAACATTGTTTCCTCGACGATTTTTGAGGAAAGGTTGTATGTGATACAACCGGAAGGTTTTGTCAATCCTGAAAGATGCTAATAAGTATGCAAAGCCCCAGCAATCCTTCTGAGGACTGGAGTAAGCATCTCGGAGTTGGAATGTATGCTTTGATGAGATGATCAAAGATTTTGGGTGTATACAAAGTTTATGAGAAACTTGTATTTCCAAAGAAGTGAGTGGGAGCACTATAGAATTTCTTATGAGTATATGTTGTTGACATATTAAGGATCGGAAATGATGTAGAATTTCTGGAAAACATATAGGGTTATTTGGAAAGTGTTTTTCAATGGAAAGCCTGGATTAAGCTACTTGAACATTGAGCATCAAGATCTATAAGGATAGATCAAAACGCTTAATGGTACTTTCAAATGAGCACATACCTTGACATGATCTTGAAGGTGTTCAAGATGGATCAGTCAAAGAAGGAGTTCTTGCCTGAGTTGTAAGGTACGAATTTAAGACTTAAAGCTCGACCACGGCAGAATAGAGAGAAAGGACGAAGGTCGTCCCCTATGCTTAAGACATAGGCTCTACAGTATGCTATGCTGTGTACCGCACCTGAAATGTGCCTTGCCATGAGTCAGTCAAGGGGTACAAGAGTGATCCAAGAATGGATCACAGGACAACGGTCAAAGTTATCCTTAGTAACTAGTGGACTAAGGGATTTGCTCGATTATGGAGGTGGTAAAAGAGTTCGTCGTAAAGGGTTACGTCGATGCAAGATTAACACCTATCCGGATAGCTCTGAGTAGAGATACCGGATACGTATAATGGAGCAACAATTTAGAATAGCTCCAAGTAGAACAGTTATTTGGAATAGCTCCAAATAGAACGTGCTAGCTGCATCTAGGAGATGACATAGAGATTTGTAAAGCACACACGGATCTGAAAGGTTCAGACCCGTTGACTAAAACCTCTCTCACAAGCAACATGATCAAACCCAGAACTCATTGAGTGGTAATCACATAGTGATGTGAACTAGATTATTGACTCTAGTAAACCCTTTGGATGTTGGTCACATGGCGATGTGACCTGTGAGTGTTAATCACATGGCGATGTGAACTAGATTATTGACTCTAGTGCAAGTGGGAGACTGTTGGAAATATGCCCTAGAGGCAATAATAAATTGATTATTATTATATTTCCTTGTTCATGATAATCGTTTATTATCCATGCTAGAATTGTATTGATAGGAAACTCAGATACATGTGTGGATACATAGACAACACCATGTCCCTAGTAAGCCTCTAGATGACTAGCTCGTTGATCAATAGATGGTTACGGTTTCCTGACCATGGACATTGGATGTCGTTGATAACGGGATCACATCATTAGGAGAATGATGTGATGGACAAGACCCAATCCTAAGCCTAGCACAAAGATCGTGTAGTTCGTATGCTAAAGCTTTTCTAATGTCAAGTATCATTTCCTTAGACCATGAGATTGTGCAACTCCCGGACACCGTAGGAGTGCTTTGGGTGTGCCAAACGTCACAACGTAACTGGGTGGCTATAAAGGTACACTACGGGTATCTCTGAAAGTGTTTGTTGGGTTGGCACGAATCGAGACTGGGATTTGTCACTCCGTGTGACGGAGAGGTATCTCAGGGCCCACTCGGTAGGACATCATCATAATGTTTACAATGTGATCAAGGAGTTTATCACGGGATGATGTGTTACGGAACGAGTAAAGAGACTTGCCGGTAACGAGATTGAACAAGGTATCGGGATACCGATGATCGAATCTCGGGCAAGTATCATACCGCTAGACAAAGGGAATTGTATACGGGATTGATTAAGTCCTTGACATCGTGGTTCATCCGATGAGATCATCGTGTAACATGTGGGAGCCAACATGGGTATCCAGATCCCGCTGTTGGTTATTGACCGGAGAATGTCTCGGTCATGTCTGCATGGTTCCCGAACCCGTAGGGTCCACACACTTAAGGTTCGATGACGCTAGGGTTATAAAGGAATTTGTATGTGGTTACCGAATGTTGTTCGGAGTCCCGTATGAGATCCCGGACGTCACGAGGAGTTCCAGAATGGTCCGGAGGTAAAGATTTATATATAGGAAGTCCTATTTCGGCCATCGGGACAAGTTTCGGGGTTATCGGTATTGTACCGGGACCACCGGAAGGGTCCCGGGGGTCCACCGGGTGGGGCCACCTGCCCTGGGGGGGGGCACATGGGCTGTAGGGGTGTGCACCTTGGCCTATATGGGCCAAGGGCACCAGCCCCAAGAGGCCCATGCGCCAAAGGATAAGGAAAGAAGAGTCCTAAGGGGGGAAGGCACCTCCGAGGTGCCTTGGGGAGGAGGGACTCCTCCTAGCCGCACCCTTCCTTGGAGGAAGGGCCAAGGCTGCGCCTCCCCCCCTCTCCCTTGCCGCTATATATATGTGGGGGGTGGGAGGGCAGCCATACCAATGTTCTGGTGCAGCCCTCCCCTTCTCCCTAGTCCTTCTCCTCTCCCGTGGTGCTTGGCGAAGCCCTGCAGGATTGCCACGCTCCTCCACCACCACCACGCCGTTGTGCTACTGCTGGATGGAGTCTTCCTCAACCTCTCCCTCTCTCCTTGCTGGATCAAGGCATGGGAGACGTCACCGGGCTGTACGTGTGTTGAACGCGGAGGTGCCGTCCGTTCGGCACTAGGATCTCCGGTGATTTGGATCACGACGAGTACGACTCCATCAACCCCGTTCACTTGAACGCTTCCGCTTAGCGATCTACAAGGGTATGTAGATGCACTCTCCTTCCCCTCGTTGCTAGTCTCTCCATAGATAGATCTTGGTGATACGTAGGAAAATTTTGAATTTCTTCTACGTTCCCCAACAATTACTATGTCACAAAAGAAAAAAAATCTCAAAAAGACATTTCAAATAAAACAACAAAAAATCCAAATCTTTCATAGGCCGCCAAGCCAAAATATCTTCTTCAATAAAACTAGCATTAGCCACTGGAAGGTATGCGCTTTCCGTGAGCCGGCACTCACATTACCCAATCGACATTTTAACCCAGATAAGTCCAGTTCTTATTTAAAGATAGACTTATCAGGAGTACGCGGGGTCAGAGTAGCATCATGCATCACAGGTCGATTTATCCAAGTTTCAAGGAAGGCGGCTTTATTAGCCTGAGCTTCTCCTTGCTTTCCGTAAACCGTGCCCTCACATGACAAATCGGCGTTTTAACCTTAACAAGTTCAGGGTCTTGTTTAAAAGATTGACTATTAAGAGTTCGACGGGTCAATCAGGATTACCTGATGGAGAAGCAGCTGGCATACAGGTAGGATAACCCGGGGTTTTAGCTGAATACACCTGGCTTCCAAGCCTGGATTTTATAGCCTATCACAAGGTTATGAACTCTTTGTTCTTTAGAACAAAAGAGCCCCCAAGCAATATTTTGAGCTATGCTCAAGGGGTACCTATGTTTGAGTTGTGCTTTTGCAACAGACTCTCTTTGGTCCCTTTAAACTAGGTAGCAAGCCCCCAAGTTTTTTATGTGGCCGATAAGCCAGATCAAAGGGTAATCATAACTTTGTTGTATAAAGCAGAAGCCCCCATGTGACCAATAATATGATAAGCCAATAAGGCATGATATTCATGTTTTAACGGCGCATCATGGCAGCAGGTCCTGTTCGGCAACCTTTAACTTTCTGCAAGAGATAAAATCTTCTTGAACCGGGATTTTAAACCGGATATTGAGAGTTTCAAAACTTTGTGGGAGATAAATTTCCCTTGAACTAGATTTTGAACCGGAATCTTACCTGATAACCCGGAATTCTTCTATTGAGCCAGAACTTTATGATTGGCAATCACTTTTTTAAGCCGGATATTTTCTAACGACCTTTAATTTTTCACCAATAGGGCAATAGCCTCCGGGGCCGGTTATTTTTCCCTCCAAAGACCTGGAGTTCTTGAATTTTTCTGAAACTGGCAACATTTGATGAGTCATATCATCATAGCCCCCGAGTCTCTAAACGACTCGAAGAGTTGGCTTGAGATTCTTCATATTTTGATCAGAGCATCAGATGTATATCATTGGTGTTGATAACGCGATGTGAATCCACAGAAGGTTGAGGTAACTGCGGCGGGTTATAAATGATCATGTATGAGCTGTGTCAGCAACTCGGCCAATGGTTCATCCCGACTGGTTGTTTTGAAGTTAAGCAAGCTGTAGTGGCGGCGACTTGTGCGCCTGCCCATTGGGCCATCCAATGCAGACGTGGCTGGCAATATATAATAATTTGCCTCCAAATTGTTGGAAGAAAGAACCGGGCTACCCGAGCAGTGACTTTCTTGTACTCAATAAACAGCTCATGCAGATAGATGCGACTCGATGTGTTGATGTAGACCAGTCCACGACAGACGAACGGTAAAGACTACCGCAACATTAGAGGCGGCACAAACAGATGAGTCGGCCGTGGCATTGTAAACCGGTGCGGACGGGCGAGTCAATCGCAGACGCAGTAAGCCGTGCAGACAGGCGAGTCAATCGCAGGCATGGTCCCGACTAGTTGATGTAGATCAAGCCACAGGGGCGGCGACTTGCGCACGTCCATTGATAAGCGAACAAGCGTGATCCCGGCAAGTTGATGTAGACCGGGCCACTAGGACGGCGGCTTGTGCGCGTCCATTCATCGGGTAATATGTCACGGACTATCGCTAGGTGGAACACTATCAGCCCATGCTCCACACCCATGGCATAAACCACATTTGTAGTGAATAATTATCATGTATACAAAAATATATAGACCAAAGTAATTGTTCTTTGATAAAAACAACATGTGCTAATAAAATATATTTAGAGATATATCACCTGATTCGTTCGGACGACGGACAATCGCGACAGAGGCGGCTCAGGAAGACCGGCGACTTAATATAGTCCTAGCGGTTCAGGCAGACCGGCGACTCCCGGTGGCTCAACACGGTAGAGGCGGCTCAACGTGGCCCCGACGGCTCTCGCACTTCCAAGTCAGTAGCTCCACACACTTCATGAATGATTTTTTTATACATGCAGTGCTCCCTTCTTTTCCTGTGCTGCTATCTTTTTTTCTTCATATGGCAGAGGAGCTTGCCGGAACAGCGTGGGGGCAAGGCACGGAGTAGAGAAGAGAGAGAATTCCTTATTTAACATAGTGTCTAAATTTTATGCCCTATTTGACATCGACAAATAGTTTCTTCCCTATATAGCAACGAGTCTAAATTTTATGTCTTTTATAACACTTATGTCCATTTTTAGCCTAAATGACACTTGAAAAGACCCTTTTGCCCCTCAAGTGGTATGTTTGGGCGCACGTGCTGTTCAATGATTTCTTTATCATTTTCATTAATAATTATTATACTATTAATTGTTGGATTTTCTTATGGAGCTCACATAATCTATTTTAAATATCTGAGTTTTCTTTTAGTCCAGGATCTCCAAGGGAGAATATATGTATGTCTAGATACATTATATAGTGGATGCATACATTAGATGGTCTATCATTGCCTTTGTACATAGTGCATGGCAAAATTGCCCACGCGCACAATTGCATGCATGCATCGAAGGCCATACACGGCAGTAGCATGTACTCCGTACGTGGCTTATGGCTCTAGCAGATGTATGATGTATGCATACAATTCTGAATACCCACACGTCTATGCTGCACGTATAGAATACACATAGCCATGTATGTGTGTGCGTGTGTACATGCGTGTTTGTGCTGCTGCGTGTGTGATGCGTGCGTGTGCGGTATTATGCGCGCGCGTGCGTATGTGCAGTGTGCTGCTGTGTGCGTGCTCCTGCCGATGCGTGCGTGTGCGCTACTGCCCCATTGATGTTGTGTGTATACTACTGCACCTCACACACACATATATCACATGAGGAGCAAAGGGGTCTTTTTAGGTGTCATTTAGGCTCAAAATGGATGAAAGTGTTATAAAGGGCATAAAATTTTAACTCGTTGTTAGATAAGGAAGAAAAAAAAATTGAGTCTTAAATAAGGAAACAAAATTTAAAATAATGTTAAATAAGGAATTCTCTCTAGAGAAAAACCAAGCCCAGGCGGAGGCGGGACGATAAGGCGGACTAGAGGCGGCGGAGGGCGTGGCAAAAGTAGAACAAGGGCGAGCCAGGATGGCTGCATGTGGAGCCGTGGCTCGCAGGAGAAGCAGTCCGCAGCTTGCAGTAAGTCGGGAGTTCATGCATGTACAGTGATTGTGCTCCCTCCATGTATATACAGTAGTTATACTTGGAATTTTGCTGGTAAGTAGTAGTTGAGGTCGGGCTTGGTAAGTAGTAGTACAGCTTACAAAATTCTTCACCATCTCATCCATCTCAATAATAAATCTTGCTTTTAGTCCGTAGCCACGCATGGTAGAAATCAAGGGCAGGGCCGACGGGTCAGCTACAGCGGCACTCAGCTTGAGACGGCGGTCAGCGACTTACAACAGCCGGAGGCGCGGCTGTTGGGACAAACTCCGGACCAATCCTCCCAGGCGACACACGCCGGGCAGCCTTTCGGCGCCACAAACGCCGGACGAAGGTAGATGAAGGAGACACCATAATTTTTCCGGTGACGAACGCCGCGGCGCACCAATGCCAGTATCTTAGCTTTATTTTTCTCTACGACTCGAACACACGCATCCACACGACACAACCCGGAAGAACTCTCATATCGACCGGACACACATCACGGTCTCCACGGAGACTACATCTTCTAGGCTCCTCACACTTGGCTCGGCACACCCCGTCGCTCGGCAACACACTGGAGCACGGCTACACACACCGGCACCTTCTACAAACAGTACACACGGGGCTTTTATAGCCGGCTGCACACACAGGCCAGCGGCCACACACACCCCACTAACTCACGCACACACGCACGAATCATCCGGCCGCTGAGCCAACTAACTAATCCATGCACACACAACCTGCTAGCTACATGCATGGTCATCCTCAGGACGTGGGCAACCAACTGCTCCGGCCGCACGCATGACTCGGCTGGCTCCAACAGATCGCACGCCTTCATGCATTCAGCTCCTCCACGCAACGAACGTGAGCACGGACTCACATCAGGAGACACACGCATGCCACGACTCGACTTCGTCGCCCTCACGCCGGTCGCCGCCGTGTGCAGTCATGGCTTATTGCCAACACTCAGCCCCTAAGCCATGACCTCGCTGCATGACCAGCCCTGTCTCGTCGTCTTCCTCGTCTCCTCCGCTTGATGCCATCGCGTGCTTCCGCGCCCGCTGCGATGTACCGTGTGCTCGTCGCGCCTGCGCCGTGATTGTTGCGTCGCTCAATGTCGAAGCCGTGTGCCACCACCACAGCCGGACTTGCCGTGCGTCATCGTAGCCATGCTCTCGCTGTGCAGCGCAGCCCCACTGCCTCAGCCTCCATGTCTGTCACGCTCGTCGTGGACTCACCACGCGTCGCCTCCGCATCCACCATGACAGCCGCCGCGCCGCGCACCTCCATAGGCCGACACACGGCCCGGAGCTTCGCGCAATGCAACCACCAACGAACGCCGCCATCATCGGCACGCCTCCGGCACGGCGAACCATGCCCAAGCTAACCAAGCTCATCTACTACCACTATAAAAAGAAGAGAGGGGCAGATCCAAACAATCACATCCATCCGTCATTAAAATCTAATGGCCCTTAATCATTCTGTGTTTAACGCTATCAACCACGCAATAAGCCACAGTCTATCGATGCCCAGCAGTAAAAAAGAAAGGAAACCGCCCGCTTGCACGACCTCCTCCTTCTCCCGCACGACCTCCTCCTCCTCCCGCAGCCGCGCCATTCGCCTCCCGCAGCCGCGCCCTTCACCGCCTCCTCGCGCCGCCGGAGCCACGGGAAGCGGCCGCGGGTCGCCAGGAGCCTCCCCAGCCGCACGACCTCCTCCTCCTCCCCAGCCGCGGCTCGCCGGGAGCCTCCCCTGCCACCGGAGCCGCCCCGCCGCAGCGTGGCCGCCGCCACTCCGCCTCCGCCACTCGCCCCCGCCGCGGGAGCCACCATGGGACAGCCGGAGCCGCAGCGGGCGGGAGCCGCCCGCCGGAGCCGCCGTAGGTGGGAGCCTCCGCCGTGGGAGCCGCCGTGGGACAGCTGGAGCTGCCGCAGGTGTGACCTGTCGCCGCGGGAGCCGCCGCGGGCGTGAGCTGCCGCCCCGCCCATCCTCTCCCACCACTCGCCCATCCTCGCCCTCCGCTCGCCGATCTTCTTCTCTGCAGCCCCGCCTTCCTCTGCTCCTCCTCTGCCGCCGACGATCTCATCCGAGCCAGTAAGTTTTCTTTACATTCAAGTGTGCATTGTTTGAACAACATGCTTGTGGTTCTGTTCTTTCCACACAAGATAATCTGATACATACATGATCCTTCCACACAGCAGGAACAATTATTCTGGAACAAATGCCGTATGTGAATTATCATGATCCAACGCCAATGCCACACTCGGTGCTAAAAGGGTTACAGTTTATGAGGACATATTGAATTAGTGAGGATTTCAGAAATTTGTAGTCCAAGCAACTCATACATTTGAAGTTTTGTTGCTTACCTTCCCATCCCATTGTGTTGCTATGCTCCTGAAGTTTCCTAACTATAGGAAAAGGAGGCCAAAGTTTTGCTATACTGGGTTATCCACAATAGTATCGGCAGTGATGTTTTGTTTTGTCACAACCACCCTAATATATAATCTAAATAATCTAAATATATAATCTGCACATTGTAGTTTGAGTTAAAAAATACCACATTGTAGTTTCAATTAAAAATTAAAAAAACCCACGTGTTTTGTTGTTTCAAGAGATTGAGTCATGGGCTGTGATCAAGCATTATCTATTGACATGAAAGGTAGATCTATTTAGATCATGAAGGTTTGCGCACTGTGATACAAAAAGGCCGTATGCATCGACGAGGCGAAGGTGGGGCTTACCGGGATGGGTTGAGAGGAGGCAGTGGAGAGAGGAAATGGGAGAGGCGGATGGTGAATATAGGATGTTGATAGAATAGATGAATTTGTGCGTGCAGGTTATCTGTTCCAAGGTCTGCTCGGGGTATGCAGCCTTGTTGGAACTACTGGAGTTGGAATCTTCAAAGTTTGAGTTTAATCCTTTCTAATCAATGAATGTTATTGATGGAATTTTCCAACTCTGTTCTCGACTATAAGGAACCTCTTGCTATTAAATTGAAGTACCAATCATGGCTCTTGGGTCTTCTGTACATGTATGTGTACATTACTTACTAATGGTATATGCACTAGACCTTTCTGTATAGGATGACCCATTTCTAGGCATAGGCATACAGAGGTTTCAATTTTGAAATTTGGCAGGCTTAATTAAAGAATTCAAGTTCCTCCTATTTTTGTATGGACAATGTATGTGCCTCTTAGAAGATGACTTTCTATTCGTACAAAGTACTATTTTGTGTGTGTCATCTGTCATGCATAGCCAAGACAACCTAACTATCTGATCTTTCGGATGCTAATTTGTGCACACATAATAAAAACCAGCAGCAACGACAATTTTCCTGTAAAGATCAATACCTGCTACATCTTCATTGTTTCCTTTGATAATGAATTCTTGCTACAGCTACAGTGGATCCTATGATGCATTGCGAGGCCTGCAACGGCTTCGAGTTTTAACATTTTTTTGTTTTAGTCCAGCAATGAAACGCATGTTTCTATCTAAAATTTTCTTCCTCTGTTGATCACCAGGTTCCTGAAGCATTGTATTTCCAGTTAAAGGATGTAGTGATGTTACAGAGGAGCGCGCGGCTGGCCGGCCTATGTGATGTTCCTGCCTGCGGCTGCCACCAGGCTGTGCATGCGGCTTGCTTTGTTCAGGTCCTCTCAATTTCAGGAGAGGAAGTGAACTCGATTAATACTGTCAATTTGGGAAGCAGTTTTTGTGATTCTGGTTCAGCATGGATAATGGTGTTTAGGACTGTAAACATTGTCATGGTTAATTTTAGTTGCTAGATGGAAAAGCAGTGCTACAAATTTTAGAACTAGGACGTCGTTTTCCACAGTTCTATCGTACAGTCACAGTTCTAAGCTTAATCTTATTAGTTATGTAGCATTGCAGATCAGGGTCTTTTTTCCTAGAAGATCAATACCTTTGGTCGGATTTATCTTATTTGATAGTGAACAAAACATAAATGGTGTGAATATAACGAATAATTACGCGGTGTGACCTATCAAAACTATTAACGTGATTTGTTCAGTTCTCATTTTTACACTTTTTATTCTTCCCTTGAGATCCACTGTTTGCTCTTCTAACAGTATAATACTAGCTGTGCACTTGCAGCCCCTTTCAGTTGAGCTGGGTCCTGGTATCCTCGGGAACATTTTTTATGGAATCCAGGTATGCTCAGCATGATAAATTGATAATCAGTCCATTTTGTTCATTTACTCTTTATCTGTGTCACTTGTCACAACCTCATTCCTGTTAAATTTGAAGCGCCCACTAAAAACTATTGCTATTAGATCTAAAGACGATGCACTCTGGAAATTTAAGTGAAAAAAGTTGGGTAATGCATTTAGCATATTTTAACTGTGAACGAGGGACATTCCTGTTAATCTTTGGAAGGCCCTCTAAAATATCTCCTTTTATTGTTTGCTTCAACTGTTGTAGATGTTCTCGCAGGCGGAGATCTATATGATGTAAGTTCTTATGGTGTTGAATTTTCTTTTATGGATATTATTGTACAGAGGATAGCAGCTTTGGGCCTGTGTGCACATGCTAATGTTCGCTGACTCTATTGTAGACTGTCTTCGAGAACATTGCTGACTCTATTGTAGACTGTCTTCAAGAATAATTTGATGAACCAGTGTCGCCCTTCCACCTGGTTCTAAGGGGAAAGTAAATTACGTCGCTTCAGCTATTCAATACAGCCTATAGGTTAGTGGAAGCTATCACTTTATTCCAATTTCTAATTTATCTGCATGTGTTCTACCCATGCTTAACTTTATTTGAAACACTACTCTTGTCATGTATGCAGGATACAGTGCTAGAGTTAGAATTTCAGGTCCTGAAAAAGCAATTTACTATGCTTCAGGTAAGAAAGTTATTTCATACAACTCTTTTTTAGGAAAGTTGGTACTCCCTCTGTAACTTCTTATAAGATCTTTTAGAGTCCATGATGGTGTCAAAAAACGTTTTATTTTAAATTACAGAGGCAGTAGCTTATTGTGTTGAACTTATTGAACAACAGACATGGCATGTGTGTACACCAAGACCTGTTGCATCAAAGCTTTTTGCGGATACACCACTTCTTACAGGACAGCTTTGTGTACAACTTATATTTAGCTTCAATTTCCATAATAAAATGTGTTCTTTTGTTTTATCATCATGGTTTCTCTTCTTACGCAACCAAACATTCTCAGATGTTAGTTTCTTATTGCCCTCCAAGTCCATTAAATCTCAGTCTTATCTATTTTGTGATGGTTTCAGCGTGTGCTTGATGCATCCCTTGGTTCTTGGAGGAACATGTGCTATTCCTGGTGCTTTTGGTTGTGTAAAAACTGTTATTAGTCACGCACTTTCCAAGGTGATCACTAATTCTCCATTCTTTACTGCCCTGATGTAATAGCTCCAGAGAATTGCTCCTTCCATATATTTCTGGGTGGCATCTCTATACTGACTGTTGAGTTTAACAATCTCTGTAGTACTCCAGCTCTGAAGCTGTGGTTTATGTGAGATGTGGTGAAAGAACAAATGAGATGGCTGGGGTTCTCATGGACTTGCCCCAATTGACAATGACGTTGCCCAACAGACGTGAAGAGTTTGTCATGAAGAGAACAACATTGGTTTCTAACGCGTCTAACATTCCTGTCGCTGCTCGTGAAGCCTCCATTTGTACAGGTAAAGGTGTAATGCCTTGATAGCCATGGAAGTAAAGGGGATTTATTGATCAAGCTGGCTCATTATATTAGGGTTCTCTTGATCTTGCTTACTCAAGTGCTTCACCAATAGAGCTGCACAACATGTGTGGTGTGCCAAGCCGTGCTTTCAAGTTGTGTCCTCGGCCCTCCCCGTCGTAATGCTCGTCTAGCATGAAGCTTGAAAGTTGATCCAAACCAACACCATGTATTCTTATGGATGTATGAGTCAACTCATTGTAGGTGGAGCTTTTCTCCTGCGCACAACTTACTTTAGTTTATGCTTTATCAGTGTAATGTCCAGTTTCATTTGCAGATATACCATTACTCTTCTCATGGTATTGCAGATGCATCATGTGTAGCTTTTCAGCCTTGCAAATTAGAGGTTTAATTTATACATGCATATTGTTAGAATATTGGTGCGTTCAAAAGACTATGGGTGGAATTAATAAACTGGCTGAAAATATGAAACAAATCCAGGATGCTCTGTCAGCTTTTCATTGAGATTCTGCTAATTTCAACAAGGTAATATTTAAGATTAATTAAAATCTTGCATTTCAGTGTTTTATCTCAATCACTTATCATCTATACTATTGCACACAAAACACTTGCATGATTAACCAGAGGAGTAACTTCAAGAATTGGAGGGAGCAGTGTGTCTGGTCAATAGGCAAGCAGTTCCCCCTGCTCCATCGAAAGCTACAATTGAAGAAGTTGTTGCACTACAAGCTGAAACGACCAAGTTAATGTTTGATCTTTTGTTACATCGATTTGTAAACCTTAATGTCTATTTGCTGCTTTCACAAGACTAATTCACTGGTGGACGTTGAATACTATATATACAAGTAGATTTCCACATATGACTATAATATTAGTCAAGACGTGCGTTGCACGTGCACGCTTACTAGTGATACCAAATGTTCGGACAAACCCCGAACCAATCCTCCCCGGCGACACACGCCGGGCAGCCTTTCGGCGCCACAAATGCCGGACGAAGGTAGACAAAGGAGACACCATGATTTTTCCAGCGACGAACTCTGTGGCGCACCAACGCCTATATCGTGGCTTTATTTGTCTCTACGACTCGAACACACACGAGGTAACCCGGAAGAACTCTCACGTCGACCGGACACACATCACGGTCCCGACGGAGACTACATCTTCTAGGCCCCTCACACTTGGCTCGGCACACCCCGTCGCTCGGCAACACACCAGAGCATGGCTACACACACCGGCACCTTCTACAAATAGTACACACAGGCCTTTTATAGACGGTTGCACACAGAGGCCAGTGGCCACACACACCCCACTAACTCATGCACACGTGCACGAATCATCCGGCCGCTGAGCCAACTAACTAATCCATGCACACACAACCTGCTAGCTACATGCATGGTCATCCTCAGGACGTGGGCAACCAACTGCTCCGGCCGCACGCATGACTCGGCTGGCTCCAACAGATCGCACGCTTCGTGCATTCAGCTCCTCCACGCAATGAACGTGAGCACGGATTCACGTCAGGAGACACACGCATGCCATGGCTCGACTTGGTCGTGCTCATGCCGGTCGCCGCCGTGTGCAGTCATGGCTTATTGCCAACATCGGCGACTTGACCCGGCGGAGGCCGGCAATGGAGGTAAGCCAGCTTGAGGCGGTTTGCCGTAGAGACAGAAGCGGTCTGCCATGATGGAACAGCGTGAGGCGAGTGCATCTTCAGTACAGCAGCGACTCGGCGCTGTGGCGGCAATGGCAGGCTGGGTCAACGCGTGGTGGCGGGTTGAAGCGCAGTGCAGGCGTCGGCTGCGATGCAGCCAATTGGAAACAACATAGGAGGCGGGCGGCCCGCAATAGAGGCCGGAGCCGGCGGAGGTGAATTGGAGAGGCGGCGATTCAATTCGGCCGTGATGGTGACTCGGCGATGGCGTCTTGAGACCACATCTGCGGAGGTGAGCAGCTGCTATAAGGCCGTGTGTCGGAGGTGGACGGTGAGGCGCGGCCAAGGAGGGCGGTGACGGCGGTTTGGCTTGAAGTCAGAGATCGGCGAACCATAGCGGTGACCCGGCCGGTATAGCGGCGCCGCAGCAGGCTACAGCGAGAGCGGCTCAGAGGCAAGTGCTGTAGTGGCGGTTCGTCGGCGACGAAAACAGGTTGGTGATGGCGACTCAGACAAGAGACGAGGCGTGACAGTCATTCGGACGGGAGACAAAGCACGATTCGGACGGAAAGGCAGAGTCCAGACTAGCCACGGGTCGTGGCCTTCTTCCCTTGCTAGACAGATTACTCCTCAAAATATCAGCTTTCATCAACCGTGCTCCAAGTACTCGGTGGACCACTTTATACGAACAGCCCCCACGGAGTTGTACTTACGAAACCACCTCGGGGTTTGACCCATGCCTGTCCACGCACTCATTGATTGATCTGATGCAGTGCCCAGCGGCTATAGCACAATTCCCGTTGGCCTCATCGACCAGCGGTTGCAGAAAAGTTGATCTTAATTTCAATGGATTACATTGCTTCGGCGGCGCACAGCAGAACTCCAAAACCCTAATTTTTCTTGAAGTAAAAAACTCATACTGCCAGCTCCAAAGTTAACAACAATTCTGATCACCAACGTGGGATTTGCCGGCTCTGCCGAAGACTATCTCATGCCGAGTTTTCTTCATCTGGCCAATTGCGAACTTATCAAAACCCTAGAAAAAGATCCCTCCAAGAACTCAACACCACCATGCGCTTGTCCCACGGTGGGCGCCAACTGTCGCGGAATTGTCACAACAGATGTCCTCGTTGAAAGGACTTAGTCGTGAGGCCAACACATCTATGTGATAGCTTGAAGGGGTTGGTCGAAACCGAGAGACGCGAGGTTTTACCCAGGTTCGGCCCCTCACGATGGAGGTAAAAGCCTACATCCTGCTTCATTGATATTGATGATGATGATCATGATTACAAGGGTGCTCTATCTCGAGAGCTATTGATTTGTATGTCTAAATCTAACCTGTGAAACTTGTCCCTCTTGGGGTGCCATACCCCTCCTTATATATGTTGAAGGGGCGGCTTACATGACTAGTCCTATTAGGATTAGGATTACTCTATTACAAGTGGAGTCCTAGTCTTGCTTCCTTTGAATATTCCTTATGCCTTTTATCTTGAGCTGGCCCACCATAACATAAGCCGACCTTCTGGGCCTTGGGCCTAGTTGTCCATCTGACCTGCCCGCCGGGTTACTAATGAGCTGCCAAGATCGGGCGGGTTATCTGTGAATCGCCAAGCTCCGGGCGGGTCACCAGTGAGTCATCACGCTCCAGTCGGGTCATACATCCGGCGGGTTACACCGCGGGGTATATCCCCGACAGGTCCATAGTTATTAGCTAGATTACTTATTCTCTCTCTTTGATCTTCAATACAAAGTTCTCCTTGATGTTCTTGGAGATCTATTCGATGTAATCCTCTTTTGCGGTGTGTTTGCCAAGATACGATGAATTGTGGGTTTATGAACTTGATTATCTATGAATATTATTTGGTTCTTCTCTGAATTCTTATATGCATGATTTGATATCTTTGCAAGTCTCTCCGAGTTATCGGTTTAGTTTGGCCTACTAGATTGATCTTTGTTGCAATGGGAGAAGTGCTTAACTTTGGGTTCAATCTTGCAGTGTCCTTTCCCAGTGACAGTAGGGGCAGCAAGGCACGCATTGTATTGTTGCCATTGAGGATAAAAAGATGGGGTTTATATCATATTATTTGAGTTTATCCCTCTACATCATGTCATCTTGCTTAAAGCGTTACTCTATTCTTATGAACTTAATACTCTAGATGCATGCTGGATAGCGGTCGATGTGTGGAGTAATAGTAGTAGATGCAGAATCATTTTGGTCTACTTGACACGGACGTGATGCCTATGTTCATGATCATTGCCTTAGATATCTTCATAATTATGCACTTCTCTATCAATTGCTCGACATTAATTTGTTCACCCACCGTAATACATGCTATCATGAGAGAAGCCACTAGTGAAACCTATGCCCCCGGGTCTCTTTCTTATTATATTGCATCTCTTTTATTATCGCATCTCATTTACTATTTTGCAATCTTTATTTTCCAATCTATACAACAAAATACCAAAAATATTTATCTTATTATCTCTATCTGATCTCACTTTCGCAAGTGACCGTGAAGGGATTGGCAACTCCTTTATCACGTTGGTTGTGAGGTTCTTGATTGTTTGTGCAGGTACTAGGTGACTTGTGTGTTGTCTCCTACTGGATTGATACCTTGGTTCTCAAAAACTGAGGAAAATTCTTACGCTACTTTGTTGCATCACCCTTTCCTCTTCAAGGGAAAACCAACGCATGCTCAAGAGGTAGCAAGAAGGATTTCTGGCGCCATTGCCGGGGAGATCTACGCCAAGTCAAGACATACCAAGTACCCATCATAAACTCTTCTCCCTCGCATTACACTATTTGCCATTTTCCTCTCGTTTTCCTCTCCCCCACTTCACCCTGTTTTATTCACCCTCTTCCGTTCGTCTCTTTTCGCTTGCTTCTTGTGTTCTTGTGTGTTGGATTGATTGTTTATCACGATGGCTCAAGATAATACTAAATTGTGTGACTTTTCCAATACCAACAACAATGATTTTATTAGCACTCCGGTTGCTCCTACTGCCGATGCTGTATAATATGAAATTAATACCGCTTTGTTGAATCTTGTTATGAAAGATCAATTTTCTGGCCTTCGTAGTGAAGATGCCGCTACCCATCTGAACAACTTTGTTGATTTGTGTGATATGCAAAAGAAGAACGATGTGGTTAATGATATTGTTAAACTGAAGCTATTTCCGTTTTCGCTTAGAGATCGTGCTAAAACTTGGTTCTCTTCTTTGCCTAAAAATAGTATTGATTCATGGAATAAGTACAAAGATGATTTTATCTCTAAGTATTTTCCTCCCGCTAAGATTATCTCCCTTAGGAACGATATTATGAATTTTAAGCAACTTGATCATGAGCATGTTGCACAAGCTTGGGAGAGGATGAAATTAATGATACTTAATTGCCCTACACATGGTTTGAATTTGTGGATGATTATACAAAAAAATTATGCCGGATTGAATTTTGCTTCTAGAAATCTTTTAGATTCAGCCGCGGGAGGTACTTTTATGGAAATCACTTTAGGAGAAGCTACTAAACTCATATACAATATTATGGTTAATTATTCTCAATGGCACACCGAAAGATCCACTAGTAAAAAAGTTCATGCAATTGAAGAGATTAATGTTTTGAGTGGAAAGATGGATGAACTTATGAAATTGTTTGCTAATAAAATTGTTTCTTCCGATCCTAATGATATGACTTTGTCCACTTTGATTGGGAATAATAATGAATCTATGGATGTGAATTTTGTTGGTAGGAACAATTTTGGTAACAACGCGTATAGAGGAAACTTTAATTCTAGGCCGTTTCCTAGTAATTCCTCTAATAATTATGGTAATTCCTACAACAATTCTTATGGAAATTTTAATAAGATGCCCTCTGATTTTGAGATTAGTGTTAAAGAATTTATGATCTCGCAAAAGAATTTCAATGCTTTTGTCGAAGAAAAATTGCTTAAGATTGACGAGTTGGCTAGGAACGTGGATAGAATTTATCTTGACGTTGATTCTTTGAAACTTAGATCTATTCCTCCTAAGCATGACATCAATGAGTCTCTCAAGATCATGAGAATTTTCATTGATGAGTGCAAAGAAAGAACCGCTAGGATGCGTGCTAAAAAAGATTGCTTTGTGAAAGCGTGTTCTTCTAGTTTTCATGATAATAATGATGAAGATCTAAAAGTTATTGATGTGTCTCCTATTAAATCTTTGTTTTCCAATATGAATCTTGATAAATATGGGACTGGAGATGAGTCAACTTTAGTTAAAAGGCGTCCCAATGATTCGGATTTTTTAGATCTTGATTCAAAACTTTACATAGCAATGAACCCACTATTTTGGATTTCAAGGAATTTAATTATGATAATTGGTATTTGATAGATTGTATTTCCTTGTTGCAATCCGTGTTAAATTGTCCTCATGCTTATGATCAAAATAAAGCTTTTTATTAAAAATAACGTTGATGCTTTAATGTAATCCTATGAAGAAAAGCTTGAACTAGAATTTTCCATCCCTAGAAAACTTTATGATGAGTGGGAGCCTACTATTAAAATTAAGATTTAAGATTATGAATGCTACTCTTTATGTGATTTGGGTGCTAGTGTTTACACGATCCCAAAAACTTTGTGTGATGTGCTAGGTTTCCGTGAATTTGATGATTGTTCTTTAAATTTGCATCTTGCGGATTCCACCATTAAGAAACCTATGGGAAGAATTAACGATGTTCTTATTGTTACATATAGGAATTATGTGCCCGTAGATTTCATTGTTCTTGATATAGATTGCAATCCTACATGTCCTATTATTCTTGGTAGATCTTTCCTTCAAACGATTGGTGCAATTATTGACATGAAAGAAGGAAATATTAGATTCCAATTTCCGTTAAGGAAAAGGCATGGAACACTTTCCTAGGAAGAAAATTAAATTACCTTATGAATCTATTATGAGAGCCACTTATGGATTGCATACCAAAGATGAAAATACCTAGATCTATTCTTGTTTTTATGCCTAGCTAGGGGCGTTAAACGATAGCGCTTGTTGGGAGGCAACCCAATTTTATTTTTGTTCTTTACTTTTTGTTCCTATTTAGTAATAAATAATTTATCTAGCCTCTGTTATGTTTGTGTTTTTTACCTTTTAGTTAGTGTCTGTGCCAGGTAAAGCCTTTAGGATTTTCTTGGGTGATTGTTGTTTGATCTTGCTGATAAAAACAGAATGTATGCGCTTACGAAAATAATTTTCATTTTGTACCAGAGAGCGATTAAATACCAACTCCAACTGCAGTAGATTAGTATACAAATTATCCTGGTCATCCTAATTTTTCAGAATTTTTGGAGTTACAAAAGTATTCGAGACATCCAGATTGCTACAGACTGTTTTGTTTTTGACAGATTCTGTTTTTCGCGTGTTGGTTGCTTATTTTGATGCTTCTATGGCTAGTATCGGGGGGTATGAAACATAGAGAAGTTGGAATACAGTAGGTTTAACAGCAATATAAATAAAGAATGAGTTAATTACAGTACCTTAACGTGGTGGTTTATTTTCTTATACTAACGAAGCTCACGAGATTTTATGTTAAGTTTTGTGTTGTGAAGTTTTTAAGTGAAAACCAATGCATTCTCAAGAGGTAGCAATACTCTAGATGCACGCAGGAGTCGGTCGATGTGTGGAGTAATAGTAGTACATGCAGGCAGGAGTCGGTCTACTTGACACAGACGTGATGCTTATATTTCATAATCATTGCCTTAGATATCGTCATAACTTTGCGCTTTTCTATCAATTGCTCAACAGTAATTTGTCAACCCACCATATTATTTGCTATCTTGAGAGAACCCTCTAGTGAAACCTATGCCCCTCGGGTCTATTTTCCATCATATAAGTTTCTGATCTACTATTTTGCAATCTTTTACTTTTCGATCTATAAACCAAAAAACCCAAAAATATTTACTTCATCTTTTGTTTAATTTTATCTATCTCTGTCAGATCTCAGTTCTGCAAGTGACCGTGAAGGGATTAGCAACCCCATTATCGCGTTGGGTGCGAGTGTTCGATTATTTGTGCAGGTAGTAGGTGATTTGTGCGTTGTCGCCTACTGGATTGATACCTTGGTTCTCTAACTGAGGGAAATACTTATCTCTACTTTGCTGCATCACCCTTTCCTCTTCAAGGGGAAAAACCAACTGAAGCTCAAGAAGTAGCACCTATCAATTATGAATTTCCAATATCAATACCACTAGCATTTTTTGACAAAGGTGGATTTTATTGGCTCAAAATGAAGCATCAAGGGGATACAAGTACAATGAGCACACACCCAGTATTTGCATAGCTAGGATGCACACAACCAATAATACCAGTAGCAAATTACAAGATGAGTACCACTGTCGTCGAAGCACAACTAGCATTTCACAAGATAAATACCTATCATCCAATCATAACTATCAATTTAGAAGATCAATACTATCTATACATACTAATAAGGGCAGGTGATATTCTTGGTTTGATCCATCATCATATTTTACAAAAGAAGTACATACTTTCATCTGCCATCCAATTTTTCGTCCATCCGGCTGTAGGTCAGATTGTCTGGATGTATTGACATGTCCCCTTACCGCTAACATGTTCTTGCATATCATTTATTTCTTAGTTACCTAGATCTTTGCACAGTAGTTCCTCTCAATATTGTAACGCTCGTTAACATATGAAACGTGCCCCGCTCCCCTCATCATGTTCTTGCCGTTTCAATATTCAGACATGGAATGTAGCATGTTAAACATTAAATAAAGGCCAGTTATAAGTAACATGTACCACATTACCAATACATCATTCTAGAAATTGAACGACACTTATGGAGTGCAATTCCTATGCTTGATTTTTTTTTCTATTCCCTTGCCTCTAGCAGTGAATCAACATTAAAACAATCATACTTTTCTTCTATTTCCGTCACATAAATCTAGACTTTATGTATGTCCTTAAATTTTCACTTGACTTGAATTTTGAAATAATTCTGAATGACACTATAACTTCATTTATCCACTTCATTATTGTCATGACACCCCCCCCCCCCCAAAAAAACATGTGAACCACCGCACTTACCTTCTCCATGCTTTAGGCATGCCCATTTGCAATTTGTAAAACATGGAAGGATTACATGTTTAGAATTGGATGCCACCTAAAAACACATATCTTCTTATCATTTAGGCAAACTAAAAACGTAGAACCACTTGGTAAACTCAAAGTATATACACCTTGTCTCCTTGTTATCTATAGCTCTAGCCATGACTCATATCTTGTATGGCTTTTGTACTCATTCACCTTATCCCATTATCGTGGGTATCGTCTCACTCCATTTTCCATCCTATTAACATCGTGCTAGTCCTTGAACATTGAAGCAATTCTACCTCTCTTCTAGCCTCTTTTGCACATCCATTTACTTATATACCATAAGAAGAGAAAATGTCAAATGTAAAATTTTAAAGGTCAAGTACAAATAGGAATTTGTTGCATATAATAGAAATGTGTCTACCTGTGAGAGACCAGTAGGAGTGGAAACACATAGAGGAACGAATATAAAGTGCCTCAATAATTCGAAATGGGTGCATTTTCCCTATGGAGGAGGACATCTCATTACCAACTATGTGCTTTCTAATATGATTATTTACCTGATGTATTTCTTTTAAGTGCCAAAATGGAGTTAAAAGTATTTCTATGGTTGCTTCTTTATGATAGGCTTAATACGCTAAATATGCAAAAGCAGAGAAAATTTAATGTCACTAACAACTATGCTTACATCCCATGTAATGTTGTTGAAGATACCATTGAGAACCTCATTTTCCATTGCCCCTTTAGCATTTCTTCTCGGATACGCCTTTCCAGTGGTCTCCGAATGCCTCATGGATTGCTTCGGCAATGTGCTAAAGTGTCGTTTAGTAAATCATAATATTTGTTATAATATATTGGAACATTTCGAAGGAGCTCATTAATTTCATTTTCAAAGGTATTAGGCCTTCGAGATTGGCATGGAGAGAAATCCCCAAATATGTATTATCCATAAATAGTTATTCAAACTTCTTACCAAGGATGAGGTATGTCATGATATATTTAGTACTATATAGATGGGCTCTAAGATTCTGTCCTAGGTCTAGAGGAAACCTGAGGACTCCCACTTTTTGGTTGTTTTTGTGAAGCAAAGACGACTTATTCTCTAGTCCGAAACTATCACTGTCAAGGATTACTCACATGTTAGGTTTTGGGAGGACTCGTGGTTGGGAAATGCCCCCACTTAACGTCCAATACCTACGTGTTTTTGATATAGCTCCGCTTAGTCATGTCATAATAGAAGAGGTGATTTTTAAGGAGTTCTTTACCTAACATGGATGAAGGTGTAGTCATCGGATCGGTCCTCCATTTCTTGAAGTTTTTCTTATTTTTGTGTCAAATAATGTCATGTGCTTTACTTTCCTAGAACTATGGTAGATTTCTATAGGTTGTGCGCATCTAGCTATGCAGAAACCAGGAGTGAACTCGTCATGGTTGTATCACTTGATGCGACGTCAAGGGTCAACAAAAACTATCATAAAAAAGGTATGCCGGAAAAAGCATGCATGTTTACACAAAGAGTAGGTGCACCATATAAGTTGGAACCGGCTAAATCATGGAGATCAAACAAGCAGACCATTGAAGAGATCCATAATAACAATTGCAATGACTAAATGAAATACGCTTGCGGTCAAAGAGCACAACCAAGATTACATGTCTCTTATTATTAATGAGATTACATGTATCCTCTCCTTGCTTACATTGGGAGGAAAGGACTTGAAGAAGACGCTTTAGGATCAGCGCCACCGAACTACCAACCGAACCCCACCTCAAACGACCTCTTCGGGTGAATATCACCGCTAGGGAAGACGGTGCTTGTGCTGGTGTCATTACGGCCACTAGAATTGTAGCCACTATAGACCAGGGCCTTGAGGTCTCCTCCATACCTCATCATGTCAAGTGAATCCTCTTGTTGCTGTGGCGGAGCCTTAAACATCGTGGGAGGCCCCATGTCCATGCCACTAGTGACATAGGGAGCTGGTGATGATGTCGAATACATCATCGAAGACCCCATGTCCATGTTGTGAGTGATGTATGGAGCTAGTGGTGGTGCCTGATAAGTCGACGGAGACTCCATGTGCATGTAGTCGGTGACGTATGGAGCTGGCGGTGGTGCATGATACATTGCTGGAGACCCCATGTCCTTGGTGTTGGTGACGTATGGCTCCTGGGGCTGGAAGACAGGTGGTTGGCCGCTAATTTTTGTGATGCTTTCCCCCATGCTCTGGAGGATCACCTCTAGCTTTCGGCCAACATTGGTGAGATCCTCGATGTTGAGGCCATCAAGGCTCGAGAGGTTGCTTCTGAGCATGTCCTTGTGCATGAGGATTCTGGTCTCGTTGTCTTCACAGACGCCTTGGAGCTTGTAGCCCTTGGCCTGGAGCTTGTCAAAATGTTGGTTGAGAAAGCTTGCATGATTCACCGGCTTCTTGAAGTTCCCCTCCGGCATATTCTTATACCGTTTCAGGACAGGCACCGCCTCAGCGGGGGACGGGAACACCTGTGGTACCGCCTCGCCCTCGCCATATACTAGCACACATGCCTTGGCATTGCACATGATGGCCAACTCCTTCGCCTTCTTCAGTAGGCCCTCACGCCGCTTCTTTGAAGTACTACATCTGGACTTTTTATCGAGGATGTATCGAAGGGCCACCTTCTTGCGAGCCATTTCCAACAAAGGGATAGAGCGGCAAAGGAGAGTTGCTTTGTTTTGGTGAGTTGAAAGCAATAAGGGTGGATAGATTTATAGTGGAGGGTCAGCCAAGAGACCCAAGACGATTAAGATGCAGCGTGCTAATCCAGAAAATTTTAAATGTAAGTTGATAGGATAAGGGGGTGCTTCATAAATGCATCATTAAAGCATAATATTTCTAAAATTAACACATGGAATGCTCATAGTAGTCGGCCGAGCCAAAAATGCGATAAAAGAATGGTTTCTCTCAAGAGCCACATGAATCTTATTAACAGGATATGCTTATTTTAGCTATACATTACCAAATTAATTTTCAAGTTTAATATGTTCTAAAAATGGATGATTATTCAAATGACATTCAATTGTAACCAAGATATTATCAAAAAAATCAGTATGTAACATACTTAAATTATCTCATAATGCATAGATGAACTGGAATTAATTATTTACAAAGATGTGTACGCAATTAAACCGATTGGTCATGCACGTTGTGTGAATTAAGTTCTACCAATTTTTCCTATATGTGAATTAAATGTGGTTCCATATATTCAGGATTGGCCAAAGTTACTAGATGACCACCAGTGATTCATGGTAACTGAAACGTAATTACTATCAGCATACATTCCAAGGCAATAATTACTTCCATCTAGAAGATATAGACCGACCTTTTTCTTTAGATGTCTGGTTAAGCTAGGTAGAGCAGCTTTGCTATAGTCGTAAATATTTGCGTGTCAAAATTATGCGTACTTTTTTTAACATAGTACACACGTAGATGCTCATACATACACACATACGCTCACCCCTATAATCGCACGGGCACACACATACTCTATCCCTATGAGCACCTCCAAGAAAATGAGCCGGCACATCATCTTAAAATTGATGAATTCGCTACAGATGCCTTCGTAGTAGATGGGAATGTCTCCTCCCACATAACGCACATTATCGGAAGGCCTAAAATAGATTCAGAAAAATGCAATCACCAATGCAAGTCTAGAACTTGAACCCTGGCGGGTTGGTTCTGCCTCAAGGAAGCTAATCATCTGAGCACTGCTACATGTACTTGCCAGAGCTTTCCTCACAAGAAAAAAAGAGCAATTGATTCCTTGCACTTAGAGGCCACAGATATATAGATATATTCAAAGTAAATAAGCAAATGATAGCCATATCAACAAAATGTCAATCATAGAAGCAGACATATGTACTCACAATAATTATAACATTCTTTCTAGGCATTTAAGCCAATCCGATATAAATCTGGAATATTCACGACTCGTCATATAATTTTTATGTCTAACGAAGCTTATGCCTTATTTGAATCACCATGTGGCTTTGTGGCAACTCAACATTATACACTAACTTTGTGGTGACGTATGACATGATAATTGGTGCTACATCTACTTCCAGTACCAACTAGGCTACCACTAATGTCGCTAGCGCCACTACCATTGTTACCCATCTGCTAGCCTTGCACATTGCCACCACTGCCACGACTATTTGAACTCTCTCTAGCTACTAGTAATATTTCTATTGCCACCACTTCTCATCATTTCACCGTTGCATCCACTACGATCAATTCATCGACCTGTACCATGGTCGTTGTTTCCATGTGCCCTTCATGTACCTTTGCCCCTCCCGCCCCCTCGGTTCCGCGACCCCCACCTCCCCAACCTCCACCACCACCTCCTCCTCCACTCCAAGACCCCCATCCACACACACTTTGCCGAGGTTTAGCCACGTTCACGTCCTTACAGAAACAGAAAAAGTATGTTTTTGGTCCCTTAAATTTACAAGAGGTCGACATCTAGTCCTTCACCTATTTTTGGTCGACATTTAGCTCATGCCTCAAAACCAGATACATTTCGTCCAAAACCAAAAATGAGGCAAAAACTGCTGACGTGTCATTGGTTTTCACATTTTTTTAGGTATTGGTTTTCTCTCTCCTTCCCCCTCTTCTCTCTCATACAACAATCCTTGAGCACCTTGTCTGCCTTCTCCCACACCCATGGCAGCGTTGCCGAGCTCGAAACTGTCCATCCCGCGCTAGTGGTAGCTGCACCATGGCCACGCACGCACGTGGAGAAACCACATTTCAACCTCGTCCTTCGCCACCTCCACATTGACCCCCTTCTCCGCCATGGTGCGCGTGGCGAGGGGCTCGTCGAGGACGAACGGGAGCATCACGGCGGATGCCCAAAAACGAAGCTCTTGATGGTGGAGCCCCACCCGCAGTGCGCCAGGGACGTGCCCGTCGCGCCGTGTGCGAGCTCCGCCAGCCACCCTGTACCATGCCATAAGTTCGACGCTGAGGTGTGTTAGCTTTAATCTTGATTCGATGTATCTGCATGTTTTAGCTTTGGGTCTACATGTAACTTAGACGGTTTAGGGAGTAGCTAGTCGTGGAAGCTTCTGTTGAGTGTGCGGAGAAGACGAGATGCCGGGCTGCTGTGCGATGCAGCAAGCATGGTGAGATGTCGATTGCAGTGTGAAGCCGCGGTGTTGTGGGATGCGGCACGGTCGCATGAAGCGGCAAGGCACACTGGAGTCAGGCCGGCGGAATGGAATAGTGTAATAGTTTGTTATAGTGTGCAGGCATGTAGTTTTCTTGGTCAGGTGCATTACCGGAACAGGGCTCGATGCCGACGGCCGCAAGTATGCCGACGGCTACCGTCGGCCTAATCCAGACTATGCCGACAGTTGGCCCTAGGCCGTCGGCGTACAACAGCCGTCGGGCTATCCCAGTGTACGCAGACGGCCCCCGTCGGCAAAGAAATGCCGTCGGCATAGACGAATCTATGCCTACAGCTGCCGTCGGCATATACCGGCTGTCGGCATAGCTGCAGGCCCGACGACCACGCCCTTGACAGGCGGCTAACGGCGTCAAATCTATGCCGACAGCTGGGACGGGCGGCCGTCAGCATAGATACGAACGCCACGTCATGGATCCAAGGCGCACCGACCAAGGCCTATGCCGACGGCTGCCGTCGGCATAGATGCCACATCATCGATCCGCACCGCGCCGTCCATCTGCCCTAGCCACAACTATGCCGACGGCTTACATATATTTTTTCCTTTCTTTCATAGCTATATTTTATGTTTTCTTACATATTATTATCTGACTAACTTACATGTAGCATGTGTTAATATAAGCATACATACATTATTTTCGGTTTATACGGAGGGGTGTGAGCCCCCTCACGGCCGGCACCGCCGCCAGCCGGCACCTGGAGTGGGGAACTGCCGCATCGGGTCTATAGGAAGGGGACTTTGCTCCCAAGTGTATATATATCGGATGACCTACCACAACCGGGAGGTGTTGTGGCATGTCCGAAGAGGCGGCACGCCTCACCGGGACGTGGCCCCCCGCATGGACAGCGCCGCAGCCGGCACCTGGAGGGGGGAAACGGATGCGTCGGGTCTACACGGAGGGGATGTAGCCGGTTTGGCCCGGATGTTGCTCCCAGGTGTCCCTTTGTGCTGACCTGACACAACCGGGTGGAGAGACCCACTGGTCAAAGCCCGTCCGTGGGAAGTCAAAGGGCTAGATCTCGTGGTCAACCGCTCCAGGGTTAGGCGGGACAGGGCCCTGGGGGTAGCATTGCCACTGGAGCGTCGGACCGGCCCCTCATACATGTGGGGTGGTGTGGTGGCATGTTCGAAGAGGCGGCACACATCTCCGAGGTGTGCCCCCCCCCCCTCATGAACGGTGCCGCCGCCGGCACCTGGAGGGGGAAACGGACGCGTCGGGTCTACACGGAGGGGATCTTGTTGTGGGTCTGGCCTGGATGTTGCTCCAAAGTGTTCCTATGGGCTGACCTAACACAACCGGGTGGGGAGGTCCACTGGTCAAAGCCCGTCCATGCAAAGTCAAAGGACTAGATCCCGTGGTCAAACACTACAGGGTTAGGCAGGACGGGGGCCCTGGGGGTAGCAATGCCACCAGAGCGTTGCACCGGGCCCTCATACATGCGGGGTGGTGTGGTGGCATGTCCGAAGAGGCGGCACACGTCTCCGGGGTGTGCCCCCCCCCTCACGGACGGCGTCGCCGCCGGCACCTGGAGGGGGGAAACGGACGCGTCGGGTCTACACGGAGGGGATCTTGCTGTGGGTCTGGCCCGGATGTTGCTCCAAAGTGTTCCTATGGGCTGACCTAACACAACCGGGTGGGGAGGTCCGCTGGTCAAAGCCCGTCCGTGCAAAGTCAAAGGGCTAGATCCCGTGGTCAAATGCTACAGGGTTAGGCGGGACGGGGGCCCTGGGGGTAGCAATGCCACCGGAGCGTTGCACCGGGCCCTCATACATGCAGGGTGGTGTGATAGCATGTCCGAAGAGGCGGCACGCGTCTCCGGGGCGTGGCCTCCCCTCATGGACGGCGATGACACGGTAGTAGACGTTCTGTGGTAACGATGTGGCGTGAATATTATTAAATACTCAGAGCGCGATAAAATCATGAGTTTTTTTGCATGACATGGGCACATGTGCTATAGGTACGATGGTATTTTTTCATAATTTTTGGTGATGGTGAAATATCCGAAAAATTCCCTCTACGCGGATTGCCCTTCGCGCGTCTATGGCTGTGGCCGGCGGCCTCCGGGGGCTAACATGCCGGCAAATCTTGCGTAGGCGGCCTCTCACAAGTCTAGAAGTGTTGTGGTGGTTGCAAACGCCCGGCAAGCGTGTTCGGGGTGTGCCCCCCCTCACGGACGGCGCCGCCGCCGGCACCTGGAGGGGGGAAACGAACGCGTCGGGTCTACACGGAGGGGATCTTGCTGTGGGTCTGGCCCGGTTGTTGCTCCAAAGTGTTCCTATGGGCTGACCTAACACAACCGGGCGGGAAGGTCCGCTGGTCAAAGCCCGTCCATGCAAAGTCAAAGGGCTAGATCCCGTGGTCAAACGCTACAGGGTTAGGCGGGACGGGGGCCCTGGGGGGTAGCAATGCCACCGGAGCGTCGCACCGGGCCCTCATACATGCGGGGTGGTGTGATGGCATGTCCGAAGAGGCGGCACGCGTCTCCGGGGCATGCCCCCCCTCACGGACGGCGATGACACGGTAGTAGACGTTCTGCGGTAACGATGCGGCGTGAATATTATTAAGTACTCGGAGCGCGATAAAATCATGAGTTTTTTTGCATGACGTGGGCACATGTGTTATAGGAACGATGGTATTTTTTTCATAATTTTTGGTGATGGAGAAGTATCCGAAAAATTCCCTCTACGCGGATTGCCCTTCGCGCATCTACGGGTGTGGCCGGCGGCCTCCGGGGGCTAGCATGCCGCCAAATCTTGCGTAGGCGGCCTCTCACAAGTCTAGAAGTGTTGTGGCGGTTGCAAACGCCCGGCAAGCGTCTCCAGGGTGTGCCCCCCCCCCTCACGGACGGCGCCGCCGCCGGCACCTGGAGGGGGGAAACGGACGCGTCGGGTCTACACGGAGGGGATCTTGCTGTGGGTCTGGCCCGGTTGTTGCTCCAAAATGTTCCTATGGGCTGACCTAACACAACCGGGTGGAGAGGTCCGCTGGTCAAAGCCCATTCGTGCAAAGTCAAAGGGCTAGATCCCGTGGTCAAACGCTGCAGGGTTAGGCGGGACGGGGGCCCTGGGGGGTAGCAATGCCACCGGAGCGTCTGAAGCATGTAGGGGACCGGTGGCTCGACTACTGCTCCGTCGACCCCAGTCACTCCGATCTGGCAGAGTGATGGTGGTCGTGGTGGCGGTTTTGGCGGAGGTGGTCTTGGTGGTGGTAGTTTTGGCGGAGGTGATCTTGGTGGTGGTTTTGGCGGAGGTGGTCTTGCTTGATGTCGTTGATGATTCCGTGCATGTGGCCGTCGTGCCATGCCTTTCATGTTGCTACTTTTATGATGTTCCATGTCTTGCACTACTTTTATGTTCATGAACTTCCGCCGGTGATGATCTTTAGATGATGATGATGAACTTGACTATGTTTAGATGATGATGATGAACTTGAGTATGTTTAGATGATGAACTGTCATATTTCTGCATAATTCCATATTATTTCTGCTTTGAAATGCTATCAAATGAATTGAAAAAGAGAAAACAGGGAAAATAATAAAAAAAAACTATGCCTACGGCAAAGCCGTCGGCATATATAAGCCCAGAAGTTACCAGGGCTTGCCATGTGGCAGATCTATGCCTACGGCAATGCCGTCGGCATAGATTTTCATCTATGCCGACGGCTTTGCCGTAGGCATAGCCCTGCCGCCAGGAGAAACATGGGAAAGACATGTGGCAGTGCTATGTCTACGGCTTTGCCGTAGGCATAGCACTGCCACCAGGAGCACCACGGGACGCCATGTGGCAGAGGTACGCCGACGGCTAGGCCGTCGGCATAGATTTCTACCTATGCCGACGGCCAAGCCGTCGGCGTACCTCTGCCACTGTCACACCCTGATTTTCATGCCACAACACTTAAGCTAATAAATCATGATAAAATGTGGTTTGACAAAAACTTTTGAGTGTTTTGGACCTTGCCTTGATTGGTTTTTGTTTGCTGTTTGCAAGTGCTCTAAAAATCAAATAAATCCTCCAACTCCTATACTTCATCTCCTTGGTCCAAACTCTTGAACCAATGATCATGCCATGTGTATAGAGAAATATAGTATTTTCTTACAAAAATAATTTGGCCAAAAAGTATTTTCAAAATTAGTTTTCCAAAAACCCCTGAATTAAGATTTGTACTGCAAGTACTTAATTCAGGGCAGTAAAAATCTTTCCAAAAATATGTTTGACTCCTATTAGATATAGGATACCCAGAAACCACAAAAATATAATTTTAAAAGTTATTTTCCTATTTTATTTAAAGGCTTTTTCTTAAGGCCAGAAATGGTCTTAAATAGGTTAAAATTATTTTAAAGCTTTAAAAATATTTGAGAAAAATTAGGGAGACTAAATGGACATATATTGTCCATATATATGAGTTTCAACACATGGTCATGTTCAAAATATTGGTCAAATCCCTCAAAAACCCTTTCTGGATATTTCAAGCTTTTGAAATATTTACAAAGGAAATATTCTCCAAAAGTTCCAAGAAAATTCTATCATGTCACATATGACATGTTTGATGATCTTGCCAAGTACCATGTCATGGAGAATAGTATAACCCCATGAAATCCCCTCAAAACTATTTCTGTCCATTTTGAAGTTTGAGCAACTTTACATTGCCAAACATGTCCAAATGTTCTAGAACTTGGTGCACATGCTCAAATGGTCTAATTATTCATCTCTACCAAATGGAACAAGTTGGAGAGAATGTTATCTTGATCAAGTGCCCCAAAACCCTCTCTGACCAGAATCAAATTTGAACAACTTTGTGCTACCAACTTTCTCTCCTTGACCCCAAATTTTGTGAGCATGTTCACATGACCATATGAGGCCACTAAACCAAGTGGTGCATCAAGGGGAAGTGGTTTTCTCAACTAGATCTACACAAGTCCATTTCTGTTGATTTCTAGGGTTTACAAATGTTACATTGGGAACTTTGCCCAAATAAGCTCAAAATGGGTGTAAGGCCCTAATTATATGTGCAATTTCACCCTGTGGAGTCTCCTGCCAAATGGAGTTCATTTGCTTAACCAAACAAGCATCAAACACCTTTTGCCATTTTACTAAAACCCCTGTTTTGACCTCTTCCACTCTTCTCCATGGCCTCCACTTTTTACCACAGCCCCTCCTAGTCCCCTTTCACCTCCAGTAGCAATAGCAAATCCATAGCTTAATTATTGGAGGGGTAAAACCCCACTTCCTATCTCTGGACATCCATTTTCTCTCTCTCCCTAAACCTCTCTCCTTTCCTACTGGCTCTCCAGGGCATCCAATGCCTCTCCACACTTATTTACTACCCCCTAGCACTACCAGACAATAGTGGCCGCCCCCACATTGCCAAAACAAATGGCCATGCCGGCCAAAGACACGCTCTGGAGCGCGCTACAGTGCGCTCTGGCACTGTAGCCGCCCACGACCAAGCACTCCCGGCCACCTCGGGCCTCTCCAGCGCGCCCGACGAAGTGCCTCGGCGTCTGCGTCATGCTAAACCCCTGTCCCCCTCCTCCTTCTCCCTCCTATGGCCTCCCTCGCACGCGCGCCGGCTGCCTGCAAGCTCCAATGCACGGCCTCACATGCACAAGCTCTCTGGAGCCTTCCCCACTCCTTCCCTTCCCTCCTCTGGACGTGGACCTGATCCACGAACGGCCTGGACTCGTTCACGAGAGCCCTCACGGCCTCTGGCCTCGCCCGTGACCTTGCCGGCGCACGGCCCCGCTGTGCACCTCGCCCCCTTCTATTTAAAGCCACCCGAGCCCCCTCTCTGCGCCTCCTTCGCTCTCTCTCTCTCCTGTATGCCCCCAGGCCAACCCATTACTCCTCTCGTGCTCCCATTCAACTCCACGGCCGAGAACCTTGCCGCCGGCCACCGCTCAAATTCGAGCTCTCCCGTGCTCCTCTCTCCCTTCTACCTGCACCACAGCACCTCTCACCACCCCATGGCCCCCTTCCGGGCTCTATTTCTTCTTATCCAAGGCAGCGACACCGTGCGCCAACCTCACCATCGCCTTCGTCCGCTGCGGGCGATGCACAGCTCGCATCCGGCCACCCCAGTAGTTGTGGCGCACCTCGGCGGATGCACCACGCTCCCCTGAATCTGTCGGTGTACTGGGTATCGCCGGAGATGGCCAGTGCCGCCGGGGAGAGCACCGGCGCCCTCTCGGCCTCGCCTTCTCTGTTCCCGTCGCGCCGCGCGGGAGGTTGAAGGCGACCTGCCGCTGGGGCCCACGCGTCAACGACCCAGTGGGCGGGCCTGCCCGTTTAAGTGGAGACGGCTTCCGCAGTTACCGTCTCTCCCGCGCGAAGGCGTATTTCCAGGAAGCCGCCTCCGACGTGGCCCCTGCGCACGTGCAGCCGAGCCGCTGGGTCGGCCCGCTGCCTATCTCTCGCCTTGCGTGCACGATAAGGGTAAAGCCCCTTTCCCTTTTTCTTTTTCCCAGTAGACTTCAAAAGCACTTAAAAAATCAAATCAACTCCAAATTTGATGATTCAAATTTCTAGTAGTTTCTAAATTCATTCCCTGTCACATGGTGCTACTTGCACATTTTTGCAGAAATATTTCTTTCACAAATAATTAGCAAATCCTACTTTTCCATTTCTTTGATAAACTTTAGAAAATCACAGAGAGCCCTTTTTTGATCCAAATTCCATGATTCAAAATCCTAGATGTCTATAAGTTCAAAACTTAGTTTTTGAACGTTTGTACTAATACTTTCTGTATCACCTCAAATAATGGTCTATTTCTTCATATTTGTCAACTTTGTAAATTCATAGGAAAATCATTTCAACTCCAAATCCAGTGAAACCAATTCCTAGATGCTTCTAAAATCATCCTTTGTTAAATGGGTACCTTTGCTCATTTTTTCAAAAATATGTTTCTGTCCACTTCTTGCAATTCCATAAACCCCTTGATTCCATCATATCTAAATGTTTAGAAATATCCATTGATCCACTTCCAATGAAATCACTTTGGTCATTCCTCATGTCACCAGAGGTATCCTAGAAAAGTCAAATCAATATTTTTGGAGCACTTTTATTTTCTACCTTGTTGTGTTGCTTATTGTGGTTGCTTTCAACGATAGTTGACGAAGTAGACGAAATGCTTGGAGTTGGACCAGAGATATTTGAAGACCTCGAAGACTTTGTTAAAACAGGCAAGCAGCCCTTTGACCATGTCTATGAAACCCTTTTTATGCATTTCATATAGCACTTTATTATTGTTGCATCGGAATCATGATGAGAGGGTAGCCACTATGGTGGGTTGCCTTCATTTCCTCCTTGTTGATACTTTTATTGTGCATGACCCTACCTCCTTATGAGGGTTATGCCGGTGGGAATAGATAGGATGCTAAAGTAGTGCTACACAAAAAGGGATGGGAAAATGCATGGTGATGGAGACAAGTACTTTCAAAGGACTTTTTGAAAACCCCGTCGGGTGCCACTTATGCCCGAGGGAGACAATGAGATGGGTAACCGCTTGATGACGAAGTGGTGTACCGAGGCAAGTGCGTGTGTTGTTTTCGAAAACGGATTAGATTTAAGATTTGTCGACTGTCCCAACCATACATGCGCAACCACTCTACCGTTATATGGGAAAGGGCATTATTGATTACCTAGACCGATACTAGCCTAGAGCCCGCATTACTAGTGACGGGGGAGAGTTGGTGCTCTCTCTCGGGACGGGGCCGTGCCAGGTAGGGCGGCCAAGAACATTTTTATGGGGCACCGGACACACCGTTGGTACCCCGTGCCAGTGGTACGTGATGAATATAGGAGCGAGGCTCCACAATTTCAAGTTGTGAAATGTTGGGCATGGGGGTTACTACCACTCGAGTGGACTCCATGTTAGTGTCGTCTAGGGAAAGATAGTGATCGGGTGCTTACCCCGGGTACTTGAGGTACCACGGGTCGTGGATGACACGGAAGTTCCCCGGATCTTGTGGGTAAAGTGTGCAACCTCTGCAGAGTGTAAAACTATTCGAATAGCCGTGTCCACGGTCAAGGACAGTTGGGCGGTGCTGCTCAAACTACGTCCACATGTTTTCAAACCAGTGTGAGTGTTCGGATAAGTGGGAAGAACTACTTGGGTCAAGTCAAAGGACTTGACATGGTTGAGTTGGGTTGGTGCCCACTCTATTTATGTTGATATCTGCAACCTGTCCTCTTGGTTACTTGAATTCTCCTGATGCATGTCTTACGAGTTGTTGAACATGTCATTGCACTCAAAAACTAGCTTTCCGCAAAAATTTACCTATATCATGCATTGTTGTATCTTGAACCAAAACATGGGTTGCTTGCGAGTACATTCAAAGTACTCATTGGCTTGCCACTGGTTATTTTATTGGCCAGGCATGAAAGAACAAGATATAATGAAGAGTACCTTGGTGACGAGCATGCGAGCTAGGACGCTTCCCAGTCAGAATGCCTGTAGGGTTAAGGCAGATGGCATGGGTCCAAGTTATCGATGAAGATTTCCGCTGCGATGTTATACTCAAGACTTGACCATTATGGTCCTACTTGCGTAATACGGTATGTATGGATGTAAGACTCTTGTTATTCAGCTTATGTGTGTTCAGTGAGCATTGATCTCTGGGATCACTGTACACGTGCATTCGGTGATCACGACTTATGAGTCGGGGTCCCCACTGAGCTGGTATCAGAGCCATCCTGACTGTAGGAAGCCTTAGTTAGCATGGTCGTTAGTTAGGGTAAAACTATTTCCAAAACTACTACTAGTTTTCAAAACTATCTATACTTCTCTTCCCTTCTCAGTTTTTCGAAAACTAAGGTATACTTTCCTTATTGATCTCTTCCCCTTCAAAACCTTTGGTCGCTAGAACCCTTATGCCCCTGACCACTGGATTCCTTGTAATCCTCGTGGATAATCTAGAAGGAAGATGCCTTGCCAGACATTCACCCACATCTCCTGAACACAAGATTGGCGACATCACAACAAGATGATACCAACAGAAGATACATCCTCGAGGCATGAGGACCTGAAGACCCAGGAGATGGTGACACCCTTGACACTGCCCCAAGATGATGCAACCTTAGCCTACGACGATCAGGGCATAGGATATGCAAGGTCATGATATACATCGCTAATAGGGTAACCCTGTCACTACCGTTGTTGTATCGGCGACCACCGGTGGATGAGAACCTAGCCATTTGGTCCGCCTCACTATAGTGAGCAGGAAAACGGTTCTCTTCACCCCCCGCTCTCGGTGATGATATTGTCAACAATGTGTCCGACGGATTGGACCTCTATTATGCCTTGTTAATACCATTGCATAAGGGATTACCTACTTGGTACCATCGATGCCTTAGAAGACAAAAAGGGATTGTCATGATTAAGAAGACAAAAAAATACCGAGTTAATGCCTGCTACGAGAAGCCCCCTTCACCCCATCACTTCAACAGGCGAGAAGTTGTTGAAGAATCTTCAGGCTCAACCCGGATTGTTTCATCGAACAACTACAAGAGACATAGCAACACCTGAGGAAAACCCAGAAGATTGCACACGAGGCACGAAGTAAAGCACGACTACTTAGTACGAGAACCCCTAGGGTAGGATGAGTCATGTACCCCCCCCCCTATGCGCAGTCGAGTCCGTATGATGGTTCGAATAGAACCATGATTGTGTGTTTCTTGTTTTTATTTGATTGTGTTTTGATATCAGCCACCCTTTTGCCCTAGGCAACTAGTATGCGGCTATATCACCTGCCTTATCTTATTGTTTGTGTTTGGCCCTTTCAGCCCTTGTGTGTTTGCACTTGCACTATAGAACCCCCTTTAGGCATTCCCCTCCTCTATGCTACTTTTCCCTCGCATCTATTTCATCAACTGAAGATCAGCAAGACAAGATGCACCAAGGATTCTACTTCGGCGACCAACTAGCACTGAAGAACTTTTCTACAGCCGCCCTGACCAAGTGAAACCTCGTAGAGTTACATTTAACCCTCCAGACTAGAAACCCATTCCTAGACCCTTCGGGACTTCACAAGATACCCCAGCTCGAGTCCTTGACCCTGTGCTTAACCCACAGAATTGCAAGAGAACCAGTTAAGCCTCTATAAACCTTGCACAGCACTGGGACCATTATGGAACTAGTGGACATAGTGAGCAAGCACATTGTCACCCTAATATAGCACAAGAACTGACGATGCCATAAGGAAGACCAATTTGAGGATACAGGTATAGAGGACTAGATAGCACAATTGGCATCTCAGAAACTGTGCTCAAGGATGGGACGATAAACATTCACTCGCACACTAGAATCCTTGAAACCCTTACGCCCTACCAAGCCACAACATGGTCGGATCATGACTATGGGTCTTGACTCTAGATCAAGAACACCTTGGCCAATGCTCAACCATGACCATCACCAATGCCTCAGCCCACTTTACGTACCCCATAGACTTCATGGAGTGCTTGGACAAGTTAGTTGTCGTCTTTCTTTGATGACATACTTGTCTAACCGAAGACGGAAGAAGACTCGTTGAGCTGGTCAAGGAACATCTGAAGATCGCCATGTCAAGGAGGAAGAACTATACCAACCACTACCGTCAAGAAGTGAACTTCCTCATTGAAGGTCGTGCATATCTGCAAACCACTCCTCTCTAAGGGACCAAGCATTTCCATGACAAGGAAACCCACACCAAGATTCATCGACCCTCTTCAAGATCACTTCAAGGTTCAACAACCCCCCCCCCCTTGAGATCACTTCGAGACGAAGAGTAGACGGCTACCAGCTGGAGTTACCACCTGAGTTACCCACTGTGCACAACGTTTTCCACGCGACACACCCCCGAAAGTGTTTTAAACTTCCTAACTAGCCCGACCTCTACAAGTACATCGATCACCGAGCCATCGACCTCCAGCCCAATATGACCTACGCGAGAGCCCCAATTGCAATGTGGATCAAGCAGGACGACAAACACGAAACCACGCCATCGAGTACTTCAAGGTTCAATGGAGCACCGAACGGAAGCAGAAGCAGTATGAGGACGTGAAGACTACCCCAAATCCAAGTTTCCGTATTCCTTTCCGCGCCTAGTCTGGGAATCTCGGGGACGAGATTCTTGTAAGGGGGGTAGGTTTGTCACACCCTGATTATCATGCCACAACACTTAAGCTAATAAATCATGATAAAATGTGGTTTGACAAAAACTTTTGAGTGTTTTAGACCTTGCCTTGATTGGTTTTTGTTTGCTGTTTGCAAGTGCTCTAAAAATCAAATAAATCCTCCAACTCCTATACTTCATCTCCTTGCTCCAAACTCTTGAACCAATGATCATGCCATGTGTATAGAGAAATATAGTATTTTATTACAAAATTAATTTGGCCAAAAGTATTTTCAAAATTAGTTTTCCAAAAACCCATGAATTAAGATTTGTACTGCAAGTACTTAATTCAGGGCAGTAAAAATCTTTCCAAAAATATGTTTGACTCCTACTAGATATAGGATACCTAGAAACCACAAAAATATAATTTTAAAAGTTATTTTCCTATTTTATTTAAAGGCTTTTTCTTAAGGCCAGAAATGGTCTTAAATAGGTTAAAATTATTTTAAAGCTTTAAAAATATTTGTGAAAAATTAGGGAGACTCAATGGACATATATTGTCCATATATATGAGTTTCAACACATGGTCATGTTCAAAATATTGGTCAAATCCCTCAAAAACCCTTTCTGGATATTTCAAGCTTTTGAAATATTTACAAAGGAAATATTCTCCAAAAATTCCAAGAAAATTCTATCATGTCACATATGACATGTGTAATGATCGTACCAAGTACCATGTCATGGAGAATAGTATAACCCCATGAAATCCCCTCAAAACTATTTCTGTCAATTTTGAAGTTTGAGCAACTTTACATTGCCAAACATGTCCAAATGTTCTAGAAATTGGTGCACATGCTCAAATGGTCTAATTATTCATCTCTACCAAATGGCAAAAGTTGGAGAGAATGTTATCTTGATCAAGTGCCCCAAAACCCTCTCTGACCAGAATCAAATTTGAACAACTTTGTGCTACCAACTTTCTCTCCTTGACCCCAACTTTCGTGATCATGTTCACATGACCAAATGAGGCCACTACACCAAGTGGTGCATCAAGGGGAAGTGGTTTTATCAACTAGATCTACACAAGTCCATTTCTGTTGATTTCTAGGGTTTACAAATGTTACATTGGGAACTTTGCCCAAATAAGCTCAAAATGGGTGTAAGGCCCTAATTATATGTGCAATTTCACCCTGTGGGGTCTCCTGCCAAATGGAGTTCATTTGCTTAACCAAACAAGCATCAAACACCTTCTGCCATTTTACTAAAACCCCTGTTTTGACCTCTTCCACTCTTCTCCATGGCCTCCACTTTTTACCACAGCCCCTCCTAGTCCCCTTTCACCTCCAGTAGCAATGGAAAATCCATAGCTCAATTATTGGAGGGGTAAAACCCCACTTCCTCTCTCTGGACATCCATTTTCTCTCTCTCCCTCAACCTCTCTCCTCTCCTACTAGCTCTCCAGGGCATCCAATGCCTCTCCACACTTCTTTACTACCCCCTAGCACTACCAGACAATAGTGGCCGCGCCCACATTGCCAAAACATTGGCCATGCCGGCCAAAGACACGCTCTAGAGCGCGCTACAGTGCGCTCTGGCACTGTAGCCGCCCACGACCAAGCACTCCCGGCCACCTCGGGCCTCCCCAGCGCGCCCGACGATGTGCCTCGGCATCTGCGTCATGCTAAACCCCTGTCCCCCTCCTCCCTCTCCCTCCTATGGCCTCCCTCGCACGTGCGCCGGCCGCCTGCAAGCTCCAATGCATGGCCTCACATGCACAAGCTCTCTGGAGCCTTCCCCGCTCCTCCCATTCCCTCCTCTGGACGTGGACCTGATCCACGAACGGCCTGGACTCGTTCATGAGAGCCCTCATGGCCTCTGGCCTCGCCCGTGACCTCGCCGGCGCACTGCCCCGCTGTGCACCTCGCCTCCTTCTATTTAAAGCCACCCGAGCCCCCTCTCTGCGCCTCCTTCGCTCTCTCTCTCTCTCCGTTATGCCCCCAGGCCAACCCATTACTCCTCTCGTGCTCCCATTCAACTCCACGGCCGAGAACCTTGCCGCCGGCCACCGCTCAAATTCGAGCTCTCCCGTGCTCCTCTCTCCCTTCTACCTGCACCACAGCACCTCTCACCACCCCATGGCCCCCTTCCGGGCTCTACTTCTTCTTATCCAAGGCAGCGACACCGTGCTCCAACCTCACCATCGCCTCCGTCCGCTGCAGGCGATGCATCGCTCGCATCCGGCCACCCCAGTAGTCGTGGCGCACCTCGGCGGATGCACCACGCTCCCCTGAATCCGTCGGTGTACTGGGTATCGCCGGAGATGGCCAGTGCCGCTGGGGAGAGCGCCGGCGCCCTCTCGGCCTCGCCTCCTCTGTTCCCGTCGTGCCGCGCAAGAGGTTGAAGGCGACCTGCCGCTGGGGCCCACGCGTCAGCGACCCAGTGGGCGGGCCCGCCCGTTTAACTGGAGACGGCTTCCGCCGTTACCATCTCTCCCGCACGAAGGCGTATTTCCAGGAAGCCACCTTCGACGTGGCCCCTGCGCACATGCAGCCGAGCCGCTGGGCCGGGCCGCTGCCTATCTCTCGCCTTGCGTGCATGATAAGGGTAAAGCCCCTTTCCCTTTTTCTTTTTCCCAGTAGACTTCAAAAGCACTTAAATAAATCAAATCAACTCCAAATTTGATGATTCAAATTTCTAGTAGTTTCTAAATTCATTCCCTATCACATGGTGCTACTTGCACATTTTTGCAGAAATATTTCTATCCCAAATAATTAGCAAATCCTACTTTTCCATTTCTTTGATAAACTTTAGAAAATCACAGAGAGCCCTTTTTTGATCCAAATTCCATGATTCAAAATCCTAGATGTCTATAAGTTCAAAACTTAGTTTTTTGAACATTTGTACTAATACTTTCTGTATCACCTCAAATAATGGTCTATTTCTTCATATTTGTCAACTTTGTAAATTCATAGGAAAATCATTTCAACTCGAAATCGAGTGAAACCAATTCCTAGATGCTTCTAAAATCATCCTTTGTTAAATGGGTACCTTTGCTCATTTTTTCAAAAATATGTTTCTGTCCACTTCTTGCAATTCCATAAACCCCTTGATTCCATCATATCTAAATGTTTAGAAATATCCATTGATCCACTTCCAATGAAATCACTTTGGTCATTCCTCATGTCACCAGAGCTATCCTAGAAAAGTCAAATCAATATTTTTGGAGCACTTTTATTTTCTACCTTGTTGTGTTGCTTATTGTGGTTGCTTTCAACGATAGTTGACGAAGTAGACAAAATGCTCGGAGTTGGACCAGAGATATTTGAAGACCTCGAAGACTTTGTTAAAACAGGCAAGCAGCCCTTTGACCATGTCTATGAAACCCTTTTTATGCATTTCATATAGCACTTTATTATTGTTGCATCGGAATCATGATGAGAGGGTAGCCACTATGGTGGGTTGCCTTCATTTCCTCCTTGTTGATACTTGCATTGTGCATGACCCTACCTCCTTATGAGGGTTATGCCGGTGGGAATAGATAGGATGCTAAAGTAGTGCTACGCAAAAAGGGACGGGAAAATGCATGGTGATGGAGACAAGTACTTTCAAAGGACTTTTCGGAAACCCCGTCGGGTGCCACTTATGCCCGAGGGAGACAATGAGATGGGTAACCGCTTGATGACGAAGTGGTGTACCGAGGCAAGTGTGTGTGTTGTTTTCGAAAACGGATTAGATTTAAGATTTGTCGACTGTCCCAACCATACATGCGCAACCACTCTACCCTTATATGGGAAAGGGCATTATTGATTACCTAGACCGATACTAGCCTGGACCCCGCATTACTAGTGACGGGGGAGAGTTGGTGCTCTCTCTCGGGACGGGGCCGTGCCAGGTAGGGCGGCCAAGAACATTTTTATGGGGCACCGGACACACCGTTGGTACCCCGTGCCAGTGGTACATGATGAATATAGGAGCGAGGCTCCACAATTTCAAGTTGTGAAATGTTAGGCACGGGGGTTACTACCAATCGAGTGGACTCCATGTTAGTGTTGTCTAGGGAAAGATAGTGATCGGGTGCTTACCCCGGGTACTTGAGGTACCGCGGGTCGTGGATGACACGGAAGTTCCCCGGATCTTGTGGGTAAAGTGTGCAACCTCTGCAGAGTGTAAAACTATTCGAATAGCCGTGTCCACGGTCAAGGACAGTTGGGCGGTGCTGCTTAAACTACGTCCACATGTTTTCAAACCAGTGTGAGTGTTCGGATAAGTGGGAAGAACTACTTGGGTCAAGTCAAAGGACTTGACATGATTGAGTTGGGTTGGTGCCCACTCTATTTATGTTGATATCTGCAACATGTCCTCTTGGTTACTTGAATTCTCCTGATGCATGTCTTACGAGTTGTTGAACATGTCATTGCACTCAAAAACTAGCTTTCCGCAAAAATTTACCTATATCATGCATTGTTGTATCTTGAACCAAAACATGGGTTGCTTGCGAGTACATTCAAAGTACTCATTGGCTTGCCACTGGTTATTTTATTGGCCAGGCATGAAAGAACAGGATATAATGAAGAGTACCTTGGTGACGAGCATGCGAGCTAGGACGCTTCCCAGTCAGAATGCCTATAGGGTTAAGGCAGATGGCATGGGTCCAAGTTATCGATGAAGATTTCCGCTGCGATGTTATACTCAAGACTTGACCATAATGGTCCTACTTGCATAATACGGTATGTATGGATGTAAGACTCTTGTTATTCAGCTTCTGTGTGTTCAGTGAGCATTGATCTCTGGGATCACTGTACACGTGCATTCGGTGATCACGACTTATGAGTCGGGGTCCCCACTGAGCTGGTATCAGAGCCATCCTGACTGTAGGAAGCCTTAGTTAGCATGGTTGTTAGTTAGGGTAAAACTATTTCCAAAACTACTACTAGTTTTCAAAACTATCTATACTTCTCTTCCCTTCTCAGTTTTTTGAAAACTAAGGTATACTTTTCTTATTGATCTCTTCCCCTTCAAAACCTTTGGTCGCTAGAACCCTTATGCCCCTGACCACTGGATTCCTTGTAATCCTCGTGGATAATCTAGAAGGAAGATGCCTTGCCAGACATTCACCCACATCTCCTGAACACAAGATTGGCGACATCACAACAAGAAGATACCAACAGAAGATACATCCTCGAGGCATGAGGACCTGAAGACCCAGGAGATGGTGACACCCTTGACACTGCCCCAAGATGATGCAACCTTAGCCTACGACGATCAGGGCATAGGATATGCAAGGTCATGATATACATCGCTAATAGGGTAACCCTATCACTACCGTTGTTGTATCGGCGACCACCGGTGGATGAGAACCTAGCCATTTTGTCCGCCTCACTATAGTGAGCAGGAAAACGGTTCTCTTCATCCCCCGCTCTCGGTGATGATATTGTCAACAATGTGTCTGACGAATTGGACCTCTATTATGCCTTGTTAATACCATTGCATAAGGGATTACCTACTTGGTACCATCGACGCCTTAGAAGACAAAAAGGGATTGTCATGATTAAGAAGACAACAAAAGACCGAGTTAATGCCTGCTACGAGAAGCCCCCTTCACCCCATCACTTCAACAGGCGAGAAGTTGTTGAAGAATCTTCAGGCTCAACCCGGATTGTTTCATCGAACAACTACAAGAGACATAGCAACACCTGAGGAAAACCCAGAAGACTGCACACGAGGCACGAAGTAAAGCACGACTACTTAGTCCGAGAACCCCTAGGGTAGGATGAGTCATGTACCCCCCTATGCGCAATCGAGTCCGTATGATGGTTCGAATAGAACCATGATTGTGTGTTGCTTGTTTTTATTTGATTGTGTTTTGATATCAGCCACCCTTTTGCCCTAGGCAACTAGTATGCGGCTATATCACCTGCCTTATCTTATTGTTTGTGTTTGGCCCTTTCAGCCGTTGTGTGTTTGCACTTGCACTATAGAACCCCCTTTAGGCATTCCCCTCCTCTATGCTACTTTTCCACTCGCATCTATTTCATCAACTGAAGATCAGCAAGACAAGATGCACCAAGGATTCTACTTCGGCGACCAACTAGCACTGAAGAACTTTTCTAGAGCTGCCCTGACCAAGTGAAACCCCGTAGAGTTACATTTAACCCTCCAGACTAGAAACCCATTCCTAGACCCTTCGGGACTTCACAAGATACCCCAGCTCGAGTCCTTAACCCTGTGCTTAACCCACAGAATTGCAAGAGAACCAGTTAAGCCTCTATAAACCTTGCACAGCACTGGGACCATTATGGAACTAGTGGACATAGTGAGCAAGCACATTGTCACCCTAATATAGCACAAGAACTGACGATGCCATAAGGAAGACCAATTTGAGGATACAAGAATAGAGGACTAGATAGCATAATTGGCATCTCAGAAACTGTGCTCAAGGATGGGACGATAAACATTCACTCGCACACTAGAATCCTTGAAACCCTTACGCCCTACCAAGCCACAACATGGTCGGATCATGACCATGGGTCTTGACTCTAGATCAAGAACACCTTGGCCAATGATCAACCATGACCATCACCAATGCCTCAGCCTACTTTACGTACCCCATAGACTTCATGGAGTGCTTGGACAAGTTAGTTGTCGTCTTTCTTTGATGACATACTTGTCTAACCGAAGCCGAAAGAAGAATCGTTGAGCTGGTCAAGGAACATCTGAAGATCGCCATGTCAAGGAGGAAGAACTATACCAACCACTACCGTCAAGAAGTGAACTTCCTCATCGAAGGCCATGTGTATCTGCAAACCACTCCTCTCTAAGGGACCAAGCATTTCCCTGACAAGGAAACCCACACCAAGATTCATTGACCCTCTTCGAGATCACTCCAAGGTTCAACAACCCCCCTTGAGATCACTTCGAGACGAAGAGTAGACGGCTACCAGCTGGAGTTACCACCTGAGTTACCCACTGTGCACAATGTTTTCCACGCGACGCACCCGCGAAAGTGTTTTCAACTTCCTAACTAGCCCGACCTCTACAAGGACATCGATCACCGAGCCATCGACCTCCAGCCCAATATGACCTACGCGAGAGCCCCAATTGCAATGTGGATCAAGCAGGACGACAAACACGAAACCACGCTATCGAGTACTTCAAGGTTCAATGGAGCACCAAACGGAAGCAGAAGCAGTATGAGGACGTGAAGACTACCCCAAATCCAAGTTTCCGTATTCCTTTCGGCGCCTAGTCTGGGAATCTCGGGGACGAGATTCTTGTAAGGGGGTAGGTTTGTCACACCCTGATTTTCATGCCACAACACTTAAGCTAATAAATCATGATAAAATGTGGTTTGACAAAAACTTTTGAGTGTTTTGGACCTTGCCTTGATTGGTTTTTGTTTGCTGTTTGCAAGTGCTCTAAAAATCAAATAAATCCTCCAACTCCTATACTTCATCTCCTTGCTCCAAACTCTTGAACCAATGATCATGCCATGTGTATAGAGAAATATAGTATTTTCTTACCAAAATAATTTGGCCAAAAAGTATTTTCAAAATTAGTTTTCCAAAAACCCCTGAATTAAGATTTGTACTGCAAGTACTTAATTCAGGGCAGTAAAAATCTTTCCAAAAATATGTTTGACTCCTATTAGATATAGGATACCCAGAAAACACAAAAATTTAATTTTAAAAGTTATTTTCCTATTTTATTTAAAGGCTTTTTCTTAAGGCCAGAAATGGTCTTAAATAGGTTAAAATTATTTTAAAGCTTTAAAAATATTTGAGAAAAATTAGGGAGACTCAATGGACATATATTGTCCATATATATGAGTTTGAACACATGGTCATGTTCAAAATATTGGTCAAATCCCTCAAAAACCCTTTCTGGATATTTCAAGCTTTTGAAATATTTACAAAGGAAATATTCTCAAAAAATTCCAAGAAAATTCTATCATGTCACATATGACATGTTTGATGATCGTGCCAAGTGCCATGTCATTGAGAATAGTATAACCCCATGAAATCCCCTCAAAACTATTTCTGTCAATTTTGAAGTTTGAGCAACTTTACATTGCCAAACATGTCCAAATGTTCTAGAAATTGGTGAACATTCTCAAATGGTCTAATTATTCATCTCTACCAAATGGCACAAGTTGGAGAGAATGTTATCTTGATCAAGTGCCCCAAAACCCTCTCTGACCAGAATCAAATTTGAACAACTTTGTGCTACCAACTTTCTCTCCTTGACCCCAACTTTTGTGAGCATGTTCACATGACCAAATGAGGCCACTACACCAAGTGGTGCATCAAGGGGAAGTGGTTTTCTCAACTAGATCTACACAAGTCCATTTCTGTTGATTTCTAGGGTTTACAAATGTTACATTGGGAACTTTGCCCAAATAAGCTCAAAATGGGTGTAAGGCCCTAATTATATGTGTAATTTCACCCAGTGGAGTATCCTGCCAAATGGAGTTCATTTGCTTAACCAAACAAGCATCAAACACCTTCTGCCATTTTACTAAAACCCCTGTTTTGACCTCTTCCACTCTTCTCCATGGCCTCCACGTTTTACCACAGCCCCTCCTAGTCCCCTTTCACCTCCAGTAGCAATGGCAAATCCATAGCTCAATTATTGGAGGGGTAAAACCCCACTTCCTCTCTCTGGACATCCATTTTCTCTCTCTCCCTCAACCTCTCTCCTCTCCTACTGGCTCTCCAGGGCATCCAATGCCTCTCCACACTTCTTTACTTCCCCCTAGCACTACCAGACAATAGTGGCCGCGCCCACATTGCCAAAACAATGGCCATGCCGACCAAAGACACGCTCTGGAGCGTGCTACAGTGCGCTCTGGCACTGTAGCCGCCCACGACCAAGCACTCCCGGCCACCTCGGGCCTCCCCAGCGCGCCCGATGATGTGCCTCGGCGTCTGCGTCATGCTAAACCCCTGTCCCCCTCCTCCTTCTCCCTCCTATGGCCTCCCTCGCATGCGCGCCGGCCGCCTGCAAGCTCCAATGCACGGCCTCACACGCACAAGCTCTCTGGAGCCTTGCCCGCTCCTTCCCTTCCCTCCTCTAGACGTGGACCTGATCCACGAACGGCCTGGACTCGTTCACGAGAGCCCTCACGGCCTCTGGCCTCGCCCGTGACCTCGCCGGCGCACGGCCTCGCTGTGCACCTCGCCCCCTTCTATTTAAAGCCACCTGAGCCCCCTCTCTGTGCCTCCTTCGCTCTCTCTCTCTCCTGTATGCCCCCAGGCCAACCCATTACTCCTCTCGTGCTCCCATTCAACTCCACGGCCGAGAACCTTGCCGCCGGCCACCGCTCAAATTCGAGCTCTCCCGTGCTCCTCTCTCCCTTCTACCTGCACCACAGCACCTCTCACCACCCCATGGCCCCCTTCCGGGCTCTATTTCTTCTTATCCAAGGCAGCGACACCGTGCTCCAACCTCACCATTGCCTCCGTCCGCTGCGGGTGATGCACCGCTCGCATCCGGCCACCCCAGTAGTCGTGGCGCACCTCGGCGGATGCACCACGCTCCCCTGAATCCGTCGGTGTACTGGGTATCGCCGGAGATGGCCAGTGCCGCCGGGGAGAGCACCGGCGCCCTCTCGGCCTCGCCTCCTCTGTTCCCGTCGTGCCGCGCGGGAGGTTGAAGGCGACCTGCCGCTGGGGCCCACGCGTCAGCAACCCAGTGGGTGGGCCCGCCCGTTTAAGTGGAGACGGCTTCCGCCGTTACCGTCTCTCCCGCGCGAAGGCGTATTTCCAGGAAGCCGCCTCCGACGTGGCCCCTGCGCACGTGCAGCCGACGCTGGGCCGGCCCGCTGCCTATCTCTCGCCTTGCGTGCATGATAAGGGTAAAGCCCCTTTCCCTTTTTCTTTTTCCCGGTAGACTTCAAAAGCACTTAAATAAATCAAATCAACTCCAAATTTGATGATTCAAATTTCTAGTAGTTTGGAAATTCATTCCCTATCACATGGTGCTACTTGCACAATTTTGCAGAAATATTTCTTTCACAAATAATTAGCAAATCCTACTTTTCCATTTCTTTGATAAACTTTAGAAAATCACAGAGAGCCCTTTTTTGATCCAAATTCCATGATTCAAAATCCTAGATGTCTATAAGTTCAAAACTTAGTTTTTGAACATTTGTTCTAATACTTTCTGTATCACCTCAAATAATGGTCTATTTCTTCATATTTGTTAACTTTGTAAATTCATAGGAAAATCATTTCAACTCCAAATCCAGTGAAACCAATTCCTAGATGCTTCTAAAATCATCCTTTGTTAAATGGGTACCTTTGCTCATTTTTTCAAAAATATGTTTCTGTCCACTTCTTGCAATTCCATAAACCCCTTGATTCCATCATATCTAAATGTTTAGAAATATCCATTGATCCACTTCCAATGAAATCACTTTGGTCATTCCTCATGTCACCAGAGGTATCCTAGAAAAGTCAAATCAATATTTTTGGAGCACTTTTATTTTCTACCTTGTTGTGTTGCTTATTGTGGTTGCTTTCAACGATAGTTGACGAAGTAGACGAAATGCTCGGAGTTGGACCAGAGATATTTGAAGACCTCGAAGACTTTGTTAAAACAGGCAAGCAGCCCTTTGACCATGTCTATGAAACCCTTTTTATGCATTTCATATAGCACTTTATTATTGTTGCATCGGAATCATGATGAGAGGGTAGCCACTATGGTGGGTTGCCTTCATTTCCTCCTTGTTGATACTTGCATTGTGCATGACCCTACCTCCTTATGAGGGTTATGCCGGTGGGAATAGATAGGATGCTAAAGTAGTGCTACGCAAAAAGGGACGGGAAAATGCATGGTGATGGAGACAAGTACTTTCAAAGGACTTTTCGAAAACCCCGTCGGGTGCCACTTTTGCCCGAGGGAGACAATGAGATGGGTAACCGCTTGATGATGAAGTGGTGTACTGAGGCAAGTGTGTGTGTTGTTTTCGAAAACGGATTAGATTTAAGATTTGTCGACTGTCCCAACCATACATGCGCAACCACTCTACCCTTATATGGGAAAGGGCATTATTGATTACCTAGACCGATACTAGCCTGGACCCCGCATTACTAGTGACGGGGGAGAGTTGGTGCTCTCTCTCGGGACGGGGCCGTGCCAGGTAGGGCGGCCAAGAACATTTTTATGGGGCACCGGACACACCGTTGGTACCCCGTGCCAGTGGTACGTGATGAATATAGGAGCGAGGCTCCACAATTTCAAGTTGTGAAATGTTGGGCACGGGGGTTACTACCAATCGAGTGGACTCCATGTTAGTGTCGTCTAGGGAAAGATAGTGATCGGGTGCTTACCCCGGGTACTTGAGGTACCGCGGGTCGTGGATGACACGGAAGTTCCCCGGATCTTGTGGGTAAAGTGTGCAACCTCTGCAGAGTGTAAAACTATTCGAATAGCCGTGTCCACGGTCAAGGACAGTTGGGCGGTGCTGCTTAAACTACGTCCACATGTTTTCAAACCAGTGTGAGTGTTCGGATAAGTGGGAAGAACTACTTGGGTCAAGTCAAAGGACTTGACATGATTGAGTTGGGTTGGTGCCCACTCTATTTATGTTGATATCTGCAACCTGTCCTCTTGGTTACTTGAATTCTCCTAATGTATGTCTTACGAGTTGTTGAACATGTCATTTCACTCAAAAACTAGCTTTCCGCAAAAAAAATTCTATATCATGCATTGTTGTATCTTGAACCAAAACATGGGTTGCTTGCGAGTACATTCAAAGTACTCATTGGCTTGCCACTGGTTATTTTATTGGCCAGGCATGAAAGAACAGGATATAATGAAGAGTACCTTGGTGATGAGCATGCGAGCTAGGATGCTTCCCACTCAGAATGCCTGTAGGGTTAAGGCAGATGGCATGGGTCCAAGTTATCGATGAAGATTTCCGCTGCGATGTTATACTCAAGACTTGACCATAATGGTCCTACTTGCGTAATACGGTATGTATGGATGTAAGACTCTTGTTATTCAGCTTCTGTGTGTTCAGTGAGCATTGATCTCTGGGATCACTGTACACTTGCATTCGGTGATCATGACTTATGAGTCGGGGTCCCCACAGCCACGTGGCGTCCCATGACTCGTCAGCGCATTTGATGGTGCCGTCTGTTGCCGTCAGACGGAAAAACACTGCCGATGGCTAAACTATGACCCTGGCCGTCGGCATAGGTCCCTATGCCGACGGCTATACTACGCCGACGGTCTGACTAGACTAAACTGACGATATCTACGCCGACGGGTCTATGCCGATGGCAAAGGACTTATGCCAACGGCCCCTGGCCGTAGGCATAGACCGCGAGTCCGGTAGTGGTGGTTGTCTGAGTAGTCTGGATGTTGGAGCGAATCAAGGAGATAGAATAGGTGCATGCAAGTAGATGGTTAGCTCCCCTCAAAAAAAGTAGATGGTTAGCTTAGTGAATGGCTTAGTGGGATAAGTGGCCGAGTGTGCAGGCTAGGATAGTGCGTGCGTGAGTGCCAGGTCCTTTGTATAAATACATTGCATTGCGTTAATAAAATGAGAGGCCGTGAGGGCCGGGAAAACAATGTAGTGTTTGTGGCTGCCAAGTAAGAGTGTCTCTGGGCAAATCTTGTGTGCTGTTTTTGGTATATGCGCACGTATGTGTTGAGTCTTCCTCTAGTGTGTGTTCTTGTCTGAAACAAAAGAGGGAGAAAGAGAGAGAGCTGTGCAAGCGCGAGGCAGTTCGGGGTGGAAGAAGAAGAGGCGCTGCGAGAGGCGGCGCCAATAAGGTGGGCATGCCAAGCTCGATCCAGCACGGGGATGCAGTGAAGCTGTTATGCAACGTGATGAGCGAGGACGTTGTGGCAAGCCTGCTGGTGTAGGAGCAACTCTCAAACGATGGCATGTACGAGTGGGTGCACGGGCCGGTGGAGCGGAAGTTGGGCAGGTTGCCGGAGCGTCACGGGGTGGTTGTGGGCCACGGCGGCTGGACGTCTAACGAGACTACGAGAGTGAGAACTTGCTGGCGCTACTGATTGGGACAGCAGCGCATGGGGAATGGGAGAAAGAGTACGCTGACCAGGTACGGGTACAGCACGACCCGCACACCAGCCATGGAGTAAATTGCAGAAAACCACAAGTTTAAGGGTTAGGTCATCAGAAAACACTAGATTACAGTTTCTTGATAAAAATTATCACCCTTTTTGTAAGCATCTTGCAAAAACCACTGATCAATGGATTAGTCTCATTTGAGCACGTTCATGATAGGTGGGCCTCCTTTTTTGCTTACGTGGCATCATTGTTTGGGTTTATAAAGCATAAAAGCCCTTAACTTTCTTCTCATCATCCCCCCTCCCCTCCCCTCTTGTGGGCAGCCGCCGCTCCCCTCACAGGAAGCCACCGTTGTTTCCTCCGCAGGCAATCGCCGCCGTTGCCGCTTCCTACGCAGGCCACCGCTGCTCCCTCCGCAGGCAACAGCCATCGTCGTTCCCTACGCAGGCAACCGCCGCCGTCGCCGCTCCCTCCACAGACCGCCGCCGTCGCTCCCTCCGCAGGCAAGCGCTGTCGTCCCCACTCCCTCCACAGACCGCCGCCATTGCTGCTCCCTACACAGGCCACCGCTATTGTCGCCCGGCACCGGATCTGCAGGCTGCCGCCGCTCCCTCCACAGGCCGTCCTTGACGAGCTGCAGTTGGTCGGCCTGTGGCGTGCCGCCGCTCCCTAAGCCCCGATGGTGCGTCCTCTCACCGGTGACGAGACCCATGGTCCGCCCCATCCACCTTCTTTCTGCTTGCGTGAGCCATGGGCGCCGTGCAACCGGTTTTGTGCACGCGAGGGCCTGATTGCGATTTTTTATTTTTGATTAAGGGATGTCTATATAGCATTGTTGGGACTAGTTTGTAAATATAGATAAAAACTCATTTGGCATGAAAAGTTATGCCACGTATGCCAAATAGGGGCCCAACTATCATAAACGCGCTCAAACGAGACTAATCCGCCGATCAGTTGGTTTTACAAAATGTTTACGAGGGAGGTGGTGTTTTTTGTCAAGAAACTGTAACCTAGTGTTTTCTAATGACCTAGTGATAACCCACAAGTATAGGGGATCAATTGTAGCCTCTTTCGATAAGTAAGAGTGTCAAACCCAACGAGGAGCTAAAGGTAGACGAAATATTCCCTCAAGTTTTATCGACCACCGATACAACTCTACGCACGCTTGACGTTCGCTTTACCTAGAACAAGTATAAAACTAGAAGTACTTCGTAGGTGTAACGGGATAGGTTTGCAAGAATATAAAGAGCACGTAAATAAAAAGTTGGGGATGTTTTAGGTAAATAAGCAATAAAGTTAGTATAGCGAGTGTGAAAAAGTGGTGGTAGGAGTTGCGAAATTGTCCCTAAGCAATTGACTGTGTTACTAGACCGACAGCAAGTTTTATGTGGGAGAGGCCACTGCTAGCATGTCATCCCTGACTTGGAATTCTATGCACTTATGATTGGAACTATTAGCAAGCATCCGCAACTACTAACATTCACTAAGGTAAAACCAAACCATAGCATTAAGATATATTGGCCCCCCTTCAATCCCGTATGCATCAATTTATATGCTAGGTTGAAGTTTCTGTCACTCTTGCCCTCCAATACATAGTCCTATCAACATACAACTAACCCTATGGTGTGATCCATGTGCGCACTCGTATGATGGGCACCAAAGGACAACAACATAACCACAAGCAAATTAAACCAATCATAGCAATTCACCAATTACCGATAGGATAACGAAAATCTACTCAGACATCATAGGATGGCAACACATCATTGGATAATAATATGAAGTATAAAGCACCATGTTCAAGTAGAGGGTATAACGGGTTGCGGGAGAGTGGACCGCTGTAGATAGATGGGGGAAGGTGATGAAGACGTTGGTGAAGATGACGGAGGTGTTGGTGTAGATCGCCGCCACACGATGATGGCCCCGGCGGCGTTCCGGCGCCAACGGGAGAGAGGGGGAGAGAGCCCCCTTCTTCTTCCTTGACCTTCTCCTTAGATGGGAGAAGGGTTTCTCCTCTGGTTCATGGCCTCCATGGCTATGGAGGGGCGAGAGCCCCTCCGAGATTGGATATGTTTCTCTGTCTCTCTCTGTTTCTGCGTTCCAGTTTCTGACCTTTCACCGTTTCTTATATTCTCGGAGATCCGTAACTCCGATTGGACTAAAAATATAACACGATTTCTATCTGGATATTTGCTTTCTTGCTGCAAAAGAAGGGCACCAACCGCCTAACGAGGTGGCCACGAGGGCCCAGGGCTCGCCTGACCCCCTGATGCGCGCCCCCCGCCTCGTGGCCCCCTCGGGCATCGTCTCACGTTGATTCTTCTTCCCAAAAATAACATATATTCCAAAAAAATTCTCTGTCAGTTTTTATCCCATTTGGACTCCGTTTGATATGGATTTTCTGCGAAACAAAAAACATGCAAGAAACAGGAACTGGCATTGGATCAATATGTTAGTCCCAAAAATAGTATAAAAAGTTGCCAAAAGTATATGAAAGTTGTATAATATTGGTATGGAACAATAAAAAAATGATAGATACGATGGAGACGCATTAGCATCCCTAAGCTTAATTCCTGCTCGTCCTCAAGTAGGTAAATGATAAAAAAGATAATTTTTTATGTGGAATGCTACCTAACATAATCTTGATCATGTAATCTAATCATGGCATGAATATTAAGACACGAGTGATTCAAAGCAATAGTCTAACATTTGACATTAAGACAATAATACTTGAAGCATACCAACCAAGCAATTATGTCTTCTCAAAATAACATAGCCAAAGAAAGCTCATCCCTACAAAATCATATAGTTTGGCTATGCTTCATCTTCGTCACACAAAATGCTCCCATCATGCACAACCCTGATGACAAGCCAAGCAATTGTTTCATACTTTAGTATTTTCAAACTTTTTCAACCTTCATGCAATATATGAGCGCGAGCCATGGACATCGCACTATAGGTGGAATAGAATATGATGATGGAGGTTGTGTGGAGAAGACAAAAAAGGAGAAAGTCTCACATCGACGCGGCTAACCAACAGGCTATGGAGATGCCCATCAATTGATGTCAATGCGAGGAGTAGGGATTGCCATGCAACGGATGCACTAAGAGCTATAAGTGTATGAAAGCTCAGACTGGAAACTAAGTGGGTGTGCATCCAACTTGCTTGCTCATGAAGACCTCGGGCATATGAGGAAGCCCATCATCGGAATATACAAGCCAAGTTCTATAATGAAAATTCCCACTAGTATATGAAAGTGATAACTCAAGAGACTCTCTGTATGAAGAACATGGTGCTACTCTGAAGCACAAGTGTGGTAAAAGGATAGTGACATTGCCCCTTGAGGGAGTCCTGGATTAGAGGGTCTCCGGACAGCCGCACTATATCCTTTGGTCGAACTGTTGGACTATGAAGATACAAGATGGAAGACTTCGTCCCGTGTCCGGATGGGACTCTCCTTGGCGTGGAAGGCAAGCTTGGCAATACGGATAAGTAGATCTCCTCCCTTGTAACCGACTCTGTGTAACCCTAGCCTCCTCTGGTGTCTATATAAACCGGAGGGTTTAGTCCGTAGGACAACAACAATCATACCATAGGCTAGCTTCTAGGGTTTAGCCTCTACGATCTCGTGGTAGATCAACTCTTGTAATACTCATATCATCAAGATCAATCGAGCAGGACATAGGCTATTACTTCCATCAAGAGGGCCTGAACCTGGGTAAACATCGTGCCCCCTACCTCATGTTACCATCCGCCTTAGACGCACAGTTCGGGACCCCCTACCCAAAATCCACCGGTTTTGACACCGACATTGGTGCTTTCATTGAAAGTTCCATTGTGCCGTCACCGTAAAGGCTTGATGGCTCCTTCGATCATCGGTAACGATGCTGTTCAGGGTGAGGTTTTCCTCCCCGAACAGATCTTTGTATTCGGTGGCTTCACGCTGCGGGCCAACTCACTTGGACATCTGGAGCAGATCGAGAGCTACGCCCCTGGCCATCATGTCAGGTTCGGAAACTTAAACTACACCGCCGACATCCGCGGAGACTTGATCTTCGACGGATTCGAGCCCATGTCAGGTGCGCTGCACAATCACGACGAGCATAACGTAACTCTGCCGTCGGATAGTGTTCGGGATATCGCATCTGCAACTACTCCGACCCTCAATCCGGAGCAAAGTGCGCCATCCGAGGACAGGTGGATAGACCCCGCCATGGAGGCCGCACTCTCAGTGGCGATAGAGCCGAATACTGACTTCACCCCTTGCGAGAGCCGTGTTGCTGAACCATTGGATTCTTCCCCGGCCATAGGCTCCGAGCCGCCTGTGTCCGTGCCTATCGAATCCGATTGGGCACCGATCATGGAGTTTACCTCCGCGGATATCTTTCAGCACTCGCCTTTCGGTGATGTGCTAAATTCATTAAGGTCTCTCTCCTTGTCAGGAGAACCTTGGCTGAACTATGTCTGGCTAGAAGGGGATGCGGACGACGAAGAAATTCGCTGCCCACCCACCACCCACTTAGTAGCCACTGTCGACGATTTAACCGACATGCTCGATTTCGACTCTGAAGAGATCAACGGCATGGACGACGATGTAGGAGAGGAATGGGAACCAGTTCCCACAGAGCACTGGACAACCACTTCATCACATGACATATACATGGTGGATACACCTAAGAAGGCAATGGCGACAAGACAGCGGAGGATGACCCCTCCAAGAAGAAAACAAAGCGTCGGCATAGGCGCCGCCCCAAATCCCGCCTCGGCAAAAACAGCGATAACAGCGCAAGAGAAGATAACACTCCAGTCGACTCCAGAGGAAACGACGACCACATTGACCCGGCGACAGAGAACGATGAAACTGCCAACGGCGAACATAGTACGGATCCGATGTCCAAACACGGCGACGCCACAGATAAACCTCATCAACCCCCCTCTGGGAGGAAAACAGTTCGGATGAAGATGCACACATCATCCCAGAAAGGCACTTGGAACAAGAGAACCTCCGCAGCAGGCTTATTGCCACAACGAGGAGTCTGAAGAAGCAGAAGCAAAGGCTTAAGGCCGCACAAAATACGCTCAACAGTAGGTGGAACAAAGTGCTCGACAACGAAGAAAAGTAAGGTGACAGTTACCACAAAAAGAGCTATCCAAAGCACAAGCTATTACCTGAATTCGATGATGAGGCCTTAGAGCCCACACAGCCGAAAAATAAAACGGCCAACCGGCCGGATCAACCACCTTGTGGCCACGATAGAGCGGCTAACAAGGCCGCACATAAGTCAACACACGATCTACGTGAGGACTTGCGCCAAACATCTAGAATGACCAGATCCATCTATGGATCTAGGAAGCGCGCTCTGTCACAAAATCAAAACCGAATACTACAACCGTCCGAACGCCATGATACTTCCAAATACAGGGGTGCCGCACACCCCCTATGTTTCACCGATGAGGTGCTGGACCATGAATTTCCAGAAGGATTCAAACCAGTGAACATAGAGGCGTACGACGGGACCACAGACCTTGGGGTCTGGATTGAGGACTTTATCCTCCATATCCATATGGCTCACGGAGGCGATCTCCACACCATCAAGTACTTTCCTCTCAAGCTTAAAGGACCAGCTCAACACTGGCTGAAAAGCCTCCCCGAAAACTCAATTGGAAGTTGGGAGGAGCTCGAGGATGCTTTTTGGGCTAATTTTCAAGGGACCTATGTCCGACCTCCGGATGCAGATGATTTAAGTCATATAATTCAACAGCCCGGAGAGTTAGCCCGAAAGCTTTGGAACAGGTTTCTCACTAAGAAGAACCAAATCGTCGACTGTCCGAACGCCGAAGCCTTAGAAGCTTTCAAGCACAGCGTCTGAGACGAATGGCTCGCCAGACACCTCGGCCAAGAAAAACCGAGAACAATGCAGCCCTGACAAGCCTCACGACCCGCTTTTGCGCGGGCGAAGATAGTTGGTTAGCCCGCAGTAGCACCAGCGACCCAAGCACATCCGAAGTCAGGGATGGCAATGGAAAACCACGACGCAGTAAAAGCAAGCATTAAAATAAAGAAGACAACCCAGATAATACGGCGGTAAACGCCGGATTCAGGGGCTCTCGACCAGGTCAGCGGAAAAAGCCTTTCAAAGGTAGCAGAGATGGACCATCCAGCCTAAACAAGATTCTAGACAAAATATGTCAGATTCATGGCACCCCCGATAAACCTGCAAATCACACCCACAGAGAATGATGGGTCTTCAAGGAGGCCGGTAAGCTAAACGCCGAACACAAGGGGATGGAGACACCAAGCGAAGACGAGGACGAACCTCGCCAGCAAAGCACTGGAGAACAGAAAAAATTCCCACCAGAGGTTAAAACAGTAAACATGATCCACATGACGAAGAGGAGAAGCAAACATGCACTTTGATACATATGCGCTGTAGAGCCCGTCACCCCTAAGTTCAAACCCTGGTTGGCCTGCCCGATCACTTTTGATCGCAGGGATCACCCGGCAAGCATTCGGCATGAAGGATTAGCTACCTTCGTGTTAGACCCAATAATAAACGGATACCATCTCACACGAGTCATAATGGACGGCGGCAGTGGCCTAAATCTGATATATCAGGACACAGTCCGTAAAATGGGGATAGACCCGACAAAAATCAACCACAGTAATACTACCTTCAAGGGAGTAATACCAGGCCCAGAGGCCCGCTCCACGGGCTCTCTAATACTAGAGGTTGTATTCGGTTCACTCGGCAACTACCGAAGTGAGAAGTTAGACTTCGACATTGCTCCATTCCGAAGCGGCTATCAAGCACTACTCGGAAGAACAGCTTTCGCTCATTTTAATGTGGTACCACATTACGCTTCTCTTAAGCTTGAGATGCCTGGTCCACGTGGCACCATCACAGTTAGTGGAGATATTGAGCATTCTCTACGCGCGAAAGAACGTGTGGCGGCTTTAACAGCCGAGCACTAGACGGCCTCACCAACCAGAATAAATGACAGGACGTCAAGACCGCGGACACGGTTCGACGAGTCCGGCACATCACTAGATATACCTGAGATTGGTTTAATGGTTAAACCTTCATAGATGGTACCAGGGGCTTCCCACATGTAATTAGGGCTAGTTCGGCTCAACTTGACTTATCTTGAATTTTAATGGTTTATCGCGAATAACCAATTTTTTGGCATGACAACTTTCACCTAAGTTCTTCTCTTTTACAAATGACAATCGTGCGGCACCCATCCAGGACACGGCACAATGAAGACACAGGTGCAGACGTGCAGTAGGGACCCGCTCAAAGGTTTATTTTCAGATTAAGACCCTGCGTAAACCTTTTTTACTGTCTCTTGTTGTTCACATCCTCCGGATACTCAATACAACCGAGAAGGATGCTGACGTTATTGGCATTTCGCCATGTCAGAATATTGCACGTACCTGGACACTCGGGGTTTATTATTAAGGGCATTGTTCAGCCCGGCATATGTTATAAAGACCGAATACCTTAGGGAGTGTTCGGCGTGCGAGTTTGGCCTTATATGCATCAGCCCGAATCATGTCTTTGGTCAAATGTTGGGTTTGCCCGGCTCCCGTGTTTTGCTACCTTACGTTCCGCTCTATCGGCTAAGGCGGCACCGAGAGAACTACTGCGATTCTGCCATGGTTCATCCGGATGAGCACCTCAGTAGAGAAAGCCAAAAACTGACTGTCATGATAAAGTGCGAGACTGGTCAACCACTCGATGACTTAGCGGAATCTTCGGGATTCCTCCGCATTAACGAAGGGCCGTTTCTCGGTCATGTATGTACGCGCACTGTATTCGGGCGAGCGCGGAGGTACCATGGGCTATATAGTAGTCCCAACGTCAAACTCCTATGGCTAAGTGAACGTGTTAAAGCAATATAGTCCGATTGCCTCGTTCACTGCACTACCACCTCCTTAATGGACCAAGACGTTGGTCAAGTGTGAATACGCATTTTTTGCGAACACCCCCGCATTATATGCGTGGGGGCTGAAGCCGACGACTGCAAACTTTTAGGTTATATACATAAATGGCCGCACAGGAGGCATCATAATACTTTCAGGCAAAAGTATAAACACAACCTTTATAATTCAATAAACATTGTTTTTACAATGGGAATACATGTCACTAGAACATAATATTCTTTGAGCACTGAGCGTCTATTGAACGAGCACCTTCAAGGACTTCTTCAAAGTAGTGGCCGGCAGATACTCGGCCTACGACCGAACTCTGGGTTGCAATAGCGGTGGCCTCCATCTCTGCCCAGTATGTCTTGACACGGGCAAGTGCCATACGCGCACCCTCTATGCACGCCGACCTCTTCATAGCGTCGATGTGCGTCACAACACCAAGGAACTGTTGCACTAAACTAAAATAACTATTTGGCCTTGGCCCTTCCGGCCACAGATGATCCACAACAGACCTCATGGCAAGCCCGGACAACCTATGGAGCTCGTCCCACTCGGCCATTCGCTCATTTAACAGCAGCGGACGCACTGGAACATTGAACTATGACCAGAATAGCTTTTCCACTTCACGATCTTTTTGATCCTTGAAGTACTCGACCGCATCAGCAACACTTGCTGCCAAATCCACGTATGCGTCTGCAGAACTCCATAGTTGATCAAGAGGGGCATACTTCGGATCCCCGAACTTCATCCGCAACAAAAAGGGCTTCCCAGCCGCGATATCTCCAGCTTGACGCAGCTCCTCCTTCACCGCTCTGATTTTGGAGCGGGCTTCCTTGGCTGCTACCATGGCCTTCTCCAGGTCCGTCGCCTTTGCTCGGCTTTCTTTTTCAAGAAGCTGGTAACGGTCGGCGGCATCTTTGAACTCAACGGCCATCTTGGCTATTTTTTCCTTGCTTTGGCAATGCGCAGCCTGTTCGGCCCTCATCTCTTCGACCGCCTTTAGAGCGGCCGCATCACTATTCCTGGCTTGTTCCTTGGCTTGGGCAAGTTCCGCCCGAAGGGTCTCCATGGCGGCAGCTCCATCTGCAGTCACAACATATTAAAGATACTGGCATCATGCTCCTATTACTATGTGTTGATCACCGGAGAAATCACATACCCTGTGCCTCATCGAGCCGCTTGTTGACAAGCACGATGTCGGCATCTGCCGCATCAAATTGCCGCTTCAGCTCGGCAAACTCATCAGTCCGGTTAGCCACCAGACCTTCAGCCACCTGCACATGAAGGTGACCTGATTATTACCTGGGACTATGGTCCTCTGATTGCCGCCGTTCTCGACGGTAACCAGAGTCTCAGGGGCTACTATCTGCATAGGGCACAACTAACGTGTGTGGTACTGTCAAAAACATACACTATTTCACGTACCTCAAAGCCTTTCAACAGACTCATAAAAGCTTCATGCAACCCGCTTTCGGCAGATGAAATCCTCTCAATCACCGTACCCATTAGCGTATGATGCGCCTCTAAGATGGGTGCTTGCTCCAGAAGATCCTTCAGTGCGCCCGATCGCACATCGGACGGTTCCGGACTCTTTCTGTTGCTCTCTTTAGGAGCCGAATACTGAGGACTTTGGGTGGCCGAAGGATTACCCTCTGGCCTTGGCGGATCATGAGAAACCCTCTGCGATGACACTTCAGGGTCGCCCGCCTCATAAGGCGGGGTGGCAGGGGGAGGTGTTTCGCTCTCCATCATCTCTGGAAGAAGATCCCCCGAAGACGAACTCTGTCGAGAAGGGCTACGATCCGAACTACAAGATATATGCTTTGGTTATTGTCTTCAGAAGTAATGTAAGATATTTTTACTATTAAGTACTTTTTGTTTACTTACAGCTCGGTAGAGGGCTGATCCCCTTGCGGGCGATTTGCGGCAAGAGTACCCTCCGAGGCAGGACCCTCTGGCAAAGATTTCTTCCCCCGTTTGGAAACCTTTGTTTTCGGGTCTTCAGAGGTGGTCCTCTTCCTTCCTTGGGGAGAGGGAATTTTAGATTCCTCTCCCTGGTTATCCTCCTTCGCGGAGGCGCTAATTCCCATGGTTTGGATGAATAATGAGTGATGCCTACTTTCAGCCTCTTTATTCCCCCCTTTATCTTCCCCTAAGGGCGCCTGATAAGGTGCCGGCTCGAGCATTCTGGCTAGTACTGGACTTGCTGAGCCTTCGGGAAGGGGGGACGAACACCTGATCATCTTCGCCTTTGTTACCTAGTCCTGGTCAAAGAGCGACTTTTCAGAATGATGTCGTGATAAATAAAAAGACAGCGTGTTCGGCCACGGGATTACTTACTTGGGTATCTAGGCGATTACAGCTTAAACCCGCATCCACGATGGTGTATGGACACTTTATTTGTGGTCTGAAGAACAATTTGTACATCTCTTCGAGCGTCATGCCAAGGAAGTGTTGAATAGTTCGTGGTCCCTCCGGGTTGAATTCCCACATACGGAGGGGTTGACGTTTGCAAGGCGGGACCCGACGAACTAGCATAACTTGCATTACCGTGACTAGGCTGACATCTCTCTTAAGGAGATCTCGGATGCGACTCTGCAATATCGGCACATCATTTACTGGCCCCTAGTCCAGCCCCTTGTTGATCCATGACGCCAGTTGTGGTGGGGGGCCCGAGCGAAAGGTAGGGGCGGCTACCCACTTGGTACTCCGGGGAGCTGTGATATAAAACCACTCCCGTTGCCATAAACTGGACACCTCTGGGAAGGAACCCTCTGGCCATGGAACATCAGCGCTTTTGCTTATTACGGCACCTCCGCACTCTGCGTGTCGCCCCTCGATGATCTTTGTCTTCACATCGAAAGTCTTAAGCCACAGGACAAAGTGTGGGGTAATGCGGAGGAAGGCCTCACATAAGACGATGAACGACGAGATGTGAAGGAGGGAATCCGGGGCCAGGTCATGGAAATCCATCCCATAATAAAACATGAGCCCCCTAACAAAGGGATCCAGAGCGAGGCCTAGCCCTCGGAGGAAGTGAGAGATGAATACAATGCTCTCGCCGGGTTCGGGAGTGGGAATGACCTGCCCTCGAGTAGGCAGCCTGTGCCAGATTTCGCCGGTCAAATACCTGGCCTCTCTTAGCTTATTGATGTATTCCTCTGTGACAGAGGAAGGCATCCACCAACCTTGAAGGTTGGATCCGAACATGGTTGAAGGTCCAAAGCGCCTGACCTGAGCCTTGGGTGTTGGAACTCGAGGCAGGGGAAGGATTCGATTGAGTATGAGAAGGAAAAAAGGATAGGCCTTGGCCTCTTTATGAAGAGGGTGAATATCAAGCGTCCTCCTCGTGGCCGTTTGGGACTTGCCTAAAATCGAGGAGTCATACCAACGGGCACGATTGGGTTACCCACGTCCGTATTGATGAGAATCCTGTAATAAGGGGGACACAATCCCTGCTTCAACAAGACGTGTCAAGAGAACCGCCTCACAATATGTGCAGTGCTGGTTGAGAAAAACGGTTCGAATAATGACCGGGCCATGACGTGATGTCATGTTGCTAAACATGTCAGCAGATTAGATTTGTGGAAATAATATTCTCTCTGTGGTGGTATATGGAACTTGTTTTGCAGAGTCGGACACTATCCTTGTGTTCAAAATCTTCTATGGAGTATTCGGAGGAAGAACCTGCCTTGCAATGCCGAACACAAATCTGCGTGCTAGACTCATCGTCATTGAAGCCTGGTTCAGGGGCTACTGAGGGAGTCCTGGATTAGGGGGTCTTCGGACAGCCGGACTATATCCTTTGGTCAGACTGTTGGACTATGAAGATACAAGATTGAAGACTTCGTCCCGTGTCCGGATGGGACTCTCCTTGGCGTGGAAGGCAAGCTTGGTAATACGGATATGTAGATCTCCTCCCTTGTAACCGACTCTGTGTAACCCTAGCCCCCTCCGGTGTCTATATAAACCAGAGGGTTTAGTCCGTAGGACAACAACAATCATACCATAGGCTAGCTTCTAGGGTTTAGCCTCTACGATCTCGTGGTAGATCAACTCTTGTAATACTCATATCATAAAGATCAATCGAGCAGGACGTAGGGTATTACCTCCATCAAGAGGGCCCGAACCTTGGTAAACATTGTGTTCCCCGCCTCCTGTTACCATCCGCCTTAGACGCACAGTTCGGGACCCCCTACCCGAGATCCGCCGGTTTTGATACCGACACCCCTTCTCTCTTTTTCTCTCAATTTGTTTTGTTTTTGTTTTGTTTTTTTGGTGGGCTTATTTGGCCTCTTCTTTATTTGGGCTTCTTTGGCCTCTTTTTTTAAGTCCGGAGTCTCATCCCGACTTGTGGGGGAATCATTGTCTCCATCGTCCTTTCCTCACTGGGGCAATGCTCTAATAATGATGATCATCACACTTTTATTTATTTACAACTCAATGTCTAGAACAAAGTATGACTCTATATGAATGCCTCCGATAGTGTACCGGGATGTGCAATGATCTAGCGTAGCAATGACATCAAAAAACTGACAGTCCATGAAAACGTCATGCTAGCTATCTTACGATCATGCAAAGCAATATGACAATGTATGCTCAAGTCATGTATATGATGATGATGGAAGTTGCATGGCAATATATCTCGGAATGGCTATGGAAATGCCATAACAGGTATGTATGGTGGCTGTTTTGAGGAAGATATAAGGAGGCTTATGTGTGATAGAGCGTATCATATCACGGGGTTTGGATGCACCGGCGAAGTTTGCACCAACTCTCGAGGTGAGAAAGGGCAATGCACGGTACCAAAGAGGCTAGCAATGATGGAAGGGTGAGAGTGCGTATAATCCATGGACTCAACATTAGTCATAAAGAACTCACATACTTATTGCAAAAATCTACAAGTCATCAAAACCAAGCACTATGCGCATGCTCCTAGTGGGATAGATTGGTAGGAAAATACCATTGCTCGTCCCCGACCGCCATTCATAAGGAAGGCAATTAAAGAAACACCTCATGCTTCAAATTTGTCACACAACGGTTACCATACGTGCATGCTACGGGACTTGCAAACTTCAACATAAGTATTTCTCAATTTCACAATTACCCAACTAGCACGACTCTAATATCACCACCTTTATATCGCAAAACTATTGCAAGGAATCAAACATATCATATTCAGTGATCTACGAGTTTTATGTAGGATTTTATCACTAACCATGTGAATGACCAATTCCTGTCATCTCTCTAAATAGATATAAGTGAAGCAAGAGAGTTTAATTCTTTCTACAAAAGATATTCCCACGCTCTAAAAAATATAAGTGAAGCAAAATAGCATTCTACAATTGGCGGTTTTCTATGTGAAGAGAAACAGGCAATCCAAACTTCAAATGATATAAGTGAAGCACATGAAGCATTCTATAAAGCCATACTCAAAATATATAAGTGAAGTGCAAAGAGCATTCTATAAATCAACCATGGACTATCTCATATTGGCATGGTGCATCAAAGAAAAGTGAAAACTAAATGCAAAAGATGCTCCAAGATTTGCACATATCACATGAACGAAACGAATCCGAAAACATACCGATACTTGTTGAAGACAGATGGGATGCCTTCCGGGGCATCCCCAAGCTTAGACGCTTGAGTATCCTTAAATATTTACTTGGGGTGCCTTGGGCATCCCCAAGCTTGAGCTCTTGCCTCTCCTCCTTCTCCTCATATTGAGACCTCCTCAATCTTTGATCACTTCATCCACACAAAACTCAACAGAAAGCTCGGTAAGATCCATTAGTATAATAAAGAAAATCACTACTCTAAGTACTGTTGCAAACCAATTCATATTTTGTTTTCGCACTGTAGCTACTATAATATAACTTTTGCATGGCTTAATCCACTGATAGAAATCGATAGTTTCATCAAAACAAGCAAACTATGCATCAAAAACAGAATCTGTCTAAAACAGGACAGTCTGTAGTAATCTGAACATTCACCATACTTCTGTTACTCCAAATATTCTGAATTTTTTTGGAAAAATAAACAATCTGTATAGAAATAAATTTCAAAAATTTTCAGAACCGTTTGACGTTCCAGTAAAAAATTTAAAATCGTGCACTACAGCCAAAGTTTCTGTCTTGCAACGCACAAACTAACAAGCAATGTAAACATCCTAAAGGAAAATCTTGGCACATTATTCTTGTTATTAAACTTTATAAAAGCACACAACAGAAATAAATGACTCTCTAAAAGTTCCGGGTTGTCTCCCTGGCAGCGCTTTCTTTAAATCCATTAAGCTAGGCATATAGTGCTGAAGTAATGGATCCACCCGGATCCGAAGGTATATCAAAGCCAGTTTTAATTAACAATGATTTGTGATTTAGTAGTGAGCACAAAGTAACATATATCAAGCAACAACGAAGTCCAACTCTCTTCCTATGCATCGGCATGTCATAAAAGAACAATTCATGCACACATAGTAAAGGCCAATGCATAGTATAAACAATTTCTTGCAATTTTATCATATTGGAAACATGGAGAGGCGGAGATGTAGTTCCTCTCTCATAATAATTGCAAGTAGGAGCAGCAAGCACATGCATATTATATCTATCAAAATCATCATGTGTAGAATTGAAATGCAACCCATCAATATAATCCTTAATAAGGGCAAATTTCTCCGATATAGTGTAGTCGGGAGAATTCAAAAAGATAATAGGACTATCATGCGTGGGTGCAATAGCAACAATTTCATGTTTAACATAAGGAACTATAGCAAGTTCATCTCCATAAGCATAATTCATATTGGATTCTTGGCCACAAGCATAGCAAGCATCATCAAAAAGGGATATTTCAAAAGAATCAACGGGATCATAACAATCATCGTAGCATTCATCCTTCGGTAAATTCGAAGGGAAATTAGACAATATATGAGTTGAAGAGTTACTCTCATTATAAGGTGGGCACGGGTAGCTAATCCGCTCTTCCTCCTTTTTTTCTTCGCTCCCCTCATCATCTTTTTCATCCAATGAGCCCACGGTTTCATCAATTCCTTCTTCCATAGACTCCTACAAAATATTAATCTCTTCTTGGACAGCGGAGGAGTCCTCAATATATGGTTTAACATAGGCATGAGAAGCATAATTATCATAACAATATTTAAGTGTGGCAAAATTTTCAAATTTTTAAAGAGTAGCATCATACTTTCCAATCAAAGAAGCAATTTCATAAGAACCTTTAAAAGCAACAAATTCTTCAATTTGTTGAACATCATAGTAATTATAAACACCCTTAGCATACAAAGATACGATTCCTTTGTCACTAAACTCACATTGGTAGGGAAGGTGTTTCTTAGGGTCTTCAGAACAACAAGTAAAATCATATGTTTCACATAAATTCCAAGCATTGCATTGCAAACGATGAATTTGATCCAGTAAAAGTTTCCCTTTTTGAGATAAGCGGTGTTACAAATAACAAGCATGCTCATCTAAAGATTTGCCCTCAACTAAGCTAGTTTGGGTTTCAGCACAAGCACATAAGGATCGAAGATGATCCAAGTAAAAAGTTTCAGGAGTGTGATAGATTTTGAGTGGTTCTTAAACCATTGGTGTACTAGGTACAACTAAATTTTTTGGTATTTTGCGTTTCCTACCCATAACTAAAGATTGAAAACAAGAACACAAAATAAAAACTACATAGTGATAAAGCAAACAAGCACAGATGAGAATATTCAACCCACGCTATAACTCCCCGGCAACGGCGCCAGAAAAAGGTCTTGATAACCCACAAGTATAGGGGATCAATGGTAGCCTCTTTCGATAAGTAAGAGTGTCGAACCCAACGAGGAGCTAAAGGTAGAACAAATATTCCCTCAAGTTTAATCGACCACCGATACAACTCTACGCACGCTTGACGTTCGCTTTACCTAGAACAAGTATAAAACTAGAAGTACTTTGTAGGTGTAACGGGATAGGTTTGCAAGAATATAAAGAGCACGTAATTAAAAACTGGGGCTGTTTTAGGTAAAGACGCAATAAAGTTAGTATAGTGAGTGTGGAAAAAGTGGTGGTAGGAGTTGCGAAATTGTCCCTAAGCAATTGACTACGTTACTAGACCGATAGCAAGTTTTATGTGGGAGAGGCCACTGCTAGCATGTCATCCCTGACTTGGAATTCTATGCACTTATTATTGGAACTATTATAAAGCATCCGCAACTACTAACGTTCATTAAGGTAAATGCCACTCTTGCCCTCCAATACATAGTCCTATCAGCATACAACTAACCCTATAGTGTGATCCACGCGTGCGCTCATATGATGGGCACCAAAGGACAGCAACATAACCACAAGCAAATTAAACCAATCATAGCAATTCACCAATTACCGATAGGACAATGAAAATCTACTCAGACATCATAGGATGGCAACACATCATTGGATAATAATATGAAGAATAAAGCACCATGTTCAAGTAGAGGGTACAGTGGGTTGCGGGAGAGTGGACTGCTGTAGATGGATGGGGGAAGGTGATGAAGACGTTGGTGAAGATGACGGAGGTGTTGGTGTAGATCGCCGTCACACGATAATGGCCCCGGCTGCGTTCCAGCGCCACCGGGAGAGGGGGGGACAGAGCCCTGTTCTTCTTCTTCTTCTTCCTTGACCTTCTCCCTAGATGGGAGAAGGATTTACCCTCTGGTCCATGGCCTCCATGGCGGCGGAGGGGTGAGAGCCCCTCCGAGATTGGATCTCTCTCTCTCTCTCTCTCTCTCTCTCTCTCTCTCTCTCTCTCTTTGTTTCTGCATTCCAGATTCTGGCCTTTCACCGTTTCTTATATTCCCGGAGACCCATAACTCCGATTGAGCTGAAATTTTAACACGATTTATATCCGGATATTGGCTTTCTTGCGGCGAAAGAAGGGCACCAACACCTTATGGGGTGGCCACGAGGGCCCAGGGCGCGTCTGACCCCCTGGGGCGCGCCCCCTGGCTCGTGCCCCCCTCAGGCATCATCTCGTGTTGATTCTTCTTCCCAAAAATCACATATATTCCAAAAAAATCTCCGTCAGTTTTGATCCCGTTTGGACTCCGTCTGATATGGATTTTCTGCGAAACAAAAAACATGCAACAAACAGGAACTGGCACTGGATACTGGATCAATATGTTAGTCCCAAAAATAGTATAAAAAGTTGCCAAAAGTATATGAAAGTTGTATAATATTGGCATGGAACAATAAAAAATTATAGATACGACGGAGACGTATCACCTAGCCCTCAAACTGGTGGTTTTCTGCAATTTACTCCCGGCCATGCGGCGATCGATGCACTGAGGGGTTCCGATGTTGCGAGAAACATGCCAAGCGATGCAGCGAGCCATTTCATGGCCTTCGTTAGCTCGAGCTTCCCGAGCGGCAAGTCGGCCGTGGACTCGGCACTGTCAGTGGCTCATCCATGTGCAGCAGCAACACTGGCACGAAAGCGGATGCGAGGCCGCGGCGACAGGAACAACAGGAGCCTGGCGAGGTGCTGCATCATCGTTGGTGTGTTGGGTGAGTGCATAGAAGGTGCTCAAGAAAATGTCACCATCGTGTGGGTAGAGACACCGGGGAGGAGAAGAGAGAAAACCGGTGACACGTCATCGGTTTTCCACACATTTCTGGTTTTGGATGAAATGTCTCTGGTTTTGAGACATGAGGGAGTAAACGTCGACAAAAAAAGATGAAGGACTAGATGTGAACTTCTTGTAAACTTGAGGGACCAAAAACATATTTTTATCTGTCATGCAGATCACTCTTGAGACCAAGCATGGCCCCGTTGCACTCTCCATCAATGCCATGTCGAGCCGCAAGGGCTCCTTGATCCTCTACTAATGCATCTCCAATGCCGACCCATAAACCTCCCACAACCGCTCGGACCGCGTTGTCCGGACCACCGAAGTGACCAAGGTCGACCTGTATCGGTCTATAGAGCGGCCGGGACACAATTTCTCTCGCAAACCAGAGACAATCATAGGGAAAGTTTGCAGGAGTCCAGACACGCTAAACATCGCTCACCGCCCCCCTGGCCCACCCAAAAGGAAGGCTGGGCCTATGCTTTTGTAGCATCCCGCACTGTTTCCGCGCCAAAATCCCCCACTCTCTTCTTCCACTCTTCGCCTGATTCCCTCTCTTTGCACCCACCCTCTCCTTCCCTCCATCGCTGATGCATGGATCCGTTGGACCTGTCGGAGATGGAGCGCACGGAGGTGCTGGAGGATCCAAGCATCACACTCGCCCGGAAGATCAGCGCGGAAACGCGGCAAAATTGTTGCGTCAAAGAAAAGGCCACAAAGAAGGAAAAGTTAAAGAAGCGTTTGGCCGCCGGTGGGCCTGGTGGTGGCGATGGGTGTTGTGGGCATGGCGCATGGAGCGGTCGGCGAGGCCGTGACCGAAACCGCTAGACGGGCGCTCCTATAGTACAGATGACGCCGTGGCCGGAGCCTTACAAGCCTCTGTACTACTATACTATCCAAGAGTCCGTGTCCAAGTATTGCAGGCACTTGAAGCATCTAATTGCATGGTGGCCTAGTGGTGCACAAATCACCGAGCAAGTAAGTTGATAACTAGTCGAATATGCTTTAGTTTTGTTGATCACTAGCCAGGCATGTTTTAGTTTTGTTGATCACTAGCCGGGCATGCTTTAATTTTGTTGATCACTAGTCGGATATGCTTTTGTTGTGTTGATCACTAGACGGACATGTATTGTTTTGTTTCTTACTAGACGGATATGCATTGTTTCACTTTGCAGCCTACTCGTGCTTGTGTGGTGTACAAAAAGTTCGAGAAGAAGTCTTTCACCATCATGCATTGTTAGTTGAAGTTGAATGGGCAGCCGAAGTGGAACATTTTTATTGCCAAGAAGGCCGCCCAACCCAATGAGGTAGAAATCGGTGACCCTACCGACCCAGCCCAAGAACCGCCAAAGAAGGTTAGAAGAAATCCGCGGGGAAAGAAGTGGGAGGAGGAGAGAGCGAAGCGAGGAGGTGTCGCGGCCAAGCTGACGAAGAGGTTCGAGGAGATTTTGGCGAAGAAGTAAGAGGCACGCGTGAGACACTCAGACATCAAGGAGGAGAGGAAAGCGGAGAGGTTCAAGCAGTTGATGGAGGCAACAGAGAAGAAGATCAAGCTAGAAGAGAGGAGGAACATGATTGAAGAGAGGGAGATGGCGCTCGAGGAGAAGAAGGCCGCGCAGAAAAGAGGGTGAAGATCGCACCCAATGCGGAAGACACCAATATCTTGACCTTGAATATCGACTCTTTGGATGTCGACGCTAAAATTATCATGCAATCCGTCCGTTACCAGATGCTGGAGCCGCAGAAAGATGAGTTGGCAGCAGTGGAAGATGAGGACATGACGGAGGCGGACATGGACGCCGACGCGGAGGCTGCCTACGCGGTGGCGACGACACCTCCTTGATCGGGAAGCATCTTCCTGGGATGGTCAGTCCAGCAGGACAATAATGCAAGGACTGTCGGACTGATATTATTTTGTATTCCAACATGTTAAAACTAAGCATATTTGCCTTCTTTTGGTTGTGATCAGGATGCGATCCGGCTCATTGTGTGGATCAATGTAAATTTGAATTTAAATTTGCTGACGGACATATCCATGCTATAGTTAGATGACGTCCTTCTACATCTATGTCTATGAACTGATCCCTTTTGTCCCCGGATGGATACGGGAGAAAATTTGCGGGTTAGATGTCATAGAAGCAACGTTAATGCACGAGCGGCGAGGAACAGCAGACCGAGTCGCGGAGAGCTCCTCCTAGCGTACGGCGGCATCTCCTCTTCGCACACCCACTCACAGCCTAACACTCGGCTATGCTGCCTTGTTGAGCGGCATGGTTGTGATAGTGCAACGTAGTGTGGAAAGAAGTCAAGAACCAAGTAGACAGGGACAGGGATAAGTCACTACTGGAATCAGCTAATTTGCCATCTGTCAGCTCTTTGCCCTCTGCTAGCTGACGGCAAAGAAGCTCTTTGCCATCAGCTACCAAAAAGCAGACGGCAAAGAAACGGCAGACGACAAAGAAGCTCTTTGCCGTCCGCAAGATCTTTGCCGTCTACCAGCAGACGGCAAAGAATCTTTGCCGTCAGCTTGCAGACAGCAAAGAGAAAGGTGGCCCCCACCCCCCGCCCATTTGGAAAAAACTTAACGGCCCACCTCTTTGCCGTCTGCCAGCAGACGACAAAGAGGCAAAAGGGCGGACGGCAAAGAGAGGCGGACGACAAAGAGGACACTATCTAACGGCCCGTACCCCCCCCCCGCCCCTCTCTGTTCTCTCCTCGCCCCGCCACCACTTCCCACCCCACCGCCGCCGCCGCCGCTCGCCGCGCGCCCCGCCTCTCGCCCCCGCCGCCGCCGCCCCGTTGGCCCCGCCGCCCCAGGCCGCCCCCGCGCCCCGGCCAGCTCCTCCACCGCCCCGCCCCCCTCCTCCACCGGCCCTGCCCCAAGTGAGCCCCCCTCCTTTTTTCTGTTTTTTCCTTTTTAGTTTTAGTTTAGATTTAGTTTTAGTTTTAGTTTTAGGTTTAGTTTTAGTTTAGTTTTAGGTTTAGATTTAGTTTTTTCCTTTTTTCTGTTTTATTAGTTTTAGTTTTATGTTTAGTTTAGATTTAGTTTTAGTTTTAGGTTTAGTTTTAGGTTTAGTTTGGTTTGAGGAAAGAAGAAGAAGAAGAGAAAAAGAGGAGAGGAGGAGAAGAAGAAGAGGAAAAAGGAAAGGAAGAAGAAGAAGAGAAGGAGGAGAAGAAAAAAGAAGAAGAGGAAGAAGAAGAAGAAAAAAGAGGAGAGGAGGAGAAGAAGAAGAGGAAAAAGGAAAGGAGGAGGAAGAAGAAGAAGAAGAAGAAGAAGAAGAAGAAGAAGAAGAAGAAGAAGAAGAAGAAGAAGAAGAAGAAGGAAAAAAAAGGAAGAAAAGGAAGAATAGGAAGAAGAAGAAAAGGAAAAAAGAGGAAAAAACCCCGACCCGACACGGCACCCCGACCCCGACCCGGCACCCCAACACGACACCCCGACCCCTAGACCCCGACCCCGACACCCTGACCCCGACCCCGACACCCCGACCCCGACCCCGACCCCGACACCCCGACCCCGAGCCTGACCCGACACCCCGACCCTGACACCGACACGGCACCCCGACCCCGACCCAGCACCCCGACCCGACACCCCGACCCCGAGACCCCGACCCCGACACCGACACGACACCCCGTCACCGACACCCTGACACACCCTTACCCCGACACCGACATGGCACCCCGACCCCGACCCGGCACCCCGACCAGACACCCCGACCCCGAGACCCCGACCCCGAGCCTGACCCGACACCCCGACCCCGAGACCCCGACCCCAACCCGACACCCCGACCCCGAGACCTCGACCCCGGGCCTGACCCGACACCCCAACCCCGACACTGACACGGCACCCCGACCCCGACCCGGCACCCCGACCCAACACCCCGACCCCGAGACCCCGACCCCGACCCCGACCCCGACACCCCGACCCCGAGCCTGACCCGACACCCCGACCCCGACACCGACACGGAACCCCGACCCCGACCCGGCACCCCGACCCGACACCCCGACACCAACAGGACACCCCGACCACCGACACCTCCCGAAAAGGTGTTCTTTGGCCTTCCAGAGGCCGACGGGGTCATATATTTGTGAATTATTAGTTAGGTCATATATTTTTCGATTTTGTTATGAGAAACATCATATATAATTGTGTTGATCGTGTAGTTTTAAATGTGCAGTTGTTTCATCGCTGGGAGGTTTGGTGTTCGACGACCTCGCCGTGCGTTTGACGAGCTCTGCCCCTTCGTTCGTGGGTGAGCACAAATGACAAGTCCTCCTCCCCCATTAATTATTTGATCTATTCCGATGAAACTTGATAGCTAGCTATATATGTGTCTTGAATCATCAGTATGCGTAACCAATATGTGTCTCCCGTTCGAAAGCATCACAGTTATAAATATGCATGCATTTGCATATTTATAACCTTGATTCTTTCGAATTGTCCAACGCTATCCATGGACAGCCCGAGTATGTGTAGATTGGGTTCGTTTTCCCATATGCTTTGCTCTGGATCCGACGCATATATTTCGTCAGTGCCTCCCCTGTTGTTCTCCGGGTACACATCCTCTCTGTTTATTGCAGAGACGTGTATCAGGAGAACAGCGGGGAGGTGCTGCCGAAATTTTGCGTCGGATCCGGAGCATAGCATGGGAAAATGAACCCAATCTACACATACACGGGTGGGATTAGGACCTATCATTACCTATTAGAGTGTAGGTTGCATGGACGTAATAAAATTGACAAAGTAGATCAACTGATGAATATATAGATGGTGAATTACATATATAATTGTTGTGTGTCCAGTAGCTCTGAAAGTCAAGATGAGTGACCGTGCTTGGATGTATACCGGTCACACTGGTCAGAACAAATGGAGCGCTGAATGGTTCACAAAAACTAAGGGGTTTGTGCAAGCCGCATTTGCAAATGGCCAAAAGAAAACCTGGTGCCCCTGTTTCCGGTGCGGCAATTGGGAAAAGAAGACAGAGGCTAAAATGGGCAAACACCTGCAGAAGAGTGGTTTTACGCCTGATTATACGGTGTGGACATTTCATGGTGAGTCTGCCCAACGTGACCGAGCTGAGGTGGATCGTCGTCGCACCGACGAGCATGGTACCGGGATGGAAAACATGGTGCAAGGCTATGATGATGCTCGGGATTCGGACGAGGAGATGGAGGAATCTGCAAAGGCCTTCAATGAAATGTTGGAGTCTTCAAAACATCCGCTCCACGAGCACACTGAGCTTTGTCAGTTGGATGCCACCTCACAAGTAATGGCTCTGAAGGCTCAGTTCAACTTGGGCAGAGAATGCTATGACGCAATTATGACAGTATTTGGACGCTTTCTACCCAAAGGCCATGTAATGCCTGCAAACCTGTAGCAGTCGGACAAAATCCTCCGTGCACTGAAGATGCCCTATGAGAAGATACATGCCTGTGAGAAAGGATGTGCCTTATTTAGGCTTGACTATGCGGACTTGAACTATTGTCCCATTTGCAAGTCTTCCAGGTATATTGTGGTAGACAACGGTATGGGTGAGAAGACACAGACCAAAATCCCCGTTAGTGTTCTTCGGTATATGCCAATCATACCAAGACTTCAATGTCTTTTCATGGTCGAAGAGACGGCCAGACAGATGACATGGCACAAAATAGGCAAAAGAACCGAACTAGATGCAGATGGGAATCTGATGATGGTACACACATCGGATGGTGTTGCGTGGAAAAAGTTTGATGAATTACATGCTGACAAAGCGGCAGATCCGAGGCATCCTCGAGTCGGCATCAGCACGGATGGGTTCAGTGTGTTTGGTATGACGGCAGCCCAATACAGTTGTTGGCCCGTATTTGTCTTTCCACTCAACTCCCCCCGGACAGATTATGCAAATAAAGAACATTTTCCTGACGTTGATAATTCCAGGACCCAACTATTCGGGCAAAAAATATGAATGTGTACATGCAACCGCTTAAGGACGAATTGCAAGAAGCCTGGGATAATGGGTTCAAGACATACGACGCCTTTAGCAAACGGAACTTCATAATGTGTGTCTGGTACATGTACTCGACGCATGACTTGCCGGCGTATGCGCTATTCGTTGGCTGGTGTGTGCATGGAAGGTTCCCATGCCCCACATGCAAGGGAGCTCTTGAGTTTCGTTGGCTTCAGGCCGGTCGCAAGTTTTCTTGCTTCGACATGCATAGACAGTTCCTGGATCCTCGCCATAAGTTCAGGAAAGACAAGAAGACCATCAGGGGTAGAGTTGTCAAAAACTCTGCACCACCTGCATTGACAGGCCAACAGACCCTGGATCAGTTAAACGCTCTCGAGCCAGATCCACAACGTCCAGGGTACTTCAAGGGGTATAATACTAAGCACGCGTGGACTCACAAAACATGCTTATGGGATCTGCCTTACTTCAAAGACCTCCTTTGCCCACATAACATCGACGTGATGCACACTGAGAAGAATATCATCGAGGCACTTTTTGGTACATTGTTCGGCATAGATGGGAAGTCAAAGGATAATACTAAGGCTAGAGTCGATCTGGAGGCGCTATGTGATAGGCCGTTACAAAACATGAAAGAACCGAAAGGAAAGCAGAACTGGACGAAGCCAAAGGCATGGTTCAATCTTGGAAGGCCAGCTATGAGGGAAATTCTCTTGTGGGTGCAACAGCAGTTGATGTTCCCCGATGGGTATGCAGCGAATCTAAAGAGGGGAGCGAATCTTGATAAACTGAAGATATTTGGTCTCAAGAGTCATGATTGGCACATATGGATTGAGCGGGTAATGCAGGTGATGTTGCGTGGCTTCATCCCTGAGGATGAATGGCTAGTACTGGCAGAACTCAGCTATTTCTTCCGTGTTCTTTGTGCGAAAGAACTATCGCCTGGCGTGCTAGAAGAAATGGAAGAGTTGGCGCCGGAGTTGATCTGCAAGTTAGAGAAGATCTTTCCACCGGGCTTCTTTAATCCAATGCAGCATTTGATTTTGCATCTCCCGACCGAGGCAAGATTGGGGGGGCCCGTGCAAAATCGTTGGTGCTACCCAACTGAGAGGATGCAGAAGACGCTTCGAGAAAAATGTAAAAATAAACGTAGAATTGAAGCATCGATGGCTGAGGCATTCATCACAGAGGAGGCGGCAAACTTCGTAACAGCGCACTACGAAGCCAAAAATCATCATTTGCATAATCCGAAGCCTCGGCACAATGCTGACGAGCCTAAAAAGGGTGGATCCAACCTCAACCTATTCAAAGGGAATCTTGCACCAGCTAGTGTTTCACATCCAGTATCTTTGGATAACGAAGAATGGCGGACCATTTCGTTGTATATCTTCAACAACCTGATAGAAGTGCGGCCGTACATCGAGTAAGTTCTCGGTACATTGTTTCGCAACATCTATTTCCTTTGAACTACTCTTATTCCTGGATATGTCATACAGTCGATACGTCGCCATATTCTCGTATGGAGCGGAGATCCAAAAGGATTCCGTCGAAGAGTATGAGCTTCTCGCAAAGCAAGGAGGTGGCTATCCTGGTTTCATGTCTTGGTTCAAACAAACGGTAATTTCTATTAGACAATTTCATTTCATTCGCTAATTTGTGCATACTGCAACAATCCTTTCATATTAAACTTGTAGGCTAATTCAGAGTCTATGGACGCCGAATTGAGACAAGTCGCTAATGGTTTTGACTATAAGGTCCGTTCATTTGACAAGTACGACATCAACGGGTATCGCTTTCATACCTATGGCAAAGAGCTATCTATGGCCGACTGTAAGTCTACAAATTGTTGTGTATCTGCTATCGGCGAAGGAGGTACCGAGTATTATGGGAGATTTGAAGCAATTTATGAACTTCTGTTCTATGGTGAAAACCCACCGAATGTCGTAGTCTTCAAATGTTATTGGTTTCAGCTGAAGGAGACTAGAAGGAATCATGAACATATAGGGCTAGTTGAAATCAACCAAAGCACTCATTTAGATGTTCCTGATGTCTACATTATGGCTCAACAGGCGACCCAAGTATTCTATCTACCGTGGGCCTGCCAAACTAATCCAAATCTGAAAGGTTGGGATGTCGTTTATGAAGTGCCGCCACGTGCTAGACTTTCTCCCCCAAAGGAAGAGGATTATGAACCTCACATTAACCCAGACACATATGAAGGAGAATTCTTCCAAGAGACACGTCTTTCCAAAAAGCGTTTCAAGAACCGCTATACTTCACCCCAAAACATTGAAGTAGACAGCGACAATGAATCCGACATCACCCCAGAGGAGGAACAAGAAGAGCCGGAACAAGAAGAGGTTACTGCTGCGGATGACCTGTCAATGCTTGACCGATTACGTCAAGGTGGCCTTGCACATGTTGATGCCAATGAACCCTATGAGCCTGTCATTGATTATAGTGATGATGATGATTATGCATTTATTGATGATACTGATCAAGATTATTAGTAGTGTCAGGTATTAAATTTTTTTATGTTGTACTTGATGATCATACACCTAAGTGATACACATATTATTATTCATGTCGGTATTTTTTTATGTTGTACTAATTTCGTTTACTGTTTGTCATGGCAGGTGTTGAAAGATGGTGGGCGCTGGTCGGGAGCGCGCCAAGGCCCCTTCTTCGTCGGCGCGTGGTCTGAGGTCTTCCATTCCAGACGCACCTCTCCGCCGAGCGTTGCTGGAAAGTATGGCCACACCGCCAGGCCCTTCTTCATCGACCGCGGTGCCCAGTAGGGGACGAGGTAAGAAGAGAGGAGGTGGGGCACGTGGTCGTGGGAGAGGAGGTAGGGTGACTGCTACGGCGCCTTCCTCGCCGCCACCCCCAGCTGTTTCACCCGAGCACGTGACTGCTAGGGTGGACTCGTCTGAGGAGGAGGCTACACGGACTCCGGTCCATGAGCCTCCGGTCCACGGGTCTTGGGCCCACGAGCCTCGGGTCGACTGGCCTTCGGCCCACGAGAGTTCGGCCCACGTGACCCCGGAGGAGCACACGTCCGGATGGGGCACCTGGCCGGATCAGCCCGAGGAGACGAGTGGCCATGCGGATGATGGCGGGGAGCCGACTGATCTTGAGGAGGAGGGGGGCACCGTCTACCAGCGGGGTGCTACACGGCTCCCGTCCGTGCCGGTGACCCGCGAGCAGAGGTGGTTGATTTTCCCTGATGGGGAGAGGTACGTAAGTGCATTTAATATTTTTGTACCTTGTGCATTCACGTTTCTTCAAATAACTAATGCGTTGGCCTTGTCATGCTGCAGGGGTTGGGACCACCATCATAGTGTCCGCCGGCCCAACTCTGTCCTTGGAGTTCTTTGCCGGCAAAACTTCCCGGGGTTTGTCACGTTGCCTGGTGAGGGTCGGCTTCCAGAGCTTGGATTGAGCTGGGAGCACTACGTGGCTGCCCTGGCCCCGCCGGATGAGATTATCGACGGTGTCGTGTGCGACACGAGGGCAGACATGGTGATCAGAAAGTTCTGGGTAATTTCTCCTTTACACATTTAAAAATCTTCAACTACCTAGTTATTAATTTTACTAATCAATATTGTCTCATTTGATTGCAGACATTCTACAGGTGTGAGGAGGGATACGAGGAGGACGCAGCACATGTTATCGAGAACGTCTGCAAGCGCCTACTCCAGAACTTACGGCACGGGGCTCGGGTGCAGGCTGTTCGAGACTACTACGCCTTGCGTGGTATCAAGAAGACCAAGCCGGCGTGCCGTGATAAGTTCCTGAGTAAGGAGCAGTACATGAAGGTAATTCTTAAGGCCTTCTCTACTTAAGTTCCTTCATTTAGTAATTCTTAGCCGTAGCGCTCAAGTTTCTATTTGCTAACTTAGGCGCCTCCGAGATGGTGTGCGGATCGTATGGATTGTTGGGAGGTGTTGGTCGATGAGTGGTGCTCAAAACAATGGCTAGCCCTCCACAACGAGGCCAAGGACAAACGTGCCCAAATGGAAGGTATGCCACACCATCAAGGCAGCTCCAACTTATATCAGTTCGGGCGCAACTGGGTATGTGGTTTGCTTCATGATTCACGCAATTCATTCATCATGCTAGCTTGAGCCCTTTAATTACTAATTTTCATTGTTTCTCTCTTTCAGGCACGCTACAATAAGGCGGATAAGGTGCCAGAGGTGTACGACCTGTATGCCATGGCCCACACTGCCTCTTTCAAGAAAGTCAAGGCTTTCTCTCAGTCTGACCTCGATGATGCAAACAACTTCACCAACATCTCCTCCCACAACAAGCTCGTGAGATATAGAGATGAGGGGAAGGCGAGGAAAGGGGAGGACTTTAACCCGAGCCAGGGTCCCATTGATCTAGAGCTGTTGATGATATCTGGTGGCGGGAGGTCCCATGGCTCCATAGACATTGGAGATGGACTTATCCGTTGTCCTAGCACTCTCCCGGAGATCAAGGCGCGCCAGTCGAGCTCCGCTCCTAAGATAAGGCCTCGTGAACGGCCAGTGCAACTCGCCATCAAGGTTAGTGATACGTACTCAGTTATCTTTCTCCATTACATTGTGTGCGCTTCCATCCATGATTACAAATGGTCATGTGAGTGGTGTTGCAGGCTGCTATACAGAGTGAGAGAGATAGAACGGAGAAACTTCTGGCGGAGGCGGCGGAGAGGCAGCGGGAGTTGGAGGAGAGGACGACAAAGATGATGGAGGAGGAGAGGGCACGGAATGACATGCAGGCAAGGGCCATGTATGAGCTCCTTGTGGTAAGTTTCTTCTGCAGATTAGCCAAAACATTCATGTAGTGTTTGTCTCATTACTAACTAGTATGACTGAGTCGTCAAAACCAAATGTGCAGTCTGTGTGCGAGAAGACTGGTCAGACCGCTCCGCCGATGCCAGTGATTGCTCCTGGGACCACGGTGAGTTTTATTTGAATGGACATTACTTGCTAGTCTTAACATTTGAGTGTCATCATGCTAACAAGACATTGGAAATGATCTTTGGTGCAGCGTAACTCCAGACAAGCATCACACGATCCTTCTCTAGCTACCGACACGAGCCACCCCGCTCCTACACCTCCTCGATCTTGGTAAGTTTATCTAGTGTTTTGCTTAACACATGCATAAAGACCTAGACTTAGCTTTATTTCCTCCAATGCTTACCATAATGACCTAGACTTAGCTTCTTCTCCTCCAAAATGACTTAATAAGCTTACTGACCTCCAAAACCATCCATTTTACCTAAGTTAGCTCTAAAACGATCTATACTTAGCTTACTTATGTCAAAAATTGCATAATTAGCTTAGTTAGCTCATAGACGATCCATTTTACCTAAGTTAGCTCTAAAATGACCCATTTTACCTAGGTTAGCTTATAAATGATCCAGTTCATCCAAGTTAGCTCAAAAATGACCCATTTTACCTAGATTAGCTCCTAAATGATCTATTTTACCTACGTTAGCTTTAAAATGACCCATTTCACCTAGGTTAACTCCAAAATGACCCATCTTACCTAGGTTATCTCATAAACGATCCATTTCAACTAATTTAGCTCATAAACGATCCATTTCACCAAGTTAGCTAAAAAACGATCCATTTCACCTAAATTAGCTCTTAAATGATCCATTTCACCTAAGTTAGCTCAAAAAGATCCATTTCAACTAAATTAGCTCATAAATGATCCATTTCACCTAAGTTAGCTCAAAAACGATCCATTTCAACTAAGTTAGCTCATAAATGATCCATTTCACCTAAGTTAGCTAAAAACGATCCATTTCACCTTAGTTACCTCAAAAACGATCCATTTGACCTTAGTTAGCTCATAAACGACCCATTTCAACTAAGTTAGCTCATAAATGATCCATTTCACCTTAGCTAGCTCATAAATGACCCATTTCAACTTAGTTAGCTCATAAATGATCCATTTCACCTTAGCTAGCTCATAAACGACCCATTTCAACTTAGGTAGCTCATATATGGTCCATTTCACGTAAGTTAGCTCATAAATGACATACTCTTCTTGTTCTAGTCTTCTTCTTGTTCTAGTCTTCTTCTTGTTCTACTCTTCTTGTTCTAACTTTCTTATTTTTCATTTTGCAGATTTCATTCACTTGACGAAAGCTTGCATAGATGGAGTGCTCCTTATCCCTTTCTCTGTTTCTTTTGTATCGTTGAACTATGCATGTATCGTTGGATGAAACTATTGTAATATATATGGTTGGATGCCTCTATGTTGAACTTGTTATGTATGATGGAACTATGCATGTAATATATATGGTTGGATGATGAAGTTATGTGTTGGATATCTTATATGTTTGCTCTGTAATGGCCTTTTGAAATATATCTATATATGTCATATATATTTGTGATGAAAATTGTTGGATTTAATAAAAAACAGATAAAAGAGCCAATATGCAGGCTCTTTGCCGTCTGCCACCGACGACAAAGAAGACACGTGGCATCCAGCTGTGCTTCCTGGGAGCTGACCCATTTGGTCAGTTTGCCAACAGTGGCAGACGGCAAAGACTTTGCCATCAGTGGCAGACGGCAAAGAACCTGCACTTTGCCATCAGTGGCAGACGGCAAAGAACCTGCCATGTAGTGTAGATGACATCAGCGGCGGACGGCAAAGACACTAGAAATTTTGCCGTCAGCGGCGGACGGCAAAGGCCTGCCGTTAGCCACTTAACGGACTGACAGCGCAATTATTGCCGTCCGCTATCTTTGCCGTCCGCCGCAGACGGCAAAGTAGCTGTTTACCGTAGCCTACTTTGCCGGAGCCTTTGTCGTCCGCCGTTCATGCCTTTGCTGTCCGCCGTGGCAGACGGCAAAGTAGCTGATTCCTGTAGTGAGTGGAGGCATATGTATGTGATCGCTTCCACTGCAAGCGATGAGGTGCAAGCGATCGTCGATCGGGCTCCCAGAGCTTCACTCTGTACCTATACGTGCAATGATACATTCCGAGATAGCTTGCTTTCTTCCCTGCCTGGCTGCCTGGATGCTTAGCTTGCTTTTGTATTAACATACGCACATAAAGTACACGTGCATACATGTTTTGATGCGGAGATCGACCAGGAAAGATAATATTCTCTTCCATTATCTGAAGTTCTAAGAAATGTCAAGTAAACACGGATTTAAATAAACAGCGAGTATGTTTTTAAGGTATATATATACATAAACACTATTCTGATCACAGGATCAGAATAATATTCTGATCACAACCTGAACTACGTGAGTAACGCGTCTGAACTTCCCTCTGTACGAACTCGACCTTCGGGCTATGTTCGCAACCGTGTCTCCCCGCGTGAATTATTCTGGTTAGTTTGTTCTATATGGTGTTAGTGCAATCTAGAAACATTTTTAGCAACTAAATACCCGTTTTAAATAGGAATCTTGCTCGTTGGCAGATTTTGCTCTCGGGTTGTGATGAAAATTACGTTTTTTGCAATGTTACTGCCTGAGTTATTCGACCTGAACTTCTCCCAGTGCTAGGTTGAACTTTCGCCAGCATTGTTCAAATGAGGCTTGCGATATATAGTTGGAAAGCTATGGACACCAGTATCATAACCCAAGTTGAATTTTTGGCAAAATGTAAGCAGTTTAAGAGCAGTTTTGAAAACCATTTTTTCTTCATACAAAAAACGTGAATCGTATTTTCGATCGCATTTCTAAACCGTTTATCGGAATTAGGCAAATAATATGGCGTTGGAAAGCTGCTGTAAAACCTCTCCTTCCACATGTTGAAAGTTTTCCCAAATTCCTTATGGTTAAAGAGTAATTTGGAAAATCCTAAAATTCCGCAAACCGAACAGCCGAGTTCGTATTTACGATGTCATTTCTAAATGGCTAATCCAATTGAGGCAAATGATATGGTGTTGGAAAGCTTATGAAAATGCTCTACTTTCTCTTGTTGAAAGTTTTTTCTAATTTTTAACGGTCTAAAAATAATTTCGAAAACGATACAAGTTCCACCGAGTTTGTATTTTTGAGCTAAGTTTTTAACCTTATGTCTGAATGCAGCAAATGATATGGCGTTGGAAAGCTTGAGAAAATGCGAAACTCTTTGGTATATATTGTTTCTCCCAATTACTTACTGTCTTAAGTCAATTTTGAAAATGGCTAAAAACGAATTTTCACTCTAATTTCTACATACTTTATGGGAATGGGGCAAATAAATACCGTTGAAAAGCTACGGAAAATGCGAAACTTTTTCGTGTTTATGGTTTTCTATGATTCTTAACAATTTTCAAGTAATTTCGAAAACGGCGGGATCATTCGTTCTGCCTTTATCGCGAAACAGATTATTCGAAAATGCCTCGCGTGAAGAACTTGAACTTCTCGGCATGTCTACTTGAACTTCACTCTGTTTTTCACGTGTTTTTTTTTGCTCGTAGCTCTTCATTCACTCACCGGAATTGAGCAAGTGATATACCGGTGGAAAGCTGCTGTAAACACGCAACTTTCCCGTGTTGATCATTTTTTCATACTCGCGACATTTTTAAAAAATTTCATGTGACATTCATTCAGTGTAGTAGTTGAACTTCCTGCTGTTTGCCCGTTGAACTTCTGTGACGTATTTTCGTTTGTAATTTTCTTATCCATTCGTCGGTGTTACACAAATGATATTTCTTTTGTACAAACCTCTCTCACAATAATTTTTTTAACTTCTTTGCCTTTTAATTTATTTTTTTCTCATATTAAACACACGCCATGTAGTACATGAACTTTTTCCATTTTTATAATTTGAAATTTTTTATTTTCTTTTGGAAATCAAATTGCTCTCAAATAATAACTGAATTTCTTTGTGGATTTAAGAACATTATTTTAAAATGCAAAAAATATTTATTTTTTGTGTTTTCGAACATGGAAATATGAGGTGAACCTCTCTTGCAAGAATTTTTTAACTTCCCCGGACAGAGCAGTTGAAGTTTTTTCAACAAACCTTTTAAGCTTTTATTTTTCTATACTTTTATTTTCACCTGAAATGCATTCCTTGGAGTACTTGAACTTCTCGTTGTTTTGATTATGAACTTATGTTGCATTTTTGTGTATACATCGCATTTTCTGCCATTTCAACATATGTAATTGGAGGTCGGACGTCACCCAATATAAATTCTAAACCGTGCAGGCAGGTGCAGGTGAACTTCTTGCATCAAATATGATTTTTTATATACTTTGAATTTCTCTGTTATTTTAATTTTAACTTCTTGATCATATTCTGAGAAAGGAAATATATTTTTAAATAAGAATCAAACATTGTTTTTTTGTAAATTGAACTTCATAATTTTATTTTTCTTAGAAACGGTAATAATTTGTGTTTCTCGTATACATCAAACTACTCCTCTTTTTTAATTTGAACTTCGTTATTTTTATTCTTTAGTAACAAGGAAAATCTGAGTTTTTTATAAATATCGAACGTCTCTATTTTGTAATTTGGACTTCTTGGTTTATTTCTTTTAGCATCAAAATATCCTAGTTTTGTCATAAATATTGGACCTCCTCCACATTTTTTAAAATTTTGATTTATTTGTAAAAACATAGACACAAATGGGAGAGAGAATTATGTGTGCATAAAGTGGGTAACAATTTCCAACTTTCCATCGTCGAGCACTTGAACTTCTAGCAAGAAATGTTTTTCATTTTATGAGTTGGTTTTAAAAATTCCAAAATGGCTTTGGTTTTTGTTTTTCGAACATGTAAATCTTAGGTTTTAATAAACTCCAAACTTACATGTTATTTTAATTTGAACCTCACGTTGGTTTTATTTTCTATTAGCGGCTAGAATCCAAGTTTTTAATAAACATCGAGCCGCTCCATTACTTTAACTTGAACTTCTAGGTTTCTTTTAGAAACTGGGAAATACATTTCTAATAAAATTTTCTAAAATATTTTGGTTTTTTTAATTTGAGCTTCCATTGTGGAAATTTGTTGAACAAGTGGAGCTTTTTGAACTTTCCCGAGCTGTGCACTTGAACTTCTAGCAACAAAATTTTTAGACTTCACATTTTTATTCATATTTCTCATACGAAACACACACCATGCAGTACATGAACTTCAGCCCGTTGTCAATTTGAAATTCTCTTAGTCTCCCTTTGGTAACGGGAAAAAAATCTAAGTTTTCCATAGTCATCAAACCGCTCAACTTTTTCTTATAACTTCTTTGTGTGTTTTTTAGAAATGGGAAAATTGGAGTTTTATTAGAAACATCAAACTTCTTTGTTATTTCAAATATAACTTATTGGTCTTATTCTTTAGTAACCAGAAAAACTTGAGATTTCAAATAAATATAAAAATAGAACTTCTTGGTTTATTACTTAGTAAAGAGAAAAAAACTGAGTTTTTGATATGCATTGAACTACTCTGTTTTTTAAAATTGAACTTCGTGGTTTTAATCTTTAGTATGGGGGAAAATCTAAGATTTTTATAAACATCAAACAACTTCATTTTTTTAATTTTAACTTTTTGGTGTTATTCATTAGTATAGGGAAAATTCCTAGTTATGTAATAAACATCAAACCGCTCATTCTTTAAATTTGAACTTCCAGACCTTAAAAAAACAAGGCTAATCCATGTTTACAAACTTTTTAAACTGCTTCGTTTTTTTAATTTGACCTTCTTGGTTCTGGAATAAACATTTTGAACTTCTATGTTTTTTAAATTTGAACTTCTCCATTTTTTAGTAAAATGTACAAACACCATTTTTTATAAACTTCTCAAACTGCTCCATTTTTAGTTATTGAACTTCTTGGTTTATTCTATAGTAACTGTAAAAATTACAGGTTTGTAATAAACATTGAACCGCCCTATTATTTAAATATGAACTTCAAGGTATTTTTTGAGAAATGGTTAAACTTACAAAATAAAGTTATATTTTCCACCATTTCTATGAACTTACTATGTTATATCTTATGCGGTTTTATTTTTTGTCTCGCGACATTTTTTTGCTGTCAGTGAAATGGCCTTGGCAGTCATTTTTTTTCATTCATGAATTTCTTCAGTATGTGGTACACGCGAACTTATGAATTTCTGAAACATTAATTTCACATGCTATTATAATTCAAGAAAATTACACACAACACACATACACTTCGTGTGCTAGATGCATTTTACTCAAATACAAGTGCACACATTTGAAAGAGCATAAAGTTCTCACATATAGTTAAAAAAATAATGAATTTTTTCCACAACAAATGTTGGACATTTTGGTAGGCGAACATGTACAGTTTTTCCATTCGTTTGCACGTTGAACAACATCATGTTTAGAAATTGAACTTCTCTTTTTCTTTTCTTCTAATAACAATTCAACACTATAAAGGAAACATCCTCACATCAAAGAATGAACATATTGTTTTGCAATGAAGGTGTGCATTAAAAAACACACACACACACACACACATATACAATACACACTTTGACCTTTTGCAACACAACATCTTAACCTTCGCAAAAACAAATATTTTAAGCCAAATAAATCACCCATTAGTACAAGCACAATAGAATTACAGTTGCATTTTAAAAAAAATTGGGGGAAGCTACTAGCTTCCCCAACTACAAATATTTTGATACAGAGATAGTATTTCCGAAATTGCATGACTGACAAGTGTGAGGGCGTGCCTACACGCTGCTCACACAATCGGGACCTGGGATACTCCCAAGTATTTGTCTCGTGGCTAGTCGGGACCTAGGATACTCCCAAGCAGGAGTCCCTTCCCATAGGCTCCAGCTGGTAGATAAGTTCTACAGAACCACCATTTGGACAGACAAAAGCAGCCGATGGAGCGACGCCAAATGCAGCCCGCACACCGCGAGAATGACAAACGTACGCACGAGAGCACACTTTCCTGAAAACTTCAAACTTGCAAAGCTCAAAGTCTACACCCGTACCTCTCGGGCCACCCTAGAGTGTGGCTCCATCCTCGTACCAGTAGGAGAGAAAACGAAGACGGCGCCGTCTGCCTCAGCTTCCCCATCAGCTCCTGCATGGTCGGGCCACCGGTCTGCTTGCGGTTGGCGGCTTCGAGTGTGTCCTGCACGAGCAACAATTCTGTCTTGAGGGCATTGACGTTGGACCTAAGTTGTTGCTGGCAACCCAAGCCTCCAGTACGCCATCGGCAACGGGAGCCAGCGCCTTGCCCACCACCCATTGCGCGGCACTCAGGAGCGCGTCCATCATCTTGAGTCCTCAGCGCAGCGGTGTATCAAGGATCGGTGATGGGAAGACCTGCAGGAATCAAGAGGAATTCTTTCCTTAACGCACACCAATTGCATAGCAGTACATAATAATATAGATAAAAACAATTACTTGTAAGTTGCTGCCAGCAACCAGCAGTAGAGGAATTAATATGTACTTGTGAGGATGTCCCCTGCCTGCCTGAGAGTTTGTGGTGCTGAGGACGAGAAATGGCGCATTATATTGTGGGGGGAAGATATATATATATACCGAGAAAGATGTGTATGCTTTGGCTAGTTTGGATTGGAGCCAACACAAGCTGCGTACTTTACTTTACTTTGATGACACTCTCTCCTTTTATCTCCCTCTCTATCTATCTCTACATTGGGCTACCAAAGGATCTGATTCCGATGAATGACACCCCGGAGTGTTGCAGGTTTAGGCAACCATCTCTGAATGTAATGAAAAATACATCTCTGAACTTTAATGCCCATTCACTCTGAACTATATCCCTCAAAACATGTTGTGTGATCCGCTGCTGCAAAATTTGGATGCTGCACTTCAACCATCCATGAATTAACCTCACCAACACAAAAAATTTGCACTTCCCAAACACAAAACATAGAAACAAGATACATGAATCAGTAGCGCGAAAATTAAATCCATGTTGATATGAGTCTGTGTTATGAACGCTAAATCTTCTCTGTACGCTAAATCTGAACTTCAGGAAAAACAATAAAAATGGCGCTAGTGAGGTCGGCGGTAACAGAGGAGTCTGCCACCGGTGTTTTTTCAGCAACGCCGGGGAGAGGGAGGGCATCCCCGCGGTGGAAGAAGGCAGTGGCGCACGGAGGTGAAGCGGCGGGGCTGGATGGCCGGATGGGGGACGGTGGCGCGCGGAGGCAGGCTGCGGCGCGCGGGAGGTAGGGTGGCAGTTTGCAGAGGCAGGAGGCAAGCGCGTGGGAGGCTGGGCGCGGTGGCGGGGAAAGCTGGGGACCACAACGCCGACAATGAGGGCAGGTGGCGGCGGCGGTGGGATCTTGGGGCGGTGGTGTCTCCGGTTGGGGCGTGGCAGGGCAGCGGCGGTCACGTCTTTGGTTGGGGGGTTGGGGGCGGTAGCGCCACCAGTTGGGGACGAGGCGGCGGGCGCGTCGCCATTGGGGAGGAACGAGATCCTCTAACATCACGAAAGATGTTAGGGAAGCTACAGTACCCTAATATCCCTTCTTCACATCCATATGATTAAGCCTAAAATGACTTGAATTAATTTACAAATTACAAATCTACTGTATATATTTACAAAAATTACATACAAATAAAATTATGGTACAATAAAATTAATTTCAGATTTTATTTTTTATGAACAGTAATTGCGCCCAGTGTCTTTGCTCCAGTGTTCGTGACATTCTTTTTTTGTTTTGCACTGAGATTACACTGTAGCTTCGTGACATCCCTTCATGATGTTAGAGGATCCATCTCCTATTGGGGACGGGAGGTGCGAGAGGTGGGGGATCGGGGATGGTGGGGATTGAGGGAGGGTGGGCTTTTTTTTTCTGTCACTGCTCGGTTCAGGAGTTCGGGAACAAGTCCATCTGGCCTATATAGGGGGTTGTGATCCGAATAATTATTCTGATCCTGTGATTAGAATAGTGTTACTCTTTCTCCCTCTCTCTCTCTTTCTCTCTCTATATATATATATCGGAAATTTGCTACCCATGGTGGTAGCTACGCACGACCCCGAGTTTTATCTTTAATTATTTTGATGAATTATTTTGGACTATCAAAAATAACTCTATAATGAAAATATCGTGACTTTGGACCAACTAGGCAAGCAAACGGGCATTTATGCCAAAAAGGCAAACAAAAAAACAGTTTATTCTAACAACACCCCTTAAGACCTTATTCTAACAACACCGGCCTTATTCTAACAACAACCACCCGAACACAAAAAAGCAAAACAAACGAACTACACACAGCGAACGGAAAAAAGAACCCGCCCACCCCCACCGTACCTTCTTCCCCACCCATCCCAGCTTTCTTCCCCTGTGGGTTCCTCCCAAATCAACACCCCAAGCCCTGGCGTGCACCTGCCCCTTCCCACCTCTCCGTCGATCTGGCCCGCCGCCGCGCGCTGGCCGGCCACCTACCTACTTCCTTCTCCTGCGACGCCAGCCACCTCCTTCCTTCCTTTTCCTGCGATGCAGGCCGCTGCGGCCTCCCACGTCCCACGCGCCACCCCATCCTCGCGCCGGCTCGGCTACCAGCAGCAGCCCCTGCCATCCCGACGATGGCCGGCTACCCCCACCGCCCTCGCATCTCCCCGCCCCGGATCCAGCCCCCCACCGCTGGATCCAGCCCCGTCTGCTGTAGGTTCACTAGCCCGGTCGGCTGGGTCCAGCTAGCCGATGGATCCAACAGTTATCTCCCCCAGCCACGGTGGCCTCCTCCTTCTGGCACGGATCCAGCGTGCCCTCTCCTCTGAGAATCATGGCGCTGGGACGCATCATGCCCTTTTCCTTCTGCTCTATTCAAGGCGAGTATGGGCTCTGCCGCCACCCTGCCACTCCCTCCCCGCAATTCAAGCCAGATCGGGCGCTCGGGGCTCGGATCCGGCCTCCTTCCTTCCCATTGATCTGGCGGGCATGGCCTGCTCCTCGGCTGGCAGTGCACCCCAACATCGAGCGAATCCAGGGGGTGGCAGTGGTCCGACGGCCTCCTCTCCTCGCCCACCCCCTGCTCACCCTGCCGTGCCCGCGGGATCCTGGGCTCAGGCCAACTCCACCGCGTGACCCTAAACGGACGTCCGGTTTGGCCGGATTTTGTCCCTTTGGGACGCCGATGGGTTCTCCCACGTCCGCGTTTGTCCGATGGGTCGTGGGTGCGCCCAACGCGCGGCCGCACCCCAAAACCTGTCCAGGGTGGACATGAATAAAACTAATTTAAAAACTTAATTGAAATGACTAAAAAGTAAATAAACGTAGTTAAAAAAACATAAAACATATATGTAGGGGTTACGGCCACAAAACGGCCCGGTTCAGTCCACTTAAACGGCCCAGTTCATAATTAACATAAAACCAAAAAAACGTCTCCCGCGCGCGCGCTCCTGCCGTGCCCGTCGATGTCGTGGCTGTCGCCGTCTTAACTGGCCGCCGGTGTCGTCATCGTCGCTGACGAGGTCGATGAATTCCGGCGGCGTCCATAGGTGGGCCGGCGGTCCGTGGTGCACGGGGGCGGCGGGCTACAAGGTGGCTGGTGGTGCCTGCACCACTTCCTCCCGAGGTGAGGCCTCCCGCTCCGGTGACCGCGGCGGCGTGGGGCACTAGTTCACGACCCCCAGGGCGGCCGCCATCTGCTCAGCGGAGCACGACCAGCTCCACCCCTAGCCCACCAGTTCAGGGTGCAACGCGGCCATCGGCGGCTCCTCGGGGATGGCGACATCGCCGGCCGCGGAGAGGGCCATCGTCGCCTTGAGGTCCGCCCATTGGCGCTCGTCGTGCGTGTGCATGGAGTCCTCTAGCACACGCGCCATGAGCCGGGCCTCCTCCTCCGCCGTCATGCGAGGAGGTGGGGGTGGCGATGGAGATGGCGACGGCGACGGCGTGGGCATCAGGCCGCGGACCCGCTTACGCCCGCGCGCCTGGGGAGCCGCTTGGGGCTCACGCGGCCGCCGCGGCCCCGTCGACGTGCCGGCGAAGAACGACGCCCGCCGCACGCCGTGCTCATCGCGAAACCACGTGTCCCACAATGTTGAGTCGGGGTGTACCTCTCGTCGTGGTAGAGGTCGTCCGGGAGAAGGCGGCGGCGGCGCTCGATCTCCTGGCGGCGCGCACGGCCGCTCTGCGAGACGGGCGGGATCGGCACGCGGTCGGCCAACAGATGCCAGTTATTGGGAAGGTGGACGTCGCTCCAGGGAAGCGGCGTCCTCGTATCCCAATAACGGCGGCAGACAGCCACCTCAATGTAGTGCCGGTCGCGCGAGCCGGCGGCGGGCGCGATGGAGAAGGCGGGCGGCGCGGGGGGCCCACGTGGTGGCGATGGCGACGCGGGCTCCTCTATCTTCACCGAGCCGCGGTGGCGTCCCGACGAGGAACCAGCCTCGCGGTCGTGCTTGCCTTTGCGGCCGTAGTTCCAGAGGCCCATGGCTGTGGGCGGCCGGCCGGCGAGTTCTTGGCTAGGGTTTTGGATTCGGCGCTGTCGGGTTTCGACGAGGCCGCGGGGTGGCGTGGGGCAGTGTGGACGACGACCCGTCCACGCTTCCCACTTAAAGAAGGACGTGCGCATTGATGTGGGCGGGTGGGAGGTAGGTGGCCGCCTGCCACGCGGCCCTGACACGAGCGAGGCGCGCGTCCGTTTGGTGTCCGTCGCGACCCAAACCCGGCGCAAGTTTGCGCTCGAAATGGGTCGGCCCGGACACAAAACGGACAAGATGGGTCCGGGCCGTCGCGCGCTGGGCCGCCTCCTTTGTCCGTTTTACCCCAAACGGATGGGGCCGGACAGGATAGGGTCACGCGATGGAGTTGGCCTCACGGCGGAGCTATCTTCCTGCTAGCATCGAGGGGCTGCTACCATGACCTTTGTGCAGTTCCCTATCGGGGAACGTTGCAGAAAACAAAAATTTTCCTACGGTTTCACCAAGATCCATCTATGAGTTCATCTAGCAACGAGTGATCGGATGCATCTACATACATTTGTAGATCGCGAGTGGAAGCGTTCAAAGAACAGGGATGAGGTAGTCGTACACGACGTGATCCAAATCACCGGAGATCCTAACGCCGAACGGACGGCACCTCCGCGTTCAACACACGTACGGTTAGCGTAACGTCTCCTTCTTCTTGATCCAGCAAGGGGGAAGGAGAGGTTGAGGAAGATGGCTCCAGCAGCAGCACGACGGCGTGGTGGTGATGGAGCTGCAGTACTCCGGCAGGGCTTCGCTAAGCACTATGGAGGAGGAGGAGGTGTTGGAGAGGGAGAAGGAGGCAACCAAAGGCGTGTCTCAAAAGTCCTCCTTCCCCCACTATATATAGGAGGGCCAAGGGGGGGGGGGCGCCGGCCTAGGAGATCCAATCTCCTAGGGGGCGGCGGCCAAGGCAGGTTTCCTTCCCCCCCAAGGCACCTAGGGGTGCCTTCCACTTGTGGGACTCTTCCCCTTTTGGAACCCTAGGCGCATGGGCCTCTTGGGGCTGGTGCCCTTGGCCCATGTAGGCCAAGGCGCACCCCCTACAGCCCATGTGGCCCCCCGGGGCAGGTGGCCCCACCCGGTGGGCCCCCGGGACCCTTCCGGTGGTCCCGGTACAATACCGGTGACCCCCGAAACTTGTCCCGATGGCCGAAACAGCACTTCCTATATATAATTCTTTACCTCCGGACCATTCCGGAACTCCTCGTGACATCCGGGATCTCATCCGGGACTCCGAACAACATTTGGGTTACTGCATATACATATCCCTACAACCCTAGCGTCACCGAACCTTAAGTGTGTAGACCCTACTGGTTCGGGAGACAGGCAGACATGACCGAGACGACTCTCCGGTCAATAACCAACAGCGGGATCTGGATACCCATGTTGGATCCCACATGCTCCACGATGATCTCATCGGATGAACCACGATGTCGAGGATTCAAGCAACCCCGTATTCAATTCCCTTTGTCAATTGGTATGTTACTTGCCCGAGATTCGATCGTCGGTATCCCAATACCTCGTTCAATCTCGTTACCGGCAAGTCACTTTACTCGTACCGTAATGCATGATCCCGTGACCAGACACTTGGTCACTTTGAGCTCATTATGATGATGCATTACCGAGTGGGCCCAGTGATACCTCTACGTCATACGGAGTGACAAATCCCAGTCTTGATCCGTGTCAACCCAACATACACTTTCGGAGATACCCGTAGTCTACCTTTATAGTCACCCAGTTACGTTGTGACGTTTGGTATACCCAAAGCACTCCTACGGTATCCGGGAGTTACACGATCTCATGGTCTAAGGAAAAGATACTTGACATTGGAAAAACTATAGCAAATGAACTATACGATCTTTAAGCTATGTTTAGGATTGGGTCTTGTCCATCACATCGTTCTCCTAATGATGTGATCTCGTTATCAATGACATCCAATGTCCATAGTCAGGAAACCATGACTATCTGTTGATCAACGAGCTAGTCAACTAGAGGCTTACTAGGGACATGTTGGTGTCTATTATTCACACATGTATTACGATTTCCGGATAACACAATTATAGCATGAATAAAGACAATTATCATGAACAAGGAAATATAATAATAATGCTTTTATTATCACCTCTAGGGCATATTTCCAACAGTCTCCCACTTGCACTAGAGTCAATAATCTAGTTACATTGTGACGAATCGAACACCCATGGAATTCTGGTGTTAATCATGTTTTGCTCTAGGGAGAGGTTTAGTCAACGGATCTGCTACATTCAGGTCCGTATGTACTTTACAAATATCTATGTCTCCATCTTGAACATTTTCACGAATGGAGTTGAAGCGACGCTTGATGTGCCTTGTCTTCTTGTGAAACCTGGGCTCCTTGGCAAGCGCAATAGCTCCAGTGTTGTCACATAAGAGTTTGATTGGCCCCGACGCATTGGGTATGACTCCTAGGTCGGTGATGAACTCCTTCACCCATATTGCTTCATGTGCTGCCTCCGAGGCTGCCATGTACTCCGCTTCACATGTAGATCCCGCCACGACGCTCTGCTTGCAACTGCACCAGCTTACTGCCCCACTATTCAAAATATACACGTATCCGGTCTATGACTTTGAGTCATCCAGATCTGTGTCGAAGCTAGCGTCGACGTAACCCTTTACGACGAGCTCTTCGTCACCTCCATAAACGAGAAACATTTCCTTAGTCCTTTTCAGGTACTTCAGGATATTCTTGACCGCTGTCCAGTGTTCCTTGCCGGGATTACTTTGGTACCTTCCTACCAAACTTACGGCAAGGTTTACATCAGGTCTGGTACACAGCATGGCATACATAATAGAACCTATGGCTGAGGCATAGTGGAGGACACTCATCTCTTCTATCTCTTCTGCCGTGGTCGGACATTGAGCTGAGCTCAATTTTATACCTTGTAACACAGGTAAGAACCCCTTCTTAGACTGGTCCATATTGAACTTCTTCAATATCTTATCAAGGTATGTGCTTTGCGAAAGACCTATGAGGCGTCTCGATCTATCTCTATAGATTTTGATGCCTAATATATAAGCAGCTTCTCCAAGGTCCTTCATTGAAAAACTCTTATTCAAGTAGGCCTTGATGCTGTCCAAGAGTTCTATATCATTTCCCATCAAAAGTATGTCATCTACATATAGTATGAGAAATGCTACAGAGCTCCCACTCACTTTCTTGTAAACACAGGTTTCTCCATAAGTCTGTGTAAACCCAAACGCTTTGATCATCTCATCAAAGCGAATGTTCCAACTCTGAGATGCTTGCACCAGCCCATAAATCGAGCGTTGGAGCTTGCACACCTTGTCAGCATACTTAGGATCGACAAAACCTTCCGGCTGCATCATATACAATTCTTCCTTAAGGAATGCTGTTTTGACGTCCATTTGCCATATCTCATAATCATAGTATGCGGCAATTGGTAACATAATTCGGACGGACATCAGCTTCGCTACCGGTGAGAAAGTCTCATCGTAGTCAACCCCTTGAACTTGTCGATAACCCTTAGCGACAAGCCGAGCTCTATGGATGGTCACATTACCATCCGCGTCTGTCTTCTTCTTAAAGATCCATTTATTTTCTATGGCTCGCCGATCATCGGGCAAGTCAGTCAAAGTCCATACTTCGTTTTCATACATGGATCCTATCTCGGATTTCATGGCTTCCAGCCATTTGTCGGAATCCGGGCCCGCCATCGCTTCTTCATAGTTCGAAGGTTCACCGTTGTCTCACAACATGATTTCCAAGACAGGGTTGCCGTACCACTCTGGTGCGGAACGTGTCCTTGTGGACCTTCGAATTTTAGTAGGAGCTTGATCAGAAGTATCTTGATCATTATCATTAACTTCCTCTCTAGTCGGTGTAGGCACCTCAGGAACATTTTCTTGAGTTGCGCCATTTTCCGGTTCAAGAGGTAATACTTCATCAAGTTCTACTTTCCTCTCACTTACTTCTTTCGAGAGAAACTCCTTCTCTAGAAAGGATCCATTCTTGGCAACAAAGATCTTGCCTTCGGATCTGAGGTAGAAGGTATACCCAACAGTTTCTTTAGGGTATCCTATGAAGACGCTTTTTTCCGACTTGGGTTCGAGCTTTTCAGGTTGAAGTTTCTTGACATAAGCATCGCATCCCCAAACTTTTAGAAACGACAACTTAGGTTTCTTCCCAAACCATAATTCAAACGGTGTCGTCTCAGCGGATTTCGACGGAGCCCTATTTAAAGTGAATGCGGCAGTCTCTAAAGCATAGCCCCAAAAAGATAGCGGTAAATCGGTAAGAGACATCATAGATCGTACCATATCTAATAGAGTGCGATTACGACGTTCGGACACACCATTACGCTGAGGTGTTCCAGGCGGCGTGAGTTGTGAAACTATTCCACATTTTCTTAAGTGTGTGCCAAATTCGTGACTCAAGTATTCTCCTCCACGATCTGATCGTAGAAACTTGATTTTCCTGTCACGTTGATTCTCAACCTCACTCTGAAATTCCTTGAACTTTTCAAAGGTTTCAGACTTGTGTTTCATTAAGTAGATATACCCATATCTACTCAAGTCATCAGTGAGGGTGAGAACATAACGATAGCCATCGCGAGCCTCAACACTCATTGGACCGCACACATCAGTATGTATGATTTCCAATAAGTTGGTTGCTCACTCCATTGTTCCTGAGAACGGAGTCTTGGTCATTTTACCCATGAGGCATGGTTCACATGTGTCAAATGATTCATAATCAAGAGACTCTAAAAGTCCATCTGCATGGAGCTTCTTCATGCGTTTGACACCTATGTGACCAAGGCGGCAGTGCCACAAGTATGTGGGACTATCATTATCAACCTTACATCTTTTGGTACTCACATTATGAACATGTGTAGCATCACGTTTGAGATTCATAAAGAATAAACCATTCACCATCGGAGCATGACCATAAAACGTATCCGGGAGTTACACGATCTCATGGTCTAAGGAAAAGATACTTGACATTGGAAAACTCTAGCAAATGAACTATACGATCTTTAAGCTATGTTTAGGATTGGGTCTTGTCCATCACATCATTCTCCTAATGATGTGATCTCGTTATCAATGACATCCAATGTCCATAGTCAAGAAACCATGACTATCTATTGATCAACGAGCTAGTCAACTAGAGGCTTACTAGGGACATGTTGGTGTCTGTTATTCACACATGTATTACGATTTCCGGATAACACAATTATAGCATGAATAAAGACAATTATCATGAACAAGGAAATATAATAATAATGCTTTTATTATTGCCTCTAGGGCATATTTCCAACATTCCCCTCCTCCTACCATGCAGTGCACGAGATGTGCCGCCTCGCGTCGACTGGTCCCAGCCTCCTAGGTGAGTCCCCCACTATTTCATTTCCTCCGCCATGGAGCACTACCTACAAAAATCCAGGGAGCCACGCGAGGTAAGAGCAGCTCGTCAGGCACGTTTCAAAGCTTTTCGGCGGCGCAACGTGCTCTTCACTACTTCACTCGCTTGGGAGAGCGGTTTCGGCGGGCACATTGTGTGTAGTGCGTTAGCATCTCTTGAAGTGTGGGCATGTTTGTTTGTGCAGTGCATCCTCTGCAGTTTGTGGTGTGTGCCGGTGCAGTGCAGCAGGCGCATGCTTGCAGACCGCCAAGACTCTATTTGTTTGTGTATGTGATAAAAATGCATGCAGAGACTCTATTTGTTTGTGTATGTGAAAAAATGCATGTAGAGCTGATGTGCCGCAGTTCATCTTGTGTTGTTTTTTAGTGACAGAGAACATCAGAAAAACCGAACTCTGTATGTTCCCAATGCTGTTCGGCGGTCATGTTCCTCGCAGTGCGTTTGACACTTCATTTTCGATGCGGTGCAGCTGGGTGTGCAGTCCAGCAGCGAGGGTGCTTGCAGTACGGTGGCGCGATGCTCACGGTCTTGAATAAATTTGTCCGAAGAGAGACAAACAATGTAGTTCACTCCATTTGTGTAGCATCTCATTACCCCTCTATATGAAGTGCTCATTACCCATATGTATGAAGTGCAATTTGTTTCGTGTGTCTCAAAATTCAGTCGACTACATCAACACTTCAGTGCATTTGGTTCTCGGATGTGGTTCACTCTTGAGAGTGATGCTGTTCACTTGCCCCCAACATTAAAATGCAAAAAAATTAGCGAAATAACAAGATGGTAATGCAGTACACTTTGATATATATATCGCAGCTCACTTGCCCTTGTCTTTGCGGTCTACTCTCGTTCATAAAAGAAAGTTGAAAAAGAGACAACAAAAACTCGTATAAGAAAAATTACGTCCAACAAAAGAAATTATGCAGCTTGCTTGCCCGCCTGATGCAGTGCGGTTTTCATTCTGAAGCAGTGCGGTCGGCTGTATGATGGTGTTCACCCCGCAAGTGCAAAAAAATTGCTATGGAAGCAAAAAAAGTAGTGCGGTTCACTTCTTGATAGTGTTGTGGTTCATTTACACCTGATGTGAAGTCCACTCTACTTTCTCGTCCTTAAAAAAATTACGTTTGAATAAAAGAAACCATGCAGTTCCCTTACTCGTTCGATGCAGTGCGGTTTTTTATCCGATGCAGTGCGGTTTTCAGTCGGATGAAGTACCCACGTCGATTTGGGTGTCGCGAAAAATAGTGTCCGCATTTCGTTAAATTCAAAATTCCTCTTAAATCGTAAAAAATTAGAGAGAGTGTTCTACATGAAAAAGTTGCGCCTCGTCGATATCTTTCCAACGGCATATAATTTGAATCATTCCGACCAACGGTTTGTAAAAATTTCGCGAAAAATGACTGCTATCACTCATGGTCCGCCGCACCATTTTCAAAATTAACTTACAACCGTAAGGAATCTCAAAACCATTTCTACATATGAAAGTCGCGCCTTCTCCACAGCTTTCCAATGACGTATTATACGCCTCGTTTCGACAAACGCTTCAAAAACTAGATCGAAAACAATATAGAAAATTACAAAAAATTCAAAAAATGTAATTCCGTGATTTAGTAAATTTGAAACTGCTCTTAAACTGTAACGAATTAGAGAAAATAATAGATACGAAAAAGATGCGCCTCAACAATATCTTTCCAACAACGTATCATTTTCTTTATTCCGATGTGTGGTTTAGAAAAAATCATGAAAATACGCTCGCTGCCACTCGTCATCCGTCGCACCGTTTTTGAAACTGCTCTTAAACCGCGAGGAATTTCGAAATGTGTTCAACATGGAGAAGTTGCGCCTAATTCATAGATTTCCAACGATATATTATATGCCTCATTCCGATAAACGGTTAAAAAATTAAAGCGAAAACAGTATCGGAAAAACACTGCATGCAGTTTTTTCCGACACAAAGTTCACTAGTCTGTATTGCAGTGCTCTTGCTATAGAAATGCAGTGCTCTCGCATTGAGCGTGCAGTGCGGAAGTGTTATTCTGTTAACACCCCTTAAGACCGTTATTCTAATAACACCCAGATTATTTTGCTAACACCAAAACGAAAACACGTCGCGAGCTCCACCGAACTGCAACCGAAGAAAACATCCCCGCAGCCCCACGTCTAACCTTATCCATCCCCCACCCTACCACCTTCCCGGGTTGAACGCACCCCCATCTTCTCCCTCCCTCCCACTCCCGAATCCCCGGCCAAATCCCCGCCACCTTCCTGTAATGCCCCGAGTTCGATGCGCCAGATGTCTTCCAGTTTTTCACTGTCATTGCCATGTCTTTTGCTTGCGTGTTGCATCTGGCCATGCCATCATGTGCATTGCATCATCATGTTTTCAAAACTTGCCTTCGTCCGGGTCTCCATGTTCCTTCTGTTGTCCGTTCTGAGCCCATACACACTTGCACGCGCCCGCGGCACATCCGAAATATTATTTTATAAGTGGCCGGAAAATGTTCTCGGAATGGAATGCGAGTTGGTGTGCGGTCTTGTTATGTTGTAGGTAGGCCGCCTGCCAAGTTTCATCGCATTCGGAGTCCGTTTGATGCCCCAACGGATAACTATAGCGGCATTATAGTCGGTCAAACATCGGACGTTTTCGGTCTCCGAAAACTGTTGTCGGGCTTTCCCTCTCTTTCCTCCCTAGATCGTCTACACAGTCCACTACCCACCGCCAGGTCCAACCTAACCTCTATCGTCAGCCCGCAGCCCTCCTCGCGTGCGCGTCCGAAAGCTGTCCCGAACCCGACCCGGGCAGTCGTCACCGTTGGATTCGGATCATCCCCAAACATCTACAAAACATCTTTGTTTTCTTAATTGGACTCCCTAGGCTCTTTATTTCGCGACCGTCCGATTCCAATCAGAGGGATCGAGTAGCCCCTAACCTAACCAACCTACCTATATACACAGTCTAACCCTAGGTTTTAGGCAGTCTGTCCCTTCCATCCCATCACCGCCGCCGTAATCTTCTTCCTCCTCATTTTCCCCACCTAGCCAACCACCATCCTTCTCAGATCCACCCCCCTCCAACCGCAGCCTCTGACCACCTCCCGTGATTTCCGCGCTGCCCAAATCCCCAGCAAGCCGCAGCCAACCCTGAGTGCCGCTTGAGCTCCAATGGAATCGCGCCCCTGGATCCTCTACTTCGAGCACCTCCATGGAGCCAAGCTCCCGTGCCTCCTCTTATTCTTCCCGAGAGCCAGCAGAGCTCACCCGCGCCCTTTGCTTCTTCTCGAGCACGCCATGGATGCCTCCCCGAGCTCTAGTTCACCTTGCCGCCGTCGGGAACCGGTGTCCCGTGGCCAGATCCGTCAAGTCCGCGACCCCGCCTGACCTCCTTCCAGTTCATGCCGCCGCCGAGCCTTCTTCTGCTTCACCTACTGCAGGGCTCCATCGCCCCTGCTCGTCTTCACCTCGCGCACCGCATCGCCGCGCCCGTGTTCAGCAGATGAGCGCCGCCCCTCTCCTTCCCCGTGGTCTCTCCCTCCCTCTTGTTCTTTCTCTGTCTCTCTCTAAATCCTTCTCTCTCTCTCGATCTTCTCCAAGGAACCCCGACGCCCAAGGAGGAAGCTCGCCACCTGGCCCTCAAGTTTGCCGCACCATCGGTCGCCTCCGCGCTGTCCTTGCCCACCTCTAGCCCTGTTCTTGTCGGAATTGACCATTGTGTCATGCCCGTGGAGCTCGGAGCTCCGCCGCTGGTGCATCCCACCTCCATCCCGACCTCGGGAACGGAACCCCCGCGCCTGGATCTCGCCGCCGTGTCGCCCGACCTCGCCGTCGTTTGGCCTCCCGCAACCCTCTGTTGGAGCGCCTCTGCCGCTACTCTGCATTAGTCTACCCTCACGCCGACCTTCGCTGCTTCCCCGTCGTTCCTCGCCTCCCGAAGCAAGCCACTACACCGCCCCTGCTTCGTCGGCCTCCTCTGCTTCGCGTGCAAGCCCGCTTCCCCGCTGGACCATCGTTGTTGCCAGCCATCGGCCTTGCCTCTGCTTCATGAGTTGACCTCGGTCCTCGCTTTGATATGAAGGCAGGAGTCAACTGCGTCGCCAGCCACCACCAGCGCCAAGGCCTAGCACCACCGCGGCCTCACCTCCTTGCGTGGGCTGCGCCCTTCTCCAAGGCCAAGGCCCATGGGTGAGGCAGCAACTGAGCCCACCCTGCACTGTTGGGCTGCTAGATTCGGCCCGATCAGTGTTTTTTCCTTTGGACGCATTTAATCTTTTATTCCAGGTTTTACAGATTTACAGAATACCCCTTGAACTTCATGCATATCATAACTCACCAACCATGCATCATTTGTAAATAACTTGTATATATAAAATGACTAGAATTTCATCTAGTTTCATTACATCCAACTTTCAACCATGTTTAAAATGTTTAAACTGATGTTTGCATTTATTTGCTTAAATGCCATGTTAAAATGATTTATTTCATAACTAAATAACCGTAGCTCCAAACTTAACAAACTTTATATGTAAATGGGGTGGAATAATGCCTAGTTTAACATGGTGGCATCACTTTGCATGTTTAATAACTCTAAAATGTGGTTTAGGGTAGAACAGTACCAAATCTAAAATAGGCATATGAGGATTTTTTGGAATTGTTGTTTGTTGCTTCCGGCCTCATTTAAACTTGCCTAGATAGATAGTTTTGTTGTGCTTCACCTCTTGCCATGTTTAACAACATTTAATATTGTTGAGTACTTAAACGGTAGAGAACTAAATAATTGTTGTGGTGTTTCGTCAATATGCAACCTGAGCTCCACTTAACTTGTAGTTTTGCTTGTGCATTTTGCCATGCTATGCCTCATTAAATCGGACATGCATCATACTTGGTTGTGCATCATGCCATGCTTAGGTGATGGTTGTTTACTATGTTATTTGCTTCTTTCCGGTGTTGCTTCTTCGGGTTAGTTTCGATAACGTTGCATTTGTGAGGTTTTGTTCGACTTCGTCCGCTTGTCTTCTTCATGGACTCGTTCTTCTTCCTTGCGGGATCTCAGGCAAGATGACCATACCCTCGAAATCACTTATATCTTTGCTTGCTAGTTGTTCACTCTATCGCTATGTCGCGTTACCTACCACATGTTATATCATGCCTCCCATATTGCCATGTCAAGCCTCTAACCCACCTTTCCTAGCAAACCATTGTTTGGCTATGTTACCGCTTTTGCTCAGCCCCTCTTATAGCATTGTTAGTTGTAGGTGAAGATGAAGTTTGTTCCATGTTGGAACATGGATATGCTTGGGATATCACAATATCTCTTATTTAATTTAATGCATCCATATACTTGGTAAAGGGTGGAAGGCTTGGCCTTATGCCTGGTGTTTTGTTCCACTCTTGCCGCCCTAGTTTCCGTCATACCGGTGTTATGTTCCTTGATTTTGCGTTCCTTGCGTGGTTGGGTGTTATGGGAACCCCTTGACAGTTCGCTTTGAATAAAACTCCTCCAGCAAGGCCCAACCTTGGTTTTACATTTGTCTAACAACCTATACCTTTCCCTTGGGTCGGCCAACCCGAGGGTCATCTTTATTTTAACCCCCCCGGGCCAGTGCTTCTCTAAGTGTTGGTTCAAACTGACTAGACTGCGGGGCCACCTCGGGGAAACTTGAGGTTTGGTTTTACTCGTAGGATGTCTCATCCGGTGTTGCCCTGAGAACGAGATATGTGCAGCACCTATCGGGATTGTCGGCAAATCGGGTGGCTTTGCTGGTCTTGTTTTACCATTGTCGAAATGTCTTGTAACCGGGATTCCGAGACTGATCGGGTCTTCCAGGGAGAAGGAATATCCTTCGTTGACCATGAGGGCTTGTGATGGGCTAAGTTGGGTGTGACGCCCCCGATTCAATTGTACACTAATCATACACGCAAACATGTACGATCAAGATCAGGGACTCATGGGAAGATATCACAACACAACTCTACAAATAAAATAAGTCATACAAGCATCATATTACAAGCCAGGGGCCTCGATGGCTCGAATACAAGAGCTCGATCATAGACGAGTTAGCGGAAGCAACAATATCTGAGTATAGACATAAGTTAAACAAGTTTGCCTTAAGAAGGCTAGCACAAACTGGGATACAGATCGAAAGAGGCGCATGCCTCCTGCCTGGGATCCTCCTAAACTACTCCTGGTCGTCGTCAGCAGGCTGCACGTAGTAGTAGGCACCTCCCGAGTAGTAGTAGTCGTCATCGACAGTGGCGTCTGGCTCCTGGGCTCCAACGTCTGGTCGTAGCAAACGGGTATAGGAAAGAGGAAAAGGGGGACAAAGGCAACCATGAGTACTCATCCAAAGTACTCGCAAGCAAGGAGCTACACTACATATGTATGCATTGGTATCAAATGGAATAAGGGTATCATATGTGTACTGAACTGCAGAATGCCGGAATAAGAGGGGGATAGCTAGTCCTTTTGAAGACTACGCTTCTGGTAACCTCCATCTTGCAGCAGAAGAAGAGAGTAGATGGTAAGTTCACCAAGTAGCATCGTGTAGCATAAACCTAACCGATGATCCTCTCCTCGTCGCCCTGTTAGAGAGCGACCACCGGGTTGTATCTGGCACTTGGAAGGGTGTGTTTTATTAAGTATCCGGTTCTAGTTGTCATAAGGTCAAGGTACAACTCAAAGTCATCATGTTGCCGAAGATCAGGGCCATTCGAATAGATTAACTTCCCTGCAGGGGCGCACCACATAACCCAACACGCTCATCCCATTTGGCCGGACACACTTTCCTGGGTCATGCCCGGCCTCGGAAGATCAACACGTCGCAGCCCTACCTAGGCACAACAGAGAGGTCAGCACGTAGGTCTAAATCCTATGGCGCAGGGGTCTGGGCCCATCGCGCCATTGCACACCTGCATGTTGTGAGGGCGGTCGGAGAGCAGACCTAGCAACCTCCATTACAGAGGAAGTTGCTTTACGCGGTCCAACCCGGCGCGCGCCGCTCAGTCGCTGACGTCACGAAGACTTCGGCTGATACCACGACGTCGAGTGCCCATAACTGTCCCCGCGTAGATGGTTGGTGCGTATAGGCCAGTAGCCAGACTCAGATCAAATACCAAGATCTCATTAAGCGTGTTAAGTATCCGCGAACGCCGACAAGGGTCAGGCCCACCTCCCTCCTAGGTGGTCTCAACCTGCCCTGTCACTCCACTTCAAGGTAATAGCCGGGGGCCGTCGGGAACCCAGGCGCACCTCTACCGGGATGGAGCCACCTGCCCCTTCAGCCCCCAACTCCAAACAGTATCATAAGTAATGTTCAGTATAAAGTATATAGCATATTCCCGTGATCACCTCCCGAAATGATCATGGCCCAGTATTATAGCATGGCAGACGGACAAGAGTGTAGGGCCACTGATGGAACACTAGCATCCTATTTAAGCATTAGGATAGCAGGTAAAGGTAACAACAGTAGTAGCAAGGACAGGCTATGCATCAGAATAGGATTAACGGAAAGCAGTAACATGCTACACTACTCTAATGCAAGCAGTATAGAGAAGGGTAGGCGATATCTGGTCATCAAAGGGGGGGGGGGCTTGCCTGGTTGCTCTGGCAAGAGAGAGGGGTCATCAACACCGTAGTCGTACTGGGTAGCAGCGGCGTCGGTCTCGGTGTCTAGCGAGAGAAGAGGTGGAAGAAACAATAAATATTAAGCAAACAGATGCATAGCGATGCATGTCATGACAAGTATCGGTGCTAGGGGTGCCCTAACGCGGTACGAGGTGGTACTGGTGAAGGGGGAAAACATCCGGGAAAGTATCCCCGGTGTTTCGAGTTTTCGGGCAGAGGAGCTAGAGGAGGAAAGCTGTGAGTTCAATAGGTTAGGGATGCGTGGCGGACGAACGGGCTGCGTATCCGGGTTCGTCTCGTCGTTTTGAGCAACTTTCATGTATAAAACTTTTTCATCCGAGTTACGGTTCATTTTATATTAATTTTCTAAGTTTTAGTAGTATTTTGGAATTCTTTTAATTCGAAAATAAAATAGAAATTAGTTTTGTCACCTAGTGCTATTCTAGCCATAGTGTATGACACGTGGGGGTTAGGGTCAAATTCAATGGTTGACCAGTCAGGGTTTACTGGTCAACAGGGTCAAAGCGGGGCCTATATGTCATTGACTCGGCAGTTTTAGAGTTAAATAAATAGTTGATTAACTGAAGGGGCCCACATGTTTTATCTTTTTTTTGAGTCGACCCACACATGTTCTATCAATTAAGCTAACAATAGGGTGTTTAGGCCTAACTTAATTAGGCCTCCCTAATTAACTTGGGCCAGAGCCCATGTGGTAGCGAACGGCAGCCTCACACTGGCTCAAACGCGCGTGCGTACAGGGCGCTGCCGGCTGAAGCTAGCCGTGCCTGCAGCCTGTAGCAACGCAGCACCAGCGGGAGTGCACGCACGCATGCGTGGGCTGGGCACGCGGTGTGAGCGCAGCCTCGGCGCGGCGGGACGCGGTCAGGAGCAGGTGGCGCGCAGGGAAGTACGGCGGGGCGATTGCGGGCGAAGCCGCCGCCTGCCCGGTAGCGGGGCAAGGCCGGAGCGGGAGCGAGGCGGCGCGGCCGGGAGCGGCACGGCCTTACCGCCATGGGGCACGCGCGGGGCGCCACCAGGAGCGGCAGGTAGTGGCGCACAGCGAGCAGTAGGCCAACAATAGGTTTGGCGGGGCTAGCGGGCTACGTGGCCATGATGCGGTGAGCGCGTGTGCGAGGCCCAGCGTGGCAGAGTGCGTGCGTGAGTGCGGTGACCACGAGGGGGAGTAGAGAGGGAGCACGGGGAGGTGCTCACGTTCGTCATGAGAAGGGGGGACAGCGAGGCTTGATGGAGCCGTTGGGGAGGAGGACGGGGAGGACGTCCGACGACGCCGGGCGAAGTAGAGGCGGGAGAGACATGGGTTGTGCGGTGGTGAAGCGGCATCGGCGAAGTAGAGGCGGTGGGGTGGCGCCGGCGAGGTGACGCCACGGAGGACGGAGGCACGGCAGGGCAGGCAACGAGCAACGTCCAGGCCGCCAGCGACGAGGGTGGATTCGAGCGGCGCCGCGGGGTCGGGGGCGCGGTTGCCCCCGATCCAGATCGACTCGGGGGTGGGCAGGGGGAGTGGCAACGTGAGGGGAGGGGAGTGGGAGCGAGTGGGCTAGGGTTCGGGGGTACGAGGGATAAGGAGTGGGAGGGGCAGGCTGGGCCGGCTGGCTGCATGGCCAGCTGGGCCGAGGCCCAGCGGGGGGGGGGGGGGGGGGACTTTCCCTTTTTTTATGTTGTTGTTTTTGTTTAGTCTAATTATTTTAGTTTTAATAAAATACCAAAGTGGCACCTAAATTGATGCTACAACTTATGTCACAACCACAAAAAGTTTCATCCCAAAATAATATAGTTTAGTATTTTCCAAAATATAAAGGCATTTAATTAATGGTTTTAGCTACTGATTTAATTAGTTTAGTGCATCTAAACATTTTATAAAGACTTGGTTTCTCCACCAATATATCTTATGAATTATTTGTCAAAATAAGAACATTTTAGTTTTGACTTTTGAAAACTTTAATTGTTTGACTTGTTTTTGAATTTGGATTTTGAATCGGTTTTTTTGCACTAACGCGAGATTAGCAACTCTAATAGAGGTGACGTGGCATCATTAGCATAGGTTACTGTAGCTTAATTATCCGGGCATTACAATTCTCCTCTACTACAAGAAATCTCTTCCCGAGATTTAAGAGGGGAAGTGACGGGGAAGGGATTTGGTTACGAAATTCTAATGGGTCTTCTCGGTGTCCGTTGCTCTTCTCGAAGAGGCCGGTCCAATACATTGATTTTTGCATTTCTCTGCTTCAGGTCATCATGATGAAGTCGGCATCCTTTCTTCGGGAACTTCATTGTACTTACGAAAGAAAAAAGGGTGGGCATTCCAGGAGAACAGACCTCTGCAAGGTCGACTATCTGGTCGATAACATCGAGGAAGGTGGCGGAAGTTACTCTCGAATTGTAACTTAAGAAAATATAGAGAGCAAAGTAAGGAGGTATCATGGGAAGTTTCGAGTGGGTAGGCAATCGTTCGATGCCTGAAACAGGGCGTGAAAGGTGTTCAACGCAACGGGAACGAGTATTGTGTTTGATACTAGAATTGATGATCTCTTGAAGTGTGGCTCGTGAATTACATACGAGGCCTCACCTGAGGAATAACTTTGGAAATGGGGGGTGTACAGGAGAGTCAGGTTTTGATCCTGTGGAACTGTGGGTTATGGGCCCACCATGTGGGTTAAAAGTAGGAAGGGCGATGACGTCTTGCACGATCATGTAATCAAGGTGTGTCAGAGGATAGCCTATCAGTTACGTCGGCAACAACATTAGTACCAAGGTCGAGGGACGAAGAGAACCATTTTCCTGCTCGTTGAACGAGGCGGACCATTAGGCAAAGTTCGCGTCCATCGGTGGCTACCAAAATGTCATCAACAATAGTAGCAGGGTCCTACTGACAGAGTTGCACAACTGAGGTGTTTACATAAGCAGGGAAATATTACTGCTTATATCATATAGATCACAAGAAAGGTTAAACAAAACAATGGAAAGGAAAATGTGATCATCAGATTAAATAGAACAATGGAAAAGAAAAATGTGTTTAAACACATTATTCAGGGGTATATCCTTCCCAAGGACAAACAGAGCATTATATCCACGACAGGATATATGTAGAAAACCCTTTAGGAAAGGGGGAAGAAATTTCATGACATTACCCATACAACGGTGTTTGGATAATTGAGCAAGAAACATTTGGCATTGGGATTCAATGTTCTTGTTGAAAATCGGTGTACCACAGACAAACTTCGAGACAGTATTGACATGGTCTTCAAGCAAAGGTCAGACTTTGGATACACAAAGGATCCATTAGGATAAACTTATTAAACAAGGCATTCAATTTCCTCATGGAAAAATGGTTAACCTTGTTAAAAAGGAAACTATAACACTAGGTCCTTCGGTCAAGTGTGCTAGGAATGACATCACCTTACCAGGTCATAAAAGACCAAAGTTATAACTCTTGGAAATATGTTCCAACCATCATATCTGACCGAGATGCAAATATGATGGGTATCAGGATAACTCAGACTCAGGATCCCTGAGAAGAAAGGTGCAACACAAATTGTCGAGATGACATTGTAAGATTCTCGGGAATTAAACTATGGGAGCGAGTTCCAACACAAGAGTTCATCATTAAACCAAGGAGAGGATGAGGAGGTGGCTAATGAACTCAGCAACAATTCATTGAGATTTTCAAAAGATGGATGTCCACACTTATGTGAACAATGAGATAACATTTTTCAGATCAAATGATATAACGAGGTATGTTCGAGGAAGACATACACAGTTAAACATTGGTTGAAAGGTGCAGCCGAAATATGGGCTTAGGTAGCATGATCAATGTTTAGAATGGTGATTCAATAACCAATACACAAAGAATGAAACATCGACCATTAATCTTCAAAGCAATAGGGTTGCTAGAAGTGAACGGATATGGCAAGGAGTGAACGGATATGGCAAGAGGTATCACCTGTATCTAGCATTCTTAAGAGGTGGTGAAATTCTCACGACATTCTTAACATAAAAGATGGTAATACTCCAAGGTAAAGAACAAATTCTGGATAGCAAGGAGCTCCATATCATGAACAAGTTTTTGTTGGAGGGAAGGCAATAATGTTTTTCATGATAACACAAATCATCGAGGGCAAGGATGGTTTTTCTCATCATGAATTCAATTGATATCCTGGAGAAGCTCGGAATACTGATGATGCTCACGACACATTTGTCGAGAGATTTCATGAAGATGTAATCGATCGATGATGACATCAAGTTAAACGAATGATGAAGTGAAAGGTTATTTGAAACATGGGTATGACACAAACTCGAAATAAAGTTTGCTGTTCAGGGAGAAATGATATGACGAGGAAGACTGACATAAGATTAGCTCACCGTCAAGGGATCAGAAGCAATGCTCTGAATAGGGATGGATAAGTTGAATAGTCTTAGAGGTACAATCGTCGGCAATTTGATTGGTCGAGAACCAACTCATGTTTAAAATGGCGTCTGAGCCGGAAGGATGAATCCTAGGATCTGGTTGAGCATTGCGAGCATTCGCACTCATTGAATCAATGGGCTCAAAATGATAGTGGCAAGGGATGCCAATAAGATTACGAGACTTATGGGATTAACCCTAATGCAGGCCAGCAAGTATTTCAAGAGCAATAGCTTGCTGAGGATTTTCGAAAGATTGAATAACATTTCGAAGACTTCTGTGCACACATGAACAACTGGGGGATGAGCGGAGACTGGATAAGTGTGAGAATTATCCATAGGGGTATTCAGGTGACAAAGAACGGCAAGGCAGTAAGCTCAAAGGATTATCAAAACAATGACGAGTATTTCGGGGTATCTTGTAATAACAAGACCAACTGGGGATGAATGTAAGAATAACAACTGCAAGTAGTTCCATAAGGGTTGACGGTGGAAGGGGAATTGCAAACGCGATGAACACAAGTTCTCAGGTTAACAGCGAAGAGTATCTTCAGGGTCTTCACGTGCAGCAGATGATCATCAGTAATAAGGGGCTCTCCGGGTGAAAGTGATAACAAGATCCTAATGTTAGATTTAGCAAAATTCATTTAACCTGAATAGAAGAGAGATCAGAGTCCCAGAGTATAAACAAGGAGTAAAAGATTCTAATACCATCCAATGGCAATGTGGGCCCGTAAGGCACACAACCATGTTAGTAAAAAGTTTTGTAATGTCTAGACTCGACTTCAGCCAAGGAGTGTGGAAGGGGGATTCCTACAGGCAGTCGGCTCTGATACCAACTTGTGACGCCCCCGATTCAATCATACACTAATCATACATGCAAACATGTACGATCAAGATCAGGGACTCACGGGAAGATATCACAACACAACTCTACAAATAAAATAAGTCATACAAGCATCATATTACAAGCCAGGAGACTCGAGGGCTCGAATACAAGAGCTCGATCATAGACGAGTCAGCAAAAGCAACAATATTTGAGTACAGACATAAGTTAAACAAGTTTGCCTTAAGAAGGCTAGCACAAACTGGGATACAGATCAAAAGAGGCGCAGGCCTCCTGCCTGGGATCCTCCTAAACTACTCCTGGTCGTCGTCAGCGGGCTGCACGTAGTAGTGGGCACCTCCCGAGTAGTAGTAGTCGTCATCGACAGTGGTGTCTGGCTCCTAGGCTCCAACGTCTGGTCGCAACAAACGGGTATAGGAAAGAGGAAAAGGGGGAGAAAGGCAACCGTGAGTACTCATCCAAAGTACTCGCAAGCAAGGAGCTACACTACATATGTATGCATTGGTATCAAATGGAATAAGGGTATCAAATGTGGACTGAACTGCAGAATGCCGGAATAAGAGGGGGATAGCTAGTCCTTTCGAAGAATACGCTTCTGGTAACCTCCATCTTGCAGTAGAAGAAGAGAGTAGATGGTAAGTTCACCAAGTAGCATCGTGTAGCATAAACCTAACTGATGCTCCTCTCCTTGTCGCCCTGTTAGAGAGCGACCATCGGGTTGTATCTGGCACTTGGAAGGGTGTGTTTTATTAAGTATCCGGTTCTAGTTGTCATAAGGTCAAGGTACAACTCCAAGTCGTCCTGTTACCGAAGATCACGACTATTCAAATAGATTAACTTCCCTGCAGGGGTGCGCCACATAACCCAACATGCTCTATCCCATTTGGCCGGACACACTTTCCTGGGTCATGCCCGGCCTCGGAAGATCAACACGTCGCAACCCTACCTAGGCACAACAGAGAGGTCGGCACGCCGGTCTAAATCCTATGGCGCAGGGGTCTGGGCCCATGGCCCATTGTACACCTGCATATTGTGAGGGCGGCCGGAGAGCAGACCTAGAAACCTCCATTACAAAGGAAGTTGCGTTATGCGGTCCAACCCGACGCGCGCCGCTCAGTCGCTGCGTCACGAAGGCTTCGGCTGATACCACGACGTCGAGTGCCCATAACTGTCCCCGCGTAGATGGTTAGTGCGTATAGGCCAGTAGCCAGACTCAGATCAAATACCAAGATCTCATTAAGCGTGTTAAGTATCTGCGAACGCCGACCAGGGCCAGGCCCACCTCTCTCCTAGGTGGTCTCAACCTGCCCTGTCGCTCCGCCACAAGGTAACAGTCGGGGGCTGTCGGGAACCCAGGCCCACCTCTACTGGGATGGAGCCACCTGCCCCTTCAGCCCCCAACTCCGAGCAGTATCATAAGTAATGTTCAGTATAAAGTATATAGCATATGCTCGCTGCTAACCAGTAACATGCTACACTACTCTAATGCAAGCAGTATAGAGAAGAGTAGGCGATATCTTGTGATCAAAGGGGGGCTTGCCTAGTTGCTCTGGCAAGAGAGAGGGGTCGTCAACACCGTAGTCGTACTGGGTAGCAGCGGCGTCGGTCTCGGTGTCTAACGAGAGAAGAGGGGGAAGAAACAATAAATATTAAGCAAACAGATGCATAGCGATGCATGTCATGACAAGTATCGGTGCTAGGGGTGCCCTAATGCGGTACGAGGTGGTACCGGTGAAGGGGGAAAACATCCGGGAAAGTATCCTCGGTGTTTCCCGTTTCGGTCAGAGGAGCCGGAGGGGGAAAGTTGCAAGTTCGATAGGTTAGGGATGCGTGGCAGACAAATGGGCTGCATATCCGGGTTCGTCTCGTCGTTCTGAGCAACTTTCATGTATAAAACTTTTTCATCCGAGTTACGGTTCATTTTATATTAATTTTCTAAGTTTTAATAGTATTTTGGAATTCTTTTAGTTCGAAAATAAAATAGAAATTAGTTTTGTCACCTAGTGCTATTCTAGCCATAGTGTATGACAGGTGGGGGTTAGGGTCAAATTCAATGGTTGACGAGTCAGGGTTTACTGGTCAACAGGGTCAAAGCGGGGCCCATATGTCATTGACTCGACATTTTTAGAGTTAAATAAATAGTTGATTAACTGAAGGGGCCCACATGTTTTATCTTTTTTTTGAGTCGACCCATACATGTTCTATCAATTAAGCTAACAAGAGGGGGTTTAGGCCTAACTTAATTAGGCCTCCCTAATTAACTTGGGCCAGAGCCCATGTGGTAGCGAATGGCGGCCTCACGCTGGCTCGAACGCGCGTGCGTACAGGGCGCCGCCGGCTGAAGCCAGCCATGCCAGCAGCCTGCAGCAGCGCAGCACCAGCGGGAGTGCACGCACGCACGCGTGGGCTGGGCGCGCGGTGTGAGCGCAACCTCGGCGCGGTGGGACGCGGTCAGGAGCAGGTGGCGCGTGGGGAAGTACGGCGGGGCGATTGCAGGCGAAGCCGCCGCCTACCCGGTAGCGGGGCAAGGCCGGAGCGGGAGCGAGGCGGCGCGGCCGGGAGCGGCACGGCCTTGCCGCCGTGGGGCACGCGCGGGGCGCCACCAGCAGCGGCGGGTAGTGGCGCACAGCGAGCAGTAGGCCAGCAATGGGTTCGGCGAGGCTAGCGGGCTGCATGGCCATGATGCGGTGAGCGCGCCTGGGCACGCACGCGCGCGTGCGAGGCCAGACGTGGCAGAGTGCGCGCGTGAGTGCGGTGACCACGGGGGGAGTAGATAGGGAGCACGGGGACGTGCTCACGTTCGTCGTGAGAAGGGGGGCCGGCGAGGCTTGATGGAGCCGTTGGGGAGGAGGACGGGGAGGACGTCCGATGACGCTGGACGAAGTAGAGGCAGGGGAGACAGGGGCTGTCCGGTGGTGAAGCGGCATCGGCGAAGTAGAGGCGGTGGTGTGGCACCGGCGAGGTGACGCCGCGGAGGACGGAGGCGCGGCGGAGCGGGCAACGAGCGACGTCCGGGCCGCCAGCAACGAGGGCGGATTCGAGCGGCGCCACGGGGTCAGGGGCGCGGTTGCCCCCGATCCAGATCCACTCGGGGGTGGGCAGGGGGAGTGGCGACGTGAGGGGAGGGGAGTGGGAGCGAGTGGGCTAGGGTTCGGGGGTACGAGGGATAAGGAGTGGGAGGGGCCAGCTGGGCTGGCCGACTGCATGGCCAGCTGGGCCAAGGCCCAGCGGGGGGGGGGGGGGGGTGGGGACTTTCCTTTTTTATGTTGTTGTTTTTGTTTAGTCCTTTTCTTTTTATTTATTTTTTTCTTTTCTGTTTTCTGTTAGTTCCTAATTATTTTAGTTTTAATAAAATACCAAAGTGGCACCTAAATTGATGCTACAACTTATGTCACAACCACAAAAAGTTTCATCCCAAAATAATATAGTTTAGTATTTTCCAAAATATAAAGGCATTTAATTAATGGTTTTAGCTACTGATTTAATTAGTTTAGTGCATCTAAACATTTTATAAAGACTTGGTTTCTCCACCAATATATCTTATGAATTATTTGTCAAAACAAGAACATTTTAGTTTTAACTTTTGAAAACTTTATTTGTTTGACTTGTTTTTGATTTGGATTTTGAATCGGTTATTTTGCACTAACGTGAGATTAGCAACTCTAACAGAGGTGACGTGGCATCATTAGCATAGGTTACTGTAGCTTAATTATCCAGGCGTTACATTGGGACACCCCTGCAGGGTATAAACTTTCGAGAGCCGTGCCCGCGGTTATGTGGTAGATGGGAATTTGTTAATGTCCTGTTGTAGAGAACTTGACACTTAACTTAATTAAAATGCATCAACCGCATGTGTAGCCGTGATGGTCTCTTTCCGGCGGAGTCCGGGAAGTGAACACGGTTCTTGTGTTATGTTTGTGCGTAAGTAGTTGACTTGATCTTGTTGGAACACATAAACTTTTGCATCCAGTAATTTTTTTTCAAAAATCATAGAATTGACGAAAGCTTATGAATTTTCATACAAGATTTATATACAAATTGCCTACATCGTCCTAATTTTTCTGAATTTTTGGAGTTACATAATTATACGAAGTTTTTAGATTTCTACAGACTGTTTTGTTTTTGAGAGATTCAGTTTTCTTTGCGTTGTGTGCTTATTTTGATGAATCTATGGACTTTATCGGGGCTTATGAGCCATTACGAAGTTGGAATATAGTAGATATAATGCAAGAATAAAATATGAATGGGTTTGCAACAATACTTAGAGTAGTGATTTGCTTTATTATACTAATGGATCGCACGAAGGTTTTGTTGAGTTTTGTGTGATTGAACTCTTCAAGTTTTGCATGAGATCACAATGGATGAAGGAATTAGGAGTAAGAAGAGCCTAAGCTTGGGGATGCCTCGTAGCATCCCAAGCTGTTATCTAAAGAGAAGCAAGCAACTAAGCTTGGGGATGCCCCCGAGTGGCATCCCCTCTTTCTTCTAACGACCATCGGTATTTTACTTCGAGCTATATTTTTATTCGTCACATATCATGAGTTTTGCTTGGAGTGTCTTGTATGATATGAGTCTTTGCTTGTTTTGCTTTTTATTTTCTATCATCTATCCTTGCTGGACACACCTATTTGAGAGAGCCAAAATTATGCTATGATTTGATAGAATTGCTCTCCATGCTTCACTTAAAATTTTTTTGAGCTAAGGAATTGCTCTGGTGCTTCACTTATATCTTTTTGAGCACAATGTGGTTTAGTATTTTTGAAGAAATGCTCTCATGCTTCACTTAGATTTATTTGAGAGTTAGTAATTTTTTAAGAAATTCTTTCATCCTTCACTTAAATTATTTTGAGGGAAGAAACTTTTTATGCTCAAGTTCTTCACTTAGATTTGTTTGAGCTATCAAAAGCAACATATGAAATTAGTCCCAAAGTGATAGATATTCAAGAGGGATATAATAAAAACTTTCATGAAGATCATTGGACAAAATAAACTTGATTCTTTGTAATAGTATTGTGATATGATGATATAATATGTGAGTCATGTTGATGAGTAATTATGCTTTAGTAAGAATATTGGTGCTAAGGTTTGTGATTCCCTATGCAAGCATGAAAGTCAATAGTTATGCAATGAAATTACATCCTACTTGTGGTGCATTATTCGGTGTTAGTTATGCTTAATGCTTGTTTATGAGATTTTTTTGTTTCTTGGTTGGATGCTTCTCAATCTTTTGCTAGCATTCACTTGTACTAAGTGGGATTACTACTTGTGCGTCCAAAATCGTTAAACCCAGTTTTTGCCACATGATTCCACTATACCTACCTATATGCGGTATTTGTTGGGGAACGTTGCAGAAAACAAAAATTTTCCTACGGTTTCACCAAGATCCATCTATGAGTTCATCTAGCAACGAGTCATCGGATGCATCTACATACCTTTGTAGATCGCGAGCGGAAGCGTTCAAAGAATGTGGATGAAGTAGTCGTACACGACGTGATCCAAATCACCGGAGATCCTAGCGCCGAACGGACGGCACCTCCGCGTTCAACACACATATGGTCAGCGTAACGTCTCCTTCTTCTTGATCCAGCAAGAGGGAAGAAGAGGTTGAGGAAGATGGCTCCAGCAGCAGCACAACGGCGTGGTGATGGTGGAGCTGCAGTACTCCGTCAGGGCTTCGCCAAGCACTATGGAGGAAAAGGAGGAGTTGGAGAGGGAGAGGGAGGCAACCAAAGGCTTGTTTCAAGAGCCCTCCTTCCCCCACTATATATAGGAGGGCCTAGGGGGGCGGCTCCGGCCTAGGAGATCCAATCTCCTATGGGGCGGCGGCCAAGGGAGGTTTCCCTCCCCCCCCCCCCCCCCAATGCACCTAGGGGGTGCCTTCCACTAGTAGGACTCCTCCCCTATGGAAACCCTAGGCGCATGGGCCTCTAGGGGCTGGTGCCCTTGGCCCATGTAGGCCAAGGCGCACCCCCTACAGCCCATGTGGCCCCCTGGGGTAGGTGGCCCCACCCGGTGGGCCCCCGGGACCCTTCCGGTGGTCCCGGTACAATACCGATAACCCCGAAACTTGTCCCGATGGCCGAAACAGCACTTCCTATATATAATTCTTTACCTCCGGACCATTCCGGAACTCCTCGTGATGTCCGGGATCTCATCCGGGACTCCGAACAACATTCGGGTTACTGCATATACATATCCCTACAACCCTAGCGTCACCGAACCTTAAGTGTGTAGACCCTACGGGTTCGGGAGACAGGCAGACATGACCGAGACGACTCTCCGGTCAATAACCAACAACGGGATCTGGATACCCATGTTGGCTCCCACATGCTCCACGATGATCTCATCGGATGAACCACGATGTCGAGGATTCAAGCAACCCCGTATGCAATTCCCTTTGTCAATCGGTATGTTACTTGCCCGAGATTCGATCGTCGGTATCCCAATACCTCGTTCAATCTCGTTACCGGCAAGTCACTTTACTCGTACCATAATGCATGATCCCGTGACCAGACACTTGGTCACCTTGAGCTCATTATGATGATGCATTACCGAGTGGGCCCAGTGATACCTCTCCGTCATACGGAGTGACAAATCCCAGTCTTGATCCGTGTCAACCCAACAGACACTTTCGGAGATACCCGTAGTCTACCTTTATAGTCACCAAGTTACGTTGTGACGTTTGGTATACCCAAAGCACTCCTACGGTATCCGGGAGTTACATGATCTCATGGTCTAAGGAAAAGATACTTGACATTGGAAAAACTCTAGCAAACGAACTATACGATCTTTAAGCTATGTTTAGGATTGGGTCCTGTCCATCACATCATTCTCCTAATGATGTGATCTCGTTATCAATGACATCCAATGTCCATAGTCAGGAAACCATGACTATCTGTTGATCAACAAGCTAGTCAACTAGAGGCTTACTAGGGACATGTTGGTGTCTGTTATTCACACATGTATTACGATTTCCGGATAACACAATTATAGCATGAATAAAGACAATTATCATGAACAAGGAAATATAATAATAATGCTTTTATTATTGCCTCTAGGGCATATTTCCAACAGTCTCCCACTTGCACTAGAGTCAATAATCTAGTTACATTGTGATGAATCGAACACCCATGGAATTCTGGTGTTGATCATGTTTTGCCCTAGGGAGAGGTTTAGTCAACGGATCTGCTACATTCAGGTCTATATGTACTTTACAAATATCTATGTCTCCATCTTGAACATTTTCACGAATGGAGTTGAAGCGACGCTTGATGTGCCTTGTCTTCTTGTGAAACCTGGGCTCCTTGGCAAATGCAATAGCTCCAGTGTTGTCACAGAAGAGCTTGATCGGCCCCGACGCATTGGGTATGACTCCTAGGTCGGTGATGAACTCCTTCACCCATATTGCTTCATGTGCTGCCTCCGAGGCTGCCATGTACTCCGCTTCACATGTAGATCCCGCCACGATGCTCTGCTTGCAACTGCACTAGCTTACTGCCCCACCATTCAAAATATACACGTATCCGGTTTGTGACTTAGAGTCATCCAGATCTGTGTCGAAGCTAGCGTCGACGTAACCCTTTACGACGAGCTCTTCATCACCTCCATAAACGAGAAACATTTCCTTAGTCCTTTTCAGGTACTTCAGGATATTCTTGACCGCTGTCCAGCGTTCCTTGCCGGGATTACTTTGGTACCTTCCTACCAAACTTACAGCAAGGTTTACATCAGGTCTGGTACACAGCATGGCATACATAATAGAACCTATGGCTGAGGCATAGGGGACGACACTCATCTCTTCTATCTCTTCTGTCGTGGTCGGACATTGAGCTGAGCTCAATTTCATACCTTGTAACACAGGCAAGAACCCCTTCTTAGATTGATCCATATTGAACTTCTTCATTATCTTATCAAGGTATGTGCTTTGTGAAAGACCTATGAGGCGTCTTGATCTATCTCTATAGATCTTGATGCCTAATATATAAGCAGCTTCTCCAAGGTCCTTCATTGAAAAACTCTTATTCAAGTAGGCCTTGATGCTGTCCAAGAGTTCTATATCATTTCCCATCAAAAGTATGTCATCTACATATAATATGAGAAATGCTACAGAGCTCCCACTCACTTTCTTGTAAACGCAGGCTGCTCCATAAGTCTGCGTAAACCCAAACGCTTTGATCATATCATCAAAGCGAATGTTCCAACTCCGAGATGCTTGCACCAGCCCATAAATCGAGCGTTGGAGCTTGCACACCTTGTCAGCATTCTTAGGATCGACAAAACCTTCCGGCTGCATCATATACAATTCTTCCTTCAGGACACCATTAAGGAATGTTGTTTTGACGTCCATTTGCCATATCTCATAATCGTAGAATGCGGCAATTGCTAACATGATTCGGACGGACTTTAGCTTCGCTACCAGTGAGAAAGTCTCATCGTAGTCAACCCCTTGAACTTGTCGATAACCCTTAGCGACAAGCCGAGCTTTATAGATGGTCACATTACCATCCGCGTCTGTCTTCTTTTTAAAGATCCATTTATTTTCTATGGCTTGCCGTTCAACGGGCAAGTCAGTCAAAGTCCATACTTCGTTTTCATACATGGATCCTATCTCGGATTTCATGGCTTCTAGCCATTTGTCGGAATCCGGGCCCGCCATTGCTTCTTCATAGTTCGAAGGTTCACCGTTGTCTAACAACATGATTTCCAAGACAGGGTTGCCGTACCACTCTGGTGCGGAACGTGTCCTTGTGGACCTTCGAATTTCAGTAGCAACTTGATCTGAAGTTTCATGATCATCATCATTAACTTCCTCTCTAGTCGGTGCAGGCACCTCAGGAACATTTTCTTGAGTTGCGCCATTTTCCGATTCAAGAGGTAATACTTCATCAAGTTCTACTTTCCTCCCACTTACTTCTTTCGAGAGAAACTCCTTCTCTAGAAAGGATCCATTCTTGGCAACAAAGACCTTGCCTTCGGATCTGAGGTAGAAGGTATACCCAATGGTTTCTTTAGGGTATGCTATGAAGACGCATTTTCCGACTTGGGTTCGAGCTTTTCAGGTTGAAGTTTCTTGACATAAGCATCGCATCCCCAAACTTTTAGAAACGACAGCTTAGGTTTCTTCCCAAACCATAATTCATACGGTGTCGTCTCAACGGATTTCGACGGAGCCCTATTTAAAGTGAATGTGGCAGTCTCTAAAGCATAGCCCCAAAAAGATAGTGGTAAATCGGTAAGAGACATCATAGATCGCACCATATCTAATAGAGTGCGATTACAACGTTCGGACACACCATTACGCTGAGGTGTTCCAGGCGGCGTGAGTTGTGAAACTATTCCACATTTTCTTAAGTGTGTGCCAAATTCGTGACTCAAGTATTCTCCTCCACGATCTGATCGTAGAAACTTGATTTTCCTGTCACGTTGATTCTCAACCTCACTCTGAAATTCCTTGAACTTTTCAAAGGTTTCAGACTTGTGTTTCATTAAGTAGATATACCCATATCTACTCAAGTCATCAGTGAGGGTGAGAACATAACGATAGCCACCGCGAGCCTCAACGCTCATTGGACCGCACACATCAGTATGTATGATTTCCAATAAGTTGGTTGCTCGCTCCATTGTTCCTAAGAACGGAGTCTTGGTCATTTTACCCATGAGGCATGGTTCGCACGTGTCAAATGATTCATAATCAAGAGACTCTAAAAGTCCATCTGCATGGAGCTTCTTCATGCGTTTGACACCTATGTGACCAAGGCGGCAGTGCCACAAGTATGTGGGACTATCATTATCAACCTTACATCTTTTGGTACTCACATTATGAACATGTGTAGCATTACGTTCGAGATTCATAAAGAATAAACCATTCACCATTGGAGCATGACCATAAAACATATCTCTCATATAAATAGAACAACCATTATTCTCGGATTTAAATGAGTAGCCATCTCGAATTAAACGAGATCCTGATACAATGTTCATGCTCAAAGCTGGCACTAAATAACAATTATTAAGGTTTAAAACTAATCCCAAAGGTAAATGTAGAGGTAGCGTGTCGACGGCGATCACATTGACCTTGGAACCATTCCCGACGCGCATCGTCACCTCGTCCTTCGCCAGTTTCTGCTTATTCCGCAGCTCCTGCTTTGAGTTACAAATGTGAGCAACTGCACCGGTATCAAATACCCAGGAGCTACTACGATTACTGGTAAGGTACACATCAATTACATGTATATCACATATACCTTTTGTTTTGCCGGCCTTCTTGTCCGCTAAGTATTTGGGGCAGTTCCGCTTCCAGTGACCGCTTCCCTTGCAATAAAAGCACTCAGTCTCGGGCTTGGGTCCATTCTTTGGCTTCTTCCCGGCAGCTTGCTTGCCAGGCGCGGCAACTCCCTTGCCGTCCTTCTTGAAGTTCTTTTTACCCTTGCCCTTCTTGAACTTAGTGGTTTTATTGACCATCACTACTTGATGTTCCTTCTTGACTTCTACCTCTGCTGATTTCAGCATTGCAAATACCTCAGGAATGGTCTTTTGCATCCCCTGCATATTGAAGTTCATCACAAAGCTCTTGTAGCTTGGTGGAAGCGACTGGAGGATTCTGTCAATGACCGCATCATCCGGGAGATTAACTCCCAGCTGAGTCAAGCGGTTATGTAACCCAGACATAGTGAGTATGTGCTCACTGACAGAACTATTTTCCTCCATCTTACAGCTGAAGAATTTGTCGGAGACTTCATATCTCTCGACCCGGGCATGAGCTTGAAAAACCATTTTCAGCTCTTCGAACATCTCATATGCTCCTTGTCTCTCAAAACTCTTTTGGAGCCCCGGCTCTAAGCTGTAAAGCATGCTGCACTGAACGAGGGAGTAGTCATCAACACGTCTATGCCAAGCGTTCATAACGTCTTGGTTCTGTGGGACGGGAGCTTCACCTAGCGGTGCTTGTAGGACATAATCTTTCTTGGCAGCTATGAGGATGATCCTCAGGTTCCGAACCCAGTCCGTATAGTTGCTGCCATCATCTTTCAGCTTGGTTTTCTCTAGGAACGCATTGAAGTTGAGGACTACGTTGGCCATTTGATCTACAAGACATATTGTAAAGATTTTAGACTAAGTTCATGATAATTAAGTTCATCTAATCAAATTATTCAATGAACTCCCACTTAGATAGACATCCCTCTTCTAGTCATCTAAGTATAACATGATCCGAGTTAACTAGGCCGTGTCCGATCATCACGTGAGATGGACTAGTCAACTTCGGTGAACATCTTCATGTTGATCGTATCTTCTATACGACTCATGCTCGAACTTTCGGTCTTTGTGTTCCGAGGCCATGTCTGTACATGCTAGGCTCGTCAAGTCAACCTAAGTGTTTGCATGTGTAAATCTGTCTTACACCCGTTGTATGTGAACGTTAGAATCTAACACCCGATCATCACGTGGTGCTTCGAAACAACGAACTGTCGCAACGGTGCACAGTTAGGGAGAACACTTCTTGAAATTATTATGAGGGATCATCTTATTTACTACCGTCATTCTAAGTAAACAAGATGCAAAAACATGATAAACATCACATGCAATCAAGTAATAAACGTGACATGATATGGCCAATATCACATAGCTCCTTTGATCTCCATCTTGGGGCTCCATGATCATCTTGTCACCGGCTTGACACCATGATCTCCATCATCATGATCTCCATCATCGTGTCTCCATGAAGTTGCTCGCCAACTATTACTTCTACTACTAAGGCTAACGCGTTTAGCAATAAAGTAAAGTAATTTACATGGCGTTTCTCAATGACACGCAGGTCATACAAAAAATAAAGACAACTCCTATGGCTCCTGTCGGTTGTCATACTCATCGACATACAAGTCGTGATTCCTATTACAATAGCATGAACATCTCATACATCACATGTATATCATTCATCATTCATCACAACTTTGGCCATATCATATCATAAAGCACTTGCTGCAAAAACAAGTTAGACGTCCTCTAATTGTTGCTGCAAGTTTTACGTGGCTGAATTAGGGTTCTAGCAAGAACGTTTTCTTACCTACGTGAAAGCAACAATGTGATTTGTCAACTTCTATTTACCCTTCATAAGGACCCTGTTCATCGAATCTGCTCCAACTAAAGTAGGAGAGACAGACACCCGCCAGCCACCTTATGCAACTAGTGCATGTTAGTCGGTGGAACCGGTCTCACGTAAGCGTATGTGTAAGGTTGGTCCAGGCCGCTTCATCCCACAATACCGTTGAAGCAATATAAGACTAGTAGCGGCAAGAAAGTTGACAACATCTATGCCCACAACCAATTGTGTTCTACTCGCGCAAGAAGAACTACGCATAGACCTAGCTCATGATGCCACTGTTGGGGAACGTTCCAGAAAACAAAAAATTTCCTACGGTTTCACCAAGATCCATCTATGAGTTCATCTAGCAACGAGTCATCGGATGCATCTACATACCTTTGTAGATCGCGAGCGGAAGCGTTCAAAGAACGTGGATGAAGTAGTCATACACGACGTGATCCAAATCACCGGAGATCCTAGCGCCGAACGGATGGCACCTCCGCGTTCAACACACGTACGATCAGCGTAACGTCTCCTTCTTCTTGATCCAGCAAGAGGGAAGAAGAGGTTGAGGAAGATGGCTCCAGCAGCAGCACAACGGCGTGGTGATGGTGGAGCTGCAGTACTCCGTCAGGGCTTCGCCAAGCACTATGGAGGAAAAGGAGGAGTTGGAGAGGGAGAGGGAGGCAACCAAAGGCTTGTTTCAAGAGCCCTCCTTCCCCCACTATATATAGGAGGGCCTAGGGGGGGCGGCGGCCTAGGAGATCCAATCTCCTAGGGGGCGGCGGCCAAGGGAGGTTTCCCTCCCCCCCAAGGCACCTAGGGGGTGCCTTCCACTAGTAGGACTCCTCCCCTATGGAAACCCTAGGCGCATGGGCCTCTAGGGGCTGGTGCCCTTGGCCCATGTAGGCCAAGGCGCACCCCCTACAGCCCATGTGGCCCCCCGGGGTAGGCGGCCCCACCCGGTGGGCCCCCGGGACCCTTCCGGTGGTCCCGGTACAATACCGATAACCCCGAAACTTGTCCCGATGGCCGAAACAGCACTTCCTATATATAATTCTTTACCTCTGGACCATTCCGGAACTCCTCGTGACGTCCGGGATCTCATCCGGGACTCCGAACAACATTCGGGTTACTGCATATACATATCCCTACAACCCTAGCGTCACCGAACCTTAAGTGTGTAGACCCTACGGGTTCGGGAGACAGGCAGACATGACCGAGATGACTCTCCGGTCAATAACCAACAGCGGGATCTGGATACCCATGTTGGCTCCCACATGCTCCACGATGATCTCATCGGATGAACCACGATGTCGAGGATTCAAGCAACCTCGTATGCAATTCCCTTTGTCAATCGGTATGTTACTTGCCCGAGATTCGATCGTCAGTATCCCAATACCTCGTTCAATCTCGTTACCGGCAAGTCACTTTACTCGTACCGTAATGCATGATCCCGTGACCAGACACTTGGTCACCTTGAGCTCATTATGATGATGCATTACCGAGTGGGCCCAGTGATACCTCTCCGTCATACGGAGTGACAAATCCCAGTCTTGATCCGTGTCAACCCAACAGACACTTTTGGAGATACCCGTAGTCTACCTTTATAGTCACCAGTTACGTTGTGACGTTTGGTATACCCAAAGCACTCCTACGGTATCCGGGAGTTACATGATCTCATGGTCTAAGGAAAAGATACTTGACATTGGAAAAACTCTAGCAAACGAACTATACGATCTTTAAGCTATGTTTAGGATTGGGTCTTGTCCATCACATCATTCTCCTAATGATGTGATCTCGTTATCAATGACATCCAATGTCCATAGTTAGGAAACCATGACTATCTGTTGATCAACGAGCTAGTCAACTAGAGGTTTACTAGGGACATGTTGGTGTCTGTTATTCACACATGTATTACGATTTCCGGATAACACAATTATAGCATGAATAAAGACAATTATCATGAACAAGGAAATATAATAATAATGCTTTTATTATTGCCTCTAGGGCATATTTCCAACAGTATTCTTTTGCCGTTCTAAGCAAATTTGTATGTGCCATATATAATCTTCAAAATAAACTTCCTTTTTGTGTGCTCGTACCGCTCATGAAATGGTAGGGGGCGGCTGATATTTTTCCATGCTAGATGTGTTATTCTCAACATGAGTCTTTATTCACTTGTCATTACATGAGAGTACGACAAAGGTATTAGGGATGCCTAGTACTGAAATGAAAAACGAATTTACTTTGTGTTGTCAAATAATAAATTCCTTGGAAAGTGTTGGTATGGACAGTACCCATGGATTCGGTTAGCCATGGAATGTGAAAGTATGGTGGAAAAAGGAATATACTTTATTTTCCGTTTGGCAACCGCCTATGGTATATCTAGCATGGAAAGTATTTGGAACTACTCGATCGTTTTCGCTGACAGGAAAGACATGCCACCCAAAATATTTTTATCTCTATCTTTTTTGCTTTCAGCTCTGCACGTCTACAAATCCCTACTTCCCTCTGGGAAGGGCCTTTCTATTTACTTAATGCATTTTTTTATTTTGAGTCTCCATCTTCTCTTATAAAGCACCAACTAAGGGGAACTATGATCGTACTTGAGCATTGGGTGTAGCTAATATGCGAGTGTGTTTTCATGAATGGATCAATGATTGAGCACAATGGGCTAGGGATAACTTTCTTTAGTGTTGATATTTTGAAAGATATGGTTGCTTGTTGATACGCTTCAGTATTGATATCTTCATGTCAAAACTAGACTATTGCTCTAAATCATATAAAAGTCCAAATGTCCATGCTACAAAAGAAAACAATATGTGATGAACATGTTAGGCAGCATTCCACATCAAAAATTCTATTTTTATCATTTACCTACTCGAGGACGAGCAGGAATTAAACTTGGGGATGCTGATACGTCTCCAACATATCTATAATTTTTTATTGTTCCATGCTGTTATATTATCATTCTTGGATGTTTTACAATCATTTTATAGCAACTTTATATCCTTTTTTGGGACTAACCTATTGACATAGTGCCCAGTGCTAGTTGCTGTTTTTGCTTGTTTTTTATTTCACGGAAAATCAATACCAAACGGAGCCCAAATGCAGCGAAACTTTTTGGTGATTTTTTCTGGACCAGAAGACACATGATGGGCTAAGGAAGTACTAGAGGGGGGCTCCGAGGGGAGCACAACCCACCCAGGCGCGCCTGGGGGGTTGTGCCCACCTCGGCCGCCTCCTGCACCGCCTCTTTGCTCTATAAATACCCCAAAAATCCAAAAACCCTAGGGGAGTTGATGAAACACAATTCCAGCCGCCGCAAGTTCCAGAAACCATAGATCCAATCTAGAAACCATCATGGAGGGGTTCATCATCCTCATTGGTGCTTCTCTGATGATGCGAGAGTAGATCATTGTAGACCTACGGGTTCGTAGCTAGTAGCTAGATGGCTTCCTCTCTCTCTCTTGATTCTCAATACAATGGTCTCTTGGAGATCTATTTGATGTAACTATTTTTTGAGGTGTGTTTGTTGGGATCCGATGAACTTTGAGTTTATAATCAGATCTATTTTATCCATGAAATTTATTTTAGTTTTGATCTCTTATATGCATGATTTCTTATAGCCTCATAATCTTCGGTTCAGTTAGGCCGACAAGATCGATTTTTCTTTATCATGGGAAGAGGTGCTTTGTGATGGGTTCGACCTTACGGAGCTCAATCCCAGTGACATAAGGGGACATGACACATATGTATCGTTGCTATTAAGGATAATAAGATGGGGTATATTCCTACATGAATAGATCTTGTCTACATCATGTCATCGTTCTTATTGCATTACTCCGTTTCTCCATGAATTTAATACACTAGATGCATGCTGGATAGCGGTCGATCCGTGGAGTAATAGTAGTAGATGCTATCAATTGTCTGGATATCGTCATAACTATTTGATGTTCTATCAATTGCCCAACAGTAATTTGTTTTACCACCGTATGCTATTTTTCTCAAGAGAAGCCACTAGTGAAATCTACAGCCTCGGGGTCTCTTCTTTATTATATTTGCCTTCAAGATATATTTTTATTTGCTTTTATTTTCAGATCTATCAATCCAAAAACCCAAAAATAAATTGCTGCAATTTATTGTTATTTATTTTATCTCGCGTTCCCGCGAGATCTATTTATCCAATCTACTACAGTTGTATTTCTCTTTTTACCCGGGAGGGATTGACAACCCCTCTTTTACGTCGGGTTGCAAGTATTCGTTCTTTGTGTGCAGGTACCGTTTACATAGTGTTGTGTGGTTCTCCTACTGGTTCGATAACCTTGGCCTCATCACTGAGGGAAATACCTACCATAGCTGTGCTGCATCATCCCCTCCTCTTTGGGGAAATACCGACATAGTTCAAGCCGCATCAAAGCCCTCCGTGATCGATTTCCCCTCTAGAAGAGTACCGGAAAAGGCCTCTAGATGGCCAGTTTAGCTGTGTGATTTTATTGTTCGGGCTTAGCACCCCTTCTCTCTCTACTCTGTGCCCCATGCTCATGCCTCCTTGTGTTCATGACATGTGATGTATCCTTCTTTCTACTCATTCTCCTTTGTTATATCAATGAGAAGATACACAAGCTTTGTGTATTCATGAAAATATCATGCAATATTGTTTATAGTGTCAGCATAGAAATGTGTACTTCAGAATGATTTGAACCAACTAAGGATGTAATTAATTCATGGTAGTATGTTATTTGGGAATATTGCAGGAGTAGTTTATTCTGCTTGTTGGTATGTTGCAAAATGATGTTTCTAAAGTTGCTACTTGAGTGTTTACCCAGGTCAGTGATTATTTGAGTGGACATCCGTGACAAATTCAGTTTTTTGTTGATCTATTGGATTTCCAACAGATCAAATGATCAACTTTACTTTATGAATCCATCTGCAGAAGATCATATAAAAATAAAACAAGAAAATGGATGCGCTAACATGTAATGGCTTCATGCTAGTTGCTTAATCAAATGCTTGCTTCTAAGGATTTATTATCTAATCCAAGGGAAGGAAGAGGGGTGGAAAGTGTTGTTGTGTCAATATGAGATTGTGTAGCGTGTGAAGTGAAAAAAAATCATGTTCCGCCTCACATCTTTCAAACATATATAAAAAAATAATTGCTGATTTATTTATGTTGTCACCATAAGCTTATTATCATATTTGGTCCATGAAGGTTGGGCAAACATATTTGGAATTGGTATTTAGGGAATGAACAACTTCTATGTAGGAGAATTCGCTACTACTACTATTCTTTGTGTTAATTACAGAAATGTTGTGCTTTGAAGATGCATTTATGAAGCACCTCCTTATCCTATCAACGTACATTAAAAGTTTTTCTATTGGCATGGTGTAGCCTCCTCATCTTCGGTTTCTTGGCTAATCCTCCACTATAAATCCACCCACTCCCATTGCTTACAACTTGCCTAAAAAGGCAACTTCCCTTTGTTGTTTTATCCCTCTGTTTGCAATGGCTCACAAGAAGGTGGTCCTCTGGTACATCCTTGATAAGAAGTTCCGGTGAAGTACTTCAAAAAAGTTCCAGGTGGGCATGCAGAAGAAGGCGGTTGAGGTCACCATCATGTGTAACGCCAAGACTTGTATGCTATTGTATGGAGAGGGTGAGGAGGTACCAGAGGTGCTCCCGTCCGACACTTAGGTGGTGTCTATCCTGACTCGGTACAAGAATACGTCGGAGAGGAAGTTCAAGAATATGATGAATCAAGAGGGCTTTCTCAGCCAACACTTCTTCCAGCTCTAGGCCAAGGTCACAAGTTTCAGGGCGTTTGCAAAGACAACGAGACCAGAATCCCCTTGTTCGACAAGGGGAGCACCAGAATCGTCCTACGAGCCAAGGGACTCCTTCGCAAACTTATTGGAACTTGTGGCCCTTGGCCTGGAGCTTGTCAAAGTGTTGGCAGAGAAAGGCCTCTTGATTTACTGTCTTCTTGAACTTCCCCTCTGGCATATTCTTATACCAAGTTAGGATAGCCACCGCCTCAACAAGGGATGGGAACATCTTTGGTACAGTCTTGCCCTCACCATACGCTAGCACACACGCCCTGGGTGTTGCACATGATGGCCACCTTGTCTGCCTTCTTCCATAGACTGTCTTGGTGCTTCTTCGAAGTACTGCGGTGGGACTTGTTATCTAGGATGTACAGGAGGCCACCTTCTTGTGAGCCATTTCCAATAGAGGGATTAAATAGAAAATGGAAGTTGCTTGTTTTGGCGAGTTGAAAGCAATGGGGGTGGGTGGATTTATAGTGGAGGGTCAAGCAAGAAGCCCAGGGCGAGGAGGCTGTAGCGTGCTGATCGAAGAACTTTTAAATGTACATTGGTAGGATAAGGAGGTGCTTTATATAAAGAAACTTTTAAATGTACGTCGATAGGATAAGGAGGTGCTTCATAAATGCATCATCAAAGCACACCATTTCTGTAAGAAAAGTCCATTTTATTTCTGCTCCCTTCACCTAAAAAGTTCCATACTGGACAAAATCAGCACCTGGGTGGTTTGACTCGATTTTGACTTGATTTACTGCTAACGTGGAAATGATCAATGATAGTTTTTACCTTTGGGTTGGCCTCTCTCATTAGGTGGGTGGCGATGGCCCAGCCATCCGGCATCGTCATCCCTCTCCTCACACAGGAGGTAATAGGGAAGCGACAGAGGCGACACGGGGAGGCGAGGGGGTGGCCAGATCAAGGGGTGGTGACCCCATAAGGTCTGGTTCCGGCCGGATCCAGTTTGGTGAGGGTATCAAGATGGAACAACGATGAGCTCGGGCATCATCATGATAAATGTTTGTTATTCATGATAGAATTGTGTTGACTGGAAACTTAAATACATGTGTGAATACATAAACAACACTTTGTCCCTAGTAGGCCTCTACTAGGCTAGCTCGTTTGTTGAAGATGGTTAAGGTTTCCAAACCATATACATGAGTTGTCATTTGATAAGGGGGTGACATCATTAGGATAACGATGTGATGGACAGACCCAACCGCAAGCTTAGCATGAGATCGTATCACTTAGTTATTTGTTACAGCTTTCTTTAAGTCAAGTATCTATTCCTTAGACCATGAGATCATGTCACCCTCAGATACAGGAGGAATACCTTTGTGCTATTAAATGTCACGTCGTAATTGGGTGATCATAAAGGTGTCTACAGGTATTTTTGGAGGTGTCTTTTTGGTTGCATGGATCGAGACTGTGATTTGTCACTCCGTGTGATGGAGAGATATCTCTGGGCCCTCTCGGTAAAATGACATCGCAAGAAGCATGTGACTAATGAGTTTAGTCACGGGATCTTGTATTACAAAACGAGTAAAGAGACTTTCCGGTAAAGAGATTGAACTTGATATGGAGATACCGATGATCGAATCTCAGGCAAGTAACATATCACGGAACAAAGGGAATTGTATACAGGATTTTCTGCACCCCCTACAATGTGGTTCAACCTATAAAGGTCTTCATGGAATATATAGGAATGAATATGGGTATCCAAGTCCCCCTATTGGTTATTGACCGGAGAGGTGTCTCGTTCATGTCTACATGATTCCCAAACCCGTAGGTTGCACGCTTAATGTCTGGTAGCGCTAAGGTAATGTTGAGATATTAATAGTGGAAAGTCCAAAAATAGGTTGGAATCCAGATGGGATCTGGGACATCATGAGGAGCTCTGGAATGGTCCGGAGGTAAAGATTTATATATGGGAATTCATACTCAAGGTTCCGAAAAAGTTCGGGAATTTTTGGTAGAGTACTAGGAAGGTTCTAGAAGGTTTTGGGAGTTCCACCGTGGGACCCAACACCCCGGGAAGGGCCCACATGGACCAAGGGGTGGGGTTACAGCCCACATGGGATGGCTGCACAATTCCCCAAGGCACATGTCGTTTAAATCTAGAGATAAGGTATTATCTCTAAATTGAAAGGGTTGAATCTAGAGAGAAGATGTTATCTCGAAGTTTAAAGGGATTTATCCCTTGTGGACGGCCCTAGGAGGGTTTTGGATGCCCTCCTCTACCCCTGGACTATATATAGAGTGGGAGGCCCATGGGGGTAACCACCCCTTCACCCTTTTCATTTGCCTCTCCCAACTCCTCCCACGTTTCTTCGATACGCGCTAGGCGAAGCCCTGCCGGAATTACGGTGCCACCACCACCATACCCCCCGTGCTAGTTCTGATCTCATCTAACTCCTCTCCCTTGCCTTTTGGATCAAGAAGGAGAAGACGCCATTGTAAGTGCATCTAGTGCCCCTTAGTGATTTTGGTGTATTGAAGACTCATAGGCTAAGGGACTAATGTGTTTGTGAGTGTACACGGGTTCTATAAGTCTATGAGGAGTTTTATATTTACGATGAAAGTCAACCCCTAAAAATGAATGTTTTCACTTGAAGACTTTGAAAGTGAGGAAATTGGTGTGACCTTGAAGACTTCGAAATTCATGCGAGGATTATGAAGCGTGAACAATTTTTGTTTTCATAGTTTCGTTTTCTCTTTCTTGAGTCATAGGAAACATCATACTTTTAAAGGGGGTAGAGGTAAAACTAAGGAAACAATTTCCAAAGTGATGCTCATCTCAAAATCCTACACCTACCCAATCCTTTCGAGTGAAGCCATTGGAAATCTCATACAGTTCAGTCAATTTCTTCAGTGACAGAGATGAAGATCTTATGGTCTCTAAGGAATTTCTTCTGATTGAGGAGTTACGAATTCGCCAGTGCGGATTGCCTACAAGTGAGGAACATGATGCCCGCGAGGAATTTGAGAGCTCAAATATCCGCCTGTTGCTGTGCTACGCGCCAACTGTCCCAAAATATCCTAACCACCTAACGGTCATATAATTGAAGGGCATTTATGCCTTATCATGTCGGGCTGCTCCTAGGCTATAAATAGCCACCCCCTACAACCACTAGTTGGTAGGATGCTCCGAGAGAAACTGACACTTGTCATTGGGAGCATCCCATCCTCCGAGGACTTTGAGCGAAAATCATCAAGTGAGGAAAAAACACAAACCCAAACACCTACAAACACATAGTGATTGAGCATCACTGAATAGATTGTTCCTGTGTGGAACCGACGCTTGTTACCTTTGAGTACTATGCATCCTTGAGACAGTTAGGCGTACGGTCTAGAGCATCTAAGAAGAATTGTGGATCGCCGAGTGACCGAGTCTGTGAAGGTTTGGAAGTCACCTGAAGACTTACCATGAGTGATTGGGCGAGGACTGTGTGATCTTAGATCAAGGAGAATACGTTGAGGACTGTGTGTCCGGGACTGTGTGTCCTCAGGTTTAAATACCTAGCCGCTCCAACCAGACGTACGACTGTCACAGCAATTGGAACTGGTCTACCAAATCATTGTCTTCACCAAGCTACTGGTTCTATTTCCTCAACCCTTTCATTTACTCATTCATGTGTCGATGTACTTGATCGTTACTGTTTGAAGATTTTGACTGAGGACTTCCCAAATTTCCTCAATCCTAATTCTTCAGTTACTTTGTCTTTAGCCTGCTTATCTTGTTTACACGCTAGCCGTGCTCTGTGTATGTTTCATTTCATCATGATGACTATGCTATTGCTTTGTTATGCATGCACCTGAGTATTTATTCCGCTGCTAGTAGTTCGTTGCTTAGGAAATTCCTCACCCAGAATTTCCTCAGTGATCAACTTGTAAAAATCGCCTATTCACCCCCTGTAGTCGATATAACGCACTTTCAATTGGTATCAGAGCAAGGCACTCCCTTGTTCTGTGTGATTTTGGTTTAACCACCTGGAGTTTTAGTTATGTAGACTGTAGGCATGATCAAGGTCTCGGCTGGATGTCCTACCTTCGATGGGACGGACTACCCCTACTGGAAGAATAAGATGCACATGCATCTTGAGGAAATTGGCAACGATCTTTGGTACGTTGTGGAAAATGGCATTCCCTCCATCACTCCTTCCGTGAACGCTGCTGATGTGAAGAGATTCAAGCAACTCGGCTCTCAAGCGAAGAATATCATATGTGACCATCTGAGCAAAGGACAATATGGCAGAGTGAGTGCTTTGGAGACAACAAAGCTTATCTGGGATAGGCTGTCCAAGGTCAATGAAGGAGTCTCAACTCAACGTGACTCTCGAGTTGACATTCTTTGCAATCTATTCAACCGCTTCAAAAGACTCAACAACGAAAATGTTCAGCAAACCTTCGATCACCTCACTCATATCTCAAATGAGCTTCAAGCACTTGGTGCCACTGACATCACCGACCATGAGGTGAAGAAATTGTTGAGATCGCTTGATTCCTCATTCGACACACTTGCATTGATGATTCAAGAACGTGGAGACTACAAGTCACTTGATACTGTTGATATCCTCGAGAGGCTAAATACTCATGAGTTCCAACTTGCTGAGAAGAGAGATCTCTATAGACCAAGCTATGGAAGATCACGCACACTAAAGGCCAAGGCAGTTTCCAAATTTGAAGAAGAGGATTCGGGTAGCATCCTTGGTGATCATGAAGAACCGAGCCAGGAGCTAGCAATACTCGTGAGGAAATTCCAGAAGTTCTCAAGACGTGTCGCTTTGGAAAATCTTCAAGAGGTGATGACATGAGATCAGATTCCTGATCCCGTGATTACAAGAAGAGGACTTGCCACAAATGCAAGAAACCTGGCCACTACATTACTGATTGTCCTCAGTGGGCGCAGGAATCAAAGAAGAAGAAGTACAAGGATGATAGTTCTGATGACTCAAAGAAGAAGAAGAAATCTTCAACGTCCTCATCGTCCAAATCTTCAAAGTCTTCATCTCAGAAGAAGAGCAGTTCCAAAAAGGCTTGGGCATTTATTGGCAAGGAAATGGACTCTGAAGCTGAATCTAAGGAAAATGAGGAAGTGGAGGAATCTAAGGAGTCAGACTCTGGTGTGGCGAGCCTAGCCATCGCTACTACTTTCGTCAGCAAGTCCATCTTCAACTCTGAGGAAAATGACTTCCCCAACACTACTACCGATGGTGATGATGACTACGCTCCCACCTATTGCTTCATGGCAAAAGGTGCCAAGGTACTTAAATATCCCCCCTCTGAATCAAGTGAGGATGAATTAGATGAAAATCTCAAACCTAGCTATTCCAAACTTGCTAAGATTGCCATAAAACAACAAAAGGCTTTTGAAAAGGTTCAAAATTTGGTAGACAAAAGCGATGACCTGTTGGGTGAAGAAATGGATCGAACTCAAACTGTAAATCTTCAGAGACTTCAGTCGAAGTTTGATAATCTTCAGAGTCATCATAACACTCTCTTGGCCGATCATGAGAAGCTTTCTTATGAATTTCTTCAGAGAAAGCAAGATCTTCAAAAGCTAAAGGTGAGTTATGAAGATCTTCAGAAGGAAAATGATTCATTGCTTGCTCAATAGTTCAGTTCCGCTCAGGATGAATTCATTCCACCATGTTTGAAATGCATTTAACGTGAATCTGCTAATTCTTCACCCGAAAGTTCAAATGCTTCTATTGCTACAAATTCTTCAACTATCTTTGTGTTCACAAATTCCTCATTTGAGGATACCACAACTATCACTGACAATGCAGGGTTGAAGGAATTGTATGTGACAGGCATGTACAAAAGCCTCAAAGGGCATCGGGCTCTTTGTGATGTGCTTAAAAAGCAGATCCTCAATAGGAACCCTAGGAAAGAGGCTAACCCCTTTGAGAGGAAACTCAATGCTGATGGGACCTACTGGAAACCTGAGCAGTATCCCAAAAACTCATGGGTTGCTGTGAAAGGACCTCCTGTAGATCCATCCACTTTATCTGGCTTTACATGTGAATCTTCATATTCTTCTGATGAGTTATTTGACTCCAACTATAAACTGTTCAAAAATCAGAATGGTGAAGTATTTGCTAGATATGTTGGAACTAACTGCAGGAATGCCCCCCCTATGAAGAACATCTGGGTTCCCAAAAGGTCCCTTGAAAGTCTTCAGGTGAATGTCATCATGACACCACCGATGAAGAAAAGGAACCCCAGATCAAATTCTTCATATGGACCAAAGTCTTTGATACGTCTCCAATGTATCTATAATTTTTGATTGTTCCATGCTATTTTATTACTAATCTTGGATGTTTTATAATCATTTTATAGTCATTTTATATCATTTTTTGGTAATAAACCTATTGACATAGTGCCAAGTGACAGTTGCTGTTTTTCCATGTTTTTTACATCACAGAAAATCAATATCAAACGGAGTCCAAATGCCACGAAACTTTATAGAGATTTTTTATGGGCTAGAAGGAAGGTAATGGGCCCTGGTTGCACTGGGGGGGTGCCCCGAGGGGGGCACAACCCACCAGGGCGCGCCAGGAGGCCCTGGCGTGCCCTGGTGGGTTGTGCCCACCTCGGGTGCCCCCCGGACCGCCTCTTTGCTCTATAAATACACCAAAAATACCAGAACCCTAGGGGAGTCGATGGAATATTCATCCAGCCGTCACAGAGTCCAGAATCACCAGATCCAATCTAGACACCATCACGGAGGGGTTCACCACTTCCATTGGTGCCTCTCCGATGATATGTGAGTTGTTCTTTGTAGACCTTCGGGTCCGTAGTTAGTAGCTAGATGGCTTCATATCTCTCTCTTGATCCTCAATACAATGATCTCTTGGAGATCCATATGATGTTACTCTTTTCGCGGTGTGCTTGTTGGGATCGATTAACTTCGAGTTTATGATCAAATCTATATTTTTATATCCATGAAAGTATTTGAGTTTCTTTGATTTCTTTTATGCATGATCTCTTATAGCCTCATATTTCTTCTCCAATATGTGGGTTTTGTTTGTCCAACTTGATCTATTTTTCTTGCAATGGGAAGAGGTTCCCAGTAGTGGGTTCAATCTTACGGTGCTTGATCCCAGTGACAGAAAGGGAACCGACATGTATGTATCGTTGCTACTAAGGATAAAAAGACGAGATCTATATCTACCGCCATATAGATAAACGGATCTTGTCTACATCATGTCATCGTTCTTATTGCACTACTCTGTTTTTCCATGAACTTAATACACTAGATGCATGCTGGATAGCAGTCGATGTGTGGAGTAATAGTAGTAGATGCATGCAGGAGTCGGTCTACTAATCTTGGACGTGATGCCTATGTAATGATCATTGCCTGGATATCGCCATAATTATTTGAAGTTCTATCAATTGACCAACAGTAATTTGTTTACCCACCATTTGCTATTTTTCTCAAGAGAAGCCACTAGTGAAACCTACGGCCCCCGGGTCTTCTTTCTCATATATTTTCCTTGCGATCTACTTTTCCTTTGCATTTTTATTCAGATCTATTAAACGAAAAATCCAAAAATACGTTGCTGCAATTTATTTTATTTGGCATTTGATCTATCAATCTACTACAATTTACCTCACGTCCGTTTGCCTATCTTGAGGCGCCGTACCCCAGAAGGGATTGACAACCCATTTAACACGTCGGGTTGTGAGGTGTTGTTATTTGTGTGCAGGTGCTGCTTACGTTGTGTTACTTGGTTCTCCTACTGGTTCGATAGCTTGGTTTCATAACTGAGGGAAATACCTACCTGTCGGGGGTGCCAATCCCACGGACACCTATGGGACCACGGCGGACCGAGCCCCTTTCGGTTCGGCAGGGGGGCGGAGATGGCACGGAGAGCAGATCGAGGCGAAGCGCATGAGCAGTCGATCGGTTTACCCAGGTTCGGGCCGCACGGATGCGTAAAACCCTACTCCTGCTTTGTGGTTGTATTGAGTTCTTGCTCGGGAGCGTTGATTGCTACAGTACACATCAACAGCTAGCAAGACCGAGCGTGAGAATGATCGTCCCCCTCCTATGTTGCACATGGGCCTCCTTTTATATGCTCAAGGGGTCACCGACAGGTGGCAACATAGACGAGGGTAAAAATGGAAAGGGCATTGCGGTAGGTACCGCCGCCTACTACAGTGTATCATACCTAACCCTGACGGCAGGGGACAAAGGCATTAAATGCCTGTCTGTGTCGCCTAGACGGTGCAGAAAGGGACCGCCAGGGGCGCCATTGCTTGCCACGATGGCAATCTTGCCAGCGCCGCTTGCCACTGTGTACCTCTGGCTGCACAGCCTCCCGCCACGTACGCCTGGAAGGGTCCCAGAGCGACACGTTGGCGAATGTGCTGGAGCGTAGGTACAGAGTGGGGGCTTGCCGCGGCAAGCGCCTTGCCGCGATTATTGTCTTGTCGCGTCCAGGAGCTTGTCGCTCACCGGGCCTTGCTAGGACGCGTGGTGCGTTGCGGCAAGTTCCTTGAGATGCCTTGGTTGGCCTTCCCGGCAAGCTCCTCTTGCCGGGGTCTTGTCTCCTTCCCGGCAAGCTCCTCTTGCCGGGGTCTTGGATACTTTGTTCTTGAGTGGCTCCAAAGGAACCACGGAGGACCTTGGCGTTCACCCGGCAAGCCTTGCCGCGGGGCGCTGCGACTGTCCGTGCACAAGTTCGGGATACTAGGGTACCCCTACTCTAGTACACCGACAGGAGCCCCCGGGCCTGGGCCATACACGGTGCCGAGCACTGTTGGGCCAGGCCCAAAACAGGGCACGGGCACGCGCGGCCTAGGTTATGCCGTATCTCACTCCGTATCCACCGCGCCCTCCCCGAACGGCACACGTTGATTGCGGCGTCGTGGGAGAGATCGTGGATGGTTCTTTATTCGGAAAAGCGGAACGTCCGCCCCCCTCCCTCTTTATAAGCAGGGGAAACAGGGGTAGTGCGCCCACTCGCCCGTTGCTACTTCCAATCTCGAAAAACCTCCGCTGCTCCCCCGTCGTCCCAAAGCTGAGAGAGAGAGAGCGGCGCCCTGCCCCCCCCCCCATCGCCACCAGCACGACCAACGCCGTCGACCTCCTCCACCACTTCCGCCATGGCTCCGAAAGCCGACAAGGGGAAGGTTGTGAAGTCGACCGAGGCGCAGCGGCTTGCGGAGCTGCAGAAGGAGCGGGCCATCTTCCCCCCAAAGCTCGCCGTGAAGGAGCTGAGGAAGTACTACTACCTCTTTTGGTCGACGGAGATGCAGGCACATCCGAGCACAAAGGTACTTCCAGCCGCCACCCACAAAATGGCTCCAAACGGATATCCCTTCTTCGCCGTGTTCTTCTACTGTGGGCTCTGCCCGCCCTTCTCTGAATTTTTCTACGACATCATGAACACCTACGGGTTCTGCCTCCTTGATTTCACCCCCAATGCCGTTCTGACCATGGCGGTTTTCGCGCATCTTTGCGAAAACTTTGTCGGAGTCCATCCCAACGTAGCCCTTCTCCGCCACTTCTTCATGCCCCGAGTAGAGAGAGGAGAGCCCTTATCCGGCGGAATCGCCTGGGTCTCAAGGACCGGCAAGAAGGACTCTTATCTGGAGGGCAAGTTACGCGGCAAGTGGGAGGAGTGGAGAGCAGACTGGTGCTGGATTGTCGAGGAGAATCCGCAGCCATTCACCGCCCGACGCCAAGCCCCAGCGACACACGGCAGCGATTGGAGCGACGTGGCCCTGGAAGACGCTACCGTCAGCAGGATCCAATGCCTCAGGCTTGCCGGACTCACTGTAGGCGCCGTTGGCGCAGATTTCCTTCGCCGCCGCATCGCCCCCCTGCAGGAACGGAAGAGGCCTGCCTGGGAGTTCAAGAACGCGGCAGATATCATGAGGCTGCGTCCGGGCCTCAACTACAACTTCACCGGCCTGGAGCTCAACGCGATGCTCCAGGAGCTCTTCAAGTATGATCCTGAGCATCCCGAAGTTTTTAGGTTGCCGCAGGGCGTCGTTCCACTGTGCAACAACTCCGCGCTCGACCGCATCCGGGCGATGATGCCGCTGTGCGATTCACATGGAATTGAGCCAACTTGGCAAGAGCCTGCTGACGACGTCGTGCAGCAATTCTTCGACAACTTGGTAGAAGTGCCGATCCGCTCTGACGAGAAGGATGGCCTCACTCGCGACACCACTGAGGAGGAGCTGAAGTGCATCGCCACCAGCCTGGAAGAGGCGGCGGCAGCCGCAGCTGCGGGCGAGTTCGGATTCACCATGGAGGAGGCAGAGGCAGCAGAGGCGGCAAACCGTGCCGAGCGAGAGGAGCTTGCCAAAAAGAAAGAGCTTGCCGGCAAGAAGGAGGTTGCCGGGCATGACGCCGAGCCGAGCGAGCCCGCCGAAGATACGAGCGGTTCGTTGGAGATCGACTCCTCTTCCTCCTCATCCTCAGACAGGACGCCGCAAGCAGCACCTCCATCTCCACCAAGAAGGCATCTCCGCAAGGCCGGGGACGTAGCGGGGCGGCGGGCGAGTCGACAGTCGCTGCGCCGCGTGACACGCTCCACCGCGGCAAGCACTGTTGCCGCGGGAGCGCCCCACGCTGCTGCGACAACTGGAGCGGGGTCCAGCCATACCACCACTTCTGTTCCTGCCACTTCTCACACCGCGGCGGAAGCCGGAGCGGGGTCGTCTCAGGCCGTCACCACCGTTCCCGCCAAGCGGCCAAGGGAACCAGACTTCGACTTCTCCGCGTTCAGCTCCGACGACGAAGAAGAAGAAGAGTAAGATCCCTTGTTTGTACTTGTAGTCCTTCAATCCTTGCTATTCTGTCTTGTATCTTATTTGCTTTTCTCTGAACTTATTTCCTTTTCAGGACTCTGGCCCAGAGAGCAGCGAAGAGGGCCAAGGTCCCAGTGATTGTCATCGAGGACGAACCCGCCGCGACAACAGAGGATACGCCCGAGACAACCTTGCCGGACCCGGCAACTGTTCTCCAGAGCAGCCCCCAGCGTAAGTATATGATTCGCTTTCCGCTGTTGGGCGCGCTTGGATCTTCTTTCTTTGCTGACGTCCGATTGTTGACCTGTGCAGGAGCGGAGCAGCCCTTCCAGGAGCGCCCGGAGGCCGCCTCTGAAGCGCCAAGGGAGAGTCCTCCGGCAAGGGAAAGGTCTCCGACAAGGGAGAGCTCTCCGGCAAGAGAGAGCTCTCCGGCAAGGGAGACTTCTCCGGCAAGGGACAGCACCAGCGGCCCTCCGGCGGCGGAGACCACAACTGCAGAGCCCGGCGCAGGTAATCCTCTTGCTTCAAATCTTCCCTTGGATTCTTCTTCTTTTGATCTTTTCCTTTGGATTTTGCTTGATTCTTCTCCCTTTTCCGGCCGTCAGACCCATCTGCTGCAGAGCCGATGGAGATAGAGGTTGCCGCCGATGACACCGCCGCCACCGAAGAAGCAGCTGGCGCTGACGAGCCCGCCGGCGCAGGGGCCGCCGATGCTGCCGCCGCAGAAGCAGGCGGGGAGTCTGGCGATCGCACTGACGGCCCTGAGGCCGCAGGAGCGCCAGGCGCTACGCCGACCGCCGATCCCTCCGCCGCTGCCGCAGCGTCAGGCTCCGAAGAGCCCTAGCCAGGCGTCTACTTGAAGGCCGGCGATGACGTCTTCATCAACCTCCCCTGGGCGTCGAACTCCAGGGTGCCGGTCGAAGGAGAGAGCCTTGACGGAGATGTGCTTGCCTCCGCTGGGCTGAAGCTGGTTGACGCACCGAGCAGCAGCAGCAGCAGTGAGCCCGAGGAGGAGCGGCTGCTGCGGAAGCTGGTGGCGCTCTACCATGCCCGGCAAGCCAAGCTGGAGTCCCGCGAGGCGCTTGTCGCGAAGGCGGGAGTTGACATCGAGAAGTGCGTGGAGGAGCTCTGGGGTGCCAACCAAGAAGCTCTCCGCTCCCTGGCGAAGGAGCGGGAGCAACTTGCCGAAGAGCAGCAGGCCTTCCTCCTCGAGAAGGCTGACGTCGAAGAGCGCCAACGGCTTGCCGCTGAAAAGTTGTCTTTGCAGGAGGGCGAGCTGATGCAGCGGAAAGTCAACCTTGACAGCCACGAGGAGGAGCTTGCCGCGCGCGAGCGATCACTTGGCGGAGCTCTCAAGCAAGCGGAGGACGCTGCCGCAGCTGCCGAGGCCGCCAAGAAGGAGCTGGAGACGAAGGCGGCGCAGCTAGAGGCCGATCTCAAGGCGAGCGGTGACGAGCTTGCTGCGCTCAAGCTTGAGCAGGAGAAGGACGCCATCAGCTACTCGGAGCTACAGGCCCGCTTCGCCGAGAAGGACAGGGAGCTCAGCGCCGCCAAGGACTCCAGCGCAGATCTCGAGCTGAAGCTGGCTGCTTTGACCAAGGCTCTGGACAGCGCCAAGGAGCAGGAGGCAGCTTTGAAGGAGGAGATCAAGGCCGACAAGGTGCTGTTGGCGGATGCTGCTGCCGCCCAGAAAACTTTGTCGAAGACTGTGGAGCACTGGACAGAGGGTCTCGTCAACGTCGTCGCAGATATCGACAAGGAGCTGGCGCAGCTGGGGATGGTGGATCTCGGGTATCCCTCCGATGAGAACCTCCAACCCAGCGCCAAGCTCACTTTGTTCTTCAAAGGCGTGGCGACGGCCCTTCAGCGACTCCGGGAGCAGATCCCAAAGTAGCTGGCCGATGAGTCGCGCAAGATCTACGCGGGAGCCCTTGAAAAGGTGTTGATGAAGGTGACCTTCCGCAACCCGGGCCTCCGCCTCACCAACGTCCTCAGGTCCTTGCCGCCGGATGCTGATCTGGAGGAGCTCAAGGCCCTGGTCACACCCATTGTGGACAAGGTGACCGGGATCAAGAGGGTTGAGGGCGATCGCGTAGATTAGGCCGCCCATTTTCTTCTTTGCTTGTCACTGTTGATCATGTTATGAAAAACAGTCTGTTAGAGCTGCGACAAGTTATCTTGTAATATAACTCTATCCTGGGTAGTAATTTCAATGTTATTTCCTTTACTTGACTCCTTCCTTTGTATATTTTTGCCCTATGCTTTTAGGGAACTTGCTGGCGCAGGCACCTTAGCCGCGAGCGCTGAGTGCGGGACGTTAGCAGCCTACTGGCGGTGCCGCTGCCGACAAGAAACCTTGTCGCAGCTAGTCGCAGCTCACTTAAGTTGTTGAGCGGAATCGAAACAAAATAAGGGCGCAACTAGCTACGAGTTGGTTCCTCCGCGCACAGGTTTTCCATACAAAGCACGGTCGTTCAAGGAAGATAACTTAAAAATTTTAAAAATTTGATTGCTCAAACTTTGGCAACTTATCTTTTCTGTTGTTTGCTTCCCGGCAAGGCGAAACTTTCTTGAACGGCGTCTGGTCCATACCATTATCTTCTCCTGCCCCCCCCCCCCCCGGCAAACTTGTGGGCAAGGGAACCTTCCTTTCCTTGAGAAAAAAGAAAGAAGAAAAAATAAAGATATGGGGCCTTACGGCCCGTTGTCGCTTACCGGGGGTAGGTGCTGCACAAAGTGTCAGATAACACATGCAATAAAATAGAAAGCATGAAATTGACAAGATGCGCGGAGCACATTAGCTTTATGCACGGGGTCTGCGCCCGGCTTTGTACAAAGGATTACATGCAGCAGCGGCAAGACTTGTACAAAATGGTGGTTGCCGGAACAGGTTCCGGCAACCGCGCCCTACGGGTAAAACTTGCGAAGATGCTCTATATTCCAGGAGTTGCTCACCGGAATGCCATCTTCGGTCTCAAGGCGGACAGCGCCAGGCCTAGTGACTCGTTTCACCCGGTAAGGGCCTTCCCACTTCGGCGTCAACTTGTTGGAATTCTTGGCGGACTGAACGCGCCGAAGAACAAGGTCGCCTTCCTCGAGACTTCTGGCATTAACTTTGCGGCTATGGTAGCGGCACAAAGCTTGCTGGTAGCGAGCAGCTCGCACAGCAGCCTGAAGACAGTCTTCCTCAAGGAGCAGCGCATCGTCTTGTCGCAGCTACTATTGCTCGAGCTCATCATAAGCGAGCACTCGAGGTGACCTGTATACGAGTTCCGTGGGGAGAACTGCCTTCGCTCCATAGACTAGAGCGAAAGGTGTTTGGCCAGTGGCTCGATTTGGCGTCATCCTGATCGACCAAAGAACCACCGGCAGCTCCTCAATCTAGTTTCTTCCGCACTTGTGTAGCTTGTCGAAAGTCCTGGTCTTGAGCCCACGCAGCACTTCAGCATTTGCCCTCTCCGCTTGACCGTTTCTTCTCGGGTGAGCAACAGAAGCGAAGCAGACCTTGGCGCCAAGGTCTTGGACGTACTGCATGAAGGTGCGGCTCGTGAATTGCGTGCCGTTGTCGGTGATTATCCTGTTAGGGATCCCGAAGTGGCAAACAATTGACCTAAAGAACTTGACTGCTGACTGTGCTGTCACCTTCCTCACTGCTTCCACTTCCGGCCACTTTGTGAACTTGTCGATTGCAACATACAAGTACTCAAAGCCCCCGACAGCTCGGGGAAAGGGGCCGAGGATGTCGAGCCCCCAGACCGAAAATGGCCAGGATAAAGGGATCGTCTGGAGAGCTTGAGCTGGCTGGTGTATCTGCTTGGAATGGAACTGGCACGCTTCACACTTGGTTACTTGTGCAGTTGCATCCTGGAGGGCTATCGGCCAAAAGAAACCTTGCCGGAATGCTTTGCCGGCAAGTGCTCTTGCGCCAATGTGGTGACCACATATGCCTCCATGTATCTCTGCCAACAGCTTTTGTCCATCTTCCCGGGGAATACACTTCAATTTCACACCGTTGAGTCTTCTTCTGTACAGTGTGCTGTCGACAAACTGGTACATACTTGACTGCCGGGCTACTCTTTCCGCTTCTTCTTGCTCTTCGGGAAGTTCTCCTATCTGGAGGAAACGGACAATCTGTTGTGCCCATGCTGGAGCTTGTGGCTCGACAACAAGGACTAAAGGCACATCTGCTGCTGCGGGAACGTCCGCTTCTACGGCGAGAACCTGCGGCTCATCCAGAGCTTGATGTTCCCCAGCAAGCTTGCCGGAGCAAAACTTGTCGGGAGCGTCTGCTTCAACGGAACAAACCCTAGGGCTTGCCGGAGTAGACTGCTCCTCAGCACTATTGGAGTTGATCTTGGGGACCTTCTTGGTGGCGGCTCCAGGAAGCTCTGCCAGAAAATAGTCACCAGAAATCAACTTTCTGTTCTTGCTCTGTCCAGTTGATGGTGTTACGGATGGTTGAGTCAGCTTGAGCACAAAGATCCCTGGTTCCACAGGTAACTTAAGTGCGGCGCACTTTGATAGGCCGTCGGCAATGTCGTTCTGAGCTCTTGGGACATGTTCCATCTGTAGGCTGTCAAAGTGCTCTTCTAGCTTCCTCACTTCGTCAACGTAAGCTTCCATTAACGGACTCTGATAGCTCTTGTTCACTTGGCGGACGACAAGCTGCGAGTCACCCCTGACAATGAGCTTCTTGATCCCAAGGTCTGTCGCGATCCTGAGACCGGCAAGCAAGCCTTCATACTCTGCAGTATTGTTCGTTGCTTGCTCCTTGGGAAAGTGCATCTGGACTACGTACTTGAGGTGCTCTCCGGTGGGTGCGACAAGCAGCACGCCAGCACCGGCGCCTTGCAGCGAGAAGGCACCGTCGAAGTACATCAGCCACTCTTTGCTTGCTTCCTTGACGGGGATGCTCATTTCTGGAATTTCTTCATCTGGAGTTGGCGTCCACTCTGCTATGAATTTTGCCAACGCTCTGCTTTGGATAGTTGAAGTACTTTCAAACTTGAGGCCAAAGCTTGACAGTTCCAGTGCCCACTCGACAATCCTGCCTGTTGCTTCTGGATTTTGTAGTATCCTCTTCAGCGGAAAGCGAGTGACAACTGTGATCTCATGTGCTTGGAAGTAATGGCGCAGCTTTCTCGATGCCATGAGAAGGCCGAAAAGCAATTTCTGCACACCAGAGTACCTTGATCTAGCCCCCTGCAGAAGGGAACTGACAAAGTAAACTGGGCGCTGCACCATTTTCTTCTGTATCTCCTCGCGCACCTGCGCAGATCCATCTTTTCGGGGTCAGAGCTTGTCGGGGAAGCCCCCTGCTTGTCACTGGATGCGCTCGCCATGGTTGCTAGCTCGTCGTCTGCCTCCCTCTCCGCTACTAACGCAGCACTAACCACTTGATTGGTTGCCGCTATATACAGCAGCAACTTCTCTTGTGGCTTAGGTGCGACAAGTGTTGGAGTGGAGGATAGGTATCTCTTCAAGTCTTGCAGCGCAGCCTCCGCTTCTGGAGTCCATTTCATCGGACCTGCCTTTTTCAATATTTTGAAAAATGGCAGGGCGCGCTCAGCAGACCTAGAGATAAACCTGCTGAGAGCAGCCACGCAACCGGCAAGTCTTCATACATCCTTGACGTGCTTTGGTGCTTCAATCAGCTCAATGGCCCTGATCTTGTCGGGATTGGCTTCAATTCCCCGCTGAGACACAAAGAACCCGAGAAGCTTGCCGGAGGGGACTCCGAACACACACTTCTCGGGGTTGAGCTTGAGGTTGATCTTGCGCAGATTTGCAAAGGTCTCGTCTAAATCTTGAATCAGAGTTGCCCTGTCCTTGCTCTTGACCACTATATCATCCATGTAGGCTTCTACATTTCTGTGTATTTGCGGCTCAAGAGCGACATGGACTACTCTTGCAAATGTCGAACCAGCATTCTTTAATCCAAAAGGCATCCGTATGAAACAGTATGTGCCACATGGAGTAATGAATGCGGTTTTCTCCTCATCCTCTTCTGCCATGAAGATTTGATGGTATCCTGAGTATGCGTCAAGAAATGAAAGCAAGTCACATCCGGCCGTGGAGTCAACAATCTGGTCAATGCGCGGCAAGGGAAATGGGTCTTTGGGACAAGCTTTATTAACATCAGTAAAGTCAATACAAAGCCTCCATTTCCCGTTTGCCTTGCGCACGACTACGGTATTGGCCAACCACGTAGGATGGAGCACTCCACTGACAAGGCCTGCTGCTTCCAACTTCTTGATCTCTTCTGCGATAAATTCTTGGCGCTCCACTGCTTGCTTCCTGACTTTCTGCTTGACGGGCCGCGCATGAGGACAAACGGCAAGATGGTGCTCAATTACTTTCCTGGGAACACCGGGGATGTCAGACGGTTGCCATGCAAACACGTCGACATTCGCCCGAAGGAAAGCATTGAGCGCGCTTTCCTATTTAGGGTCAAGCGTGGCACTGATGGTGAAGGTACCACCAGTGCCGTCCTCCTTGGCGGACACCTTTTTGGTCTCTGGCGGAGCCGCCATTGCCTTCTTACACTTGCCGGTGGAGCTCGATGGTGCGTCCTCGACGGCAGCGCAGCACTCCGAACAGGTGCGCTTGCCGGAGTGGGCATCAGAACTCTTGCCGGACTTGATCTTCTTCTTCCCCTCGGGAGCTTCAGCGGCAAGTGTCTTGCGGTCTGTTGCGGCTGCAGCTTCCCGGTAGATCTTGTCGGTGCAGATAAGAGCATCCTTCTTGTCACCAGGGACAGAGATGACGCTTATCGGGCCTGGCATCTTCAGCATGTTGTATGCGTAGTGAGAGGCTGCCATGAACTTGGCAAGTGCTGGACGGCCTAGTATCCCATTGTAGGGCAATGGAAAATCGGCGACGTCAAAAGTGACCCTCTCAGTCCTGAAGTTCAGTTCGCTGCCAAATGTTACTGGCAGCATGACCTTCCCCTTCGGCTTGCTCCTTCCCGGGTTAATTCCTTGGAATGTGCCGGTCTCTTCGAGCTCGCTGTCAGGGATCTGGAGTTTCTGGAGTATAGCAGAGGAGATCAGGTTCAAGCCGGCCCCGTCGTCAACTAACATCTTAGTGACCTTGAGGTTGTGGATAGTTGGTGAAACCAACATCGGCAAGCACCCGATCGCAGTTGTGCGATCAAGGTGGTCCTCAATATCAAAGATGATAGGCGTGCTGGACCATTTCAGAAGTTTGCGCGACTCGATAGGTGGTTCTGCTGCATTGACTTCCCGCACCCATTGCTTGAGTTGGCGGTGCGAGGTATGCAGAGAAGCACCACCGTTAACGCACAAGACTTCTGTGGCTTTCTCGAACTCCTGCTCACTGGTCTCGACATCATCCATGTCTTCGTCGTCATCGTCGTCATCTTCATCCTTGTCGCGGCCGCGGGGAGGTCTGTCTCCTTGCCGCTGCTTGGCCTTGCCGCGGCGTCCTCCCCGGCCGGCACGCTTCTTGCCGGACCCTCCAGCGCCTCCTTGGGCCCTCTCCTTGTCGCGTTGCTCGTACTCAGCCTTTTGCTGCTGGACAAGCTGTTCGACCTTCTTGCAGCTCTGGAGGTCATGGCCCTTGGTGCGGTGGATCTTGCAGTATTTCTTGTCGGTGCCGTCCTGCTTGTCGGCGACCGCCACAGCCTGGCAGTTGATGCATGCGGCAATCTCCTTGCCGGAGCTACCAACTTTCGCTTTCTTGGCGCCACCTTCATTGCCGGACTGCTCAACGACCAGCACATCTTTGCCTTTCTTCTTCCTGTTGTTTCGCCGCCGGTTTTTCTTTGCCGGGGCTGCATCCTCGCTGTCAGATCCTCCTGCTCCTGTACTCTCTCCGGGGAATTTCCTCCCTTCTTCAGCACGTGCACACTTGTCAGCCAGGGCGTACAGCTCACTGACGTCTTTGATTTTGCACATTGCCATCTCCTCCCGCATCCTGCGGTTACGCACGTTTTGATGGAACGCGCTGATGACCGCGGCAGGGTGGACATTTGGGATGTTGTGGTGTACACGGCTGAATCTCTGGATGTACTTGCGCAGGGGCTCTCCTTCCTTCTGGGCGAGCAGGTGAAGGTCACTCTCTTGGCCATGAGGTTTGTGGCCACCTGTAAATGCACCGACAAACTGATGGCATAGGTCTGCCCAGGAGGATATGGAGTTTTCCGGCAAGTGCATGAGCCAGGATCTGACGTTGGGCTTGAGCACCAGCGGGAAGTAGTTGGCAAGGATCTTGTCGTCCCGCCCCCCAGCAGCTTGCACCGCGATGGTGTAGATGCTGAGGAACTCTGACGGATGCGACTTGCCGTCGTACTTCTCCGGTACGTCTGGCTTGAAATTCTTCGTGCTGGGCCACTGGACTTGCCGCAGCTCATGAGTAAACGCAGGATAACCTACCGCGTACGGTAAGTCGCCTGGTTCCCCTGGCGCATGCATGTCGACAGAGGGCCCAGCGCGCTGGTCTGATTGACGCCGCGCTTCCCTTCGGTGCTCGATGCGAGTACGAGCGTCTTCTTGCTGTCGTTCATGAAGAACTTGGTGCTGATCACGACGAGCTCGCGGATCTGATGACACGGTGGAGTCGCTGTCGAGGTGGATCCGGCGAGTCGGCGATCTTGGCCTTCGGGGCGGAGAGTGCACAGTGTTTGCACCCCCACCGGTCTTGTCGCCACCGGCTCGCGCCTGGCTGACTTGCCGCGGCTGCGACATACTCGGTTGCCGCGGGGCGTCGCCGTTGGCGAAGCCGATGAGACTCTGAATGGTGGCCCTCCAGTCGTCGATCTTGTCTGCCGCTGGAGGGTAGTCTAGGAGCAGTTGAGCTCGCGCCAAAGCTTCTGCCGAAGTGGCTGGTGGCGGCGGCGAACGGTGCGAGGAGCGGGATATGCTCGGACTTCTAACTATGTTAGAAGGAGCAGTATCTCGTCCAGGCGACCGTGCCCTGCTCGTGCCAGCATGTTGGCGCGGGTGCTGGTCTTGAGCACTCCGAGATCCACCAGCTCGATCTTGATCCAGTGAACGTATGGTACCGTGAGTACCATAACGCTGCTGGTCCCGCGCCTCCTGGGATGGGCGCGGTGCATGTACAGACGCTGAGGTCTTGGAGTGCGCCCGGTCGTTGTAGGAGCCGACCGCGCCGCCGATGAGCAGCGTAGCCTTGTCCTTGGACCTAGCAGCACCGCGAGCTCCCTCGTCGGGGCCCGTTCTTCCGCTGGCGTCTACTCCACCAGCCGTTCGCTCCGACGGTGGTGGGTTTGGCGCGGACGGAGCAGCCGCCTCCGAAGCCTTCTTCTTCGGCGGCATGTCGATGAAGAAAATGAAGATCTGGCTCGTGCGAACGCCGGATCAGGTTCACACAACCTCGACGCACCCCCTACCTGGCGCGCCAAAGATGTTGGGGGTGCTAATCCCACGGACACCTATGGGACCACGGCAGACCAAGCCCCTTTTGGTTCGGCAGGGGGGCGGAGATGGCACGAAGAGCAGATCGAGGCGAAGCGCACGAGCAGTCGATCGGTTTACCCAGGTTCGGTCCGCACGGATGCGTAAAACCCTACTCCTGCTTTGTGGTTGTATTGAGTTCTTGCTCGGGAGCGTTGATTGCTACAGTACACATCAACAGCTAGCAAGACCGAGCGTGAGAATGATCGTCCCCCTCCTACGTTGCGCATGGGCCTCCTTTTATATGCTCAAGGGGTCACCGACAGGTGGCAACATAGACGAGGGTAAAAATGGAAAGGGCATTGCGGTAGGTACCACCACCTACTACAGTGTATCATACCTAACCCTGACGGCAGGGGACAAGGGCATTAAATGCCTGTCTGTGTCGCCTAGACGGTGCAGAAAGGGACCGCCAGGGGCGCCATTGCTTGCCACGATGGCAATCTTGCCAGCGCCGCTTGCCACTGTGTACCTCTGACTGCACAGCCTCCCGCCACGTACGCTTGGAAGGGTCCCAGAGCGACACGTTGGCGAATGTGCTGGAGCGTAGGTACAGAGTAGGGGCTTGCCGCGGTTATTGTCTTGTCGCGTCCAGGAGCTTGTCGCTCACCGGGCCTTGCCGGGACGCGTGGTGCGTTGCAGCAAGTTCCTTGAGATGCCTTGTTTAGCCTTCCCGGCAAGCTCCTCTTGCCGGGGTCTTGTCTCCTTCCCGGCAAGCTCCTCTTGCCGGGGTCTTGGATACTTTGTTCTTGACTGGCTCCAAAGGAACCACGGAGGACCTTGGCGGTCACCCGGCAAGCCTTGCCGCGGGACGCTGCGACTGCCCGTGCACAAGTTCGGGATACTAGGGTACCCCTACTCTAGTACACCGACACTACCGTCGCTGTGCTACATCATCCCTCCCTCTCCAGGGAAATACCGACATAGTTCCAGCTACCATCAAGGAGAATTTCTGGCGCCGTTGCCGGGGAGGATCTTCATCATAACCAGGTTCCTAATCACAAATCTCATCTCCTCGCAATTTACATTATATGCCATTTGCCTCTCGTTTTCCTCTCCCTCACTTCACAAAAATTTGCTGTTTTGTTCGCCCTCTTTTTCGTTCATCTTTTTCTCGTCAGATCTATCTTTTTGCTTGCAATCTTCTTTGCTTATGTTGCCATGTGCCTTCTATTTGCTTGCATCTTTGCTTGCTAAAAATATATTGCTATGGATCCTCATCCACTTGCTAATCTTTTTAAGATATCCGATTATGATGAACCAATTGCTAGTGACTTGAATGCACTAGATTATCTTTATGAAGTTTTGCTTGAGAATTGTGAATCTGAAAATTGTGATGAAGAAATTTATGAAGTGATTCATGATAGCTCCTTGAATGAAAGCATGATTGCAATAATTTTACTTTAAATTCTATTAATATCAATTGTGCTAATAATATGCAAAACCCCAAGCTTGGGGATGCTTGTTTTGTCATGTCCGCTACTTATTGCAATGATCATGATTGGGGTGATAATGTTTCTTATGATCTTGATAATTTATTTAAGCCTCATGATGAATATGTTTGCGACAATATTGAAAGTGGGTTTGGAAGAGTGTCAACTTTAGCTAAAAATAATCCCACTATTTTGGAAGAGTGTCAACTTTGCATGCATGTGGATCATAAAGAGAAAATTTTATATGATAGTTATATTATTGAATTTGATTATGATCCTACATATAATTATTATGAGAGAGGAAAATATGGTTGTAGAAATTTTCATGTTATTAAATTACCTCTCGTTATGTTGAGATCGTCAATGTTTTATTCCTCTTCTTTGCATATGCTAGTTTTTGCTTGCCATGATAATTTGTTTGCCTATAAAATTACTATGCATAGGAAGTATGTTAGACTTAAATGTGTTTGTGACATGTTTCATGATGATATTTTTGTGTTTCAATTATTATCTTTTGTGTGAGCATCGTTGAAATTTTATGCCTAGCTAAGGGCGTAAAACTATAGCGCTTGTTGGGAGGCAACCCAATGAATAAAATTTATTTTTTCTTTTTGCTCACTGTTATTGAGTGTTAGCACAACTATGATACTGTTATGATTGTGTTTTTTATGTTTTAATTAGTGTTTGTGCCAAGTAAAGCCTTTAGGATGTTCTTGGGCAATAGTTGTTTGATCTTGCTGAAAAACAGAAACTTTTACGCTGACAAAACTAATTTTCATTTTTTACCAGAGAGCAATAAAATAACCATTCCACTTTCAATAGATCAATATACAAATTTCTCAGGCCGTCCTAATTTTTCAGAATTGTTGGAGTTACAGAAGTATTTGAAATAATCAGATTGCTACAGACTGTTCTGTTTTTGACAGATTCTATTTTTTTGTGTTGTGTGCTTATTTTGATGGCTCTATGGTTTTATTTGATGATTTTTTGCCATAGAAAAGTTGGAATACAGTAGATATAATACAAAAACAAAATATGAATTGGTTTGATACAACACTTATAGTAGTGGTTTATTATTCTTATACTAACGTATCTCACAAAGGCTTTGTTGACTTTTGTGTGATTGAAATTTTCAAGTTTTGGGTTATCTTAGGATCAATGAAGAAAGGATGTAAGAGCCCAAGATTGGGGATGCCCCGGGATCCCAAGCTATTATCCAAGAATGAGCAACCAACTAAGCTTGGGTGTGACGCCCTGAGACCGTTGCGCCAGGTGTCTTCTAGTTATTCGCTGTTGTTGCCTTGTCATTTGCTTGCGTGTCGCATCTTGCCATGTCATCATCCGCATTGTATCTGCATGTTTTCAAAACTTGCATCTGTCCCGGTCTCCTCATTCTCTCCGTTGTCCGTTCTGTGCCCAGATACACTTGCACGCGCACGCGGCACGTCTGAGATATTATTTTATAAGTGGCCGGAGAATGTTCTCGGAATGGGATGAGAGTTGGCGTTTGGTTTTGTTATGTTGTAGGTAGGCCGCCTGCCAAGTTTCATCACATTCGGAGTCCGTTTGACACCCCAACGGATAACTATAGCGGCACCGCTGCCGGTCTAACGTCGGACATTTTCGGTCTCCGGAAACTGCTGTCGGGCCCTCTCTCTCTTCTCTCCTCTCAGCCTCGCCACAGCCCACCTAGTCCATCCACCTACCCCTCTTCCCGTCCGGAGCCGTCCGATGCGATTGCACGGCCCGAAAACCCCTCCTTGCACAGTGCATCGGCCCCTCGCGTGCGTTCGAAAGTTGTCCTGAACCCGACCCGGACTTTCGTCACCATTGGATCCGGATCATCCCCAAACATCTTCAAAACATGTCCGTTTTTATTTTTTGGACTCCCTACCTATGTGTTTCTCGACCGTCCGATTACGATCGGAGGGACGATATACCCCTAAGTCTAACCCACTTAATATATATAATGGGCAACCCTAAAATCTAGGGAGATGTCCCATCCATCAAATTCTTCGCCGCCGCCACTGTCTTTCTCCCACCTCAGGTTCCCCTTCGCACCAACCAGACACCACCTCTCGATCCCCACCTTCTCCTCAATTTCAGCGCCACCCAACTAGATCACGGCCAATCATCATCCCCGGCCACCTCCCACCTCCCACCTCGAGCTCCTCCAAGATCACCACACCGCCGAAAGCCAGCACTCCACTCGGTCCACTAGCGCAGCAGCGCACCTCACCCCGCGCCATGGAGCTCCAAGTCCGCTGGCTCGCCTCTGCTTCGATCCGGCAGGGAACGGGACCCCGGTGACCTCCCGTGACCGGATCCAGCGCCTCCACCCTCGCCAGCGACCGCACCACCCGGCCCCGTGCCCGTGCTCCCGCAGCCCTCCTCCTCCAGGAGCTCCACGAGGGGAGGAGCAACAGCGCCTGAGCGCTTCTCCTAGCAATCCGCCGCCCTGGAGAACCACACCACCGGCGACCACCTTCAACAGGCCCCTTTGCCGCGCCCCTCCTCCTTCCTCCTTTCATCCCCTTCTCTGGCCCCTCAAACTTCCTCTGTTCGACTGTCACATGACAACGCCATGGATGCATGCTTCAAGACACCACCGTTGCCGTTGACGCCGGCCATGGTCGTGCCACGCGCCGGAGTGGAGCTCCGAAGGAGTTCGTCACCGCCAATCGCCTTAGATCCGGCCGGAACAAGCTCGACCCCTTCCGCTGCTTCGCCCCCTCGATCCCGCAGCTGCCTGCTTTGCTTGATTGAGCAGCGCCACCGCCGGAGTCCCTCGTCACCGGGAACCGCCTCCCCGACTCTCGGACTGCACGGATCCGCAGCATCCATAGCCGGCCTCCTCTCCAGCTTCGCGCCAAATCCCACGTCGCCGGAGACGTTCCCGCCGCCTGTCACCTGAACCTGTCATTGTCGTTGCTCTTCCTGCAGTAACGAGCAGGAGCTCGTTCGCCTGCCTCGCCTCACTTTGACCATGCCTGGGCCAGTGCGCCTCTAGATCAGGCCAAGGCCCAGCTCCTCTTCGCCCCAGCCACGCACAGGCCTCAAGGCCCAATGTGAGCAGCACCCTGGCTTTTCCTCTGTTGGGCTAGCCGGATACGGCCCATATTGTTTTTTTCCTGACCTGCGATTTTGCTAATTTCCTAGGTTTTACAGAATTGCAGAAAAACCCCTAAGCTCCATGCATATCATAACTCACCAACCGTGCATCATATGTAAAAACTTTATATATGTAAAATGTCTAGAATTTTGTCTAGTTTAATAATATCTAACTTTCATCCATGTTTCGCATGTTTAAAATGTTGTTTGGTTAAATTTGCTCCTATGCCATGTTAAAATGCTTTAATTCATAACTAAATAACCGTGGCTCGGGTTTAAATATTATTTATATGTAAATGGGGTAGAAAAATGCCTAGTTTAACATGGTGTACTTGCTTTGCATGTTTAACAACTCTAAAATATGGTTTAGGGCAGAACAATACCAAACCTAAAATATGCACATGAGGAATTTCTGGACTTGTTGTTTGTTGTTCCGGCCTCATTTAAACTTGCCTAGATAGGTAGTTTTCATTATGCTTAACCTCTTGCCATGCTAAACAACATTTAATATTGTTGAGTACATAAACGAGATCGAACTAAATAACTCATGTGGTGTTTCGTCAATATGCAACTCGTTGCATATTGAGCTCCACTTAATTTGTAGGGTTGTTTGTTGCACTTTGCCATGCCATGCTTCATTAAACCGAATATGCATCATACTTGGTTGAGCATCATGCCATGTTCATGTGTTGGTTGTTTACTATGTTGCTTGCTTCTTTCCGGGTTGCTTCTCTCGTTAGATTTGGTTCCGTTTCGCAGTTGTGAGGATCCGTTCGACTACGTCCGTTTGTCTTCTTCATGCACCCGTTCTTCTTCCTTGCGGGATTTCAAGCAAGATGACCATACCCTCGAAATCACTTCTATCTTTGCTTGCTAGTTGCTCGCTCTATTGCTATGCCACGATTCCTACCACTTGCTATATCATGCCTCCCATATTGCCATGTCAAGCCTCTAACCTACCTTGCCTAGCAAACCGTTGTTTGGTTATGTTACCGCTTTGCTCAGCCCCTCTTATAGTGTTACTAGTTGCAGGTGAAGATTAAGCTTGTTCCATGTTGGAACATGGATATGTTGGGATATTACAATATCTCTTATTTATTAATGCATCTATATACTTGGTAAAGGGTGGAAGGCTCGGCCTTATGCCTGGTGTTTTTTTTCCACTCTTGCCGCCCCAGTTTCCATCATACCGGTGTTATGTTCCTTGGTTTTGCGTTCCTTACACGGTTGGGTGTTATGGGGACCCCTTGACAGTTCGCTTTGAATAAAACTCCTCCAGCAAGGCCCAACCTTGGTTTTACCATTTGCCTCACCACCACCTACTTTTCCCTTGGGAGTCGCGCTCCCGAGGGTCATCTTTATTTTAGCCCCCCGGGCCAGTGCTTGTCTAAGTGTTGGTCCGAATCGAGCCGCCTGCAGGGCCACCTCGGGGAAACTCGAGGTCTGGTTTTACTCGTAGCTTGTCTCATCCGGTGTTGCCCTGAGAACGAGATATGTGCAACTCCTATCGGGATGTCGGTGCATTGGGCGGTCTTGTTGGTCTTGTTTTACCATTGTCGAAATGTTTTGTAACCGGGATTCTGAGTCTGATCGGGTCTTCCTGGGAGAAGGAATATCCTTTGTTGACCGTGAGAGCTTGTGACGGGCTAAGTTGGGACACCCCTGCAGGGTTTGAACTTTCGAAAGTTGTGCCCGCGGTTATGGGCATGTGGGAATTTGTTAATATCCGGTTGTAGAGAACTTGACACTTAACTTAATTAAAATGAATCAAACGCGTGTGTAGCCGTGATGGTCTCTTCTCAGCGGAGTCCGGGAAGTGAACACATTTCTTGTGCTATGCTTGAACGTAAGTAGTTTCAGGATCACTTCTTGATCACTTCTAGTTCACGACCATTGCGTTGCTTCTCTTCTCGCTCTTATTTTGCGTATGTTAGCCACCATATATGCTTAGTGCTTGCTATAGCTCCACCTCACTACCCTTTCCTACCCATAAGCTTAAATAGTCTTGATCTCGTGGGTGTGAGATTGCTGAGTTCCCGTGACTCACAGTTTACTTCCAAACAGTTGCAGGTGCCGATGATACCAGTGCAGGTGATGCAACCGAGCTCAAGGAGGAGCTCGATGTAGATCGTGTTTGTTGTGTTGTTTCATTTCCAGTTGATCAGTAGTGGAGCCCAGTTGGGGAGATTGGGGATCTAGCATTAGGGGTTGTCTTTCTTTCTTTGGTTCCGTAGTCGGACCTTGATTGTATTCTGGATGATGTAATGTTATATTTATGTATTGTGTGAAGTGGCGATTGTAAGCCAACTCTTTATCCCTTCTTATTCAATACATGGGATGTGTAAATATTACCCCTCTTGCGACATGCCTACTATGCGGTTATGCCTCTAAGTCGTGCTCCGACACGTGGGAGATATAGCCGCATCGTGGGTGTTACATTGGGGATGCCCCCGAGTGGCATCCCCGCTTTCTTCCAACAACTATCGGTATTTTACTCAAAACTATATTTTTATTCGTCACATGATATGTGTTTTTCTTGGAGCATCTTGTATGATATGTGACTTTGCTTGTTTTATTTTGTGTTTTAAGTCATCAATCCTTGCTGGACACACCTATTTGAGAGAGCCAAAATTATGTCATGACTTGTTAGAATTGCTCTCTATGCTTCACTTAAATCTTTTATGAGCTAGGACTTGCTCTAGTGCTTCACTTATATCTTTTTGAGCGCAGTGTGCTTTGTTATTTTTGAAGAAATGCTCTCTTGATTCACTTAGATTTGTTTGAGAGCTAGTAAAATTTTGAAGAAATTCTCTCTTGCTTCACTTAAATTATTTTGAGAGAAAGAAAATTTGTTATGCTCATGATCTTCACTTATATTTGTTTGAGCTTATGAAAAGAAACACATGAAAATTAGTGCCAAAGTGATAGATATCTAAGAAGGATAAAGTAAAATAAAATGTCATGAAGATCATTGGACAAAATAAACTTGATTCTTAGTAATAGTTTTGAGATATGATGATGTGATATGTGAGTTATGTTGATGAGTAATTGTGCTCTAGTAACAATATTGGTGTTAAGGTTTGTGATTCCCTATGCATGCACGAAAGTCAATAATCATTTAATGAAAATTATATCCTACTTGTGGTGCATTATTTGGTGTTAATTATGCTTAATTCTTGCTTATGAGGTTATTCATTTCTTGGTTGGTCGCTTCTCAATCTTTTTGCTAGCCTTCATTTTGCACTAAGTATGACCTCTACTTGTGCATCCAAAAATCTTTAAACCAGTTTTGCCACATGAGTCCACTATATCTACCTATATGCGGTATTCTTTTGCCGTTCTAAGCAAATTTAAATGTGCCATTTCTAATTTTCAAAATAAACTTATCTTTTGTGTGTTTGTTTCACTCGTGGAGCGGTGAGGGGTGGCTAATATTTTCCATGCTAGATGTGTTATTCTCAAGATGAGTGTTTATTCACTTGTCATTGCACGAGAGTAAGGCAAAGGTATTAGGGATGCCTATTCCCAAAAAGAAAGAAAAAATGAATTTACTTTATGTTGTCAAATAATAAATTCCTTGGTAAGTGTTGGTATGGAGGGCACCCGTGGATACGGTTAGCCATGGAAAGTGAAAGTTATGGTGGAAAAAGGAATAAACTTTATTTTCTGTTTGGGAACCCCCTATGGCATATCTAGCATGGAAAGTGTTGGGAACTCTAAGTCGTTTTCGTTGATGGGATGGATACACCTCCCAAAATGTTTTTATCTCTATTTTTTCGCTTTGAGCTCTGGCACCTCTACAAATCCTACTTACCTCTACGATGGGCTTATATTTTATTTTATGCTATTTTTATTTTGAAATTTGAGTCCCCATCTTCTCTCATAAAAGCACCAACTAGGAGGCAATATGATCGTGCTCAAGTATTGGGTGTAGTTAATATTTGAGTGTGTTTCATGAATGGATCAATGTTTGAGCATGATGGGCTAGGGATAACTTATTTTAGCATTGATATTTTGAAAGACATGGTTGCCTGTTGATATGCTTGAGTATCTAAATTATTATGTCAAAACTAGACTATTGCTTTGAATCACATAAAATTCCAAATGTCCATGCTATAAAGAAAAGAATATGATATGACTTGATGAATAGCACTCCACATAAACAATTCTGTTTTTATCACTTACCTACTCGAGGACGAGTAGGAGTTAAGCTTGGGGATGCTAATACGTCTCCAATGTATCTATAATTTTTGATTGTTCCATGTTGTTTTACTATCAATGTTGGATGTTTTATAATCATTTTATATCATTTTTTGGTACTAACCTATTGACATAGTGCCAAGTGCCAGCTGCTGTTTTTTCCATGTTTTTTACATCATAGAAAATCAATATCAAACGGAGTCCAAATGCCATGAAACTTTGTGAAGATTTTTTATGGGCCAGAAGGAAGGCAATGGGCCCTGGTTGCACCTGGGGGGTGCCCGAAGGGGGGCACAACCCACCAGGGCACGCCAGGAGGCCTTGGCGCGCCCTGGTGGGTTGTGCCCACCTCGGGTGCCCCCGGACTGCCTCTTTGCTCTATAAATACCCCAAAAATACCAGAGCCCTTGGGGAGTAATGAAATATTCATCCAGCCGCCGCAGAGTCCATAATCACTAGATGCAATCTAGACACCACAACGGAGGGGTTCACCACTTCCATTGGTGCCTCTCCGATCGATGATGCCTGAGTAGTTCTTTGTAGACCTTTGGGTCCGTAGTTAGTAGCTAGATGGCTTCATCTCTCTCTTTCTCATCAATACAATGGTCTCTTGGAGATCCATATGATGTAACTCTTTTTGCGGTGTGTTTGTTGGGATCGATGAACTTTGAGTTTATGATCAAATCTATGTTTTTATATCCTTGAAATTATTTGAGTTTCTTTGATCTCTTTTATGCATGATCTCTTATAGCCTTGTATTTCTTCTCCGATATTTGGGTTTTGTTTGGCCAACTTGATCTATTTATCTTGCAACGGGAAGAGGTGCCCGGTAGTGGGTTCGATCTTACGGTGCTTGATCCCAGTGACAGAAAGGGAACCGACACATATGTCTCGTTGCTACTAAGGATAAAAAGACGAGATCTATATCTACCGTCGTATAGATAAATGGATCTTGTCTACATCATGTCATCGTTCTTATTGCATTACTCCGTTTTTTCATGAAGTTAATACACTAGATGCATGCTGGATAGCGGTCGATGTGTGGAGTAATAGTAGTAGATGCAGGCAGGAGTCAGTCTACTAATCTTGGACGTGATGCATATGTAATGATCATTGCGTGGATATCGTCATAATTATTTGAAGTTCTATCAATTTCCCAACGATAATTTGTTTACCCACCGTTTGCTATTTTTCTCGAGAGAAGCCACTAGTGAAACCTACGACCCCCGGGTCTTCTTTCTCATATATTTGCCTTGCGATCTACTTTTACTTTGCTTTTTTATTCAGATCTATTAAACCAAAAATCCAAAATTACCTTGCTACAATTTATTTTATTTGGCGTTCAATCTATCAATCTACTACAATTTACCTCACGCCCGTTTGCCTATCTTGAGGCGTCGTACCCCGGAAGGGATTGACAACCCCTTTAACACGTCGGGTTGCGAGGTGCTGTTATTTGTGTGCAGGTGCTACTTACGTTGTATTGCTTGGTTCTACTACTGGTTCGATACCTTGGTTTCATAACTGAGGGAAATACCTACCGTCGCTATGCTACATCATCCATCCCTCTCCAGGGAAATACCGACGTAGTTCCAGCTACCATCAATCTTCATATGGATCCAAGTCCTCATATGGACCAAATTCCTCATGTGGATCAAATTCTTCATATGGATCAAAATCCTCATATGAACATCATCGTGCTAACACTTCTGTTTCACAGGGAAAATCTAAGGGCTATGAATATGTGCATTATTCGTCAAATCATTATGTTCATAAGTCCTCAAAGAATTTCTCTGCTTATTCATATTCTTACTCTAACCCTTCTTTTGTGAAACAAAGTGGACCGGCTTCAATGTCACCTTTCTCTTATGGTGCTTGCAGAATGATGAACTCTTTGCCACCCCTCTAGATGTGGGTGGTAAGAAAAAGAAGTAATCTCTTATGCAGGGTCAGGTCTCCAGACAAACTTGAACGTCTGATGAATTTGCTGGAGACCTAAATTTCTTGAAAGGACACAAGCTAATCATGAAGAAATGAATATTCATTTCTCACATCCATATACTGCTATTTCTATTGTACTGCTTGATGAAATTCAATCTGATGAATTTGATGTCATATTCTTCACTGATGAAGTATATGAGTTCGTAAGATGCACTAATTCATCTGCAGGATGATCAACCCGAAGCTACTGAGTGGGTCCTTGATAGTGGATGTACAAATCACATGACCGGTGACAAGAGCTTATTGATGGATACTACTTTATCTTCATCACATCTGAAGCATATCACCTACGCTGACAAAGGAAAAAACAAGGTATTGGGTCTAGGTAGGGTTGCGATCTCAAAGGATCGACACATGGACAGAGTCATGCTTGTCGAGTCCTTAGGATACAACCTCATGTCTGTCTCAATGCTTTGTGATCTTAATATGGTTGTCGTCTTTGGCAAATACCGTTGCATTGTGCTCATGGAATCTGACAATTCCAAAGTCTTCGAAGGCTTTAGGAGAGGAGACTTGTATATTGTTGATTTCTCTGTAGGACTACAACCCGCCACATGTCTACTTGAAAAAGCTTCAGAAGGCAGGTCATGGCATCGACGACTAGATCATGCTGGCACGAGGAACTTACACACACTTGCGAAGAAGAAGCACGTCATTAGCATCGAGGGTGTCAAATTCCTCAAGGACCATCTATGTGGAGCTTGTGAAGCTGGAAAGATGACCAAGTCCAAGCATCCCTCAACGACTATCATGACTACCACTCATCCGTTTGAATTGCTTCACATGGATCTCTTTGGCCCTACTCATTATGCCTCAATAACAAATGCAGCATCTCTGTATGGCTTTGTTATTGTTGATGACTATTCTCATTACACCTGGGTGCATATCATCACTTACAAAACTAAAGTGCAGGAAGTTCTCAAACGATTTTCCTCGAGGGCTTCGATGAATTTCGATGTGAAGATTAAGCACATCCGGAGTGACAATGGGACCGAGTTGAAGAATACTGGTCTTGATGACTATCTTGATGAACTTGGTATTACTCACGAGTTATCTACCCCTTATACTCCTCAGCAGAATGGCGTCGTGGAGTGCAAGAACACGACTCTTGTTGAGATGGCCCGCACTATGCTTGATGAATACGAGATGCCTCGTCACTTCTGGCTTGAGGCTATTGATACTGCGTAACACATCATCAACATGGTATATCTTCACAAATTTTTCAAAAAGACCTCATATGGACTCCTCACTGACAAGAAACCTAGTGTGAGTTATTTCAAAGTCTTCGGTGTGAAATGTTGGATTAGAGATCCTCATCACAATTCTAAATTTGCACCAAAAGCACATGAAGGTTTTATGCTTGGTTATGGAAAGGACTCGCACACCTACAGAGTCTTCAACACCTTTCATCACAAGGTTATTGAAACTATAGATGTGCAGTTCGATGAAACTAATGGCTCGCAGAGAGAGCACCTACCTTCGGTGCTAGATGAAATGTCACCTGAGGAATCCATCAAGTCCAAGGCTAGTGAGGATGTCATACCTACTAAGGAATCTTCTGAAGAAGTCATTCCAGAAGGTGAAGAAAATCATGCTAGTGCGCCTGAGGAAAATGGCTCTGAAAAAAATACTAAGCCCACTCAACATCGTCAACCTGCTCATCCTCGCGTTGCAAATGAAGTGCAGATCGAGAAAATCATCGACGACATCAACGCACCAGGTCCTCTCACACACTCAAGGGCTTCACATTTGTCTAACTTTTCTGGGCACTTTGATTTTCTCTCTATCACAGAGCCCACCAAAGTTGAAGAGGCATTTCTAGAGCCCGAGTGGATTCAAGTGATGCAAGAGGAATTGCATCAATTCGAGCTCAACAATGTCTGGGAACTTCTCAAGCAACCAGACCCACACAAGCACAATATCATCGGTACCAAATGGATCTACCACAATAAGCAAGATGAAAATGGCCTTGTGTTGAGGAATAAGGCTCGTCTTGTAGCTCAAGGCTACACACAGGTTGAAGGAATTGATTTTGATCAAACTTTTGTGCCGGTTGCTAGAGTTGAGGCTGTTCGCATATTGCTTGCTTATGCTAACCATCATAATATCATCTTATATCAAATGGATGTGAAATGTGCATTCCTCAATGGTAAGCTCGAGGAAGAAGTATATGTTGCTCAACCCGCAGGTTTTGAAGATCCTAAGCATCCTGACAAAGTCTTCAGACTCAATAAGGCCCTCTATGGCCTCAAGCAGGCCCCTCGGGCATGTCATGAAGAAATTCTTCAAACCCAGTTCACTTGACCCAACTCTTTTCACCAAAACCTATGATGATGAATTATTTGTGTGCCAAATATATGTTGATGGTATTATCTTTGGCTGTACTAACCAATATTACAGTGACGAATTTGCATATATGATGAGTGAGGAATATCAAATGTCTATGATGGGAGAATTGAAATTCTTCTTAGGTCTTCAAATTCATCAACAACGTAGCGGCATCTTCATATCTCAAGAGAAATATGTAACACCCCGAGACCGATGTGCCAGGTGTCTTCCAGTTATTTGCTGTTGTTGCCAGGTCATTTGCTTGCGTGTTGCATTTCATCATGTCATCATGTGCATTGCATCATCATGTTTTCAAAACCTGCATCCATCCGGGTTCCCCCAGCTCCCTCTGTTGTCCGTTCTGAGCCCAGACACACTTGCACGCGCCCGCGGCATGTCCGAAATATTATTTTATAAGTGGCCAGGAAATGTTCTCGGAATGGGTTGAAAGTTGGCATGCGGTGTTGTTTTGTTGTTAGTAGACCGCCTGCCAAGTTTCATCGCATTCGGAGTCTGTTTGACGTCCCAACGGATAAATATAGCGGCAATAGTAGCCGGTCTAACGTCGAACGTTTTCGGTCTCCGGAAACCCTGCCGGGCTGCATCTCTCCCCTCTTATCTCAGACCAACCCTGCTCTTCACAATCCGCCAGACCCAGCCTAACCCTCTCTGCACAGTGCATCGACCCCTCGCGTGTGTTCGAAGCTGTCCCGGACCCGAACCGGACTGTCGCCACCATTGTGTCCGGAACATCTCCAAACATCTACAAAACGTCACCGTTTTCTTATTTGGACTCCCTAGCTATTTTATTCGCGACCGTCTGATTACGATCGGAGGGATCCGATAGCCCCTAACTTAATCCACTGCCATATATATACTAGGTCCAACCCTAATAATCAGGAGCCTTGTCCCATCCTCCCAGCAGCCGCCGCCGCTCCTAGATCCACATCGGGATCCCCATCGCTCGAACCAAATCCATCTCCTCCTCGTTTTCACCACAAGCCCAACCAGCGAGCTCCTCCTCCTCTTGATCCATCCCCACGCCCCTCCGTGGTTGTGCCCGAGCAGGATCACCCAGAGCCGCAGCTCTGCTGCCATCAGGCCAGGACCTCCCGTCGCCCGCAGGCTCCTCGATCTGTTCTGGATCGGGAAAAGAGCTCCCAGGTCGCTCAATCCAGGAGGCCTGGCCTCCCATCGCTCGCTGGCGCCTCAACCGGACCAGAACCCCGGCGCCCTGCCTTTCTCCTTCCTCCCTTCGTCTCCTCCTCTCACCTTACAGTTCTTCTCCTGCAACAGGTGCTCCTTGCGCCATGGATGCCGCCATGGAGGCCGACCTTCTCCACCGCACTATGACGACCTCCCACTCCCGGCACCCATTCCTCAACCGCGCCTGCAACCCCTGCCTCCCTCGCTCCGCAAGCCTCGTCGCGGGTCAACCGCGTCCGCTGGCATGGACGTCCTCGTCGAGCCGTCGCCGCATCGGGCTCCACCGGCCAAGTCCACCAGGGCCTCAGGAATGGCGTGCCCTCCTCTATGCGCTGCCCTGTCAGACCTTTCTTGCAGCCCGAGCTCCTCTCCCTCGCGCGCCAAGTTTGCCGGCGTCGTTCTCCTACATCGCTACTGCCTTCGCGTGTCTCGCCGTCGCCAAGTCCATGTCGCCGCCCTGCTTCCCCTGCTTCGAGCAGGACGGGACGACGCGTCCCTGCTCCTTGCGTTGACCGCGTCGTGGCCCAACTTCTTCCATGCCTCTCCAGCTAGAGCGCCAAGGCCTAGCGCATGCCCGGCCCAGTGCAGGGCCCCTGCCGGCCTACACCCTCCTCCTCAAACGGGCCGAAGCCCATGGGTGAGGCCACTGCCCCTTCCTCTTTTTTTCTTTTGATGGGCCGGCCAGATTCGGCCCAGTTCCTACTTTTTTCAGATATGTGATTTTAGCAATTTTCCAGAGAGTGCCAGTTTTACAGAAAAGTCCCCCTAGTTCATGCATTTAATAACTCACTAACCGTGCATCGGATTAAAATGTTTTATATATGAAACTTGCTTAGAATTTTGTCTAGATTCGTAATATGCAACTTTCATCCATGTTTAAAATGTTTAAAATGATGTTTGGTTAAATTTGCCCCTATGCCATGTTAAAATGATTTAATTCATAACTAAATAACCGTTACTCGGAATTTAATAAACTTTATATGTAAATGGGGTAGAAAAATGCCTAGTTTAACATGGTGGCTTTACTTTGCATGTTTAACAACTATAAAATATTGTTTAGGTAAGAACAGTACCAAACCTCAAATATGCATATGGGGATTTACCGGATTTGTTGTTTGTTATACCCGGCCCCATTTAAATGGTTTAAATGGTATAGTTTTGTTATGCTTCACCTCTTGCCATGCTTAACAACATATAATATTGTTAAGTACCTAACCGGGAGAGAACTAAATAATTGCCGTGGTGTTTCGTCAATATGCAACTCGTTGCATATTGAGCTCCACTTAATTTGTAGTGTTGTTTGTTGCATTTTGCCATGCCATGCCCTCTTTAAACCGGACATGCATCATACTTGATTGTGCATCATGCCATGATTATGTGGTGGTTGTTTACTATGTTGTTTGCTTCTTTCCAGTGTTGTTTCTTCGGGTTGATTCCGATAATGTCGCGTTTGTGAGGACCCGTTCGTCTACGTCCGTTTATCTTCTTCATGGACTTGTTCTTCTTCCTTGCGGGATTTCAGGCAAGATGATCATACCCTCGAAATCACTTCTATCTTTGCTTGCTAGATGCTCGCTCATTTGCTATGCATATGCTGCGATACCTACCATTTGCTTATCATACCTCCCATATTGTTGAACCAAGCCTCTAACCCACCTTGTCCTAGCAAACCGTTGATTGGCTAGGTTACCGCTTTGCTCAGCCCCTCTTATAGCGTTGTTAGTTGCAGGTGAAGATTGAAGTTTTGTTCCTTGTTGGGAACATGGAGATGTTGTTCCTTATTGGAACATGTTTACTTGTTGGGATATCACAGTATATATTATTTAATAAATGCATCTATATACTTGGTAAAGGGTGGAAGGCTCGGCCTTATGCCTGGTGTTTTGTTCCACTCTTGCCGCCCTAGTTTCCGTCATATCGGTGTTATGTTCCCGGCTTTTGCGTTCCTTACGCGGTTGGGTTATAATGGGAACCCCTTGACAGTTCGCTTTGAATAAAACTCCTCCGGCAAGGCCCAACCTTGGTTTTACCATTCGCCACCTAGCCTTTTTCCCTTGGGAGTTGCGCATCCCGAGGGTCAACTTTATTTTAACCCCCCGGGCCAGTGCTTGTCTAAGTGTTGGTCCAACCCAGAGCACCGTACGGGGCCCTCCCTTGGCAACTTGGGTTACGTTGGCTCCCGTACGCTTAGCTTATCCGGTGTGCCCTGAGAACGAGATATGTGCAGCTCCTATCGGGATGTCGGCGCATCGGGTGGTCTTGCTGGACTTGTTTTACCATTGTCGAGGATGTCTTGGAGTACCGGGATACCGAGTCTGATCGGAATGTCTCGGGAGGAGGTCTATTCCTTCATTGACCGTGAGAGCTTGTGATGGGCTAAGTTGGGACACCCCTGTAGGGATTTGAACTTTCGAAAGCCGTGCCCGCAGTTATGGGCAGATGGGAATTTGTTAACGTCCGGTTGTAGAAAACCTAAAGTTGACCTTAATTAAAATGAATCAACCGCGTGTGTAACCGTGATGGTCTCTTTCTGGCGGAGTCCGGGAAGTGAACACGGTTGTTGGAGTTATGCTTGACGTAGGTAGTCCAGGATCACTTCTTGATCATACTTTTATCGACCGTGCTTTGCCTTCTCTTCTCGCTCTCATTTGCGTATGTTAGCCACCATATATGCTAGTCGCTTGCTGCAGCTCCACCTCATACTTTTACCTTACCCATAAGCTTAAATAGTCTTGATCGCGAGGGTGCGAGATTGGTGAGTCCCTGTGGCTCACAGATACTTCCAAAACCAGCTTGCAGGTGCCAATGAGACCGAGCAGATGACGCAACCAGGCTCAGGAGGAGCTCGATGAAGATCTTGTCCATTTTGTTGTTTTTTGTTTCAGTCGATCAGTAGTGGAGCCCAGTTGGGGTCGATCGGGGACCTTTGTCGCATTTGGGGTTCTTCTTTTATTTTGGTTCCGTAGTCGGACCTTGATTGTATTTGGTTGATGTAATGCTTTATGCATGTAATTGTGTGAAGTGGCGATTGTAAGCCAACTATGTATCTCTTTCCCTTATGTATTACATGGGTTGTGTGAAGATTACCTCATTTGCGACATTGCTTTCAATGCGGTTATGCCTCTAAGTCATGCTTCGACACATGGGAGTTATAGCCGCATCAAGGGCGTTACAAGTTGGTATCAGAGCCTTCCCCGACCTTAGGAGCCCCCACTGTGTGATCGTTTTTAGCGGCCGAGTTGTGTCTATAAAAATGTTTTGAGTCATCTAGGAATTATATATCGGAGAGTTTAGGAATTCTTTTTTACTTCCCAGTCTCCTCATCTCTCTGGTAAGGCATCCTAACGTAGAGTTTTGACTCTTCTCTTCTCAAATTTCACTAAAAAAAATTTAGGATCACGCGGGTATCTTGGAATCGTTCCGATGGTTTTATGATGAGAACATTGTCTTGGTGCCTCCTGTCAGGGGTTTTGTGGAAGTGTCCCGGGGAGTTGAGCTCTGAGGGGTTGTCGTCATAATTTTATCGTTGCAATTCTGGAATACCTGAGTTTAGTACGCCGACATCGAAAATCTCTGTTATGCAGTTCATTGGTGAGATAACCTCGACGCCACCCAGTACTGGGGTGGGAGTTCGGGAGTATCGCCATAACTTGTATAACAGATGCTTTTCGAAGGTTGAGGTAGATGATTTCCAAAGGTTTTCTTGGTTATGTGTTGAAGGATGGATACAGCTGGATGTAGGATTTGTTAGTTTTGGGTGAGATATTATGCTTCCCCTGTACCCCCAACACATGATTGCATAACCGGAAAGTTTCGGGAGTTTATAAGTGGGAATTCTAGTAGCTCCTAGGATATCTTTCCAACAGATGTATGATATGAAATTGGGGTTTGACATCTAGTGGTCCGCCTATGCACGGTTGGTTTTACAGTGGTCTCGTTGTGTCTTAAAGAGTCCTTGGCTATGCCGACTAGGGGACGCTTCGTATGTCATGTGCACTGCCTTGTACATGATGGTGCTATACGATCGAGCCCGTGTAGGCCCCACCACGAAAACTTTGGATGAAATCTCTATCATATGTTTGTTCCGGCTTATTCTGCGAGTCAATCCTTTATTTTTGTTTTTGAGTTGTGGTATTCGAGTTGCTTCGATGTCAAGTGTTGATTCCATACCTTCCCCAAATGGTGTTCTCATACTCCGATGTGGATACCAATCCTTCTTGATCATCAAGATTGTCTTATCAATCCTTTTCACTGGCGTGTTTCTCTTCAAGTGGATCCGATCATTTCTACATCAGCAAGATCAATTATCATTTCTTCTCAACGGTGTTTGTTTCACTCTCAACGGTGTTTTCCCACCCTCCCACCCTTTTTCTTTAAGGACTCGGATTTCTTAATCAACTATCCATTTTATTGATGGAAGCCTCTCCATTCCTTTTCCGCCAATTTTCTTATCCGGTGATGCTCATGAAGATACTAACGGAGCCTCAAGTTCATCATTATTCATTCTTTTTCTTCTCCGGTGGAACCAATTCAAGCTTTCGGTGTTGATCATATCCTTTTTCCTCGTTTCAAATACCTTCTTATGCCGGTGCACCTCTTAATCTTCCCCGCTTGCTATTCAATTGTTCCGGAGTGCTCAAGATATCTCGAAGATTCGTGTCTCCACTCTGCTTTCGTTCAATCTCTTTTCGAGGATGTTATCTCATTCAATCCATTTAAATTCAACCGGTGCTATCTCCTTTTCAAGTTATTGTTCTACGGTGTTTCTTTTGAGTGGGCCCTAACCCACAGGTCTTTTCCCAGGATCTTACCTGACCCTTCTTATTTTTCCGGAGCTTCTCAAATGCTTTTCTAAAGTTTGATGTAAGTATGATTTATCATCAGTCAAATGTCTTTCTTCAAGATTTTTTCAAATTCTTCTCATCGTTGGCTCAACTTTTCCATCTTTCATTCTGGTGTGCCGCAATAATTCTTGGTGGTGTTTCTCATTGTCATTCCCATCATTTGAAGTCCGAAGAAGATTTTTCTCTCAATCTTGTTCTTGTCTCTTCAAGATTCGTGATTCTAGCTTGCTGCCATCATCTCATAATTGTTTTGATTGTGAGTATTCTTTTCACCTATCCGGAGCAAATTCAAGAGGTCTTCTCAGTTTGCTTCTCCGGAGCCCATCATCTCAGAGTTTATTCATTATCAGCTTTCAGCTATCATTCTTAAATTTTACCGGTGCTTCCTTCAAGTAACTCTAATCAGTTCGTGATCCCTTTGTTCTCTTGCCTCTAAATTATCTCAAGCATCTTCATTCATTTGCTAATTCTTCCCGGTATTTCTTTATTTTTTCTTCGTTCATTTTAATGCTGACGGTGGTTCGCTCAAGAGTTTTTCTTCCTTCGTATATCATATCTATGCATTCGTGCTTTTCAAATTCTACCAGTGGTTCGTCGAAGACCTTCTCAAGCTTATGTTATATCTCTCTTAATATTTTCTACGAGAATAAGTAATATGTCAAATCCGTTGATTGTCGTCAATTTAATTGATGAAGGATAAGCATAATGTAATTCTTATTCTTGTTTAATCTTTTTTTCCGGAGCTCCAAGCTATTTCAATTATATCACCACGGAGATCCTTCTAAATCATTACAAGGTTTCACCTTGTGTTTTCAACTTCTTTTGCTTTTATCGTCATTTTGTTTACCGGAGTTCCTCATGGATGTCCTACATGATGGTTCATCGAGGTTTTATTTCCTTCTCGAAGCGTTCATCAACATTCTTTTCAGAGGAGCTCTAGCATTCTTCATCTTGCATTTTAAAGTGCAATTCTTTCAACCGTATCATTCGAGGTGGTATTATGTCATTCTTGATAATTTGAGTTCATGTCTCATGATTCACACGTTGTTAAGAATGAGGTATTTTAAATCCATCAATCTCTTCTTTGGAGTTATCTTGGGTTTATTTTCACCTAAAACTTTCCCTAAGGTTTGTTGCTATTAATGGTGATAATATATGATCCAAGTTCTTCATCTATCCTCCCGGTGAAATAAGTTCTCGTCTTCTTGTTCATATCAATCCAATATATCGTTTCCGTTAGTGGCAGATTTTCACCTCTTGGTTTTGAGATGTTTTCCATAAGCCCACTTCAAGCCTATCTTTTCGTTGTGGATTGTTCCAACAACTCCGTTCGACCCTTCTCCTAAGGATGCCTTTTCAAGCTCAATTGTGACAGAAGTTGGCATTTTCCTCTCCATTCTTTTACTTCAATTATCTATCCTCTATTCTTTTGTTCTGAAGGCATTATGATGTTGCTCTTTTCAACCCATCATCTCGGTTGTCTAAGATCATGTTCTTTTCATGATTGTCCATTTAACCGGAGTGCCGTGCCCTCTTTTCAAGTTCTATCACCTTATCAAGTTCTTATTCAATTCTTTTCTTTTCAAACGGAGTGTTTTTCGACCTTGTTCACCTTCGTTGTATTCTTTTCTCTAATTGTTCAACCTCTCAAGGTTCTTTGGTTTCACTCGTTTGTCAAAGAAGAAACTTAGTTTTACCTCTTCTCTTTCTCTTCCGTTTTCCCTCCGGCGCCATTCTAGATCTCGGGACGAGATCCTGTCGCAGTGGTGGAGTGTTGTAACGCCCCGAGACCGATGTGCCAGGTGTCTTCCAGTTATTCGCTGCTGTTGCTAGGTCATTTGCTTGCGTGTTGCATTTCATCATGTCATCATGTGCATCGCATCATCATGTTTTCAAAACCTGCATCCGTCCGGGTTCCCCCAGCTCCCTCTGTTGTCCGTTCTGAGCCCAGACACACTTGCACGCGCCCACGGCATGTCCGAAATATTATTTTATAAGTGGCCGGGAAATGTTCTTGGAATGGGTTGAAAGTTGGCATGCGGTGTTGTTTTGTTGTCAGTAGACCGCCTGCCAAGTTTCATCGCATTTGGAGTCCGTTTGATGTCCCAACGGATAAATATAGCGGCAATAGTAGCCGGTCTAACGTCGGACGTTTTCGGTCTCCGGAAACCCTGCCGGGCTGCATCTCTCCCCTCTTCTCTCAGACCAACCCCGCTATTCACAATCCGCCAGACCCAGCTAACCCTCTCTGCACAGTGCATAGACCCCTCGCGCGTGTTCGAAGCTGTCCCGGACCCGAACCAGACTGTCACCACCGTTGTGTCCGGAACATCTCCAAACGTCTACAAAACGTCACCGTTTTCTTATTTGGACTCCCTAGCTATTTTATTCACGACCGTCTAATTACGATCGGAGGGATCCGATAGCCCCTAACTTAATCCACTGCCATATATATACTAGGTCCAACCCTAATAATCAGGAGCCTTGTCCCATCCTCCCAGCAGCCGCCGCCGCTCCTAGATCCACATCGGGATCCCCATCGCTCGAACCAAATCCATCTCCTCCTCGTTTTCACCACAAGCCCAACCAGCGAGCTCCTCCTCCTCTTGATCCATCCCCATGCCCCTCCGCGGTTGTGCCCGAGCAGGATCACCCAGAGCCGCAGCTCTGCCGCCATCAGGCCAGGACCTCCCGCCGCCCGCAGGCTCCTCGATCTGTTCTGGATCGGGAAAAGAGCTCCCAGGTCGCTCAATCCAGGAGGCCTGGCCTCCCATCGCTCGCCGGCGCCTCAACTGGACCAGAACCCCGTGGCCCTGCCTTTCTCCTTCCTCCCTTCGTCTCCTCCTCTCACGTTCCTCGTTCTTGTCCTGCAACAGGTGCTCCTTGCGCCATGGATGCCGCCATGGAGGCCGACCTTCTCCACCGCACTATGACGACCTCCCACTCCCGGCACCCCTTCCTCAACCGCGCCTGCAACCCCTGCCTCCCTCGCTCCACAAGCCTAGTCGCGGGTCAACCGCGTCCGCTGCCATGGACGTCCTCGTCGAGCCGTCGCCGCATCGGGCTCCACCGGCCAAGTCCACCAGGGCCTCAGGCATGGCGTGCCCTCCTTCACGCGCTGCCCTGCCAGACCTCTCTTGCAGCCCGAGCTCCTCTCCCTCGCGCGCCAAGTTTGCCGGCGTCGTTCTCCTACATCGCCGCTGCCTTCGCGTGTCTCGCCGTCGCCAAGTCCATGTCACCGCCCTGCTTCCCCTGCTTCGAGCAGGACGGGAAGACGCGTCCCTGCTCCTTGCGTTGACCGCGCCGCGGCCCAACTTCTTCCATGCCTCTCCAGCTAGAGCGCCAAGGCCCAGCGCATCCCCGGCCCAGTGCAGGGCCCCTGCCGGCCTACCCCCCTCCTCCTCAAACGGGCCGAAGCCCATGGGTGAGGCCACCGCCCCTCCTCTTTTTTTCCTCTTGATGGGCCGGCCAGATTCGGCCCAGTTCCTTTTTTTTTCAGATCTGCGATTTTAGCAATTTTCCAGAGAGTGCCAGTTTTACAGAAAAGTCCCCCTAGTTCATGCATTTAATAACTCACTAACCATGCATCGGATTAAAATGTTTTATATATGAAACTTGCTTAGAATTTTGTCTAGATTCATAATATGCAACTTTCATCCATGTTTAAAATCTTTAAAATGATGTTTGGTTAAATTTGCCCCTATGCCATGTTAAAATGATTTAATTCATAACTAAATAACCGTTACTCGGAATTTAATAAACTTTATATGTAAATGGGGTAGAAAAATGCCTAGTTTAACATGGTGGCTTTACTTTGCATGTTTAAAAACTCTAAAATATTGTTTAGGGCAGAACAGTACCAAACCTAAAATATGCATATGGGGATTTACCGGATTTGTTGTTTGTTATATTCGGCCCCATTTAAATGGTTTAAATGGTATAGTTTTGTTATGCTTCACCTCTTGCCATGCTTAACAACATTTAAGATTGTTGAGTACCTAACCGGGAGAGAACTAAATAATTGACGTGGTGTTTCGTCAATGTGCAAATCGTTGCATATTGAGCTCCACTTAATTTGTAGTGTTGTTTGTTGCATTTTGCTATGCCATGCCCTCTTTAAACCGGATATGCATCATACTTGATTGTGCATCATGCCATGATTATGTGGTGGTTGTTTACTATGTTGTTTGCTTCTTTCCGGTGTTGTTTCTTCGGGTTGATTCCAATAACGTCGCGTTTGTGAGGACCCGTTCATCTACGTCCGTTTATCTTCTTCATGGACTCGTTCTTCTTCCTTGCGGGATTTCAGGCAAGATGATCATACCCTCGAAATCACTTCTATCTTTGCTTGCTAGATGCTCGCTCGTTTGCTATGCCTATGCTGCGATACCTACCACTTGCTTATCATACCTCCCATATTGTTGAACCAAGCCTCTAACCCACCTTGTCCTAGCAAACCATTGATTGGCTAGGTTACCGCTTTGCTCAGCCCCTCTTATAGCGTTGTTAGTTGCAGGTGAAGATTGAAGTTTTGTTCCTTGTTGGGAACATGGAGATGTTGTTCCTTGTTGGAACATGTTTACTTGTTGGGATATCACAATATATATTATTTAATAAATGCATCTATATACTTGGTAAAGGGTGGAAGGCTCGGCCTTATGCCTGGTGTTTTGTTCCACTCTTGCCGCCCTAGTTTCCGTCATATCGGTGTTATGTTCCTGGATTTTGCGTTCCTTACACGGTTGGGTTATAATGGGAACCCCTTGACAGTTCGCTTTGAATAAAACTCCTCCGGCAAGGCCCAACCTTGGTTTTACCATTCACCACCTAGCCTTTTTCCCTTGGGAGTCGCGCATCTCAAGGGTCATCTTTATTTTAACCCCCCCGGGCCAGTGCTTGTCTAAGTGTTGGTCCAACCCAGAGCACCGTGCGGGGCCGTCCGTTGGCAACTTGGGTTACGTTGGCTACCGTACGCTTAGCTTATCCGGTGTGCCCTGAGAACGAGATATGTGCAGCTCCTATCGGGATGTCGGCGCATCGGGTGGTCTTGCTGGACTTGTTTTACCATTGTCGAGGATGTCTTGGAGTACCGGGATACCGAGTCTGATCGGAATGTCTCGGAAGAAGGTCTATTCCTTCGTTGACCGTGAGAGCTTGTGATGGGCTAAGTTGGGACACCCCTGTAGGGATTTGAACTTTCGAAAGCCGTGCCCGCAGTTATGGGCAGATGGGAATTTGTTAACGTCCGGTTGTAGAAAACCTAAAGTTGACCTTAATTAAAATGAATCAACCGCGTGTGTAACCGTGATGGTCTCTTTCTGGCGGAGTCCGGGAAGTGAACACGGTTGTTGGAGTTATGCTTGACGTAGGTAGTCCAGGATCACTTCTTGATCATACTTTTATCGACCGTGCTTTGCCTTCTCTTCTCGCTCTCATTTGCGTATGTTAGCCACCATATATGCTAGTCGCTTGCTGCAGCTCCACCTCATACTTTTACCTTACCCATAAGCTTAAATAGTCTTGATCGTGAGGGTGCAAGATTGCTGAGTCCCCGTGGCTCACAGATACTTCCAAAACCAGCTTGCAGGTGCCGATGAGACCGAGCAGATGACGCAACCAGGCTCAGGAGGAGCTCGATGAAGATCTTGTCCATTGTGTTGTTTTTCGTTTCAGTCGATCAGTAGTGGAGCCCAGTTGGGGTCGATCGGGGACCTTTGTCGCATTTGGGGTTCTTCTTTTATTTTGGTTCCGTAGTCGGACCTTGATTGTAGTTGGTTGATGTAATGCTTTATGCATGTAATTGTGTGAAGTGGCGATTGTAAGCCAACTATGTATCTCTTTCCCTTATGTATTACATGGGTTGTGTGAAGATTACCTCATTTGCGACATTGCTTTCAATGCGGTTATGCCTCTAAGTCGTGCTTCGACACGTGGGAGTTATAGCCGCATCGAGGGCATTACAAAATACCTCAAGGATGCGTTGAGTAAATTCGGCATGCAAGATTGCAAAGGCGTCAACCTATGCCCACAAATGCCCACAAATGGCCATCAGCATGCAAGTGTGCCAAATAGACTTCGATCAAAAGGTATACCGCTCCATGATTGGCTCTTTATTGTATCTATGTGCATCTAGGCCAGATATTATGCCTAGTGTTTGCATGTGTGCCTGTTTTCAAGGTACACCAAAGGAATCACACCACAAGGCTTGGTTTTTTATCTCATTGGATATTCTGACTCTGACTATGCCAGTGATCGAGTGGATCGTAAGTCAACATCAGGCACATGCCATTTCCTCGGATGATCCTTAGTATGTTGGTGCCCAAAGAAGCATAACTGCGTATCACTTGAGGGAGTCCTGGATTAGGGGGTCCTCGGGTGCCCAGCCTATTCAATATGGGTCGGATTGATGGGTGACGTCTACTACGCAACTTTATTCTTGTAGACTCGTGTTGGGCCTCCAAGCATAGAGTTTTGTAGGACAGTAGAAATTTTCCCTCAAGTGGATGACCTAAGGTTTATCAATCCATGGGAGGTGTAGGATTAAGATGGTCTCTCTCAAACAACCCTACAACCAAATACAAGAAATCTCTTGTGTCCCCAACACACCCAATACAATGGCAAATTGTATAGGTGCACTAGTTTGGCGAAGAGATGGTGATAAAAGTGTAATATTGATCGTAGAAATATATTTTTATACTATGAATAAATAAAAATAGCAAGGTAGCAAATAGTAAACGGGCAGAAAAACGGTATTGCAATGCTTGAAAATGAGGCCTAGGGTCTGTAATTTCGCTAGTGCAATCTCTCAACAGTGCTAATATAATTTGATCATATAACCATCCCTCAACATGCAATGAAGAATCACTCCAAAGTTCCTATCTAGCGGAGAACATAAGACGGAGTTGTTTGTAGGGTATGAAATCACCTCAAAGCTATTCTTTCCGATCAATCTATCCTAGAGTTCGTACTAAAATAACACAAAGCTATTCTTTCCGATCGATCTAACCAAGAGTTCGCACTAAAATAACACCAAAGAAAATTCAGATTCATAATATTCTATTCAATCCAACACAAAGAACATCGAAGAGTGCCCCAAGATTTCTACCGGAGAAACAAAGACAAGAATGTGCATCAACCCCTATGCATATATTACCCCAATGTCACCTCGGGAATCCGTGAGTTGAGTGCCAAAACATATATCAAGTGAATCAATACGATACCCCATTGTCACCACGAGTATTCAATTGTAAGACATATATCAAGTGTTCTCAAATCCATAAAAGTATTCAATCCGATAACATCGAAATCTCAAAGGGAAAAACTCAATTCATCACAACAAGATAGAGAGGGGAAAACACCATATGATCCAACTATATTAACAAAGCCCGTGATACATCAAGATTATGACATCTCAAGAACACGAGAGAGAGAGATTAAACACATAGCTACTTGTACAAACCCTCAGCCCCGAGGGTGGACTACTCCCTCCTCATCGTGGTGGCCACCGGGATGATGAAGATGGCCACCGAAGATGATTCCCCCCTTCGGCAGGGTGTCGGAAAGTTTCTAGATTGGTTTTCGGTGGCTACAGAGCCTTGCGACGGCGGAACTTATGATCTAGGTTAACCCTTGATGATTTCTTTATTTATAGGATTTTTTGGCGTTGGTTTCACGCTGAGATGGGCCTCGAGGTGAGCACAACCCACCGGGGTAAGCCAGGCCCACCAGGCGCACCCTGGTGGGTTATGCCCTCCTCCTGGCTCATCTGGCCCTCACATGAAGCTTCGGGGGTCTTTTTTGTTCCAAAAAATCGTCAAAAAGTTTCAACTCATTTGGAGAACTTTCATTTCTGCACAAAAAACAACACCACGGTAGTTCTGCTGAAAACAGCGTTAGTCCGGGTTAGTTCCATGCAAATCATACCAAAACCATATATAATTGTTGTAAACATGACATGCATACTTCATAAATTATAGATACGTTGGAGACATATCATCATCCCCAAGCTTAATTCCTACTCGTCCCGAGTAGGTAAATGATAAAAGAAATAATTTATGAAGTGTGAATGCTAGCAAAGTGCATAGGTTTGATCAATGACAATTTCAATCAGTTTTCCCAACATCATAACAACAACTCTTTCTCGTAAAACTTATCATGATAAAGTAGTAATTTAAAACGGAATTTTTGTTGTGGAATGCTACCTATCATATTCGTCATATTCTTTTGTAGCATGGACATTTGGACTTGAATGATTCAAAGTAATAGTCTATAATTTGACATGAGGACATCAATACTCAAGCATATCACCAAGAAACCATGTCTTTCAAAATATCAACGCTAAAATAAGTTATCCCTAGCCCATCATGCTCAATCATTGATCCATTCATGAAACACACTCGCATATTAACTACACCCAATGCTCAAGTACGATCATAGTGCCCCCTAGTTGGTGCTTTATAAGATAAGATGGAGACTCAAATTGAAAATAAAAATTGCATAAAGTAAAAGAAAGGCCCTTCATGGAGGGAAGTAGGGATTTTTAGAGGTGCCAGAGCTCGAAGCGAAAATTGAGAGATAAAAACATTTTGAGAGGCATACTTCTCCGACCAATGAAAACGACTTAGAGCTCCCAACACGTTCCATGCTAGATATATCATAGGCGGTTCCCAAACAGAAAATAAACTTTGTTCCTTTTTCGACCATACTTTCACTTTCCATGGCTAACCGTATCCACGGGTGCCGTCCATACCAACACTTTCCAAGGAATTTATTATTTGACAACATAAAGTAAATTCATTTTTCATTTCGGGAGTGGGCATCCCTAATACCTTTGCCTTACTCCCATGTGATAATTGAATAAACACTCATCATGAGAATAACACATCTAGCATGGAAAATATTTGCCACCCCTCACCGCCTCGTGGGCGGTACAAGCACACAAAAGAGAAATTTATTTTTAAAATTAGAGATGGCACATACAAATTTTCTTAGAACGGCAAAAGAATACCGCATATAGGTAGGTATAGTGGACTCATGTGGCAAAACTGGTTTAAAGGATTTTGGATGCACAAGTAGTGATCATACTTAGTGCAAAATGAAGCTACCAAAAGATTGAGAAGAGACCAACCAAGAAACAAACAATCTCATAAGCAAACATTGATCATAATTAACACCGAGTAATGCACCACAAGTACGATGTAATTTCATTGCACAACTATTGACTTTTGTGCTTGCATGGGGAATCACAAACCATAACACCAATATTCTTACGAAAGCATAATTACTCACCAACATGACTCACATATCACTATCATCATATCCCAAAGCTATTGCAAGGAATCAAGTTTATTTTGTCCAATGATCTTCATGAAAGTTTTTATTGTATCCTTCTTGGATATCTATCACTTTGGGAATAATTTTCATGTGTTGCTTTTGATAAGCTCAAACAAATATATGTGAAGATCATGAGCATAATATTTATTTCTCTCAAATTAATTTAAGTGAAGCAAGAGAGATTTTTTCCAAAAATACTAAAGCACACGGTGCTCATAAAGATATAAGTGAAGCACTAGAGCAAATGACAAGCTACTCCAAAAAAGATATAAGTGAAGACCAAGCGACTAGTTAAGTAAATAGGTAGCTATTTGTGGACTCTCTCTTATTCAAAAACTTTCAGATCTAAGAAGTTTATTAAAACACCAAGCAAAGACAAAATAAAATGACATTCTAAGAATATCACATATCATGTGAAGAAGCAAAACGCTCAACCGATACTAACTGATAATTGTTGAAGAAGAAAGGTGGGATGCCTAGCGGGGCATCCCCAAGCTTAGATGTTTGAGACTTCTTGAAATATTATCTTGGGATGCCTTGGGCATCCCCAAGCTTGAGCTTTTGTGTCTCCTTAATTCTTCTCATATCACGGTTTTCCTAAATCTCAAAAGCTTCATCCACACAAAACTCAATAAAACTCGTGAGGTAAGTTAGTATAAACCAATGCAAAAACCTTATCATTCTCTAATGTAGAAAATCACTAAAATTATTATTCAACATTTCATACTAAATTCCTATGCATATTTGATACTCCTATCCTCAAATAGAATCATTCAACAAGCAAAATATGCAAACAATGCAAACATAACAGTAATATGCCAAAACAGTACAATATGTAAAGAATGCAAGAGTACCAATACTTCTTAAACTCCAAAGATTATGAAAATTTACCACTCTGTATAAAATTTATCAGAGCTCATTTTGCAAAAAGTTTCAACATTTTATCACATTATGACTTTTCTAGGGAATTTTTGCAATAGTTGTAAACTTTCTGTTTTCAAACAGCAGCATGTATACTTGCAAAATAAGCATGATAAAGGCTATCAATGCCACTTTTATTGAAATAAAAGATGCAAAACATTATTATAAATAACAGTAAGAAAATCCTAACAAAATAGATTGTTTCTCCAAGCAAAATACATATCATGTGACGAGTGAAAACATAGCTCCAAGTGAGGTTACCGATAATGTTGGAGACAAAAGAGGGGATGCCTTCTGGGGCATCCCCAAGCTTAGTTGCTTGGATATTGCTTGAATATTACCTTGGGGTGCCTTAGGCATCCCCAATATTAGGGTCTTGTCACTCATTATTCTCCTCATATCGACATCTCACCCAAAACTTGAAAACTTCAATCACACAAAACTTCACGGAACTTCGTGAGATAGGTTAGTATGATAAAGAGCAAACTGTTTCACTTTGGTATTGTCAAAGACAAGATTCATAATTGTTTCCACACAATTACTACTGTAGCATATCATTTGCACAATTTATATTGAGCAATATAAGCCATGGAAACTAGAAAACAAGCAAACTATGCATAGAAAACAGAATCTGTCAAAAACAAAACAATCTGTAGTAATCTGTACTCCAACCATACTTGTGCTACTCCAAAAATTCTGAAAATAGGAAAACCTGGGAAATTTGTCTACTAATCTTATGCAAAAAGAATAAGCATTTTATCGCGCTTTTGTTAAAAATGAGAATTGTTTTCCTTAGCGCAAAAGTTTCTGTTTTTTAGCAAGATCAAATCAACTATCACCGTAAGACATCCCAAAGGTCTTACTTGGCACTTTATTGAAACGAAAGCAAGAAAACATGATTAATACAATAGTTTAATCATGTGAACACACAAAAATAGTAGGGGTAAATATTGGGTTGTCTCCCAACAAGCGCTTTTATTTAATGCATGTTAGCTAGGCATGATGATTTCAATGACACTCACATAAAAGATAAGAATTGAAACATAAAGAGAGCATCATGAATCACATGGCAAGCACATTTAATTCTAAACCAATTCCTATGCATAGGGATTTTGTGAGCAAACAATTTATGGGAGCAAGAATCAACTAGCATAGGAAGGCAAAACAAGTGCAACTTCAAAACTTTCAACATAAAGAGAGGAAACTTGATATTATTGAGATGTGTAGAAGCATAAGTTCCTCCATCATAGTAATTTTTCAGGAGAATCATGAATGAATTTAAGAATCTAAATATCACATAAAGCATTCTTTTCATGATCTACAAGTATAGAAAATTTATTACTCTCCATATAAGCAAAATTATTCTCATGAATAGTCGTGGGAGCAAACTTAACAAAATAACTACCATGGGGTTGAAAATAAGAATCATGATGATAAGTTTCATGCTTATAATTATTCTCTATAACATATATGTCATCACCATAATCATCACAGATAGCAACTTTGTTGTCACAATCAATTGAAACCTCTTCCAAAATAGTGGATTCATCACTAAATAAAGTCATGACCTCTCCAAATCCACTTTCATCATCATAATAAATTTTCTCATCAAAACTTGGGGGACTAAAAATATCATATTCATCAAATATAGCATCCCCAAGCTTACGGCTTTGCATATCATTAGCATCATGGATATTCAAAGAATTCATACTAACAACATTGCAATCATGCTCATCATTCAAATATTTTTTGCCAAACATTTTATTGACTTCTTCTTCTAACAAATGAGCACAATTTTCCAAACCATCATTTTCAAGTAATATATAATAAAGATGATCAATAATATGATGCAACCTCAATCCATTTTTATGTAGTTTTATTTTATAAACCAAACTAGTGATAAAACAAGAAACTAAAAGATTCAATTGCAAGATCTAAAGATATACCTTCAAGCACTCACCTCCCCGGCAGCAGCGCCAGAAAAGAGCTTGATGTCTACTACGCAACTTTATTCTTGTAGACTCATGTTGGGCCTCCAAGCACAGAGATTTGTAGGACGATAGCAATTTTCCCTCAAGTGGATGACCTAAGGTTTATGAAGCCGTGGGAGGTGTAGGATGAAGATGGTCTCTCTCAAACAACCCTGCAACCAAATACAAGAAATCTCTTGTGTCCTCAACACACCTAGTACAATGGCAAATTGCATAGGTGCACTAGTTCGGTGAAGAGATGGTGATAAAAGTGTAATATTGATGGTAGAAATATATTTTTATAATCTGAATAAATAAAAAAACATGGTAGCAAATAGTAAACGGGCACAAAAACAGTATTGCAATGTTTGAAAATGAGGCCTAGGTTCTGTAATTTCGCTAGTGCAATCTCTCAACAGTGCTAATATAATTGGATCATATAACCACCTCAAAGCTATTCTTTCCGATCAATCTGTCCTAGAGTTCATACTAAAATAACACAAAGCTATTCTTTTCGATCGATCTAACCAAGAGTTCATACTAAAATAACACCAAAGAAAATTCAGATTCATATTATTCAATCCAACACAAAGAACTTCAAAGAGTGCCCCAAGATTTGTATAGGAGAAACAAAGACAAGAACATGCATCAACCCCTATGCATAAATTACCCCAATGTCACCTCGGGAATCCGCGAGTTGTGTGCCAAAACATATATCAAGTGAATCAATACGATACCCCATTGTCACCATGAGTACTCAATTGCAAGACATATATCAAGTGTTCTCAAATCCGAAATTATTCAAGCCGATAACAACGAAATCTCAAAGGGAAAAACTCAATTCATCACAACAAGATAGAGAGGGGAAAACACCATATGATCCAACTATATTTACAAAGCCCGTGATACATCAAGATCGTGACATCTCAAGAACATGAGAGAGAGAGAGATTAAACACATAGCTACTGGTACAAACCCTCAGCCCGAGGGTAGACTACTCCCTCCTCGTTGTGGTGGTCGTCGGGATGACGAAGATGGCCACTGGAGATGATTCCCCCCTCCGGCAGGGTGCCGGAAAGGGTCTAGATTGGTTTTCGGTGGCTACAGAGCCTTGCGGTGGTGGAACTTCTGATCTAGGTTAACCCCTCATGGTTTCTCTATTTATAGGATTTTTTGGCGTTGGTTTCACGCTAAGATGGGCCTCGAGGTGAGCACAACCCACCGGGGCAAGACAGGCCCACCAGGCACGCCCTAGTGGCTTATGCCCTCCTCGTGTTCATCTGGCCCTCCCACGAAGCTTCGAGGGTCTCTTTTGTTCCAGAAAAATCGTCAAAAAGTTTCAGCTCATTTGGAGAACTTTCATTTCTGCACAAAAAACAACACCACGGTAGTTCTGCTGAAAACAGCGTCAGCCCGGGTTAGTTCCATGCAAATCATACCAAAACCATATAAAATTGTTGTGAACATGGCATGAATACTTCATAAATTATAGATGAGACTTATCAATGGGCCATGAAGATAAAAGCCGAAGATTACCCCTCGTGTCCGGGTAGGACTCCTATATGCGTGGACGGCAAGTTTTGGTGTCCGGATGTATTATTTCCTTCCTCTGCCAACCGACTTTGTACTACCCTAGGCCCCTCCGGTGTGTATATAAACCGGAGGGTTTAGTCCATGGAGACTATCAGAATTCTCATAGGCTAGACATCTAGGGTTTAGCCATTATGATCTTGAGGTAGATCAACTCTTGTAACGCCAATATTCATTGAATACAAGCAAGCAGGATGTAGGGTTTTACCTCCTTTAAGAGGGCCCGAACCTGGGTAAACATTGTGTCCCCATCGTCCCTTTTTACCATTGATCCTCAAACACACAGTTCAGGACCCGCTACCCGAGATCTGCCGGTTTTGACACCGGCATTGGTGCTTTCATTGGGAGTTCCATTGTGTTGTCGATTGAAGGATCGATGACTCGCCTTGTCATCAATGATGATATCACTTCTGGAAGGAGCCTAACATCAGGATAGGTCCTCCAGCTTGGCGGTTCCACCATGGGCACCCACACGGCCATCAAGCCGACGACGCCCCCCCCCCCCCCCGCCGCAATCACCAAACATCACCTCCGCTTCGGTCTCGAACACTTCGAAAAGATGGATCCGGCAGACAACTCGTCCTTGAACGAGCTGCTAGATCGCATGACCGCCCTGGGGCTTTCAACAGATTATGATCAGATCGGGCTTAAACCTGAACAAAGGGAAAACAATCTCCCGTCGATCACTCACCTGGTGGCGGCCGTCGAGGAACGAGACAAGAACACTTCTTCCCCTAAGTTAAAAACTAGCTATGTTCGGATCTCCAAATCCATTGAACCAGATACTCTTCCTTGGGAGGAAACCCCACGCCCCCCAAACTCAGGGTCGGACTTAGGGTCCAGGGAGCACTTGGATCTTCCCGGACCCGAACCGGTGACCTCAGAGATTTTACCAACTCCGAACACAATTTTGGGCAGGGATTTAAGTTTTAGCCCACTCGCCCACCACAATCAATATTCTCCAAGTAATTCAGGCCCTCCATACATATACAACCTGATGTATGTACGACAACAACCTCAGGAAATGGCCCATCACTTTTGCGCCAGGTTTCTACTTGTCAAGAACAAGATTAAAGATTGCTGCAACGATGATGCGGGTCTCAGTTTTTCATCACAATTGCACGGATGAGGGAATTCGGAACGCCCTCAACCGCCGCCGCATACAGAGTTTCAGTGCACTATCGCACATAGTATGGAAGTACTGCGTGATGGAAAGCACATGGAAGGCCCAAAAGACCCAATTGGAACATGCTGCCTTTAAGCAGTGTACTGCCCGGGCAAAATGGGTACACCCTTATGAGGCATCCGATCATAAGCCCATCGGCAAGAAAAACAAACCCTTTATGGGATATAGAATAGTTCTTGACGAACTCCTTGACAAACCCTGTCAGATACATGCGACACCGAGCACCGAACCAACTCACAACGTTCGGGCATGTTGGGTACTCCGGCAAGTGGCTAAAAGTGGTGAGGCTATCCTCACCACCGCTACTCCAGAGAAGCATTCTCCGGAGGATGACGATTTTACCATCTTTACGGTCTTCGAGACCTTCTCTTAAAATAGTCGGCGCAAAAGGGCACTCCATGACCTCGCCGAAATCAACCAAGTAACCGCAATGAGCCCATGGAACGACGCAGTAATAACTTTCACCGCTGACGATGAACCAAGGTCCCGATCAGTCCGAGCACCAGCCGCTTTGGTCTTCAACCCAATTGTGGACGGCTTTCGACTCAACAAAGTGCTCATGGACAGCAGTAGCGGACTTAACCTCATCTATGAGGACACGCTCGACAAAATGCAAATTGACCAGGCCCACATCGAGCAAAGTAGTACTAGCTTTCGAGGCATCATCTCCAGTCGAGAAGCACGATGTTTGGGGAAAATCAAATTTGATGTAGTATTCGGCACGCCTGAGAATTACAGGTCCGAAGAGTTACTTTTCCACGTGGCTCCCTTCAATAGCGGATATCACGCCCTTTTGGGGCGGGACGCTTTCTCACGCTTCCAGGCCATACCTCATTACGGGTACATGAAGCTTAAAATGCCGGGGGCCAACGGAATAATCGCAGTTACAAGTGATCCGGATAAATAACTCTGCGCGAAAAACAAAACCGCATCCTTGGCCCTTGAGGCACTATCCGAAGCCCTTGCGTCCGAAGAACTAACCACCCTACGATCTAGGGTGGACAAGGATGATGTGATTCTTAGTAAGAGGCCCAAGTCCACCTCTTTCAAACCAGCAGATGAAATAGTAAAATTTCAAGTGCACCCGACGGATCCTAACAAAATAGCGTCCATTGGAGCACAGCTGGATCCAACGGCCGATGCCACCCTACGAGCGTTCCTGTGTGAAAATTGGGATATGTTTGCCTGGCACCCTTCGGACATGCCCGGAATCCCACGAAGACTGGCCAAACACAGCCTCAACACAATCAAGGGGTTCAAACCGGTCAAACAAACGCTGCGGCAATTTTTTGAACCTAAGCGACAAGCTATGGGGGAGGAGCTAGCCAAACTACTCGAAGCCAGGTTCATAAGAGAAATCAAACACCCAGATTGGCTAGCAACTTGGTCATGGTGTCGAAGAAGGATAAGTCTTGGCGCCTTTGTGTCGACTTCAAAGACCTCAATAAGGCTTCCCCCAAAGACCATTTCCCATTGCGCCGAATTGACCAAACTATTGATGCGACCGCGGGACATGACTCATTATGTTTCCTTCACGCTTACTCCGGGTACCATCAGATTAAAATGAAGGAGTCCGACCAGGCCGCAACGGTGTTTATTACCCCGTACGGGCCTTTTTGTTTCAACACTATGCCTTTCGGGCTAAAAAACGATGGTACCACTTGCCAACGCATGACTCAAACATGTTTGGCAAAATAAATTGGCAAGACAGTGGAAGCATATGTGGACGACGTGGTCATCAAGACTAAACACGTCAAATTATTGGTGGATGATCTCCGCCTCACATTTGACAACCTACGAACATATGACATACGTCTTAATCCGGAAAAAATGTGTTTTCGGCATTCCAGCCGGAAAGCTGCTAGGGTTCGTTGTCTCAATAGAGGATTTGAAGCGAACCCATCCAAAATTCGAGCCTTGTCACAATTGGCCATGCCAACATACCTAAAGCAGGTCCAAAAACTAGACGGGTGCATGGCAGCGTTAAGCTGCTTCATCTCCAGACTAGGAGAAAAAGCATTGCCACTTTATAGACTGGTTAGACGCACTAACAACTTTGAGTGGACTGATGCGGCTACAGCCAGATTAGAAGAAATAAAAAAGCTTATTAGCAGGCAACCCAATCCTAGCCGCCCCAAGTGTTGGCGAGCCTATGTTGCTTTATATATCCGCAACTCACTAGGTAGTGAGCGCCGTACTCATCATTGAGCGAGGGGGAGAGGGATATAAATTCCTCATCCAAAAACCAGTGTACTACGTATCGGAGGTCCTCACACCATGCAAATCCCGACACCTTCACTGCCAAAAATAGCTTACCCGGTCTTTATGGCATCCCACAAACTCCAACACTATTTTCAAGAGTGTTTGATCATGGTGGCATCCGAAGTACCACTCAATGACATTATAAACAACAGGGACTCCACTGGCCGCATAGCTAAATGGGCCATTGAGCTCTTACCATTTGAAATAACATACAAGCCAAGCCGAGCTATTAAATCTCAGGTGCTGGCCGATTTCGTCGCTGAGTGGACGAAAGCCGAGCTCCCTAAAGAGTACAGTTCATATTCCAATTGGTTCATGTACTTCGATGATTCTAAAATGCTAGCTGGAGTGGGGGCTGGTGTCATCTTGACATCCCCTACGGGGGGCATAGTCCACTACGTGCTGCAAATCATGTATACAGATTCCAATAACGCAGCCGAATACGACGCACTTCTACATGGTCTCCGAATGGCTGTCTCCATGGGCATACAACGCGAGGTGCACGGTGATTCAAACCTCGCAATATCCTAGATAAATGGAGAGTTCAATGCAAAAGATCCAAACATGGCGGCGTATCAAAACGCCGTATTAAAAATATCGGCTCGATTCGAGGGGCTCGAGTTTCATCATATTGCTCAAGATAGTAACCAAGCAGCAGACATCCTTGCTCGAATGGGCGCCAAGCGTGATCTCATCCCGCCCAATACCTTTGTGGAAAGGCTCTTCAAGCCATCCATGGTGTGGCTGGATGAGAGTGGAAACACTAGTCCAGACCTGATCATGCCCCTAGCAGCCGAACACCAAACGGATATCATCGGGGGTTTTGGTACCGAAATAACATCCTCTGCCCATGAAATCATGGCCGTTATTGCTCCATGGACCGAGCCTTTCCTCGCCTACCTTAATAGGAAGGAGCTTACCGATGATCAAAATGAGGCCCGTCGCATAGTTCGACATTCTAAATCCAATAAAGTTCATGAAGGTGAATTGTACAAGAAAAGCGCTACTGGAGTCCTCCAGAGGTGCATCTCTGAAGAGGAGGGATGAAAACTCCTAGCTGAAATACATGCTGGTCTAGGAGGCCATCAGGCTGCAGCTCGGGCCCTCATAAGCAAGGCCTTTCGTACAGATTTCTTCTGGCCAACGGCTCGAGCAGAAGCACAAGCCCTTGTGCAACGCTGCATGGGATGTCAACTTTTTGCCAATCAAAGTCATATGCCTCCCACTGCCTTAAGAACAATCCCCATCACTTGGCCTTTCATGGTCTGGGGGCTAGATATGCATGGCCGGACCCCTTAAAGCGGGAAGTGATAACCCACAAGTATAGGGGATCGCAACAGTTTTCGAGGGTAGAGTATTGAACCCAAATTTATTGAATCGACACAAGGGGAGCCAAAGAATATTCTCAAGTATTAATAGTTGAGTTGTCAATTAAATCACACCTGAAAGACTTAATATCTGCAACAAAGTATTTAGTAGCAAAGTAATATGGAATTAACGGCAACGGTGGCAAAAGTAACAATACTGGTTTTGTAGTGATTGTAACCGTGGCAACGGAAAAGTAACTAAGCAAAGATCAATATGTGAAAATCTCATAGGCATTGGATCAGTGATGGATAATTATGTTGGATGTGATTCCTCATGTAACAGTTATGACATAGGGTGACACAGAACTAGCTCCAGTTCATCAATGTAATGTAGGCATGTATTCCGAATGTAATCATACGTGCTTATGTAAAAGAACTTGCATGCCATCTTTTGTCCTACCCTCCCATGGCAGCAGGGTCCTATCGAAAACTAAGGGATATTATGGCCTCCTTTTAATAGAGTACCGGAACAAAGCATTAACACTTAGTGAATACATGAACTCCTCAAACTATAGTCATCACCGGTAATTGTCCCAATTATTGTCACTTTGGGGTTAACGGATCATAACACATAGTAGGTGACTATTGACATGCAAAATAGGATTAATAACTCACATATATTCATGGAAACATAATAGGTTCAGATCTGAAATCATGGCACTCGGCCCTAGTGACAAGCATTAAGCATAGCAAAGTCATAGCAACATCAATCTCAGAACATAATGGATACTAGGGATCAAACCCTAACAAAACTAACTCGATTACATGATAAATCTTTTCCAACCCATCACCGTCCAGCAAGCCTACAATGGAATTACTCACGCACGGCGGTGAGCATCTTGAAATTGGTGATGGAGGATGGTTGATGATGACGATGGCAACGGATTCCCCTCTCCAAAGCCCCGAACGGACTCCAGATCAGCCCTGCTGAGAGAGATCAGGGCTTGGCGGCGGCTCCGTATCATAAAACGCGATGAATCCTTTTCTCTAAAAATTTTCTCCCCGAACATGAATATATAGAGTTGGAGTTGAGGTCAGTGGAGCCTCAGGGGGCCCACGAGAGAGGGGGTGCGCCCTCTTTAGGATACCCATTAGGCTTAAGTATAGATTGATTTTTGATAAAAACTACTATGAGATTATTACCTTGCCTGCGCCCTCTTTGTTTAACATATTTTCAGGCATGTACCTCGTTTTGCCGGAGGCCATTCATGCATATTGGAGCCGGACACCAGCTCCAGAGCCTAAGCAGGAGCCACCCCTTGACCCTTATCGACAGTCTGTTTATCAGTGCAATCTAGAGGAGATCGCCAACCAGTGGCACCCAAAGGATACTCCTCCGTACACCGAAGAGGGCAGCTTCAACTTTCATACCATCGGATACATAATAGTTTCTGTATACTTTTCAACTTTGTAAGCAATTCAGCAGCTACAATGTTATAGGAAACTGAACTTTTAGTTTATGAATGTTTCTGAAAGTTTAAGGTTTTGGGTGAGGTATATATGGAACTTTGATTGAAGTGTATAATTTGATTGTTCTGTCTTGATTTCCTAACATAGTGAATGGATATTGAATGCTAGTGAAATCAAAGTGATGGCAAACATAGTGAATTGATATTGAATGCTAGTGAAATCAAAGTGATGGCAAACAAACTGCCGGGTAGACATGTTTGTGCTGGCAGTTCCACTGCCGGTAATAGTAGTTCATGTGCAACGGCCAGTCTGCCGGGAGAAAATTAACTGCCGGCAAATGCATGTGTCCTGGCAGATAAACTGCCTGGAAAATTTTATCTGCCGGGAGAACTAATCCCCGGCAGCCGTTCTTGTGGCAGTTCTTTCTGCCAGGAGAAACACTCTCCCAGCAGTTTATCTGCCCTCTTAATGGCTTTCTCCCGGCAGATTACATGCCATTACATCGGTGTTGTGGTGTAGTGACAGGGTGTGGCCCCTTGGTGTTGATTCTTTTTCTAGTATCTTTTTATAAATTCCAAAAATATTCTTCGTTAAGTTTCAGGTCATTCCGAGAACTTTTATTTCTGCACAAAAATAACACCATGGCAATTCTGCTGAAAACAACGTTAGTCCGGGTTAGTTCCATTCAAACCATGCAAGTTAGAGTCCAAAACAAGGTCAATAGTGTTTGGAAAAGTAGATACGATGGAGACGTATCAACTCCCCCAAGCTTAAACCTTTGCTTATCCTCAAGCAATTCAGTTGACAAACTGAAAGTGATAAAGAAAAACTATTACAAACTCTGTTTGATCTTGTTGTTGTAAATATGTAAAGCCAGCATTCAAGTTTTCAGCAAAGATTATGAACAAACAAAATTCACAATAACATTTAGGTCTCATGTTTACTTATATCAATGGCATAATCGACTTGCGAGCAATAATAGTAAATCTCAGATGACAACACTTTCTCAAAACAATCATAATATGATATAACAAGATGGTATCTCGCTTGCCCTTTTTGAGACCGCAAAACATAAATGCAGAGCACCTTTGAAGTTCAAGGACTAACTAAACATTGTAATTCGTGGTAAAAGAGATCCAGTCACAGTCATACTCAATGTAAACTAATAGTAAAACATGCAAATGACAGCAGTGCTCTCCAACTAGTGTTTTTTAATAAGAGGATGATGACTCGACATAAAAGTAAATAGATAGGCCCTTCTCAGAGGGAAGTAGGGATTTGTAGAGGTGTCAGAGCTCGATTTTGAAATAGAGATAAATAATATTTTGAGTGGTATACTTTCATTGTCAACATAACAACCAAGATATCTCGATATATTCCATTCTACACACATTATAGGCGGTTCCCAAACAGAATGGTAAAGTTATACTCCCCCACCATCAACAAACATCAATCGATGGCTTGTCCGAAACAATGGGTGCCTCCAACTAACAGCAATCCTGGGGGAGTTTTGTTTGCAATTATTTTAATTTGAGCATGGGACTGGGCATCCCGGTTACCAGCCATTTTCTTGTGAATGAGGAGCGGGGTCTACTCCTCTTGAGAATAACCCACCTAGCATGGAAGGTATAGACAACCCTAGTTGATACATGAGCTATTCGAGCATACAAAGCAGAATTTCATTTGAAGGTTTAGAGTTTGGCACATACAAATTTACTTGGAACGGCAGGTAGATACCGCATATAGGAAGGTATGGTGGACTCATATGGAATAAATTTTGGGGTTTATGGAAGTGGATGCACAAGCAGTATTCCTGCTTAGTACAAGTGAAGGCTAGAAAGAGACTGGGAAGCGACCAGCTAGAGAGCGACAAAAGTCATGAACATGCATTAAAATAAATCAACCCTGAGTGCAAGCATGAGTAGGATCCAATTCACCATGAACATAAATATCGTGGAGGCTATGTTGATTTTGTTTCAACTACATGCATGAACATGTGCCATGTCAAGCCACTCGAATCATTCAAAGGAGGATACCACCCTATCATACCACATCACAACTATTTTAATAGCATGTTGGCACGCAAGGTAAACCATTATAAACTCCTAGCTAATTAAGCATGGCATGAGCAACTATAATCTCTAATTGTCATTGCAAACATGTTTCATTCATAATAGGCTGAATCAGGAATGATGAACTAATCATATTTACAAAAAACAAGATAGGTTAAGTTCATACCAGCTTCTCTCATCTCAATCAGTCCATCATATATCGTCATTATTGCCTTTCACTTGCACGACCGAACGGTGTGGATAATAATAATAGTGCACATGCAATGGACTAAGCTGGAATCTGCAAGCATTGAATAGACAATAGAAGACAAGGTAATATGGGCTCTTGGTTATATCAACAATAATGCATAGCCACTCAACATTTTCATCATGGTCTTCTCCTCTCGACCCCCAAAGAAAAGAAAAGAAACAAAACTATTCACATGGGAAAGCTCCCAACAAGCAAAATAAGAACGAGAAATCTTTTTGGGTTTTCTTTTTAATTACTACTACTACAAGCATGGAAAGTAAACTAGCTAAAAGCTACAACTATTTTTTTGGTTTTTCTTAAGTTTTTTCAAACACACAAGAAGAATGCTGGAAAAGAAAATAAACTAGCATGGATATTACAATGAAAAAGTTTGAGCACCGACAACTGGCATGAGTGTGTGAACATGAACGTAATGTCGGTGAGAAATACGTACTCCCCCAAGCTTAGGCTTTTGGCCTAAGTTGGTCTATGGCCATGGCTCAAAGCTGCCCTCTTCGGTGTACGGAGGAGTGTCCTCTGTGTGCCACTGGTTGGCGATCTCCTCCGGATTGCACTGATAAACAGACTATCGATAAGGGTCAAGGGGTGGCTCCTGCTTAGGCTCTGGAGCTGGTGTCCAGCTCTAGTATGCATGAACGGCCTCCGGCAAAACGAGGTACATGCCTGAAAATATGTTAAACAAAGAGGGCGCAGGCAAGGTAATAATCTCATAGTAGGTTTTATCAAAAATCAACCTATACTTAAGCTAATAGGTATCCTAAAGTGTGCAGCAAGGTAACCTTCTTCTTATCCTTAACAATAAAATCATGTGCTACCATACTCTTATAATCTAGAAAAATAGGGGGCAACAACTTTTCCTCTTTCTCATAATGCCTAATAGGTATCCTAAAGTGTGCAGCAAGGCGTGAAGCAAAGATGCCTCCAAAGATGGGGCCCTTTGTATGGTTCAGATTTAACTGTTTACCAACAATAGCGCTTAGACTGAAAGTTGTATCACGAAACAAAGCATGGCGCAAAATAACAATATCAGGGGCACTCAGATTTCCGATGTTCCCGCGACCAATCAAGCATCTACTGGCAAATATTGCAAAATAACGCAGAACAAGAAAATGTATGCTAGTAATTCTTGCATCAGAAACTTTCCTCGTTTCCCCTATAGCAATTGTATCAATAAACCACTCCACATAATTACGATGTGGTTCCGCTATGCTGCCCTCAAAGGGTATCTTACAGACCCGACAAAAATCATAAAGTGACATCTCCTTAACCCCATCATACAAATGAAATCCACCGAAGGTGGTGATTTCTTAGCATGAAAGTAAAAATTTTGCACGAAAAATATTAGTGAGGAGGAGATACTGTTCGCGCTGGTTGCGCAGGAAAGTCGATGAGGCCTGCATTCTCAGCCAAATAATAAAAGTCATCATAAATCCCGTCTGCTCTCAAGAACTCATCACAAGGCCGTTCGCACGGCCGAACCTCCGCAGTGCGAGGGAGATTATATTTGGGCGTCTTATTCTCTTCACTTTTCTTATCCTTCGAGCTTCAGCTCGAAGAGCCCCTCAAAAATCTCTTCATCATTTTCTTTCTCTGAAAAATTTCTGAAATTTTTAGTGACTCAAAATAAAAGTGAATCAAACTCAACAAGATTGATAGCAACTACTCCCACAAGTGCCTAGAGACTCACCATATCATGCATTAAAACTACTTTTTACCACATAAATTTGACATGCAAGCTCAAGAACAGGGTCACCTAAGCAGCAAAAATTTGCAGTAAATAAGCACTAGAACAAAAACTAATTGGACCATTGGAGGAGTCACATACCGAAGAACAATCCCCCAAAGCAGTTTTGTGAATGGAGCTTCGAGCAAGGAGATCGAAAATGGCAGCAAGATGAGCTAGAACTCGGGTTTGATCTAGTGGATGATTTTTTCTGGAGGAAGACAGAGTGTGTGGGTGCAAGAATAAGTGGAGGGGGCCCACGTGGGGTCCACGAGGCAGGGGCACGCCCTGGACCCTCGTGGACAGGTGGTGTGTCCCCTAGGTGTGTTCTCAGTGCCAAATATTCTGAAATATTCTCGAAAAAATCATATAAAATTTTCAGGAGATTTGGAGAACTTTTATTTTGGGGATATTTTTTATTGCAAGGATAATTCAAAACAGACAAAAAAAATACTAATTTTGCTTTATTTAATCTAAATAGTAGAAAGTAAAAGGAGGGTACACAGAGTTGTGCTTTCTAACTTCATCCATCTCATGCTCATCAAAAGGAATCCACTAACAAGGTTGATCAAGTCTTGTTAACAAACTCTTTCCGAATCAGATGAAACTAGAGAATTTTCAAATAACACTACGTTACCTCTACAGGGATATGCATGTCCCCAACAATAAGAATACCATATTTCTTCTTGACAGTAGGAAGAGGAAATTCAAAACCTCCAATAATAATCGCTGGAGTTTTTCCAATAGAATTGATACTATGGACTTGAGGTTGTTTCCTCGGAAAGTGTACCTTATGCTCATTACCATTAACATGAAAAGTGACATTGCCTTTGTTGCAATCAGTAACAGCCCCTGCAGTATTCAAAAAGTGTCTACCAAGAATAATAGACATACTATCATCCTCAGGAATATCAAGAATAACAAAGTCCGTTAAAATAGTAACATTTGCAACCACAACAGGCACATCCTCACAAATACCGACAGGTATAGCAGTTGATTTATCAGCCATTTGCAAAGATATTTCAGTAGGTGTCGACTTATTCAAATCAAGTCTACGATATAAAGAGAGAGGCATAACACTAACACCGGCTCCAAGATCACATTAGCAGTTTTAACATAGTTTCTTTTAATGGAGCATGGTATAGTTGGTACTCCTGGATCTCCTAGTTTCTTAGGTATTCCACCCTTAAAAGTATAATTAGCAAGCATGGTGGAAATTTCATCTTCCGGTATCTTTCTTTTATTAGTAACAATATCTTTCATATACTTAGCACAAGGATTCATTTTAAGCATATCAGTCAAACGCATACGCAAAAAGATAGGTCTAATCATTTCAGCAAAGCGCTCAAAATCCTCATCATCCATTTTCTTGGATGGTTTAGGAGGAAAAGGCATGAGTTTCTGAACCCATGGTTCTCTTTCTTTACCGTGCTTCCTAGCAACGAAGTCTCTCTTACCATAACATTGATTCTTTTATTGTGGGTTATCAAGATCAACAAGAGGTTCAATCTCTACATCATTGTCATTGCTAGGTTGAGCATCAACATGAACATCATCATTAACATTATCACTAGGTTCATGTTCATTACCAGTTTGTGTTTCAGCATCAGAAATATAAATATCATTGGAATTCTCAGGTGTGTCAACAATAGGTTCACTAGAAGCATGCAAAGTCCTATCATTTTTCTTTTACTTCTTCTTAGAAGGACTAGGTGCATCAACATTAGTTATCTGAGAGTCTTGCTCAATTCTCTTAGGATGGCCCTCAGGATACAAAGGTTCCTGAGTCATTTTACCCCCTCTAGTCACAACTCTAACAACAATTTCATTTTTCTTATTATTTAATTCATTGAGCAAATCTCTGAGCTTTAAGTACTTGTTCTACTTGAGTGGTAACCATAGAAGCATGTTTACTAATAAGTTTAAGTTCACCTTTAACTCTATACATATAATCACTCAAGTGTTCAATCATATAAGCATTATGTTTCAATTGTCTACCAACATAAGCGTTGAAGTTTTCTTGTTTAACAATAAAATTACCAAACTCATCCAAGCATTGGCTAGCAGACTTATTACGAGGAATATCACCTTCATCAAATCTATAAAGAGAATTTACCTTTACTACCTGTGTCGGGTTATCAAGACCATGTATTTCTTCAATAGGTGGTAAAGTCTTAACATCTTCAGCTTTAATAGCCTTTTCTTTCATGGATTTCTTTGCCTCTTGCATATCTTCAGGACTGAGAAATAGAATACCCCTTTTCTTCGGAGTTGGCTTAGGAGTTGGTTCAGGAAGTGTCCAATCATTTTCATTACTCAACATATTATTCAATAGCAATTCAGCTTGATCAACAATTCTTTCCCTGAAAACATGACCAGCACAACTATCCAGGTGGTCTCTGGAAGCATCGTTAGTCCATTATAAAAGATATCTAGTATTTCATTTTCTTGAGAGGATGATCAGGAAAGCATTAAGTAATCGGAGAAGCCTCCCCCAAGCTTGTGGGAGACTCTCTTCTTCAATTTGCACACAATTGTATATTTCCCTTAAGGCAGCTTGTTTCTTATGAGCGGGGAAATATTTAGCAGAGAAGTAATAAATCATATCCTGGGGACGACGCACACAACCAGGATCAAGCGAATTAAACCATGTTTTAGCATCACCCTTTAATGAGAACGGAAACAACTTAAGGATAAAGTAATAGCAAGTTTTCTCATCATTAGTGAACATGGTGGCTATATCATTCAATTTAGTAAGGTGTGCCACATCAGTTTCAGATTCATAGCCATAAAAGGATCAGATTCAACCAAAGTAATTAACTCAGGATCGACAGAGAAATCATAATCCTTATCAGAGATACATATAGGTGAAGTAGCAAAAGCAGGGTCATGTTTCATTCTAGCATTCAAGGATTTTTCTTTCAGCTTGGCTAACAGTTTCTTAAGATCATATCAATCATTGCAAGCTAAAAAGTCTTTAGCAGTTTCTTCATCCATAACATAACCCTCAGGCACAACAGGCAATTCATATCTAGGGGGAGAATCTTCATCATCACTCTCATCAATATTATCAGTTTCAATAATTCATTCTATCTAACCCTAACAAGTTGTTCATCAAGAAATTCACCTAATGGCACAGTATTATCAAGCATAGAAGTAGTTTCATCATGAGCATCATGTAAAGCAGAAGTGGCATCATCAATAACATGCGACATATCAGTATGAATAGCAAGAGTAGGTGTCGCAAGTTTACACATAACAGAAGGTGAATCAAGTGCAGAGCTAGATGGATACCTCCCCTCGTAGTTGAGGGATAAATATTGGTTCTTTAATCTTTCAAGTTCTTCATAGTGATCAACAGATATAAATCCCAAGTGACTCGAAGAATAGAGCTATGCTCCCCGAGAACGGCGCCAGAACATAGTCTTGATAACCCACAAGTATAGGGGATCACAACAGTTTTCGAGGGTAGAGTATTCAACCCAAATTTATTGATTCGACACAAGGGGAGCCAAAGAATATTCTCAAGTATTAATAGTTGAGTTGTCAATTGAACTACACCTGAAAGACTTAATATCTGCAGCAAAGTATTTAGTAGCAAAGTAGTATGGAAGTAACGGTAATGGTGGCAAAAGTAACAGTATTGGTTTTGTAGTGATTGTAACAGTGGCAATGGAAAAGTAACTAAGCAAAGATCAATATGTGAAAAGCTCGTAGGCATTGGATCAGTGATGGATAATTATATCAGATGCGATTCCTCATATAACAGTTATACCATGGGGTGACACAGAACTAGCTCCACTTCATCAATGTAATGTAGGCATGTATTCCGAATATAATCATACGTGCTTATGGAAAAGAACTTGCATGACATCTTTTGTTCTACCCTCCCGTGGTAGTGGGGTCCTATCGGAAACTAAGGGATATTAAGGCCTCCTTTTGATAGAGTACAGAAACAAAGCATTAACACTTAGTGTATACATGAACTCCTCAAACTATAGTCATCACTGGTAATTGTCCCGATTATTGTCACTTCGGGGTTAACAGATCATAACACATAGCGGGTGTCTATTAACTTGCACAATAGGATCAAGAACTCACATATATTCATGGAAACATAATAGGTTCAGATCTGAAATCATGGCACTCGGGCCCAAGTGACAAGCATTAAGCATAGCAAAGTCATAGTAACATAATGGATACTAGGGATCAAACCCTAACAAAACTAACTCGATTACATGATAAATCTTATCCAACCCATCACCGTACAACAAGCCTACGATAGAATTACTCACGCACGATGGTGAGCATCATGAAATTGGTGATGGAGGAAGGTTGATGATGACGATGGCGATGGATTCCCATCTCCGGAGCCCCGAACGGACTCCAGATCAGCCCTCCCGAGAGATATTAGGGCTTGGTGGCGGCTCTGTATTGTAAAATGTGATGAATCCTTCTCTCTGATTTTTTTCTCCCTGAACGTTAATATATAGAGTTGGAGTTGAGGTCGGTGGAGCCTCAGGGGGCCCACGAGACAGGGGGCGCGCCCCCACCCTCGTGGACAGGGTGTGGGCCCCCTGTTGTTGATTCTTTCGTCGGTATTTTTTAGAAATTCCAGAAATATTCTCCATGAAGTTTCAGGTCATTCCGAGAACTTTTATTTCTGCACAAAAATAACACCATGGTAATTCTGCTGAAAACAGCGTCAGTCCGGGTTAGTTCCATTCAAATCATGCAAGTTAGAGTCGAACACAAGGTCAAAAGTGTTTGTAAAAGTAGATACGATGGAGACATATCAGGAAGCCACATTATGAAATATTTACTGGTTATGGTGGATAAATTCACTAAGTGGATAGAGGCCAAGCCAGTAAAAACGTCTGAAGCAGGGCCAGTGATCGACTTTATATCCGGCGTGGTACACCGTTATGCTGTCCCGCACATCATCATCATTGATAATGGCTCCAATTTCATAGCCAATGAGGTGAAACACTGGTGTGCCAACTTGGGCATTAAACTCGACTATGCATCCGTCTACCACCCTCAAGCAAACAGTCAGGTTAAACGAGCTAATGGCCTAATAATGAGCGGCATTAAACCCAGACTGGTGCATTCCCTACGAGAGTCAGATAAGAAGTGGGTTGAGGAACTCGATTCCGTGCTTTGGGGGCTGCGGACTATGCATAATCGAACGACCGGATACACACCTTTTTTCATGGTGTAGGGCGCAGAAGCTGTCTTGCCCTGCGACATTATTCATGACTCACCTCGAGTGCGCTTGTATGAAGAGAGAGAAGCCAAGCTCGATCGGCAGGACAACCTAGACGGCCTTGAAGAGGAGCATGATATTGCACGAGCCTGTTCCACATTTGATCAATAACAGGCTAGGTGATACCAAAGTAGAGAAGTGCGGGACAAGACTTATAACATCGGTGAACTCATCTTGCGCCTCCCAGAGAAGAAGGACAAGCTCAAACCAAAGTGGAAGGGGCCCTTCATCATAGATGAAGTTCTTACAGGAGGAGCCTATCGCCTTCGGAATGCATCGGATAATCGCCTTGAGCCGAATCCATGGAACGCTGCTCGGCTCCGACGATTCTACGGATAGTCGGCCGCATCCTTATTGTTTTTTCTAGTTTCTTTTTTTCTCTCCTCTTCTTTTTAGCTTTTCCTTTTTATATACATCCTAGGGTATGTTCGGATCCGCTGAACTATTAGGGGTACACATCTTTAAATGTATACACCCCACTATGACTGGGGGCTTCTTTGAAGAAGCTTATTACTAAAAGCTTGTGGCTTACATTGTCTATGTCGTTTGTTATATACAATCTTCTACCATTATATGCACTTCTATGACTTAAGTTTTTGCCAACTGGGTTACCTCACTCCTGTGCTTATACCCTACATTCCCGATTGTTCGGCTAGGGTGTAAAGGGAGCACCTCTGCGATTGTTACAACCGGCCGGTAATCCGGACATGTACCTCCGACGGGTGAAGCCGAAAGCTAGCGTTCTTAAGAGAATAATTGGATGGCAAGAAATGATCGATTTTTTATGTTTCTGTAACTCTTCTAAAAAATACTGGATAGGCTCCCCGTAATTCGGATCAAAGCCTAGGCTTGCATAATTAAGCATGCCAACCCAATGAAAGGAACCCTTAACGGAACTATTTTCCTTGGAATATGTTTCTTATGTTAAATAAGTAATATAACATAACTCCGCGAACAAAATTTTGTCTGTTTGAGCAATATGGTTGGGTTGCCTGGTTCCAGACATAATGAATGTTTCTTACATTCCGGCATGGTATCCGGAAACACTCCACCTTTCTGGTTTGGAGGTTGAAGCCGAAGGCCTGCGATGACAAATTTTGACATGTTCGGTTGGAGATAAGTTCGATGATAAAAGTACATTGATACATAGAATCGAACGCCTATTCTTTATCTATGCCATCTATAAGACTGTCTAAACTACAGTCTTCTTGCAAATATTTCGCAGCTATCATCACTTGGTCATATACCAAGTTCACGTGAACCTCTTTTCCGTCTGGTCCCCGAGGTCCAACTCGGGCCTTATGATTTGGATCGAGTCTGGTGTAGCGCGTCTTCACCATCACACACGCCTCTCGTGCACCTTCTCGGCATGCGGATGCCTTCCATAGCTTGAAATGGTGCTGAGCACCTACGAACAGGTTCGCAACCCCTCCATACTTTCTGGAGAGGCATCGGATGGCCATAGTGCCTTAGTCATACTTCTCATAGTTTTCTGGGCTCGCTTATGCACCACGGACAACTCCTTAAGCATGTCACCTCGAAATCCAGACACTTCCTCTTCAGGCCGACCGGTTAACAGACCTACAACAACAGAGTTGTGACAATCCGAATTATGGGAAACTATGAGTTCCTTGGATGGTTCAAAAGGTCATACCGAATATGCCGCCTTTCAAATTCTTATTCTCTTTTTGCACGATTGATAACTGAGCCTTTAAGCTCTTTATCTCTTCGGCTTGTTTATCCTTTTCCTCCTCGAGTTTGTTCTTCTGATCAGTGGTCATTGTGGCCTTTTTCATCTCCGCAAGCTCTGTGGCGGCGGCATTCAGCTTTGTCTGGTTTATTTTCAGCTCTTGGGACAGTGCGTTGTTCTTCTCCCTAAGAACCTACAGGTCATAACGATCCTTAAATCGGTTGGCCTAAACCTCTTCAAGTCTCAGGGGCTACTGGCATATATCTATTAAATTTGCACCAACTATTACCTGCATATCCATTGAAAAGAGTTGAGGAACTCCAGCAAGTCTGTCCTGGGTGGCTCGGATATATGCATCCATGGAGCTAAGTGCGATAAATTCCTGTTCACTGAACACTGGAGCACGCATGGCCTCTTTTAGTCGACGATGATTCATCACGCTCTCCACCTCGGAATTCATGACGGATATGACATCTGAATGCTCATGAGGGGGCGGATCTGGCACTGTATCAACTCTCGTTCTGGTTGACGAGTCCAGTGCCGGATTAACTGATATTCGGCTAGCAGGGCGTTTTCCCACGGTTTGCCGTGTGTTCCTCCTGAAATAGAGGTAGAGGAGAAATTTAACAATCTGATCTCATGCTTAGGCACACATCAAAGGACATACCTCTTTGAAGCAGGAGGGGGCTCTACAGTGCTCCCGGTTTCCTTTCGTTTTGAACGATCGCCCTGCATAGAGGCCACTCTCGAGGGTGTGCAGCTTGCCGATCGCCGATCCTATGAAGTACAATTTAGTGTATTGGATAAGGTGCAAGTATGGGCTTCTTTTTGAGGAAGCTTTTTGAATACTTACAATGGAGAAAGGGTAAAGGCGGGGTTAGTCGGACGTAATAGCCACTTCCGAGCCGTCAAGGCTCGCCTGATAAAATACTCCATCATCGAACTCTCTCTATATATATCTGGATCCTCGTAGAAGCCGGGGTCTTCGTAGCGAGCGTGATCCTTTGGCTATGGGGAGGGACAATGAATGTTCTCGGCCACCTTCCTCCATGAATGTTTTAAGACAACAAGAGTAACTTGATTAGCATGCCTCGGTAACAAGGTAAAACAACGCTGATAATCAAAAGCTTACCCATTCAATGGGGTTGTACATGGAAAAACCTTCTCGGCAGTTTAAGCGAAGGAAGTCTTCTTTCTCCCTCTTATACAGATTGGCCAGGATTATGGCCAGTTCGGCTGGTGTATCTAGGTCCTTGCATCTGTAACGAGATGCGTCATCTTCTCCATTGTAACACCATAAAGGAGTTACTCTGGACTAAAGGGGCTGAATATATCATTTTATTGCGATGGCCATGACTTAGATTATCGAGAGCTCGGAATGAGCCAGTAATCTGACCTTGCTGACCAACCTCTTTACTTCCACACTATCTTCCTCCTTGGGACTCCGGGGGCGCCAATTGAGGCGTTTCTTCAAAGGAACACTGGAGAATTCGGGGAGGCCGCGCCGAACTGGGTCTGGAAGGGGGACATAATCAATGTAAAACCATTCCAAAGACCATTCTTGGGATACCTCCTTGGGAGTTCCAATAGGGTAGCCTGATCCGGCTATGCGCCATACTTCGGTGCCGCCTAAGGGAGTCCTGGATTAAGGGGTCCTCGGGCGTCCGACCTGTTAGATATGGGCCGGACTGATGGGTCGTGAAGATACAAGATAAAAGACTCTTTCCGTGTCTGGATGGGACTCTCCTTGGCGTGGATAACAAGCCTGGCGTTCGGATATGAAGATTCCTTTCTTTGTAACCGACTTTGTACAACCCTAGCCCCCTCTGGTGTCTATATAAACCGGAGGGTTTAGCCCGTAGGGACAATCATAATCTGACAGGCCAGACTTCTAGGGTTTTAGCCATTACGATCTCGTGGTAGATCAACTCTTGTAATCCTCATACTCATCAATATCAATCAAGCAGGATGTAGGGTATTACCTCCATCAAGAGGGCCCAAACCTGGGTAAAACATTGTGTTCCCTGCCTCATGTTACCATCAACCTTAGACGCACAGTTCGGAACCGCCTACCCGAGTTCCATGGATTTTGACACTGACATTGGTGCTTTCATAGAGAGTTCCACTGTGTCGCCGTCAGAAGGTTCGATGGATCCATCCATCATCTACAACGATGCTGCCCCTAGGGGAGGTTTTTCTCCCCAGCCAGATCTTCGTATTCGGCGGCTTCGCACTGCGGGCCAACTCGCTTGGCCATCTAGAGCAGATCGATAGCTATGCCCAGGTCACCAGATTAGTTTTGGAAACTTGGATTATGTCGCTGATATTCGAGGAGACCTGATCTTCGAAGGATTCACGACCCCAACCTCCGCTCTCGCCTTAGAGCCGGAGCGCCTCGCTGGGACCGAAGACGGGATTTCTAAGCCTGCCGGACTATCTGTGGCCATTAGGCCCAGTACTAGAGAGTCCGGAGGAAACAGTGCCACCGGCAACCATCACAAAGCTGGACTTCCCCGAACACTGGCTCCGAACTCTCTGAGTCAGCATCGTGTGAGCTCGGTCGAGGAATTCCCTTCCCGACATACTCCATGGATTCTTTTCTCCATCGACAAACCTCGCCTTTAAGCGAGGCTCTGGACTTGATGCGATCCCTTGTCATTACAGAGGAGCAACATCCGAACTATGCCCAGCCCAGACTAGGGGCTAAGAGCAGGGAATTGTACATCCCACCCACCACCCACTTTATAGCCACTGTCGAGGACTTAATAGACATGCTCGATTACGACTCCGAAAACATCGACGGTATGGACGACGATGCCAGAGAAGAGGAAGCCCAAAACCCGCCATTTACCGGGCGTTGGATGGCCACCTCTTCGTATGAAGTATACATGGTAGATACACCCAAAGAAGTTAACAGCGATGAAAAAGAAGACCCAGTCGAGTATAAACCTCCTGAGATACAACTAAAGCGCCAACGGCGCTGCTCTAAATCACGCCACAGCAAAGACAGCAATACCGGCCCGAGAGACAACAATAATCCGGATGATGCCGAAGACCAAGAAAACCCCATCGAGCAAAACTCTGAACAAGACGACCGGGAGGATGGGCAAGTTATCCCTGATGAACAGGTTGCAAACGAAGAGTCTGAGGACAGCAATTACCTTCCACCTTCAGCGACCGGGAGGATGTGGTGAGCCTCAGCGACGAAGACTTTATCGTTCCTGAGGAACCTCGCGAGCAGGAGCGCTTTAAGCAACGGCTAATAGCCACTGCAAGGAGCCTGAAAAATAAACAGCAGCGACTTCAAGCTCATCAAGATCTACTCAACGACAGTGGACTAATGTCCTAGCATCCGAGGAATACGACCTCGTATGCCCAACCAAAAGTTACCCGAAGCGCAAACTGCTACGTCAATTTGACGACGCGACACGCGAGCCTGTACCAGCAGCACGTAATGCGGCTGACCGACCACCACATGGCCGGGACAAAACTGTAACTCAAGCCGAACACCTGCCCATACTACCTCACCTTAAAGGTATAGACACAACAGTCCGGGGATACACATATGACCTACGGCAGGACCTGAAGAATAAAGCAGGTCCGGCCAGATCGATCTACGGATCGCGGGGGCGTGCCCCGACGCGCGACGACGGCTATCAAGACGAACATGACAAGCACAATCACGTCCAGGCTGAAAGCCGCAGACGGACTCCATCCGAACTACATCGCGATCTGGCCCGATGTATAGGAGCCGCACACCCCCTCTGCTTCACAGATGAAGTAATGGAACATGAATTCCCAGAAGGGTACAAACCCGTGAATATCGAATCATATGATGGAACAACAGATCCCGCGGTGTGGATCGAAGACTTTATTCTCCATATTCATATGGCCCGCGGTGATGAGCTTCATGCCATCAAATACCTCCCCCTAAAACTCAAGGGACCGGCCCGGCACTAGCTGAACAGCTTGCCTGAAAACTCTATTGGCAGCTGGGAAGACCTAGAAGACGCCTTCCATGACAACTTCCAAGGCACATTCGTCAGACCTCCGGATGCCGATGACTTAAGTCACATAGTTCAACAACCCAGAGAGTCAACCAGGAAATTCTGGACGAGGTTCTTAACTAAAAAGAACCAGATCATTGACTACCCGGATGCCGACGCCCTTGCGGCCTTTAATCATAGCATCCGCGACGAATGGCTCGCCCGACACCTCGGCCAAGAAAAGCCGAAGTCCATGGTGGCCCTCACCGCACTCATGACCCACCTTTGCACAGGTGAAGACGGCTGGCTTGCCTGTAGCAATACCAATGCAAGCGAACCTGGCACCTCTGAAGCCATAAATAGCAACGGCAAGACCCGACGCAACAGGCATAAGCGTCGAAACAACGGTGACAACATTGATGACACGGCAGTCAACGGCGGATCTAGTGGCTGCAAGCCCGGTCAGCGGAAGGAGACATAAAAGGAATAATCAGGGCCCTTCCATCTTGGACTACATACTCGATCGTCCATGTTAGATCCACGGCACCCCTAATAAACCAGCCAATCATACCCATCGGAGCTGTTGGGTCTTTAAACAGGCCGGCAAGCTAAATGCCGAAGACAAGGAGAAGGGGTCGCAAAGCGAGAATGACGACAAGGATCCCGTCCGCCGAACACAAGGGGACAGAAGAAGTTTCCCCCCACCCCAGTTTAAAACGATGAACATGATATACCTTACCCATATCCCCAGGAGTGAGCGCAAACATGCGCTCAGGGACGTCCATGCGATAGAGCCAGTCGCCCCAAAATTCAACCCATGGTCGTCCTGCCCGATCACCTTTGATCGTAGGGACCATCCGACCAGTATCCGTCATGGCGGTTTGATACGTCTCCAACATATCTATAATTTTTGATTGCTCCATGCTATATTATCTACTGTTTTGGACTATAATGGGCATTATTTTCCACTTTTATATTATTTTTGGGACTAACCTATTAACCGGAGGCCCAGCCCAGAATTGTTGTTTTTTTGCCTATTTTAGGGTTTCGAAGAAAAGGAATATCAAACGGAGTCCAAACGGAATGAAACCTTCGGGAACGTGATTTTCTCATCAGATAAGACCCAAGAGACATGGACCCTCCGTCAAGAAAGCCACGAGGCGGTCACGAGGGTGCAGGGCGCGCCCCCCTAGGGCGCGCCCCCCTACCTCATGGGCCCCTCGAAGCTCCACCGACGTACTTCTTCCTCCTATATATATCCACGTACCCCCAAACGATCAGAACAGGAGCCAAAAACCTAATTCCACCACCGCAACTTTCTGTATCCACGAGATCCCATCTTGGGGCTTGTTCCGGAGCTCCGCCGGAGGAGGCATCGATCACGGAGGGCTTCTACATCTTCATCCAAGCCTCTCCGATGAAGTGTGAGTAGTTTACTTCAGACCTACGGGTCCATAGCTAGTAGCTAGATGGCTTCTTCTCTCTTTTTGGATCTCAATACAATGTTCTCCCCCTCTCTTGTGGAGATCTATTCGATGTAATCTTCTTTTTGCGGTGTGTCTGTTGAGACCGATGAATTGTGGGTTTATGATCAAGTCTATCTATGAATAATATTTGAATCTTCTCTGAATTCTTTTATGTATGATTGGTTATCTTTGCAAGTCTCTTTGAATTATCAGTTTGGTTTGGCCTACTAGATTGGTTGTTCTTGCCATGCGAGAAGTGCTTAGCTTTGGGTTCGATCTTGTGCTGTCCTTTCCTAGTGACAGAAGGGCCAGCAAGGCACGTATTGTATCGTTTCCATCGTGGGTAACAAGATGGTTTTTTATCATATTGCATGAAACTATCCCTCTACATCATGTCATCTTGCTTAAGGCGTTACTCTATTTTTAACTTAATACTCTAGATGCATGCTGGATAGTGGTCGATGAGTGGAGTAATAGTAGTAGATGCAGAATCGTTTCGTTCAACTTGTCTCGGACGTGATGCCTATATACATGATCATACCTAGATATTCTCATAACTATGCTCAATTCTGTCAATTTCTCAACAGTAATTTGTTCACCCACCGTAGAATACTTATGCTCTTGAGAGAAGCCACTAAAGAAACCTATGGCCCCGGGTCTCTTTATCATCATATCAATCTCCATCACTTTATTATTGCTTTGCTTTTACTTTGCTTTTACTTTTTACTTTGCATCGCTATACCAAAAATACCAAAAATATTATTTATCATCTCTATGAGATCTCACTTTCGTAAGTGACTGTGAAGGGATTGACAACCCCTAAGCGCGTTGGTTGCGTTGAGCTATTGTTTTTGTGTAGGTACGAGGAACTCGAGCGTAGCCTCCTACTGGATTGATACCTTGGTTCTCAAAAACTGAGGGAAATACTTACGCTACTTTGCTGCATCATCCCTTCCTCTTCGGGGAAATCCAACGCAGTGCTCAAGAGGTAGCAAGGGGAATTTCTGGCGCCGTTGCCGGTGAGGTCTGCGTAAAAGTCAACATACCAAGTACCCATCACAATCCCTATCTCCCGCATTACATTATTTGCCATTTGCCTCTCGTTTCCTCTCCCCCACTTCACCCTTGCCGTTTTATTCGCCCTCTCTCTCTATCCTCCCTCTCTCTCTATTTGTCTCTTTTGCCCGTTTGCTTTTTATTTGCTCATGTGTTGGATTGCTTGTTTGTCGCGATGGCTCAAGATAATACTAAATTGTGTGACTTCACCAATACCAACAATAATGATTTCCTTAGCACTCTGATTGCTCCTCTTACCGATGCGAAATCTTGTGAAATTAATACTGCTTTGCTGAATCTTGTCATGAAAGATCCGTTCTCCGGCCTTCCTAGTGAAGATGTTGCTACCCATCTTAATAGCTTCGTTGATTTGTGTGACATGCAAAAGAACAAAGATGTCGATAATGATATTGTTAAATTGAAGCTATTTCCTTTTTCGCTTAGAGATCGTGCTAAAGCTTGGTTTTCATCTTTGCCTAAAAATAGTATTGATTCATGGAACACGTGCAAAGATGCTTTTATCTCCAAGTATTTCCCCCCGCTAAGATCATCTCTCTTAGAAATGATATTATGAATTTTAAACAACTTGATCATGAACATGTTGCACAAGCTTGGGAGAGAATGAAATTAATGATACGTAATTGCCCTACTCATGGTTTGAATTTGTGGATGATTATACAAAATTTCTATGCCGGATTGAATTTTTCTTCTAGAAATCTTTTAGATTCGGCCGTGGGAGGCACTTTTATGGAAATCACTTTAGGAGAAGCTACTAAACTCCTAGATAATATTATGGTTAATTATTCTCAATGGCATACTAAAAGATCTAATAAAAAGGTGCATGCGATAGAAGAGATTAATGTTTTGAGTGGAAAGATGGATGAACTTATGAAATTATTTGCTAATAAGAGTGTTTCTTCTGATCCTAATGATATGCCCTTGTCTACTTTGATTGAGAATAATAATGAATCTATGAATTTGAATTTCGTTGGTAGGAACAATTTTGGTAACAACGCGTATAGAGGAAATTTCAATTCTAGGCCTTATCCTAGTAATCCCTCTAATAATTATGGTAATTCCTACAACAATTCTTATGGAAATTATAATAAGATGCCCTCTGATTTTGAATCTAATATTAAAGAATTTATTTCTTCGCAAAAGAATTTTAATGCTATGATTGAAGAAAAATTGCTTAAGATTGATGATTTGGCTAGGAACGTTGATAGAATTGCTCTTGATGTTGATTCTTTGAAACTTAGATCTATTCCACCTAAGCATTATATCAATGAGTCTCTCAAAGCCATGAGAATTTCCATTGACGAGTGCAAAGAAAGAACCGCTAGGATGCGTGGTAAGAAAGATGCCTTTATAAAAGTGTGTTCTTCTAGTTCCTATGAAAATAATGATGAAGATCTAAAAGTTATTGATGTGTCCCCTATTAAATCTTTGTTTTTCAATATGAATCTTGATAATGATGGGACTGAATATGATCCACCTTTACCTAGAAGGCATTCTAAGAATTTGGAATTTGTTGATCTTGATGCTAAATTTGATAAAAGTGGGATTGAAGAAATTAAAACCCTAGATGTTGCTAAACCCACTATATTGGATTTCAAGGAATTTAATTATGAAAATTGCTCTATAATTGATTGTATTTCCTTGTTGCAATCCGTGCTAAAATCCCCTCACGCTTATAGTCAAAATAAAGCGTTTACTAAACATATCGTTGATGCCTTGATGCAATCTTATGAAGAAAAACTTGAATTGGAAGTTTCTATCCCTAGAAAACTTTATGATGAGTGGGAACCTACTATTAAAATTAAAATTAAAAATTATGAGTTTTATGCTTTGTGTGATTTGGGTGCTAGTGTCTCTACTATTCCCAAAACTTTGTGTGATTTGCTAGATTTCCGTGATTTGGATGATTGCTCCCTAAACTTGCATCTTGCGGATTCCACTATTAAGAAACCTATGGGGAGAATTAATGATGTTCTTATTGTTGCAAATAGGAATTATGTGCCCGTAGATTTTATCGTTCTTGATATAGATTGCAATCCTTCTTGCCCTATTATTCTCGGTAGACCTTTCCTTAGAACGGTTGGTGCAATTATTGATATGAAGGAAGGGAATATTAGATTTCAATTTCCATTAAAAAAGGGCATGGAACAATTCCCTAGAAATAAAATAAAATTACCATATGAATCTATCATGAGAGCCACTTATGGATTGCCTACCAAATATGGCAATACCTAGATCTATTCTTGCTTGTTATGCCTAGCTAGGGGCGTTAAACGATAGCGCTTGTTGGGAGGCAACCCAATTTTATTTTTATTCCTTACTTTTTTTCTCCTGTTTAGTAATAAATAAATTATTTAGCCTCTGTTTTGGTTGTGTTTTTAGTGTTTAATTAGTGTTTGTGCCAAGTAGAACCATTGGGAAGACTTGGGGAAAGTCTTGTTGAACTTGCTGTAAAAAACAGAAACTCTAGCGCTCACGAGAACTGCTGTAATTTTTATTTGGAAAGTGTTATTTAGTTAATTATTTTTTCAGATGATTAATAGATAAATTCCTCACGTCCAGCAATTTATTTTGGAATTTTTGGGGTTCCAGATCTTGCGCTAGCTACAGATTACTACAGACTGTTCTGTTTTTGACAGATTCTTTTTTTCGTGTGTTGTTTGCTTATTTTGATGAATCTATGGCTAGTAAAATAGTTTATAATCCATAGAAAAGTTCGAATACAGTAGGTATAAAACCAATACAAATAAAGAATGAGTTCTTTACAGTACCTTGAAGTGGTCTTTTGTTTTGTTTCGCTAACGGAGCTTACGAGTTTTCTACTTTAAGTTTTGTGTTGTGAAGTTTTCAAGTTTTGGGTAAAGATTTGATGGATTATGGAACAAGGAGTGACAACAGCCTAAGCTTGGGGATGCCCATGGCACCCCCAAGATAATCTAAGGACACCTAAAAGCCAAAGCTTGGGGATGCCCCGGAAGGCATCCCATCTTTTTCGTCTACTTCTATCGGTAACTTTACTTGGAGCTATATTTTTATTCACCACATGATATGTGTTTTGCTTGTAGCATCTTTTATGATTTGAGTCTTTTCTTGTTAGTCCACCACAGTCATCCTTGCTGTACACACCTTTTGAGAGAGCCATACATGATTTAGAATTTGATAGATACTCTATGTGATTCACTTATATCTTTTGAGCTTTAAAATTTTGCTCTAGTGCTTCACTTATATCTTTTAGAGCACGGTGGTGGATTTTTTTATAGAAACTATTGATCTCTCATTCTTCACTTAGATTATTTTGAGAGTCTTAATAGCATGGTAATTTGCTTAAAATCCTAATATGCTTGGTATGCAAGATTAATAATAAAACTTTCGTATGAGTGTGTTGAATACTAAGAAAAGTTTGATCCTTGATGATTGTTTTGAGATATGGAGGTAATAATATCAAAGTCATGCTAGTTGAGTACTTGTGAAATTGAGAAATACTTGTGTTGAAGTTTGCAAGTCCTGTAGCATGCACGTATAGTAAACGTTATGCAACAAATTTGAAACATGAGGTGTTATTTGATTGTCTTCCTTATGAGTGGCGGTCGGGGACGAGCGATGGTCTTTTCCTACCAATCTATCCCCCTAGGAGCATGTGCGTAGTGCCGAGGTTTTTGATGAATTGTCGATTTTTGCAATAAGTATGTGAGTTCTTTATGACTAATGTTGAGTCCATGGATTATACACACTCTCACCCTTCCATCCTTGCTAGCCTCTTCGGTACCGTGCATTGACCTTTCTCACAGTGAGAGTTGGCGCAAACTTCGCCGGTGCATACAAACCCTGTGATATGATACGCTCTTTCACACATAAACCTCCTTATATCTTCCTCAAAATAGCCACCATACCTACCTATTATGGCATTTCCATAGCCATTCCGAGATATATTGCCATGCAACTTTCCACCATTCCATTCATCATGACACATTCATCATTGTCATATTTCTTAGCATGATCATGTAGTTGACATAGTATTTGTGGCAAAGCCACCATTCATAATTCTTTCATACATGTCACTCTTGGTTCATTGCATATCCCGGTACACCGCCGGAGGCATTCATATAGAGTCATCTTTGTTCTAGTATCGAGTTGTAATCATTGAGTTGTAAATAAATAGAAGTGTGATGATCATCATTATTAGAGCATTGTCCCAAGTGAGGAATAAAATAAAATAAAAAGAAAGGCCATAAAAAAATAGAAGGCCCAAAAAAAGAGAAAGGCCATAAAAAAAGAAAATGCCAAAAAAATGAGAGAAAAAGAGAGAAGGGACAATGTTACTATCCTCTTACCACACTTGTACTTCAAAGTAGCACCATGATCTTCATAGTAGAGAGTCTCTCATGTTATCACTTTCATACTAGTGGGAATTTTTCTTTATAGAACTTGGCTTGTATATTCCAACAATGGGCCTCCTCAAGTGCCCTAGGTCTTCGTGAGCAAGCAAGTTGGATGCACACCCACTAGTTTCTTTTGTTGAGCTTTCATACATTTATAGCTCTAGTGCATCCGTTGCATGGCAATCCCTACTCCTTGCATTAACATCAATCGGTGGGTATCTCCATAGCCCATTGATTAGCCTCGTTGATGTGAGACTTTCTCCTTTTTGTCTTCTCCACATAACCCCCTCATTATATTCTATTCCACCCATAGTGCTATGTCCATGGCTCGCGCTCATATATTGCATGAAAGTTTATAGGTTTGAGATTACTAAAGTATGAAACAATTGCTTGGCTTGTCATCGGGGTTGTGCATAATGAGAGCATTCTTGTGTGACGAAAATGAAACATGACTAAACTATATGAGTTTGTAGGGATGAACTTTCTTTGGCCATGTTATTTTGAGAAGACATAATTGCTTAGTTAGTATGCTTGAAGTATTATCATTTTTATGTCAATATGAACTTTTGTCTTGAATCTTTCGGGTCTGAATATTCATACCACAATTAAGAAGAATTACATTAAAATTATGCCAAGTAGCACTCCGCATCAAAAATTCTGTTTTTATCATTTACCTACTCAAGGACGAGCAGGAATTAAGCTTGGGGATGCTTGATACGTCTCCAACGTATCTATAATTTTTGATCGCTCCATTCTATATTATCTACTGTTTTGGACTATATTGGGCTTTATTTTCCACTTTTATATTATTTTTTGGACTAACCTATTAACTGGAGGCCCAACCCAGAATTGCTGTTTTTTGCCTGTTTTAGGGTTTCGAAGAAAAGGAATGAAACCTTCGGGAATGTGATTTTATCATCAGATAAGACCGAGGAGACTTGGACCCTCTGTTAAGAAAGCCACGTGGCGGTCACGAGGGTGGAGGGTGCGCCCCCCTTAGGGCGCGCCCCCTGCCTCGTGGGCCCCTCAAAGCTCCACCGACGTACTTCTTCCTCCTATATATATATCCACGTACCCCCAAACGATCAGAACAGGAGCCAAAAACCTAATTCCACCGCCGCAACTTTCTGTATCCACGAGATCCCATCTTGGGGCCTGTTTCGGAGCTCTACCGGAGGAGGCATCGATCACGGAGGGCTTCTACATCTTCATCCAAGCCTCTCCGATGAAGTGTGAGTAGTTTACTTCAGACCTACGGGTCCATAGCTAGTAGCTAGATGGCTTCTTCTCTCTTTTTGGATCTCAATACAATGTTCTCCCCCTCTCTTGTGGAGATCTATTCGATGTAATCTTCTTTTTGCGGCGTGTTTGTTGAGACCAATGAATTGTGGGTTTATGATCAAGTATATCCATGAATAATATTTGAATCTTCTCTAAATTCTTTTATGTATGATTGGTTATCTTTGCAAGTCTCTTCGAATTATTAGTTTGGTTTGGCCTACTAGCTGGTTGTTCTTGCCATGGGAGAAGTGCTTAGCTTTGGGTTCGATCTTCTGCTGTCCTTTCCCAGTGACAGAAGGGGCAGCAAGGCACGTATTGTATCGTTGCCATCGAGGGTAACAAGATGGTTTTTTTTATCATATTGCATGAAACTATCCCTCTACATCATGTCATCTTGCATAAGGCGTTACTCTGTTTTTAACTTAATACTCTAGATGCATGCTGGATAGCGGTCGATGAGTGGAGTAATAGTAGTAGATGCAGAATCATTTCGGTCTACTTGTCTCGGACGTGATTCCTATATACATGATCATACCTAGATATTCTCATAACTATGCTCAACTCTGTCAATTGCTCAACAGTAATTTGTTCACCCACCGTAGAATACTTATGCTCTTGAGAGAAGCCACTAGTGAAACCTATGGCCCCCGGGTCTCTTTATCATCATATCAATCTCCATCTCTTTATTATTGCTTTGCTTTTACTTTTTACTTTGCATCTCTATACCAAAAGTACCAAAAATATTATTTATCATCTCTATCAGATCTCACTTTCGTAAGTGACCGTGAAGGGATTGACAACCCCTAAGCGCGTTGGTTGCATTGATCTATTGTTTTTGTGTAGGTACGAGGGACTCGAGCTTAGCCTCCTACTGGATTGATACCTTGGTTCTAAAAAACTGAGGGAAATACTTACGCTACTTTGCTGCATCATCCCTTCCTCTTCGGGGAAATCCAACGCAGTGCTCAATAGGTAGCACAGTTCAGCCGCAGTGGTTCTCGACCCAATAATTGATGGATTCCACCTCACACAAGTCCTCATGGACGGTGGCAGCACCCTCAACCTGCTCTATCAGGATAGAATGCGCAAAATGGGCATCGATCCATCAAGGATCAAGCCAACCAAAACTACCTTTAAAGGAGTTATACCAGGTGTAGAGGCCCATTGCACGGGCTCACTCACATTGGAGGCTGTCTTCGGATCTCCGGACAACTTCTGAAGCGAAGAGTTAATCTTTGATATCGTCCCCTTCCGCAGCGGCTATCACGCCCATTGCTCAAATGAACCGCGTTTGCTGGATTCAAGGTCATGCCGCACTATGCTTATCTCAAGCTCAAGATTCTCGGACCACATGGTGTCATAACAGTCAATGGAAACACGGAGCGCTCCCTCCGTACCGAGGAACACACCGTGGCCCTGTCGGCAGAAGTACAGAGCGGCCTTTTAAGGCAGAACTTTAATTCAGCGGCCAAGCTCCCGGACACTGTCAAACGAGCCCGGACTACTCCGCAGGATGACAGTCCGGCCTGTCAGGAGTTAGACTAGCAATTCGACCTCCTCTCAGTCTCGACCAAGTGGCGGCATATGTACTGCGCGTACATAACTATGCACTAAAAATACCATGGGCGGAGACGGAGGCATAATCAGACTGTGGTCAACAATAAGGCTCGACCTTCCTGGGACACACATACTTTTAATTTATTTTTATCCTTTTTACGTTTCTTTTCCACGGGCCCCTCTCGACGGCATGATAATCGGTCCTTTTGAAGGACGGATATACCAAGGTGGCAAGTAGCACAGACGTGTGGGAGAATCTCTAGATGTTCTTCTTGACGATCATTCTACCTGTTTTCAGGACCCGTACGCAACTCCCCCTTGGTCTTGGCATGTTAAATAGCCACTGTTGCTTATCGCACTATTTTTACAAATACACTTTGACGTGATAATCAAAACAATAATGGAAACAGTTTGCGGCCCAACTTATGCGGCACTAGCTTACTACTTCATTTTATTTCGCTATTCTTAGCGATTGCATCCATACACTTTGGTACGCTGTAGTTCGCCAGGGGCTTTATTGCGCTCCATACTACGGCAACAAGTCCGAACACTTCTATACTATAGTTCGGCCACCAAATTTAGCATTATATGAATCAGCTCCGAATCATGTCTTTGGTCAATAGTTGGGTTACCCTGCTCCTATGCTTACTATCTTATGTTCCGCTCTATCGGCTAGGGTAGTAAATGGAGAACTACTGTGATTGTGTCCTGGTTTATCTGTGTCAGAGTAATGGGCCACGGGTAGGCTAACCCGAGCCCCAAAACCTTTCAAGACATCGGGGCAGGCTGCGCCCCTCAAGACCCCAGGACGAAGAGCCGCCTTCTGAGAAGTCGGCGGCAAGACAGCCAACTGCTCACTCGCGGCCGAGTCCCGTTGACGACTTCAGGATAAGCCGACTCCTGACTGGCGACTTCCAGGGAAGCTGGCTTTGGGGAGTCGGCCCGTGACTCCAACAAACCCCATGCCCTCATCAAGAGGGACAGGACGGGAAGTGGCTACAGTCAAGCCCACTCCCACCCCTTACCAGGAGCAGGCATGGCTACAGCACGCCGTACCCGGGAAGATCTCCATGCGGCGTGGCACTGTTGTCGTGCCGGCCCTGACATCAGCACCAAAGGACCGAATCCTGTGCCCACGACGGCTTGTCTGTACGACCCTGGGGCGGCGGGTCCCACCAGCCAGTGGGACCCCAGGAGACGGCAAGTGCACCCCAGTCGGACCCGTTGGGAGTCGACCCCCGAGAGTCGGCCAGATCCTCCCCCGGGCCCGCGCGCCATTAATCAAATGTGACGGAGAGAGGCAATAGTGATTGCCCGCCAGGCGGCGGGGCTGTTTCCACGACTCCATGACCAAGCACGCGTCATTAGAAGCACGACTACAGTAACCAGCAGCCGGCAAGACACGCCCGCGGCGGACGCGGCCTGTCGGCTCCGTACCTAGCCAGTCGGCGGGCCCCAGCAGTCGGCGGAGAAGACGGAGGTCGGAGACACTGATGGCTGGGCCCGCGTCCAGTCAGATTACCATTGTACCCCTAGGAGGTAGGCCTATATAAAACCCCCAGGGCACCCATGCAAAGGGTTGGAATCCATTAGCCCTAGACCAGATCATATAGGAAGGAGAGAGCTAGCCTTGCCCTCTCCTACCTCCAGAAAATAGCTCAAGGAGCAATTGTGTAAACATTTTGCCATAGTGATCATGCGGAGACCCCGCAGAGCAGCAGTAGGGGTATTATATCCCCGGAGAGCCCTGAAGCTGGGTAAGATTCGTCGGCATGCATGTCTACGCCTCATCCCGTTTCCAGGCACCGGCGACGTTCTACTCGCCCCCACCATGATAAGCCATCCTTTGGCATATGTCGCACCCAACCCCCGACATTTGGCGCCCACCGTGGGGCCTGGTGCACCGTCGTCCGGAGACCTGTTCTGGACGGGAACCCTTTTCCTCCCTGGCGAGTGCAGCCAGCCAGGCACGCCAGACGGAGTTTGCGTCGACGCGCTGCACAGCGTTGAGATCACCTGCGCTGCTAGCCGCCTTGCTGAACTTGTTGGCGAGGTTCGCATCACCGACGAACCTGCATCCGACGCAGGCACGGGCGGCCCCGAGAGCCTCCTCGCGGGCCTCCTCGATCAACTCCACGTCGCCGGCGAGCTTGCCATGGACTTGGAGTCTGTAGGCTCCACCGACCAGATGTTGGTCGACTCCGACACAGCGTCGCTCGACGCGTTCCCCACTAATGTGGTGGTCTATGACGAGCCCCTCCCTCGTGCGGAGAGCGACGGAAGCACCGTCACCGAGGTGCTCGTCATTAGTCATGACGAGCCCTCCGCTGGAGGAGCGCATGACCCGCTTGGCGCGGCGCTGCAAAACCTGACTGCGCCCATTCCGGAAGACGCTGACGCAGAGACATTGGAGGTGCACCGCCTTCAGTTGGTCGAAGGTGCGAAGAAGCTGGCTAGCATGAGACGCTTGTCAGAAGCCTACCAGCGAGAGATGGATCACGCTGTTGGCGGCTCGCCAGCCCCAGCTGGGCCCAGCCGCCTTGGCACGGTCCAGCAGCGCGGCGTAGCCATCACCAACCTATTCAGGGCAAGACACCCTGTGTACGCAACACCTGTGGGGAACATTCGAGCCGCCCAGGCGGCAGCGGACGAGTTGGAAAATTTTAAGGGCGAAGAGCGCCGCCTGATGGTGGAGCGAGTCCAGCGGCTCCTCGATGCGGCTGCCGCGCAGAACGAGGCCTGCTGCCGCTCAGAGGCGCCGCAGCGGCAAAACGATGACCTTCGCCGAGACCAAGGCGCGATGTCTCGAACGCCGACTGGCGGCGCCCGAGGAAGAAAAGACCAGGATCCGACTGTCAGCCACAGTCAGACTCACATCACCATAGAGCGCGACCGAGACGGCCGCCCGAGAGCAGTCGAACGACGGGACGACTGTCCGCCTCCTCCTCACAGGGAAAGGCGAGTCTCCCCGCCGCCTGTTGATCATCCGACTCTTGGCGACCGCCTTGGCCGCCGAGAGGGAGTCGGGGAAAATGATGCCCGCCACCGGATCGACCGGCTTCACTGATCCCTGGCGCTGGAAGAAGAAGACGAGTTGGGTCCGCCTTGTTTTGGGCCCCGCATTCGAGACGAGCCCTTTCCCAAAGGGTTCACGCTCCTAAGAGACACGCCCAAGTACACCGGCTCCGTGAAGCCAAAAGACTGGCTAGTCGACTACTCCACGGCTATCAGCATAGCGAACGGCAACAAGCGTGTCGCCGTAAAGTACTTTCCGCTCATGCTCCAGGGTACGGCCCGGACATGGCTGAACAGCCTGAAGCCCCGCAGCATCAACAGGTGGGTCGACTTCACTGAAGCATTCATTCGCAACTTCACCAGCACGTATAAGCGTCCTCCCAAGCCTCGTCAGCTCTCCTTGTGCGTGCAAGGTCCCGACGAGTCGACTCGCGACTACCTCACGCGTTGGGCCGAGCTTCGGAACTCATGCGAGGGCGTGCACAAGGTGCAGTCTATCGAGTACTTCACCGCTGGGTGCAGAGAAGGCACCCTCCTCAAGCACAAGCTCATCTGCGATGAGCCAGAAACCCTCGATGAGGTGCTGATCGTAGCGGACAAGTATGCCACGGCCGACACCTCCATGAAGGCGGAGATTCAAGTTAGCGCAACTAGCAAAGTGGCCCCTCAGGCTCCAAAAACTCCAACAGGAGACGCCAGTCGGCAGCAACAGCAGAACGACCACAAGCGCAGGGCCTCGCAGCCGGCAAGTGGCGACAGTTGAAGACCAGCAGCCGGACGGGCAGCCTCTGCCCAAGCGACAGAAAGGCGGCAAGCCCAACTGGTTGCCGGCTTTCTCCTACGAGCAGACTCTGGATGGACCTTGCAAATTCCATAGCGGCGCGAAGTCGTCGAATCACACCACCCGAAAGTGCCACTGGCTCACCAGGATCGCCAAGGGAGACGACCTCCGACCTCCCCCGCCTGATGGGCAGCCGCCTCCGCCCTAGCAGCCAGCAGTCAGGCCAGTCGGCGCAGTACAAGACGAATACCCCAAAGAACACGGAGCCTACGTGGTGTTTACCAGTATGGCTGATGATCGACGCAGCAGGCGGCTGCAGCGACAAGAGGTGAATGCAGTAGCATCAGAGACGCCAGAGTTCATGCACTAGTCCGAAAAGCCTATCAGCTGGAGCAGGGCTGATCATCCAGAAGTGATGCCGAGTCCGGGCTCTTATGCCTTGGTCTTGGATGCCACCTTTGCCACAGATAGACGAGCTGCTCATTTCTCACGGGACGTGATAGACGGAGGCAGCAGCATTAACATCCTATACAAGGACACCATGAAGAAATTAGGAATCAAGCAAAGACAGCTTCAGAACAGCCGGACTGTGTTCCACGGCATTGTTCCTGGGCTTTCCTGCTCGCCAATCGGCAAGATCCTGATGGATGTCCTCTTCGGAGACAAAGATCACTTCCGCCGAGAGTCAGTTTGGTTTGAGGTGGTGGACCTTGAGAGCCCATACCATGCACTACTGGGCCGACCTGCCTTGGCCAAGTTCATGGCGGTCCCCCACTACGCCTACCTCAAAATGAAGATGCCCAGCTCCAGGGGAATTCTAATTGTAGCCGGCGACTACCGGAAGTCGTCTGCCTGTGTGACTGAGAGCAGTCGGCTAGCCGAGTCCCTGGTAATCGCAGCCGAGAAGCGGCTCCTGGAACGGGTTGTGGCAATGGCCGGCAAGCAGCCAAAGGTGTCGCCCAACCCAAAGGAGTCGGAAGCTGAGGGTTCGTTCAAGCCGGCCAAGGAGACAAAGAAGATACCCTTGGATCCGGAGCATCCAGAGAGGTATGCTGTCGTAGGCGCAAACCTCGACAACAAATAGGAAGGCGAGCTCGTCGATTTCCTCCGTGAGAATCGGGACATCTTCGCATGGTCCCCCAAAGACATGCCAGGTGTACCGACGGAATTTGCCGAGCACAAGCTTCATGTCCGATCTGATGCAAAGTTGGTCAGGCAGCCCCTGCGCCGCCTATCAGAAGAGAAGAGAAGAGTTGTCGGAGAAGAAATAGCCCGGCTCCTAGCGGCCGGCTTCATTATGGAAGTATTCTTTCCAAAGTGGCTAGCCAATCCGGTTGTGGTACTGAAGAAGAACAAGCAGTGGCGAATGTGTATTGACTACATGAGCCTCAACAAGGCCTGCCCCAAGGACCCGTTTGCTTTGCCAAGAATTGATCAGGTGATAGACTCCACAGCCGGATGCGAGCTGTTGAGCTTTTTGGATGCATATTCGGGATATCACCAGATCAAGCTAAACCCGGCTGACAGACTGAAGACCGCCTTCATCACGCCGTTTGTAGCCTTCTGCTACCTCACCATGATGTTCGGCTTGAGGAATGCCGGCGCCACCTTTCAGCATTGCATGCAGAAGTGCCTCCTCAAGCAACTCGGGAGAAACGCCCACGTCTACGTGGACGATGTGGTGGTGAAGAATGAAAAGCGCGGAACACTGCTGGAAGACCTCAAGGAGACCTTTGAGAACATGCGCCGGTTCCAGATCAAGCTCAACCCTGAGAAGTGCGTCTTCGGAGTACCAGCCGGCCAACTCCTTGGCTTCCTGGTCTCTGAATGCGGCATAGAGTGCAACCCCATGAAGATCAAGGCCATTGAGAGGATGGAGGTACCCAGCCGACTCCTGGACTTGCAAAAGTTCACCGGCTGCTTGGCGTCCATCAGCCGTTTCATCAGTTGGTCGGGCGAGAAAGCTCTCCCCTTATACCAGCTCATGAACAAGACCACTTTTTTCGAGTGGAACCACAAGGCGGACGAAGCTTTTCTCTAGTTGAAGAAGATGCTGACTACTCCACCCGTTCTGGCGGCTCCGACTCCTAAGGAACCTATGCTCCTGTACATCGCCGCCACTAGCTAGGTAGTCAGCACAGTCATGGTAGTGGAACGCAAGGAGGAAGGCAAGGCATTACCTGTCCAGAGACCGGTACATTACCTGAGCAAAGTACTGTCGGCCTCCAAGCAGAACTATCCCCACTACCAGAAGATGTGCTATGGCGTGCACTTCACCGCCAAGAAACCGAAGCCTTACTTTCAGGAGCACCCAATCACTGTGGTCTGCACGGCCCCACTTGCCGAGATCATCGGAAGCCGAGATGCTTCTGGCCTAGTGGCCAAGTGGGCCATAGAGCTGGCTCCCTACACCATCCACTACCAGTCCCGCACCGCCATCAAGTCACAAGCACTGGCCGACTTTCTCGTCGATTGGGATGAAACCCAGTACCTACCTCCAGTGCCCCACTCCACCCATTGGCGGATGCATTTCGATGGCTCCAAGATGCGCACCGGCTTGGGAGCCGGCATCGTCCTCACTTCCCCTAAGGGCGACAAGCTCAAATACGCACTGCAAATCCATTTCGCCGCCTCCAACAACGTCGCCATGTACGAGGCGCTCATTCACGGGCTCCGGCTTGCCAAAGAACTTGGCATTCGCCGGATCCTGTGTTTTGGCGACTCGGACTTAGTGGTCCAACAGTCATCTGGCGACTGGGACGCCAAAGATGCAAACATGGCGAGTTACCGTTTCCTCATGCAGCAACTCAGTGGATATTTCGAGGGGTGCGAGTTCCTCCATGTGCCAAGAAACGACAACGACCAAGCAGATGCCTTGGCACGAATCGGCTCTACCCGCCAAGCAATACCATCCGGCGTCGCCCTTCAGCGCCTCCTCAAGCCGTCTATCAAGCCCTCACCAGAATCAGACTCCATCTTCGTGCTGGCTCCTCCCGAAGAAGTCGGATCCGACTCCAGAGCCCCAGCAGACAGTATGAAGATTTTGGCAGATGGCTCCAAAGGCGTCGCAGCCGAAGCCGGCCCAGGGACTGCAGTACCCGGCCCGGGGACTGCGGCGGCGGTCTCGAAGACTCCAGAACTCGGCCCAAGAGCCGCGCTAGTCGGCCTGGGGACTTCATTAACCCAGCAAGCGGTTGTTGACTCCAACCTGCCGCCTCCCGGCCCAGCCGCCCTTGTCCAAGTCGCAGTTCCGGCAATCGAAGAAATAGCATCACCCTCATGGGCCCAGCCCGTCCTCAAATTCCTGGTGAGCAAAGAGCTGCCGACTGATGAAACCTCAGCTCGGCAAGTACAACGTCGGGCGGCAGCCTACACCATAGTCAACAGAGAGCTGGTCAGGCACAACATCACTGGTGTCTACCAGCGCTGCGTAGAGCCAGAGCAAGGCCAAGCAATTCTCAAAGACATCCATCAAGGCGAGTGCGGCCACCATGCGGCTTCAAGAGCACTTGTTGCCAAAGCCTTTCGACACTGTTTCTTCTGGCCGACTGCCTTAGAAGAGGCCAAGGAATTGGTCCAAAAATGCAAAGGGTGCCAGAAGTTCAGCTCCAAGCCGCACTAGCGGGCTTCTGCACTCAAGACCATCCCCATTGTCTGGCCTTTCGCAGTTTGGGGCCTAGACATGTTGGGACCATTCAAGATGACACGAGGTGGCTTAACTCACTTACTTGTCGCAATGGAGAAGTTCACCAAGTGGATAGAAGCAAAGCCATTCAAGAAACTGAATGGTCCGACTGCCGTGACTTTCATCTCCGATATCACAATTCGGTACGACATACCACACAGCATCATCACCGACAACGGCACAAATTTTGCCAAAGGCGCCTTGGCCCATTTTTGTGCAACACAGGGCATTCGACTGGACCTAGCGTCCGTCGCCCATCCACAGTCAAACGGCCAGGAGGAGCGAGCAAACGGCCTCATCCTGTCCGGCATCAAGCCCCAACTGGTCGAGCCTCTGGAGCGCTCGGCTAGCTGCTGGCTCGATGAGTTGCCAGCCGTCCTCTGGAGTCTGCGCACGACTCCAAACAAGTCAACCGGCTTCACGCCTTTTGTTCCTCGTCTACGGTGCCGAAGCCGTCATCCCAACGGACATAGAGTTCGACTCCCCGTGAGTCACCATGTACACCGAGGAGGAAGCAGAAGAAGCACATCAAGACGGTGTTGACCTGCTGGAAGAGGGCCGGCTATTGGCACTCAGCCGGTCCAGCATCTACCAGCAGAGCCTGCACCGATACTACAACAGGAAGGTCAAGCCGAGATCTTTCCAAGAGGGCGACCTAGTGCTCCGACTGATCCAGCGAACAGCCGGCCAGCACAAGCTGTCGGCACCTTGGGAAGGCCCTTTCATCATCAGCAAAGTGCTGGGCAACGACTCCTACTACCTGATTGATGCTCAGAAGCCCCGAGCACGCAAGAGGGACGACTCCGGCAAAGAGACGGAGCGGCCATGGAATGCAAATCTCCTCCGAAGATTTTACAATTAATGCAGTATGTACCATGCTACCCTTTGTATTAAAGTACCAAGACTTCGGGGCCCCCCGAGACGAGCTCGGGGACTACCCTCTTTTGTCTATATGATAAAAGTTATGCCTACGAGTGTATTACTCTTTGTTATGCCGCTTGGCACCGGGCTCGACAGGTCGGCCCGGGGACTTGCCGCCTTGCACTATGAAATGCTTCCTGTAGCCGGAAAAGTAGTGTGTGACGCCTAAGCCGTCTCCTGTCAGAAGTCGCAGCTCGCAGAGTGACTGTACGGCGGGCAGGGGTAAGGTAGAATGGGCGTTCGCATGAAAAATGGCTAAGGACTCAAAGCATAAAAAATAGCTTAAGCCGGCTTCTAGCCTTCCTTTTACAAACCGACTATTAAGCAGTCGGCTCATCGCTTTCTATTCAAATTGCTAAAAAAAACTCTAAAACGGCTAAGTACTTGCCTTCCCAAAAGTAGCCAAGCATTTGACCCAACGGCGGTATGTAGAGCGGCTGTCCGCCCGGCAAGACAGGCAACTAAGGGAAAGCGGCAAAGGAAAAAAGCCAAAAGAGCAATGAGCGAGAAAAGATAGAACTCGGATAAATATTTACATAGCATAGGCCCTTGGCCGAATCTTCGAGCAGAAGTTTAAAATACACCCAGTGGGTGGAATTGTGCGAATTAACAAGTTCTTCAAGATTACTAAAGCAGATAAAATAAAGATAAGGTGGCATCCTAAGATGCAGCAGACGGATTCGGAGGGTCAGAGGAGGTGGCAGCGTCAGGCGTTGGGGCGGCCGGCTGGGCAGTCTCGGCTTGATCGCCTCCGGCGGCAGTCGGCTCGGTCGCACGCGGCTCGTTGCTGGAGGCGCGGTCGAGCTGAGGCTGGCCGTCCGCTCCGTCTTCTGGTGCTTCCGTCTCGCCTCCGTCCTCCGCCTCGCCTTCCTCCTCGACACTGGAGCCGATCAGCTCCACCGAGTCCTCGCCGTAGTCTGGGTTCATCCCAAACCACTTCGGCGGTGCCTCCTCGCCGTCTTCAGACCGCTCGGGGACGAAGACGCTGTTATCGGTGTACTCGGTGATCGCTGCGGCATGCTTGATGAGGGCGTCTTCCGCGGCTGCCAGCTCCGGCTGGGCCTCTGACCGGAGTGTGGCCAGCCAGTCTAGATCCAGCCCCGGATACCACGCCTTGACGAACTCCAAGGCCCGGCGCGCTCCAGCTCAGGCCGAGGAACCCTTCCAGGCCTCAAGACGACCAGCCGCGACCTCAAGCCAGTCGACAGTCAGGCTGGGGGTGCGCGGAGCCTGCATGTCCAGCCACAGGGCTGCAATCGCCTGAGCGCCGACACGTTGACACCGGCGCACCATCCGGTGAGTCAGCCGAAGGCGAGCCTCGATGCTCAGGATATGCTCATCAAGGGTTCAGGGGGCGTTGGCGGCGATCTCTGCACCTTCCGCCCTCCGACCTTCGCGGTCAGGCTCGATGTCTTGGATGGCGGCCTGCGAGTGCCCAGGGAAGAAGTCTGCCAAGACGGAAGAAACAAGTCAAAAACTGGGAGTCGGCATGATTTATAATTGGCAGCTAGAAGAAAGAAAGTAAAGAAGCTCACCATCAACGATGTCTTCAATCTCATGGAAGCCGGAGGCCAGCATCGCCTCTCTGTCAGTCCAGGAGGAGCGCTCGCTCGCGAACTTGGCCAGGAGGGTGGTTTCCGCCTCTTCTGCCTCCTTCTGCGTCTTCGAAAGCAGCTCCTTCTGCTCTGCCAATTGAGTGGCCAGCAGATCGCGCTCTATGGCGAGCTTGCTGCACTCCTCCCCCTAGGCGCGCAAAGCGGAGTTGGCTTCGCTCAGCTGCTGTTGAAGAACAGTGTTGGCTTCTGAAGAGAAGGAAGAAAGAAGGTATTAAGTCATTAGTAAAGAAGGTCACCGGGGAGATCCGGCCCGACAGCTCAGCAGTCGGCCCGAATCTCGGGGACTACAGCCCGCGGGTGCGCCAGCGCGCCCCCGTGAAGAAGAAAAAGAACTTACTCCGGCTCTCCGACAAGTCGGCGGTCCGCTTTCCCAGCTCTTCAACGTTGCAGTTGAAGGCGGTGACACGGAGGTTGTGGTACTCCTGCAACAAGTATTTCAGACAAAAGTTAGTACCCAAGAACTCACCAATTGGAGTTCCGGGCCGCCTGCTCAGCAGCCGACCCGAAACTTAGGGACTACACCCAGTGGGTGCGCTGGCGCGCCCCCACAGAGAGGAACAAAAACAAGGAAAAAAGAGGACCAAAGAGAAGCATACCCGGACGGCTGCTCGCGACGCCAGGTACGCCTTGGTGCAATTCTGGATCGCGTCGCCCTCAGCTCGCAGCTTTGTTTGGACGTCCAGAAGCGCCTGGTTCAGCGGCCCTGTGCCGCCTCCTCACACCCACCCAATGGGCGCGGCGCTCGTCGCTTCGGCGTCTGGGATCGCCGAGCTGGCGGTGCCGGTCTCCAGGGGGCGTGGCGCCGAAGTCGCCTTCCCAAGACGGCGGCGCGTTGGCGAGCCGACTTGAAGAAGTAGCCTCGCCACGGCCTCGTCTTTGGTCGGCGGCACCGGTGGGACTGCCGGCTGTTCGCCTTGCGCGCTCCCAGACGGCGGCGGTGCGCTCCCAAACGGCGGCGGAGGTGGTGGCGGAACGATCACGTCCGGTGTGGAGGAGTCGCCGCCTTCCCTCTCCAGGACGGGGTTCTCGCCGCCGGCTTCCCCAGTCTGCCCCGTGAACTCCGGAGGCGGCGGCGCAGAGTTCAGCGGGGTGACGAACATCGGCGATTGGGGTGCGCGGCCTCCTCAGCCTGCCGCTTCGCCGCGGCAGCGGCTTCGGCCTCGGCCAGCTTCTTCTTGGTGGAGGCCTCCGCCTTGTCGGCCTCCACCTTCTCCAGGCGGGCGGCCTCTTCCTCGTTGTGCTTCTCCTGCGCATTCTGCTCCATCGCCTCCTGAAGGTCGGCGACGGGGTCAATCCGCCGAGTGGAGGCAGACATCTCCCCTGACCCCATGACGGAGGCGGCGGCGACCCTCTCAAGAGTGAGGGGAGCCCTGAAGCAGGGGAAGCAAGTAAAAGACTCAGACAAAGCTATAGAGAAAGAATAAAGCGTCAAGACGGAATACTCATGCGGAGACCAGCGGCGGCTTCTTCACTTCCTTACGGAAGCGGATGGCATTCGTAGCCGCCTCGTCCCGCCGGGTCGCCGCAGCCGAATTCTTGGGCTTCTTCGGCCAACTACCGAACAAAGTCGGCACGGCCCGGCGCTTCTTCCCGCCGCCCGGAGCACCCGGCGCGGCAGAAGAGCCCGCACCAGGATGGCTGGCTCCTGGCCGGGGCCGGGGGGCGACCTCCTCATCATCGTCAGGCCAGTCCTCTAGACTGGCCCCGAGCCGTGGGCCACCTCCTCCCCCGGCGTCGTCTTCCAAAGCCGCCGCCCCCAGATCGAGGTTGTCGACGTCGCTCTCCGCCCGGTCGGCAAGGAACTCACGGGCCGGCCCCGAGGTGCCGGCTGGTGGATGGAGGAGGGGATTCTGACCAAGGACGACTGGTCAGGTCACACAAAACAGACTCGGCAAGAAAGAAGACAACTCAAAGAAAGAAAGAAAGGGCAACTCACTATAGGTGGGGGGTTGGCGCGGGAGTACGGCTCCTTGCCGAACCGCCAGTCCTCAAGCAGCTTGCTGTCCGAGAGGTAGTTCACCATGTAGGCCACCTCCTCGTGAGGCATGTCCTTGGTGCACATTCGACTCGGATCACGGTGCCCGCTCATTTGGCATATCATGTGGGGGCGGCCTTGGAGCGGGAAAACTCGGCGCGCCACGAAGGAGGCCACCAGGTCCGGACCAGTCAGGCCCTCCGACTGCGTCAGCACTCGGAGTCGGGTGACGGCGCCGGCTCCTGCAGGCGTCAGCGACTTGGCCCGGTACGACCAGTTGGGCAGTCTCCCAGCCGGCGGGCCGGCTTCGAAAGCCGGCAGGTTGACCCAATCGCCCCTCGCAAAGACGCTCTTGACAGAGAAATACGAGCGCTACCACATCTTCACCGACTTTATCAGCTTGATGGTGGGGAAGGGGTTGTCGACCCCCAATCTCCGCACGGCGATGAAAGCGCCGCATTGTGACGGCACGCCTGCAGCCTGGGTGCCGAGCTTGGAGTAGAAGAACTCCCCCCAGAGCTCGAGGGTGGGGAGGACTCTGAGGAAGCCTTCGCACAAGGCCACGAAGGCGGACAATAGCACCACCGTGTTGGGCGTGAGGTGGTGCGGCTGGAGGCCATAGAACTCCAGAAAAGAGTGGAAGAAGCTGCTCGCCGGCAGCCCCAATCCGCGCAGGCAGTGCGAGCGGAAGATGACCCGCTCGCCCTCCTCCGACGCAGGGGAAATCTCCCCCTTCGGCGCAAGACGCACCCGCACGTCATCTTTGTCGGGGAGACGACGAGTCTTGCGGAGGAACTCGATGTGGTCATCATCCACTTCTGAGCCGTCCCAGGTGCCGGAATGCACCGAGGGAGGCGCGGCGGCAGAAGATGAATCCATCACGAGCTGATCGTCGCGGCGTTCGGCAAAGCTTGGGCGCGCGGCGGAGCAAGGAAGACTGACTGTCATGATGCGGCGTGAGCCGGTCAGCTCTTCGGAGGTTAAAATCTCTTGCGATTTTTTCCCGCATTATGCGATGGATTGGCCTTCACCCGATCAGGTGTCTACAACACCCTAGTCCGGACTAACGAATACAAGGGGCTGCGCCTACATTTTTATTGTCAAACTCCTATGGCTAAGTGAGGGTGATAAAGCCACATAGTCCGATTTGCATGGTTCATTGTGCTAAACACCTCCTTCAAGGACTAAATTCTTGGATCGAGAGTGTTTAGATTCCATCCCGAACACCCCCGTACTACCTACGTGGGGGCTGAAGCCGACGACTGGCCAACTCTCAGATTTAATGAAAATGGTCGCACAGGAGGAAATTTTTTAAATAAGAATTATATTACATAACGGCTTTGTTTCATCATACAAGACAAGATAACATGAATGTATTCATTCGAAGATAATGTCTTTTGAATACTAGCCCTCTATAATGTGGGACCCTAGAGGATAATGTCAAAATATCGCTCTGGCGTGTGGTGCTCCTTGCCAGCGGGCAGTCCCTCGATCGCGAGCTTGACAATTTCCATCTTTGCCCACTGCACCTTGACACGGGTGAAGGCCATCCGTGCACCCTCGATGAAGACTGACCTCTTGATGACGTCAAGACGGGGGCAGGGATTGACCAGCCTCTTCACGAGCCCGAAGTAGCTGCTAGGTATGACTTCGGCAGGCCATAGCCAGATTATTAAATCCTTCATGTCTAGTTTGGCCACCCTATGCAGTTCGACCAGCTATTTTAGCTGATTGCGAAAGGGCACCGGATGTTCTGGTGGAAGGTACTGCAACCAAAACAACTTCTTCGTTGAGCCCCCCTCTTCGGCTCGGACGAACTCCGCAGCATCGGCAACACTGCGCGGAAGATCCACGAACGCCCCTGGAGAACTCCAAATCCGGGTCAGTAAGAGATACCTCTTCCTCACATATTTTCTCTGCATAATGAAGGCCTTACCCGCCGCGATTTTTCTGGCCTCTTAGATCTCCTGGAGGGCGCCCCACCCGGGCATCTTGTGCGCTTTGGCGGGCCTTGGCGAGTTTGGACTCTTGATCCGTAACGTGGCGCTCCAAGGACTCGTATTTCTTCACGGCATCCTGGAGCTCCTGCTAAACCTCACCGACCCTGGCTCATGCTTTTCACAGGCGGCTTGTTCCTTCGCTGCTCTCTCCTTGGCCTCGGCCAGTGCCTTCTTGAGGGCCTCCACCTTGGTCGCTGCTCCTAACAAATATCACGGCACTATGGTTAGCAAAAATCATTCATCCTTTCCGGATATACAAATGGTCATTGCATACCTAGCTTGTCTTCGAGCTGCTTTTTTACACGGCCGAGCTCTTCCTCGGCCTGCTCTAGATTCTGCTTTAGTCTGGAGACCTCAGGAGCATGAGAGGTCGTAGCCAGCAACGACGCCTGCTTCTTCACATAAGACATATTTGGTTAGTCTCCTATGAAAATTACTTGATCCTTTGTCCGGCTTTTCTTTCCGAACAACGGACAAAGTATCAGGGCTACTATCTATACTATGACATTCTTTTTATACAGTTGTGTCGCTTACCTCAAAGCCTGTTAGAAGGCTTGTGTAGGCTTCGGTTAGTCCGCTCTTTGCGAACTGAACCCTCTCAATCACCGTACCCATGAGGGTATGGTGTTCCTTAACAATGGAAGCACTTCGTAGAGCTTCCAGTAGAGTATCTGGTTCCTCTGGATAGACAAAGGTCACCGGTGGAATTGGTGCACCTCCTTCTTTCGAAGAAGGCTGCTTTCTGGATTCCGGAGCCGTATAGGTCTCCGGGATCATATTCGGCTGGGGGCCGAATTGGATATGGCCCCTATCGCCAGTCTCCATGGAGATCTGCTCCTCCATGTGTCCGGCGGCCGAGGTGTCATCCTCTGGCGCCACAGTGATGGCCTCTTTTGCCTCACCCTGAGCCGGAAGGGTCCTTCGGGATAGCACTTCAGTGTCCTCCGTAGTCTTGGGAGAGGAGGCCACCGGAAGGGACCCACTGTCCATCACCTTCGGATCCAGCGAATTTCCCGAAGATGAGGATCGCTCGAGGTCAGAACGAGCTGGACTTCAAGTGCATGATTTAACATGTTAAAATTATGAAGTAAAGAAGCTGGATATTTGTGCGCGTCTTTGAGTACTTATGATTCGGCCAGGGGCTTATCCCTGGGGCGCCACTCGGAGCCGCTATCAATCTCCCATGTGGAGTTGTCCGCGGCGGAGGCCTTCCCCTTCTTGGACGCTTCTGCCTCCAGATGCATGGAGGCCGCCCTTTTCTTCCCTCCCCCCTCCGAGGGAGAATCACTTTCCTCCTCCTCATCATCATCATTGGTGTGGGAGGAGTGGGTCTCACCGTCTTCGGATGTGCGACGGAAACCACTCCTGGTCTCCTTGGCCTTCTTCTTGGCCTTCTTCTCCGGTGCTTGGTAGGGCGCCGGAACCATCATCTTCGTCGAAAGAGGGATTGTTTGGTCTTTGGGCAGCGGAGCCGGACACGGGATCCGCTCCGCCTTCTTTGTCCAGCCCTGAAGGAATGAATGGGGAAGCTCAGACGTCTTCCTTGAACATGCAAGTAAAGGATATGCCTTGAAATATGGAAAACTTACCGCACTGGCGGGATGGGCCAGATCATGCCCGTGGTCCTCGGTCGTCGCCGGCCACGTCTCGTTGGCCTTGAAGAGCACCTTCCATATGTCTTTGTGCGTAGTGCCGAAGAACTTTTGCAAGGTCTGGTGCTTGGCCGGATCGAACTCCCACAAATGGCAAGTTCTTCTTTGGCACGGAAGGATCCGGCGAGCGAGCATCACCTGGATCACATTGACAAGCTTGACATTCTTGTCCACCATGCTCCTAATACACGTCTGAAGCGCTGTCAGCTCATCCGATGAAGACCAATCCAGGCCCTTCTTTAGCCATGAGGTGAGCCGCATCGGGGCACCGGATTGGAATTTAGGAGCCGTGGCCCAGGTGGTGTTGCGAGGCTCTGTGACGTAAAACCAATGTTGTTGCCACCCTTTGACGGTCTCCACGAAGGTACCTATGGGCCATGTGACATTGGGCAGCTTGCTCACCATGGCGCCTCCGCACTCTGCATGTTGGCCATCTACCACCATCAGCTTCATGTTGAAGATCTTCAACCATAGTCCGAAGTGGGGTGGGATACGGAGGTAGGCCTCGCACACGACAACAAATGCCGAGATATTGAGGAAGGAGTTGGGGGCCAGATCATCGAAATGCAGCCCGTAGTAAAACATGAGTCCGCGGACGAAGGGGTGGAGAGGAAATCCCAAGCCGCAGACGAAGTGGGGGATGAATACAACCCTCTCAAGGGGCTCTAGGGTAGGGATGATTTGCCCCTTGGCCGGAAGCCGGTGGGCAATTTCCTTGGCTAAGTACCCGGCCTCCCGGAGCTTGGTGATGTCCTTCTCCTTGACGGAGGAAATCATCCACTTGCCTTGCGCTCCAGATCCGGACATGGCTGGAGTGTTTTTTTTAGGTGGAAGGAATGGAAGCTTGGGCGCTGGAGGTTGAGAATGGATAGGTAGAGAGAAGGAAGGCGTGGGTGAAAGAGGTGAATCCTTATCCCTTTATAAAGGCAGTGAATATCAAGCACCTCCCCACTCGCCTTAAAACTCGCCTATTCCCCAAGGGTCGTGCAGGCGGCGCGGTTTGATCACCCATGCCCGTATTAATGAGATCCCGCAATAGGGGGACACGATCTCTGCTTTGACAAGACGTGCCAATAAAACCGCATCTTGAAACATGGAGCGGGAGGCTAAAAATGGTTCGAAATAATGACCGGGCTATGACGTGATGTCACGCTACAAAAGTTGTCAGTAGATTGGATTCGTGAAAATATTATACTCTCTGCGGATATGCGTGGTGTTTGTTTTACAGAGCCGGACACGTTTTCTGTGTTCGAAGAGCTGTTTTGGAGTATTCGGAGGAGGAACCCACCTTGCAATGCCGAAGACAATCTGCGTGCCGGACACCTCGTCATTGAAGCCTGGTTCAGGGGCTACTGAGGGAGTACTGGATTAAGAGGTTCTCGGGCGTCGGACATGCTAGACATGGGCCGGACTGATGGTTGATGTCTACTACACAACCTTCTTCTTGTAGACGTTGTTGGGCCTCCAAGTGCAGATGTTTGTAGGACAGTAGCAAATTTTCCTCAATTGGATGACCTAAGGTTTATCAATCCATATGAGGCGTAGGTTGAAGATGGTCTCTCTCAAGCAACCCTACAACCAAATAACAAAGAGTCTCTTGTGTCCCCAACACACCCAATACAATGGTAAATTGTATAGGTGCACTAGTTCGGCGAAGAGATGGTGATACAAGTGGTATATGGATGATTGATAATAGTTTTTGTAATCTGAAATAATAAAAACAGCAAGGTAACAAGTGATAAAAGTGAGCGTAAACGGTATTGCAATGCGTTGAAACAAGGCCTAGGGTTCATACTTTCGCTAGTGTAAGTTCCTTGAACAATACTAACATAATTGGATCACACAACTATCCCTCAACATGCAACAAAGAGTTACTCCAAAGTCACTAATAGCGGAGAACGAACGAAGAGATTATGGTAGGGTAAGAAACCACCTCAAAGTTATTCTTTCCAATCAATCCGTTGGGCTATTCCTATAAGTGTCACAAACAGCCCTAGAGTTCGTACTAGAATAACACCTTAAGACACAAATCAACCAAAACCCTAATGTCACCTAGATACTCCAATGTCACCTCAAGTATCCGTGGGTATGATTATACGATATGCATCACACAATCTCAGATTCATCTATTCAACCAACACAAAGGACCTCAAAGAGTGCCCCAAAGTTCTACCGGAGAATCACGACGAAAACGTGTGCCAACCCCTATGCATAGGTTCATGGGAGGAACCCGCAAGTTGATCACCAAAACATACATCAAGTGAATCATGTGATATCCCATTGTCACCATAGATATCCATGGCAAGACATACATCAAGTGTTCTCCAGTCTTTAAAGACTCAATCCGATAAGATTACTTCAAAGGGGAAACTCGATTCATTACAAGAGAGAAGAGGGGGAGGAGAAACATAAGATCCAACTATAATAGCAAAGCTCGTGATACATCAAGATCGTGCCAAATCAAGAACACGAGAGAGAGAGAGAGAGAGAGGTCAAACACATAGCTACTGGTACATACCCTCAGCCCCGAGGGAGAACTACTCCCTCCTCGTCATGGAGAGCACCGGGATGATGAAGATGGCCACCGGAGAAGGATTGCCCCCTCCGACAGGATGCCGGAACGGGTCTAGATTGGTTTTCGGTGGCTACGGAGGCTTCTGGCAGCGGAACTCCCGATCTATGTTGCGTTGTGGAAGTTTTAGGGTACGACGATATATATAGGCAGAAGAAGCACGTCAGGGGAGCCACGGGGGCCCCAACGAGGCAGGGGGCGCACCCTAGGGGGGCGCCCCCACCCTCGTGGGCAGCTCCCGTATCTTCTGACGTGGGGTCCAAGTCCATCAGGTGTGTTTCCTTCCAAAAATAACTTCTCCAGTTGATTTCGTTCCGTTTCGACTCCGTCTGATATTCCTTTTCTTCAAAACACTGAAATAGGCATAAAACAGCAAATCTGGGCTGGGCCTCCAGTTAATAGATTAGTCCCAAAATTAATATAAAAGTGGATAATAAAGCCCAATATTGCCCAAAACAGTAGATAATATAGCATGGAGCAATCAAAAATTATAGATACGTTGGAGACAGTTCAAGCATCCCCAAGCTTAATTCCCGCTCGTCCTCAAGTAGGTAAATGATAAAAAAGAATTTTTGATGCGGAGTGCTACTTGGCATAATTTCAATGTAACTCTTCTTAATTGTGGCATGAATATTCAGATCCATAAGATTCAAGACAAAAGTTCATATTGACATAAAAACAATAATACTTCAAGCATACTAACTAAGCAATTATGTTTTCTCAAAATAACATGGCCAAAGAAAGCTATCCCAACAAAATCATATAGTCTGGCTATGCTCTATCTTCACCACACAAAATATTTAAATCATGCACAACCCCGATGTCAAGCCAAGCAGTTGTTTCATACTTTTAATGTTCTCAAACTTTTTCAATCTTCACGCAATACATGAGCGTGAGCCATGGATATAGCACTATAGGTGGAATAGAGTGGTGGTTGTGGAGAAGACAAAAAGGGAGAAGATAGTCTCACATCGACTAGGTGTATCAACGGGCTATGGAGACGCCCATCAATAGATATCAATGTGAGTGAGTAGGGATTGCCATGTAACGGATGCACTAGAGCTATAAGTGTATGAAAGCTCAACAAAAGAAACTAGTGGGTGTGCATCCAACTCGCTTGCCCACGAAGACCTAGGGCATTTTGAGGAAGCCCATCATTGGAATATAGAAGCCAAGTTCTATAATGTAAAATTCCCACTAGTATATGAAAGTGACAACATATGAGACTCTCTATATGAAGAACATGGTGCTACTTTGAAGCACAATATATGAGACTCGCTATATCATGGTCCTACTTTGAAGCACAAGTGTGGAAAAAAGGATAGTAGCATTGCCCCTTTTTATTTATTTTCTTTTTTGGGCCTTTCTTTTTTTTTATTTGGCCTTTCTCCTTTTTTTATTTGGCCTTTTTTATTTGGCCTTTCTCTTTATTTTTTATTTGGGACAATGCTCTATTGAATGATGATCATCACACTTCTATTTATTTACAACTCAATGATTACAACTCGATACTAAAACAAAGTATGACTCTATATGGATGCCTCCGGTGGTGTACCAGGATATGCAATGAATCAAGAGTGACAAGTATGAAAATTATGAACGGTGGCTTTGCCACAAATACTATGTCGACTACATGATCATGCTAAGCAATATGACAATGATGAATGTGTCATGATGAACTAGATGGTGGAAAGTTGCATGGCAATATATCTCAGAATGGCTATGGAAATGCCATAATAGGTAGGTATGGTGGCTGTTTTGAGGAAGGTATATGGTAGGTTTATGGTACCGGCAAAAGTTGCGTGGTACTAGAGAGGCTAGCAATGGTGGAAGGGTGAGAGTGCGTATAATCCATGGACTCAACATTAGTCATAAAGAACTCACATACTTATTGCAAAATCTATTAGTTATCGAAACAAAGTACTACGCGCATGCTCCTAGGGGGATAGATTGGTAGGAAAAGACCATCGCTCGTCCCCGACCGCCACTCATAAGGACGACAATCAATAAATAAATCATGCTCCGACTTCATCACATAACGGTTCACCATACGTGCATGCTACGGGAATCACAAACTTCAACACAAGTATTTCTCAAATTCATAACCACTCAACTAGCATGACTCTAATATCACCATCTCTATATCTCAAAACAATTATCAAGTATCAAACTTCTCCTAGTATTCAACACACTCATAAGAGAATTTTATTATTCTTGAATACCTAGCATATTAGGATTTTAAGCAAATTACCATGCTATTTAAGACTCTCAAAGTAATATAAGTGAAGCATGAGAGTTCATCTATTTCTTCAAAATAAAACTACCACCATGCTCTAAAAGGATATAAGTGAAGCACTAGAGCAAATGACAAACTACTCAGAAAGATATAAGTTAAGATCAATGAGTAGTTGAATAATTATGCAACTATGTGAAGACTCTCTAACATTTAATAATTTTAGATCTTGGTACTCTATTCAAACAGCAAGCAAAGCAAAATAAAATGACATCTAAGAATAGCAAACATCATGTGAAGAATCAAAAACTTAGGATCAACCGAAACTAACCGATAATTGTTGAAGAAGAAAGGTGGGACACCAACCGGGGCATCCCCAAGCTTGAGCTTTTGTGTCTCCTTAATTCCTCTCATATCACGGTCTCCCTAAATATCAAAAGCTTCATCCACACAAAACTCAACAAGGACTCGTGAGATAAGTTAGTATAAACCATTGCAAAAACCTTATCATACTCTACTGTAGAAAATCACTAAAATTATTATTCATCATTGCATACTAAATGCCTCTGCATATTTAATAGTCCTATCCTCAAATAGAATCATTAAAGAAGCAAACATATGCAAACAATGCAAACATAACAGCAATCTGCCTAAACAGGATAGTCTGTAAAGAATGCTGCAACATCCATACTTCCCTAGCTCCAAAAATTATGAAAGAAAATTACCACTGTAGTAAATTTATCAGAGCTTAATATTCAAAAGGTTTCAACATTTTATCACATTCTGACTTTTCTAGGGAATTATTGCAACAGAGGTAAACTTTCTGTTTTCAAACAGCAACATGTATACTTGTAACATAGGCATAGTAAAAGCTATCAATGTCACTTTTATTGAAATAAAAGATGAAAAACATTGTTCTAAATAACATAAAGCAAATCCTAACAAAATAAATTGACGCTCCAAGCAAAACACATATCATGTGGCGAATAAAAATATAGCTCCAAGTAAAGTTACCGATGAACGAAGACGAAAGAGGGGATGCCTTCCGGGGCATCCCCAAGCTTAGGCTCTTGACTATCCTTGAATATTACCTTGGGGTGACTTGGGAATACCCAAGCTTGGGCTCTTGCCACTCCTTATTCCATAGTCCATCGAATCCTTACCCAAAACTTGAAAACTTCACAACACAAAACTTAACAGAAAACTCGTAAGCTCCGTTAGTATAAGAAAATAAATCACCACTTCAAGGTACTGTAATGAACTCATTCTTTATTTATATTGGTGTTAAACCTACTTTATTCCAACTTCTATATGGTTTATAAACTATTTTACTAGCCATAGATTCATGAAAATAAGTAAACAACACACGAAAAACAGAATCTGTCAAAAACAGAACAGTCTGCAGTAATCTGAATCAAACGTATACTTATGGAACTCATAAAATTCTCAAAGAAATTGATGGACCTGAGGAATTTATCTATTAATCATCTTCAAAAATAATTAACTAAATATCACTCTCCAAATAAAAATGGCAGTAGTTCTCGTGAGCGCTAAAGTTTCTGTTTTCTACAGCATGATCAACAAGACTTTCCCCGAGTCTTCCCAAAGGTTCTACTTGGCACAAACACTAATTAAAAGCATAAAACCACATCTAAATAGAGTCTAGATGAATTATTTATTACTAAACAGGAGCAAAAATCAAGGAACAAAAATAATATCAGGTTGCCTCCCAACAAGCGCTATCGTTTAACGCCCCTAGCTAGGCATGATGATTTCAATGATGCTCACATAAAGGATAAGAATTGAAACATAAAGAGAGCATCATGAAGAATATGACTAGCACATTTAAGTCTAACATGCTTCCTATGCATAGGGATTTTTTGAGCAAACAACTTGTGGGAACAATAATCAACTTGCATAGGAAGGTAAAGCAAGCATAACTTCAAAATTTTAAGCACATAGAGTGGAAACTTGATATTATTGCAATTCCTACAAGCATATATTCCTCCCTCATAATAATTTTCAGTAGCATCATGAATGAATTCAACAATATAACCAGCACCTAAAGCATTCTTTTCATGATCTACAAGCATAGAAAATTTACTACTCTCCACATAAGCAAAATTCTTCTCATGAATAATAGTGGGAGCAAACTCAACAAAATAACTATCATGTGATTGAAAATTAAGATCAAGATGACAAGGTTCATGGTTATCAATATTCTTTAAAGCATACGTGTCATCACAATAATCATCATAGATAGGAGGCATGCTTTCATCATAATAAATTTGCTCATCAAAGCTTGGGGAAAAATATCATCTTCATCAAACATAGCTTCCCTAAGCTTGTGGCTTTGCATATCATTAGCATCATAGATATTCAAGGAATTCATACTAACAACATTGCAATCATGCTCATCATTAAAATATTTAGTGCCAAACATTTTATAGATTTCTTCTTCTAGCACTTGAGCACAATTATCCTTTCCATCATACTCACAAAAGATATTAAAAAGGTGAAGCGTATGAGACAAACTCAATTCCATTTTTTTTATAGTTTTCTTTTATAAATTAAACTAGTTATAAAACAAGAAACTAAAAGACTCGATTGCAAGATCGAAAGATATACCTTCAAGCGCTAGCCTCCCCGGCAACGGCGCCAGAAAAGAGCTTGATGTCTACAACACAACCTTCTTCTTGTAGACGTTGTTGAGCCTCCAAGTGCAGAGGTTTGTAGGACAGTAGCAAATTTTCCTCAAGTGGATGACCTAAGGTTTATCAATCCGTAGGAGGCGTAGGTTGAAGATGGTCTCTCTCAAGGAACCCCGCAACCAAATAACAAAGAGTCTCTTGTGTCCCCAACACACCCAATACAATGGTAAATTGTATAGGTGCACTAGTTCGGCGAAGAGATGGTGGTACAAGTGGTATATGGATGATAGATAATAGTTTTTGTAATCTGAAATAATAAAAACAGCAAGGTAACCAGTGATAAAAGTGAGCGTAAACGGTATTGCAATGCATTGAAACAAGGCCTAGGGTTCATACTTTCGCTAGTGTAAGTTCCCTGAACAATACTAACATAATTGGATCACACAACTATCCCTCAACATGCAACAAAGAGTCACTCCAAAGTCACTAATAGCGGAGAACGAACGAAGAGATTATGGTAGGGTACGAAACCACCTCAAAGTTATTCTTTCCAATCAATCCGTTGGGCTATTCCTATAAGTGTCACAAACAACCCTAGAGTTCGTACTAGAATAACACCTTAAGACACAAATCGACCAAAACCCTAATGTCACCTAGATACTCCAATGTCACCTCAAGTATCCGTGGGTATGATTATACGATATGCATCACACAATCTCAGATTCATCTATTCAACCAACACAAAGGACCTCAAAGAGTGCCCCAAAGTTCTACCGGAGAATCACGACGAAAACGTGTGCCAACCCCTATGCATAGGTTCATGGGCGGAACCCGCAAGTTGATCACCAAAACATACATCAAGTGAATCATGTGATATCCCATTGTCACCACAGATATCCACGGCAAGACATACATCAAGTGTTCTCCAGTCTTTAAAGACTCAATCCGATAAGATTACTTCAAAGGGGAAACTTGATTCATTACAAGAGAGAAGAGGGGGAGGAGAAACATATGATCCAACTATAATAGCAAAGCTCACGATACATCAAGATCGTGCCAAATCAAGAACACGAGAGAGAGAGAGAGAGATCAAACACATAGCTACTGGTACATACCCTCAGCCCCGAGGGAGAACTACTCCCTCCTCGTCATGGAGAGCACCGGGATGATGAAGATGGCCACCAGAGAAGGATTGCCCCCTCCGGCAGGATGCCAAAATGGGTCTAGATTGGTTTTCGGTGGCTACGGAGGCTTCTGGCAGCGGAACTCCCGATCTATGTTGCGTTCTGGAAGTTTTAGGGTACGACGATATATATAGGCAGAAGAAGCACGTCAGGGGAGCCACGGGGGCCCCATGAGGCAGGGGGCGCGCCCTAGGGGGGCGCCCCCACCCTCGTGGGCAGCTCCCGTATCTTCTGACGTGGGGTCCAAGTCCATCAGGTGTGTTTCCTTCCAGAAATAACTTCTCCAGTTGATTTTGTTCCGTTTCGACTCCGTCTGATATTCCTTTTCTTCAAAACACTGAAATAGGCATAAAACAGCAAATCTGGGCTGGGCCTCCAGTTAATAGGTTAGTTCCAAAAGTAATATAAAAGTGGATAATAAAGCCTAATATTGCCCAAAACAGTAGATAATATAGCATGGAGCAATCAAAAATTATAGATACGTTGGAGACGTATCAATGGTCCATGAAGATACAAGACAAAACACTCTTTCTGTGTCCGGATGGGACTTTCCTTGGCGTGGATCGCAAGCCTGGCGTTCGGATATGAAGATTCCTTTCTCTGTAACCGACTTTGTACAACCCTAGCCCCCTCCGGTGTCTATATAAACCGGAGGGTTTAGTCCATAGGGACAATCATAATCTGACAGGCTAGACTTCTAGGGTTTTAGCCATTATGATCTCATGGTAGATCAACTCTTATAATCCTCATACACATCAATATCAATCAAGCAGGACATAGGGTATTACCTCCATCAAGAGGCCCCGAACCTAGGTAAAACATCGTGTTCCTTGCCTCCTGTTACCATCAACCTTAGACGCACAGTTCGGGTCCCCCTACCCGAGATCCGCCGGTTTTGACACTGACACGGCCCACTTCAAATATGGAACCCCTTGATGGCGAGGGACGAGGCAAAAGAACTTTCTCCATAGTTCGAAATGGGCCTCGCAGCCTAGAAATAGTTCGCAGAGAGTGACAAAGCCCGAGATTTGTAGAATCAAACCCGGGGTGAGGTTGTGCGGCTGGATTCCATAGAACTCCAACATACCCCTGAGAAAGGGATGGATCGGGAATCCTAAGCCTCGCAAAAGAAATGAAACGAAGCACACCCTCTCCTCCTTGTTGGTGTTGGGGAAATTTTTTGCTAGCACATCATTGCCAATCGAGGCTAGTCTCGCTGGCACAGATACTAGATCTACGAGAGGGAGATAGCCCATGCGTCTGAAGTCGACTCAATTGAAGTTGAGACACAGAGCAGCTTCGCCAATCACCCTGTTAAGAAGAGCTAGGAGAGCTGGCCATGTTTTGAAGTTTTCTGTGGCTAGCTCTAATGTTCTCTACACGATGTGGATGGCATTTGGGGATCTAACCTCTTTATAGGCGCCACCCCTGTGTGGCCAAGGGCTTATTTGTAAAAAATATTATGGACCATTCGCATTCGCCTTGCACGTGGAAATCGAGGTGACGACAGGGAGGAGTCATAAAGGCAGAACGTGAAGGACAGGGCCGAATTGTTTTCCGACTGAGGTATGATGATGAACCTGCCTTGCAAAGCCGAAGACATAAGCCGGATACTATTTGTCACTGAAGGAAAGTTCGGGGGCTACTGAGGGAGTCCTGGATTAGGGGGTCCTCGGGTGCGCGGCCTATTCAATATGGCCCGGACTGATGGGCCATGAATATAAAAGCTGAAGATTACCCCCCGTGTCTGGGTAGGACTCCTATATGCGTGTGACGGCAAGTTTTGGTGTTCGGATGTATTATTTCCTTCCTCTGCGAACCGACTTTGTACTACCCTAGGCCCCTCTCGTGTGTATATAAATGGAGGGTTTAGTCCATGGAGACTATCATAATTCTCATAGGCTAGACAACTCGGGTTTAGCCATTACGATCTTGAGGTAGATCAACTCTTGTAACTCTTATACTCATTGAATACAATCAAGCAGGACGTAGGGTTTTACCTCCTTTAAGAGGGCCCAAACCTGGGTAAACATTGTGTCCCCATTGTCCCTTGTTACCATTGATCCTCAAACACACAGTTCGGGACCCCCTACCCAAGATCTGTCGGTTTTGACACCGACATCACTCTATACTATTGAAGTTTAGTACATTGCTGCTGATTCTTGTTGTGCTCAATTGCTATGGATGAAGCAAACTCTCAAGGATTACGGCATCAATGTGCAGAATGTGCCACTCTACTGCGATAATGAGAGTGCCATCAAGATTGCTCATAACCCAGTTCAATACTCGAAGACAAAGCACATCCAATTTTGTCATCATTTTCTTCGAGATCATGTGTTGAAGGGCGACATCTCTATGAAGCATGTGAAGGCTGAAGAATAGCTAGTGGATATCTTCACAAAGCCCTTGGATGAGAAGACATTTAGCAAGTTGCGGTGTGACCTAAATATCTTAGAATATTTGAATGTTCTTTGAAAAGGACACACATCCTAACACTTATGCAAAATTGATGACTTAGATGTGCAACACATGAAGTAACGTTTTTCGTCAATCAATGAAGACTAACCCTCTAAGTATGAAGAAATTAATGAAGAATTTGATTCTTAGAGCCCTACGACAATTGTACGCGACGTCTGAAATCATCATTCTTACACGGTGGGTCACGCCACCAACAACAGTTGAAAATCTTCAATTTGAGTTTTTCTTCAAAATTTTCAATTTCCTCAAAATGTTCAAATTCTTCAACTTTGGACTGTCTTCACCCTTTTCCAACTGTGTTCTTCATTGACTTTATATATATATATATATGAGTTTTCAAGTCCTCTACAACATCACTTATTGCTAATTTTCAAGTTTACTTTTTGCCTAAGTGAATGTTATTGGACCCATTCCCCCTCTATGCTAAACTCAAACCAGCCAGTTCACAAATTCTTCATATGCATTCTATTTGAAACCCGTTCAAAATCTTCACTATGTCCTTGACAACTGAAGAATTTGCGAACGAAACGTTAAAATTTTCATATCCGAATTTTAGGCGTTTGCCGCTCAAACCGTTCCTCATGCCACGATAAGATTAAACTAATCACCCATGACCAAGCATGATCTCCACCTCTCTGTACATGGTGACACATGTCGCTAGGATAGCAAGGGTCAGGGGCACGCTCGTCCAATTTCTTCGGACGGGCAGTTTTTCATCTCGGCTATAAATACCCCTCGCCCGCGTCAGACCTCATTCTCCGCTCGATGTCACTCCCCTCGCTCGAGCTCTCTGACTTAGCGCCGCCGCTACTCTCCATCGTCGCCGGTGAGGAAGAGCTTCACTACCCCGACCTCGTCGCCGTCGTACTCGCGCCGGCTGCGGAAATCTTCACTCCGCCGCTGCGGTAGCTGTCTTCCGCCGCCAAGTTAGGGCGTGGAAGGTCTGAATGGATGAACTTCTCCACTTCAAGTCTCAGTTCGTCGTGTTTTTCATCCAGGGTAATTAAAATCTGATTTTAAAACCCTTGTTGATTCTGATGATTTCCACAAAATCTTCAAACGATGTTTATTCTTCAACCTCCATATCCATAAACACCCTGTTGCATCTGTTCTTGATGTGTTTCTCTAAGCTATGTTTTTCTTCAAGATTCCTCAATTGTGTGGATTTTCAAATCTATACAACTCTGGAACCTACGTCAAGAATGCTTAGTGAAATTCCTCACGACACCCATGGTCAAATTCCTCAAACTTGACTCTTTTGAAATTTTCTTGAGAACACATATGACCTCTCCAAATTCTTCGCACCTATACTCTGTTCACAGATACAAATGTCCGCTATTGAATCACTAGGTTCTCATCAACTTAACTCATTTGTAGCGTTCATCGAAGAGAAATTGTATACCTCCTCAGAAACTTCAATTGTTCAAAATCCTCAAGTGAAGAAAATGGCTAATGGTAAAAGACCTCGGAAAGGAGGAAAGAGGCGAGAAACAAATACAACGTTTGAAATCCCTGAAGACATCTATGATGAATATTGTACTCCTAACGAAGCCAAGCATGGCAAGGAGAACAAAAATCAATGCAAAGTGCGCATTCAGAGGATTGGGAGGAGATGGGCAAGAGAATGGAGGGAGTATCGATATGTTACTGCAAAGTACATGAAGAAATTCGCTGTACACCCTCCATGCCCAAGACCTCCATTGGCTCCAGGCCAAGAAGATGACCCCTCTAGCATTAGGCAAGGTGAGGATTTTCCCAAGGAATGGGCCAAGCGCCAAGCAAGTTGGATAAAATGGCAAAGGAAGCAGTGAAGAAATTCAACAAAGATTCTGTTGTTGCTGCTACTGAGGCCTCTGCTAGCAAGCCTAAGAAGGTCTTGCCAAAGAAATCTATTGTTAAGCCGAGTTCCTCAACTGCAACGCCCTCACGGCCAAGTGCAAAGCCCTCATGGCCAGTTCCTCAGGCTACCTCTTCAAGGGTAACTCGAATTCCCTCAGCTGCCACAAATTCCTCAATTGCAGCTGCAAAGTGCTCATCACCTGTACATCTAGCCTCGTGCTGAAGGACTACAGGAATCTCAATTGCTTTAGGAGCCTCTGCAAGTTCCTCAGCTCCGGCATAGTCCTCAATAGGTCCAACCTTGCTGAAGAAAAAGCCACTACTGGACGCGGCTCGAGGACAAGTCCTCACAAGAAACAAGTTGCCTTCCAAGTTCTGCCGGATGACGATGAAGCAGATGATGAAGAACTTGCTGAGATCATCAGAGACATGCAAGAAAGGGCCACTAGAGCCAAAGGAAGTGTTGTGCCTCTCTTACTGGATCCTAAGAATATCCTTGATTTAATTGACCTATGACACAAGGATATTAACACTCCTCTACCTAACTTAAACCTCACGCCTGGCCAAAGTCATATGTTGACGCATTCATAAAAGAAGAAAAATGGAAATTCAAATAGGGGAGGAAAGTCAAGAAAGCTCAGTACAAGAAGGAGCGTTTTCTGAAGAGTAATGTTATGAACTTATCTCCTGATGAACTTGTTGCTCTACAAACGGAAATAAGGGCCTCAGTGATGAATTTGACAGATACTATGCTGATTGGCTAGGTGCCAAAGTCAGATTTGTCAAGCTGACCAAAACCCTCAAGCCAAATGTTGCAGATCCATCGCAATGTCAAATTCCTTAGGCTGAAGCATCTGTTCAGCCTACTGAAGAGAATGCTAGAACAATTGATGAAAGTTAGACTATTGAAGAAACTGAAAGTACCAGGGCTGCTGAACAAATTCCATCTCCTGAAGAAACTGTTAAGGCAACCTCCAATGTTGCACCTGAAGATCAACCCAGGCCAGCTGAAGCATCTGTAACTGCAGCTGAAGAAACAGAACAAGCCAGGGCAAGTGCATCAGTTGTGCCTGAAGAAATTGTACCAATTTCATCTGCTCTTCCTGCAAAGTCATCACAGATGAAGAAGATCAACCTTCCTTCTGCATGATAAGTGAAGAAGACTAAAGCTGCAGAGAAGGCAGCTATGAAGAAAAGGAAAGAATCAGCAACCACAGAGTCTTCAGCTTCCAAGAAAGTGAAGATTTTGACGAGCTCATACACCAACCCCATTGATGTTGTTCCTATCTGAAGCATGCCATCAAAGGAGATTGTTCCCTTTGGTGAGGAATATGTCATACCTGATGACACTGATGAAGAGAATCCCTCTGCTACTTCTTGAGAGGAGTTGGATGAAGACATTGAAGTGGATGATATCCCTTCAACTCCGCTGGTATCATCGCCCATGCCTCAGTTCACAGCTGAAGAGGCAGACGTTGAAGAAATAGATGAAGAAGATGAGGATGTGGAAATTGGGTCTACAACTTCTATTTTGAATGATAACTATTGGGAAAGTCATCATCCCAATTCACCATTGACCACTCCTCTGTATAAAATTCCTCAGTCCCCTGTACAAACTGAAGAAATTCATACGGGCTCTGAAGGACATCAAACTTCACTTCATTCTATTCCAGAAGAAGTTCCAGCTAGTAATTCTGAAGAAATGGAGACCAAGACTGCTGCTGATGAAACTACCGCTGAAATTCCTCAGTCTGTGGCTCCAGAGGTTGTGTACCAAGAGGCCGCGAAGCCATTAAATGTAAATCTTCAGCCCAAGCCACAAAATCCTCATACCAAGAAGCACAAATTCAAAGCTGATGATTTCTTTGCTGAGCATCATTTGTTCACCGACTACAATCCATATGACTCTACAAGACTTCGACAGACGCGCTTCTGGATAGCCAGTAAGATGAACTTTTATTCTTCACTTCTTTTTGATAAGGACAAGGTATTTGAGAACCAAAAAATTCGTCATGTGGATATGGAATCACGCCCTTGCTTCCAACCAGTCCTAAGTGTTCTTCATGACGGTAGGCTTTTAAACCTCTGCACTAACATTTGCGACTGGAATGAAGAACTCATTCTTAAATTCCACGCCACACTGCACCTCACTGGAAATGTGGAAGATGTGAATTCATGGTTGCCCGACTGGATGACTGAAAATACCCGTTACAAAGCACCGGCCTCTGAATTGCTTCACACCGTCCCAGTCAGTCCTCCGGTTAAAGGCGCAAGACTCATTTATGAGGAATCTGAACTCTCAAATCACTTAATGCAGGTGCTGATGAAGCCATTGAAGCCTGGCCAAGCTCCAAGGACCACATTCCTCATGAAGGAATTGCTCTATGTGCCAAGGACTGTGTATCACATATTGACCAAAACCCTCAGTCCAATCAAGGGCCACAACTCTGATGAAGAAGAGGTTGTTGGCATCATGAAGAATTTGTTGTTCAACATTATTCATGGAATTCCTATCAACTACCATGATTTCTTCATGAGGACTTTGGCCAATGCTGCTCTGTCACCTTTTGAGTTGAAGCCTTATGCTCCATGGATTATGACATTCATCAGATCAAGGTGTTCAATTCATTATCAGGATGATGTTCAAAATCATCTCAGCTATTTGCCACCTATTGAAGTGCTCGAAAGGACTATCTCCTCTGCTACTGAGAAGGGCAAGGATGCTGTTATTGATGAAGGCACTCGTCCATTGGATGGAAATTTTTGCAAAGCTGCATCCTATTGCACCAATGATGACTCTACAACACAAGATTCTGCCACCAAAGCTTCAAAGAAAAATCCTCAAGCCACTGCTCCGCGTGTGATGACTGACCGTGAACTTGTCCTCGGTCTTCATCAGAAAGTTGATCGAAATCACAAGTGGGTCAAGCGTCAGTTTGGTGCAATTCTTCAGAACATAACTGTCACACAAAACACTGTGAATAAGAACCACTATTACTTCCATGAAGTCTTTGGTCACACTTGGGCCATATTGTCTCACCTCTATGGTGATAAAGATCTCAAGGAGATGGGATTCCAACAGGATTTTGACTGGTCTCAACTGACAGAGTCCTGCACTAGGGGGTACTCACCACGTCGTCTCCCGACTAGCTGGATCGGGCCGAGGACCCCATGACGGTTCACTCATGGGCCACTTTGGGCAGCCCATGTCGCATACAAGGGAGATCCCACAAGACTTGGCACCCAAGACGAGGATTCCTAAAACCCTAGGCCTTTGGTGTGTTATATAAACCGAGGCCATGCTAGTCAATAGATCATCACATATTCATTACCATAATCTCGTGGTAGATGCATGTACCCTGGACTACACCCATATCAATACAATCAAGAGTAGAATGTAGGGTATTATCTCTTTGAGAGAGGCCGAACCTGGGTAAAAACCATGTGTCCATGTTAACATCGCTTCAAGACGCCTAGCTTAGGACCTCTAGTATGAGATACACTGGATATAGAACCAATATTGGTGCTTTCATTGAGAGCCTGCTAGGTGTTCGACACTGTTTGATGGGATCAAAATCAATGACCAGGTTCTATCTTTTTAATCTAGATCTATTTCGCACAAATTAAATATCTCTTGTCAATTGGTACTACTGGTTCGTGTAATTTTGTTTACAGATCGAAATTGGGACCAGCTGTCCTTGTACGGCGGAAATTCGTCAACCATCACTATCATACACGTATTTCCTAGGTCAAGCAGATTCTTTAAGTCGGCGCACTGGAACTGGCTGTGCCCGGCCATCCAACCACAGCGGATTCCAAAACAGAGAACCTGCTCGCTGATGGCTGCATGTGCCTGCACACAGCTGCTAGCCTGAGCAATCACAGGGGCGATGGCTGATGCCCTCGTGCAGCACACATCAGGGAGATTCTCTCCTTTCCCTTTTTACTTTCTATTTTGAAGTGACAGGCATGCACTACGAGATCTGGTGGATAAACGGTGTCTCTCATCCTTTGCTCTGTGGATCAACAGTGTCCTTGCACCGTGGCAGTAGGCGCGAGACAAAGGATCATCCAAAGACTAGCACGCTTGGTACCAGTACAACAGCACAATTGGTGCTCTCCACGTAAATTATATACTAGTACTAATGCTTGGTGTTGCAGCTTCCAGTACGAATAATTGGGTGCTTTTTCTCCTGTTAAAATTGTTCACGCCGATTAGTACTATCAAAAACCTTTGTACTGGTAATTTGTACAATTTTGCGCACAGGTTCACAATCAGATTTCGACTCTAGCCGATGATCTCCGACCCGCGTCGACGTCCCCGTGCTGTCGATCTTACTTCGGCGCGGAGGCCGTATTTATTTTATTATTTATATAAACTTTGCATGAAATTAACTATGCAAAGGATTTTTTTAATTATTAATATTATTTGGCTTGCACTACTTTGTGTGCGCAGGCAATCTATTTAGGTTGGGCCGCGCTAATGCCTCAGCAAGTCAATGTCGTCGCCTTGCCTGCGTTGGCCAAGTCATGGCATCGTATCGACGCGCGTCCCTGTGTCGGCTTTTCCGCATTGCCACGCTGCCGGGCCGACCTCGACGCCCAGGCCATATTCCCTTAATTATTTACTTCACTTAAATTAATTAAGTACAAGATTTTTTTTACAAAATATTATTATTATCATTATTATTTGTTATTATGTTTGGTCCGTGTGTGGGTAGTACTATACCAGTACTTGCTAACACCCACGAGGGATGTTATACCTCCTACATCATATCGATTTGGATCTGACATCTGATTGCTAGCTGATTGCCTGACAAATCCTCAGGTGCTATTCTTCCTAATAATTACATACAGTGCAAATTATTTGTGCCATCATGTTTTCTGTTAGGTTTGTACTGCTGTATGTATACAGATCATAGTACGGCCTATGTTCGCGTCCGCTACTTGGCGATACATCGGATCCGGATGCAATCAAGCGGCGGCGTACTAGCCAGGAGATGGCGACGTACCATGCACAACACTGCGCGTGAGGCCGATGAAAGTTCAGTTCAGCACAACCAAGGGAGATTTGATCTTTCTTTTTCCTATTATTTAATTAAGTCTGGAGGTTGTCTACACTTTTTACCAATGATCTTTTTTCATGCAATGTCCCATGGAGCAATTAACGGGGCTACTAATTGGGACACATCAATCGAGATGGATCTGGACTGCGGCATCTGTGCACTATTTTATCTGATGATGACGACGGGTGAAGTCAATTCAATCTGTAGCCGCACTACAGGTGTTGCGTATGCAACCTGGTTGTTTCCATGTCCGTGCTACATTGACTGTTCGGCCACGACTCGGCCAACCTGATGTACTGTGGCACATTATGAATCCGCAGTCGCTTCGGATGTCATCCAAATAAGTCATGTTAAATTTTTCCTGTTAAAATTATATTGCATAAATTATTTGTACCCACATATGCTCTGTCAGTTTGCATTGTCTTATGTACGCGGACACTGTGGTTGCCATCCGGAGCATTCAAGGCTGTTGCCGTCGCTCTAGTCCGCAACTCGGTCTGCCAGACGAATTCGCACAACATGGCATTGTCACCGCCATCATGCCGTCAAGCTAACTTCGCGTTCAGACCATGTTTCTTAAATTATTTATTTCATATAAAAACATTATACCATTTTCTACTTTTGTCTTCAGCTACTTTGTGTATGCAGGATAATCAGCTACGACGGTGTTATGCTGGGCAAGCCAATGCCAGCGTCGGCCAGATAGTGTCATCGCCCCATTGGGTCAACCTTTTCTCCCCGTAATCGACTTCGGAGGTGTCACGCGGGACTTCGGCGTCACTGTCGGAGTAATTAGCCACGGGTAGCCTCATCAGCCCCCATGGCGTTTTAAGACATCGAGGCCGGCTGCGCCCCTCAAGAATCAAAGACCGATGCACCGCCTTCTCGTAGCCGGCTGCCAGAAGGCGGCAAGGCCCAACAGGCAGCCTCAGAATGGGCCGACTCCTAGCAGGAGGCCTCTAGAGAGGCTGACACTTAGCAGGTGGCACCAAGCGCCCTCGAAGTTTGTACCACATTATAACGACGAGATGGGGCGTGGCTACAGTGTTGTCAGCCACCCCCGAATCCAGGGCCGAGCATGGTCATAGTGCATCGTACGGGACGGACGTCCCCTGCCCCGGCGCGACACTGTTGCCATGCGGCCCGTGACATCACCCATGGCAGAGAAGGCCATGCTCCCACTACGGACTGTCGGTATGGCCCACAGGCGGTGGGACCTACATGTCCGCGAGGCGCCTGAGGGCGGCGAGCCCAGACCAGTCGGCTTGAGGAGAGGCTGGCCCCTGACCAGGCGGCCCTCCTCTCCTTAAAGTCTGTGCGCCATTAATCAGAAGAGATGGGGGATGGCTATAGTGATTGCCCACCAGGCGGCGGTACAGTAGCCACACCTCCCCCGACAAAGCATGCATCATTACTAGCATCGCTATAGTGTTGAGCAGCTGGCCAGACCCGCAAGCGGCGAGTACAGCCTGTCGGCCAAGTACGAGACAACCAACAGGGCCCACCAGGCGGCAGGCCCCAGCGGCCGGTGGAGAAGCCGGCAACCGTAGACACCGACAGACGGGCCCAACACCTGGCCAGGTTACCGTTGTACCCCTGGGGGTAGGCTTATATAAACCCCCTAGGGCACCCATGCAAAGGGTTCAGACTTTAGTTCATTTCACCCACACATATAGAGAGAGGAAGCTAGGGCTAGCCTCGTTCTTCTTCCCCTCTATAGAAACAGCTCAAGGAGAAAGCTTGTAGCCACCATTGTTGCTTGAGTGATCATGCGGAGACCCCGCAGAGCAGGACTAGGGATGTTATCTCCTAGGAGAGTCCCGAACCTGGGTAAGATTCGTCGGCAAGCATGTTTGCGCCTTATCCCGTTTCCTGGCACCAGTGACGTATTATTACCCCCCTCCATGATAAGCCATCCATTGGCATAAGTCGCACGACACCCCCGACATTTGGCGCCCACCATGGGGCTAGGTGCACCGTCGTCCGAAGATCTGTTCTAGACGGGAACCTTGTTCCTCCCTCGCGAGCGCAGCCAGCCCGACTCGCCCGATGGCGTTTGCGCCGATGCGCTGCACGACGCAGAAGTCGCCTGCGCGGCGGCTAGCCTTGCCGATCTTCTTGGCGAGCTTCGCCTCTCCACCGAATCCGCACCCGACGCGGGAGCAGCCAGCTCCGAGAGTTGCTTTGTTGACCTTCTCGGCAAGCTTCACATCGCCAACGAACACGCCACCGATCTGGAGTCGGTTGGCTCCACCGATCCGATGCTTGCCGACACCGACACAGTTTCTTCCGATTCCTTCCCCACCAACGTGGTGGTCATTGACGACCTGCTTCCTCGCGTAGAGAGCGGCGGCAGCACCATCACGGAGGTGCTTGTCATCAGCCACAATGGGGGTTCCGGAGGAGCCGGACAGGACCCATCGCAGGCGGCAATGCGGGATCTGTCCATGCCCATCACGGCGGATGCGGATGCCGAAACGCTGGAAGCCTACCGCGTTTCGCTCGTGGAGAACACTAAGAAACTGGCTACCATGAGACTCTCTCCGAGGCCTTCCAGCGCGAGGTTGATCACATTGTCGATGGCACGCCGACTGCTGCTGGGCCCAGTTGTGCAGGCATGGTTAGACAGCAAGGCGGCGCCGTCACCAGCATGTTTGGAGTAGACCGCCCAGTCTACGCCACGCCTATGGAGAACATACGCGCTGCCCAGGCGGTAGAAGACGAGCTGGACCACTTGGAGGGCGCCGAGCATCGCTACATGATGGAGCGTGTTCAATAGCTTATCGACGCGGCTGCCGCACATCAAGAAGCCGGCTGTCGCGCCGAGGAGCCCAACCAGCGGGTTGAGAATCCGCCCCTCCGCCAAGAGAATGGCGCGACCTCCCGGACGTTGACATGCGGCGCCCGCGACTGGCGAGACGAGGAGCCGGCTGCAAGCCGCATCCGGACTCACATCACCATCGAGCGCGAAAAAGATGGCCGCCGACGAGCAGTTGAACGATGGGGCGATGATCCACCGCCGCCGCCTCCTTGAAGAGAGAGGCGCGCTTCCCCGCCGCCTGTTGATCATCCGACTCTCGGCGACCGGTTGGGCCGCCGAGAAGGAGTCGGAGAGAATGACGAGCGCCACCGGATCGATCGCCCGACTCGATCCTTGGCGCTAGAACAAGAAGATGCAATGGGTCCGTGATGACCCACAAGTATAGGGGATCTATCGTAGTCCTTTCGATAAGTAAGAGTGTCGAACCCAACGAGGAGCAGAAGGAAATGATAAGTGGTTTTCAGCAAGGTATTCTCTGCAAGTACTGAAATAAGTGGTAACAGATAGTTTTGTGATAAGATAATTTGTAACAAGCAACAAGTAACAAAAGTAAATAAAGTGCAGCAACGTGGCCCAATCCTTTTTGTAACAAAGGACAAGCCTGGACAAACTCTTATATAAGGAAAAGTGCTCCCGAGGACACATGGAATATCGTCAAGCTAGTTTTCATCACGTTCATATGATTCGCGTTCGGTACTTTGATAATTTGACATGTGGGTGGACCGGTGCTTGGGTGCTGTTCTTACTTGAACAAACATCCCACTTATGATTAACCTCTATTGCAAGCATCCGCAACTACAACAAAAGTATTAAGGTAAACCTAACCATACCATGATTGCATGAAACATATGCATCCAAATCAGCCCATTACGAAGCAACACATAAACTAGGGTTTAAGCTTCTGTCACTATAGCAACCCATCATCTACTTATTACTTCCCAATTACTTCCTCTAGGCCCAAATAATGGTGAAGTATTATGTAGTCGATGTTCACATAACACCACTAGAGGCTAGACAACATACATCTCATCAAAATATCGAACGAATACCAAATTCACATGACTACTAATAGCAAGACTTCTCCCTTGTCCTCAGGAACAAACGTAACTACTCACAAAGCATATTCATGTTCATAATCAGAGGGGTAATAATATGCATAAAGGATCTGGACATATGATCTTCCACCAATTAAACCAACTAGCATCAACTACAAGGAGTAATTAACACTACTAGCAACCTACTAGCACCAATCCCGGACTTGGAGACAAGAATTGGATACAAGAGATGAACTAGGGTTTTGAGATGAGATGGTGCTGATGAAGATGTTGATGGAGATTGCCCTCTCCCGATGAGAGGAGCGTTGGTGATGACGATGGCGATGATTTCCCCCTCCGGGAGGGAAGTTTCCCCGGCAGAACAGCTCTGCCGGAGCCCTAGATTGGATCCGCCAAGGTTCCGCCTCGTGGCGGCGGAGTTTCGTCCCGAAAGGTTGCTTCCTATTTTTTTTCTCGATGAAAGACTTCATATAGGAGAAGATGGTCATCGGAGAGCCACCAGGGGCCCACGAGGTAGGGGGCGCGCCCTAGGGGGGGCGCCCCCCACCCTCGTGGAAAGGGTGTGGGGCCCCTGGTCTTCATCTTTGGCGAGGATTTTTCATTATTTATTATAAGCTATTCCGTGGAGTTTCAGTACTTTTGGTGTTGTGCAGAATAGGTCTCTAATATTTGCTCCTTTTCCAGCCCAGAATTCCAGCTGTCGGCATTCTCCCTCCTTATGTAAACCTTGTAAAATAAGAGAGAATAGCCATAAGTATTGTGACATAATGTGAAATAATAGCCCATAATGCAATAAATATCGATATAAAAGCATGATGCAAAATGGACGTATCAACTCCCCCAAGCTTAGACCTCACTTGTCCTCAAGCGAAAGCCGATAACAATACATATGTCCCCGTGTTTAGAGGTAGAGGCATCATTAAAAATAAAATACGTACATGAGGGCATCATGATTATTCTCATAACAGCAACATACATAGATATTGTCATATGATTACTTATGTTCAAGTGATGATCTATTCACAATGCAAAAGTATGAATCAGAAACCTTATTGAGAACCAACAAACTATAACCTCAGTCATTGAAGCAATTGCAATTTATTATAACATCAGAAAGAGTCTATGTCAGAGCTAAAAAGCAAGTCCACATACTCAACTATCATCTAGTCCTTCATAATTGCTAACACTCGCGCAATACTTGTGGTTACGGAGTTTTAATCGGGCACAGAGAAAGATAGGGGCTTATAGTTTCGCCCCACAACCTTTTACCTCGAGGGTAACATCAACAATAATAACTCATGCCCCCCTACATCCAATTATATATATATATATATATATATATATATATATATATATATCAGGTTCTTTCCAACATGCTGGGCTTGCCAAAGGATAAAATGAAAAAGGGAGAGGCGAAGATCACCATGACACTTGCATAAGGTAGAAGATAATAATAAAAGATAGGCCCTTCGTAGAGGGAAGCAGAGGTTGCCATGCGCTTTTATGGTTGGATGCACAAAATCTTAATGCGAAAGAACATCACTTTATATTGCCCCTTGTGATATGAACTTTTATTATGCAGTCCGTCGCTTTTATTACTTCCACATCATAAGATCGTATAAAGCTTATTTCTCCCACACTACTCATACATATTTAGAGCAATTTTTATTGCTTTGCACCGATGACAACTTACTTGAAGGATCTTACTCAATCCATAGGTAGATATGGTGGACTCTCATGGCAAAACTAGTTTAAGGGTATTTGGAAGCACAAGTAGTATCTCTACTTGGTGCTGAGAATTTGGCTAGCATGAGGGGGAAAGGCAAGCTCAACATGTTGGATGATCCATGACAACATACTTTATCTCAGATATAAGAAAACATAACCCATTACGTTGTCTTCCTTGTCCAATATCAACTCTTTAGCATGTCATATTTTGATGAGTGCTCCCAATCATAAAAGATGTCAATAATAGTATATTTATATGTGAAACCTCTCTTTCCTTATTACTTCCTATTAATTGCAACGATGACCAAAGCTATGTCTGCCAACTCCCAACAACTTTTAATCATCACACTCTTTCTATGTGAAGTCATTACTATCAATAAGATCAATATGAACTTTTGTTTCTTCTTATTCTTTTTCTCTTTTCTTTTATTCACCAAAGATCATAGCAAGAAAATCAAGCCCTTGACTCAACACTAATCTTTATTATATAGCTCACGGACTCGATTACATAGAGAGATCATAAAGCAAAACTTAAAACTAGATCATGCCATAAACCTTAGTCTACTAGATCAAAATACTACTAACAAGATCGAACTAAGGAAAATGGTAAAGATAGGAGTTGTGATTGTGATACGATACCGGGGCACCTCCCCCAAGCTTGGCGGTTGCCAAGGGGAGTGCCCATTCCCATGTGATTATGTCTCCTTCTTTGTTGTTGGTGAAATATTCTTGGCGATGATTCCTCTCAGGATACGATTCTCCTCCTCGAGCTTGTTGACTTGCTGCTTGAGGTCCATTGTTTCCTTATGATGCTTTCCTATGACGGCTAAAGCTCCTTGCACCCAAGGGTGTTTCATAGCTGCGGGAGAACAAGTGACACTCCTCTTCATATTTCCATAAGAAAGAAATCTAACATTGGAAGGGATAACCAAGTTTGGAATAGCTGAGCTCTGTAGTTCCCCCATCGTGAACCCAGCTCGGAAGCGAGAGGTGACTTCTTGATCCTCCATGGCATCTACCCTCATTAAGTCAGCCTCCATCTCTTCCTCCGCTGGTGGCCCAAAGTGGCCAGGGTCGCTGTTTGCCCTTGGTTCCGGTGCCGGATTAGATACCCGGCTCTCCCCGACTGACTCTTGAGAAGACATCTTGCTCTAATCTGCAACAACAACAACTCGAAACAAAAACAGATGATTATTTGCATGATACGGGAGTCAAAACCTTCGGGAGAATATATAGTGAATTTTTACCGACCAAAATACATATCGTGCAAGAAAACGGAGTCTGGAAGGCACACGAGGAGCTCACGAGGTAGGGGACCGCGCCCAGGGGGGTAGGGCGCGCCCTCCACCCTCGTGGGGCCCTCGTGTCCTTCCCAGACTGCTACTTAATTTTCTATTTTTCTAAATATTCCAAAACGGAGAAATATTGCCTTAAAAATTGTTTTGGAGTCGGTTTACTTACCGTACCACATACCTATTCCTTTTCGGAGTCTGAAATGTTTTGGAAGGTGTCCCTTATGTATTCCTCCGGGGTTACGGTTTCAATAATATTGGTTTCAATATTTATGGGACTACCTGAGATATAATGTTTGATTCTTTGACCGTTTACCACCTTCGGATTTGTGCCTTCGAAGTTATTGATTTTTATGGCACCGGAACGATAGACCTCCTCGATAACATAGGGGCCTTCCCATTTAGAGAGAAGTTTCCCTGCAAAAAATCTTAAACGAGAGTTGTATAGCAATACATAATCACCTACATTAAACTCACGCTTTTTTATCCTTTTGTCATGCCATCTTTTAACCTTTTCTTTAAACAACTTAGCATTTTCATAAGCTTGGGTTCTCCATTCATCATGTGAGCTAATATCAAATAACCTCTTTTCACCAGCAAGTTTGAAATCATAGTTGAGCTCTTTAATAGCCCAATATGCCTTATGTTCTAGTTCGAGAGGTAAGTGACATGCTTTTCCATATACCATTTTATACGGAGACATGCCCATAGGATTTTTATATGCAGTTCTATAGGCCCATAATGCATCATCAAGTTTCTCGGACCAATTCTTTCTAGACTTATTGACAGTCTTTTGCAAAATTAATTTGAGTTCTCTATTACTCAATTCTACTTGACCACTAGACTGTGGGTGATACGGAGATGCAATTCTATGATTGACGTCATATTTAGTAAGCATTTTACAGAAAGCACCATGAATAAAATGTGAACCACCATCAGTCATTAAATATCTAGGGACTCCAAACCTAGGAAAAAATAACTTCTTTAAGCATTTTAATAGAAGTGTTATGATCAGCACTACTAGTTGGAATAGCATCTACCCACTTAGTAACGTAATCAATAGCAACTAAAATATGTGTATATCCCTTAGAGGCAGGAAAAGGTCCCATATAATCAAAGCCCCAAACATCAAATGGTTCAATAACAAGTGAATAATTCATAGGCATTTCTTGATGTCTACTAATATTACCAATTCTTTGACATTCATCACAAGATAGGACAAACTTACGGGCATCCTTGAAGAGAGTAGGCCAATAAAAACCGGATTGCAATACATTATGTGCAATTCTATCTCCCGCGTGATTTCCTCCATAAGTTTCGGAGTGGCACTTGCGTAGGATCTGTTCCTGTTCATGCTCAGGTACACAATGTCTAATAACACCATCTACTCCTTCTTTATAAAGATGTGGGTCATCCCAAAAGTAATGTCTCAAATCATAGAAGAACTTTTTCTTTTGTTGGTATGTGAAGCTAGGTGGTATGAATTTAGCAACAACGTAATTAGCATAATCAGCATACCAAGGAGTACTGCGAGAAGTACTTATGACATTTAATTGTTCATCAAGAAAGCTATCATCAATAGGTAGTGGGTCATCAAGAACATTCTCTAACCTAGATAAGTTGTCTGCAACGGGGTTCTCAACTCCTTTTCTATCAACAATATGCAAATCAAATTCTTGTAGCAAGAGAACCCATCTAATGAGTCTAGGTTTAGCATCTTTCTTCTCAATAAGATATTTAATAGCAGCATGATCAGTGTGGATAGTTACTTTAGAATCAACAATATAAGGTTTGAACTTATCACAAGCAAATCCAACTGCTAAATGTTCTTTTTCAGTAGTAGCATAATTTCTTTGAGCATTGTCTAGAGTCTTACTAGCATAATGGATAACATTTAATTTCTTATCAACTCTTTTCCCTAGAACAGCATCTACAGCATAATCGCTAGCATCACACATAATTTCAAAGGGTAAATTCCAATCAGGTGGCTGAACAATAGGTGTAGAGACTAATGCTTTCTTAAGTATTTCAAATGCTTCTACACAATCATCATCAAAGACAAATGGTATATCTTTTTGTAATAAATTAGTCAGAGGTCAAGAAATTTTTGAGAAGTCCTTAATGAACCTCCTATAAAATCCGGCGTGACCAAGGAAGCTTCTTATACCTTTGATGTCCTTGGGACATGGCATCTTTTCAATAGCATCAACCTTGGCTTTATCGACTTCAATACCTCTTTTAGAAACTTTATGCCCCAAGACAATACCTTCATTAATCATAAAGTGGCACTTTTCCCAATTCAAGACAAGATTAGTTTCTTCACATCTCTGCAAAACTCGATCAAGATTGCTCAAGCAATCATCAAAAGAAGATCCATAGACGGAAAAGTCGTCCATGAAAACCTCACAAATCTTTTCACAAAAGTCAAAGAATATAGCCATCATGCATCTTTGAAAGGTAGCAAGTGCATTACATAAACCAAAAGGCATACGCCTATAAGCAAAAGTACCAAAAGGGCATGTAAAAGTAGTCTTTGATTGATCTTTAGCCGACACAGGTATTTGAGAGAAACTAGAATAACCATCTAGAAAGCAGTAATGTGTATGTTTGCATAATCTTTCTAGCATTTGATCGATAAAAGGTAAGGGGTAATGATCTTTCTTAGTAGCCTTATTTAATTTGCGGAAATCAATTACCATCCTATAACTTGTAATAATTCTTTGTGGAATCAATTCATCTTTATCATTAGGAATAACAGTAATACCTCCCTTCTTAGGGACACAATGAACATGACTTACCCACTGACTATCAGCAACGGGATAAATTATACCTGCCTCCAGAAGCTTTAGTATTTCTTTTCTTACCACTTCTTTCATTTTAGGATTCAGACGTCATTGAGGATCACGAACTGGTTTGGCATCTGCTTCCAAATTTATTTTATGTTGACATAGAGTGGGACTAATGCCCTTAAGATCATCAAGAGTGTATCCAATAGCAGCACGGTGCTTCTTCAGGGTTTTCAATAATCTTTCTTCTTCATGCTCTGAAAAGTTAGCACTAATAATAACATGATATATCTTCTTTTCATCAAGATAAGCATATTTAAGATTATCAGGCAACGGTTTAAGCTCAAACACGGGATCACCCTTAGGTGGAGGGGGATCCCCTAGGATTTCAATAGGCAAATTGTGTTTCAGCATAGGTTCCTGTTTAAAGAATACTTCATCTATTTCCCTTCCTTCATTCATAAACATATCATTCTCATGGTCTAGCAAATATTGTTCTAAATGATCACTAGGAGGTACGGCAATAGAAGCAAGACCAATAATTTCATCCTTACTAGGCAATTCTTCTTCATGGTGTTGTTTACTAAATTTAGAGAAATTAAATTCATGAGTCATATATATCATCTAAGCTGATAGTAACAACATCCCTTGTGCAATCTATGGTAGCATTAACAGTATTTAAGAAGGTTCTACCAAATATAATGGGACAAAAGCTATCTTGTGGGGAACCAAGAACAGGAAAATCAATAGGATATTTAGTTTTCCCACACAAGACTTCAACATCTCTAACAATTCCCATTGGTGAAATAGTATCTCTATTAGCAAGTTTAATAGTAACATCAATTTCTTCTAACTCAACAGGTGCAATGTCATGCATAATTTCGTTGTATAAGTCAACAGGTATTGTACTAGCACTAGCACCCATATCACATAAGCCATGATAACAATGATCTCCTATTTTAATAGAAATAACAGGCATGCCTACCACATGTCTAGGTTTATCTGTATCACGGGGTTTAGCAATTCTAGCAGTTTCATTACAGAAGTAAATAACATGCCCATCTATATTATCAGACAAGAGATCTTTAACAATAGCAATATTAGGTTCTACTTTAACTTGCTCAGGAGGTGTATATGTTTTAATATTGCTTTTACGAACCACAGTTGAAGCTTTAGCATGATCCTTTATCCAAACAGGGAAAGGTGGTTTCTCAACATAACAAGTAGGAACAATAGGATCATTATAAGTGATAGTCTTTTCTTCAACTTTAATAGGTGGAGCTACTTTTACTTCTATGGGAGGATGATATTTAAACCACTTCTCCTTAGGGAGATCAACATAAGCAGCAAAAGATTCACAGAAAGAAGCTACTATCTCAGAATCAAGTCCATATTTAGTGCTAAACATATGGAAAATATCGGTATCCATAAAAGATTTAACACAATCAAACTTAGGTGTCATACCTGACTCCTTACCTTTGTCGAGATCACAATCTTCAGAGTTGCGTTTAATTCTATCCAATAAATCCCATCTAAATCCAATAGTCTTCATCATAAAAGAGCCAACACAAGAAGTATCGAGCATGGTGCGATTGTTTTCAGAAAGCCGAGCATAATTTTTTTGAAGAATTGTTTCTCTTGGGAGCTCATGATTGGGGCATGAATATAACATTGATTTAAGCCTCCCCCAAGCTTGAGCGATGCTTTCTCCTTCGCGAGGCCAAAAATTAAATATATAATTGCGATCATGATGAACAAGATGCATAGGGTAATACTTTTGATGAAATTCCAATTTCAATCTTCTATAGTTCCATGATCTCGTATCATCACATAGCCTATACCATATCAATGCGTCTCCCTTCAAAGATAAAGGGAAGACCTTCTTCTTAGCAACATCATCGGGTATACCTGCAAGCTTAAATAATCCACAAACTTCATCCACATATATTAGGTGTTCGTCACGATGCTTTGTTCCATCTCCTGTAAAAGGATTAGCTAGTAGTTTTTCTATCATACTCGAAGGATCCTCATAAGGAATTTCATTTTCAATAGGTTCAGTAGGTTGAGGAGCAACTCTTTGCTCTACTGGTCGGGGTGAAGATACCCCGAACAAGCCCCTCAGAGGATTACTTTCCATAGTAACAAGTGACAGTAAATTTCAGCACAATATATAAATTTTTCCTTACCAAATTCCACCTACCAAAGGCACTTCACTCCCCGGCAACGGTTCCAGAAAAGAGTCTTGATGACCCACAAGTATAGGGGATCTATCGTAGTCCTTTCGATAAGTAAGAGTGTCGAACCCAACGAGGAGCAGAAGGAAATGATAAGCGGTTTTCAGCAAGGTATTCTCTGCAAGTACTGAAATAAGTGGTAACAGATAGTTTTGTGATAAGATAATTTGTAACGAGCAACAAGTAACAAAAGTAAATAAAGTGCAGCAAGGTGGCCCAATCCTTTTTGTAACAAAGGACAAGCCTGGACAAACTCTTATATAAGGAAAAGCGCTCCCGAGGACACATGGGAATATCGTCAAGCTAGTTTTCATCACGTTCATATGATTCACGTTCGGTACTTTGATAATTTGACATGTCGGTGGACCGGTGCTTGGGTGCTGTTCTTACTTGAACAAACATCCCACTTATGATTAACCTCTATTGCAAGCATCCGCAACTACAACAAAAGTATTAAGGTAAACCTAACCATAGCATGAAACATATGGATCCAAATCAGCCCCTTACGAACCAACGCATAAACTAGGGTTTAAGCTTCTGTCACTCTAGCAACCCATCATCTACTTATTACTTCCCAATGCCTTTCTCTAGGCCCAAATAATGGTGAAGTGTTATGTAGTCGACGTTCACATAACACCACTAGAGGCTAGACAACATACATCTCATCAAAATATCGAACGAATACCAAATTCACATGACTACTAATAGCAAGACTTCTCCCTTGTCCTCAGGAACAAACGTAACTACTCACAAAGCATATTCATGTTCATAATCATAGGGGTAATAATATGGATAAAGGATTTGAACATATGATCTTCCACCAATTAAACCAACTAGCATCAACTACAAGGAGTAATTAACACTACTAGCAACCTACTAGCACCAATCCCGGACTTGGAGACAAGAATTGGATACAAGAGATGAACTGGGGTTTTGAGATGAGATGGTGCTGATGAAGATGTTGATGGAGATTGCCCTCTCCCGATGAGAGGAGCATTGGTGATGACGATGGCGATGATTTCCCCCTCCGGGAGGGAAGTTTCCCCGGCAGAACAGCTCTGCCGGAGCCCTAGATTGGATCCACCAAGGTTCTGCCTCGTGGCGGTGGAGTTTCGTCCCGAAAGGTTGCTTCCTTTTTTTCTCGACGAAAGACTTCCTATAGGATAAGATGGTCATCGGAGAGCCACCAGGGGGCCCATGAGGTAGGGGGGCGCGCCCTAGGGGGGGCACCCTCGTGGAAAGGGTGTGGGCCCCCTGGTCTTCATCTTTGTCGAGGATTTTTCATTATTTATTATAAGGTATTCCGTGGAGTTTCAGGACTTTTGGAGTTGTGCAGAATAGGCCTCTAATATTTGCTCCTTTTCCAGCCCAGAATTCCAGCTGCTGGCATTCTCCCTCCTTATGTAAACGTTGTAAAATAAGAGAGAATAGCCATAAGTATTGTGACATAATGTGAAATAACAGCCCATAATGCAATAAATATCGATATAAAAGCGTGATGAAAAATGGACGTATTAGTCCGCCTTGTTTTGGCACCCGCATTCATGACGAACCCTTCCCCGGGGGGTTCTCGCTCCCAAGAGACACACCCAAGTACAACGGCTCCATGAAGCCGGAGGATTGGCTGGTGGACTACTACAGGGCCGTCAGCATAGCAAACGGCAACAAGCGTGTTGCCGTGAAGTACGTCCCACTCATGCTCCAGGGCACAGCCCGGACGTGGCTAAATAGACTCAAGCCCTACATCATCAAAAGATGGGTAGATTTCACTGAAGTGTTCATCCACAACTTCACCAGCACCTACAAGCACCCTCCCAAGCCTCGCCAGCTCTCGCTGTGCGTCCAAGGCCCCAATGAGTCCACCTACGATTACCTAACATGGTGGGAAGAACTATGCAACTCTTGCGAAGGGGTGCATGAGGTCCAAGCTATCGAGTACATCACCGCGGGGTGCCAAGAGGGCACCTTACTCAAGCACCGGCTTCTCTGCAAGAAGCCGGCCACGCTCGATGAACTGCTGATCATAGCAGACAAGTACCCCACTGCCGACTCCTCCATGAAGTCGGAGCTCTGAGTGGACACTTCTGGGAAGGTCCCTGTCGGTGTCAAAACCGGCGGATCTCGGGTAGGGGTTCCCGAACTATGCATCTAGGCGGATGGTAATAGGAGGTAGGGGACACGAAGTTTTACCCAGGTTTGGGCCCTCTTGATGGAGGTAAAACCCTACGTCCTGCTTGATTAGTATTGATGAAATGGGTAGTACAAGTGTAGATCTACCACGAGATCAGAGAGGCTAAACCCTAGAAGCTAGCCTATGGTATGATTGTGTGTGTGTAGTCCTATGGACTAAAACCCTTCCGAATTATATAGACACCGGAGGGGGCTAGGGTTACACAAGGTCGGTTACAAAGGAGGAGATATACATATCCGTATTGCCTAGCTTGCCTTCCACGCCAAGTAGAGTCCTATCCGGACATGAGACGAAGTCTTCAATCTTGTATCTTCATAGTCCAACAGTCCGGCCAAAGGATATAATCCGGCTGTCCGGAGACCCCCCAATCCAGGACTCCCTCAGTAGCCCCCGAACCAGGCTTCAATGACGATGAGTCCGTCGCGCAGTGTTGTCTTCGGCATTGCAAGGCGGGTTCTTCTCCAACTTTCAAGTGTTCGTAAGCAGTGTCTGGCTCTATAAATGTTGAACCTCTTGGCTTCTGTGCCCAATAAGGGCTTTCTCCCACGCGTCGCATGAATACGAGGCGCCAGGGCGTTTTTACCTTCACCCCCTAGCCAGATAAATAAATTGTCTATTAAAGGAATGCGGATTCTTAGATCTGAGCCATACCATCCTCCCCCAGCGAGAATTCATCAGAGCGCGTTTCGGAAAGATCCATTCCAGCATGGCCGACCTCCGCAGCTCCTCCTCCCGCCCCCGTAGCCCTAAGCCCGGTGATTGGGAGAGGTGTTCAGTCCTGCACAGTCGATTAGTCGAGCTGCAGACTAAGGGATTTCTCCCTTCGGTGTATATGGTGCCCGTTCGAGCCGGGCTTTCCACCCACAATGGCGGGGCACAAGCGGAGAGCTTTCCTTGTCCCTCCATGGGGGAACGGGTCTGCCTTGTTCCTTATTTACTAAGGGGACTCGGATTTCCAATTCATCCGTTCCTCCGCTGGCTCCTGGAGTTCTATGGCCTCCAATTACACAATCTCACCCCTGCCTCCATTCTACATATCGCCGGCTATGTTGCTCTCTGCAAGTTGTTCCTGGGCTGCGAGGCTCACTTCGAGCTGTGGAAAAGGCTATTCTGCCTTGTCCCTCGTACATAGAGGGAATCACTTTATCAAGTGGGCAGAGCCAAAATATGGCGCATCACCGATGCCGGATACCTGTCCGGTACCCCGAAGAAGCTGTCCGAAGACTAGCCTTCAAAATGGTTTTATATGGAGGACATCCCCCTTCCGGACCCTGTTCGGCGGGGTCTTCCTGAGTTCAACAATGCTCCTTTGAAGAAGCGCCGAAGTTGGTGCCCACGGAGCCCCCAGGCGGAAGACAACGGAGAAGTCCTCTATCTGATGAACCGGATCAAAGCACTGGCTCGATCAGGATTGACAATAATCAAAGTTATGTCGATTTGCATAATGTGGGGAGTGCAGACACTTCAATATCGTGGGCACCCCTTGTGGTGTTATAACGGGGCGGATGACGCCACCCGCTGCGGGCGTAAGGGTCCGGACAATGCCTGCCGCTCTAGCGAAAATTTTGTCCGAACTGTTCAAGGGTGAGGAAGAGGAGTTCACCTGCATCAAGCCACGGGATGGATTCTCCATGTACAATCCTCCAAGCTGGGTAAGTTATATCTCCCTGCCCCCATTTTTCCCGCATTCTTAGTCGTAAGTATTCACCTTTCCACTTTGTGGCAGGAGCTACGAAAAGCCATAAAGGAGGTCAGCAGCCCTTCTCCACAACCAGAGGACCCTGACCGGGCCCTCGATTCCGGAATTGAAGAAGATCATGTTATCTCCGTGGAACTGATAGACCGGCAGTTCTATCAGTTAAGCTACGACGATGCCCTGGTGGCCATTACGGTCGACTATCCCGGACTGCTCCCTGCATCGCAGGTAAGAAAAATCAAAAAGTCCCAACAAAAAAACTAGGATCCCCTTTTAGGCACTTTACCCACCATAAACACATGGCATCTTTTACAGGGAAGGCATTCGGGACGCCCTGCCGAACCCGCAGCAACTCGCCAACAAGAGGCACTGAGGCCGGGTAAGCCAAAAAGGAAGGCGGTTAGGACGGAGACGCCGGCGCAAAGGTATAGGAAAAACCCCGCTCCGTGGTTGTCGTCTTTCTCAAAATGTAATGACGCCCGCGTTTCTTTAACAGAAAAAATGCTCGCCGGAATATGTCCGGCGATGCTGCCAATCATGCTTCCACCAGTCGGGCGCTAGGACCGGACATGGAGGCGGAAGCTGATATGGGGCAGGCACCGGATAATCCCCCTACAGAGGATGCAGATAGATTATCCGCTACAAACTCAGAAGTGGAAAGCGCCATGAATCATAGGCGCCACCGGGCCGTACTCCGCAACACTTGTTTCTCACTAGAGGCGTTCGACGCCTTCAATTCTGGAGAGGTGTACCACCGTGCTGCTCAAGATGGTCTAGCCAGAGCCATGGATCAGTATGTAAAGGATGTACGGGTGAGTAAATCTGGCGATTTATATGTATCAGTAGCCCCTGAGACTTGAAACAGTTAGCAGAACTGATTTAAGGATCATCTTTAATGTGCGGGTTCTTACAGAGAAGAATACTAGGCTGTCCCAGGAGCTGGAGGAATGCAAGATCCAACTGCGGGCCGCTCTTGCCGCATTGCAGGAACAGAAAAAGCCTCCCGCTGGTAACATTTACTTTAAAGAATGATGGTTACCATATAGTGTGCGGCATGTCTGCAGATTTAACAATTGATTTTGCAGATGAATCCGGAGAAAATCCGGGGACCAACATGTTATGCGACAGCTAGAGGCTGGCAAACGCGTGCTGACTGAGGTTATGCGGGAGAAAAATAATCTCCAAGACGCCAATATTAAGCTGAATGTGGAACTAAAAGACGTTCGGGGACAGCTTGCGGACTCCGAGAAGGAGAATAAGCGGCTTCGGCGCGGCATTTTCAGTAAGTGTTTGAACGAATCCTTTTAAAGGAGTTCGGCAAAGAAACTGACTAACAGCGTTATGTCTGTAGGTATGCTGACGGGTTGTCCCGCGGAGGAAATGCCCGGGTCTGCGGGTGATCTTCTGTCCGAGCTGTCACATCTGCACGAACAAGTTTGGCAGGTGATGCAGGGTGTTGCCCAGGCCTTGTGGCCGTCCGTCTCCCTGCCAAAAGGCGTTGCAGAGCTTACGGAGAAACTGAAGGGAGCACGGCGACGCTTCCGATTATGGAAGATATCAGCCTGCCGACAGGGTGCCAGAGAAGCCTCGGCCATGGTGAAGACGCGGTATACCAAGGCAGACCCAAATCACATGGCCGAGGTCGGACCTGTGGGGCCCGACGGAAAAGAGATCCCCGTTAGCTTAGTTTATGGGCAAGTAGAATTAGCCACAAAGTATTCCCAACAGGATTGTAAGCTAGACCGCCTGTTGGATGGTATAGAGGAGGAATTTAGTCAGTCTGCATGACTATGTAATTAAAGTGACATGTATAATGCCTTCTAGCCGGATTGTAGATCATTTGTCGTTGCAAACCTTTTCGCTTCAACCTCCGGGCCCGATAGTCCGGAGTGAATCCGAATACCCGCTCAGTTATATAAAACCGGGGTATGCGTGGAGACCAGGCGTAGGGGTCATTAGTGCTTTATCAGACAAGTGCCCAACTAGTTATGTTATATTACATGGGTAGTAAGAAACATCTTCCAGGGAGAATAGTTCCGTTAAGGGTTCCTTTCCCTGGGTAAGAATGCCCTAAAGTGCAGGTCCGGACTGCGATAGGAAACACAGAAAAAACATCTGGGGGTAGATATGGACAATAAATAAAAATCATCTTTTGTTCACAGACTGAATATTCCCTTAAGAACGCTAGCTTTCGGCTTCACCCAGTCTGAGGTACACATCCGGCTGACCTAGCAGTAACAATCGCAGAGGTGCTCCCCTTATGCCCTAGCGGAATTAACGGGAACATAGGGCATAAATACAAGAGCCAGGCAACCCAGCTTGGCCAAAACTTAAGTCATATCGATGCATATAATGGTGAAAAAAGGTACATGCAGAAGTATAACACATGTGTTGGGCATGAGGCCAAGATAAATAATTTAAGCTTCTGTGAAAGAAGCCCCCAGGTATGAAGAGTGCGGCTAGCACATCTGTAATGTACAAGTGAGGCACAAGGTGACCCTTGAAGGCCTAGAGAAATAATAAAAGAAAGAAAGAAGGGGAAACAAGACAGATGATGTATATGCAGAAAATGGACAAAGGGAGGGGACTAACATAGAGTCCGGTGCTAGGCGTAGAATCTTCGGAGCCTGGCCGCGTTCCATGGGTTCGGCTCGAGTCGACTAGTCGATGCGTCCCGCAGTCAGTACGCTCCATCGGTCGGAACTTGGTCAATAATGAAAGGAACTTCCCATTTGGGCTCGAGGTTGTTCTTTTTCTTATTCGGCACGCGTAGAACTAGTTTGCCAATGTTATAAGTTTTGGCTCGTACTTCTCTGCTTTGGAATCTGCGAGCCTGTTGCTGATAAAATGCGGAACGGGCTTTGGCTACTTCGCGCTCCTCTTCCAGGGTGTCTAGACTGTCCTGCCGATCGAGCTCGGCTTCTCTTTCTTTGTACATGCGCACTCGAGGTGAGTCATGAATTATGTCACAGGGCAAGACTGCCTCTGCGCCGTACTCCATAAAGAAGGGTGTATATCCGGTACTACGATTCGGCATGGTCTGTAGCCCCCAGAGTACGGAGTCGAGCTCCTCTACCCAGTGTGTGTTAGACTCCGTTAAGGAGCGTACTAATCGGGGTTTAATGCCGCTCATTATAAGACCATTTGCTCGCTCGACTTGACCGTTGGTTTGTGGGTGATAGACTGAAGCGTAATCGAGCTTGATGCCATTTTGCTGCACCAGAGTTTTACCTCGTCGGCCGTGAAGTTCGTGCCATTATCAGTGATGATGCTGTGGGGGAGGCCATAACGGTGTACAACCCCGGATATGAAGTCTATCACTGGTCCGGATTCGGCTTTTTTAATAGGTTTGGCCTCTATCCATTTGGTGAATTTATCCACCATGACCAATAAGTATTTTTTGTTGTGGGTTCCCCCTTTAAGGGGTCCAACCATGTCAAGCCCCCAGACTGCAAAGGGCCATGTAATGGGGATTGTTTGGAGGGCGGTGGGTGGCATGTGGCTTTGATTTGCAAAGAGCTGGCAACCGGCGCAACGTTGGACCAAGTCCTGTGCATCTGCCTGGGCCGTTGGCCAATAGAATCCTATATGGAAGGCCTTGCTTACAAGAGCCCGGGCTGCGGCGTGATGACCGCCGAGTCCGGCGTGAATTTCTGCCAAAAGATTCCGCCCTTCCACTTTGGAGATGCACATTTGAAGGACTCCGGTAGTACTTTTTTTGTACAATTCTCCCTCATGGACCCCGTAGGCCTTGGATCGCTGCACTATGCAGCGTGCCTCATTTTGGTCCTCCGGAAGTTCCTATCTAGTTAGGTAGGCCAGGAATGGTTCAGTCCACGGGGCAATAATGGCCATTATTTCATGGGCTGAAGGTGTTATTTCGGTGACGGAGCCTCTGATTGTGTCAGAGAGTTCGGTATCGGGTATTTTGGTCGGGTCCGGACTGTTGTTACCGGTGTCCCCTTCCCATACTATGGATGGTTTAAACAGCCTTTCCAAAAATATGTTGGGGGGGGGGGGGGACTGCATCGCGTTTTGCACCGATGCGGGCGAGGATATCCGCCGCCTGATTGTTTTCCCGAGCCACATGGTGAAATTCGAGCCCCTCGAACCGAGCTAACATTTTTAGGACGGCGTTTCAATAGGCCGCCATTTTCGGATCCTTGGCGTCAAAGTCTCCATTTATTTGGGATATTGCGAGGTTTGAATCCCCACGCACGTCCAAACGTTGAATGCCCATGGAGACTGCCATCCGAAGACCATGCAACGGAGCTTCGTATTCGGCTGCATTGTTGGAGTCTGTATACAATATTTGCAGCACGTACTGAACGGTATCTCCAGTTGGGGACGTCAGGATGACGCCAGCCCCTAGACCAGCCAGCATTTTAGAACCGTCGAAGTGCATGATCCAATTGGAGTATGCATCGTACTCTTTAGGGAGTTCGGCCTCCGTCCATTCGGCGACGAAGTCGGCCAATACTTGCAACTTGATGGCTCATCGAGGTTTGTATGTTATGTAGAACGGGAGGAGCTCAATGGTCCATTTGGCAATCCGGCCCGTAGCGTCGCGGTTGTTTATAATATCATTAAGTGGCACTTCCGAGGCTACTGTAATCGAACACTCTCGAAAGTAGTGTCGCAGCTTCCGGGATGCCATGAATACCGCATAGGCTATCTTTTGATAATGTGGGTACCGTGATTTGCATGGAGTGAGGACAGTGGACACATAGTATACCGGCTTTTGAAGAGGGAATTTGTGTCCGTCTGCTTCTCGTTCGACGACGAGCACTGCGCTGACAACTTGATGAGTTACCGCAATGTACAACATCATTGGTTCGCCGATGTTTGGCGCAGCCAGGATTGGGTTGGTTGCCAAAATGGCCTTTATTTCTTCCAGTCCGTCTGTGGCCGCGTCCGTCCACTCGAAGTGTCCGGTGCGCCGAAGGAGGCGATAAAGGGGTAAAGCCTTTTCTCCTAAGCGGGAGATAAAGCGGCTTAGAGCCGCCACGCATCCAGTTAACTTCTGGACTAGTTTGAGGTCTGTTGGGGTAGCCAACTATGACAAAGCTCGGATTTTGGCCGGATTAGCTTCAATACCTCTACTAGAGACAATGAAACCCAGGAGCTTTCTGGCTGGTATGCCGAAAACGCATTTTTCCGGATTGAGCTTGATGTTGTATGTTCGGAGGTTGTCGAATGTGAGCCTCAAGTCGTCTATCAAAGAGTCGACGTGTTTGGTTTTGACGACCACATCGTCTACGTATGCCTCTACTGTTTTGCCGATTTGTTTCTCCAGACATGTCTGAATCATGCGCTGATATGTTGCGCCGGCGTTTTTGAGCCCAAAAGGCATTGTGTTAAAACAGAAGGGGCCGTATGGTGTGATGAATGCCGTCGCGGCTTGGTTGGACTCCGCCATCTTGATTTGGTGGTAACCGGAGTATGCGTCGAGGAAACACAATGACTCGTGTCCTGCGGTAGCATCAATGATTTGATCGATGAGTGGGAGGGGGAAGGGATCCTTTGGGTAAGCTTTATTGAGGTCTTTGAAATCGACACAAAGGCGCCAGGATTTGTCCTTCTTTGGTACCATCACCAGGTTTGCTAGCTAGTCTGGGTGTTTTATTTCTCTGATGAATCCGGCCTCCAATAACTTGGCTAGTTCCTCTCCCATGGCCTGTCTCTTAGGTTCGGAGAAAGCCGAAGAGCTTGCTTGACCGACTTGAATCCCTTTAGGATATTGAGGCTATGCTCGGCCAGCCTGCATGGGATTCCTGGCATGTCTGAGGGATGCCAGGCGAATATGTCCCAGTTCTTGCGCAGGAACTCTCGTAGTGCGGCATCCACAGCGGGGTTTAACTGTGCCCCGATGGAGGCTGTTTTTGTAGGGTCCGTTGGGTGGACTTGGAATTTGACTATTTCATCCGTTGGTTTAAAAGAGGTGGACTTGGATCTCTTGTCGAGTATCATGTCGTCCTTGTCCACTGTGGAGCGTAGCGTGGTTAATTCCTCGGCCAAGAGGGCTTCGGATAATGCCTCAAGGGCCAGTGCGGCTATTTTGTTTTCGGCGCGGAGTGCTGTGTCCGGATCACTGGCAAGAGTGATGATTCCGTTGGGCCCGGGCATTTTGAGCTTCATGTACCCGTAATGGGGTACGGCTTGGAATATTGTGAACGCCTCCCGTCCTAAAAGAGCGTGATAACCACTGCTGAATGGGGCCACTAGGAATGTAATTTCTTCGGACCTCTAATTATCCGGCGTGCCGAATAGCACATCTAGTGTGATTTTCCCAGCGCAGTGTGCTTCCCGACTGGGGTGATTCCTCTAAAGGTTGTGCTACTTTGTGCAATGCGGTTCTAGTCTATTTCCATCTTTTGAAGAGTTTCCTCATAGATGAGGTTTAATCCGCTGCCTCCGTCCATGAGTACTTTGGTGAGTCGAAAGCCGTCCATGATTGGACTGAGGACCAGTGCGGCTGGTGCTCGGGCCGTTCGGAATTTAGGTTCGTCACTGGCATTGAAGGTAATAGCCGTGTCACTCCATGGATTTATTGCTGCTACATGGCAGATTTCGGCCATGCTGCGGAGTGTTCGCTTGCGCCTATTATTTGACGCAAAGGTCTCAAAGACCGTTAACACCATATTGTTATCCACGGGATGGTGCTCTGTGGTATTTGGGAGAAGAAGATCCGCACCACTTTTGGCCACCTGCCGGAGTATCCAACATGCTCTGAGGCTGTGCATTGGTATTGTATCCGCTGTACTATGAATTTTACAGGGTCCGTTGAGCCATCCCTCCAGTACGGTTCCATACCCTGTAGAGGGTTTTTGTTTTTTGGTGGTTGACCCGGGTGTATTGTGATAATGCACCCTTTTGTTTTGGACTGGGTTTGTATTCAGAGCCGGATTATCCCAAAAGTTTATTTTGGTTCTCCAGGCACTTTCCATCGCACAGTACTTTCGTACTATGGACGCCAAGTCAGCGAAGCGTGTTATCTCACGGCGATTTATGGCGTTAAGGATTCCCTTGTCTGTGCAATTATTGCAGAAAAATAGGACTGCGTCTTCCTCGCGACAGTCCTTAACCTTGTTCATCGCAAGGAGGAATCTGGCCCAATAGTGATGTACTGTTTCCTGGGGCTCTTGCCTGATGTGGGAAAGATCGCTTATGTTTGGGTGGGTGGGTGGAATTGAATCCGAACCCTCACCTGATCTGGGATCCAGGGGCCGAGGAATTTCCAATTTTGGAAGTTCCGGTTCCGGAGTGTGACCCAGTAATCCTGGCCCGCTGCCTGACTCTAAGTTCAGGGATCGGGTGTTGTCCTCCCGTGAACGGGCGTCCGGCTCAGAGAGCTCGGGAATCCGGACATAGTTGGTCCTCAAGATGGAGGAAAGGTCACCGCATTGTTCCTCCACCACTGCAACATGATGGGTGACCGGTGGAGAGTTAATCTTCCTTTGATCGGGTTTAAGCCCAATCTGATCATAGTCCGTAGCGACTCCCAAGGCGGCGATGCGACCCAAGAGCTCGTTTAAGGAGGCGAGCTCCATTGGATCCATCTGTTCGGCGAGTGCCGATTTCACATGCAGGCTGTTTTCGATGACCCGAGAAGTCATCGTCGGCGCGGCGGCCGAACTAGCGGTCATGATGAAACTGCCTAGCCGGAGAGTTTGGCCGACAGCCAAAGTTCCCCCGACAGTAGTATCGTCTTTAAAGACGAGACGAGACATCCTTCCTTCTGGCGACGGCACAGATGAACTTTCAATGAAAGCACCAATGTCGGTGTCAAACCCGGCGGATCTCGAGTAGGGGGTCCCGAACTGTGCGTCTAGGCGGATGGTAACAGGAGGCAGGGGACACGAAGTTTTACCCAGGTTCGAGCCCTCTTGATGGAGGTAAAACCCTACGTCCTTCTTGATCAATATTGATGATATGGGTAGTACAAGAGTAGATCTACCACGAGATCAGAGAGGCTAAACCCTAGAAGCTAGCCTATGGTATGATTGTGTGTGTGTAGTCATACGGACTAAAACCCTTCCGATTTATATAGACACCGGAGGGGGCTAGGGTTACACAAGGTCGGTTACAAAGGAGGAGATATACATATCCGTATTGCCTAGATTGCCTTCCACGGCAAGTAGAGTCCCATCCGGACACGAGATGAAGTCTTCAATCTTGTATCTTCATAGTCCAACAGTTCGGCCAAAGGATATAATCCGGCTGTCCGGAGACCCCCCAATCCAGGACTCCCTCAGTCCCCCCCGGCTCCTCGAACGCCGGCTGGAGACAATAGTCGGCACTAGCAGCCGAACGACAACAAGTGCAAAGCCCCATACCCGGCTTCCACCAGCCAACAAGTGGCAACAATCGAAGACAGAAAATTTGAAGGCCAACCACTCCCCAAGCGTCAAAAAGGTGGCAAGCCGGCCTGGTTGCTTGCTTTCTCCTTTGAGCAGACCCTCGATACCCCCTGCAAGTTCCACAGCGGTGCGAAGCTGTCCAACCATGCAACTCGGAAGTGCCACTGGCTTGTTTGCATCGCCAAGGGAGAAGGACTGCCTCCTCCGCCTGCTGGCCCACCGGCTCCACCTCCTCAGCAGTCGGCTGCCCGTCTAGCAGTCAGTGCGATCCAGGATGATTATCCTGAAGAGCATGCTACTTACTAGTCTTCACTAGCATGGCGGATGATCGGCGCAGCCAGCGTCAGCAGCACCGAGAGGTGAACGTCGTCGCCTCAAGTGCTCCTGAATTCATGCATTGGTCTGAGAAGCCCATCAACTGGAGCCGCGCTGACCACCCGGAGGTGATGCCCTCTCCGGGTTCCTATGCTCTGGTGCTGGATGCCACTCTTGCAACAGAGAGGTGAGCTTCCCACTTCTCCCGGATTCTGATAGATGGCCGCAGAAGCATCAATATTCTATATCATCAGATCAAGTTGAACCCGGCAGGTCGCCTGAAGTCAGCCGATTGTGCCGCGGCCAGCAGCCAGCTGACTGAGTCCCTGGTGATTGCTGCTGAGAAGAAGCTCCTAGACTGGGTGGTGTCCATGACCAGCAAGCAGCCGGACATGTCCCAGAGCCCAAAGAGTCAGAGACCCAAGGCTCCTTCCAGCCGGCCAATGAAACTTAGAAGATCCCTTTGGACCCTGAGCACCCGGAGAAATTTGCTGTCATAGGTTCCAACCTTGATAGCAAATAGGAAAGCGAGCTCGTCGATTTCCTCCGTGAGAATCGGGACGTCTTCACATGGTCCCCCAAGGACATGCGGGTGTTCCGACGGATTTTGTCGAGCACAAGTTACATGTCAGAGCAGATGCCAAACCAGTCAAACAACCCCTCCACCGACTGTCCGAGGAAAAGCGAAGAATTGTTGGTGAGGAGATAGCCCGGCTCCTACCAGCCGGCTTCATCATAGAAGTGTTTTTTCCAGAGTGGCTTGCCAACCCGGTCCTTGTACTGAAGAACAACAACAAGTGGCACATGTGCATTGATTACACCAGTCTCAACAAAGCTTGCCCAAAAGATCTATTTGCGTTGCCTCAGATTGATCAAGTGATAGACTCCACAGCCGGATGCAAGCTATTGAGCTTCTTGGATGCCTACTCAGGATATCATCAGATCAAGTTGAACCCGGCAGATCGCCTGAAGAACACTGTCGGTGTCAAAACCGGCGGATCTCGGGTAGGGGGTCCCGAACTATGCGTCTAGGCCGGATGGTAACAGGAGGCAAGGGACACACAGTTTTACCCAGCTTCGGGCCCTCTTGATGGAGGTAAAACCCTACGTCCTGCTTGATTAATATTGATGATATGGGTAGTACAAGAGTAGATCTACCACGAGATCGGAGAGGCTAAACCCTAGAAGCTAGCCTATGGTATGATTGTTGTTCTGTATGTTGTCCTACGGACTAAAACCCTCCGGTTTATATAGACACCGGAGAGGGTTAGGGTTACACAAAGTTGGTTACGATGGTAGGAGATCTACATATCCGTATCGCCAAGCTTGCCTTCCACGCCAAGGAAAGTCCCTTCCAGACACGGGACGAAGTCTTCAGTCTTGTATCTTCATAGTCCAGGAGTCCGGCTGAAGGTATAGTCCGGCCATCCGGACACCCCCTAATCCAGGACTCCCTCGGTAGCCCCTGAACCAGGCTTCAATGACGACGAGTCCAGCGCGCAGATTGTCTTCGGCATTGCAAGGCGGGTTCCTCCTCCAAGTACTTCATATAAGATTTTGAACACAAAGACAGTGTCCGGCTCTGCAAAATAAGTTTCCACATATTGCCACAGAGAGAATAATATTTACACAAATCTAATCTAATGACGTATTCCGTAGTGTGACGCACCACGACCAAGCCTTTATTCGAATAGTTTTATTATCCCACCTCAGCGCGTCATGCGAGGCGGTTTCCTTGGCACGTCTTGTTAAAGCAGAGATAGTGTCCCCTTATTCCGGGATTCTCATCAATACAGGCATGGGTAACCCAACCGCGCCATTGATTACGGCGCTTGGAGATAAGCGAGTTTTACTAGGCTGGTGGGACACGTAGCTGCGTCCACCCATATAAGGGGATAAGGATCCACCTTTTCACCTATGCCTTCTTCCTCCTTTGCCTATCCATTTTCGCGCACTCGAGCTCCAGTGCCCAAGTCCGCACTCCCCACCTCAACCTTCTCCAGCCATGTCCGGAGCAGGAGGCAAGTGGATGGTCTCCTCCGTCACGGAGGGACACATCAAAAAACTGAGGAAGGCTGGATACTTGTCTAACGACATTGCGTACCGGCTTCCCGAAGAGGGGTAGCTCCTCCCCACCCCAAGGCCCCATGAGAGGGTAGTGTTCCTTCCCACTTCCTCCGCGGACTAGGCTTTCCTATCCACCCATTCGTCCGGGGACTCATGTTCTACTACGGCCTGGATTTCCATGATCTGGCCCCGAATTTCATCCTCGACATCTCGGTGTTTATCGTTGTGTGCGAGGCTTTCCTCTGCATCCGCCCCCATTTCGGCCTATGGCTCAAGACTTTCAATGTCAAGCCGAAGGTGGTGTGTGGCAACCAGGCGGAGTGCGGAGGCGCCATGGTGGGCAAGATGCCCAACGTCTTATGGCTCGAGGGCTCCTTTGTGGAGACCCTGAAGGGGTGGCAATCGGGGTGGTTTTACATCACCGAGCCGCGCGACCCTGAGTGGGTCGCAGCCCCCGAGTTCCGGTCCGGACCCCCAACGCGGCTCACGTCCTGGAAAGAGACGGGCCTGTCGTGGGGCAGCAAAGGAGAGGTGACTGAACTGCAAACATGCATCTAAACCCTGGTGGACAAGCAGCTCAAGCTTGTCAACATAGCCCATGTCATGCTCATCCCCCGGATCCTCCCGTGTCAACAACGGGCCTTCAATCTGTGGGAGTTCAACCCGGCGCAGCACCGAACTCTGAGCAGGCTCTTCGACACGACGTACGAAGATGTCTGGAAGGTGCTTTTCAAGGGCGCCGAGGCTCCCACATCTGCTACCGAGGATCGCGGATTCAGCGCGCAGCATCAAGCCAGCGCGGTAAGTTCTTTGTGCCTTTTACAGGGTAATAGTTTTTCATAGTTTAACTCTATGCGGGATCTAAGCTCCCTTACCTTTGACAGGTTTGGCAGGCGAAGTCCGGATAGATCGACTGTCCGACTCCTTTGCCCGAAGACCCAGCCGATGCCCGCTTGGCGAAGTTGCTGGTTCCGGCACCCTATGTGGTACCGGAGAAGAAGGCCACGAAGAAGGCCAAGGGGACTCGAAAAAGTGCCCGGCACCGGGAGGTGTCGGGTTCATCATCCGACGGCTCCAAGGCGCATTCCTCCCATGAAGACGAGGAGGAGGAAGAAGATACCTCTCCCCCTCCAGCGGGGGGAGAGAAGAAAAGGAAGGCCGCCCCCACTGGGGAGGCCGAAGGATCCAAGAAGGGGAAAACCCTTCCTCCGGACTACTCCACCGACGCTGACGACGGTGGAGAGGAGTGGCCGCTCAGGGCCAAGCCCCTGGCGAAATCATAAGTATCCGGATACCAGAGTAATTCATAGTATTCCTTTATTGCACAGCTTTCCCTTATGCCGAATATGTTTATGCAGCCCACCCAAAGACCGGCTCGACGCATCGTCGAGCGATTCACTGGACTCGTCGGATGTGAATTCGCTTCCGACGGCTTCCTCCCCCCGCCCTACGGACGACGCCGAAGTGTTGTTCCATCAGGTTCCAAGCCAGGAGGAGGTGGTCCTGGAGGCGCCGCAAGGCGACCTCCCAGACTCCAGGAGTAAAGGGGATAAAACCCCCCAGGGCTCCAAGTCCGGCTCTAGGCCGGACACTGCTCCGGAACCTTCAAAGGTTCCAGAGTCCGGCGGGCGACCTCCTTCCAAGAGGAGCAAGTCCACTGTGCCGGTGACCCCCGTCCAACCGGAGGCGCTGGACAATTTGTTGGAGGTGCTCAAAGGCGCCTCCATCGACGAGGAGCACCGCACCATTATGAGTGCGGTGGTCCAGAAGGTTCAGTCCGCCAAGAGCCGACTGACTGAAGCTTGTACTAGCCTTTTAACAGGCTTTGAGGTAAGTAAAGAATGTGTAAATAATATTACCACATAGACTGTAGCCCCTGATGCTCTGTTTGGCATTCGAGAAGAAAAGCCGAAGAGAGGATCAAATAAAATTCACAGGAGTCTAACAAAAAGGAGTCAATATGCGTAGCAGGCTTCTCTGCCGGCGTCTGCCGCACTGACTGCGGAGGTGGACACACTAAAGCAGAACCTCGAGCAGTCCGAGCAAGAGCTCAGGCGTGCCAAGAAGCAGCTTGAGGACAAGGAAGGTAAGAAATACCTTGTTTAAATATATATAAAAAAGGTGCAATTGCAAAAAATGACAGGATCATCATGGCTATTGTAGGGGCCACGTCGGAGGTGGCGACCCTTAAGCAAGCGCTGGTCGAGGACGAGAAGAGGGCGGCCATGGAGCACACCGAGCGGGAGAAGTATGAGGCCCAAGTTGGCAAGGTGCAGCAAGAACTCCAGGCTCTCATGAAAAAACATGAGAGTTTGGAGCTTGACTCAAAGACGCGAGCGTCCGAGCTCGCGATGGCTATTGAAAATGCCAAGTCTGCCAAGGCCGAATCCTAGAAGACCCTCCAGGAGTTGGATGTGGTGAAAAAGATAGCGGCGGGTAAGGCATTCTTTATGCAAAGCAAACACATAAGCGTGAGTTACTTGTTACTTACCTGAATTCGGAGCTCTCCAGGAGCATTCGCAGATCTTCCCCGTAGCGTGTCCGATGCCGCCGCATTCTATCGAGCCGAGGAGGGCAGCTCGACAGAGAAGGTGTTCTGGTCTCAGTATGCTGAGGCCGGACACCCCGTGCCCCTGAGCGACCAGCTGAAGCAACTGGTCGAGCTCCACAAGGCGGCCGAACAGGCCATGAAGGGCCTCATAGTTCGGCTGTGGCCTGGAGAGGCTCTGCCTGGGAGCTATTTCGGGCTGGTGCGGCGGCTGGTGGGGGCCTGTCCAAGGCTCGAAGTCATCAAGCGCTCCGTCTGCATTGAAGGTGCCCGTAGGGCCCTTGCCCGTGCTAAGGTGCACTAGGGCAAGCTGGATGCTGAGAAGCTTGTGAAGGACGGGCCACCGCCGGGGAAAGAGCATCGCAAGCCCGAGAATTATTATACGGATGTTCTAAAGGGTGCCCGCCTTGTGGCAGATGAATGTTCCAGGGATGTAATTTTTGAGTAAAACTCACTCGTTTTTTCCTGTGCGCTGAAAACTTGTTCATATGCACTAAGCAATGCTGTTGGAATTTAAAATATTACCTTCTGTGCGGCTGTTTATCAATTCTGAGAGATGGAGAGTCGTCGGCTTCTGCCCCCGTGCCGCTAGTGCTGGGGTGTTCGGGGATAAACCTGAGCCCTCTTTTTCCCATGTTTGGGTCCTTCGAGGGAGGCGCTCAGCACAACGAACAAGGCAATCGGACTATAATGCGTGAACACTCTCACTTAGAAATAGAATTCTATAATTTTAAATTTTGGCGAAGCCCCTGGTATTGGGAAAACCGAGTTCGGGGCACTATCCAGCCTTGGCCGGACAGAGCCGACTCCTCGCTCTAAGCGGCATAAGTCTTTAGGGACTTGAAAAACCTCTCGAACAGCGACCGGCTCTCGCTTCATCATGACAGTCAGTTTTAGCTTTCTCTACTGAGGTGCTCGACCCAGCTCAACTGGGGCACAATCGCAGTAGTTCTCCTAGTGCTACCTTAGCCGATATAGCGGAATGTAAGGCACCAAAACATAGGAGCCAGGCAAACCCAACTATTGACCCAAGACATGATTCGGAGCCGATGCATATAATGCTATAAGTTCGGGGTGCCGCACTTGTTAAAGTGTTTGGACTTCTCACACCATATTGAGGGGTACTAAAGCCCCTGGCGTATTTTGGCCGTACCAAAGTGTACGGGTGCAACATGTCGTTAAGGAACATATATTTGTAAAAAAAGAGTAATGCAAAAAGAGATAAAAGCTATGCATTGTTTATTAAAAAGGGCTGTGATCAAAGAGGAACGATACAAATAATGCGATAAGCAAAAGGTTGGACTATTTAACATGTTCGCTCCAGGGGCAGGCTGCGGAATGGTATGCGAAACAGGTATACTGCTCGTGATAGAGACCACCTGGGAGTTCCGTAATGCGGCATGGCTTGTCTGCTTCCCTGGTTCTTGCATCGTTTGTGCGGCAATTGAACTGCCGATAGGCCTTCCGAAGTGTGGAGTCCTGTAAGTAAGAGAAAATTAAAAAATCGGCAGCCCCTGGTGCGGTTTAAGCCATGTTTCGGGCGTGCCGTGATGGTGCCCCTCCCCCTGTACCCATGGTATTTCTAGAGCGTAGTTATGTACGCGAAGTACTGGTGTCGCATTTTTGCGAGGGCTGGGGTTGGGGCCGCATTGCTACGCCTGCTCGGAATGTGCCAGGCGGTCTTGTTGTAGGTTACTCCAGGCGCGCTTGACGGTGTCCGGACGTTTAATGGCCGGACTGGAGAACTGCCTGGAGAGGCTGCTTTGTACTTCCGCGGCAAGGGCCGTCGTGTCCTCCTCCGTTCGGAGAGAGCGTTTGGTGTTTCCATTGACCGTAATTACTCCTCGAGGGCCTGGCATCTTGAGCTTAAGGTATGCGTAGTGCGGTACCGCATTGAACTTGGTAAATGCGGTTCGCCCGAGCAGTGCGTGATAGCCACTGCGGAATCGGACTATGTCGAAGATTAACTCCTCGCTTCGGAAATTATCCAGAGATCCGAAGACCACTTCAAGTGTGACTGAGCCTATACAGTTGGCCTCTACACCTGGTATTATGCCTTTAAAGGTCGTTTTGGTGGGCCTAATCCTCGAGGGATCTATGCCCATTTTCCGTACTGTATCCTGGTAAAGCAGGTTCAAGCTGCTGCTGCCGTCCATAAGGACTCTAGTGAGATGAAATCCGTCAATGATTGGGTCTAGAACCAATGCGGCAAATCCGCCATGACGGGTGCTAGTGGGATGGTCCCTTCGATCAAAGGAGATCGGGCAGGAGGACCATGGGTTGAACTTTGGGGCAGCTAGCTCCAACGCATATACGTCCCTGAGCGCACGCTTCCGCTCCCTCTTGGGGATGTGGGTTGCGTATATCATGTTCACCATTCGCACTTGTGGGGGAAAACCCTTCTGTCCACTGTTGTTCGGCGGCCGGGGCTCTTCGTCGTCATCGCTATGCAGCCCCGTGTCTTTATTTTCAGCATTTAACTTGCCTGCCTGCTTGAACACCCAACAATCCTTGTTGTTGTGATTGGCCGGCTTTTCGGGGGTGCCATGTATCTGGCACAAGCGGTTGAGTATTCGGTCCAAACTAGACGGGCCGCTAGGATTTCTTTTGAATGGTTTTTTCCGCTGATCGGATTTATAGCCTCTGAATCCGGCATTAACTTTCGTATCCTCAGCATTGTTTCCGTTAATGCGGCGCTTCTGCTTGTTGCGACGCGACCTGCCACTACTGTCCCTGGTATCCGAATTACCAGGGTTCTTGGTCATATTGTTGCTACGAGCAAGCCAACTATCTTCTCCCGCGCAAAAGCGGGTCATGAGTGTCGTGAGTGCTGCCATAGATTTCGGCTTTTCCTGTCCAAGGTGCCGGACAAGCCACTCATCACAGATATTGTGCTTGAAGGCTGCTAGGGCCTCTGCGACCGGACAGTCGACTATTTGACTTTTCTTTGTTAGGAACCGTGTCCAGAATTGCCTGGCCGATTCCTCTGGCTGCTGAATTACGTGGCTTAGGTCATCGACGTCTGGTGGTCGCACATAGGTGCCCTGGAAATTATCGAGGAATGCGGCTTCCAGGTCCTCCCAACAACCGATTGATCCTGCTGGCAAGCTGTTAAGTCAATGCCGAGCTGGTCCTTTAAGCGTGAGTGGGAGGTATTTGATGGCGTGGAGATCATTGCCGCGAGCCATGTGGATATGAAGGAGATAATCCTCGATCCATACCGCAGGATCTGTTGTGCCGTCATATGATTCGATGTTTACAGGTTTGAAACCCTCGGGGATTTGATGATCCATTACTTTGTCTGTGAAGCATAGTGGGTGTGCGGCGCTCCAATGAGCTGTACTGGGCTATATCATGACGTAGCTCCAATGAGCTTTGTCTACTGTGTTCGGCCCTACCGGATTTGTGTCCGGCGTGACGGTTACCATCTCGAGTCGTGGGGCGCCCACGCGATCCGTAGATCGATCTTGTTTGCCTTGCCTTGTCCTCCAACATATCTCGCAGGTCTGGCGCATTTTCCCGTGCCTTGGTACGAGGTGTGGCTTGAGTGGAGGGCCGAGAGGCCTCTCTGTCGCGGCCATGAGGTGGCCGGTCAGCCGTATCAAGTGCTGGTGATGTAGGTTTAAGTGCTTCCTCCTCTAATCGGGGTAGCACCCTGCGCTTTGGGTAGCTCTTGGAGGGGCGTTCGAGTTCATGCTCTTCGTCCGCACGGACTTCAGTCCATCTGCCGACTAGCGAATCTTGATTAGCTCTAAGCTGTTGCGGTTTTTTCTTGAGGCTTCTTGCCATGGCCATAAGCCTGCGTTGAAAACGCTCTTGCTCGACGGGATCCCGTGGCATGACGAATTCATCGTCGTTGAGGCTTGCCTCGTCTTCGGAGGGAGGCATACAATTATCGTCCTCGACCTCTCTGTCTGCCGCTCTCTCATGAGGGCTGGCTTCGTCATCCTCCTATGCTGAATCTTGCTGGAGGTGGTTTTCTTCGGCACTCTCCGGAGTATTATTATCTCCCGTGCTGGAATCACCGTATTTGCTTTGGCGGGATTTTGAGCGGCGCCGCTGACGCCGGCGCTTAGGCTGTTTCTTGGAGGGGTCATCCTCCGCTGTTCCATCGCCATCTCCTTCTTTTGGGGTGTCCACCATGTATATGTCATATGACGAGGTGGCTTTCCGGGGTCCAATAGGCGCTGGTTCTTCATCATCTCCTGCATCAGCGTCCATACCGTCGATGTCTTCAGAGTCGAAGTCGAGCATGTCGATTAAATCATCGACAGTGGCTACAAAGTGGGTGGTGGGTGGGCTTTGAATTTCTTCATCGTCCGTATCCCAACCTTGCTGACCGTAGTCCGGCCAGGGCTCTCCTGATAAAGAGAGAGACTTTAGTGTCTTCAAAATATCGCCGTAAGGCGAGTGCTGAAAGATGTCCGCGGCAGTAAACTCCATGTTCAGCGCCCAATCGGATTCGATCGGCAGGGGCGCGGAGGGTTCGGAGTCCGGCTCCTTGGAGTCACGAGTCTCGCGGAGTGTGGGGCTGGTGTTCGGCTTGATCGCCGTTGGGATCACAGCCCCCGAGGCGGCGTCCAACCACCCATCCTCGATCGGCGCAGTTGGCTCCGAGTTAAGGGTCGGAGCCAATACAGGTGTGGCCTCTAGAGCACTGTTTGGCGGCAGAGCTAGATCATGCTCGTCGTGACAGTGCGGCGCGCTTGGGAGTGGCTCGAATCTGTCGAAGATCAAGTCCCCGCGGATGTCAGCCGTGTAGTTTAAACTTCCAAATCTGACCTGACGGCCAGGGGCATAGCTTTCGATCTGCTCCAGATGGCCAAGTAAATTGGCCTGCGGTGTGAAGCCGCCGAAGACGAAGATCTGTCCGGGGAGGAAGGTCTCACCCTGGACTGCATCGCTATTGATGATCGTAGGAGCCATCAAGCCTAACGGCGATGACACAGAGGAACTCTCAATGAAAGCACCAATGTCAGTGTCAAAACCGGCGGATCTCGGGTAGGGGGTCCCGAACTGTGCGTCTAGGCCGGATGGTAACAAGAGGCAAGGGACACAAAGTTTTACCCAGGTTCGGGCCCTCTTGATGGAGGTAAAACCCTATGTCCTGCTTGATTAATATTGATGATATGGGTAGTACAAGAGTAGATCTACCATGAGATCGGAGAGGCTAAACCCTAGAAGCTAGCCTATGGTATGATTGTTGTTTTGTATGTTGTCCTACGGACTAAAACCCTCCGGTTTATATAGACACCGGAGAGGGTTAGGGTTACACAAAGTTGGTTACAATCGTAGGAGATCTACATATCTGTATCGCCAAGCTTGCCTTCCACGCCAAGGAAAGTCCCTTCCGGACACGGGACGAAGTCTTCAATCTTGTATCTTCATAGTCCAGGAGTCCAACTGAAGGTATAGTCCGGCCATCCGGACACCCCCTAATCCAGGACTCCCTCAAACACCTTCATCACACCATTTGGAGCCTTCTACTACCTGACCATGACATTCGGCTTGAGAAATGCCGGTGCCACGTTCCGGCGTTGCATGCAGAAGTGCCTCCTCAAGCAGCTCGGCAGAAATGCCCATGTCTATGTGGACGATATTGTGGTAAAGATAGAGAAGCGCGACACTCTCTTGGAAGATCTCAAGGAAACTTTTGAAAATCTGCGCCAGTTTCAGATCAAGCTCAACCCAGAGAAGTGTGTGTTCAGAGTACCAGCCGGCCAGCTCCTCGGCTTCCTGGTCTCAGACCACGACATTGAGTGCAACCCTGTGAAAATCAAGGCCGTCGAGAGGATGGATAAACCCACCTGACTGAGAGACGTCCAGAAGTTCACCGACTGTTTGGCATCCATCAGTCATTTCATCAGTCGGCTAGGAGAGAAGGCTCTTCCCCTATACCAGCTCATGAAGAAGACCACTCATTTCGAGTGGAATGACCAGGCGGATGAAGCTTTTCTCCAGTTGAAAAAGATGTTGCCACACCGCCTGTCCTGGCGGCTCCGGCTGATACGGAACCCATGTACCTTTACATTGCCGCCACCAGCCGGGTGGTCAGCGTTGTCATGGTGGTAGAGCGCCAAGAGGCCGACAGGGCACAGTCGGTCCATAGGCATGTATATTACTTGAGCGAAGTGCTATCAACCTCAAAGTAGAACTACCCTCACTACTAGAAGATGTGCTACGGCATGCACTTTGCAGCCAAGAAGCTGAAACCATACTTTAAAGAGCACCCAATCACGGTTGTCTGCACTGCCCCACTTGCCGAGATCATTGGCAATAGAGATGCATCTGGCTGAGTGGCCAAATGGGCCATCGAGCTGGCCCCCTACACCATCTTCTACCAACCGCGCACCACCATCAAGTCCCAAGCACTGCCGACTTCCTTGTCGACTGGACCGAGACCCAATACTTGCCGCCAGCTCCGGACTCCACTCATTAGCGAATTCACTTTGATGGCTCAAAGATGCGCACTGTCTTGGGAGTCGGCATTGTTCCTTCACGTGCCACTGAATGAAAACGAGCCAGCTGATGCCCTGGCACGGAGTCAAGCAATACCAGCCGACGTCTCCCTTCAGTGCCTCCGCAAGCCGTCAATCAAGCCTTCTCCAGAATCTGAGTCCATCTTCATGCCGGCTCCTCCCGAAGCAGTCGGATCCGACTTGGGGGCTGCAGCAGCCGGCCCGGGGACTTCAGCAAGCGGCCCGGGGGCTTCAGCAAGCATCCCGGGGACTGCTACAGCCGCACCCGGCCCTGGAACTTCACAACCCGGCTCGGGGGCTTCAGCAGTCGGCCCGGGGACTTCACCAAGTGGCTCGGGGACTGCAGCAGTCGCACCCGGCCCGGGGATTTCACAACCCGGCTCAGGGGCTGCAGCAGTCGGCCCAGGGACTTCAGCAGCGCAGCAGGCGGCAATCGATTCCCACCCGCCGCCTCCCAACCCAACCGCCCTTGTACAAGTGGTCGTAGTGGCAGTAGAAGAAATTCAAGCACCTTCATGGGCATTGCCCATCCTCAAGTTTCTGGTAAACAGAGAGCTGCCGATTGATGAAATCTCGGCCCGGCAAGTGCAGCGCTGAGCAGGAGCCTACACGATAGTAAACAGAGAGCTTGTCATACGCAGCGTGACTGGAGTCTTCCAGGACTGCGTAGAATCATAGAAAGGCCAAGCAATCTTAAAGATATCCACCAAGGAGAGTGCGGCCACCACGCGGCCTCCAGATCCCTTGTTGCCAAGGTTTTCCGCCATGGTTTCTTTTGGCCGACTGCTTTCGAAGATGCCAAGGAATTAGTCAAGCATTGCAAAGGGTGTTGGAAGTTCAGCTCTCAGCAGCATCTACCGGCTTCTGCACTGAAGACCATTCCCCTGGCTTGGCCCTTTGCCATCTGGATTGGACATGGTGGGGCCATTCAACACAGCACGCGGCGGCATGACCCATCTGCTTGTTGCCATGGACAAGTTCACCAAGTGAATTGAATCCAAGCCAATCAAGACGTTGAATGAGCCGACTGTTGTGACCTTCATTGAAGACATCACCACCCGGTATGGAGTACCACACAACATCATCACCGACAATGGGTGTGCCGGCACCTAAGCCCTCTCTTGCCACAAGCTGCAGCTCGTAGAGCGACTGTCCGGTCGGCAAGAGGTAAAGGCAGGAAGCGATGCCCACACAAAAAATGGGTAAGGACTAAAAGCATTGTCATAGGCCGAGTCAGCTCCTCGCCTCGCCGACCGACTGCTGAGCAGCCGGCCGGCCGATTTCTTACTTTACTTGACATACTCTACCGACGGCTAAAGTACTTTCCTTCCCAAAGCGACCAAGTACTTGACCCAGCCATAGACCGCAGAGCGGCTGTCCGGCTGGCAAGACGGCAGCCAAGAGAAGGCGGCAAAGGAAAAAGGCAAAAGAGTAAAAGGCAAGACAAGTCAGAAATCGGCAAAGACAATTTACACAGTGAAAGGCCCTTGGCCGACATTCAACGGAGTTTGAATATGCCCCCAGCGGGTGGAACTACGCAAGTCTAACAAATTTGTTCTAAGAGATTACAAAACAAGAAAGGAAAGATAACTTGCCCGCTTAGGCCAAAGAAGCAGGAGCCGGATCGGAGGGGTTGGCGGAGGTCGAAGCTCCGGGTGGTGGAGAGGCCGCCTGGGTGGTCTCGGCTTGATCGGCTCTAGCAGGAGTCGGCTCGTCCATGTGCCGCCTGTTGGTCGAAGCCTGGTCAGGATGAGGTCAGACCTCGTCTTCACCATCCGGCGTGTCGTCTTCGCCGTCCTCATCCTCCTCCTCCTCGCCTTCGTCACTGGAGGCGATCTCCTCCACCGAATCCTTGCCGCCTTCTGGGTCCAGCCCGAACTAGTTGGGCGGCACCTCAGCGCCCGCTTCATCTAGCTCGGGGAGGAATATGCCGGTGTCCGTGTACTCGGCGATCGCCGCCGCCCAGTGATAAAGCTAGGGCGCCACCGCCTCCAACTCCTCGTCGGCCTGGGCGCGGAGAGTTTCCAGCTGGTCCAAGTTCAGCCCAGGGTACCACCCTTTGACGAACTCCAAGGCCCGCCTGATGGAGTCCTGGACAAAGGGGTCCTCGGGTGTCCGGCCTGTTGGACATGGGCCGGACTATTGGGCCATGAAGATACGAGATAGAAGACTTTCTCCCGTGTCCGGATAGGACTCTCCTTGGAGTGGATGGCAAGCTAGGCGACCGGATGTACCATTTCCTTTCTATATAACTGACTTTGTACAACCCTAGTCCCCTCTAGTGTCTATATAAACCGGAGGGTTTAGTCCATAGAGACAATCATAATCACATAGGCTAGACTTCTAGGGTTTTAACCATTATGATCTCGTGGTAGATCAACTCTTGTAATACTCGTATTCATCAAGATCAATCAAGCAGAAGTAGGGTATTACCTCCATAGAGAGGGCCCAAACCTGGGTAAACATTGTGTCCCCTGTCTCCTATTACCATCAACCTCAGACGCACAGTTCGGGACCCCCTACCCGAGATCTGCTGGTTTTGACACCGTCATTGGTGCTTTCATTGAGAGTTCCACTGTGACGTCGAAGTCAAAGTTGATGGCTCTCCTTGTGATCGAGGACAATATGACCGCCGGAGGAGCTCTGGCCTCAGGCCAAACCCTCCGGCTGGGTGGCTTTATCATGACCACCCGTTCGGCTGGTGAGCTGAGGATGACTTGTCAGGTCATCAAAAATCGCCTCTGAATTGACTCCGAATACTCCAAACAGATGGATCCAACGGAATTGTCGTTGAGGGAGTCCTGGATTAGGGGGTATCCGGACAGCCGGATTATATCCTTTGGCCGGACTGTTGGACTATGAAGATACAAGATTGAAGACTTCGTCCCATGTCCGGATGTGACTCTCCTTGGCGTGGAAGGCAAGGTTGGCAATACGGATATGTAGATTTCCTTCCTTGTAACCGACTCTGTGTAACCCTAGCCCCCTCCGATGTCTATATAAACCGGAGAGTTTAGTCCATAGGACAACAACAGTCATACCATAGGCTAGCTTCTAGGGTTTAGCCTCTCTGATCTCATGGTAGTTCAACTCTTGTAATACTCATATCATCAAGAACAATCAAGTAGGATGTAGTGTATTACCTCCATCAAGAGGGCCTGAACCTGGGTAAAACATCGTGTCCCCTGCCTCCTGTTACCATCCGCCTAGACGCACAGTTCGGGACCCCCTACCCGAGATCCGCCGGTTTTGACACCGACATTGGTGCTTTCATTGAGAGTTACTCCGTGTCATCACCGTTAGGCTTGATGGCTCCTTCGATCATCGATAGAGATCCAGTCCAGGGTGAGACCTTTCTCCCCGGACAGATCTTTGTATTGGGCGGCTTCGCACTGCGGGCCAACTCGCTTGGCCATCTGGAGCAGATCAAGAGTTACGCTCCTAGCCACCAGGTCAGGTTTGGAAGCCTAAACTACACGGCAGACATCCGCGGAGACTTGATCTTCGATGGATTCGAGCCCCTGCCGAGTGCACCGCATGGTCACGATGAGCATGATTTAGCTCTACCATCGGACAATGTTCAGGAGACCGCACCGGCAACCGCTCCGACCCTCAATTCGGAGCCAATTGCGCCATCCATGGACGGGTGGATAGACCCCGCCATGGAGGCCGTATTCTCAGCGGCGATCGAGCCGAGTATCGACCTTACCCTTCACAAGAGCCGTGACGCCGAACTGCCGGATTCTTCCCCGGCCACGGACTCCGAACCGCCTGCGCCCGTGCCTATAGAATCCGACTGGGCGCCGATCATGGAGTTCACCTCCGCGGATATCTATCAGCACTCGCCCTTTGGCGACATACTAAACTCATTAAGGTCTCTCTCCTTGTCAGGAGAGTCCTGGCCGAAGTATATCTGGCAGGATTGGGATGCGGATGAAGAAGAAATTCGCCGCCCACCCACCACCCACTTAGTAGCCACTGTCGACGATTTGACCGACACGCTCGACTCCGAAGACATCAACGGTATGGACGATGATGCAGGAGACGAACAGGAACCACTGCCCACAAGGCATTGGACAACCACCTCATCATATGATATATACATGGTGGATACACCCAAAGAAGGCAATGGCGACGGGACAGCGGAGGATGACCCCTCCAAGAAGCAACCCAAGCGCCGACGTCAGTGGCACCGATTTAAGTCTCGCCAAAGCAAAAGTGGTGATACCGGCACAGGAGATAATAGCACTCCGGACAGTGCCGAAGATGGCAACAATCCCCTCCAGCAAGATTTAGAGCTGGAGGATGGAGAAGCCAGCCCTCCCGAGAGAGCGGCAGATGGAGAGGCGGGGGATGATAATTACATGCCTCCCTCCGAAGACGAGGCAAGCCTCAACGATGAAGAATTTGTCGTGCCTGAGGATCCCGTCGAGCAAGAGCACTTCAAGCACCGGCTTATAGCCACGGCAAATTGCCTTAAGAAAAAGCAACAACAGATTCAAGCTGATCAAGATTTGCTAGCTGACAGATGGACTGAAGTCCTTGCGGCCGAGGAATATGAACTCGAACGCCCCTCCAAGAGCTACCCAAAGCGCATGTTGCTACCCCGACTAGAGGAGGAAGAATTAGAACCTACATCTCCAGCGTATGATGCGGCTGATCGGCCACCTCGTGGCCGCGACAGAGAGGCATTTCATCCAAAAGCTCAGCCCGCACCCCGACGCCACTCAAATAAAAATGTCAAGGCACGGGGAAACACGCTAGACCTGCGAGACGTATTGGAGGACAAAGCAAAACACGCAAGATCGATCTACGGATCACGAGGGTGCGCCACTAGGCGAGACAATAACCGTCACGCCGGATACAATAAAAGTAAATCCGGCCGGGCCGAACACAGCGGACAAGACTCATTTGAGCTGCATCGTGACATAGCCCAGTACAGAGGCGCCGCACACCCCCTATGCTTCATAGACGAAGTAATGGATCACCAAATCCCAGAGGGTTTCAAACCCGTAAATATCGAATCATACGACGACACAACAGATCCTGCCGTATGGATCGAGGACTTCCTCCTACACATCCACATGGCCCGCGGTGACGATCTACATGCCATCAAATACCTCCCACTTAAACTCAAAGGACCAGCTCGGCATTGGCTCAACAGCCTGCCAACAGAATCCATTGGCTATTGGGAAGATCTGGAAGCCGCATCCCTCGACAACTTCCAGGGCACTTATGTGCGACCACCAGATGCCGATGACTTGAGCCACATAATTCAGTAGCCAGAGGAATCGGCCAGACAATTCTGGACACGTTTCCTGACAAAGAAAAATCAAATCATCGACTGTCCGGATGCAGAGGCCCTAGCAGCTTTTAAGCACAACATCCGCGACAAGTGGCTCGCCCGACACCTTGGCCAGGAAAAGCCGAAACCTATGGCAGCCCTCATGACACTCATGACCCACTTTTGCGCGGGAGAGGACAGTTGGCTGGCTCACAGCAATAACATATCAAAGAACCATGGTACTTCAGATACCAAGGATAGCAATGGCAGGTCACATCGCAACAAACATAAGCGCCGCGTCAACAGCGACAATACCGAGGATACGACAGTCAATGCCGGATTCAGAGGCTCTAAACTCGGTCAGCGGAAAAAGCCATTCAAAAGAAGCACTCCGGGCCCGTCCAGTTTGGACCGTATACTCGATCGCCCGTGTCAAATATACGGCACCCCCGACAAGCCAGCCAACCACACCAACAGGGAATGTTGGGTGTTCAAGCAGGCCGGCAAGTTGAATGCTGAAAACAAATATAAGGGGCCACATAGCAATGACGAGGAAGAGCCCCGGCCGCCGAACACCGGAGGACAGAAGAGGTTCCCCCAAAAGTGCGGACGGTGAACATGATATACGCAACCCACATCCCCAAGAGGGAGCGGAAGCGTGCGTTAAGTGACGTATATGCATTGGAGCCAGTCGCCCCAAAGTTCAACCCATGGTCCTCCTGTCCGATCACCTTCGATCGCAGGGACCATCCCACTAGTATCCGTCATGGCGGATTCGCCGCACTGGTCCTAGACCCAATCATCAACGGATTTCACCTCACTCGAGTCCTTATGGACGGCGGCAGTAGCCTGAACCTGCTTTATCAGGACAGAGTGCGCAAAATGGGTATAGACCCCTCAAGGATCAAACCCACAAAAACTACCTTCAAAGGCATCATACCAGGTGTAGAGGCCCATTGCACAGGCTCAGTCACACTAGAAGTGGTCTTCGGATCCCCGGATAACTTCCGAAGCGAGGAGTTAATCTTCGATATAGTCCCGTTCTGCAGTGGCTATCATGCACTACTCGGGCGCACCGCATTTGCGAGATTCAATGCGGTACTGCATTATGCATACCTCAAGCTCAAGATGCCAGGACCTCGGGGGGTCATCACAGTCAATGGAAACACAGAGCGCTCTCTCCGCACGGAGGAGCACACTATGGCCCTCGCAGCAAAAGCACAAAGCAGCCTCTTCAGGCAATCCACCAGTTCGGTAATTAAACGCTCGGACACTGTCAAGCACGCCCGGAGTAATCTGCAACAAGACCGCCTAGCACGCTCCGAACTCGCATAGCAATGCGGCCCCCACCCCAGTCCCCGCCAAACAGCGAAATCCGTGCCACACGTACATAATTACGCATTGAAAATACCATGGGCATAGATGGGGGGGCATGACTACGGCACGCCCCAAAACGCGGCTCAACCGCACTAGGGGCTTCCCGCCTTATTATTATTATTTTCTCTTTCAGGACTTTACTCTCTGGAAACCCCGTCCGGCAGTACGATTGCCAGACACACGATACAACAACCAAGGAGGCAGAAAGCTACGTCGCATCATGGAATTCCCAGGTGGTCTCTGATAACGAGTGAAATACCTGCTTTAAATACCATTCCTCAGCTTGCCCTTGGAGGGGCATGTCAAATAGTCCTACTTTTTGCTTATCGCACTACTTGTATCATTCTGCTTCGACGCACCTTTTTGAGTAAAGAATGCATAGCACTAGACTATTACCGCATTCTCTATTCTTTTATATATATATATATATATATATATATATATATATATATATGTTCATTCATGACATTCAGCACACGTACACTCTGGTACGGCCAATATGCCAGGGGCTTAAGCATACCCCATAATACGGCGTGAGAAGTCCGAACACTTTCGACAGTGCGGCACCCCGAACTTATAGCATTATATGCATCAGCTCCAAATCATGGCTTGGGTCAATAGTCGGGTTTGCCCGGCTCCCATGTTTTGGTACCTTACGTTCTGCTATATCGGCTAAGGTAGCACTGGGAGAACTACTGCGATTGTGCCCCGGTTCATCTGGGCAAGCACCTCAGTAGAGAAAGCTAAAACTGACTGTCATGATAAGGCGAGAGTTGGTCATTGTTCGAGAGGTCTCGAGTCCCTAAAGACTTATGCCGCTTAGCGCGAGGAGTCGGCTTTGTCTGGCTTAACACGTGTATAGTGCCCCGAGTTCGGCCTTCCGAATACTAGGGGCTTCGCCAAAATTTAAAATTGTAGACTTCTATGGCTAAGTGAGAGTGATAAAGCATTATAGTCTGATTGCCTTGTTCGTTGTGCTGAGCACCTCCCTCGAAGGACCCAACAATGGGAAAAAGAGTGCTCAGATTTATCCCGAACACCCCAGCACTCGTGGCATGGGGGCAGAAGCCGACGACTGACCATCTCTCAGATTTAATAAATAGCCGCACATAAGGTAATATTTTAAATTCAAACAAGCGTTGCATAGCGCATATGAACAAGTTTTCATTATACAGGATGACATGAGCAAGTTCATTCAAAAATTACATCCTTCGCACACTCGTCCGCCACAAGACGGGCACCCTTCAGTACACCCTCATAATACATTTCGTGGTGGCGATGCTCCTTGCCCTGCGGCGGCCCCTCCTTCACCAGCTTCTCGGCGTCCATCTTGGCCCAGTGCACCTTCGCACGGGCAAAAGCCCGGCATGCACCTTTGATGCAGACGGACCGCTTTATGACTTCCAGCCGTGGGCAGGCATCCACAAGCCGCCTCACTAGGCCGAAGTAGCTGTTGGGAAGGGAGTCACCAGGCCCCATCTAAACTATAAGGCAGGCATGGCCTGTTCGGCCGCCTTGTGCAGCTCGACCAGTTGCTTCAGCTGGTCGCTCACAGGCAACGGGTGTTCGGTCCGAGTATACTGAGACCAGAAAAACTTCTCCGTCGAGCTTCCCTCCTTGACCTGGTAATACTTCACGGCATCTGGCACGCTGTGGGGAAAATCTGCGAATGCTCCTGGAGAGCTCCAGACTCGGGTAAGTAACAAGTAATTTACTTTCACATGCTTGCTTTGCATATTGAATGCCTTACCCGCCGCTATCTTCCTCATCACCTCAATTTCCTGGAGGGCCTTTTGGGCTTCAGCCTTGGCATGCTTTGTGCTCTCGAGGGCCGCGGCAAGCTCGGACTCTCGCGTCTTCGAATCAAGCTCCAAAGCCTCGTGCTTCTTCACAAGAGCCTGGAGCTCTTGCTGCACCTCGCCCACCCGTGCCTCTTATTTCTCCCGCGCGGTGCGCTCCTTGCCCGCTTTGTTTTCGGCCTCGGACAGCGCTTGCTTCAGGGTCGCCACTTCGGTCATGGCCCCTGGCACATCCATGATGATCCTGTCATTTTGCAACCACATCATTTTTTAATATATAGACAAGGTATTACTTACCTTTGTTCTCCTTGAGCTGCCTCTTGGCAAGGCTGAGCTCTTTCTCGGACCGCTCGAGGTTCTGCTTCAGGGCGGCGACCTCGCTGTCAGTGCGGCAGAGGTCAGCAGCAAAGCCTGCATATGCATGCAAACATACTTATATTAGACTCCTGCAGATATTATTTGATCCTCTATTCGACTTTTCTTTGTGAACACCAAACAGAGCATCAGGGGCTACTGTCTATGCGATAATATTTTCCTATATTTTAAATAGGGACATTTACATTTATGCCCCTAATTTGCGCCCACTCTTAGATTTACCCTTAATTTCAAAGCCTACTCAAATTTGCCCCTCCGCCGTTAGGTGCACTTACAGAAATGCCCTTCTGTGTCACTACCGTCCGGTCAAAGCAGGTCAAAGTCGGTCAAAGGGCTTTGACCGTCCTGAAAAAATAGCAAAACAAATCTAAAAAATCTGAAAATTTGTCGGATCAAAGATACTCAGGTTCGCATGGTGTGTGCAAATTTTTGTGCTATTTGGGCATTCCAGGAGCTCGTGTCAAAGGAAAAACAATAAATATGTAAGCATGTGAATAGAAATTCAAAAAAATAGCAAGAAAATTCAAAAAATATGAAATTTTTTGGCACCAAAGAGTCTCGGGTCTGGAAGTTGCGTGCAAATTTTTGTTGTGTTTGGACATTGGAGGGACTTGTGGAGGAAAAAACAAAATTTGGCACAGGAAAAAACTTAGGAAAAATGACTATTTTTTTCTTGCTAGAGCTCCTCGCATGTCATTTGATCACAAAAACTTGCAAGCACCTTGTGCACCCAAGCCTCTTTGATGCCAAAAAATTTCATTTTTTTTGAATTGTCTTCCTATTTTATTCCAATTTTACTGTTCACAAGCGTGCAGATTAACTGTTTTTCCTCGCCACGAGCTCCTGGAATGTCCAAATAGCATGAAAATTTGCACACATGAGTATCTTTGTTCTCACAAAATTTTATATTTTTTAGATATTTTTTGCTATTTTTTAAGGATGGTCAAAGTTTTTTGACCGGATGGTAACGACGCAGAAGGGCATTTCTGTAAAGGCACCTAATGGCGGAGGGGCAAATTTGAGCAGGCTTTCGAAATAGGGGTATATATGATTAGGTGGTTTGAGTTAGGGACGGAAATGCAAATGGCCCTTTTAAATACTTACCTCAAAGCCTGTTAGAAGGCTGGCACAGGCTTCAGTCAGTCCGCTCTTGGCGGACTGAACCTTCTTGATCACCGCACTCATAATAGTGTGGTGCTCTTCGTCAATGGAAGTGTCGCGAAGCACTCCCAACAGGTTGTCCGGTGCCTCTGGATGGACAGAGGTCACCGGCACGGGCGGCTTACCCCTCTTGGAAGAGGGCCGCCTGCCAGAGTCCGAAACCACTGTAGGTTCCGGCGCGGCGTTCGGTTGGGGGCCGAACTTGGAGCCCTTGGGAGTCTTGCTCCCTTCGCGCCTGGAGTCCGGAAGGCCGCCTTGAGGCTCCTCCGGGACTGTCACCCCCCGGCTCAGTGCCCCTTGAGACAATACCTCGACATTGTCTGTAGGGCAAGGGGAGGAGGCGGTTGGAAGTGTATCACTATCCATATCCGACGAGTCCAAGGAACCGTCCGACGAGGATACGTCGATACGGGCTCAGGGCGGACTGCATAATCATATTCGATGTTAGGAGAAGCAGTGCAACAAAAGTATGCTATGAGTTACTCCGGTATCCGAATACTTGCGACTTTGCCAGGGGCTTGGCCCTGAGTAGCCACTCATCTTCGCCGTCGGCGGCAGTGGTGGAACAGTCCGGAATGAGAGTCCTTCCCTTCTTGGACCCTTCGGCCTCCCCGGTTGGGGCGGCCTTCCTTTTCTCGTCTCCCCCGGCTGGAGGGGGAGAATCTTCATCTTCCTCCTCGTTTTCACGGGAGGAGTGCGTCTCGGAGTTATCGGACGATGTGTCCGATACCACCTGGCGCCGGGAACTCTTTCGGGTTCCCGTGGCCTTCTTCTTGGTCTTCTCCGGCACCTCATAAGGGGCCGGAGTCCGCATCTCCATCAGGAGAGCATCTGCAGGGTCTTCGGGCAGAGGGGCCGGACAGTTAATCTGCTCCGATGTCTCCACCCAGTCCTGACAAAGGCACGGGAGCTCAGACCCCACACATGGTTAAGCTATGGGAAATAAATACCCTACCAGATGTACAGAACTTACCGGATTCATAGGGCGCTTCGCGCTTAGCCCGCGGTCCTCGATAAGAGAAAGGCACCTCGGCGCCCTTGAACAGCACCTTCCAGACGTCCTTATGCGTCGTGTCGAAGAGCTCGCGTAGAGTCTGGTGCTGGGCCGGGTCGAACTCCCATAAGTTGAAAGCCCGTTGTTGACACGGGAGGATCCGGCGGAAGAGCCTGACCTGGACTATGTTGACAAGCTTAAGTTTCTTGCTTATCATGTTCCGGATACACTTCTGGAGTCCGTCCAGCTCCACCGATGAGCCCCAGGACAGGCCCTTCTCCTTCCAGGAAGTGAGCCGCGTGGGGATTCCGGATCGAAACTCGGGGGCCGCCACCCAGTTGTTGTCGCGCGGCTCGGTGATGTAGAACCACACCGATTGCCACCCCTTTATGGTCTCCACGAAGGAGCCCTCGAGCCATGTAACGTTGGGCATTTTGCTCACCATGGCTCCGCCGCATTCCGCTTGTTGGCCGCCTACTACATTCGGCTTGATATTGAAGGTCTTCAGCCACAGGCCGAAGTGGGGCCGGATGCGGAGGAAAGCCTCGCACACGACGATGAACGCCGAGATGTTGAGGATGAAATTTGGGGCCAGATCATGAAAGTCCAGCCCATAATAGAACATAAGGCCACGGACGAATGGATGGAGGGGAAACCCCAGTCCGCGGACGAAGTGGGGGAGGAAAACCACCCTTTCGTAAGGTTCCGGGGTAGGGACGATCTGCCCCGCGGCTGGCAGCCGGTGCGCGATATCCGCAGCTAAGTATCCGGCCCCATGTAGTTTTTTGATGTGTCCCTTCGTGACAGAGGAGACCATCGACTTGCCTCCCGCTCCGGACATGTTTGGAGAGAGTTGAGGAGAAGGATGTGGACTTGGGCGCTAGATCTCGAGTGCGCGAGAATGGATGAGAAAGGAGGAAGAAGGCGTGGGTAGAAAAAGGTGAAACCTTATCCCTTTATAAGAGCAGACGAAACTATGCGTCCCCACCGGCCTGGTAAAACTCGCTTATCCCCCAAGCGCTGTAATTGATGGCGCGGTTGGGTTACCCACATCCATATTGATGGGAATGCCGTAATAAGGGGACACGATCTCTGCTTCGACAAGACGTGCCAAGGAAACCGCCTCGCGAAACACGCTGAGATAGGTTATGAAAAACGATTCGAATAAAGACCTGGCTGTGGTGTGTTGCCACGCTACAGGGTACGTCAGTAGATGAGATTTGTGGAAATATTATTCTCTCTACGGTGGTATGTGGAACTTGTTTTGCAGAGCCGGACACGATCCTCATGTTCACAATCTTCTACGAAGTATTCGGAGGAGGAACCCGCCTTGCAATGCCGAAGACAATCTGCGCACCGGACTGATCGTCATTGAAGCCTGGTTCAGGGGCTACTGAGGGAATCCTGGATTAGGGGGTATCTGGACAGCCGGATTATATCCTTTGGCCGGACTGTTGGACTGTGAAGATACAAGATTGAAGACTTCGTCCCGTGTCCGGATGGGACTCTCCTTGGCGTGGAAGGCAAGCTTGGCAATACGGATATGTAGATTTCCTTCCTTGTAACCGACTCTGTGTAACCCTAGCCCCCTCCGGTGTCTATATAAACCGGAGGGTTTAGTCCATAGGACAACAACAATCATACCATAGGCTAGCTTCTAGGGTTTAGCCTCTCTGATCTCGTGGTAGATCAACTCTTGTAATACTCATATCATCAAGAACAATCAAGCAGGACGTAGGGTATTACCTCCATCAAGAGGGCCCGAACCTGGGTAAAACATCGTGTCCCCTGCCTCCTGTTACCATCTGCCTAGACGCATAGTTCGGGAATCCCTACCCGAGATCTGCCGGTTTTGACACCGACAGTCGTCCTTGAACGAACTCCTGGATCGCATCGCCACCTTAGGGGTCGCTACAAACTACGATCGGATTGGGCTTAAACCCGATCAGAGAGAAATCAAATCTCCATCGATCACCCACCAGATAGCGGTAGTAGAGGAGCAAAGCAACAACTCTCCCTTGATACTCAGGTTGAACTATGTATGGATCTCCGAGTTCGAAGAGCCGGATACCTGTCCGCGGAACGACATACCTTGTCCTCCGAACCCGGAATCAGATGGTAGACCTGAGAAATCGGTCGATCTCCCGGAGCCCGAATTATTAATCTCGGAAATTTCTCAAACTCCGGATCCCAAGTTGGGTCAGGGTTCGGATTTAAATCCACCCACCCACCCAGATGTGCACGACCTCACGTGCATAAAGCAGCAATCTCAGGAAAAAGTCCATCACTTTTGGGCTAGATTCCTCCTTCTCAAAGACAAGATTAAAGATTGTCGTGATGAAGGTGCCATCTCAGCATTCTGCAATAATTGCACGGATGAAGGAATCCTGAATGCCATCAACCACTGTCACATATCACACTTCGCTGACTTGGCAACCATAGTACAGAAGTACTATGCAATGGAAGGCGCCTGGAAAGCTCAGACAGCTCATTGGGAACCGCCGGTTTCCACTCAACCCCTCGTCAGGACAAAAATGATGCACCCTCGCGGGGCGCCCGACCAAATAGTAAAGAAATCAACACCCATTACAGGACACGGAACCGTTCTGGAGGGATGGCTCGATAGGCCACGCAAAATACACACAACACCGGATACCATACCAACCCAACGCCTTAGAGCATGTTGGATACTCCGGCAAGTGGCAAAGAGCGGCGAGGATATCCTCACCAAAAACACCACGGAGCAACTCCCCTCGAGACACGACGACCAAAGAGTATTGACAGTCTTCGAGACTTTCGCTTCAAACAATCGGCGCAAGAGAGCACTCCATGATCTCGCCGAAGTCTGCCAAGTCGCAACAATAAATCCTTGGAACGACACGGCCATAACCTTCAACGCCAGTGACGAACCAAAAATCCGGTCAGCCCGGGCACCAGCCGCCTTGGTCCTCAATCCAATTGTGGACGACTTTCGACTCACCAAAGTGCTCATGGACGGCGGCAGTGGATTGAACCTCATCTACGAGGATACACTCAGCAAAATGGAAATAGACAGAAACTATATCGAGCAAAGTAGCACGACCTTCCGAGGAATCATTCCCATTCAGGAGGCATGATGCGCGGGAAAAATTACACTTGACGTGGTATTCGGCACGCCGGGGAACTATCGGTCCGACGAGATAACCTTCCAAGTGGCCCCTTTCAATAGTGGACACCACGCCCTGTTGGGGCAAGACGCATTCACACGCTTTTAAGCCATACCTCATTACGGGTATATGAAGCTCAAGATGCTCGGGCCCAACGATATTATCACTCTTGCTAGTGATCTAGATATAGCCCTCCGCGCCAAAAACAAAACAACATCCCTGACCCTCGAGGCACTGTCTGAGGCCCTTGCGGCCGAAGAGTTAATCGCGCTGCGCTCGACGGTGGATAGGGATGACGTAATCCTTGACAAGCGCTCCAAATCCACCTCCTTCAAACCAGCAGATGAAATAGCCAAATTTCAAGTCCACCCGATGGACCCAAAGAAGACAACATCCATCAGGGCACAGCTGAACCCAATCGTAGACGTCGCACTACGAGCGTTCCTACGCGAGAACGAGGACATATTCGCCTGGCACCCTTCTAATATGCCAGGAATCCCACGCAGGTTGGCTGAGCACAGCCTCAAAATATTCAAGGGATATAAGCCGGTCAAGCAAACACTGCGGCGCTTTTCCGAACCCAAACGACAAGCTATGGGGGAGGAGCTAGCCAAGTTGATTGAGGCCAGATTCATTAGAGAAATAAAACACCCGGACTGGCTAGCAAACCTGGTGATGGTGCCAAAGAAGGATAAATCCTGGCGCCTGTGCGTCGATTTCAAAGACCTCAACAAAGCTTGCCCTAAGGATCCCTTCCCCCTCCCCCGCATCGATCAGATCATTGATGCTACTTCAGGACATGACTCGCTGTGTTTTCTCGACGCATATTCCGGATACCATCAAATCAAAATGAAGGAGTCTGACCAAGCCGCAACGGCATTCATTACACCATATGGGCCATTCTGCTTCAACACTATGCCCTTCGGGCTCAAAAATGCCGAGGCCACCTACCAACGCATGATTCAAACATGCCTGGAGAAACAAATCGGCAGGACAGTTGAAGCGTATGTGGACGACGTCGTCATCAAGACCAAGCACGTCAAGTAATTAATAGATGACCTACACCTCACATTCGACAACCTCTGGACATATGACATTAAGCTCAATCCAGGAAAATATGTTTTCGGCATTCCCTCTAGAAAACTACTGGGCTTCATTGTTTCCAGTAGAGGAATCGAGGCAAACCCAGCCAAAATCTGGGCTTTATCACAATTGGCCACACCAACAGACCTTAAACAGGTCCAAAAACTAGCCGGATGCATGGCAGCTTTAAGCCGCTTCATCTCCCGACTAGGAGAAAAAACATTGCCACTTTATCGACTTCTCCGGTGCACCGACCACTTCGGGTGGACGGATGCGGCAATGGCCGGATTGGAAGAAATAAAGGCTCTTTTTAGCAAGCAACCCAATCCTGGCTGCGCCAAGCGTCAGCGAACCAATGTTATTATACATCTCTGCAACACACTAGGTGGTGAGCGCAGTACTCGTTGTCGAGTGAGAGGAGGACGGACACAAATTCCCGCTCCATAAGCCGGTATACTATGTATCCACTGTCCTAACTCCATGCAAATCCCGATACCCTCATTATGAAAAGATAGCATACGCGCTCTTCATGGCATCCCGGAAGCTATGACACTATTTTCAAGAGTGCTCGATCACGGTGGCTTCCGAAGTTCCACTGAATGACATAATATACATCCGCGACACCACGGGCTGGATTGCCAAATGGGCCATTGAGCTCCTTCCATTCGACATAACATATAAGCCGTGTCGGGCCATCAAATCCCAAGTACTGGCAGACTTCGTCGCCGTATGAACAGAGGCCGAACTCCCTAAAGAGTATGACACATATTCCAACTGGGTCATGCACTTCGATGGTTCCAAAATGCTGACGGGCTTAGCGGCGGGCGTTGTCTTAACGTCCCCCACTAGAGATACAGTTCAGTACATACTCCAAATATTATACACAGACTCCAACAACGCAGCTGAATATGAGGCCTTATTGCACAGTCTTTGGATGGCTACCTCCATGGGCATACAACGCCTGGAAATACGCGGGGACTCAAATCTCGCAATATCCCAGATAAATGGAGACTTCGATTCCAAAGATCCAAAGATGGCGGCCTATCGTAATGCCGTACTCAAAATGTCGACTCGGTTCGAGGGGCACGAGTTTCACCATGTGGCTCGAGAAAGTAATCAAGCGGCGGATGTCCTTGCTCGCATCGGCGCCAAGCGTGACCCCATCCCACCTAACATCTTTCTGGAAAGGCTTTGCAAGCCATCCGTGTTGTGGCAAGGGGAGAGCGGCAACACCAGTTCGGATCCGACCATAACCCCAGATTCCGAACACACCGATATCGTTGGAGGCTCAGGCACCGAAATAACATTGTCGGCCCATCTTATCATGGCAGTCATTGCCCCATGGACTGAACCCTTCTTGGCCTACCTTAATAGGCGAGAGCTCCCTGAGGATCAGAGTGAGGCCCACTACATTGTTCGGCATTCTAAAGCCTACAAGGTCCACCAAGGAGAGCTCCACAAGAAAAGTGCTACCGGAGTACTTCAAAGATGTATCTCCGAGGAAGAGGGGTGGCAACTCTTGGCTATAATTCATGCCGGTCTTGCTCGTCACCATGCCACAGCTCGGGCCCTTGTAGGCAAGGCCTTCCATACAGGTATCTATTGGCCGACGTCCTGAGCAGATGCACAGGACCTTGTCCAACATTGCGTCGGATGCCAGCTTTTCGCCAACCAAAGACATATGCCACCCACTGCTCTATAAACAATCCCCATCACTTGGCCTTTCGCGTTCTGGGTGCTTCACATGGTCTGACCCCTTAAAGGAGGAAGCCATAAGAAAAAGTATCTACTGGTCATGGTGGATAAATTCACTAAGTGGATAGAGGCCAAACCAGTTAAAACGGCCGAGGCCGGACCAGTGATAGACTTCATATCCGGCGTTGTGCACCGTTATGGTGTTCCACACAGCATCATCACCGATAACGGCTCCAATTTTACAGCCGATGTGGTGAAAGCCTGGTGTGCTAATCTAGGCATTAAGCTCGATTACGCCTCCGTCTATCATTCGTAAACAAACGATCAAGTCGAACGAGCCAATGGTCTTATTATGAGCGGCATCAAACCCAGACTAGTGTTGTCTTTGAAAGAATCAGAAAAGCACTGGGTTGAGGAGCTCGACTCCGTACTCTGGGGGCTGCGGACCACGCCCAATTGTACTACCGAATATAAACCTTTCTTCATGGTGTATGGCGCAGAGGCTGTGTTACCTTGCGACATTATTAATGACTCACCTCGAGTGCGCATGTACGAAGAGAGAGAGGCCGACCTTGATCGGCAAGACAACTTAGATGCCCTAGAGGAGGAGCGAGACATTCCAAAACTTCTTCCGCACTTTATCAACGGCAGGCTCGCAGATATCAAAGCAGAGAAGTGCGGGCCAAGACTTATAATGTTGGCGAACTCGTTCTACGCTTGCCAGAGAAGAAAAAGGACAAAAATAAGACCAAGTGGGAGGGTCCTTTCATCATCGACAAAGTTCTCACGGGAGGAGCGTACCGCCTGCGTGATGCATCAGACAATCGCCTAGAGCCAAACCCCTGGAAGACGGAGAGACTCCGAAGATTCTATGCCTAGCACCGAACTCTTCGTCCGTCTCCTTCTCCCTGTTGTTTCCATTATTTTTTTCTCCTCTCTTTTCGCCTTTTCCTTTTTTTTCTCTTTAGCCTTAAAGCTTTCGTGCGGCTAAACCGTACACCTATGACGTACAGATCCTTAAATGTGTACGCCCATTATACCTGGGGGCTTCTTGCACGAAAGCTTATTATTGTTATTCTTGGAGCATCAAGCTCATCACATATGCGTTTTTTTCCTCATATGTAACTTTTATTCGCCATTATTCATCGATACGACTTAAGTTTTGGCCAAGCTGGGTTGACTGGCTCCTGTGCTTATGCCCTACGCTCCCGTTAGTTCGGCTAGGGCATAAAGGGAGCACTTCTGTGACTGTTACTGTCGGGTCATCCGGATGTGTACCTCAGACTGGGTGAAGCCGAAAGCTAGCGTTCTTAAGGGAATATTAGGTCGGTGGACTAATGATGTTTTTACATTTATTCCACTATGAACCCCCAGATGTTACTTATAGTGTGATATTCTCAATCACAGTCCGGACATGCACATTAACGCATGTACACCCAGGGAAAGGAACCCTTAACGGAACTATTCTCTCTGGAAGATGTTTCTTACAATCATAATGTAATATAACATAGCTAGCCGGATACAACTTGTCTGTTAAAGAAACAATGACCCCTACGCATGGTTTCCACGCATACCCCGGTCTATTTGCTGCTCTAGTATTCGGAAACACTCCGCACCTTTGGGTCCGGAGGTCGAAGTGAAAAGGTCGGACATGACAATCATTTTACAATCCGACTAAGGACAAATATGTCCAGGAAATTACATAGTCACCTAGACTCAAAAATTTCCTCCTCTATGTTGTCTAACAGGTTGTCTAGCTTACAATCTTGTTGGGAATATTTGGCGGCTACTTCTACTTGGTCATATACCAAATTAACGGGAATTTGTTTCCCATCTGATCCTAGAGGTCTGACTCGGGCCATATGATTCGGATCAAGCTTGGTATATCGTGTTTTCACAATGGCCCAGACCTCTCGCGCACCTTCCTGGCAGACTGATATCTTCCATAATCGAGTACGCCGCCGTGCCCCTTTGAATAGCTCCACAAGCTCCGCCATACCTCCTCGAGGAGAGGCGGGTGGCCATAAAGCCTTGGCAACACTCCGCATTGCTTGCCAAACTCACTCGTGCATCCAGGATAGCTCTTGTAGCATGTCGCCTTGAGATCCGGACATCTCCTCTTTGGGATGGCCAGTCAGCATACCTGCAGACATGTCAGTTCCTGCCATCGCCGAATGATAGGGAGGAAAGTTTGAAAACCATACTAAACATGCCGCCTTGTAGCCTCCTATTCTCCTTGACGGCATCAGCTAGCTAGGCCCGGACATCTTTTAGTTCTTCGCCCAGTTGGGTATGGGAATCCTGCAGCTTGTTCTTCTCCTCCCTGACCCGCGTCAGCACACGCTCGCCTGCCGTATATTGCCTTTTGGCCTCCTATTCACCAGCCTGGGTGACCATTAATTTTTCTCTCAGTTGCTCTAGCGATTCTGTCAGCGGAAACACAACAGTATTAATATAACTGGTCTATGATTATACTTTCTTCTGATGGGGAGAAGCATTACCATGTGGTGCCTCCTTGGATTTTTTGAATTTGGCGGTAGCCGTAGTTAGCTGAGTCTGACACTTTTCCAGCTCTTGAGATAGCAGGCTATTCTTCTCCATAAGTGCCTGATTATACAATGATCCTTAAATCAGTTGTATCAACTACTTTAAGTCTCAGGGGCTACTGGTATATCATTATTAAATCTACACTTACCCGCATATCTTTTAGATGCTGGTCCGTGGCCCTGGCAAGTCCATCCTGAGCAGCTCGGATGTACGCATCGGCCGAGCTGAAGGCATCGAATGCCTCCTTTAAAAAGCCGGAGTCATGGAGAACGGCCCTCCGACGATGTTGATTCATGGCGCTCTCCACTTCGGAGTTCGTGACGGACATATCGTCTGAGTCCTCTGCGGAAGGACAGTCCGGTGCCGCTCCCGTGTCAGCCCTCGTCCTGAGGGCAGGGTCCGGAACCTGACTAGTGGAGGCACGACTGGCAGGATCCCCGGACATAGTCCGACGGACGCTTTTCCTGATAAAATACGGCAGATGACGTCACAATTTCATGCGGCGACCAGGAGGCATATTTTTTTTAAAAAGAAGGCCTTACCTCTTTCATGAAGGTTCTGTCGTATTGTCGTTTGCCTTTCTCTTTGAAGATGTGCCCGGCGCGGGCACCACTCTCCTCGGAGATGCTTCTGGTGCGTGTTGCGGCGTCGAGTGCCTCCCCTTTGGAGCATGAAATAGTGTGGTGGGTGTGGCACAATAAGGAAGCTCTTTCAAAGAATCTGTCTCTTAAAAATACTTACATGCGAAGCAGGAAGGAGGCCGGGATAATCGGCAATGATGGGAACTTCCGTACCATCATAGCTCGTCTGGTAGAATACTCCATTCTCAAGCTCCACAAATATGTCCAGATCTTCTTAATATCCATGGTCAAGGTCACGGTTGTGACCCTCTAGGTGGGGGCGGGGCTATAGATCCCCTCGGTAGCCTTCCGCCATTCCTGTTGCGAGTGGATTGGTTACTATCAATTAGAAATGATTCAAGGAAAGGATTGAGTAAAATGGTAGGATTGGAACTTACCCAGCTAGGAGGATTATACATGCAAAATCCATCTCGACATTGGAGACGAGTGAACTCCCCCTTCTCCCCTTTGTATAGTTCGGCCAATATTTTGGCAAAAGCGGCGGGGGTTTTCAGACCCTTTCGACCGCAGGGTGAGGTGTCATCTTCCCCATTATAGTACCACATGGGAAGCCCTTTGTATTGGAGTGGTTGGACCCCCCGCACTATGGAGATCGCCATTACCTTGATTATTGATAATCCGGACTGGGCGAGCGTCTTAATCTTGCCCATCAACTGACTGACTTCGCGCTATCCTCCTCCTCGAGGCTCCGAGGGTGCCAGCTGTGGCGTTTCTTCAATGAAGCACTTGAAAATTCGGGAAGACCCATTCGGACTGGGTCAGGAAGAGCGACGTCTTCAATATAGAACCATTCGGAAGGCCACTCTTCGGAAGCCTTCTTCGGCGTGCCGGACAGGTATCCGGTCCCGGTGATGCGCCATACCTCGGCTCCTCCCACTTCGAATATTGATCCCCCTTGGTTACGTGGGACGAGGAAGAACCGTTTTCTCCATAATTCAAAATGGGCCTCACAGCCTAGGAATAGCTCACACAGAGCAACATAACCCTCGATGTGCAGGATGGAGGCGGGAGTGAAACTGTGCAGTTGGAGGCCATAATACTCCAGAAGTCCTCGGAGGAAGGGATGGATTGGAAATCCGACGCCTCTTAGCAAGTAGGGAACGAAGCATACTCGTTCCCCCTGGACGGATTGGGGAAATTCTCCGCCTGAACCCTGCCGTTGAAGGACGTTAATCCTGCTCGGACAGGGACTAGATCCGCAGGGGAAGAAAGCCCTGTTTATGCAGCTTCATCAGCTGACCATGAGATACGGAACATCTCTCCCAATCACCTTTTTTAGAGCTGTGGGGACGAGAGGAAGAGCTGGGAGCGCTAGCCATGTTGGAGGGGTTCGTCCTAGCGAGCTCTGAGGATTTTTTCACAGGGTGTGGAATGGATCTGAGATCTATTCTCTTTAAATAGGCGCCTCTCTTGTATGGTAAGGGTGGTATGTGCAAAAATACCCCGACCTCCCGTATTCGCTCGACACGTGGAAGCTGAAGTTAGGAAGGCATGGAAGCTGTCGGCATTCTGGGAACGGGGGTCCCCAGACTTGCCTGCCTGCGGCCTGCGGCGTGGCTCAAAGGGGGGCCCAGCACGGCCCATCTTCATCAACACAGACCCAAGACCCTCGCGAGGGGCCAAGCCTCGCGGGGCGGACGACACGGAGCTTCCTCAGGTACGGCCTCACCAGGCTGGCTCACGAGGAGGCGAAGAGATCAAGGCGGGGTACCTCACGAGGTGCTTGTGACGCAAGCCATGACGACCAAGGGCGCCAGGCGGGCGCCAGCCCACGCAGTGTCCTCCTTTCCTCTTTGGTGCAAAGGGGGCAAGCGCAGCCGCAGAGTACCGAGGCATCAGGCAAAGGTTGCCATTTCGGTGCAACAAGACCAAGACCAGGAGGACTGCAAGACGGAGGTCATCGTGGAGCCCAAGATGGCGTCACCACCAGAGCTTTGTGCAGGCGAAGACTACTTTTGTCAGGATAGCTGGTACTAGCTGTCCCCCTTCAAATTAGCCCGCCATTGTTGGCTCCCTTCCCGCTCGATATTTGGGAAGAGGACCAGGGCCTCTATAAATAGGACCAGCCACCCACAGGGAAGGGGGGTAGAGGTTCAGGATCGAGAGAAGATCGAATCAGAGAGAGAAGGGTGATTGAACTCCTCCTAGCAGTTCATCGCCCCAGCCAGGAACAGACCCTCGCGAGGCTGTTCTTCCTTGTATTGCTCATCATCATCAGCCCAAGAGGCAATCCACCACACCACACACTGGAGTAGGGTATTACACCACAACGGTGGCCCAAACCAGTATAAACCCTGTGTCTCTTGTGTTGTTCTTTCCATAACTTAGATCTTAGCGAGGCGGAGGGGTGCAGGTAGGTAGGAGGCAAAATCTCCGCGCGCACCCCAGTGTTCGAACCTCAAGGGTCTGCCGGAACCTGAAATCTGACAGAATCCAATGGGCGCAAGATTAAATAGAAAGATGAATACCTCTCTTTAAGTCAGGGACTTTGAAGTAATCGGAGGAGGAAACCGCCTTGCAATGCCGAAGATAATCAGCGCGCCGGACACCTCCTCATTGAAGTCTGGTTCAGGGGCTACTGAGGGAGTCCTGGACTAAGGGGTCCTCGGGCGTCTGGCCTATTGGACATGGGCCGGACTATTGGGCCATGAAGATACGAGATAGAAGACTTTCTTCCCTGTCCGGGTAGGACTCTCCTTGGCTTGGATGGCAAGCTAGGCGCCCGGATGTACTATTTCCTTTTTATGTAACTGACTTTGTACAACCCTAGTCCCCTCTAGTGTCTATATAAACCAGAGGGTTTAGTCCATAGAGACAATCATAATCACATATGCTAGACTTCTAGGGTTTTAGCCATTATGATCTCGTGGTAGATCAACTCTTGTAATACTCGTATTCATCAAGATCAATCAAGCAGGAAGTAGGGTATTACCTTCGTAGAGAGGGCCCTAACCTGGGTAAACATTGTGTCCCCTGTCTCCTATTACCATCAACCTCAGAAGCATCGTTCGGGACCCCCTACCCAAGATCCGCCGGTTTTGACACCGACACCACCGCGCACCTTCCTGGGCGGAGGAGCCCTTCCATGACTCGATGCGGCCAATGGCCGCCTCCAGCTAGTCGGAGGTCCGATTGATGGTGCGCATAACAGGAGTACCCGGCCAGACGGCGGCGACCACCTGGGCCCCCGCACGCTGAAGACGGCGGAGAGCCAGATGCGCCAGCTGGAGATGAGCCTGGATGGCAAGTAGTTGCTCGGCGAGGGTGCACGGGGCGTTGGGCACGATCGTGGCACCAACCCGCCTCTGCTCGTCACGACGAGCTTCGACGTCTTGGCTGGCGGCAACGGAATAACCGGGGAAGTACTCTGCATAAGAAGAAAAAAATATGAAGCCACAAGCCGGCTCATTCGACAAGTCGGCCAGCGAAAGAAAGAGAGGGACAACTCACCATCAAGCAAGTCCTCGATATCGCCATAGCCGTCCGACAGGGCCTTCTCCTTGTCCGCCCACTTCGAGCGCTCAGTCTCGAGTTCGGCCTCAAGGGCCTCCTCCGCCTCCTTGAGCTCCTGCAGCTCTGCCTTGTGCTTGTCTGCCTGGTCAGCCAGCTGCGTGGCCAGGCGGTCTCGCTCTTGCTCCATCTTGAGGCGCTCCTCGTCTTTGGGGAGCAGCACGGTTTGAGCTTCGCCCATTTGTTGTCGCAAGGTGGCATTGGCTCCTGCAGAAGATAAGAGAGAGGAGAAGTCGGTAAATCAACAAGAAAAGGCAGTTGCCGGAAGATCCGTCCCGACTACTCAGCAGTCGCCTCGAATCTCTGGGGCTACACCCGCGGGTGCGCTGGCGCCCCCCGCGAAAATAAAGAGAGGAGTGCTTACTCCGGCTGTCGGTCAGCTTGGCAGTCCGCTTGGCTAGCTCCAGGACTTGGGTGTTGAAGGCGGCCGCACGAATGTTGTGGTAATCCTACAACATAATCAACAAAGAAAAAGAGAAGGTCAGCACTTGGAGCCTACATTTAAGTTCCGGACCGCCTGCTCAGCAGTCAGCCGAGAACTCGGGGGCTACACCCACTGGGTGCGCTGGCGCGCCCTAACAGAAGATTACAAAGATTGAAAGCAAAAAAGCATAAGGGCCATACTCGGATGGCAGCTTGCGACGCCAAGAACTTCTTCGTTTAGTCCTGGAGGGCGTCGCCCTGGGCCTGAAGCAGGGAGCAGACTTCCTGCGCAGCCTTGTTCAGGACACCCGTCCCACCCCCAGGCATCAACTCCTGCCCGATGGCGCTAGTGGCCTCCGCTTCCAAGGCCGACGAGCTCGAGGCTCCGACTTCCTGAGGCCGCGACGCTGAGGTCTCCCTCGTCACACATCGACACGTCGGAGTGCGGACGATGGGAGTCGCCCCCACCACCAGCTCACCGCTGACTCGAGGCGCCAGCGGCATGTCGGGCCGACTGCCCAAAGCCTCGGCAGCTGGCATCTGCTGGTTCACCTCCGTCTTCGGGATGACGGCGTTGCCTCCCTCCCTCTCCATGACCGGCTGGTCGTTGCCGGCTGCTCCAGACAGCGCCAAGTCCTCTGGCACCACTGGCATGGAGCTAAGTGGGGCGACCAGCTGTGGAGCCTGGCCACCAATGGCTCCCCCTGCTTGCGCCTAGGCGGACGCGTCCACCTGGGCCTTGGTCGCCTCCTCCTCCTGGGCCTTGGCCATGGCTATCGGTGTCAAAACCGGTGGATCTCAGGTAGGGGGTCCCAAACTGTGCGTCTGAGGTTGATGGTAACAGGAGACAGGGGACACAATGTTTACCCAGGTTCGGGCCTTCTCTATGGAGGTAATACCCTACTTCCTGCTTGATTGATCTTGATGAATATGAGTATCACAAGGGTTGATCTACCATGAGATCGTAATGGCTAAAACCCTAGAAGTCTAGCCTATGTGATTATGATTGTCTCTATGTACTAAACCCTCTGGTTTATATGGACACCGGAGGGGACTAGGGTTGTACAAAGTCGGTTACATAGAAAGGAATCTTCATATCCGAACACCAAGCTTGCCATCCACGCCAAGGAGAGTCCCATCCGGACATGAGTGAGAGTCTTCGGTCTTGTATCTTCGTAGCCCATCAGTCCGTCCCATGTCCAACAGGCCGGGCGCCCGAGGACCCCTTAGTCCAGGACTTCCTCAGTAGCCCCTGAACCAGGCTTCAATGACGAGGTGTCCGAGGTGCAAATTGTCTTCGGCATTGCAAGGTGGGTTCCTCCTCCAAATATTCCGACACGGTCTTCGAACACAACGAACGTGTCCGGATCTGCAAAACAAGTTCCACACACCACCGCAGAGAGTATAATATTTCACGAGTCCAATATGCAGACAACTCTTTGAAACGTGATATCACGTCCCTGTCCGGTTATTATTTCGAACCGTTTTTTCTTTTAACCTGTCGCTTCACATTTCAAGACGCGGTTTTATTGGCACGTCCTGTCGAAGTAGAGATCGTGTCCCCTTATTACGGGATTCTCATCAATACGGGCGTGGGTATCCCAACCATTCTGTTGGTATGATTCCTTAGGAATAGGTAGGTTTTAAGGCCTAGGAGGAGACGTTCGATATTCATCGTCTTTATAAAGGGGTTACGACCCAGCTTTATTTTTTATGCTGACCCTTTCCTCAACCTCTTCGACCTTGAGGTCCAGCACCCAAGGTTCAACTTAACTGCTTCGAGCTACCCAGTCATGTCCGGGCCTAGTTCTCAAGGCCGGTGGGTGGCTTCCTCTGTCACACACGAGGATATTGCGAAGCTCCGGGCGGCATGGTACCTGACCGCGGAAATCCCCCACAGGCTTCCTGCTCAAGGGCAGGTTATTCGTACTCCCAGATCTGGCGAGAGGTTCATATTCATCGCCCACTTCCTCCGAGGGTTAGGGTTCGCTCTTCACCCCTTTGTTCGAGGGCTCATGTTCTATTACAGGCTAGATTTTCCCGACCTAGCCTCGGACTCTTTTCGTCTCATCTCGGCGTTCATCATCATGTGCGAGGCTTTTCTTCGTATTACCCCACACTTCGGCTTATGGCTTAAGACCTTCAATGTGAAGCCGAAGGTGATCGAAGGGAAGCAAGCGGAGTGTGGTGGCGCCATGGTCAGCATGCTCACCAATGCTCCTTGGTTAAAAGGATCCTTCATAGAATCCTCCAACTTATGGTGGCGGGAGTGGTTTTGCATCACTGAACCCTGTGGTACCAAGTGGGCAGCTATACATGCGTTCCAATCCGGCCCTCCAATTCAGCTCGCATAATGGATCAACAAGGGGCTGGACTGGGGATCAATCGACGAAGTGCAGACTCTACAGAGCCGCATCCGGAGTCTCCTTGAGAAGGACACTGATCTCATCGACGTGATTCAAGTAATGTTAGTCCGTCGGGTCCTCCCGTGCCAGTGACGGCCCCTCCGCATGTGGGAGTTCAATCCAGAAGGACCACGAACCCTTCAACACTTCTTCGGCACGACGCACAAAGGAAAGTGGAAGTTATTTTTCGGGACACAAAAATAGTGGCCAGACACTACCGAGGACATCGGCCTTGACTGCAACCATCTGGATACCTCGGTAAACACTCAACTTCCGAACACAGCTTAATTAAATATCCAGTGATAAGGCACTGAGAAAACCATCTTTTTCCAGGGCTGGACGAAGAAGGCGGAGCGAATTAGGTGTTCGGCCCCCCTTCCCGAAGACTTAGCTAGTCCTGTGCTGACAAGGATGCTGGTCCCGGCACCATTCCAGGTGCCAGTGAAAAAGGACAATGAGGAGAGTAGGAAGGCCAAAGGCGGCCTCCATTCCGAAGTCACACCAAATACTGTGTCCGGGGGGATTAAGGATCCCTCTTCCGAAGATAAAAGAGAAAGAGAAGCTGACATCCTTTCTCCCCATGGTAAGAAAAGGGCCGCCTTCGAAGGTTGGGAGGTAAAGGATCCTAAGCGAGGTAAGACACTCCTATCAGGCGGTTCGGGCCTGGAAGATGACGTTGTCGCGCAGTTCCTCCATAAGGACGAGCATTTAGCCGAATCATAAGTGAACAAGGGTGTTTTAAACATATCTCGTTCCTTTTCCCATTACAAGGGTAACATCTAGAATACATGTTTTGCAGTCCAGCACACAGTCTTCCTCAACAATCCTCTTCGGGGGTTCTTCTTCCGGAAATGATGGAAAGCGAAACGCCTCCACAGGATTCCTCGCCCAATAGGGCGGACAACTTCGAGGTGTAGTCCCAGAGGAACTCTCCCGATCAACAAGTGGTGCAGGGGATAATGAAGACAATGCCCCAAGGTGAAACTTCGGTCACCCAGGGTCCAGGAAGTACGGTCCCTACGGGGGCCAACATTAAAGGCCCTGGACTATCCAGTTTATAGCCGGAGACATCTCTAGGGTCGGACAAACATATCCCTTCAAAGGGAGTCCGTACTCCCATAGCAGCTTCCCGGGATCCGGAGGCGCCGGATACCCTGATGGACATGTTGTGATATTCGTCTGTCTCGGAGGAACATAGTACCTTAATGGGTACGGTGGTTGAGAGGATTATGTCCACAAAAGGCGAATTGAATGAAGCTTTCTCGGGCCTGCTAAGAGGCTTCGAGGTACGTAATGTAATGTTTTTGATTGTGCTCTATACACAAAATGCACCTGTGTATGGATAGTAGCCCATGAGACTCTGGTTGGCGTCCAAAGGAAGGCAATCAGAGGATCGAAAAAGATATGCCCGGGAAATAATCAAATTAATTGGAACACATGATGTTACATCCACGGCGACTGCCCACGATGCAGAGTTTGTAGATCTGGAGCAGAAGCTTAATGTGGTGGATGACGACATCGTGCTTATTAACAGGCGGCTCGACGAGGCACAAGTTATGTTTTGAGGCGGTCAGTGTATGTATGTATAATAATATGAGCACGAAGCTAATTATTATATACTGAGAAGTGCATAACTACAGATAGTGCTGCCGCGGTGGAGGCCCTTTGGGTTGAACTTGTCCGAGCCAAGGAGCAAGCCCGAATGAGTAATGTGGCTGCCGAGAAGGCAGCTGGTGAGTTAAAAGACGAACAGGCTGCTCGGCGCCAGTGGGAGGAGAGAATGTCTATCATGGCGCGCGAGCTAAAAGAAGCCACTGTGTGGTGCGAATTCCTCGAGAGGGATAACAAAGCCAAAACGGCTGATCTCGATAATGCCATACAAGAGGCAAGGGAAGCACAATCCGAGTCAAGGGCGGTTCGAGAGAAGATCTGGCAAGCTGGGGAGATAGCAACTGGTAAGCCTTTCTTATTACAGACTAAATTCGGCGATCAGAAGTATGCCCTGCTTAATCGAATGTGGAGTTTGAGGGAGCCCTGGACTAATGGTTCCTCGAGCGTCTGACCTATTAGACATGGGCCGGACTGATGGGCTGTGAAGATAAAAAGACCAAAGACTCTACCCGTGTCCAGATGGGACTCTCCTTGGCATGGAAGGAAAGCTTGGTGACCAAATATGAAGATTCCTTTCTCTGCAACTGACCTTATGTAACCCTAGATCCCTCCGGTGTCTATATAAACCGGAGGGTTGGGTCTGTAGAGATATACCTCATAATCATAGTCAGACAGGCTAGACTTTAGGGTTTTAGCCACTACGATCTCATGGTAGGTCAACTCTTGTAATACTCATATTCATCAAGATCAATCAAGCAGGAAGTAGGGCATTACCTCCATAGAGAGGGCCCGAACCTGGGTAAACATTGTGTCCCCTGTCTACTGTTACCATCGACCTTAGACGCACAGTTTGGTACCCCCTACCCGAGATCCGCCGGTTTTAACATCGACATTGGTGCTTTCATTGAGAGTTCCGCTGTGACGTTGAAACATAGATCGATGGGTCGCCTTGTTCTCAAGGACAATGTCACCTCCGGAGGAGCACTGGCCCCAGGCCAAACCCTCCGACTGGGTGGCTTCATCATGACCGCCCGTTTGGCCGTTAAGCCGACGATGACTTCTTGGGTCATCGAAAATCCCCTCCACGTTGACTCCAAATACTCCAAGCAGATGGATCTGCCGGAGCTGTCGTCTTTAAACGAGCTCCTAGATCGCATCGCCGCCCTGGGGGTCGCCACCGACTATGATCGGATTGGGCTTAAACCCGACCAGAGAGAAATTAAAACTCCAACGATCACCCATAGAATAGCGGTAGTAGAGGAGCAAGACAACAAATCTTCCTCTATATTGAGGACGAACTACGTTCGGATCTCCGAGCTTGAAGAGCCGGACACCTACCTGCAGAAAGAGATGCCTTGTCCTCCGATATAGAATCGGACGACAAGCCCGAAAAATCAGTTGACACCCTAGAGCCCAAACTACTAAGTTCGGAAATTCTTAAAACTCCGGATCCTAAATTGGGTCAGGGTTCGGATTTCAAACCACCCACCCACCCAGATATAAGTGCTCTCATGGGCATCCGACAGCAGTTTCAGGAAACGGTGCACCACTTCTGGGCCAGACTCCTCCTTGTCAAAGATAAGATTAAAGATTGTCGTGACGGAGACATGATCTCATCATTCCACAACAATTGCACGGATGAAGGAATCCTCAACACCACCAACCATTGTCGCGTATCACGATTTGCATACTTGGCAACCATAGTACACAAGTACCGCGCAATGGAAAGCGCCTGGAAAACTCAGGCAGCTCGCTGGGAACCACCGGTTTCCACCCAACCCCTCGTTCAGGCGAAAAGGACACACCCTTGTGGCACGCCCGACCCAATGGTAAAGAAATATAAGCCCTTTACGGGACACGGAACGGTTCTGGAGGGATGGCTCGATGGACCATGCAAATTACACGCAACACTGGATACTATATCAACCCACAGCCTTAGAGCATGTTGGATACTTTGGCAGGTGGCCAAGAGCGGTGAGGATATCCTCACCAAAAATACCCCAGAGCAATATCCCCGAGAAGACGACGACCTCAGAGTATTGACGGTCTTTGAGACTTTCGCTTCAAACAATAAGCGCAAAAGGGCACTCCGCAACCTCGCCGAAGTCTGCCAAATCGCATCAACAAACCCTTGGAACGACGCGGCCATAACTTTCAATGCCGATGACGAACCAAAAATCAGGACAGTCCGGGCACCAGCCGCCTTGGTCCTCAGTCCGATCGTGGAAGGCTTTCGACTCACCAAGGGTCTCATGGACGGCGGCAGCGGACTAAACCTCATTTACGAGGATACACTCAGTAAAATGGAAATAGACAGGAGCCGCACCAAGCAAAGTAACACGACCTTTTGAGGAATTATTCCTAGTCGGGAGGCGCAATGTGTGGGAAAAATCACGCTCGACGTGGTATTCGGCACACCGGAGAACTATCAGACTAAAGAATTAACCTTCCAAGTGGCCCCTTTCAACAGTGGATATCACGCCCTATTGGGGCGAGATGCATTTACACGCTTCCAAGCCATACCTCACTACGGGTATATGAAGCTCAAGATGCCCGGGCCCAATGATACGTATTTGTCGTATCTATAATTTTTAATTGTTCCATGCCAATATTCTACAACTTTCATATACTTTTGGCAACTTTTTATACTATTTTTGGGACTAACATATTGATCCAGTGCCCAGTGCCAGTTCCTGTTTGTTGCATGTTTTTTGTTTCGCAGAATATCCATTCAAACGGAGTCCAAGCGGGATAAAAACTTCCGGAGATTTTTTTTGGAATATATTTGATTTTTGGGAAGAAAGATCCACGCGAGACAATGCCCGAGGGGGCCACGTGGCAGGGGGCGCGCCCCAGGGGGCAGGCGTGCCCCTGACCCTCCTGGCCACCCCGTAAGGCGGTTGATGCCCTTCTTTAGCCACAAGAAAGCTAATATCCGGATAGAGATTGTATTAAAATTTCAGCCCAATCGGAGTTACGGATCTCCGGGAATATAAGAAACGGTGAAAGGGAAGAATCTAAGAACGCGGAAACAGAGAAAGACAGAGAGACAGATCCAAACTCAGAGGGGCTCTCGCCCCTCCCATGCCATGGAGGCCAAGGACCAGAGGGGAAACCCTTCTCCCATCTAGGTAGGAGGTCAAGGAAGAAGAAGAAGGAGGGGGGATCTCTCTCCCTCGCTTCCGGTGACGCCAGAGTGCCACCGGGGGTCATCATCATCACCGCAATCTTCACCAACAACTTCACCGCCATCATCACCAACTCTTCCCCCCTCTATGCAGCAGTGTACCTCTCTCTTACCCGTTGTAATCTCTACTTAAACATGGTTCTCAACGCTATATATTATTTCCCAATGATGTATGGCTATCCTATGATGTTTGAGTAGATCCGTTTTGTCCTATGGGCTATTTGATGATCAAGATTGGTTTGAGTTGCATGTTTTATTATTGGTGTTGTCCTATGGTGCTCTGTGTGTCGCGCAAGCGTGAGGGATCCCTGCTGTAGGGTGTTGCAATACGTTCATGATTCGCTTATAGTGGGTTGCGTGAGTGACTGAAACACAAACCCGAGTAAGGGGGTTGTTGCGTATGGGATAAAGAGGACTTGATGCTTTAATGCTATGGTTGGGTTTTACCTTAATGATCTTTAGTAGTTGCGGATGCTTGTTAGAGTTCCAATCATAAGTGCATATGATCCAAGTAGAGAAAGTATGTTAGCTTATGCCTCTCCCTCATATAAAATTGCAATAATGATTACCGATCTAGTTATCGGTTGCCTAGGGACAAATAACTTTCTCGTAACAACAAGCTCTTTACTAAAACTAACTTAGTTGTGTCTTTATCTAAACAGCCCCTACTTTTTATTTACATGCTCTTTATTATCTTGCAAACCTATCCAACAACACCTACAAAGTACTTCCAGTTTCATACTTGTTCTAGGTAAAGCGAACGTCAAGCGTGCGTAGAGTTGTATCGGTGGTCGATAGAACTTGAGGGAATATTTGTTCTACCTTTAGCTCCTCGTTGGGTTCGACACTCTTATTTATCAAAAGAGGCTACAATTGATCCCCTATACTTCTGGGTTATCAAGACCTTTTTCTGGCGCTGTTGCCGGGGAGCAATAGCGTGGGGTGAATATTCTCGTGTGTGCTTGTTTGCTTTATCACTAAGTAATTTTTATTTGCTGTTCTTAGTTGTTCTTTATCTTTAGTTATGGACATGGAACACGATTACCAAAAAAAATAGGTGTACTTGCTGCTCATGGAGATGAGGAACCTCCTAAAACCCTCGATGCTCAATATGTGAAAAATATTATGTACCACTTTGATAATCCTGAGATAACCTCATTCAATCTGGTAATGGGAGTAACGTTGGATCAACATGAATACTTTAGGGATTATTGCTTGACACAAAAAGGGAAACTATTATGGGATCAAATTTATATATTGTATTGGTATGCTAGGCAACTATGCTTGAGATATGATTATACTTGTTGCTCTAGGATGAAGGCTCCACACCTTCCCTTTTCATGTGAATTTAATGATAATGAAACCTTAGCTTCTTATGCTAATGGTATATATGATTACTATGATGTGGAACAAATAGAAGAATTTGTTGCTTTTAAGGGTGCTTATGAAATTGAATCTTTGTTTGAAAAGTATGAAGCTTTTGATGATGATGTTTATAGGCCTGAAAATTTAGCTATCCTAAAATATTGCTATGATAATTATGAATATAATTCCTATATTAATGCGCTTATTAAGAAAGTCTCCGCTGTCCAAGAAGAGATTAATATTTTGCAGGAATCTATGGAAGAAGAATTTGATGAAACTATGAGCTCATTGGATGAAAAAGATGAGGAGGAGAGCGAAGAACAAAAGGAGGAAGAGCGGATTGATCACCCGTGCCCACCTTCTAATGAGAGTAACTCTTCAACTCATACATTGTTTAATTTCCCTTCATGCTTACTGAAGGATGAATGCTATGATAATTGCTATGATCCCGTTGATTCTTTTGAAATATCCCTTTTTGATGATGCTTGCTATGCTTGTGGCCAAGATGCCAATATGAATTATGCTTATGGAGATGAACTTGCTATAGTTCCTTACGTTAAACATGAAATTGTTGCTATTGCACCCACGCATGATAGTCCTATTATCTTTTTGAATTCTCCCAACTACATTATATCGGAGAAATTTACCCTTATTAAGGATTATATTGATGGGTTGCCTTATACCATTGCACATGATGATTTTGATGAATATAATATGCATGTGCTTGCTGCTCCTACTTGCAATTATTATGAGAGAGGAACTATATCTCCACCTCTCTATGTTTCCAATATGATAAAATTGCAAGAAACTGTTTATACTATGCATTGGCCTTTACTATGTGTGCATAAATTGTTCTTTTATGACATGCCGATGCATAGGAAGAGAGTTAGACTTCGTAGTTACATGATATATGTTGCTTTGTGCTCACTACTAAATTACAAATCATTGCTAATTAAAATTGGCTTCGATATACCTTGGGATCCGGGTGGATTCACTACTTGAGCACTATATGCCTAGCTTAATGGCTTTAAAGAAAGCGCTGCGAAGGAGACAACCAGGAAGTTTTATAGAGTCCTTTATTTATGTTGAGTGCTTTCATATAGTTTAAAAACAACAAAAAGAAAGAGGGGAACCCAAAACTTTTCAAAAAGGAAAGTGAAAGTGAGAAAGACAAGCATTGTTGTAGTGGGAGAGCTCCTTGAACTTTGTTCATGCTCGTGGCAACTTTGTGAATCTTGATTACAGAAACTTTTCAACAAAAATAATTATCCCCTTGTACAATTCCATTGTATTATAAAAATAATGTGCCAAGGTTTGCCTTTAGGATGTTTATATTTGCTTGATGGTTTGTACGGTGCAGGACAGAAACTTTGGCTGTAGTGCGCAATTTTACATTTTTAGCTGGAACATCAAATGGTTCTGATTCTTTTTGAACTGTCTTTCTATACAGGTTTTCTATTTTTCCTAATTTTGGAAGAAATTTTCAAGTATCAGAAGTATGGTGAATGATGAGATTATTACAAATTGTTCTGTTTTAGACAGATTCTGTTTTTGATGCATAGTTTGCTTGTTTTGATGAAACTATCAATTTATATCAGTGGATTAAGCCATGAAAAAGTTATATTAAAGTAGACACAATGCAAAAACAAAATATGAATTGGTTTGCAACAGTACTTAGAGTAGTGATTTGCTTTATTATACTAACGGATCTTACCGAGTTTTTTGTTGAAGTTTTGTGTGGATGAAGTGTTCGATGATCGAGAAGGTCACGATGTGAGAAGAAGGAAGAGAGGCAAGAGCTCAAGCTTGTGGATGCCCGAGGCAACCCAAGTAAATATTCAAGGAGACTCAAGCGTCTAAGATTGGGGATGCCCCGGAAGGCATCCCCTCTTTCTTCAACAAGTATCGGTATGTTTTCGGATTCGTTTCGTTCATGCGATATGTGCAGATCTTGGAGCATCTTTTGCATTTAGTTTTCATTTTTATTTTATGCACCATGCTGGTATGATATACTCCTTGGTTGATTTATAGAATGCTCATTGCACTTCACTTATACCTTTTGAGTATGGCTTTATAGAATGCTTCATGTGCTTCCCTTATATCATTTGAAGTTTGGATTGCCTGTTTCTCTTTACATAGACAACCGCCATTTGTAGAATGCTCTTTTGCTTCACTTATATTTGTTAGAGCGTGGGAATATCTTTTTTAGAAAGAATTAAACTCTCTTACTTCACTTATATCTATTTAGGAAGATGACAGGAATTGGTCATTCACATGGTTAGTCATAAAATCCTACATAAAACTTGTAGATCACTGAATATGATATGTTTGATTCCTTGCAATAGTTTTGCGCTATAAAGATGGTGATATTAGAGTCATGCTAGTGGGTAGTTGTGGATTAGTAGAAATACTTGTGTTGAGGTTTGTGATTCCCGTAGCATGCACGTATGGTGAACCGTTATGTAACGAAGTCGGAGCATGATTTATTTATTGATTGTCTTCCTTATGAGTGGCAGTCGCGGACGAGCGATGGTCTTTTCCTACCAATCTATCCCCCTAGGAGCATGTGAGTAGTACTTTGTTTCAAGGACTAATAGATTTTTGCAATAAGTATGTGAGTTCTTTATGAGTAATGTTGAGTCCATGAATTATACGCACTCTCACCCTTCCAAAATATCTAGCCTCTCTAGTACCGCGCAACTTTCGCCGGTACCATAAACCCACCATATACCTTCCTCCAAACAGCCACCATACCTACCTATCATGGCATTTCCATAGCCATTTCGAGATATATTGCCATGCAACTTCCATCATCATCATATACATGACTTGAGCATTCATTGTCATATTGCTTTGCATGATCGTAAGATAGCTAGCATGATGTTTTCATGGCTTGTCCGTCTAGATCATTGCACATCCCGGTACACCGCCGGAGGCATTCATAGAGAGTCATATCTTTGTTCCAGTATCGAGTTGTAATATCAAGTTGTAAGTAAATAAAAGTGTGATGATCATCATTATTAGAGCATTGCTCCAGTGAGGAAAGGATGATGGAGACTATGATTCCCCCACAAGTCGGGATGAGACTCCAGACTTTAAAAATAAATAAAAGAGGCCAAAGAAGCCCACCAAAAAAACAAAACAAAAAAACAAAAAAAATGAGAGAAAAAGAGAGAAGGGGCAATGTTACTATCATTTTACCACACTTGTGCTTCAAAGTAGCACCATGTTCTTCATATAGAGAGTCTCTTGAGTTATCACTTTCATATACTAGTGGGAATTTTCATTGTAGAACTTGGCTTGTATATTCTGATGATGGGCTTCCTCAAACGCTGAGGTCTTCATGAGCAAGCAAGTTGGATGCACACCCACTTAGTTTCAGTTTGAGCTTTCATACACTTAGCTCTTAGTGCATCTGTTGCATGGCAATCCCTACTCACTCACATTGATATCTATTGATGGGCATCTCCATAGCCCGTTGATACGCCTAGTTGACGTGAGACTATCTTCTCCTTTTTGTCTTCTCCACAACCACCATTCTATTCCACCTATAGTGCTATGTCCATGGCTCATGCTCATGTATTGCGTGAAAGTTGAAAAGGTTTGAGAACGTCAAAAGTATGAAACAATTGCTTGGCTTGTCATCGGGGTTGTGCATGATGTGAATATTTTGTGTGGTGAAGATGGAGCATAGCCAGACTATATGATTTTGTAGGGATAACTTTCTTTGGCCATGTTATTTTGAAAAGACATGATTGCTTTATTAGTAGGCTTGAAGTATTATTGTTTTTATGTCAAATGATAGACTATTGCTTTGAATAACTCGTATCTTAATATTCATGCCATGATTAGATATGTGATCAAGGTTATGCTAGGTAGCATTCCACATGAAAAATTATCTTTTTTATCATTTACCTACTCGAGGACGAGCAGGAATTAAGCTTGGGGATGCTGATACGTCTCCGTCGTATCTATAATTTTTGATTGTTCCATGCCAATATTCTACAACTTTCATATACTTTTGGCAACTTTTTATACAATTTTTGGGACTAACATATTGATCCAGTGCCCAGTGCCAGTTCCTGTTTGTTGCATGTTTTTTGTTTCGCAGAATATCCATATCAAATGGAGTCCAAACGGGATAAAAACTGACGGAGATTTTTTTGGAATATATTTGATGTTTGGGAAGAAAAATCCACGTGAGACGATGCCCGAGGGGGCCACGAGGCAGGGGGCGCGCCCCTGACCCTCGTGGCCACCCCGTAAGGCCGTTGATGCCCTTCTTTTGCTGCAAGAAAGCTAATATACGGATAGAGATCATGTTAAAATTTCAGCCCAATCGGAGTTACGGATCTCCGGGAATACAAGAAACGGTGAAAGGGAAGAATCGGAGAACGCAGAAACAGAGAGAGACAGAGAGACAGATCCAATCTCGGAGGGGCTCTCGCCCCTCCTATGCCATTGAGGCCAAGGACCAGAGGGGAAACCCTTCTCCCATCTAGGGAGCAGGTCAAGGAAGAAGAAGAAGGAGGGGGGCTCTCTCTCCCTCGCTTCCGGTGGCGCCGGAGTGCCACCGGGGGTCATCATCATCACCGCAATCTTCACCAACAAGTTCACCGCCATCATCACCAAATCTTCCCCCTCTATGCAGCAGTGTAACCTCTCTCTTACCCATTGTAATCTCTACTTAAACATGGTGCTCAATGCTATATATTATTTCCCAATGATGTATGGCTATCCTATGATGTTTGAGTAGATCCGTTTTGTCCTATGGGCTATTTGATGATCAAGATTGGTTTGAGTTGCATGTTTTATTATTGGTGCTATCCTATGGTGCTCTCCGTGTCGCGCAAGCGTGAGGGATCCCCGCTGTAGGGTGTTGCAATATGTTCATGATTTGCTTATAGTGGGTTGCGTGAGTGACTGAAACACAAACCCGAGTAATGGGGTTGTTGCGTATGGGATAAAGAGGACTTGATGCTTTAATGCTATGGTTGGGTTTTACCTTAATGATCTTTAGTAGTTGCGGATGCTTGCTAGAGTTCCAATCATAAGTGCATATGATCCAAGTAGAGAAAGCATGTTAGCTTATGCCTCTCCCTCATATAAAGTTGCAATAATGATTACCGGTCTAGTTACCGATTGCCTAGGGACAAATAACTTTCTCGTAACAACAAGCTCTTTACTAAAACTAACTTAGTTGTGTCTTTATCTAAACAGCCCCTACTTTTTATTTACATGCTCTTTATTATCTTGCAAACCTATCCAACAACACCTACAAAGTACTTCTAGCTTCATACTTGTTCTAGGTAAAGCGAGCGTCAAGCGTGCGTAGAGTTGTATCGGTGGTCGACAGAACTTGAGGGAATATTTGTTCTACCTTTAGCTCCTCATTGGGTTCGACACTCTTACTTATCGAAAGAGGCTACAATTGAATCCCCTATACTTGTGGGTTATCACCCAACGGCATAATCACTCTCGCCATTGATCCGGACATAGCACTTCGTGCCGAAAATAAAACCGCATCCCTGGCCCTTGAGGCATTATCTGAAGCCCTCACGGCCGAAAAATTAACCACATTACGCTCCGCGGTGGATAGGGACGATGTAATCCTGGACAAACGACCCAAATCCACCTCCTTCAAACCAGCAGAAGAAATAGTTAAATTCCATGTCCATCCAATGAACCCCAAGAAGACAAAATCTATCGGGGCACAACTAGACCCAACGGTCGACACCACGCTACGAGAGTTTCTGCGCAAGATCTAGGGATATATTCGCCTGGCAGCCTTCTGATATGCCAGGAATCCCATGCAGATTGGCCGAACATAGCCTCAATATATTGAAGGGATATAAACCGGTCAAGCAAACACTATGGCGCTTTTCCGAACCCAAACGTCAAGCTATGGAGGAGGAGCTAGCCAAGCTAATCGAGGCCGGATTCATTAGATAAATAAAACACCCAGATTGGCTAGCAATTTTGGTGATGGTGCCAAAGAAGGATAAATCCTGGCGCATGTGCGTCGATTTCAAAGACCTCAATAAGGCCTGCCCTAAGGATCCCTTCCCCCTCCCCCGCATCGACCAGATCATTGATGCCACCGGAGGACACGACGCACTGTGCTTCCTTGACGCATATTCTAGATACCATCAAATCAAAATGAAGGAGTCCGATCAAGCCTCAACGACATTCATTACCCCATATGGGCCATTCTGCTTCAACACCATGCCTTTCAGGCTCAAAAACGCCGGGGCCACCTACCAACGCATGATTCAAATATGCTTGGAGAAAAAGATCGACAAGACAGTTGAAGCATACGTGGACGACGTCGTCATTAAAACTAGGCATGTCGATTCACTAATAGACGATTTACGTCTCACATTCGACAACCTCCGTGCATATGACATCAAGCTCAATCCGGAAAAGTGTGTTTTCGGCATCCCTGCTGGAAAGCTACTGGGCTTCATTGTTTTGAATAGAGGAATTGAAGCAAATCCAGCCAAAATCCGAGCTTTGTCACAATTGGCTACGCCAACAGACCTTAAACAGGTCCAAAAACTCGCTGGATGGGTGGCAGCTTTATGCCGCTTTATCTCCAGATTGGGAGAAAAGGCATTGCCACTGTATCGCCTCCTCCGGCGCACCGATCACTTCGAGTGGATGGATGCAGCAATGGCCGGATTGGAAGAAATAAAAGCCCTTCTTGCGAGCAACCCAATCCTGGCCCCACCGAACGTTGGCAAACCCATGTTACTATACATATCGGCAACACACCAGGTGGTGAGCGTCGTGCTCGTCGTTGAGCGAGAGCAGGACGGACACAAATTCCCGCTTCAGAAGCCGGTATACTACGTATCCACTGTCCTCTCACCATGCAAATCCCGGTACTCTCATTACCAAAATATAGCATACGCGGTCTTCATGGCATCCCGGAAGCTACGACACTACTTCCAAGAATGTTCGATCCCGGTGGCTTCTGATGTACCACTCAATGACATAATAAAAAACCGCGATGCTACGGGCCGGATTGCCAAATGGGCCAGTGAGCTCCTACCATTTGACATAACATACAAACCACGTCGAGCCATTAAATCCCAAGTACTGGCGGACTTCATCGCCGAAAGGACAGAGGACGAACTCCCTAAACAGTACGACACATATTCCAACTGGGTCATGCACTTCGATGGCTCCAAAATGCTGGCAGGCTTAGGGGCGGGTGTTGTCTTAACATCCCCCACTGGAGATATAGTTCAGTACGTACTCCAAATATTATACACAGACTCCAACAATGCAGCCGAATACGAGGCCTTGCTGCATGGTCTTCGGATGGCTGTCTCCATGGGCATACCACACCTGGAAGTGCGCGGGGACTCGAACCTCGTGATATATCAAATAAATGGAGATTTTGGTGCCAAGGATCCGAACATGGAGGTCTATCGAAACGATGTTCTCAAAATGTTGGCTCGGTTCGAGGGGCTCGAGTTTCACCATGTGGCCCGAGAAAGCAATCAAGCGGCGGATGTCCTAGCTTGCATCAGCGCCAAGCGCGACCCCGTCCCACATCACATATTCTTGGAAAGGCTTTCCAAGCCATCCATTGTGTGGCAAGGGGAGAGCGGCAATGTCAGTCCGGATCCGACCACAAATCCAGATTCCGAACAAACCGACATCATCAGAGGCTTAGCCACCGAAATAACACTATCGGCCCATCTTATCATGGAAGTCATTGCCCCAGACCGAACCCTTCTTGGCCTACCTCAACAGGCGAGAGCTCCTTGAGGATCAGAACGAGGCTCACTGCATTGTTCGGCGTTCGAAAGCCTATAAAGTCCACGAAGGAGAACTCTACAAGAAAAGCGCTACCGGAGTACTCCAAAGATGCATCTCCGAGGAAGAGGGGTGGCAGATCTTGGCTGAGATTCATGCCGGTCTCGGTGATCACCACGCCGCAGCTCGGGCCCTTGTAAGCAAGGCCTTCCGTACAGGCTTCTACTGGTCGACAGCCCGAGTAGATGCACAAGACCCTGCCCAACATTGCGTCGGATGCCAACTTTTCGCCAACCAAAGCCATATGCCACCCACTGCTCTACAGACAATCCCCATCACCTGGCCTTTCGCGGTCTAGGGGCTCGACATGGTTGGACCCCTTAAAGGAGGCATCCATAAGAAAAAATATCTGCTAGTCATGGTAGATAAGTTCACTAAGTGGATAGAGGCCAAACCAGTCACAACGGCCGAAGCTGGACCGGTGATAGACTTATATCCGGCGTGGTACACCGTTACGGTGTCCCACACAACATCATCACTGACAACGGCTCTAATTTTACAGCCGATGAGGTGAAAGCCTGGTGTGCTAATCTAGGCATTAAGCTCGACTATGCCTCCATCTATCATCCGCAAACAAATGTGTCAAGTCGAACGAGCCAATGGTCTTATTATGAGCGGCATCATACCCAGGCTAGTGCAGTCTTTGAAAGAATCAGACAAGCACTTGGTTGAGGAGCTCGACTCCGTACTCTGGGGGCTGCGGACCACGCCCAATCGCACTACCGAATATACACCTTTCTTCATGGTGTATGGCGCAGAGGTTGTGTTACCGTACGACATTATTCATGATTCACCTCGAGTGCGCATGTACGAAGAGAGAGAGGCCGAGCTTGATTGGCAGGACAGCTTAGATGCCCTGGAGGAGGAGCGCGACGTCGCAAAAACCCATTCCGCATTTTATCAATAGCAGACTCGCAGATATCAAAGCAAAGAAGTGCGGGCCAAGACTTACAATGTTGGCGAACTCGTTCTACACTTGCCGGAGAAGAAAAAGGACAAACTCAAGCCCAAATGGGAGCGTCCCTTCATCATTGACGAAGTTCTCACTGGAGGAGCGTACCGCCTGCGCGATGCATCAGATAACTGCCTTGAACCAAACCCCTGGAATGCGGCCAGACTCCAAGGATTCTACGCCTAGCGCCGAACCCTTCGTTTGCTTCCTCCTCCCTATTGTTTACGTTATTTTTTATCCTCTCTTTTCACCCTCTTTTTTAGCCTAAAAGCTTTCGTGCAGCTAAACCGTACACCTAAGACGCACACATTCTCAAATGTCTACGTCCATTATACCTGGGGGCTTCTTGCATAGAAGCTTATTATCGTTATTTTCCGAGCATAAAGCTCATCACATATGTATTTTTTCCTCATATGTACCTTTTCTTCGCCCTTATATGCATCGATATGACTTAAGTTTTGGCCAAGCTGGGTTGACTGGCTCCTGTGCTTATGCCCTACGTTCCCGTTAGTTTGGCTAGGGCATAAAGGGAGCACCTCTACGATTGTTACTGCCGGGTCATCCGGATGTGTACCTCAGACTGGGTGAAGCCGAAAGCTAGCATTCTTAAGGGAATATTTGGTCGGTGGACTAAAGATGTTTTATATTCCTTCCACTATGAACCCCCAGATGATTACCTATACTGTGATGTTTTCAATCACAATTCGGACATGGATATTAACGCATGCACACCCAGGGAAAGGAACCCTTAACAGAACTATTCTCTCTGGAAGATGTTTCTTACAATCACAATGTAATATAACATAGCTAGCCGGATACAACTTGTTTGTTCAAGCAAGTATGATCCCTACACCTGGTTTCCATGCATACCCCGGTCTATTTTTACCGCTCGAGTATTCGGAAACACTCAACACCTTCAGGTCCAGAGGTCGAAGCGAAAAGGTCGGCCATGACAATCGTTTTACAATCCGGCTAGGAAAAAATATATTGAGGAAAGTACATAGTCACTTGGACTCAAAAACTTCATCCTCTATGCCGTCCAACAGGCTATCTAGCTTACAATCCTATTGGGAATACTTGGCAGCTACTTCTACTTGGTCATATACCAAATTAACGGGAATTTCTTTCCCATCTGACCCTAGCGGTCCAACCCGGGCCATATGATTCAGATCAAGCTTGGTATACCATGTTTTTACCATGGCCCAGACCTCTCGCGCACCTTCCCGGCAGGCTGATATCTTCCATAACCGAATACGCCGCCGTGCCCCTTTAAGCAGCTCCACGAGCTCCACCATACCTCCTAGAGGAGAGGCGGATGGCCATAAAGCCTTGGCAACACTAGGCATTGCCTATCGAACTCGCTCGTGCATCTGGGATAGCTCTTGTAGTAGGTCGCTTGAAGATCCGGACATTTCTTCCTCGGGACGGCCAGTCAGCATACCTGTAGACATAAATCTGTCAGTTCCGGCCCTCACCGAATTATAGGGAGGCAAGTTTGAGAAGCATACTTAATATGCCGCCTTGTAGCCTCTTATTCTGCTTGACGGTGTCGGCCAGTTGGGCTCGAACATATTTTAGTTCTTCGCCCAGTTGGGTATGAGAGTCTTGCAGCTTGTTTCTCTCATCCCTAACACGCGTCAGCACACGCTCGCCTACCGCATGTTGCCTATTTGCTTCTTGTTCACCAGCCTGGGCTTCCTTCAGTTTCTCTCTCAGTTGCTCTACTAATTCTGTCAGCAGAAATAGAACAATATTAATACAACTGGTGTATGATTGTACTTTTTTCTGACGGGGAGAAGCATTACCAGGTGGTGCCTCCTTGGATTTTTCAATTCGGTGGTAGCCGTAGTTAGTTGAGTCTGACACTTTTCCAGCTCTTGAGACAGCAGGCTATTCTTCTCCATAAGTGCCTGATTATACAATTATCCTTAAATTAGTTGTATCATTTGCTTTAAGTCTCGGGGCTACTGGTGTATGATTAATAAATCTACACTTACCCACATATCTTTTAGATGCTGGTCCGTGGCTCTAGCAAGCCCATCCCGAGCAACTTGGATGTACGCATCGGCCGAGCTGAAGGCATCAAATGCCTCCTTTGGAAAGCCGGGGTCACAAAGAGCGGCCCTCCGACGATGATGATTCATGGCGCTCTCCACTTCAGAGTTTGTGACGGACATATCGTTCGAATCCTCTCTGGAAGGACAGTTCGGCACCACTCCCGTGTCAGCACCCGTCCTTAGGGAAGGGTCCGGAACCTGACTAGTGGAGGCACGCCCGGCAGGATCCCCGGACATGGTCCAGCGGACACTTTTACTGATAGAATGCAGTGAATGGCATAACGACCTAATGGGACGATCAGAAGATGTATACTTGAAAAGAAAGCCTTACCTCCTTGACGAGGGTTCTGCCGTGTTATCATTTGCCTTCCTCTTCGAAGATATGCTCGGCGCGGGCGCCTCTCTCCTCAGAGACGCTTCTGGTGCACGTTGTGGCGTCGAGCGCCTCCCCTTTGGAACACGAAATAGTGTGGTGGGTGAGGCATGGTAAGGAAACTCTTTCGAAGAAGGTGTCTTTTAAATTACTTACATGCGAAGCAGGGAGCAGGCCGGGGTAATCGGCGAGCTCCACAAATATGTCCGGATCTTCTTTGAATCCGGGGTCAAGGTCCCGGTTGTGACCCTCTGGCTGGGGGGCGGAGCTATGGATCCCCTCGATAGCCTTCTGCCATTCCTGTAGCGAGTGGATACGTTACTGTCCATCAAAAATGATTCAGTGAGAGGAGTAAAATGGTGGGATTGGAGCTTACCCATCTAGGACGATTATACATGGAAAATCCATCTCGACATTGGAGACGAGTGAACTCCTCCTTCTCCCCTTTGTACAGTTCGGCCAATATTTTGGCCAAAGCAGCAGGGGATTTCAGACCTTTCCGACTGCAGCGTGAGGCGTCATCCTCCCCATTATAGTGCCACATGGGAAGCCCCCTGTATTGGAGTGGTTGGACCCCCCGCACTATGGAGATCGCCATTACCTCGATTATTGACAATCCGGACTGGGCGAGCATCTTAATCTTTCCCATCAACTGACAGACTTCTGCGTTATCCTCCTCCTCGAGGCTCCGAGGACGCCAGCTGTGGCGTTTCTTCAATGGAGCGCTTGAAAATTCAGGGAGGCCCATTCGGACTGGGTCAGGAAGAGCGACGTCGTCAATATAGAACCATTCGGAAGGCCACTCTTTGGAAGCCTTCTTCGGCGTGCCGGACAGGTATCCGGTCCCGGTGATATGCCACACTACGACTCCTCCCACTTCGAATATTGACCCCTTGATTACGAGGCACGAGGCAGAACAGTTTTCTCCATAATTCAAAATGGGCCTCGCAGCCTAGGAATAGCTTGCATAGAGCAACATAACCCGCGATGTGCAGGATGGAGGTGGGAGTGAAACTATACAGTTGGAGGCCATAATACTCTAGAAGTCCTCGGAGGAAGGGATGGATTGGAAATCCGACGCCTCTTAGCAAGAAGGGAACGAAGCATACTCATTCCCCCTAGACCGAATGGGGAAGTTCTCCGCCTGAACCCCGCCTTTGAAGGACGTCAGCACTGGTCGGACGGGGACTAGATCCGTGGGAGGAAGAAAGCCCTGTTTTTGTAGCTTCGACAACTGACTGTGACATACGGAGCATCTCTCCCAATCACCCTTTTCGGAGCCGTGGGGACGAGAGGAAGAGCTGGGAGCGTTAGCCATGTTGGGGTGGCTCCACTCAGGAAGCTCTGAGGATTTTCTTTGCGGGGTGTGGAATGGATCTGAGATCTATTCTCTTTAAATAGGCACCTCTCTTGTACGGTCAGGGTGGTATGTGCAAAAATACCCGAACCTCTCATGTTCACTCGCCACGTGGAAGCTGAAGTTAGGAAGGCGTGGAAGCCGAGGGGTACGACATTAAATGGAAAGCCGAATACATCACTTTGAAGTCAATAGAGAAGTAACCCGCCTTGCAATGCCGAAGAGCATCTGCACGCCGGACACCTCGTCATTGAAGTCTGGTTCGGGGGCTACTAAGGGAGCCCTGGACTAAGGGGTCCTCGGGTGTCTGACCTATTAGACATGGGTCGGACTGATGGGCTATGAAGATACAAAGACCGAAGACTCTACCCGTGTCCTGATGGGACTCTCCTTGGCATGGAAGGCAAGCTTGGCGACCAAATATGAAGATTCCTTTCTCTGCAACCGACCTTATGTAATCCTATATCCCTCTGGTGTCTATATAAACTGGAGGGTTAGGCCCGTAGAGAGATATCCCTCATAATCATAGTTAGACAGGCTAGACTTTAGGGTTTTAGCCATTACGATCTCGTGGTAGGTCAACTCTTGTAATACTCATATTCATCAAGATCAATCAAGCAGGAAGTAGGGTATTACCTCCATAGAGATGGCCCGAACCTGGGTAAACATTGTGTCCCCTGTCTCCTGTTACCAATGACCTTAGACGGAGAGTTCGGTACCCCCTACCTGAGATCCGCTGGTTTTGACACCGACAGAGTTCTCCAGACGCATTCTTGGACTTGCCGAAGAGCGCCTCTGATGCAGCACAATTTTACCAAGCGCAAGAAGGGTATGCAACGGAGGGGCTTTTCTGGACGCAATTCGGCACGCCAAAGCGCCCGCTGTTGCTGAAGGAACAGATGTCCTAGTGGGCCAAACTCCACAAGATATCCGGTTCTGCCATGAAGGACGTTGTTGTCCGGCTGTGGCCGACTGAGCCAATTGCGAATAGTTATTTCGGTTTGGTGCAACGACTTATGGATGTGGTGCCGCGTGTCGACACCATGAAGCAATCAGCATGCATTGAAGGTGCACAGATGGCCTTTGCCCGTGTCAAAACGTATTGGGCGAAGATGAATGCCGCCGATGTTGCAGCGAAGAGTCCGCCCAGCGGCAAGGACAAACACCCGCCGGAGCATTATTTTGAAGACGTCCTAGAGGGTGCCTGCTTGATAGAGGTTCAGTGCTCAAAGGATATGGTGTTCGAGTGAATGTACCAAATTTGTAAAAACAATATTATGATATTTTAAGGCTATGCTTAAAAGTTTTGGCTCCTCTTGTGCGACCGTTTTTGTATAATCTGAAAGTTTTCCAGTCGTCGGCTTCATCCCCCTCGCATAAAATAAGGGGGTGTTCGAAAAAGCACTTGATCACTCTTGACCCAACATCTTGGTCCGTGAAGGAGGTTTCAATGCAGCGAAGTAGGCAATCAGACTATAGGGCTTTAACGCTTTCACTTAGCCATAGGAGTTTGATGATGGGTCTACGATATAGCCCCTGGTATGTACACGGCTATCCGAATATGGTGCGTTACATAGGTGACCGGAAGAACGGTCCTTCGTGTAATAAGGAAGGAATCGCGAAAGAATCTGATAAGTCATCTAGTGGTTGACCAGCTCTCGCCGCATCATGACAGACAGTTTTCGGCTTTCTCTACTGAGGTGCTCATCTGGGTAAACCAGGACACAATCGTAGTAGTTCTCCCTTTACTACCCTAGCCGATAGAGCGGAATGTAAGGTAGTAAGCACAGGAGCCGGGCAACCCAACTATTGACCAAAGACATGATTCGGAGCTGATGCATATAAGGCTGAACTCGTGACGCCGAAGTGTGCTATAAAGCTATTCAGACTTGCCGGCAATTTATTTGTTCTCGTATTGAGCCCCTGGCGATTTGTGCCGAGGTACATGTGTGAAACAACCGAAGAACAAAAATTCAGTTCTTTTAGAAAAAAGTGAATACTGAATACGAATTATGTTCACTGGAACCTGATTGATGCGTCAATTGCCATTTTACAGATAATAACGCCATGACCCAAGTTATTTGACATGTCGGTGGTCGACAGCTGAGGGAGAGGGCACTTTACAGGCTCTAAATCGAGAGTGTGGTCTACTGAGAGTTACTCGGACCTCCTGTCGCACGTATGCGCCGCCTTGCCTTGGTGAAAGGACTCCTCAAGGGGAATAGCCTTTGGGTAGGTGAATGGAGCCGAACTCCGACAGAGTTCATGAGACAACCGGTCTTTGAACCACCCGTGATGAAAGATAAAAAAAGTTAGAAAAGAAAAGAAGAGAAGGCTATGAGAGAGCTTGTAGGCTTGTCCGTATTGTGCCTTTGCCGATGACGAGGGTATTTTAAGTACCCAATTATGTGTGCGCGGTACAAACTTCGCGGGTATATGAGGTGAACGACGGAGGCCGAACTGCTAATCCAGCTCTGAGATTGATCGGTCCTAGTTAATAGAGGACGGCGGTTTAAATGGGTGATCAGTAATGCAGCTTGATGAGTCCGCTTTGTACTTCGATTGTGGCCGCCGAACCTTCGGGATGGATATGGAAAAATTTGGGGGGAACGGCTCTATGGCGTATGCATCCCATAGTGCACGCCTGCGTTCCCCTGCAGGGGAGTGCGTCACATATACCATGTTTACGGTTTTTACTTTGGGGGGAAATTGCTTCTGACCCCCAGTATTCGGCTGGCGAGTCTCTTCGTCATCGCTGTCGCTGGGCGGCCCCTTCCCTTTATGTTCAGAATTAAGCTTGCCAGTTTGTTTGAAGACCCAACAGCTTCTGTTGGTGTGATTAGCTGGTTTATCGCGAGTGCCATGAATTTGGCAGGGGTGATCCAATATTTTGTCTAGATTTGATGGTCTGTCTCTATTTGCCTTGAATGGTTTTTTCCTTGACCAGGTTTGGAGCCTCTGAATCCGGCGTTGACCGTCGTGTCTTGCACTCTTTCATTATCATTGCGACATTTGTGTTTATTGCGTTGTGGCTTGCAGTTGCCGTCTCGGACTTTGGAAATGCCCGGATCGCTAGCCTTGTTGCTTCTATGGGCCAGCCAGCTGTCTTCTCCCTCACAAAAGCGGGTCATTAGAGCGGTAAGGGATGCCATGGATTTTGGTTTTTCTTGACCGAGGTGGCGGGCGAGCCACTCATCCCGGACGTTGTGTTTAAAGGCCGCGAGGGCTTCGGCGTCCGAACACTCGACAATTTGGTTCTTTTTAATTCGGAACCTGGTCGAGAGCTTCCTAGCCGACTCTCCGGGCTGCTGGATGATGTGACTTAAGTCATCGGCATCTGGTGGCCGGACATATGTACCTTGGAAGTTATCACGAAAGGCGTCTTCCAGGTCTTCCCAGCTGCCAACAGAGTTCTCTGGAAGGCTGTTTAGCCAGTGCCGCGCTGGTCCCTTTAGTTTTAGTGGGAGGTATTTGATAGCGTGGAGGTCATCACTGTGGGCCATGTGGATATGGAGAAGAAAATCTTCGATCCATACCGCAGGATTTGTTGGTCCGTCGTATGATTCGATTTTCATGGGTCTAAACCCTTCTGGGAATTCGTGCTCCATCACTTCATCAGTGAAGCAAAGAGGGTGTGTGGCGCCTCTATATCGGGCCAGGTCGCGACGTAGTTCGGATGGAGTCCGTTTGCGTTTTTCGGCTCGGACGTAATTGTGCTTGCCATGTTCGGTTTGATGGCCGTCGTCGCGCATCGGGGCACGCCCCCATGATCCGTAGATCGATCTGGTCGGGCCTTCTTTATTATTCAGGCCCTGCCGGAGATCATACGTGTATTCCTAAGCAGTTTTGTCTCTACTCTTACGGCGAGGTAGGACGGGCGGTGTTCGGCGTGAGTGGTGGTCGATCAGTCGCATTATGCGCTGATGGTACGGGCTCAAGTGCGTCGTAATCAAATTGGGGTAGCAGTTTACGCTTCGGGTAACTTTTAGTTGGGCGCTGGAGGCCGTATGCAACGCCCTGGACACACCCGTCGGTGGTCGTTACTCCTGGCAGGATCTAGACTGGCCCCATAGATCAATACTAGTCTTTTCTGTGCACTTTGTCCTCACTCGTGCACACCCGGGAGCAACTTCTCGGTCGGTCACCCATCCTGAAGCTACTCCAAGCTGAGCACGCTTAACTTTGGAGTTCTTTCCGAATGGGCTCCCGGAAAAGAAGGAATTCCTTATTGATATGAGTAGTCTACCATCCCTAATAAGACAGGCTATCACATACACCCCCACTCAGAGGAACCGACGTCCTCGTCAGGCCACAGGAACGTTCCATCTTGGCACAAATGTCTGTGCTTCCAGTCCGGCACATGTGCCATGCCATGTGCCACGACGGGTCACAAACACGCACCTATCCGCAAACATCTGTGTAACCGCGAGGGTCGGCTCTGATACCAATTTGTAACTCCCGGGACACACCCGCCGGTGGTCGTAACTCCTGGCGGGATCCAGACTGGCCCCATAGATCAATACTAGTCTTTTCTGCGCACTTTGTCCTCACTCGTGCGCAACCAGGAGCAACTTCTCGGTCGGTCACGCATCCGAAAACTACTCCAAGCTGAGCACACTTAACTTTGGAGTTCTTTCCGAATGGGCTCCCGAAAAAAAAGAATTCCTTATTGATATGAGTAGTCTACCATCCCTAATAAGCCAGGCTATCACACCGTATTCTTCTACTGCCAGGACATCAGTCCATCTATCATTGAGCAGATCTCTATCAGCTTGAAGCTGTTGCTACTTCTTTTTCAGGCTCCTTGCAGTGGCTATTAGCTGTTGCTTAAAGCGCTCCTGCTCGAGAGGTTCCTCGGGCACGATAAAGTCTTCGCCGCCGAGGCTCACCTCGTCCTCGGAGGGTAGAAGATAAGTACTGTCCTCTGAGTCTTCGTTTGCAACCTGTTCGTTAGGGCTAACTCACCCATCTTCCTGTTTGGCCTGTTCAGAAGCTGGCTCAGCGGGTGTGATGCCCCAAGACCGGAGCTTCAGATGCCTTCCATGGTTTTCCGAGTTTCGTCGGGTGATTTATTTTGTGTGTTGCTTTCATCTTTGCATCATGTGCATTGCATCATGTCATCATGCCATCATGTCATTTATTTTAACTCAACTAAATAAATGGCATGGATTTTGATCCATGTAAATCGAGGGAATTCACATGGTGAGTTCTCTTTATAACATATCCTCCCGATATTTAGGGAGCTATTATAAAATATTCCATTAGTTTGGAATTAACCGTAAACACACTTGCATATTAAATCCCGTGGCCTTTTCTTCTTCAAGTTTTGACTCTCTAGCCTTGCCAATAATTCTTTTACCATTTTTCGTAGCTCTACCAAAATTCTCAACATTTTTGGATACTCCTAAAACCTCGTCCTAGTTCAAACCCATTTGAATTAAATTCAAATGAGTTTGAATTTACATCTTCAATCTTGGTCTTTTCTTATTTCTCGGAACTAGCACATTTTTACGAGTCCATGAAAATTGGACCCGTGCCCAAATTCCTTCTCCAACCTTTTCTTTCTCTTATTTCTTTCTGTGCTATTTGCTGTTTTTGGGGAATAAAAAAATGAGAAAGAGAGAGAGAGGAGAGAAGCCAGCTCACCTGGGCCTACCTACCTCCTGCACAGGCCCAAACCTCCCCTAGGCCTCCCGCAGCCTCCAAGGCCCAGCCGCCAGCCTTCCCTGCCCAAGGCCCACCTAATCCTAAACCTAACCCTCTCCCTGCCCGATCCCATCTCTCCCTCTCCCTTCGTTCTCCTCCTGCGCCGCCAGAGGCACACGCACGCAGCCCGATCCCCATCGCCATCCGCTCGACCCCTCTCCCCTGTCGATCTCCCATGCCCGCAGCCACATCGCGCCCGCGCCCGAGCCAACCTCGTGCCCGATCCCCTCAAGCCTCCTCCCGGTGCGCGACTCCCTGCAGACGCTCCCTCCGTTCGGCCTCAACCACCAGAGCCACGTCGCCGCCCCGCCATGGCGCCCGTGCCTCCAGCAGTGCTGCGCGAACAGCGCCGCGGGGGACCCCCCTTCCTCTGCCGTCGTGCCGTCGTTCTGGCCAGCGAGCCCATCTCCTCCTCGAGCTGGTCCGCCGCCGCTGTGCTCTCAGTCTCCGGCAACCGCTGCTGCGGTTCGGCGCCCCTGTTTCTCCTTCATCACCAGCGAGCCGCGCCGTCCACCACGAGCAGCCGAGGCCCAGCACATCTCCGCCGCGTCCTCCTTCTCATCTGTGTCCGCCCCGTCGCAAGGGAGCGCGGGCCCCTGTGCCCTTCCACGTCGTCACAGCCTCGCGGGAGCCACCGCTGCGGACGTCCAGTGGGACGCCCTATCACGGGACCATCCTTTGTTTCGTCGTCGCTGCTAGGGCCGCCCCATCTCTTGATGTGGACAGGATCCGGCAGGCACACCTCACCCCAACCATCGTGCCCTTCATCCCGCAGCTGGCCGCCTCCGGACCCGTTCACGACCGCACCAAGTCCAGCAAGGCGTCGCCTGTACACGTTGAACGCGTTGAGTCCCTGCATCGCGCCCCTATTGCTGTTAACGCCAAGTCCAAGGGTCACCGAACAGGGAATGACGCCAAGTACCAGGTCAATGAGGGCATCTCCAGCCGTTGGCCTCCCAGGACGCATAAAAATCGCCTCCTGGGGGCGAGCCGGCGATGCACTCGGCGTTGGGGTCGGTTTTGCGCCCAGTCGTCGCCCTCAGCTCGCCCCCAGGCGTCGAAATTGGCCCACTTTGCAGCCCAATTTCGGCGAATAAACAGCCCATATGGGCGAGAATAGGCCCATATTCGGCGTGGTTTCGCCGTGTCTCGGCGTTCAATTATCAACACAATTATTTCTTATCACATATTTCATCACAGAAAAATCATATACTTCAACAAAATACTACAACAACAAATAATTCAATATAAATTATATTGTTCAACAAATAATTCAATACAAATTATATTGTTCGGTGGGCGTGTACCCGCCGTTAAACCGCGCCTCCGCGGCCGGAAACGGCGGCCGAAAACGCCCAGCTGCTGTGGGAGGGGCTGCCGCGGCGAAGTGCTGCTATTTTCCGGCGGGGAATGGCTATCTAGCGGAGTAGGGCGGCGGCCGTCGCCGGGATATAGCTAGTGGTGGCCGAGGGCGCAGGGGGTGCAAGGCGAGTTGGGGGAAGAAAATCTTGACTTTTCCCCTGTCGGTGTGGGCCAGGCGTGCTTTTCCCTAGCGCCGGAGCCCCCAACGGCTCCCAGCGCGCCGGGTTCGGCCTGTGACCGCCGGGCGGAAAAAAGGTCCGAACCGGCGATTTTCGGCGTCCTGGGGGCGCGACTGGGCCGTTTTTTCGGCGCCGGCGCCGAAAAAGTGGCCTGGGGGCCTGTTGGGGGCGCAGCTGGAGATGCCCTGAGGACCGCCAAGTTCGTCTTCCGCCGTCTTCGAAATCAACAAGTGCCACATGGAAACGCCAAGTACCCCTATGCGCGAAGACGCCAAGACCGTTTCGGGATTCACCAAGTACCGCTACCAATGGCTCGAACATCTACGAAAACATGTATGACCGTTGTCGAAATTGCAAAGTACCTCTACGCATGGATATCGCCAAGTACCACGATACTGATGACATCTACTACTACTATCGCCGAGGGTTTCGTCAAGTTCAACTACATTGACTATGAACGGTGATGACCCTGAACACGTACATAACATGTACCACTACCACCATCTTCGGAATCGCTAAGAATAACAAGTAACTTGACGCCCAATGCCCAGAACAACTGCCGCCGTTGAAGGTCGTTGAGTGAACAAACTACCGACGACGTGTACGATTACTCCGTGAACGTGTACCACTACCGGCGAGGACCGATAGCACCACTACTTCTACGATCATCGTGGAACGACTACTTCCTCTACTTCCCTCGACGAACTCGAACCCTCCCTTTTGCACGCTTTGAAGGTATAACCCCGAGACGACGCCCGTGAATGAATGAATGCATGTTGTATGAGATGCACCCTTGTTCGCCTCGAGTTCGAACTGTCGGTGCACGTTGCCCCTCTTTTGCCTTGCCACCGACATGTGGGACACCCGGTATCCCGGATCACTCCCCGTCAATCTTGCATGTTTCGCGCACCCACACTTGTTCCTTTGCACCAGCATCTCATTTGAGTTGCCGGATCACCGGAATGTTGCCATGGTAACATTTCCGTTTCGCCGTCGTGGCACCCCTTTTTCTTTCCGCCATGGCGACAAATGCCTCATATCTTATCATGTCAACATTTCCATAAAAACCTGCATAAACTTGTGCATGTCATTCACATCATGATAACAACATTTAAAATGGTTAAAATTGTTGTTTGCTTTAAATTGCTAAATGCACATGAGGATTTACCGAAATTGTTGTTTGATGTTTCCGGCCTCATCTAAAATGCCTAACTGTGTATTTTACTCATGTTTCGCTTCTTGCCATGTTTAACAACATTTAAAATTGTTGGGTACATAAACAGGAGAGAACTAAATAATTGATGTGGTGTTTCGTCAATATGCAACTCGTTGCATATTGAGCTCCACTTAATTTGTAGTGTTGTTTGTTGCACTTTGCCATGCCATGCTTCATTAAACCGGACATGCATCATACTTGGTTGTGCATCATGCCATGTTGATGTGATGGTTGTTTACTATGTTGCTTACTTCTTTCCGGTTTGCTTCTCTCGTTAGCTTCGGTTTCGGTCTGGAGTTGTGAGGATTCGTTCGACTACGTCCATTTGTCTTGTTCATGGACTCATTCTTCTTCCTTGCGGGATCTCAGGCAAGAGTTCCATACCCTCGAAATCACTTCTATCTTTGCTTGCTATTTGTTCGCTCTTTTGCTATGTCGCGACACCTACCACTTGCTATATCATGCGCCCCGTATTGCCATGTCAAGCCTCTAACCCACCATTCCTATCAAACCGCTGTTTGGCTATGTTACCACTTTTGCTCATCCCTTCTTATAGTGTTGCTAGTTGAAGGTGAAGATGAAGTTTGTTCCATGTTGGAACATGGATATTGTTGGGATATCATTATTATATCTTATTTACTTTAATGCACCTATATACTTGATAAAGGGTGGAAGGCTCGGCCTTATGCCTGGTGTTTTGTTCCACTCTTACCGCCCTAGTTTCCATCATACCGTCGTTATGTTCCTTGATTTTGCGTTCCTTACGTGGTTGGGTGTTATGGGAACCCCTCGACAGTTCGCTTTGAATAAAACTCCTCCATCAAGGCCCAACCTTGGTTTTAACATTTGCCACCTAAGCCTTATTTCCCTTGGGTTCTGCAGACTCGAGGGTCATCTTTATTTTAAACCCCCGGGCCAGTGCTCCTTCGAGTGTTGGTCCAAACTGGGTGATGTCCGGCGCCCCCTGGGCAACCAGGGTCTATGCCAACCCGACGCCTTGCCCATCTGGTGTGCCCTGAGAACGAGATACGTGCGACTCCTATCGGGATTTGTCGGCACATCGGGTGGCTTTGCTGGTCTTGTTTTACCATTGTCGAAATGTCTTGTAACCGGGATTCCGAGACTGATCGGGTCTTCTCGGGTGAAGGAATATCCTTCGTTGCCCGTGAGAGCTTGTGATGGGCTAAGTTGGGACACCCCTGTAGGGTTTTGAACTTTCAAAAGCCGTGCCCGCGGTTATGGGCAGATGGGAATTTGTTAATATCCGGTAGTAGAGAACTTGACACTTAACTTAATTAAAATGAATCAACTGCATGTGTAGCCATGATGGTCTCTTTCCGGTGGAGTCCGGGAAGTGAACACGGTTCTTGTGTTATGCTTGAACGTAAGTAGTTTCAGGATCACTTCTTGATCACTTCTAGTTCACGACCGTGTATGACTTCTCTTCTCGCTCTTATTTGCGTATGTTAGCCACCATATATGCTTAGTGCTTGCTACAACTCCACCTCATTACCCCTTTCCTACCCATAAGCTTAAATAGTCTTGATCTCGCAGGTGTGAGATTGTTGAGTCCTCGTGACTCACAGATACTTCCAAACAGTTGCAGGTGCCGATGATACCAGTGCAGGTGACGCAACCGAGCTCAAGAGGGAGCTCGATGAAGATCTTGTTCGTTGTTTTTGTCTTTTACGGTTGATCAGTAGTGGAGCCCAGTTGGGACGATCGGGATCTAGCATTTGGGGTTTTATTCTTTTATTTTGGTTCCGTAGTCGGACCTTGATTGTATTCTGGATGATGTATGAACTACTTATGTATTGTGTGAAGTGGTGATTGTAAGCCAACTCTTTATCCCTTTCTTATTTAGTACATGGGATGTGTGAAGATTACCCCTCTTGCGACAAGCCTACCATGCAGCTATGCCTCTAAGTTGTGCCCCGACACGTGGGAGATATAGCCGCATTGTGGATGTTACAAGTTGGTATCAGAGCCTTCCCCGACTTAGGAGCCTCCTGCTTGATCGAACTGCTGACTTTGCTGAGTCTAGAACAAAATGTTTTGAGTCTTAGGATTATATATATTGGAGAGTAGGATTCTTTTTAATCCTCAGTCCCTTCATCGCTCTGGTAAGGCCTCCTGACGTAGAGTTTTGACTCTTCTCTTCTCAAATTTCACAAAATTTTTTTGGATCACGTGGGTATTTTGGAATCGTTCCGATGATTTTGTGACGAGAACATTGTTCTTGGTGCTTCCTGACATTTAGGGGTTGTGGCAGTGTCCCGGGGAGTTGAGCTCCAAGGTGTTGTCGTCACAATTTTATTGTTGCAGTTCTGGAATACCTGAGCTCGTCGACATTGAAAATCTCTTTTATGTAGTTGTTGGTGAGATAACCTCGATGCCACCCAGTACTGGGGCATGAGTTCGGGAGTATTTTCATAACTTGTATAACGAATGCTTTTCGAAGGTTGAGGTACATGATTTCCGAAGGTTTCTTGGTTATGTGTTGAAGGATGGATACAGCTGGATATATGAATTGTTAGTTTGGGTGAGATATTAAGCTTCCCCTATATCCCCAACACCTGATTGCATAACAGAAAGTTTCGGGAGTTTATAAGTGGGAATTGAAGTATCACGTAGGGATTCTTTCCAACAAACACATGATACGATATGGGATCTATCATATCTTTGTTTCCGGCTTATTTTGCAAGCCAATCCTTTGTTTTGTTTTGAGTTGTGGTATTCGAGTTGCTTCAATGTCAAGTGTTGATTCCATACCTTTCCTAAGCGGTGTCCTCATATTTCTATGTGGATACTAATCCTTCTTGATCATCGAGATTGTCTTGTCAATCCTTTTCAACCGGCGTGCTTCGCTTCGAGATGATCCTACCATTCTCCCCATCCGTAAGATCAATTATCAGTTTTTTCTCATCGGTGTTCGTTTCATCCGACCCAAGTTGCCTTTGTTTTTCCCGCCCTCCCACCCTTTTTCTTCAAGGACTCAGATTTCTTAATCAAGTATCCTTTTATTCATGTGAAGTCTCTTCATTCTTTTCAATCAATGTTCTTACCCCATGTTTCTCATGAAGATGCTCTACTAGTCCATCACTCTTCTTTATTTTTTTCGGTGGATTCAATTCAAGCTTGGGTATTGAGCATAGTCCTTTCATTTGCCCAATGCTTTCTCATGCCGGCGCACCTCATAATCATTCCCCGCTTGCTATTCAATTGTTCTGGAGTGCTGAAGATATCTCAGGAGATTCACGTTTCCATTGCTAATTCGCTTAAGCTATCTCGAGGTTGTTATCTTATTCAAGCCATTTAAATCAACCGGTGCATTATCTATTCCTAAGAAATCATTCAATGGTGTTTCTCTTGATTGGTCCCTAACCCACAGGTCTTTTCCCAGAATCTTACCTGACTCTTCTAATCTTTCTGGAATTACTCTCAAATTATTTGCCAAGTTTGATGTAAGAATGAATTGTCATCAGTCAAATGTCTTTCTCCAAGATCTTTCAAATTCTTTTCATCGTTGATTCAACCTTTCTAATTTTCATCCCGTAGTATCTCAAAAATTCATGATGGTCTTTTTCATCGTCATTCTCTGCATTTGAAGACCGAAGAAGACTCTCTCTTCAATATTGTCCGTTCTCCCAAAGATTCATGGTTCTAGCTTATGCCATCCTCTCATAATTGTTTTCGATTGTGAGAATTCTTTTCACCCATCCGGGGTAATCCAAGAGTCTTTCCAGTTTGATTCTCTAGAGCCCCTCATGTTAGAATTATTCTTTCTCAGCGTGTAGCTATCGTTCTCCAAATCTTACTGGTGCATCGTTCAAATATCCTCTAATTAGCTCATGATCTCTTTGTTCTCATGTATCTAAATCCTAGCAAGTATCTTCATTATTTTTTTCAATTCTTCCCGGTGAATTGTGCATTTGCTACATTCATTTTTCAATTCTTACGGCGGTTTATTCAAGATTCCTCTTCATACGTCATCATATCAATTCATTCGTTCTTCAAACCCTACCGATGGTTCATTGAGTTTGTGCTATATCTATCTTAATCCTTTCCACGAGAATAAGTAGTATGCCAAATTCGTTGCTTGTCATCAATTTAAAGTGGTGAAGGATACGCATAACATAATTCTTATTCTTGCTTCATCCAAATGATGGATTCATTCTTCCGGAGTATGTTCATGATGAATAAATTCTCGGTTTCAATTGCTTCATCTTTTCTTTCCGGAGTTCCAAGTTTTTTCTCGGTTATATCGTCGCGAAGCTTCACCTAATCATTGCAAGGCTTCTCCCAGAGTTCTTTTCAACTTTCCCTTTTCGTTTGATCATTCTTTTATTACCGGAATTCTTCATGGAGGCTCTACATGGTGGTTCGTCAAGGATTCCTTTCACTCTTCAATTGTCCTCAAGATTTTCTCTCGAAGTTAAGATCCGCCAAGCTATACTCTCAAATAAACATGGTGTTCAATGCATGTATTGTTTTGAGGAGTTCAAGCATTCTTCATCTTGCATCCTGAAGTTCAATCCCTTCTCTATCTTTTGAGGTGGTGTTATGTCATTCTAGATAATTTCCCTTTGTGTCTCCTGATTCGCAAGTAATCAAGAATGAGGTTTTTTAAATGCACTAATCTCTTTGTTGGAAGTTATCTTGGGGTATATTTCACCTAAAGCATTCCCTAAGGATTGTTGCTATTTTGGTGCTCATAAAGGACCCAAGTTCTTCATTTATCCCCCCGATGATATAAGTTTCTTGTCTCCTTGTTCATATCAATCCAATCTATTGTTTCCGTTAGTGGCAGAATTTCACCTCATAATTTTTAGATGTTTTCCATAAGCCCACTACAAGATTATTCGTTTCGTTGTCGGTTTTCCAACAACTCCGTATAACCTTCTTGGAAGGGTGCTTTTCCAAGCTCAGTTGTGACAGAAGCCGGCATTTTCTTCTCCATTTGGTTATTCCAATGATCTATATCCTATTCTTTCTTTCGGAGTCATTGTGATGTTGCTCACTTCGATCCATCGTCCCATTTTTGTATAAGATCATGTTCTTTCCTTTGCTTATCCATTCAACAGGAGTGTCGTGTCCTCCATTCAAGTTCTCTCATCTTATCAAGTTTTGCCTCCCTTCTCAACCGGAGTGCTGTCTGAGATCCTTCCTACCCCTTGTGCCATTCTTTCAATTGTTCCGGAGGTAGTGTGTTGTTGATTTCATCAAGTATCCTCTCATCTTGTCAAGTTCATATTCTATGCCTTCCATTTCCAACCGGAGTGTTGTCGTAATTAATCTTTATCGTTCCTCGTACATCTCGTTTCTACCGGAGTGCTTGCATGTACTTCTTGTCCATTGCAACCCTTTTTCTTATGACTTTCAACCTAAAAGGTTCTAGTAATGTTCCTTGTTCCTCTTTTCTAATGGAGTGTTTTCAACTTCGTTCATCTTCATTGTATTCTTTCTTTCGAGATTTCAACCTCTCAAGGTTCTTTGGTTTCACTCAATTGTCCAAGAAGCAACTTTGTTTTACCTCTTCCTCTTCCGCTTTCTCTCTGGTGCCATCCTAGATCTCGGGACGAGATCCTCTCGTAGTGGTGGAGTGTTGTCACACCCCAAGACTGGAGCTTCAGATGCCTTCCTTGGTTTTCCGAGTTTCATCGGGTGATTTGTTTTGTCTGCTGCTTTCATCTTTGCATCATGTGCATTGCATCATGTCATCATGCCATCATGCCATTTATTTTAACTCAACTAAATAAATGGCATGGACTTTGATCCATTTAAATCGAGGGAATTCACATGGTGAGTTCTCTTTATAACATATCCTCCCGATATTTAGGGAGCTATTATAAAATATTCTATTAGTTTGGAATTAACTGCAAACACACTTGCATATTAAATCCCTTGTCCTTTTCTTCTTCAAGTTTCGACTCTCTAGCCTTGCAAATAATTCTTTTACCATTTTCCAAAGCTCTACCAAAATTACATTTTTGGATACTCCTGAAACCTCGTCCTAGTTAAAACCCATTTGAATTAAATTCAAATGAGTTTGAATTTACATCTTTCAATCTTGGTCTTTTCTATTTTCTCAGAACGAGCACATTTTTACGAGTCCATGAAAATTGTGCCCGTGCCCAAATTCCTTCTTCAACCTTTTCTTTCTCTTATTTCTTTGTTTGCTATTTGCTGTTTTTGGCAAATAAAAAAACGAGAAAGAGAGAGAGAGAGAGAGAGAGAGGAGAGAAGCCAGCTCAGCTGGGCCTACCTACCTCCTGCACCGGCCCAAACCTCCCCTAGGCCTCCCGCAGCCTCCAAGGCCTAGCCGCCAGCCTTCCCTGCCCAAGGCCCACCTAATCCTAAACCTAACCCTCTCCCTGCCCGATCCCATCTCTCGCTCTCCCTTCGTTCTCCTCCTGCGCCGCCAGAAGCACACGCACGCAGCCCGATCCCCATCGCCATCCGCTCGACCCCTCTTCCCTCTCAATTTCCCATGCCCGCAGCCACATCGCGCCCGCGCCCTAACCAACCTAGTGCCCGATCTCCTCGAGCGTCCTCCCGGTGCGCGACTCCCTGCAGACGCTCCCTTCGTTCGGCCTCAACCACCGGAGCCACGTCGCCTCTCCGCCATGGTGCCCGCGCCTCTAGCAGTGATGCGCCAACAGCGCCGCGGGCGACCCCCTTCCTCTGCCGTCGTGCCGTCGTTCTGGCCAGCGAGCCCATCTCCTCCTCGAGCTGGTCTGCCGCCGCTGTGCTTTCAGTCTCCGGCAGCCGCTGCTGCGGTTCGGCGCCCCTATTTCTCCTTCATCACCGGCAAGCCGCGCCGTCCTCCACGAACAGCCGAGGCCCAGCACATCTCCGCCGCGTCCTCCTTCTCATCTGTGTCCGCCCTGTCGCAAGGGAGTGTGGGCCCCTGTGCCCTTCCACGTCGTCACAGCCTCGCGGGAGCCACCGCTGCGGAAGTCCAGTGGGACGCCCTATCGCGGGACCTCGCCGTCCGCCTCCTTTGCTTCATCGTCGCTGCTAGGGCCGCCGCATCTCTTGATCTGGACAGGATCCGGCAGGCACATCTCACCCCAACCATCATGCCCTGCATCCCGCAGCTGGCCGCCTCCAGCCCCGTTGACGACCGCATCAAGTCCAGCAAGGCGTCACCCGTACATGTTGAACGCGTTGAGTACCTGCATCACGCCCTGTTGCTGTTAACGCCAAGTCCAAGGGTCACCGAACAGGGAATGATGCCAAGTACCAGGTCAATGAGGACCGCCAAGTTCGTCTTCCGCCGTGTCCGAAATCGACAAGTGCCACACAGAAACGCCAAGTATCTCTACGCATGAAGACGCCAAGACCGTTTTGGGATTCACCAAGTACTGCTACCGATGGCTCGAACATCTATGAAAACGTGTATGACCGTCGTCGAAACTGCAAAGTACCTCTACGCACGGATATCGCCAAGTACCACGATACCGATGACATCCACTACTACTACCGCCAAGGGTTTCATCAAGTTCAACTACATTGACTACGAACGGTGACGACCCTGAACATCTATGTAACATGTACCACTACCGCTGTCTTCGGAATTGCTAAGAATGACAAGTACCTTGACGCCCGATGCCCAGAACAACTACCGCCGTTGAAGGTCGTTGAGTGAACAAACTACCGACGCCGTGTACGACTACTCTGTGAACGTGTACCACTACCGACGAGGACCGATAGTACCACTACTTCTACGATCATCGCTGAACGACTACTTCCTCTACTTCCCTCGACGAACTCGAACCCTCCCTTTTGCACGCTTTGAAGGTATAACCCCGAGACGACGCCCGTGAACGAATGAATGCATGTTGTATGAGATGCACTCTTGTTCGCCTCGAGTCCGAACTGTCGGTGCACGTTGCCCCTCTTTTGCCTTGCCATCGATATGTGGGACACCTGGTATCCGGGATCACTCCCGGTCACTCTTGCATGTTTCGCGCACCCACACTTGTTCCTTTGCACCAGCATCTCATTTGAGTTGCCGGATCACCGGAAATGTTGCCATCGTAACATTTCCGTTTCACCGCCGTGGCATCCGTTTTTCCTTCTGCCATGGCGACAAATGCCTCATATCTTATCATGTTAACATTTCCATAAAACTTGCATAAACTTGCGCATGTCATTCATATCATGATAATAACATTTAAAATGGTTAAAATTGTTGTTCGCATTAAATTGCTAAATGCACATGAGGATTTACCGGAAATGTTTGATTGATGTTTCCGGCCTCATTTAAAATGCCTAACTGTGTATTTTACTCATGTTTCACCTCTTGCCATGTTTAACAACATTTAAAATTGTTGGGTACATAAACGGGAGAGAACTAAATAATTGATGTGGTGTTTCGTCAATATGCAACTCGTTGCATATTGAGCTCCACTTAATTTGTAGTGTTGTTTGTTGCACTTTACCATGCCATGCTTCATTAAACCGGACATGCATCATACTTGGTTGTGCATCATGCCATGTTGATGTGATGGTTGTTTACTATGTTGCTTGCTTCTTTCCGGTTTGCTTCTCTCGTTAGATTCGGTTTCGGTCCGGAGTTGTGAGGATTCGTTCGACTACGTCCATTTGTATTCTTCATGGACTCATTCTTCTTCCTTGCGGGATCTCAGGCAAGATGACCATACCCTCAAAATCACTTCTATCTTTGCTTGCTAGTTGTTCGCTCTTTTACTATGCCGCGATACCTACCACTTGCTATATCATGCCTCCCATATTGCCATGCCAAGCCTCTAACCCACCTTTCCTAGCAAACCGTTGTTTGGCTATGTTACCGCTTTTGCTCAGTCATTCTTATAGCGTTGCTAGTTGCAGGTGAAGATGAAGTTTGTTCCATATTGGAACATGGATATTGTTGGGATATCATTATTATATCTTATTTACTTTAATGCACCTATATACTTGGTAAAGGGTGGAAGGCTCGGCCTTATGCCTGGTGTTTTGTTCCACTCTTGCCGCCCTAGTTTCCGTCATACCAGTGTTATGTTACTTGATTTTGTGTTCCTTACACGGTTGGGTGTTATGGGAACCCCTCGACAGTTCGCTTTGAATAAAACTCCTCCAGCAAGGACCAACCTTGGTTTTAAAATTTTCCACCTAAGCCTTATTTCCCTTCGGTTCTGCAAACTCAAGGGTCATCTTTATTTTAAACCCCCGGGCAAGTGCCCCTTCGAGTGTTGGTCCAAATTGGGCGATGTCCGGCGCCCCCTGGGCAACCAGGGTCTATGCCAACCCGACGTCTTGCCCATCCGGTTTGCCCTGAGAACGAGAAACGTGCGACTCCTATCGGGATTTGTCGGCACATCGGGTGGCTTTGGTGGTCTTCTTTTACCATTGTCGAAATGTCTTGTAACCGGGATTCTGAGACTGATCGGGTCTTCTCGGGAGAAGGAATATCCTTCGTTGACTGTGAGAGCTTGTGATGGGCTAAGTTGGCACACCCCTGCAGGGTTTTGAACTTTCAAAAGTCGTGCCCGCGGTTATGGGCAGATGGGAATTTGTTAATATCCGGTTGTAGAGTACTTGACACTTAACTCAATTAAAATGAATCAACTGCTTGTGTAGCCATGATGGTCTCTTTCCGGCGGAGTCCAGGAAGTGAACAGAGTTCTTGTGTTATTCTTGAACGTAAGTAGTTTCAGGATCACTTCTTGATCACTTCTAGTTCACGACCGTGCATGTCGGCGTTCTGGGAACGGGGGTCCCCAGACTTGCCTGCCTGCGGCCTGCGGCGTGGCTCAAATGGGGGCCCAGCGCGGCCCATCTTCATCAACACAAGACTCAAGACCCTCGTGAGGGGCCAAGCCTCGCGGGGCGGACGACACGGCGCATCCTCAGGCACAACCTCATCAGGCTGGCTCGCGAGGAGGCAGAGATATCAAGGCAGGGTACCTTGCGAGGTGCCCATGATGCAAGCCATGACGACTCAGGGTGCCAGGCGGGCGCCAGCGCGCGCAACGTCCTTCTTTCCTCTTTGGTGCAAAGGGGGCAAGCGCAGCCGCGGAGTACCGAGGCATCAGGCAAAGGTTGCCATTTCGGTGCAACGAGACCAAGACCAGGAGGACTACGAGACGGAGGTCACCATGGAGCCCAGCACGGCGTCACCACGGAGCCTTTGGCAGGCGGAGACCAACTTTAGTCAGGATAAGTGTACCTGCTATCCCCCTTCAAATTAGCCCGCCATTGTTGGCTCCCTTCCCGCTCAATATTTGGGAAGAGGACCAGGGCCTCTATAAATAGGACTAGCCACCCCCGGGGTAGAAAAAGGGAGAGGAGAAAGGGGGTCCAGACGGTCGACAAGTAAGAGAGAGTAAGTGAGTGAGAGAGAAAGGTGACTGAACTCCTCCTAGCAGTTCATCACCCCAGCCAAGAACAGACCCTCGCGAGGCTGCTCTTCCTTGTATTGTTCATCATCACCAGCCCCAGGAGGCAATCCACCAACCACACACTGGAGTAGGGTATTACACCACAACGGTGGCCCGAACTAGTATAAATCTTGTGTCCCTTATGCAGTTCTCTTAGTAGTTTAGATCCTTGCGAGATGGTGAGGTAGAAGGCGTGATCTCCGCGCGCACCCCAGTGTTCGAACCTTAAGGGTCTGCCGGAACCCGTGATCCGACATTTGGCGCGCCAGGTAGGGGTGCGCCGGAATCTGTCTTCCACCGCTCCGCTCTCCTCCGACCGTCGCATCCATGTCCGACGCTCGTCGGGCCCGCGCCGAGCGCCGGGCCGCCATCGCTTCTCGCGTCGCCCAGACGGCCCCTGTCGGCGGGCGTCCTCGTCGTTCCCCGTCGCCCGCCGTCAACGCCGCCACCGGCCCGGCGGGGGGCGAGCAGCAAGCATCGTCTCAGCACCCGTCCGTGCGGCAAGACGGCCGCACCGCTACTCCATCGCTCGCCCCAGCCGGCTCTTCGTCCCGTGTGCTCCGCGCACCCTTGGAGGCATGAGCTGTGCTCATCGCGGCAAACGAACTCCTGCGCTACCGCCCCGTCGACGACGTCTACGAGGAGTGGCTCGACCGCGTCGCCGAGCTCGTCCGTGCCGCAGGGGGCTCTCCTGCGCCGTCCGCTCCGCTGCGTCGCACCCCGCCCCACGTGGGAAATGAAGCTCCGGGGGCGTACCAGCCGCCTCCTCTCCAAGAAGACGCCATGGCTCCAAGGCGCGTGGCCCCTGGACGGAACCCGCTCCGCCAGGCACCAGCACAGCAAGAACGGAGCTGCCAAGAAGTCCCTCGCCCACAAGGGGCTGCCCGGGCGCTTCCAGCTCCGGCACGCCGCGACCCTGCTCCGGCACGCCAAGACCCCGCTCTGCTCCTAGCTGCAGCGCGTGGGGACCCTCAAGGCCAAGCTCTCCTCCAACCGAAGCCTTTCGTAGCCACCGCAGGCTGCCGCGCCTACACCACCGAGCTGCGCAGCGTCGCGTGGCCCAGCAAGTTCAAGCCAGACCTGCCTCCTCGCTACGACGGCACAACTGATCCCGCAGAGTTCCTCCAGCTCTATGAGCTGGGCATCGAGGCTGACAGCGGGGACGAGAAGGTCATGGCGAACTGGTTCCCCATGGCGCTGAAGGAAGGAGCTCGCACCTGGCTCCTGAGTCTGGCTTCGGGCACGATCTCCTCCTGGGACCAGATGCGCACCCGCTTCATCGCCAACTTCCAAGGTACTCGCGACCGGCCACCCGCCGTGAGCGACATGCGCCGCATCAAGCAACAACCCGGGGAGACCCTGCAAAAGTACATCCAGCGCTTCAACAGTGCGCGCCTCAAGATCCCCAAGGTGTCTGAGGAAGCCATCATCTCGGCCTTCTCCGATGGCGTGCGCGATGTCAAGATGAAGGAGGAGCTGGCGATGCATGAAGACCTCTGCACCTCCCTGGAGCTGTTCAACTTGGCGACTAAGTGCGCCAGGGCTGAGGAGGGACGTCTCTCCCTCCTCGAGCTGCCTGCCACAGACCCAGAAGAGAAGAAGCCCAAGGCCAAGGACGTGAAGCGCAAGGGGGCTGCTGTACTCGCAGCAGAACCAGACACCAAGCGGGGCAAGGATCTGCCCGAGCCCTCCAGGGGCAGCCGGTACTGTGTGTACCATGACCTCCACACCCACAACACCAATGAATGTCAATAACTCCGCGCCGTGCGAGAAGGAAGGATCGGCCGTCGCCCTGACCGTGCTGACCGGGGCTACGGCCGAGGAGGAGGAAGAAACCCAGGATGCTGGGAAGATCGCGGCCCGCGCCAGGGGTGGCGCAACCAACCTCGCGAGGACCGCTGGCGGGACCTGCCTCGTGAGGGGGACTGGAGGGATCAGCCTCGTGAGGATCGCCCTCATGGCAACGTAGGCCTACCTCCGCTGCCGCCTCAGCCAAGGAGGAACGAAGACCGCCATCAAGACGAGGGGGCTGGGGGCTTCCAAGAGCCGCGCGCAATCGCCTGCATCCTGGGCGGAGCTCAAGCCCCAGCCTCTCAACGTATCTTCAAGCAGTTTGCCCGCGAAGTGAATGCAGTTCTCCCCAAGCTCGAAGCAACGCGCCCCCTCAGGTGGTCGGCGTGCGCCATCACGTTCAGCTCAGCAGACCAGCTCAAGTGCGCGGCCACGGCCGGAGTCCTCCCGATGCTTTGCTCCCCAGTCATCAGCAACGTGCTGGTCACCAAGACCCTCATCGACGGAGGGGCAGGGCTCAACGTCCTGTCCGTGGAAACATTCAACAATCTCCAAGTGCCCTACGACCAACTTCAGCCAACCAAGCCCTTCTCCGGAGTCACCAACGGTTCCACAGTCCCGATCGGGCAGGTCCGCCTCCCTGTCACCTTCGGGGCCCGCAACAACTACCGCACCGAGCTCATCGACTTCGACGTCGCCCACATCCGCCTGCCGTACAACGCCATCCTCGGGTACTAAGCGCTGGCCAAGTTCATGGCCATGACTCACCACGGCTACAACGTCCTCAAGATGCCAGGAAGTGGCGGCGTCATCACGGTGCCCTGTGAAGAGAAGGATGCAGTGTGTTCCCTGGAGCGAGCCTTTCAGGCCGCGTCACTAGAAGACCCGGATCGCGGAAGCAGGAGGCTTCCTGAGACCACCCCCAAGAAGAAGAAGACATCGCCAGGCTCAGCCCCTCAGGAGGCAGGCCCTTCTGGGCCCGTGTCTGCCCAGGGGGAACCCCCTTCCATCGCATAGGAAAGCGCGTTCGGCGCCCTCCTCAGGCAGGGCTCGGGGGCTCTCACCTGGAGGGCCACCGACCTAGCCAGGGTCACGAGGGAGGCGCTTGGGCACCATGTGGAGGCGTGCTTCGAAGCACGTTTCCCTCGAGAAGGAGCCAGGCAAGGAAGGTCAGACCGGCAGGAGTTCGTTAACAAGGCCATTCAAGAACTACAGGAGTCAAGGATCATGAGAGGTTGTCGTCGTCCACCAGCTGTGGCCCCACATCCAGGTGAGGATGGTGGGCTGCACGTCTGCATCGACGTACCAGGGCTCAATCAGATCGCCATGACGGAGCGCCTCTGGCCCTTGCAAGTGGGGCGCTGCGGGGGTCCACCCCACAGCTATGTTCGCATGCCCTACGGCCTGCCGAGCATGGCTGCCGCATACCAGCACCTCATGAGGGGCATCATGGAGGCTCAGGAAGACAGGCGTTCCGCGGCTCTGGCGGAGATGAAGACAGTTCGCGAGGAGCCACCAGCGCCTCCGGAGCCTCCCGAGGCCCCGGGGCCTGGGGGCTCGTGAGGATCGGCCTCCGCAGCCCGCCAAGTCTGCTGCACCAACGCCACTTCGCCGATGACATCCTCAGGTGACATCTTTCAAGCTTCATTCCCAGCTGGGAGCGCCCTCCCAGGGTTGCATCACTCCCAGGCCGCGTGGGTCCGTCCCTGCGGCATGTATCTGCCTTTATTTTTCGGTCGTTAGTTTGCCTTGTTGGGGGCGCCCCTCGGGCTGCATCATCCCCAAGCCGCTCGGGCCAGGCCCAGCAGCATGTATCTCCCTCGCATATATTTCCTACTATGCATTCGCCTATCACGCTTGATTGCTTGATGCCTGTCCGCGGCATCCCTTCTTCTCCATGTCGGCCACTTGCACGTTAAAGGGGGGGGGGGGTGCCTGAGCATCGTGACTCAGGGCTCTTACTGGCTCTCCAGCCCTCACCCTCTGGCCTTGTCCACGGCATCGCGACCTGGCATACCAGCGACGGCTGAGACAAGCTCGAGGGCCGGGACCCGAGGACGTAGAGTACCGGCATCTAACCAAATTTTGTAGGGACACATCTCAAGATACGGCCCAGTGCCAGGCGCAACCCGCCTAGAGGTAGGGCCTCGTGAGTCCCGCGTTGGCTCGCGGGTGCCCTGATACACCTCACCTGCTTCAACCAACGAGCTCTTGAGCGACTGATGATCGACTAATGACTGCTATGGCAACCCCATCTTCTTTCTATGATGAATCTGCAGGATCCTTGGAGGGAATTGCGCTAGCCAAGGCCCTCACGGGGTTCCCTTCGCCCTCGCCCGCGTGAACCGCTTGCACGTTAAAGGGGGGCGCCTGAGCATCGCGACTCAGGGCTCCTACTGGCTCTCCAGCCCTCACCCTCTGGCCTTGTCCACGGCATCGCGACCTGGCATACCAGCGACGACTAAGACCAGCTTGAGGGCCGGGACCCAAGGACGTAGAGCAGAAAGGGGAGCAGAGGCGAGGGAGAAGGGGCTCGCGAGGACCTTGCCGAGCGATTCCGCTCCTGCCTACGCGCGGACCCGATGGCACACTAGGAATAATCCCCGATTCTCAAGATAAGTCACCACCCAAAGCACTGACTACCGTGGCACTACCCCCGCACCTAAAGCAATTCCGTACTAGCGATGTTGCTTCCCTTTCTCACCAAGCGATGGCTGCTTGGGCGCCAAAGGGGACCTCCTAAGCATCGCGACTCAGGGGCTCTTACCGGACCCCGGGTCGCTCACCTCCTAGCCTTGACCACGGCATCGCGACCTGGCATACCAGCGACGGCTGACGCCGCCTTGGGACTGGGACCTGTCGACGTAGAGCACCAAGCCCTCGCGAGGTGCGAAAGGGAGGACTGAACTACAACGGAATTTGCGACTCGCGCAGATCCATAGCAAAGGTTATGTATTAACAAACGGGACTACAGGCACCTTACAAGCCCCTGTGGGGCGCATTTTGATTCCTTGCAGGGAACGGATCCTAAGGGATACTAACTACACGAGCTCCTGCAAGAGATGTCATCATCAACAGTGGGCCGCCAGGCGCCAGCGCCAACCCCATCCAGATCAGGGTCGGCGACGGCCAGACGAGCCCGCCCTGCTCCGGGAATGGCGCCGACTCGGGGGCTCGTAGCTGTCGTCGCTCGTCTCCGGAGTCGCGAAGATTTTGCCGGAGTCACTGGACCCTCCGGCGCCTCCGCCAAGGGAGCGGTCGACGGGCCTAGCCCTCACCAGGGCAAGGTCCTGGCCACCTCTCCCGGGGCAACACTCCAGCCGGCACCCGTTCGCGTCGAAGACCTTGAAGAACATCACCGCAGCGCCATCGTACTCCAAGTGGACCGCGAAGACGCCCCTTTCCCTGCAAGCCGGGGCGATCTCTCTCCAGCCGCGGGACATGTAGACCTCGCCCGGGCAGCGACCACGACCTCTGCCTCGGTCGCGAGGGTGTTGCAGCCAGCGTGCTGCAGCCAAAGCTCCAGGGGCCCTCCTAGAGGGATGATGGAGGCGAAGAAGGGAGGTAGACGGATCCAGGACTGGAGAGGAATGGCGACGTGGAGCACGAACTCTTGGGAGGAGCCCTCGGCATGGACTCCAGGAGGAACCACCCACGTCTTCATGACCCGACGGCGCCGATGATGACACTGACCGCGGGGATCGGCATCGACACCTTCGGGGCCCTCGATGTGGGCATACAAGGGAAGCGGGAACCCCAGCGGAGGCCGCCCGCACCAGGGCCTCGCCACCACCTGACGGTCCTCCTCGTCCCGGCTACAAAGGGCGAGTCGCTTCTTCGGCGGAAGAGGGTCTGGTCCCTCTCGAGGAGCCTTTCCCTTCTCCGCTGCAGAGAACTGGCGGATTGGAGCCATCACACCAAGACGGAGCAAGAACTGAGGCAAGGGAGAAAGCAAGAAGAGATGGACTGGAAGGGCACGCACAGCTCCGTACTTATAGCTGGCGAAGGCCAACCGCCGGCCTCCACGATCACAGGTAATAGTGACACGATCTGCATGCAGGGACTTGTCCAACTCGCGCGACCACTGAGGCGTCGTGGGGAAGTGGAGACGCCCACGTCCCATCAACCGCCACGTGGAGCCCAAGGCCGCATGCTGTTAGGGCCCGCGGCGCTTCGCCCTTGCCCTTTCGCCTCTCGGCACGGCCAAGTCCATGCACGCCTTGGGCCCGGGGGCTACTATCGGCGTTCTGGGAACGGGGATCCCCAGACTTGCCAGCCTGCGGCCTGCGGCGTGGCTCAAATGGGGGCCCAGCGCGGCCCATCTTCGTCAACACAAGACTCAAGACCCTCGCGAGGGGCCAAGCCTCGCGGGGCGGACGACACGGCGCATCCTCAGGCGCAGCCTCATCAGGCTGGCTCACGAGGAGGCGGAGATATGAAGGCAGGGTACCTCGCGAGGTGCCCATGACGCAAGCCATGACGACTCAGGGTGCCAGGCGGGCGCCTGCGCGCGCAGCGTCCTTCTTTCCTCTTTGGTGCAAAGGGGGCAAGCGCAGCCGCGGAGTACCGAGGCATCTGGCAAAGGTTGCCATTTCGGTGCAACGAGACCAAGACCAGGAGGACTACGAGACGGAGGTCACCATGGATCCCAGCACGGCATCACCACGGAGCCTTTGGCAGGCGGAGACCAACTTTAGTCAGGATAAGTGTACCTGCTGCCCCCCTTCAAATTAGCCCGCCATTGTTGGCTCCCTTCCCGCTCAATATTTGGGAAGAGGACCAGGGCCTCTATAAATAGGACTAGCCACCCCTGGGGTAGAAAAAGGGAGAGGAGAAAGGGGGTCCAGACGGTCGACAAGTAAGAGAGAGTAAGTGAGAGAGAGAGAGAAAGGTGACTGAACTCCTCCTAGCAGTTCATCACCCCAGCCAAGAACAGACCCTCGCGAGGCTGCTCTTCCTTGTATTGTTCATCATCACCAGCCCCAGGAGGCAATCCACCAACCACACACTGGAGTAGGGTATTACACCACAACGGTGGCCCGAACTAGTATAAATCTTGTGTCCCTTATGCAGTTCTCTTAGTAGTTTAGATCCTTGCGAGACAGTGAGGTAGAAGGCGTGATCTCCACGCGCACCCTAGTGTTCGAACCTTAAGGGTCTGCCGGAACCCGTGATCCGACAGTGCATGGCTTCTCTTCTCGCTCTTATTTGCGTATGTTAGCCACCATATATGCTTAGTGCTTGCTGCAGCTCCACCTCATTACCCCTTTCCTACCCATAAGCTTAAATAGTCTTGATCTCGTGGGTGTGAGATTGCTGGGTCCTCGTGACTCACAGATACTTCCAAACAGTTGCAGGTGCCGATGATACCAGTGCAGGTGACGCAACCGAGCTCGATGAAGATCTTGTTCATTGTTTTTGTCTTTTCCGGTTGATCAGTAGTGGAGCCCAGTTGGGACGATCGGGGATCTAGCATTTGGGGTTTTCTTCTTCTATTTTGGTTCCATAGTCGGACCTTGATTGTATTCTGGATGATGTATGAACTACTTATGTATTGTGTGAAGTGGCGATTGTAAGCCAACTCTTTATCCCTTTCTTATTCAGTACATGGGATGTGTGAATATCACCCCTCTTGCAACAAGCCTACCATGCGGCTATGCCTCTAAGTCGTACCCCGACACGTGGGAGATATAGCCGCATTGTGGGTGTTACAGCGGGGTCTTCATTGTCTCTGGCATCGTCTAGAGTATTGTTTTCTCCTGTGCCGGTATTGCTGTATTTTTCACGGCGTGACTTAGAGCGGCGCCGCTGTCGTCGGCGCTTTGGCTCTATCGCAGGGGGTTTATCTTCCACTGGGTCTTCTTTGTCATCGCCGTTAACTTCCTTGGGTGCATCCACCATGTATACATGGCCGTCTAGCGCCCGGTAAATGGCGGGTTTTGGGCCTGCTCCTCTTTGGCATCGTCGTCCATACCATCGATGTCTCCAGAGTCGTAGTCGAGCATGTCGGTTAGATCTTCGATAGTGGCTATTACGTGGGAGGTGGGTGGGAAGCAAAATTCCCTGTCATCAGCCCCCAGTTCAAACTAGATATAATTCGGCTGTGGGTCCCCTGCTAAAGAGAGGGTTTTTAATGAGTTTGGAACATTGCCTAAAGGTGAGTGCCAGAAGATGTCCGCGGAACTGAATTAGACGATCGGCGTCGGGTAAGGCTCGGCAGACGTGGATGCATGCAGTTTAGAGCCAGTGACCAGAGATGAATCCAGGGATCTGATGACGCAGATCCCGCTCGAGGTTGGGTCTGTGTGCAGCTCCAACCCTGCTGAGTCTGCGGCTTCCGTGGCGGGGTCAAGCCCCCCGTCTTCGGATGGCGCAAGCTGCTCCAGATCTAGGGCCAGAGCACTCACAGGCGCAATCTCCTGGGTATAGTCCGATGACAGATCTAGGTCATGTTTATCGCGATGGCAGGGAGCGGCTGCCATGGGCTCAAATCCGTTGAAGATCAAGTCTCCACGTATATCAGCAACGTAGTTCAAGCTTTCAAACCTGACCTGACGGCCAGGGGCGTAGCTGTTGATCTGCTCTAGATGGCCAAGCGAGTTGGCCCGCAATGCGAAACCACTGAACACGAAGATCTGGCCAGGGAGAAAGACATCCCCCCGGGCAGCATTGTCATAGATGATGGATGGAGCCTTCGAACCTTCTGATGACAGCACAGTGGAACTCTCAATGAAAGCACCAATGTCGGTGTCAAAACCGACGGATCTCGGGTAGCGGGTCCCGAACTGTGCGTCTGAGGTTGATGGTAACAGGAGACAGGGGACACAATGTTTACCCAGGTTCGAGCCCTCCCTATGGAGGTAATACCCTACTCCCTGCTTGATTGATCTTGATGAATATGAGTATCACAAGAGTTGATCTACCACGAGATCGTAATGGCTAAAACCATAGAAGTCTAGCCTATGTGATTATGATTGTCTCTACGGACTAAACCCTCCGGTTTATATAGACACCGGAGGGGACTAGGGTTGTACAAAGTCGGTTACATAGAAAGGAATCTTCATATCCGAACGCCAAGCTTGCCATCCACGCCAAGGAGAGTCCCATTCGGACACGAGTGAGAGTCTTCGGTCTTGTATCTTCATAGCCCATCAGTCCGGCCCATGTCCAATAGGCCGGGCGCTCGAGGACCCCTTAGTCCAGGACTCCCTCAATGGCATCGACCTGGGCCTTGGTCGTTGCGTCCGCCTCCTCTTGCGCCACCTTGGCGGCATCCGCCTTCGCCTGCTCCACCCTCTCCTTCTCCTCGTGCGCCTTCCGCGCATTCTTCTCCTCCCGGAGGTTGGCGAGCGGGTCGATGCGGCGGGTGTTGGAAGATCCCTCCATCCCCCAACGATGGAGGCGGAAGCCGACCGCTCAAGGGAGAGCGGGGCTCTATCCACACATGGCAAGGCAAACTCAGGAAGGTTTGTGATACGTCTCCAACGTATCTATAATTTTTGATTGTTCCATGCTATTATATTATCTATTTTGGATGTTTATGGGCTTTATTAGAGACTTTTATATTATTTTTGGGACTAACCTATTAACCCACAACGCAGTGCCAGTTTCTGATTTTTCCTTGTTTTAGAGTATCCCAGAAAAGGAAAATCAAACAAAGTCCAATTGACCGGAAACTTCACGGAACTTATTTTTGGAACGGAAGCAATCCAGAAGACTTGGGGTGTACTTAAGGGAAGCAACGAGGAAGGCACGAGGTAGGGGGGCGCGCCCACCCCCCTGGGCACGCCCTCCACCCTCGTGGACCCCTCGTGGGCCCCCTGACGTATTTCTTCCTCCCATATATACCCATATACCCTAAAAACATCGGAGACGACAATAGATCGGGAGTTCCGCCGCCAGAAGCCTCCGTAGCCACCGAAAACCAATCTAGACCCGTTCCGGCACCCTGCCGGAGGGGGAAATCCCTCTCCGGTGGCCATCTTCATCATCCCGGAGCTCTCCATGACAAGGAGGGAGTAGTTCTCCCTCAGGGCTGAGGGTATGTACCAGTAGCTATGTGTTTGATCTCTCTCTCTCTCTCTCTCTTGTGTTCTTGAGGTGGTACGATCTTGACGTATCGCGAGCTTTGCTATTATAGTTGGATCTTATGATGTTTCTCCCCCTCTACTCTCTTGTAATTGATTGATTTTTCCCTTTGAAGTTATCTTATCGGATTGAGTCTTTAAGGATTTGAGAACACTTGATGTATGTCTTGCCGTGCTTATCTATGGTGACAATGGGATAGCACATGATCCACTTGATGTATGTTTTGGTGATCAACTTGCGGGTTCCGCCCATGAACCTATGCATAGGGGTTGGCACACGTTTTCGTCTTGAATCTCTGGTAGAATCTTTGGGGCACTCTTTGAAGTTCTTTGTGTTGGTTGAATAGATGAATCTGAGATTGTGTGATGCATATCGTATAATCATACCCACAGATACTTGAGGTGACATTGGAGTATCTAGGTGGCATTAGGGTTTTGGTTGATTTGTGTCTTAAGGTGTTGTTCTAGTACGAACTCTAGGATAGATTGAATGGAAAGAATAGCTTCTTGTTATTTTACTACGGACTCTTGAATAGATCGATCAGAAAGGATAACTTTGAGGTGGTTTCATACCCTACCATAATCTCTTCGTTTGTTCTTCGCTATTAGTGACTTTGGAGTGACTCTTTTTGCATGTTGAGGGATAGTTATATGATGCAATTATGTTATTATTGTTGAGAGAACTTGCACTAGTGAAAGTATGAACCCTAGGCCTTGTTTCAACACATTGCAATACCATTTGTGCTCACTTTTATCATTAGTTACCTTGCTGGTTTTATATTTTTCAGCTTACAAAAACCTTTATCTACCATTCATATACCACTTGTATCACCATCTCTTCGCCGAACTAGTGCACCTATACAATTTACCATTGTATTGGGTGTGTTGGGGACACAAGAGACTCTTTCTTATTTGGTTGCAGGATTGTTTCAGAGAGACCATCTTCATTCTACGCCTCCTACGGATTGATAAACCTTAGGTCATCCACTTGAGGGAAATTTGCTACTGTCCTACAAACCTCTGCACTTGGAGGCCCAACAACGTCTACAAGAAGAAGGTTGTGTAGTAGACATCAAGCTCTTTTCTGGCGCCGTTGCCAGGGAGGTTAGCGCTTGAAGGTATATCTTTTGATCTTGCAAACGAATATTTTTGTTTCTTGTTTTAGCACTAGTTTAGTTTATAAAAGAAAACTATAAAAAAATATGGAATTGAATTTGCCTCATACGCTTCATCTTTTTAATGTCTTCCGTGAGTATGATGGAAAGGAAAATTGCGACAAAGTGTTAGAAGAAGAATGCATTAAAATGTTTGGCACTAAATATTTGAATGATGAGCATGATTGCAATGTTGTTAGTATGAATTCCTTGAATATCCATGATGCTAATGATATGCAAAGCCACAAGCTTGAGGAAGCTATGTTTGATGAAGATGATATTTTCCCCCCCAAGTTTTGATGAGCAAATTTATTATGACGAAAGCATGCCTCCTATTTATGATGATTATATTGATGAAAGTGGATTTGGAGAGGTCATGACTTTATTTTGTGATGAATCCACTATTCCGGAAGAGGTTCCAATTGATTATGAGAACAAAGTTGCTATCTATGATGATTATTGTGATGACTTGTATGCTATAAAGAATAATGATATCCATGAAACTTGTCATCATGATTTTAGTTTTCAATTGGATTATGCCTCACATGATAATTATTTTGTTGAGTCTGCTCCCACTATTATTCATGAGAAGAATTTTTCTTGTGTGGAGAGTAATAAAATTTCTATGCTTGTAGATCATGAAAAGAATGCTTTAGGTGCTGGTTATATTGTTGAATTCATTCATGATGCTACTGAAAAATATTATGAGGGAGGAATATATGCTTGTAGGAATTGCAATAATACCAAGTTTCCTCTCTATGTGCTTAAAGTTTTGAAGTTATGCTTGTTTTGCCTTCCTATGCTAGTTGATTATTGTTCCCATAAGTTGTTTTCTCACAAAATCCCTATGCATAGGAAGTGAGTTAGGCTTAAATGTGCTAGTCATATTCTTCATGATGCTCTCTTTATGTTTCAATTCTTATCTTTTATGTGAGCATCATTGAAATCATCATGCCTAGCTAGGGGCGTCAAACGATAGCGCTTGTTGGGAGGCAACCCAACTTTATTTTTGTCCCTTGCCTTTTGCTCCTGTTTAGTATAAATAATTTATCGAGCCTCTGTTATGATTGAGTTTTGCCAAGTAGAACCGTTGGGAAGACTTGGGGAAAGTCTTGTTGATCTTGCTGTAAAAAACAGAAACTTTAGCACTCACAAGAATTTCTGACATTTTTTATTGGAGAGTGCTATTTAGTTAATTCTTTTTGAATATTATTATCAGATAAATTACTCACGTCTAGAAATTTATTTTGAATTTTTGGGGTTCCAGAAGTATACGTTTGATCCAGATTACTACAGATTGTTCTGTTTTTGACAGATTCTGTTTTCTATGTGTTGTTTGCTTATTTTGATGAATCTATGAGTAGTATAGGAGGGTATGAACCATAGAGAAGTTGGAATACAGTAGATTTTACACCAATATGAATTTATAATGAGTTCACAACAGTACCTAAGTGGTGATTTATTTTCTTATACTAACGGAGCTTACGAGTTTTCTGTTAAGTTTTGTGTTGTGAAGTTTTCAAGTTTTGGGTAAAGATTCGATGGACTATGGAATAAGGAGTGGCAAGAGCCTAAGCTTGCGGATGCCCAAGGCACCCCAAGGAAATATTCAAGGACAACCAAGAGCCTAAGCTTGGGGATGCCCCGGAAGGCATCCCCTCTTTCATCTTCGTTCATCGGTAACTTTACTTGGAGCTATATTTTTATTTACCACATGATATATGTTTTGCTTGGAGCGTCATTTTATTTTATTTTATTTAGTTTTGCTTGCTGTTTGAATAAAATACCAATATATGAAATTATTAAATGTTAGAGAGTCTTCATATAGTTGCATAATTATTCGACTACTCATTGATCTTCACTTATATCTTCCGGAGTAGTTTGTTGTTGCTCTAGTGCATCACTTATATCTTTTAGAGCACGGTGGTGGTTTTATTCTATAGAAATAATTGATCTCTCATGCTTCATTTATATTATTTTGAGAGTCCTAAACAGCATGGTAATTTTCTTTGGTTATGAATTTAGTCCTAATATGATGGGCATCCAAGAGGGATATAATAAAAACTTTCATATAAAGTGCATTGAATACTATGCGAAGTTTGATACTTGATAATTGTTTTGAGATATTAGGATGGTAATATTAGAGTCATGCTAGTGGGTAGTTGTGAATTTGAGAGATACTTGTGTTAAAGTTTGTGATTCTCGTAGCATGCACGTATGGTGAACCGTTATGTGATGAAGTCGGAGCATGATTTATTTATTGATTGTATTCCTTATGAGTGGCGGTCGGGGACGAGCGATGGTCTTTTCCTACCAATCTATCCCCCTAGGAGCATGCGTGTAGTAATTTGTTTCGATAACTAATAGATTTTGGCAATAAGTATATGAGTTCTTTATGACTAATGTTGAGTCCATGGATTATACGCACTCTCACCCTTCCACCATTGCTAGACTCTCTAGTACCGCACAACTTTCGCTGGTACCATAAAACCACCATATACCTTCCTCAAAACAGCCACCATACCTACCTATTATGGCATTTCCATAGCCATTCCGAGATATATTGTCATGCAACTTTCCACCGTTTCGTTTATTATGACACGCTTCAACATTGTCATATTGCTATGCATGATCATGTAGTTGACATCGTATTTGTGGCAAAACCACCATTCATAATTCTTCCATACATGTCACTCATGAGTCATTGCACATCCCGGTACACCACCGGAGGCATTCATATAGAGTCATATCTTGTTCTAAGTATCGAGTTGTAATTCTTGAGTTGTAAGTAAATAAAAGTGTGATGATCATCATTATTAGAGCATTGTCCCAGTGAGGAAAGGATGATGGAGACTATGATTCCCCCACAAGTCAGGATGAGACTCCGGACAAAAATAAATAAATAAAAGAGGCCAAAGAAGCCTAAATAAAAAAAGAGAAAAGAGGCCATAAAAAAGAGAAGGCCCAAATAAAACAAACAAACAAAAATGAGAGAAAAAGAGAGAAGGGGAAATGCTACTATCCTTTTACCACACTTGTGCTTCAAAGTAGCACCGTGATCTTCATGATAGAGAGTCTCCTATGTTGTCACTTTCATATACTAGTGGGAATCTTTCATTATAGAACTTGGCTTGTATATTCCAATGATGGGCTTCCTCAAAATGCCCTAGGTCTTCGTGAGCAAGCGAGTTGGATGCACACCCACTTAGTTTCTTTTGTTGAGCTTTCATACATTTATAGCTCTAGTGCATCCGTTGCATGGCAATCCCTACTCACTCACATTGATATCTATTGATGGGCATCTCCATAGCCCGTTGATACGCCTAGTTGATGTGAGACTATCTTCTCCTTTTTGTCTTCTCCACAACCACCATTCCATTCCACATATAGTGCTATATCCATGGCTCACGCTCATATATTGCGTGAAGATTGAAAAAGTTTGAGAACATCAAAAGTATGAACAATTGCTTGGCTTGTCATCATGGTTGTGCATGATTTAAATACGTTGCGTGGTGAAGCTGGAGCATAGCCAGACTATATGATTTTGTAGGGATAACTTTGTTTGGGCATGTTATTTTGAAGAGACATAATTGCTTAGTTAGTATGCTTGAAGTATTATTATTTCTATGTCAATATTAAACTTTTGTCTTGAATCTTATGGATCTGAATATTCTTGCCACAATAAAGAAGAATTACTTAGAGAAATATGTTAGGTAGCATTCCACATCAAAAATTCTATTTTTATCATTTACCTACTCGAGGACAAGCAGGAATTAAGCTTGGGGATGCTGATACGTCTCCAATGTATCTATAATTTTTGATTGCTCCATGCTATTATATTATCTGTTTTGGATGTTTATGGGCTTTATTAGACACATTTATATTATTTTTGGGACTAACTTATTAACCCAGAGCCCAGTGCCACTTTCTGTTTTTTCCTTGTTTTAGAGTATCGCAGAAAAGGAAAATCAAACGGAGTCCAATTGACCTAAAACTTCACGGAACTTATTTTGGGAACGGAAGCAATCCAGAAAGACTTGGGGTGTAAGTAAGGGATGCAACGAGGAAGGCATGAGGCAGGGGGGCGCCCACCCCCTGGGCGCACCCTCCACCCCCGTGGGCCCCTCGTGGGCCCCCTGCCGTATTTCTTCCTCCCATATATACCCATATACCCTAAAAACATCGGAGACGACAATAGATCGGGAGTTCCACCACCAGAAGCCTCCGTAGCGACCGAAAACCAATCTAGACCCGTTCCAGCATCCTGCCGGAGGGGGCAATCCCTCTCCGGTGGCCATCTTCATCATCCGGGAGCTCTGCATGACGAGGAGGGAGTAGTTCTCCCTCGGGGCTGAGGGTATGTACCAGTAGCTATGTGTTTGATCTCTCTCTCTCTCTCTCTCTCTCGTGTTCTTGAGGTGGTACGATCTTGATGTATCGCGAGCTTTGCTATTATAGTTGGATCTTATGATGTTTCTCCCCCTCTACTCTCTTGTAATGGATTGAGTTTTCCCTTTGAAGTTATCTTATCGGATTGAGTCTTTAAGGATTTGAGAACACTTGATGTATGTCTTGCCGTGCTTATCTGTGGTGACAATGGGATATCACGTGATTCACTTGATGTATTTTTTGGTGATCAACTTGTGGGTTCCGCCCATGAACCTATGCATAGGGGTTGGCTCACGTTTACGTCCTGACTCTCCGGTAGAATCTTTGGGGCACTCTTTGAAGATCTTTGTGTTGGTTGAATAGATGAATCTGAGATTGTGTGATGCATATCGTAAAATCATACCCACGGATACTTGACGCGACATTGGAGTATCTAGGTGACATTAGTGTTTTGGTTGATTTGTGTCTTAAGGTGTTATTCTAGTACGAGCTCTAGGATAGATTGAACGGAAAGAATAGCTTCGTGTTATTTTACTACGGACTCTTGAATAGATCGATCGGAAAGGATAACTTTGAGGTGGGTTCGTACCCTACCATAATCTCTTCGTTTGTTCTTCGATATTAGTGACTTTGGAGTGACTCTTTTTGCATGTTGAGGGATAGTTATATGATCCAATTATGTTATTATTGTTGAGAGAAATTGCACTAGTGAAAGTATGAACCCTAGGCCTTGTTTCAACGCATTGTACCGTTTGTGCTCACTTTTATCATTAGTTACCTTGCTGTTTTTATATTTTCAGATTACAAAAACCTTTATCTACCATTCATATACCACTTGTATCACCATCTCTTCGCTGAACTAGTGCACCTATACAATTTACCATTGTATTGGGTGTGTTGGGGACATAAGAGACTCTTTGTTATTTGGTCGCAGGATTGTTTGAGAGAGACCATCTTCATCCTACGCCTCCTACGGATTGATAAACCTTAGGTCATCCACTTGAGGGAAATTTGCTACTGTCCTACAAACCTCTACACTTGGAGGCATAACAACGTCTACAAGAAGAAGGTTGTGTAGTAGACATCAATTTGCAAGAAAAAAACATAGAAAAAACAAAGGAAGGCACACGGAAAGATGTGCTCTTACGAGGACACTGTTGGTGGCTGCTTCGGGGCCCTCTAGAACCAGGCTGCCTTCGCAGCGGCTTCCTCCCACCTGGTCGCTGCGACTGAGCAGTTGGACTAGTTCGACCAGCCGCCTTGGAGCTGCACGACTGCCCGACACTTCGGTGCGCCGCCTGGTGCGGGCGACGCCACTGAGGAGCTCGCCCCGCCTTGTTGGCAACCGGCGGGCGGCGCGGCACGTGCTCCTCCTCATCATCGTCCGGCCAGTCCTCGAGACTGCCGCCTCTACCTCCAGAGCTGCTTGCTCCATCGCCACCACCCGTGGCATCATCTTCCTCCATGGCGGCCGCCCCTAGATCAGGGTCATCCACATCACTCACGGACCGGTCCGACAGGTACTCCCGGCCCTATGCCAGGACGTCGGCGGCCGGCTTGGCCGTAAGAAGCTGCAACATGGCCGACTGGTCAGTCGGCGAAGAAGAACCTGGCGGACAAAGGAGAGAACAAGAGTCGGAAAACTTACCACAAGTGACGGGTGTGCGCGGGTATAAGACCACTTGCCGAACCTCCACTCTGACTCTGAGAGTTTGAGGTTCGTGATCTCGTTCACCAGGCGGACCACCTTCGTGGATGGCATCTCCTTGGTGCTCAGCCAGCACGGGTCTCGACGCCCGCTCATCTGGCTGATCAAATGAGGCCGGCCTTGAAGAGGGAGAACCCGGTGCTCCACGAAGGCGGTCAGCAGATCGGAGACCTTGATGCCCTCTGATTCCATCATCTCCTAGAGCTGGGTGACGGCGGCGGTGGAGGCAGCCGACAGGTGCTTCGGCTTGAAGGTCCAGTTGGTGCGCGGCTCAGCTGGCGGGCCGGCTTCATAGGCCGGTAGGTTGACGAAGTCTAGCGCCGGGTTGACGTTCTTCACGTAGAAGTACGACTTCTACCAGAGCTTGACGGACTGGGTCAAGGCGATGGGCGGGAAACGGTTGCCAGCTCTTGGGCACCGTACCGCGACAAAGGCGCCGCACTGAGCTGGCTCGTCCTTAGCGGAGACGCCAAGTTTGGTGTAGAAGAATTCTCCTCACAGCTCGAGAGTGGGGAGAACACCGAGGTAGCCTCGCACAGCGTGACAAAGGCCGACAGCAGCACCACTATCGGTGTCAAAACCGGCGGATCTCGGGTAGGGGGTCCCGAACTGTGCGTCTAGGCGGATGGTAACAGGAGGCAGGGGACACAAAGTTTTACCCAGGTTCAGGCCTCTTGATGGAGGTAAAACCCTACGTCCTGCTTGATTAATATTGATGATATGGGTAGTACAAGAGTAGATCTACCGCGAGATCAGAGAGGCTAAACCCTAGAAGCTAGCCTATGGTATGATTGTGTGTGTTGTCCTATGGACTAAAACCCTCCGGTTTATATAGACACCGGAGAGGGCTAGGGTTACACAAGGTCGGTTACAAAGGAGGAGATATGCATATCCGTATTGCCTAGCTTGCCTTCCACGCCAAGTAGAGTCCCATCCGGACACGAGACGAAGTCTTCAATCTTGTATCTTCATAGTCCAACAGTCTGGCCAAAGAATATAGCCCGGCTGTCCGGAGACCCCCTAATCTAGGACTCCCTCAGTAGCCCCTGAACCAGGCTTCAATGACGATGAGTCCGGCGCGCAGTATTGTCTTCAGCATTGCAAGGCGGGTTCCTCCTCCGAATACATCACGGAAGAATTTGAATACAAGGATAGTGTTCGACCCTGCAAAATAAGTTCCACATACCACTGTAGAGAGAATAATATTTCCACAAATCTAATTTGCTAACTTGTTTTGGCAACACGACCTTATGCCATGGCCCGGTGATTAGTCGAACCGTTTTCTTTAACTAGCCCCGCACATAACGCGAGGCAGTTTTTTGACACGTCTTGTCAAAGCAGAGATCATGTCCCCTTATCACGGGATTCTCATCAATATGGGCGTGGGTAACCCAACCGCGCCATCGATTCCGGTGCTTGGGGGATAAGCGAGTTTTACCAGGCTAGTGGGGGTGCATAGTTTCGGCCGCCCATATAAAGGGATAAGGATTCACCTTTTCATCCACGCCTTCTTCCTCCATTGCTCCTCCACTTTCGCACACTCGAGCTCCAGCGCCCAAGTCCGCATTTCCCACCTCGACCTACTCCAACCATGTTCGGAGCGGGAGGCAGGTGGATGGTCTCCTCCGTCACGGAGGGACACATCAAGAAGCTGAGGAGAGCCGGATACCTGCCCGACGACATCGCGCACCGGCTCCCAGATGAGGGGCAGCTCATCCCCACCCCCAGGCCCCATGAAAGGGTAGTGTTCCTTACCCACTTCCTCCGTGGACTGGGATTCCCTCTCCACCCATTCGTCCGGGGGCTCATGTTCTACTACGGCCTGGATCTCCACGATCTGGCCCCGAACTTCATCCTCAACATCTCGGCGTTTATCGTCGTTTGCGAGGCCTTCCTCCGCATTAAGCCCCACTTTGGCTTATGGCTGAAGACCTTCAACGTCAAGCCGAAGGTAGTGAGCGGCCGCTAGGGGGAGTGCGGAGGCGCCATGGTGGGCAAGATGCCCAACGTCACATGGCTCGAGGGCTCCTTCGTGGAGACCATAAAGGGGTGGCAATCCAGGTGGTTCTACATCACCAAGCCGCATGACCCTAAATGGGCAGCGGCCCCCGAGTTCCGATCTGGCTTCCCCACGCGGCTCACTTCCTGGCAAGAGAATGGCCTGTCCTGGGGTAGTTCAGGAGAGCTGACCAGACTCCAAACATGTATTCAAAACATGGTGAACAAGAAGCTCAAACTCGTCAACGTAGTCTACGTCATGTTCATCCGCCGAATCCTCCCGTGCCAACAACGGGCTTTCAACTTGTGGGAGTTCGACCCGGCCCAGCACCGAACTCTAAACAGGCTCTTCAACACAACTCACGAGGATGCTTGGAAGGTGCTATTCAAGGGTGCCGAGGTTCCCCCTCCCACTACCGAGGATCGCGGATTCTGCGCGAAGCGCCAAGCCAGAGCGGTAAGCTGTTTTGCCTCTCATAGGATACTTGCTTTTTATAGTTTGACTCTATGCGGGATCTAAGCTCCTGTACCTTTGATAGGACTGGCAGGAGACAGCCGGACAGATCGACTGTCCGGCTACTTTGCCCGAAGGCTCGGCAGATGCTCTTCTGACGAAGATGCTGACTCCGGCTCCTTACAGGGTGCCGGAGAAGACCAAGAAGGCCAAGGGAATCCGAAAAAGTTCCCGACGCCAGGCGTCATCGGACTCATCGTCCGGTAACTCTGCGGCACACTCCTCCTCCGAAGACGAGGAGAAAGAAGAAGATGCTCCCCCTTCAGTTGGGGGATACAAGAAGAGGAAGGCCGTCCCAACTAGGGAGGCTGAAGGGTCCAAGAAGGGAAGGACTCTCCTTCCGGACAGTTCCACCACCGCCGCCGAAGGCGAAGACGAGTGGTTGCTCAGGGCCAAGCCCCTGGCGAAGCCATAAGTGTTCGGATACCAGAGTAATTCATAGCATTCCTTTGTCGCACTGCTTCTCCTAACGCCGAATATGATTATGCAGGCCGCCACGAGCCCGTATCGATGTATCGTCGGACGGCTCCCTGGGCTCCTCGGATATGGATAGTGATCCATTTCCGACCGCCACCTCCCCTTGCCCTGCAGACGATGCCGAGGTATTGTCTCAAGAGGCACCGGGTCGAGGGGAGATAGTCTCGGAGGCGCCTCAAGGCGACCTTCCGGACTCCGGGAGCCGAGGGAACAAGGCCCCCGAGGACTCCGAGTTCGGCCCTCAGCCGGACACCGCGCCAGAACCACCAGTGGTTCCGGACTCGGGCAGGCGGCCTCCTTCCAAGAGGGGCAAGACGCCTATGCCGGTGACCTCTGTCCAACCAGAGGCACCGGACAATCTGCTGGGAGCGCTTTGCAGCGCTTCCATTGACGAAGAGCACCGCACTATTATGAGTGCGGTGGTCCAGAAGGTCCAGTCCGCCAAGAGCGGATTGACTAAAGCTTGTGCGAGCCTTCTAACAGGCTTTGAGGTAAGTGTTTCAAATATAGGAAAAATATTACCGCATAGACAGTAGCCCCTGATGCTCTGTTTGGTGTTCACAAAGAAAAGCCGAATAGAGGATCAAACAATATCGCATGAGTCTAATTTAAGTATGTCAATATGCGTATGCAGGCTTCGCTGCTGGCATCTGCCGCACTGACTGCAGAGGTCGCCGCACTGAAGCAGGACCTTGAAGGGTCCAAGAAAGAGCTCGGCCTTACTAAGAGGCAGCTCGACGAGAACAAAGGTAAGTAATACCTAGTCTATGGTTATATATATAAAAATAACGCGATTGCAAAATGACAGGATCATCGTGAATTTGCCAGGAGCCACGACCGAGGTGGCGACCCTAAAGCAAGCGCTATCCGTGGCCGAAGACAAAGCGGCCAAGGAGCGCACCGAGCGAGAAAGGCAAGAGGCTCGGGTGGGCGAGGTGCAGCAAGAGCTCCAGGCTCTTGTGACGAAGCACGAGGCGTTGGAGCTTGACTCGAAGACGCGAGAGTCTGAGCTTGCCGCGACCCTCGAGAGCGCAAAGAGTGCCAAGGCCGAAGCCCTAAAGGCCCTCCAGGAGATTGACGTGATGAATAAAATAGCGGCGGGTAAGGCATTCTATATGCAAAGCAAGCATGTGAAAGTAAATTACTTGTTACTTACCCGAATCCGGAGCTCTCCAGGAGCATTCGCAGATTTGCCCCGCAGCGTGTCGGATGCCGCACAGTTTTACCAGGCCGAGGAGGGAAGCTCAACAGAGAATCTGTTCTGGTCTCAGTATACTGGGACCAAACACCCGGTGCCTACGAGCGACCACCTGAAGCAGCTGGTCGAGCTACACAAAGCGGCCGAACAGGCCATGAAGGGTTTTATACTCTGGCTGTGGCCTGGCGACGCCCTTCCGAATAGCTACTTCGGCCTGGTGAGGCAGCTTGTGGATGCCTGCCCACGGCTGGAGGTCGTCAAGCGGTCTGTCTGCATCGAAGGTGCACGCCGGGCTTTCGCCCGCGTGAAGGTGCAATGGGCCAAGCTAGACACCGTGGAGCTGATCAAGGAAGTGCCGCCGCAAGGCAAGGAGCATCGCACCCCTGAAATTTATTATGAGGGTGTCCTGAAGGGTGCCTGTCTTGTAGCGGACGAATGTTCAAAGAATGTAATATTTGAGAAAACTTGCTCGTGTGATCCTGTATGATGAAAACTTGTTTCATATGCGCTATGCAACGCTTGTTTGAATTTAAAATATTACCTTCTGTTTGGCTGTTTATCCAATCTGAGAGATGGCTACTCCTCGGCTTCTGCCCCCATGCCGCGAGTGCTGGGTGTTCGGGATAAACCTGAGCACTCTTGTTCCCATTTTTGGGTCCTTCGAGGGAGGTGCTCAGCACAGCGAACAAGGCAACCGGACTAATAATGCTTTATCACTCTCACTTAGCCATAGAATTCTATAATTTTAAATTTCGGCGAAGCCCCTGGTATTTGGAAGGCCGAATTCAGGGCGCGATACACGCCTTTAAGCCGGACAGGACCGGTTCCTCGCTCTAAGTGGCATAAGTCTTTAGGGACTCGAAACCTCGCCGAACAGCGACCAATCTCTCTCCTTATCATCAAAGTCAGTTTTAGCTTTCTCTACCGAGGTGCTTAGCCTAGCAGAACCGGGGCACAATCGCAGTAGTTCTCCTAGCCGCTACCTTAGCCGATAGAGCGGAACGTAAGGTACCAAAACATAGGAGCCGGGCAAACCCAACATTTGACCAAAGACATGATTCGGAGCTGATGCATATAATGCTATAAGTTCGGGGTGCCGCACTTGTGAAAGTGTTCGGACTTCTCACACCATATTGTGGGGTACTTAAGCCCCTGGCGTGTTGGCCGTACCAAAGTGTATGGTTGCAAGGCATCATTAATGAACACATATATAAAAAACAAGAATGCAATAATAGTCGTAATGTTATGCGTTGTTTATTCAAAGAGGTGCGTTAAAGCAGAATGATACAGATAGTGCGATAAGCAAAAAGTAGGACTATGTCCCTACCAAGGGCAAGCTGAGGAATAGTATTAAAGCAAATATTTCACTCGTTATCGTAATCCACCTGGGAGTTCCATGGTGTGACGTAGCTTTCTGCCTCTCTTGGTTGCTGCATCATGTGTTCGGCAATCATGCCGCCGGACAAGGTTTCCACAGATTAATTTCCTGAAAGAGAAAAATAACAAAGCGGGAAGCCCCTAGTGCGATTTTGGTCGCGTCTTGGAGCATGCCGTAGTTGTGCCCCCCTTCCCACCTGTGCCCATGGTATTTTTAATGCGTAATTATGTACGCTTGGCACGAATTTCACCGTTTGGCTTGGGCCGGGGTGGGGGCCGCCTTGCTACGCGAGCTCAGACCGTGCCAGACTGTCTAGTTGCCGATTACTCCGAGTGCGTTTGAAGGTGTCCAGGTCTTGAAACACCGAACTGGTGGATTGCCTTGAGAGGCTGCTTTGCGCTTCTACTGCGAGGGCCGCAGTGTGCTCCTCCGTGCGGAGAGAGCGCTCTGTGTTTCCGTTAACTATGATGACCCCCCGGGGTCCTGGCATCTTGAGCTTCAGGTATGCATAATGCGATACCGCATTGAATCTCACAAATGCAGTTTGCCCGAGCAATGCATGATAGCCACTGTGGAACGGGAATATATCAAAGATTAAATCTTTGCTTCGGAAGTTATCCAGGGATCCGAAGACCACTTCCAGTGTAATTGAGCCTGTGCAATGGGCCTCTACACCTAGAATGACACCTTTAAAGGTCGTTTTTTGTGGGTTTGATCCTTGAGGGGTCTATACCCATTTTGTGCACTGTGTCCTGGTAAAGCAGGTTCAGGCTGCTGCCGCCATCCATAAGGACTCGAGTGAGGTGAAATCCGTCAATGATTGGGTCTAAGACCAGTGCGGCGAATCCGCCGTGACGGATACTAGTGGGGTGGTCCCTGCGATCGGGCAAGAGGACCATGGGTTGAACTTTGGGGCAGCTGGCTCCAATGCATATACGTCCCTGAGCGCACGCTTCCGCTCCCTCTTGGGGATGTGGGTTGCGTATATCATGTTCACCGTTCGCACTTGTGGGGGGAACCTCTTCTGTCCTCCGGTGTTTGGCTGCCGAGGCTCCTCTTCGTCATCGCTGTGTGACCCCTTATCTTTGTCTTTGGCAATTAACTTGCCGGCCTGCTTGAACACCAGCATTCCCTGTTGGTGTGGTTGGATGGCTTGTCAGGGGTACCGTGTATTTGACACGAGCGATCGAGTATGTGGTCCAAACTGGACGGGCCCGGAGTACTTCTTTTAAATGGCTTTTTCTGTTGACTGGGTTTAGAGCCTTTGAATCCGGCATTGACTGCCGTATCCTCAGTATTATCGCTGTTAATGCGGCGCTTATGTTTGTTGCGACGTGACCTACTATTGCCGTCCTTGGTATCTGAAGTACCATGGTTTTTTGATATGTTGTTACTGCGAGCCAGCCAGCTGTCTTCTCCTGCACAAAAGCGGGTCGTGAGTGTCGTGAGGGCTGCCATAGATTTCGGCTTTTCCTGTCCAAGGTGCCAGGCAAGCCACTCGTCGCGGATGTTATGCTTGAAAGCTGCTAGGGCCTCTGCATCCGAATAGTCGACGATTTGATTTTTCTTTGTTAGGAATCGTGTCTAGAATTGCCTGGCTGATTCTTCTGGCTGCTGAATTATGTGGCACAAGTCATCGGCGTCTGGTGGTCGCACATAAGTGCCCTGAAAGTTGTCGAGGAATGCAGCTTCCAGATCTTCCCAATAGCTACTCTGCTGGCAATCTGTTATGCCAATGCCGCGCTGGTCCTTTGAGCTTTAGTGGGAGGTATTTGATGGTGTGTAAGTCATCGCCGTGGGCCATGTGGATGTGGAGGAGGAAATCCTCGATCCATACCGCAGGATCTGTTGTGCCATCGTATGATTCAATATTTACGGGTTTGAAACCCTCTGGGATTTGATGATCCATTACTTCGTCTATGAAGCATAGGGGGTGTGCAGCGCTTCTGTATTGGGCTATATCGCGACGCAACTCGAATGGGTCTTGCCCGCTGTGTTCGGCCCGACCGGATTGACTTTTACTGTATCCGACATGACGTTTATCGTCTCGCATAGTGGCGCGCCCTCATGATCCGTAGATCGTTCTTGCATGTTTTTCTTTGTCCTGCAATACGGCTCACAGGTCTGGCGTATTTCCCCATGCCTTTTTATTTGAATGGCGTCGGGGTGCAGGCTTAGTTTTTGGCTGGAATGCCTCTCTATCGCGGCCACGAGGTGGCCGGTCAGCCACGTCATACGCTTCTTCCTCCAGTCGGGGTAGCAACCTGCATTTTGGGTAACTCTTGGAGGGGTGCACGGGTTTATATTCCTCGGCCGCGAGGACTTCAGTCCATCTGTCGGCTAACAGATCTTGACCAGCTTGAAGCTGCCGCTGCTTTTTGTTAAGGCTATTTGTTGTGGCTATAAGCCGGCGCTTGAAGTGCTCTTGTTCGACGGGATCCTCTGGCACGGCAAATTCGTCATCGCCGAGGCTTGCCTCGTCTTCGAAGGGGGGATGTAATTATCATCGTGCGCTTCTCCATCTGCTGCTCTCTCAGGAGGGCTGGCTCCTCCATCCTCCTGCTCTAAATCTTGCTGCAGGGGATTGTTGTTGTCTTCGGCAATATCCGGAGTGTTATTATCTCCTGTGCCGGTATCACCACTTTTGCTTTGGCGGCACTTAGAGCGGCGCCGCTGACGTCAGCGCTTGGGTTGCTTCTTGGAGGGGTCATCCTCCGCTGTCTCGTCGCCATTGCCTTCTTTGGGTCTGTCCACCATGTATATATCGTATGATGAGGTGCCTGTCCAGTGCCCTGTGGGCAGTGGTTCATCTTCGTCTCCCGCATCGTTGTTCATACCGTCGATGTCTTCGGAGTCAAAGTCGAGCATGTCGGTTAAGTCATCGACAGTGGCTACTAAGTGGGTGGTGGGCGGGGCGCGAATTTCTTCGTCGTTCGCATCCCAATCCTGCCGGACATAGTTCGGCCAGGGTCCTCCTGACAAGGAGAGAGACCTTAACGAGTTCAGTATGTCGCCAAAGGGCGTGTGCTGGAAAATATCCGCGGAGGTAAACTCCGTGATCAGAGCCCAATCGGATTCGCTAGGAACGGGTGCAGGCGGTTTGGACTCCGTGGCCGGAGAGAGATCCGGCAGTTTGTCAACACAGCTCTCGTGCAGAGTAAGGTCGATGTTCGGCTCGATCGCCGATGAGGGTAAGGTCTCCGTGGCGGGGTCCATCCACCCGTCCATGGACGGTGCAACTAGCTCCGAATTGAGGGTCGGAGCGGCTGCCGGTGCGATCTCCTGAACACTGTCTGATGGTAGAGCTAAATCGTACTCATCATGACCGCGTGACGCACTAGGCAGAGGCTCGAATCCGTCGAAGATCAAGTCTCCACGGATATCGACCGTGTAGTTTAAGCTTCCAAACCTGACCTGATGGCTAGGGGCGTAGCTTTCAATCTGCTCTAGATGGCCAAGCGAATTGGCTCGTAGCGCAAAGCCGCCGAACACAAAAATCTGTCCGGGGAGGAAAGTCTCACCCTGGACTGCATCGCTATCGATGATAGAAGGGGCCACCAAGCCTAACGGCGATGACACAAAGGAACTCTCAATGAAAGCACCAATGTCGGTGTCAAAATCGGTGGATCTCGGGTAGGGGGTCCCGAACTGTGCGTCTAGGCGGATGGTAACAGGAGGCAGGGGACACGAAGTTTTACCCAGGTTCGGGCCTTCTTGATGGAGGTAAAACCCTACGTCCTGCTTGATTAATATTGATGATATGGGTAGTACAAGAGTAGATCTACCACGAGATCAGAGAGGCTAAACCCTAGAAGCTAGCCTATGGTATGATTGTGTGTGTTGTCCTACGGACTAAAACCCTCCGGTTTATATAGACACCAGAGAGGGCTAGGGTTACACAAGGTCGGTTACAAAGGAGGAGATATGCATATCCGTATTGCCTAGCTTGCCTTCCATGCCAAGTAGAGTCCCATCCGGACACGAGACAAAGTCTTCGATCTTGTATCTTCATAGTCTAACAGTCCGGCCAAGGAATATAGTCCGGCTGTCCGGAGAACCCCAATCCAGGACTCCCTCAACCACCGTGTTCGGTGTGAGGTGGTGCGACTGAAGGTTGTAGAACTGAAGAAAGGAACGAAGAAAGCCACTCGCCGGCAGGCCAAAGGCCCGGAGGAAATGCGAGTGAAAGATGATGCACTCACCTTCCTTCGGCACCAGCGAGATCCCCTTCGCCGGCGGGACACGAGTCCGGATGTAGCCCTCATCGGGCAACTGCCACGTGTTGCGGAGGAAGGAGATGTGGTCTTAAATGACATTGGAGCCATCCCAGTTGCCGGCTCACTCCCGTGCCATGGAAGCTCGAGGCTAGCGGAGCAACGACGCGGCGGAGAGGCTGGAGTTGGTGACGACGGGCTGCGGCAGCACTTCGGCGTAGCGCGGGAGTGCGGTGGCGGCAGAAAGGGAGAAGAGGAAGAGTGATCAAAGGGAGAGGAGGGTGCGCAAGCCAGAGCCGCCCCTCCTCCCCCTACTTATAGCCCTGGGCTGCGAAGCCGAGGGGACGGGACGTGGGGATCGTGGGATTAACTGTGCCGACGACCCCTTAACCCCGCATTAACCACACCGTAATGACGTGGAGTAATCGCGCCTCGGAATCCCACCCGTTCGCCTCGGCCACAGCGGATCTGTGCATGTGCCGAGGCCCGGTAGTGATGGGCCCCTGCCTGCTGCGATGTCCCATCGCGCACGTGGGCTGGCTGGCGGCCCGGACAGCTGGCGGCAAGATTGGTGCCAGGCCGGCGCGCCACCCAGCTCCCGCCAAGACATTTCAAAAACAACCAGGCGGCTCGCCTGGTTGCGTCCGTCTCCTAGCAATCGGCATTCCGGAAGATGGACGAAGCAAGATCAATGAAGCACTCAGAGTAGGAAGCTGCTGAGGCTCCTCACCTCTTTCAGCCGCGGCGCCCCACCAGCTTCGGGGACTACTATCAGAGTAATTAGCCATGGGCAGCCTCATCAGCCCCCCATGGCATTTTTAGACATCGAGGCCGGCTGCGCCCCTCAAGAATCAAAGACCGACGCGCCGCCTTCGCATAGCCGGCTGGTCCGAGCGGCCGGTTGCCAGAAGGCGGCAACGTCCAGCAGGCGGCCTCAGAATGGGCCGACTCCTAGCAGGCATCCTCTAGAGAGGCCGACCCTTAGCAGGCGGCCCCAAGCACCCTCGAAGTTTGCACCACACAATAACGACGGGACGGGGCGTGGCTACAGTGTTGTCAGCCACCCCCGAATCCAGGGCCTGGTGTGGTCATAGTGCATCGTACGGGGCGGACGTCCCTCGCCCCAGCGCGACATTGTTGCCATGCAGCCTGTGACATCATCCATGGCAGAGAAGGCCATGCCCCCACTACGGACTGTCGGTACGGCCCACAGGCGGTGGGCCCTACCTGTCCGGGAGGCGCGAGAGCGCAGGGAGCCCAGACCAGTCGGCTCGAGGAGAGGCCGGCCCCTGACCAGGCGGCCCTCCTCTCCTTAAAGTCCATGCGCCATTAATCAAAAGAGATGGGGGATGGCTACAGTGATCGCCCGCCAGGCGGCGGTACTGTAGCCACGTCTCCCCCGACAAAGCATGCATCATTACCAGCATCGCTACAGTGCTGAGCAGCCAGCCAGACCCGCAAGCGGCGGGTACGGCCTGTCGGCCAAGTACGAGACAACCAACAGGGCCCACCAGGAGGTGGGCCCCAGCGGCCGTCGGAGAAGCCGACAACCATAGACACTGATAGATGGGCCCAACACCCGGCCAGGTTACCGTTGCACCCCTGGGGGTAGGCCTATATAAAGCCCCCAGGGCACCCATGCAAAGGGTTCAGACTTTAGTTCATTTCACCCACACATATAAAGAGAGGAAGCTAGGGCTAGCCTCGTTCTTCTTCCCCCTCTACAGAAACAGCTCAAGGAGCAAGCTTGTAGCCACCATTATTGCTTGAGTGATCATGTGGAGACCCCGCAGAGCAGGACTAGGGGTGTTATCTCCTAGGAGAGCCCCGAACCTGGGTAAGATTCCTCGGCATGCATGTTTGCACCTTATCCTATTTCCTGGCACTGGCGACGTATTATTAGCCCCTCCATGATAAGCCACCCGTTGGCATATGTCGCACGACACCTCCGACAGTCACCCTGCCGACCTACTTTGTCTCCTCGGATGGACTGAGGGCTGCACCTCTCCACAGCGGTCATGCTATGTCACCACTTCGGAGTGCCGAGCTCTTCCCTCGGCCACCTCGGGACCGGCATGGAGGCTGGTACCCCGACCCGCGACAAGCTCGGACCACGTTGTTACCACCAAACACATTAACCAGCTAAGGCGCTTTCATGCTCAAGCTTTTTAATTTCTGTTCGGTTCGACCACACATTATATTTATGTTAAAAACTTAGTTTGTCAACAAACATTGTTTGTTAAAAACACTTTCTCACCCAAGTTAATTGGGGGCTCTTAAATTTGTATGAGTCGTTATATAATAATTGTTTTCTTCCTAGTCGTTGCAAAGTCTTTTTCTATCACTCCTTTTTCGACGCGAGTGTGTGGTCAATAGCTAGGGAGGCTAATTTCTCTCTCAAAGCCGGTCGAGTTTAGTTCTCTAAACTGGCCTAACAAGCAGTATTCCACCTTCGGGATAGGAGGTTACAACCGTAGGCTGACCCGCTTGAAGTCTTGAGATCGGATGTGTCATATTAATGCACAACAGAAGCACAAATATTTTAAGACCAATTTTTGGATTAGCACCAAATGGCTTGATTTAGTTCGAATGTCAAGCTTTCATGTAAGTTTTTTGGATTTTCGAGCTTATGGAATTTTTATCCTATTTGTGTGTCTCCAGCATAAGTCTCGCAGTACAACGCCGGACACCTTTAAAGCTTTGGCAATATCAAAGAGGGGCTGCGGCTAGAGCCGAACCCACCAAAAGCCAAGGTATTCCATGGACTCCTCGGCAAAACATTCTCGGATACTGCTTTATATGCATTGGTTTTGAATTGTGTCTTCGGTAAATAGTTGGGTTGCCTGGGTCCCGTGCTTGCCTCCTATGTTCTTATTTGTTCGGCTAGGTGTGCAAAAGGAGAACCACTGCGATTGTGCTTCCAGCTTGCATGGTTAAGTGCCTCGGTGGAGAAAGCCGAAAACTGACTGTCACAATAAGCGTAAACTGGTCAGCGGTCTGACGACTGTGTTAAACTATACGATTGATGGAGATCAGCCCGTGTTAAATGACGGGCCGTTCACAACATTGGCCAAAGTGTTAAGGGCTTGACCCCGGCTGTCGCCAAACACTAACCGTGGGCTAATAATTGGCCTCCCAACTTTAGGCTCCTATGACTAAGTGAAAGTTATAAAGCCCACATATCTGATTGCCTCGTTTCTGCTAACACAACCACCTTCGGGCACCGAGACATCGGCTAAGGGTTGTTTTGTTATTATGGAAACACTCCGTGTAGCATCTACAAGGGGGTGGAAGACAACGATGGGCCATTTTCAACTGATAAACGGTCGCAACGGAGTCGAAATAAACATATCATCGGCGTTTGTATTTAATATACAAGGGCTGCCATCCATAATCATCATTATAAAGCCATAAATATGCATCAATTTGACTTAATATTTTGGCCAAGCTGGGTTGCCTGGCTCCTGTGCTTACCCCTACGTTCCCGATTTTTCAGCTAGGCGGTAAAGGGAGCACCTCTGTGATTGTTACTACCGGGTCATCTGAGTTAGTACCTCAGACTGGGTGAAGCCGAAAGCTAGCGATCTTAAAGGATATAATTGGTCGGCAACAACCGAAGTGAAAATTTTGTGTCATTAAGACCATAGAGTTCCGGAACTTTCCCCACACTAAATCCTTAATATTTTCCTCCCATATTGATCGGAGGTGAGGTTTTATGATCATGATCAGCATGACAACCCAAAGAGAGGAACTGATAGAGGGACTATTTTCTTCGGATGATGTTTCTTCCTTTAAAAAGTAACATAACATATCTCTCAGTGTACCTTTGTTTATAAAACCATATGGTCGGATTGCCTTGTTTAAGATAAATCTTTGCCCTTATAAAGGCTTTATAAAGTAGGACAAACACTCCCCGGCTACTGGCTGAGGAGGTTGAAGCCAATGGTCGGTCATTAAAGTTTTGTACAATGCGGATCCAAGCATTAATGATGTAGAGTACTTGGATACATAGTATCATTACACATAATTTGTGATTTTCCTCCGGATATCGATCCTTAATTCGGCCACCCTTGCCCACATTAAGGCTCGGGGGCTACTGGGCTTTGGGCTTATCATTTACTAATATTAAAGGGGCACATCGATCCCCTGATTTGGTGTTGCCACCCAACCAGTGTCTCAGGGGCTACTGCATTGCCTATTCAATACAGAAAATTCAAAGTGCTCAGTGTTCGGCTTGACCGAACTATGGGCAAACGCGTCTTCAGACAACAATAGGTACTATCTGGGACTTATCCGGCATCAAGCTAATATATTATGGCAAATTCTCAAAACCCTCTCTCAAGGGACCATACGCCGATCACTATCTCCTCTAAGGTGCATCTCAGATTTTTGGCCGACACACACCTTGAGGGCTATTGGCTATACCTCTCGGCAGAGAATACATTGCACAAATCGGAATTAAATCCATAGAAGGCATCTCCGGCATTAAGCTCGGTTGAACCCTTTTAACTTTTTCAAGACCAAGGTAATCTATGACACCTCGGATACAGTCCAGCGCTGGAGCTCGGCTGTCAAAAGACTCTTCAGATATAGTTCGGCATTTGAGCTCGGATACATTCTGGTGTTGGAGCTTAGAAGCGGTCTGGCGTTGGTGCTCGGCTGCAAATGATACCTCGAATGCAGTCCGACGTTGGAGCTCGGACGCGAGAAGACACCGCCGCACGGGAAACACTTTAAACCCAAGGTGGGCATAAAAATAACAAGACATTGATAAAGGCCGATAACTTAAAGGGGCTCCTCGGATACTCGACGTATAAACTCTTCGGATCCACTTCCGAAATCCTCAAGATCGAAGATGGGAAGATTTGTTGGACCATTTTTCAAGACCGGCGACCGAAGATGAAGAACAGTTCGGAAAAATTGAGGAGCGTCCCCAACTTGAAGACCGGTTTAGGGGGTACTCACCACGTCGTCTCCCAACCAGCTGGATCGGGCTGAGGACCCCCATGGCAGTTCACTCATGGGCCACTTTGGGCAGCCCATGTCGCATACAAGGGAGATCCCACAAGACTTGGCGCCCAAGACGAGGACTCTCCTAAAACCATAGGCCTTTGGTGTGTTATATAAACCGAGGCGAGGCTAGTCCATAGATCATCTCATATTCATTACCATAATCTCGTGGTAGATGCATGTACTCTGTACTACACCCATATCAATACAATCAAAAGCAGGATGTAGGGTATTATCTCTTCGAGAGAGCCCGAACCTGGGTAAAAACCCCGTGTCCATGTTACCATCGCTCTAAGACGCCTAGCTTAGGACCCCTACTACGAGATACGCCGGATATAGAACCGACAAGGCTGCTGTTATTGATGAAGGCACTCGTCCGTTGGATGAACAGTTTCGCAAAGCTGCATCCTAGTCCACCAATGATGACTCTGCAACACAAGATTCTGCTGCCAAAGCTTCAAAGAAAAATCCTCAAGACATTGCTTCGGATGTGATGACTGACCGTGAACTTCTCCTCAATCTTCATCAGAAAGTTAATCGAAATCACAAGTGGGTCAAGCATTACTTTTGTGCAATTCTTCAGAACATAACTGTCACACAAAACACTATGAAGAAGAACCAGTATTACTTGCATTAAGTCTTTGATCGCACTTGGGCCATATTGCCTCACCTCTACGGTGATGAAGATCTCAAGGAGATGGGATTCCAACAGGACTTTGACTAGTCTCAGTCACCTTCGAAGAAATTCAAGAAGGTCAAAGTTCCTCAGTTGGTCGCCAATTCATATGCTTCATCGCGCGAGATGGATTAAGCTGAAAACTTGAAAGACACCGTGGCAGGCCCTACTTCAACGGACGACCCCAACAACACTGGCGCTCCTCCATCAACATCATGATGATATTCTTCACGGGTGCTAGTCCTCATTTTTCATCCCTTTTGGTCATTCGATGACAAAGGGGGAGAAATTTGAGTTAGTCTTCAAGCGGGTCCCTTATATATGGGCGTTTTTGTTAAGTTACAACTCTTGCTCTTCTGAGGTGTTTGCTATGATGAGTTATAAACTTAAGTCCTATGGTGCTCTGACCCTTTTGAATTGCTTTCTGCATGCTTATTTCCTCAAGTACCTTAATGAAGGCATGCTGAATTCGTCAGAGTCCATATTTCATCATGCATTTAAAATTATTCATATTATGGAGTATGTTAGATGCATGTATGAATTACAAAATATAGGGGGAGTTCTCCATGATTCTACTCAACAATGTGCATTTGCTATTCAAAGCAAATTCCTCAAATATGCACATCTTTAGGGGAGTTCTTCTATATCTTGCAATCAAATTCCTCAATATTTGTATTTGGACTTCATATGTTTAGCCCCGTTGAAAACTTAACCTATTTTTCATCAATCACCAAAAAGGGGGAGATTGTAAGTGCATCTGTTGCCCCATAGTGATTTTGGTGTATTGAAGACTTATAGGTTAAGGGACTAATGTGTTTGTGAGTGCACACATGTTCTATAGGAGTTTGATATTTATGATGAAAGTAGAACCCTAAAAATGAATATCTTCAGTTGAAGACTTTGGTTTTCTTGAAGACTTTGAAAGTGAGGAAATGGTGTGCACTTGAAGACTTCGAAATTCATGCGAGGATTATGAAGCGTGAAGACTTATTGTTTTCGTAGTTTCATTTTCTCTTTTTTGAGTCATAGGAAACATCATACTTTTAAAGGGGGTAGAGGTAAAACTAAGGTAACACTTTCCAAAGTGATGCTCATCTCAAAATCCTACACCTACCCAATCCTTTCGAGTGAAGCCATTGGAAATCTCATACAGTTCAGTAATTTTCTTCAATGACAGAGACGAAGTTCTTCTCGTCTTTGAGGAATTTGTTCTAACCGAGGAGTTAGGAATTCGCTAGTGCGGATTGTCTATAAGTGAGGAACATGATATCCCTGAGGAATTTGAGAGCTCAAATATCCGAGCGGCTATGCTACGCGCCAACTGTCCCAAAATATCCTACCCACCTAACGGTCATATCATTGAAGGGCATTTATGTCTTATCATGTTCGGCTGCTCCTAGGATATAAATAGCAACCCCCTACAACCACTAGTTGGTTGGCTGGCCGAGAGAAACTGACACTTGTCATTGAGAGCATCCCATCCTCTAAGGACTTTGAGCAAAAATCATCAAGTGAGGAAAAACCGAAACCCAAACCCAAACACCTACAAACTCAAAGTGATGGAGCATCACTGAAGAGATTGTTCCTGTGTGGAACCGACACTTGTTACCTTTGAGGATTGTGCATTGTCCAGACGGTTAGACGTCATTGTCTAGAGCATCCAAGAAGAATTGTGGATCGCCGAGTGACCGAGTCTATGAAGGTTTGGAAGTCACCTAAAGACTTACCACAAGTGATTGGGTGAGGTCTCTGTGATCTTAGTTCAAGGAGAATACGGTGAGGACTGTGTGTATGGGATTGTGTGTCCTTGGGCTTAAATACCTAGCCGCTCCAACCAGACGTACGACTGTCACAACAGTTGGAACTGGTCAACCAAATCATTGTCTTCACCAAGCTATGGTTCTATTTCCTTAACCCTCCCATTTCCTCATTCATGCGTTGATGTACTTGATCATTAGTGTTTGAAGATTTTGACTGAAGACTTTCTAAATTTCTTCAATCCTAATTCCTCAGTTACTTTGTCTTCAGCCTGCTTATCCTATTTACCTGCTACCTGTGCTCTATGTATGTTTCATTTCATCATGATGACAATGCTACTGCTTTGTTATGCATGCACCTGAGTATTTATTCCGCTGCTAGTAGTTCATTTCTTAGGAAATTCCTCGCCTAGAATTTCCTCAGTGACGAAGTTGTAAAAATCGCCTATTCACCCCCCTCTAGTCAATAAAATGTACTTTCAGCTATCAGGCTGAAGGTGTGCTAATCTCGGAGGTGTCGTCTGTTCGGCACTAGATTGGATTGGATCGTGAAGAGTACGACCACATCAGCTGCATTATATACGCTAACGCTTTCGGTCTACAATGGTACATACACACACTTCCCTCTCGTTGCTATGCATCTCCTAGATCGGATCTTTGGTGTTTCATAGGATTTTTTTTTATTTTCATGCTTCGTTCCCCATCAGTGCCATCCTGAGCTAGGTCTATGCGTAGGTGTATAAGCACAAGTAGAACACAAAGATGTTGTGGGTGTTGATGTTCAAATTTCTTACCTCCCTTGTATTATTTGGATTCGGCGGTATTGTGGGATGAAGCATCTCGGACCAAACTTACTTGTCCTCGCACAAGATATCGGTTCCACTGACTAACATGCAACTTGTATTGCACAAAAGTGTCTGGCAGGTGTTTGTCTCTCCCACTTTAGTTGAATCTGATTTGACATTGGTGGTCCTTGTATAAGGTTAAAAGGCAACTTGTATATCACTATTGTGGTTTTGGGTAGATAAGAACGGTTCTTATAGTTTTTCCTAGCAGCCATGTAAAAATTGCAGCAACAAAGTAGAGGATGTCTAACTTGTTTTTGCAGGGCATGTTGTGATGTGGTATGGCCAAAACATGATGTGATATATGTTGATGTATGAGATGATCATGTTTTGTAATAGGTTCACGACTTGCATGTCGATGAATGACAAGGCCTGTCTTGTCCAGCCAATGTTATCTTTCGGCCTTCGAAGGGCCCATATATTGCTGGGATAATTTATGTCCCTCGATTACTTATGCTCCGTTACTGGCATGTTTTGCTAATGGGCCAAATTGAGCCTATGGTTATAGTCGGCCCGTTTGTAACTTACTCTACATTTAGGATTAGCGCGTCCCTAAGCCATGGTTCCCCCTCCCATCCCATCTGTCCCCCCATTCATACACCGAGGCTGCTAAAACCTACAAAACCCCACCCTCCTCCGTCCACCACCTAGCCGGAGCCTCTTCCCAATGAAGTTGTCCATCGCAACAGCTCGACGCCCCTCATCTAACTTACTTGATGAGGATCCATCGTCGATCTCCTTGTCCCGCCTATTCAGCCACCTCATCCTCCACCTCCAAGGAGTAGCCCCGATGTTCACCTCGTCTATCGCACTACTTCCATTCCAACAACGTCGTCTTCACCTGCCCCATCGGAACTGTAGAACCCTCATGCTACTTGTGAGCTGTGTTGGGATTTCCTTGAAGAGGAGAGGATGATGCAGTACAATATAGATAAGTATTTCCTTCAGTTAAGAATCAAGGTTATCAATCCTGTAGGAGAACCACGCGAAACCACGTTAGCAGCACCTACACACACAAAAGCAAACACTTGCACCCAACGCGATTGAGGGAGTCCTGGATTAGGGGGTCTCCGGACAGCCGTACTATATCCTTTGGCCGGACTGTTGGACTATGAAGATACATGATTGAAGACTTCATCTCATGTCCGGATATGACTCTACTTGGCGTGGAAGGCAATCTAGGCAATACGGATATGCATATCTCCTCCTTTGTAACCGACCTTGTGTAACCCTAGCCATCTCCGGTGTCTATATAAACTGGAGGGTTTTAGTCTGTAGGACAACATACAATCATACCATAGGCTAGCTTCTAGGGTTTAGCCTCTCTGATCTCGTGGTAGATCTACTCTTGTACTACCCATATCATCAATATTAATCAAGCAGGACGTAGGGTTTTACCTCCATCAAGAGGGCCCGAACCTGGGTAAAACTTCGTGTCCCCTGCCTCCTGTTACCATCCGCCTAGACGCACAGTTCGGGACCCCCTACTCGAGATCCGCCGGTTTTGACACCGACATTGGTGCTTTCATCGAGAGTTCCTCTATGTCGTCGCCGTTAGGCTTGATGGCTCCTATGATCATCGATAGCGATGTAGTCCAGGGTGAGATCTTTTCTCCTCGGACAGATTTTTGTATTCGGCGGCTTTGCACCGCGGGCCAATTCGCTTGGCCATCTGGAGCAGATTGAAAGCTACGCCCCTGGCCATCAGGTCAGGTTTGGAAGCTTAAACTACACGGCCGATATCCACGGAGACTTGATATTCGACGGATTCGAGCCTCTGCCTTGTGCGTCACGCGATCAATATGAGTACGATCTAGCTCTACCATCAGACAGTGTTCAGGAGATCGCACCGGCAGCCGCTCCGACCCTCAATTTGGAGCCAGTTGCGCCGTCCATGGACAGGTGGATGGACCCCGCCACGGAGGCCTTACCCTCATCGGCAATCGAGCCGAACATCAACCTTACTCTACACGAGAGCCATGTTGACAAACTGCCGGATCTCTCTTCGGCCACGGACTCCGAAGCGCCTGCGCCCGTTCCTAGCGAATCTGATAGGGCTCCTATCATGGAGTTTACCTCCGCGGATATTTTTCAGCACTCGCCCTTTGGCGACATACTGAATTCGTTAAGGTCTCTCTCCTTGTCAGGAGGATCCTGGCCGAACTATGTCCGGCAGGATTGGGATGCGGACGACGAAGAAATTCGCGGCCTGCCCACCACCCACTTAGTAGCCACTGTCGATGACTTAACCGACATGCTTGACTTTGACTCCGAAGACATTGACGGTATGGACGACGATGTAGGAGACAAAGATGAACCACTGCCCACAGGGCACTGGACAGCCACCTCATCATACGATATATACATGGTGGATACACCCAAAGAAGGCAATGGCGACGAGACAACGAAGGATGACCCCTCCAAGAAGCAACCCAAGCGCCAACGTCAGCGGCGCCGCTCTAAGTCCCGCCAAAGCAAAAGTGGTGATACCGGCACAGGAGATAATAACACTCCGGATAGTGCCGAAGACAACAACAATCCCCTCCAGCAAGATTTAGAGCAGGAAGATGGAGGAGCCAGCCCTCCTAAGAGAGCGGCAGATGGAGAAGCGGAGGATGATAATTACATGCCCCCTCCAAAGACGAGGCAAGCCTCGGCAATGACAAATTCACCGTGCTAGAGGATCCCGTCGAACAATAGCGCTTCAAGCGCTGGCTTATAGCCACGGCATATAGCCTTAAGAGAAAGCAGCAGCAGCTTCAAGATGATCAAGATCTGCTAGCCGACAGATGGACCGAAGTCCTCGCTGCCGAGGAATATAAACTCGAGCGCCCCTCCAAGAGTTACCCAAAATGCAGGTTGCTACCCCGACTGGAGGAAGAAGCGTATGACGCGACTGATCGGCCACCTCGTGGCCGCGATAGAGAGGCATTCCAGCCAAAAACTCAGCCTGCACCCCAACGCCATTCAAATAAAAAGGCATGGGGAAATACGACAGACCTGCAAGACGTATTGGAGGACAAAGCAAAACATGCAAGATCGATCTACGGATCACGAGGGCGCGCCACTATGCGAGACGATAAATGTCACGCCGGATACAATAAAAGTCAATCCGGCCGGGCCGAACACAGCGGGCAAGACCCATTCGAGCTGTGTCGCGATATAGCCCAATACAGAGGCGCCGCACACCCCCTATGCTTCACAGACGAAGTAATGGATCATCAAATCCCAGAGGGTTTCAAACCCGTAAATATTGAATCATACGACGGCACAACAGATCCTGCGGTATGGATCGAGGATTTCCTCCTCCACATCCACATAGCCCGCGGCGATGACTTACACGCCATCAAATACCTCCCACTAAACCTCAAAGGACCAGCGCGGCATTGGCTTAACAGCTTGCCAGCAGAGTCCATTAGCTGTTGGGAAGATCTGGAAGCTGCATTCCTCGACAACTTTCAGGGCACTTATGTGCGACCACCAGACGCCGATGACTTGAGCCACATAATTCACCAGCCAAAAGAATCGGCCAGGCAATTCTGGACACGGTTCCTAACAAAGAAAAATCAAATCATCGACTGTCTGGATGCAGAGGCCCTAGCAGCCTTCAAGCATAACATCCGCGACGAGTGGCTTGCCCGGCACCTTGGACAGGAAAAGCCGAAAACTATGGCAGCCCTCACGACACTCATGACCCGCTTTTGTGCGGGAGAAGACAGCTGGCTGGCTCGCAGTAATAACATATCAAAAAACCATGGTACTTCGGATACCAAGGACGGCAATAGCAGGTCACGTCGCAACAAACATAAGCGCCGCATTAACAGCGATAATACTGAGGATACGACAGTCAATGCTGGATTCAAAGGCTCTAAACCCGGTCAGCGGAAAAAGCCATTTAAAACAAGCACTCCGGGCCTGTCCAGTTTGGAACGCATACTCGATCACTCATGTCAAATACACGGTACCCCTGACAAGCCAGCCAACCACACCAACAGGGAATGCTGGGTGTTCAAGCAAGCCAGCAAGTTAATTGCCGAAGACAAAGATAAGGGGTCACACAGCGATGACGAAGAGGCACCCCGCCAGCCGAACACCGGAGGACAGAAGAGGTTCCCCCCACAAGTGTGGACGGTGAACATGATATACGCAACCCACATCCCCAAGAGGGAGCGGAAGCGTGCGCTCAGGGACGTATATGCGTTGGAGCCAGTCGCCCCAAAGTTCAACCCATGGTCCTCCTGCCCGATCACCTTCGATCGCAGGGACCACCCCACTAGTATCCGTCACGGCAGATTCGCCGCACAGGTCTTAGACCTAATCATTGACGGATTTCACCTCACTCGAGTCCTTATGGATGGTGGCAGCAGCCTGAACCTGCTTTACTAGGACACAGTGCGCAAAATGGGTATATACCCCTCAAGGATCAAACCCACAAAAACGACCTTTAAAGGCGTCATTCCAGGTGTTGAGGCCCATTGCACAGGCTCAATTACACTGGAAGTGGTCTTCGGATCCCCGGATAACTTCCGAAGCGAAGAATTAATCTTCGATATTGTCCCTTTCCGCAGTGGCTATCATGCACTGCTCGGGCGAACCACATTTGCGAGATTCAATGCGGTACCACATTATGCATACCTCAAGCTCAAGATGCCAGGACCCCGGGGGGTCATCACAGTTAACGGAAACACGGAGCGCTCTCTCCGCACGGAGGAGCACACTACAGCCCTGGCAGCAGAAGCGCAAAGCAGCCTCTCAAGGCAATCCACCAGTTCGGCATTTCAAGACCCGGACACGTTCAAACGCGCTCAGAGTAATTGGCAACTACACCGCCTTGCACGGTCTGAGCTCGCGTAGCAATGCGGCCCCCACCCCGGCCCAAGCCAAACTGCTAAATTCGTGCCACGCATACATAATTACGCATTAAAAATACCATGGGCACATGTGGGGAGGGGGCACAACTACGACACGCTCCAAGATGCGGCCTAAACCGCACTAGGGGCTTCCCGCTTTGTTATTTTTCTCTTTCAGGACGTTAATTTCTGGAAACCTTGTCCGTCAGCATGATTGCCGAACACATGATGCAGCAACCAAGAGAGGCAGAAAGCTACGTCACACCACGGAACTCCCAGGTGTATTACGATAACGAGTGAAATATTTGCTTTAATACTATTCCTCAGCTTGCCCTTGGAAGGGACATAGTCCTACTTTTTGCTTATCGCACTATCTGTATCATTCTGCTTTAACGCACCTCTTTGAATAAACAACACATAACATTACGACTATTATTGCATTCTTGTTATATATATGTGTTCATTAATGACGCCTTGCAACCGTACACTTTGGTACGGCCAACACACCAGGGGCTTAAGTACCCCACAATATGGTGTGAGAAGTCCGAACACTTTCACAAGTGCGGCACCCCGAACTTATAGCATTATAGGCATCAGCTCCGAGTCATGTCTTTGGTCAAATGTTGGGTTTGCCCGGCTCCTATGTTTTGGTACTTTGCATTCCGCTCTATCGGCTAAGGTAGCGCTAGGAGAACTACTGCGATTGTGCCCCGGTTTTGCTGGGATAAGCACCTCAGTAGAGAAAGCTAAAACTGACTGTCATCATAAGGCGGGAGACTGGTCGCTGTTCGGTGAGGTTTCAAGTCCCTAAAGACTTATGCCGCTTAGAGCGAGGAGTCGGTCCTGTCCAGCTTAAAGGCGTGTATTGCGCCCCGAATTCGGCCTTCCGAATACCAGGGGCTTCACTGAAATTTAAAATTATAGAATTCTATGGCTAAGTGAGAGTGATAAAGCATTATTAGTCCGGTTGCCTTGTTCGCTATGCTGAGCACCTCCCTCGAAGGACCCAAAAATGGGAACAAGAGTGCTCAGGTTTATCCCGAACACCCTAGGACTCGCGGCATGGGGGCAGAAGCCGACTAGCTATCTCTCAGATTGGATAAACAACCAAACAGAAGGTAATATTTTAAATTCAAACAAGCGTTGCATAGGGCATATGAAACAAGTTTTCATCATACAGGATCACACGAGCAAGTTTACTCAAATATTACATCATTTGAACATTCATCCGCTACAAGACGGGCACCCTTCAGGACACCCTCATAATAAATTTCGGGGGTGCGATGCTCCTTTCCCTGCGGCATTCCCTCCTTGATCAGCTTCACGGCGTCTAGCTTGGCCCATTGCACCTTCATGCGGGCGAAAGCCCGGCGTGCACCTTCGATGCAGAAAGACCGCTTGACGACCTCCAGCCATGGGCAGGCGTCCACAAGCCGCCTCACCAGGCCGAAGTAGCTGTTCGGAAGGGCGTCACCAGGCCACAGCCGGACTATAAAGCCCTTCATGGCCTGTTCGGCCGCTTTGTGTAGCTCGACCAGCTGCTTCAGCTGGTCGCTCATAGGCACCGAGTGTTCGGTCCCAGTATACTGAGACCAGAACAGCTTCTCCATTGAGCTTCCCTCCCCAGCCTGGTAAAACTGTGCAGCATCCGACACACTGCGGGGCAAATCTGCGAATGCTCCTGGAGAGCTCCGGATTCGGGTAAGTAATAGGTAATTTACTTTCACATGCTTGCTTTGCATATAGAATGCATTACCTGCCACTATTTTCTTCATCGTGTCAATCTCCTGGAGGGCCTTTTGGGCTTCGGCCTTCGCACTTTTTGCGCTCTCGAGGGCCGCGGCAAGCTCAGACTCTCGCGTCTTCGAGTCAAGCTCCAACGCTTCGTGCTTCTTCACGAGAGCCTGGAGCTCTTGCTGCACCTCGCCCACCCGAGCCTCTTGCCTTTCCCGCTCAGTGCACTCCTTGGACGCTTTATCTTCGGCCTCAGAAAATGCTTGTCTTAGGGTCACCACTTCGGTCATGGCCCCTGGCAAATTCATGATGATCCTGTCATTTTGCAATCACATTCTTTTTATACATATCCATAAACTAGGTATTACTTACCTTTGTTGTCCTCGAGCTACCTCTTGGCAAGGCCGAGCTCGTCCTTGGACACTTTAAGGTCCTGCTTCAGTGTGGCGACCTCCGCAGTCAGTGCGGCAGATGCCAGCAGTGAAGCCTGCATATGCATATTGACATACTTATATTAGACTCATGCGATGTTGTTTGATCCTCTGTTCAGCTTTTCTTTGTGAACACCGAACAGAGCATCAGGGGCTACTGTCTATGCGGTAATATTTTTCCTATATTTTAAACACTTACCTCAAAGCCTGTTAGAAGGCTGGCACAGGCTTTAGTCAATCCGCTCTTGGCGGACTAAACCTTCTGGACCACCGCACTCATAATAGTACGGTGCTCCTCGTCGATGGAAGCACTGCGAAGCGCTCCCAGCAGATTGTCCGGCGCCTCTGGATGGACAGAGGTCACCGGCACAGGCGTCTCGCCCCTCTTGGAAGGAGGCCGCCTGCCCGAGTCCGGAACCACTGGAGGTTCCGGCGTGGTGTTCGGCTGAGGGCCAAACTCGGAGCCCTCAGGGGCCTTGTACCCTCTGCTCCCGGAGTCCGGAAGGTTGCCTTGAGGCGCCTCCGGGACTATCTCCCCTCGACCTGGTGCCTCTTGAGACAACACCTCAGCGTCGGCCGCAGGGCAGGGGGAGATGGCGGTCGGAAGTGGATCGCTATCCATATCCGACGAGCCCAGGGAGCCGTCCGACGATACATCGATACAGGCTTGTGGCGGCCTGCATAATCATATTCGGCGTTAGGGAAAGCAGTGCGACAAAGGAATGCTATGAGTTACTCTGGTATCTGAATACTTACGACCTCCCCAGGGGCTTGGCCCTAGGCAACCACTCGTCTTCGCCTTCGGCGGCGGCGGTGGAACTGTCCGGAAGGAGAGTCCTTCCCTTCTTGGACCCTTCGCCCCCCCAGTTGGGGCAGCCTTCCTTTTCTTGTCTCCCCCGCCTGGAGGGGGAGCATCTTCTTCTTCCTCCTCGTCTTCGGGGGAGGAGTGAGCTGCAGAGTCATCGGACGGTGAGTCCGATGACGCCTGGCGTCAGGAACTCTTTCGGGTTCCCTTGGCCTTCTTGGTCTTCTCCGGCACTGTGTAAGGGGCCGGAGTCAGCATCTTCGCCAGGAGAGCGTCTGCTGGGCCTTCGGGCAAAGGAGCCGGACAGTCGATCTATCCGGCCGTCTCCTGCCAGCCCTGTCAAAGGTATGAGAGCTTAGATCCCGCATAGAGTCAAACTATGAAAAGCAAGTATCCTATGAGAGGTAAAACAGCTTACCGCGCGGGCTTGGCGCTTCACGCAGAATCCGCGGTCCTTGGTAGTGGGAGGGGGAACCTCGGCACTCTTGAATAACACCTTCCAGGCTTCTTCATGAGTTGTGTCGAAGAGCCTATTCAGAGTTCGGTGCTGGGCTGGGTCGAACTCCCGCAAGTTGAAAGCCCGTTGTAGGCACAGGAGGATCCGGCGGATGAGCATGACCTGGACTAAGTTGACGAGTTTGAGCTTCTTGTTCACCATATTTTGAATACATGTTTGGACTCCAGTAAGCTATCCCGAACTACCCCAGGGCAGGCCCTTCTCTTGCCAGGAGGTGAGCCGCGTGGGGAGGCCAGATCGGAACTCGGGGGCCGCTGCCCATTTAGGTTCACGCGGCTTGGTGATATAGAACCACCCAATTGCCACCCCTTTATGGTCTCCACGAAGGAGCCCTCGAGCCATGTGACTTTGGGCATCTTGCCCACCATGGCGCCTCCGCACTCCGCCTGGCGGCCGCTCACTACCTTCGGCTTGACGTTGAAGGTCTTCAGCCATAAGCCGAAGTGGGTCTTGATGCGGAGGAAGGCCTCGCAAACAACGATAAATGCCGAGATGTTGAGGATGAAGTTTGGGGCTAGATCATGGAAATCCAGGCTGTAGTAGAACATGAGCCCCCGGACGAATGGGTGGAGAGGGAATCCCACTCCCGGAGGAAGTGGGTAAGGAACACTAGCCTCTCATGGGGCCTGGGTGTGGGGATGAGCTGCCCCTCATCTAGGAGCCGGTGCATGATGTTGTCGGGCAGGTATCCGGCTCTCCTCAGCTTCTTGATGTGTCCCTCTGTGATGGAGGAGACCATCCACCTGCCTCCCGCTCCGGACATGGTTGGAGAAGGTCGAGGTGGGAAATGCGGACTTGGGCGCTGGAGCTCGAGTGTGCGAAAGTGGATGAGCAAAGGAGGAAGAAGGCATGGATGAAAAGGTAAATCCTTATCCCTTTATATGGGCGGCCGAAACTACGCGCCCCCACTAGCCTGGTAAAACTCGCTTATCCCCCAAGCACCGGAATCGATGACGCGGTTGGGTTACCCACGCCTTTATTGATGAGAATCCCGTGATAAGGGGACACGATCTCTGCTTTGACAAGATGTGTCAAAAAACTACCTCGCGTTATGTGCGGGGCTAGTTAAAGGAAACGGTTCGAATAATCACCGGTCCGTGGCATGATGTCATGTTACCAAAACAAGTCAGCATATTGGATTTGTGGAAATATTATTCTCTCTACGGTGGTATGTGGAACATATTTTGCAGGGTCGGACACTATCCTTGTATTCAAATTCTTCCGTGGTGTATTTGGAGGAGGAACCCGCCTTGCAATGCCGAAGACAATACTGCGTGCAGGACTCACCGTCATTGAAGCCTGGTTCAGGGGCTACTGGGGGAGTCCTGGATTAGGGGGTCTCCGGAAAGCCGGACTATACCCTTTGGCCGGACTGTTGGACTATGAAGATACAAGATTGAAGACTTCGTCTCGTGTCCGGATAGGACTCTACTTAGCGTGGAAGGCAAGCTAGGCAATACGGATATGCATATCTCCTCCTTTGTAACCGACCTTGTGTAACCCTAGCCCTCTCCGGTGTCTATATAAACCGGAGGGTTTTAGTCGGTAGGACAACATACAATCATACCATAGGCTAGCTTCTAGGGTTTAGCCTCTCTGATCTCGTGGTAGATCTACTCTTGTACTACCCATATCATCAATATTAATCAAGCAGGACGTAGGGTTTTATCTCCATCAAGAGGGCCCGAACCTGGGTAAAACTTCGTGTCCCCTGCCTCCTGTTACCATCCGCCTAGAGTATAGTTCGGGACCCCCTACCCGAGATCCGCCGGTTTTGACACCGATAGCGATCAAGGGGGTTGTCAATCCCCTCAGCGGTTATCTGCAAGGATCAAAACTCATAGTGATAGATAGATAAAATAAAATAATGGTAATAAATTGCACCAAAGTATTTTTGGATTTTATATATGATAAAAGTATACCCAAGGGCCATAGTTTTCACTAGAGGGTTCTGAAGGAAATATGCCCTAGAGGCAATAATAAAGTTATTATTTTATTTCCTTATATCATGATAAATGTTTATTGTTCATGCTAGAATTGTACTATCAGGAAACATAATACTTGTGTGAATACATAGACAAACTAAACGTCACTAGTTTGCCTCTACTTGACTAGCTCGTTAATCAAAGATGGTTATGTTTCCTAACCATAGACATGTGTTGTCATTTGATTAACGGGATCACATTATTAGGAGAATGATGTGATTGACATGACCCATTCCATTAGCTTAGCACCCGATCGTTTAGTATGTTGCTATTGCTTTCTTCATGACTTATACATGTTCCTATGACTATGAGATTATGCAACTCCTGTTTGCCGGAGGAACACTTTGTGTGCTACCAAACATCACAACGTAACTGGGTGATTATAAAGGAGCTCTACAGGTGTCTCCAAAGGTACATGTTGGGTTGGAGTATTTCGAGATTAGGATTTGTCACTCCGATTGTCGGAGAGGTATCTCTGGGCCCTCTTGGTAATGCACATCACATAAGCCTTGCAAGCATTGCAACTAATGAGTTAGTTGTGAGATGATGTATTACGAAACGAGTAAAGAGACTTGATAGTAACGAGATTGAACTAGGTATTGAGATACTGACGATCGAATCTCAGGCAAGTAACATAAGGTTGTCAGAATCGCGATTTTGAATCAGATCGGAGCTCTGATGTTAGGATCACAAATCGTAGAATCTTCACTATCAGGATCGTAAAAACATAGATTCTACGAACTAAAATCATAGAATCATAGGGGTTAGTTTGGATCGTAAATTCGTAGAATCGTATAATAGGATCGCGATTCTGACAATGACAAAGGGAACAAAGTATGTTGTTATGCGGTCTGACCGACTAAAGATCTTCGTAGAATATGTGCGAGCCAATATGAGCATCCAGGTTCCGCTATTGGTTATTGACCGGAGACATGTCTCGGTCATGTCTACATTGTTCTCGAGCCCGTAGGGTCCGCATGCTTAACGTTATGATGACAGTTTCATTATGAGTTTATATATTTTGATGTACCGAAGTTAGTTCAGAGTCCCGGATGTGATCACGGACATGACGAGGAGTCTCGAAATGGTCGAGACATAAAGATTGATATATTGGAAGGCTATGTTTGGACATCGGAAGTGTTCCGGGTGAAATCGGCATTTTACTGGAGTACCGGGAGGTTACCGGAACCCCCCGGTAACCTAATGGGCCTTAATGGGCCTAGTGGAGGAAGAGGAGAGTAGGCCTAGGGGCTGCCGCGCGCCCCTCCCCCAAGTCCGAATTGGACAAGGAGGGGGGGGGGGGCAGCGCCCCCCTTTCCTTTCTTCCCTCTCTTCCTTCTTCCCCAAGTCCTAATCCAACTAGGGAAAGGGGGGGCGCCCCCCTTTCCTTTCTTCCCTCTCCTCCTGCGCGCCTCCTCCTAGGGACAGCCGCACCCCCCCTTGGCTCCTTTATATACGGGGGCAGGGGGCACCCCTAGACACACAAGTTGATCTCGAAGATCGTTCTCTTAGCCGTGTGCGGTGCCCCCTTCCACCATAGTCCTTGATAATATTGTAGTGGTGCTTAGGCGAAGCCCTGCGACAGTAGAACATCAAGATCATCACCACGCCGTCATGCTGACGGAACTCTTCCCCGACACTTTGCTGGATCGGAGTCCAGGGATCGTCATCGAGCTGAACGTGTGCTAGAACTCGGAGGTGCCGTAGTTTCGGTGCTTGATCGGTCGGGCCGTGAAGACGTACGACTACATCAACCGTGTTGTCATAATGCTTCCGCTGTCGGTCTACGAGAGTACGTAGATCACACTCTCCCCTCTCGTTGCTATGCATCACCATGATCTTGCGTGTGCGTAGGAAAATTTTGAAATTACTACGTTCCCCAATAGTGGTATCAGAGCCTAGGTTTTATGCGTTGATGTTATATGCACGAGTAGAACACAAGTGAGTTGTGGGCGATATAAGTCATACTGCTTAGCAGCATGTCATACTTTGTTTCGGCGGTATTGTTGGATGAAGCGGTCCGGACCGACATTACGTGTACGCTTACGCGAGACCGGTTCTCCCGACGTGCTTTGCACAAAGGTGGCTAGCGGGTGTCAGTTTCTCCAACTTTAGTTGAACCAAGTGTGGCTACGCCCTGTCCATGCGAAGGTTAAAACAGCACCAACTTGACAAACTATCGTTGTGGTTTTGATGCGTAGGTAAGAACGGTTCTTGCTAAGCCCGTAGCAGCCACGTAAAACTTGCAACAACGAAGTAGAGGACGTCTAACTTGTTTTTGCAGGGTATGTTGTGATGTGATATGGTCAAGACATGATGCTAAATTTTATTGTATGAGATGATCATGTTTTGTAACTAAGTTATCGGCAACTGGCAGGATCCATTTGGTTGTCGCTTTATTGTATGCAATGCAATTGCGCTGTAATGCTTTACTTTATCACTAAGCAGTAGTAATAGTCGTGGAAGCATAAGATTGGCAAGACGACAACATTGCTACGATGATGATCAAGGTGTCGCGCCGGTGATGATGGTGATCATGACGATGCTCCGAAGATGGAGATCACAAGCACAAGATGATGATGGCCATATCATATCACTTATATTGATTGCATGTGATGTTTATCTTTTATACATCTTATCTTGCTTTGATTGATGGTAGCATTTTAAGATGATCTCTCACTAATTATCAAGAAGTGTTCTCCCTGAGTATGCACCATTGCGAAAGTTCTTTGTGGTGAGACACCACGTGATGATCGAGTGTGATAGGCCCTACGTTCAAATACAACGGGTGCAAAACAGTTGCACACGTGGAATACTCAGGTTATACTTGACGAGCCAAGCATATACAGATATGGCCTCGGAACATGGAGACCGAAAGGTCGAGCGTGAATCATATGGTAGATATGATCAACATAGTGATGTTCACCAATGAAACTACTCTATCTCACATGATGATCGGACATGGTTTAGTTGATTTGGATCACGTGATCACTTAGAGGATTAGAGGGATGTCTATCTAAGTGGGAGTTCTTTAGTAATATGATTAATTGAACTTAAATTTATCACGAACTTAGTACCTGATAGTATCTTGCTTGTTTATGTTTGATTGTAGATAGATGGCCCGTGTTGTTGTTCCATTGAATTTTAATGCGTTCCTTGAGAAAGCAAAGTTGAAAGATGATGGTAGCAATTACACGGACTGGGTCCGTAACTTGAGGATTATCCTCATTGCTGCACAGAAGAATTACGTCCTGGAAGCACCGTTGGGTGCCAGGCCTGCTGCTGGAGCAACACTAGATGTTATGAACGTCTGGCAGAGCAAAGCTGATGACTACTCGATAGTTCAATGTGCCATGCTTTACGGCTTAGAATCGGGACTTCAACGACGTTTTGAAACGTCATGGAGCATATGAGATGTTCCAGGAGTTGAAGTTAATATTTCAAGCAAATGCCCGGATTGAGAGATATGAAGTCTCCAATAAGTTCTATAGCTGCAAGATCGAGGAGAACAGTTCTGTCAGTGAGCATATACTCAAAATGTCTGGGTATAATAATCACTTGATTCAATTGGGAGTTAATCTTCCAGATGATCGCATCATTGAAAGAATTCTCCAATCACTGCCACCTAGCTACAAGAGCTACGTGATGAACTATAATATGCAAGGGATGAATAAGACTATTCCCGACCTCTTCGCAATGCTGAAAGCTGCGGAGGTAGAAATCAAGAAGGAGCATCAAGTGTTGATGGTCAACAAGACCACTAGTTTCAAGAGAAAGGGCAAAGGGAAGAAGAAAGGGAACTTCAAAAAGAACAGCAAGCAAGTTGCCGCTCAAGAGAAGAAACCCAAATCTGGACCTAAGCCTGAAACTGAGTGCTTCTACTACAAGAAGACTGGTCACTGGAAGCGGAACTGCCCCAAGTATTTGGTGGATAAGAAGGATGGCAAGGTGAACAAAGGTATATGCGATATACATGTTATTGATGTGTACCTTACTAATGCTCGCAGTAGCACCTGGGTATTTGATACTGGTTCTGTTGCTAACATTTGCAACTCGAAATAGGGACTACGGATTAAGCGAAGATTGGCTAAGGACGAGGTGACGATGCGCGTGGGAAATGGTTCCAAAGTCAATGTGATCGCAGTCGGCACGCTACCTCTACATCTACCTTCGGGATTAGTATTAGACCTAAATAATTGTTATTTGGTGCCAGCATTGAGCATGAACATTATATCTGGATCTTGTTTGATGCGAGACGGTTATTCATTTAAATCAGAGAATAATGGTTGTTCTATTTATATGAGTAAAATCTTTTATGGTCATGCACCCATGAAGAATGGTCTATTCTTATTAAATCTCGATAGTAGTGACACACACATTCATAATGTTGAAGCCAAAAGATGCAGAGTTGATAATGATAGTGCAACTTATTTGTGGCACTGCCGTTTAGGTCATATCAGTGTAAAGCGCATGAAGAAACTCCATACTGATGGACTTTTGGAACCACTTGATTATGAATCACTTGGTACTTGTGAACCGTGCCTTATGGGTAAGATGACAAAAACACCGTTCTCCGATACTATGGAGAGAGCAACAGATTTGTTGGAAATCATACATACAGATGTATGTGGTCCGATGAATGTTGAGGCTCGTGGCGGATATCGTTATTTTCTCACCTTCACAGATGACTTAAGCAGATATGGGTATATCTACTTAATGAAACATAAGTCTGAAACATTTGAAAAGTTCAAAGAATTTCAGAGTGAAGTGGAAAATCATCGTAACAAGAAAATAAAATTCCTACGATCTGATCGTGGAGGAGAATATTTGAGTTACGAGTTTGGTGTACATTTGAAACAATGCAGAATAGTTTCGCAACTCACGCCACCCGGAACACCATAGCATAATGGTGTGTCCAAACGTCGTAATCGTACTTTACTTGATATGGTGCGACCTATGATGTCTCTTACTGATTTACCGCTATCGTTTTGGGGTTATGCTTTAGAGATGGCCGCATTCACGTTAAATAGGGCACCATCAAAATCCGTTGAGACGACGCCTTATGAACTGTGGTTTGGCAAGAAACCAAAGTTGTCGTTTCTGAAAGTTTGGGGCTGTGATGCTTATGTGAAAAAACTTCAACCTGATAAGCTCGAAACCAAATCGGAGAAATGTGTCTTCATAGGATATCCAAAGGAAACTATTGGATACACCTTCTATCACAGATCCGAAGGCAAGACTTTTGTTGCTAAATTCGGAAACTTTCTAGAGAAGGAGTTTCTCTCGAAAGAAGTGAGTGGGAGGAAAGTAGAACTTGATGAGGTAACTGTACCTGCTCCCTTATTGGAAAGTAGTACATCACAGAAACCGGTTTCTGTGACACCTACACCAATTAGTGAGGAAGCTAATGATGATGATCATGAAACTTCAGAACAAGATACTACTGAACCTCGTAGATCAACCAGAGTAAGATCCGCACCAGAGTGGTACGGTAATCCTGTTCTGGAAGTCATGCTACTAGATCATGATGAACCTACGAACTATGGAGAAGCGATGGTGAGCCCAGATTCCGCAAAATGGCTTGAAGCCATGAAATCTGAGATGGGATCCATGTATGAGTACAAAGTGTGGACTTTGGTTGACTTGCCAAAAGATCGGCAAGCAATTGAGAATAAATGGATCTTCAAGAAGAAGACTGACGCTGATGGTAATGTTACTGTCTACAAAGCTCGACTTGTCGCAAAAGGTTTTCGACAAGTTCAAGGGATTGACTACGATGAGACCTTCTCACCCGTAGCGATGCTTAAGTCTGTCCGAATCATGTTAGCAATTGCCGCATTTTATGATTATGAAATTTGGCAGATGGATGTCAAAACTGCATTCCTGAATGGATTTCTGGAAGAAGAGTTGTATATGATGCAGCCGGAAGGTTTTGTCGATCCAAAGGGAGCTAACAAAGTGTGCAAGCTCCAGCGATCCATTTATGGACTGGTGCAAGCCTCTCGGAGTTGGAATAAACGCTTTGATAGTGTGATCAAAGCATTTGGTTTTGTACAGACTTTTGGAGAAGCCTGTATTTACAAGAAAGTGAGTGGGAGCTCTGTAGCATTTCTAATATTATATGTAGATGACATATTACTAATCGGAAATGATATAGAATTTCTGGATAGCATAAAGGGATACTTGAATAAGAGTTTTTCAATGAAAGACCTCGGTGAAGCTGCTTACATATTGGGCATTAAGATCTATAGAGATAGATCAAGACGCTTAATTGGACTTTCACAAAGCACATACCTTGACAAAGTTTTGAAGAAGTTCAAAATGGATCAAGCAAAGAAAGGATTCTTGCCTGTGTTACAAGGTGTGAAATTGGGTAAGACTCAATGCCCGACCAATACAGAAGATAGAGAGAAAATGAAAGATGTTCCCTATGCTTCAGCCATAGGCTCTATCATGTATGAAATGCTGTGTACCAGACCTGATGTGTGTCTTGCTATAAGTCTAGCATGGAGGTACCAAAGTAATCCAGGAGTGGATCACTGGACAGCAGTCAAGAACATCCTGAAATACCTGAAAAGGACTAAGCATATGTTTCTCATATATGGAGGTGACAAAGAGCTCATCGTAAATGGTTACGTTGATGCAAGCTTTGACACTGATCCGGATGATTCTAAATCACAAACCGGATATGTGTTTACATTAAACGGTGGAGTTGTTAGTTGGTGCAGCTCTAAACAAAGCATTGTGGCGGGATCTACATGTGAAGCGGAGTACATAGCTGCTTCGGAAGCAGCAAACGAAGGAGTCTGGATGAAGGAGTTCATATCTGATCTAGGTGTCATACCTAGTGCATCGGGTCCAATGAAAATCTTTTGTGACAATACTGGTGCAATTGCCTTGGCAAAGGAATCCCGATTTCACAAGAGAACCAAGCACATCAAGAGACGCTTCAATTCCATCCGGGATCTAGTCTAGGTGGGAGACATAGAGATTTGCAAGATACATACGGATCTGAATGTAGCAGACCCATTGACTAAGCCTCTTCCACGAGCAAAACATTATCAACACCAATGCTCCATGGGTGTTAGAATCATTACTGTGTAATCTAGATTATTGAGTCTAGTGCAAGTGGGAGACTAAAGGAAATATGCCCTAGAGGAAATAATAAAGTTATTATTTTATTTCCTTATATCATGATAAATGTTTATTGTTCATGCTAGAATTGTATTATCCGGAAACATAATACTTGTGTGAATACATAGACAAACTAAACGCCACTAGTATGCCTCTACTTGACTAGCTCGTTAATCAAAGATGGTTATGTTTCCTAACCATAGACATGTGTTGTCATTTGATTAACGGGATCACATTATTAGGAGAATGATGTGATTGACATGACCCATTCCATTAGCTTAGCACCCGATCGTTTAGTATGTTGCTATTGCTTTCTTCATGACTTATACATGTTCCTATGACTATGAGATTATGCAACTCCCGTTTGCCGGAGGAACACTTTGTGTGCTACCAAATGTCACAACGTAACTGGGTGATTATAAAGGAGCTCTACAGGTGTCTCCAAAGGTACATGTTGGGTTGGCGTATTTCGAGATTAGGATTTGTCACTCCGATTGTCGGAGAGGTATCTCTGGGCCCTCTCGGTAATGCACATCACATAAGCCTTGCAAGCATTGAAACTAATGAGTTAGTTGTGAGATGATGTATATGGAACTAGGTATTGAGATACCGACGATCGAATCTCGGGCAAGTAACATACCGATGACAAAGGGAACAAAGTATGTTGTTATGTGGTCTGACCGATAAAAGATCTTCGTAGAATATGTGGGAGCCAATATGAGCATCTAGGTTCCGCTATTGGTTATTAACTGGAGACATGTCTCGGTCATGTCTACATTGTTCTCGAACCCGTAGGGTCCGCACGCTTAACGTTACGATGACAGTTTCATTATGAGTTTATATATTTTGATGTACCGAAGTTAGTTCGGAGTCCTGGATGTGATCACGGACATGACGAGGAGTCTCGAAATGGTCGAGACATAAAGATTGATATATTGGAAGGCTATGTTTGGACATCGGAAGTGTTCCGGGTGAAATCGGCATTTTACTGGAGTACCGGGAGGTTACCGGAACCCCCCGGTAACCTAATGGGCCTTAATGGGCCTAGTGGAGGAAGAGGAGAGTAGGCCTAGGGGCTGCCGCGCGCCCCTCCCCCAAGTCCGAATTGGACAAGGAGGGGGGGGGGGTGTGTGGCGGCGCCCCCCCTTTCCTTTCTTCCCTCTCTTCCTTCTTCCCCAAGTCCTAATCCAACTAGGGAAAGGGGGGAGTCCTAGTCCCGGTAGGAGTAGGAATCCTCCTGCGCGCCTCCTCCTAGGGCCGGCCGCACCCCCCTTAGCTCCTTTATATACGGGGGCAGGGGCACCCCTAGACACACAAGTTGATCTCGAAGATCGTTCTCTTAGCCGTGTGCGGTGCCCCCTTCCACCATAGTCCTCGATAATATTGTAGTGGTGCTTAGGTGAAGCCCTGCGACAGTAGAACATCAAGATCGTCACCACGCCATGGTGCTGACGGAACTCTTCCCCGACACTTTGCTGGATCGGAGTCCGGGGATCGTCATTGAGCTGAACGTGTGCTAGAACTCGGAGGTGCCGTAGTTTCAGTGCTTGATCGGTCGGGCCGTGAAGACGTACGACTACATCAACCGCGTTGTCATAAAGCTTGCGCTGTCGGTCTACGAGAGTACGTAGATCACACTCTTCCCTCTCATTGCTATGCATCACCATGATCTTGCGTGTGCGTAGGAAAATTTTGAAATTACTACGTTCCCCAACAGGTTCTCTCTCGAATAAAAAGCATACGGTGGGTAAACAAATTACTATTGAGCAATTGATAGAAAAGCACATAGTTATTACGATATTCAAGGCAATGATCATGTATATAGGCATCACATCCTAGACAAGTAGACCAACTCCAGCCTGCATCTACTACTATTACTCCACCTGTCGACTGCTATCTAGCATGCGTCTAGAGTATTAAGTTAACAAAAATGGAGTGACGCCTTAAGCAAGATGACATGATGTAGATAAAGTAAATCCAACCAATATGAATAAACCCTATTGTTTTCCCCTTAATGGCAACAAGACGAATATGTGTCTTGTCCCCTACTTTGTCACTAGGATATAGAGCACAACCTGATTGAAACCATTACAAAGCATCTCTCCCATTGCAAGATAAATCAATTTAGTTGGTCAAATCAAACGAATAGATCAGAGAGAAATACAAAGCTATAATAATCATGCATAAACGAATTTAGAGAGGACTCAATTAATATTCATGAATAATTTGATCATATACCCACATTTCATCGGACCCCAACAAGCACACCACAAAAGAAGATTACGTCGAATAGAACTCCAAGAACATCAAGGAGAACATTGTATTGAAGATCAAAGAGAGAGAATAGACCATCTAGCTACTAGCTATGCATCCATAGGTTTGCGGTGAAATACTCACACATTGTCCGAAGGGCAGCAAGGTTGATGTAGAAGCCCTCCCTGATCGATTCCCCCTCTGGCAGAGTACCAGAGAAGGCCTTTAGATGGTCAGTTTAGTTGTGTAATTTTTGTAGTTCCGGCTAAGCACCCCTTATCTCTCTCTACTCTAGGCCTGATGCTCATGCCTCCTTGTGTTCATGACATGTGATGTATACTTCTTTCTACTCATTCTCCTTTCTTCTATCAATGAAAAGATACGCAAGCTTTGTGTATTCGTGAAAAAATAATGCAATATTGCATATAACGTCAGCATAGAAATGAGTACTTTAGAATGATTTAAAACAACCGAGAACGTAATTCATTCATGGTAGTATGTTATTTGAGAATATTCTAGGAGTAGTTTATTCTACTTGTTGGTATGTTGCAAAATGATGTTTCCGAAGTTGCCACTTGTGTGTTTACCCTAGTTAGTGATTATTTGAGTGGACATCCGTGAAAAATTCATATTTTTGTTGATCTATGGGAGTTCCAACATCAATTATGAATCCGTCTGTAGAAGATCATACAAAATTAAAACAAGAAAATAGATGCGCTAACATGTAATAGCTTCATGCAAGTTGCTTACTCAATTGCTTGCTTCTAAGGATTTCTTATCTAATCTATATTTTTTATGGTGTCATCATAAGCTTATTATAATATTTGGTTTATGCAGGTTGGGCAGACATGTTTTGAATTGGTATTTAGAGAATGAACAACTTCTATGTAGAAGAATTCGCTACTACTACTACTATACTGTGTGTTAATTATAGAAATGTTGTGCTTTGATGATGCATTTATGGAGCACCTCCATATCGTATCAATGTACATTAAAAGTTTTTCTATTGGCATGGTGCAGCCTCCTCGTCTTGGGTTTCTTGGCTAATCCTGCACTATAAATCCACCCACTCCCATTGGTTACAACTCGCCTAAACAAGCAACTTCCCTTTGTAGTTTTATCCCTCTATTGGCAATGGCTCGCAAGACGGTGGTCCTCCGGTACATCCTTGATAACAAGTTCCGGTGAAGTACTTCGAAAAAGTGTCGCGAGGGCATGCAAAAAAGGAGGATGAGGTGGCCATCATGTGTAATGCCAAGGCTTGTATGCTAGTGTATGGAGAGGGTGAGGAGGTACCAGAGGTGCTCCCATCTGACACTTAGGCGGTGGCTATCCTGAATCGGTACAAGAGATGTCAGAGAGAAAGTTCAAGAAGATGATGAATCAAGAGGGCTTTCTCAGCCAACACTTTGGCCAGCTCCAGGCCAAGGGCCACAAGTTCCAGGGCATTTCAAGGACAACGAGACTAGAATCCCCCTGTTCGACAAGGGGAGCACTAGAATCCTCCTCCAGGCCAACGGCCTCCTTCGCAAATGCACTTGAATTTGTGGCCCTTGGTCTGGAGCTTGCTAAAGTGTTGGTTAAGAAAGCCTTCTTTATTTACCGTCTTCTTAAACTTCCCCTCTAGCATATTCTTATATCAAGTTAGGTTAGCCACCGCCTCAACATGGGATGGGAACATCTCTGGTATGGCCTTGCCCTCACCTTACACTACCATAGACACATTGGTGTTGCACATGATGGCCACCTCGTTCGCCTTCTTCCGCAGATTGTCATGGTGCTTCTTCAAAGTACTATGGTGGGACTTGTTATCTAGGATGTATTGGAGGGCCACCTTCTTGCGAGCCATTTCCAATAGAGGGATTAAATAGCAAAGGGAAGGTGCTTGTTTTGGCGAGTTAAGAGCGATGGGGTTGGGTAAATTTATAGTGGAGGGTCAGGTAAGAAGCCCAGCGCGAGGAGGCTGGAGTGTGCTAGTCGAAGAACTTTTAAATGTACGTTGATAGGATAAGGATGTGCTTCATATCAAGAAACTTTTAAATGTATGTTGACGGGATAAGGAGGTGCTTCATAAATGCATCATCAAAGCACACCATTTCTATAAGAAAAAAGTCAATTTTACTACCCTAAAAAAAGTTGGTGGTTTACATAACCCCCTGATCTTTATTTCTGCTCCCTTCACCCCCTAAAATTTCCATACTGGACAAAATTAGTACCAGGGTGGTTTGACTTGATTTATTGCTAACGTGGAAATGCAACAATGGTTTTGATGTGACATCCTGGATTTTGCCTTCTCCCTTTTCCGGATTTGCCTTCTCTCTTTTTCCGGACTTGGTTTTCACCGTGGTTTTTGCCCTGATTTGATTTGGGTTTTGAATCATTTCAAATGGACTTGTCACTTGGGCATACCCTTGACTTTCACCCAAGAGACCTATCTACCTTATTATTCCAACAAATTCCCAAAATAATCAAATGAATATTTTTCCTAGAAGAAAAATATTCATTTCCCTCTCTAAAACTCACTTCAGAAACTTGTCCTCGAAAGCAACCTCAATTTTTCTTACTCAGAAAAATCTGAGATAAATCATGAATATTCTTAGAACCCCCGCACACCTTCCTATGCAAAAATATTGCATCACTTTTTGTAATATTTTTGCTGTAGAAAATCTTTTCACTTCTGGTCCAAAAATGCACTTTGTACAGCAAGTGCATTTTTCCTTTAGCTTTTGGCCTTGAGCTTTCTTGAGCTTAAACACTGTCGGTGTCAAAACCGGCGGATCTCGGGTAGGGGGTCCCGAACTATGCATCTAAGCCAGATGGTAACAGGAGGCAGGGGACACGATGTTTTACCCAGGTTCGGGCCCTCTTGATGGAGGTAAAACCCTACGTCCTGTTTGATTTATTCTTGATGATATGAGTATTACAAGAGTTGATCTACCACGAGATCGGAGAGGCTAAACCCTAGAAGCTAGCCTATGGTATGATTGTATGTTGTCCTACGGACTAAAACCCTCCGGTTTATATAGACACCGGAGGGGCTAGGGTTACATAAGGTCAGTTACAAAGGAGGAGATATACATATCCGTACTGCCCAGCTTGCCTTCCACGCCAAGTAGAGTCCTGTCCGGACACGAGATGAAGTCTTCAATCTTGTATCATCATAATCCAACAGTCCGGCCAAAGGATATAGTCTGGCTGTCCGCAGACCCCCTAATCCAGGACTCCCTCAGTAGCCCCTGAACCAGGCTTTAATGACGATGAGTCCGACGCGCAATATTGTCTTCGACATTGCAAGGCGGGTTCCTCCTCCGAATACACCATGGAAGAATTTTAAATACAAGGATTGTGTCCGACCCTGCAAAATAATTTCCACATACCACCGTAGAGAGAATAATATTTCCAAAAATCTAATCTGCTGCCTTATTTTGGCAACATGACATTATGCCATGGCCCGGTGATTATTCGAACCATTTCCTTTAACTAGCCCCGCACATAAAGCGAGGCAGTTTCTTGACACGTCTTGTCAAAGCAGAGATCGTGTCCCCCTTATTACGGGATTCTCATCAATACGGGCGTGGGTAACCAACCGCGCCATCGATTATAGCGCTTGGGGGATAAGCGAGTTTTACCAAGCTAGTGGGGCGCATAGTTCGGCCGCCCTTATAAAGGGACAAGGTTTAACCTTTTTCTACCCACGCCTTCTTCCTCCTTGCTCATCCACTCTTGCGCACTCGAGCTCCAACGCCCAAGCCCACATCGTTCCCCTCAACCTTCTCCCATCATGTCCGGAGCGGGAGGAAAATGGATGGCTTCTCCGTTATGGAGGGACACATCAAGAAGCTGCGCGGAGCCGGATACTTGGCCGCGAATATCACGCATCAGCTGCCCGCTGCGGGGCAGATCGTTCCTACCCCTGAACCTCACGAGAGGGTAGTCTTCCTCCACCACTTCCTCCGTGGACTGGGGTTTCCCCTTCATCCATTCGACCGTGGTCTCACGTTCTACTACGGGCTGGACTTCCATGATCTGGCCCCGAACTTCTTCCTCGACATTTCGGCGTTCATCATCGTGTGTGAGGCTTTCCTCCGCATCCAGCCCCACTTCGGCATGTGGTTAAAGACCTTCAATATCAAGCTGAAGGTGGTGGGCGGCCAACAAGCAGAATGCGACGGATCCATGGTGGGCAAGATGCCCAATGTTATATGGCTTGAAGGCTCCTTTGTGGAGACCATAAAGGGGTGGCAATCGGCGTGGTTTTACATCACCGAGCCGCGCGACGCCAAATGGGTGGCTGCCCCCAAGTTTCGATCCGGAATCCCCATGCAGCTCACCTCCTGGAAAGAGAAGGGCTTGTCCTGGGGTTCATCGGTAGAGCTAGACGGACTCCAGAAATGTATCCGGAATATGGCAGGCAAGAAGCTCAAGCTTGTCAATATAGTCCAGGTCATGCTCATTCACCGAATCCTCCCGTGCCAACAATGGGACTTCAACTTGTGGGAGTTCGACCCGGCCCAGCACCAGACTCTGAGCGAGCTCTTCGACATGACGCACAAGGTCGTCTGGAAGGTGCTGTTCAAGGGCGCCGAGGTCCCTCCCTCTCTCACCGAGGACCGCGGTCTAAGCGCGAAGCGCCGAACGCATTCGGTGAGTTCTATACATCTGGTAGGATATTTATTTCCACTAGCTTAACCATGTGCGGGGTCTGAGCTCCATGCCTTTGACAGGACTGGGTGGAGACGTCGGGGCAGATTAATTGTCCCGCCCCTCTGCCCGAAGACACTGCAGACGCTCTCCTAACGGAGATGCTGACTCCGGCTCCTTACGAGGTGCCAGAGAAGACCAAGAAGGCCAAGGGAACCCGAAAGAGTTCCCGACGCCAGGTGTTATTGGACTCATCGTCCGATAACTCCATGACGCACTCCTCCCCCGAAGACGAGGAGGAAGATGAAGATGCTCCCCCTCAAGTCGGGGGAGAAAAGAAAAGGAAGGCCACCCCAACCGGGGGGCCGAACTCAGGTCCAAGCCCCTGGCGAAGTCGTAAGTATTCGGATGCCAGAATAACTCATAGCATACCTTTGTCACACTGCTTCTCCTATTGCCGAATTATGATTATGCAGACCGCCACGAGCCCGTATCGATGTATCTTCGGACGGCTCCCCGGGTTCGTCGGATATGGATAGTGATCCACTTCCGACCGCCACCTTCCCTTGCCCTACAGACAATGCCGAGGTATTGTCTCAAGAGGCACCGGGTCGAGGGGAGACAGTCCCGGAGGCGCCTCAAGGCGACCTTCCGAATTCCGGGAGCAGAGGGAGCAAGGCTCCCGAGGGCTCCGAGTTCGGTCCTCAGCCGAACACCGCGGCGGAACCTCCAGTGGTTCCGGACTCAAGCAGGCGGCCTCCTTACAAAAGGGGCAAGATGCCTGTGCCGGTGACCTCTGTCCATCCAGAGGCACCGGACAGTCTACTGGGAGCGCTTCGCAGCGCTTCCATCGATGAAGAGCACCGCACTATTATGAGTGCGGTGGTCCAGAAGGATCAGTCCGCCAAGAGCGGACTGACTGAAGCCTGTGCTAGCCTTCTAACAGGCTTTGAGGTAAGTTTTTGAAACATGGGGAAAAATATTACCGCATAGACAGTAGCCCCTGATGCTCTGTTCGGTGTTCACAAATAAAAGCCGAACGGAGGATCAAACAATATCGCAGGAGTCTAATATAAGTATGTCAATATGCTTATGCGGGCTTCGCTGCTGGCCTCTGCCGCACTGACTGCAGAGGTCGCCGCACTTAAGCAGGAACTTAAAGGGTCCAAGGACGAGCTCGGCCTTGCCAAGTGGCAGCTCGAGGAGAACGAACGTAAGTAGTACCTAGTCTATGGATATGTATAAAAAGAATGCGATTGCAAAATGACAGGATCATCATAAATTTGCTTGGTGCCACGACCGAGGTGGCGACCCTGAAGCAAGCGCTATCCGAGGCCGAAAACAAAGCGGCCAAGGAGCGCAGCGAGCGGGAAAGGCATGAGGCACGGGTGGGCGAGGTGCAGCAAGAGCTCCACGCTCTCGTGACGATGCACGAGGCGTTGGAGCTTGACTTGAAGATGCGAGAGTTCGAGCTTGCCGCGGCCCTTGAGAGCGCAAAGAATGCCAAGGCCGAAGCCCAAAAGGCCCTCCAGGAGATTGATGCGATGAAGAAGATAGCGGCGGGTAAGGCATTCTATATGCAAAGCAAGCATGTGAAAGTAAATTACCTGTTACTTACCCGAATCCGGAGCTCTCCAGGAGCATTCGCATATTTGCCCCGTAGCGTGTCGGATGCCGCACAGTTTTACCAGGCCGACGAGGGAAGCTCAACGGAGAAGCTGTTCTGGTCTCAGTATACTGGGACCGAACACCCGATGCCTCTGAGCGACCAGCTGAAGCAACTGGTCGAGCTGCACAAGGCGGCCGAACATGCCATGAAGGGCTTTATAGTCCGGATATGGCCTGGCGACGCCCTTCCCAACATCTACTTCGGCCAGGTGAGGCGGCTTGTGGATGCCTGGCCACGGCTGGAAGTCATCAAGCGGTCCGTCTGCATCGAAGGTGCACGCCGGGCTTTCGCCCGTGTGAAGGTGCAATGGGCCAAGATGGATGCCGTGAAGCTGATTAAGGAAGGGCCGCCGGAGGGCATGGAGCATCACCACCTCAAGATGTACTATGAGGGTGTCCTGAAGGGTGCTCGTCTCGTAGCGGACGAGTGTACGAAAGATATAATATTCAAGTAAACTCACTCGTGTAATCATGTATTTACGAAAACTTGTTCATATGCGCTATGCATCACTTGTTTGAATTTAAAATATTACCTTATGTTCGGCTGTTTATCAAATCTGAGAGATGGCTAGTCGTCGGCTTCCGCCCCCACGCCACGAGTGCTGGGGTGTTCGGGATAAACCTGAGCACTCTTGTTCCCATTGTTGGGTCCTTCGAGGGAGGTGCTCAGCACAACGAAGAAGGCAATCGGACTAGAATGCGTTATCACTCTCACTTAGCCATAGAATTCTATAATTTTAAATTTCGGCAAAGCCCCTAGTATTCGGAAGGCCGAATTCGGGGCGCGATACACGCCTTAAGCCGGACAAGGCCGACTCCTCGCTCTAAGCGGCATAAGCCTTTAAGGACTCGAAACCTCTCGAACAGCGACCAGTCTCTCGCCTTATCATGACAGTCAGTTTTAGCTTTCTCTACTGAGGTGCTTAGCCCAGCAGAACCGGGGCACAATCGCAGTAGTTCTCCCAGTGCTACCTTAGCCGATATAGCGGAACGTAAGGTACCAAAACATGGGAGCCGGGCAAACCCAATTATTGACCCAAGACATGATTCGGAGCTGATGCATATAATGCTATAAGTTCGGGGTGCCGCACTGTCGAAAGTGTTTGGACTTCTCACGCCGTATTATGGGGCATGCCTAAGCCCCTAGCGTATTGGCCGTACTAGAGTGTACGGGTGTTGGATGTCATGAATGAACATATATATATATATAAAGGAAGAATGCAATAATAGTCTTAATGCTATGCATTTTTTATTCAAAAAGGTGCGTTAAAGCAGAATGATATAAGTAGTGCGAGAAGCAAAAAGTAGGACTGCTTGACATGTCCCTTCCAAGGGCAAGCTGAGGAATAGTATTAAAGCAAATATTTCACTCGTTATCGTAATCCACCTGGGAGTTCCATGGTGTGACGTAGCTTTCTGTCTCCTTGGTTGCTGCATCATGTGTTTGGTAATCACACTGTCGGACAGGGTTTCCAGAGATTAAAGTCCTAAAAGAGAAAAATAACAAAGCGGGAAGCCCCTAATGCGGTTTAAGCCGCGACTTGGGTCGTGCCGCCGTTGTGCCCCCTTCCCCGCCCGTGCCCATGGTATTTTTAATGCGTAATTATGTACGCGTGGTGCGGATTTCGCCGTTTGGCTGGGGCCGGGGTGGGGCCGCATTGCTATGCGAGCTCGGGATGTGCCAGACGGTCTAGTTGCCGATTACTCCGGGCGTGCTTGAAGTTGTCCGGGTCCTTAATCACTGAACTAGTGGATTGCCTTAAGAGGCTGCTTTGTGCTTCTGCTGCAAGGTCCGCAGTGTGCTCCTTCGTGCGGAGAGAGTGCTCTGTGTTTCCATTGACTGTGATGGCCCCCCGAGGTCCTGGCATCTTGAGCTTGAGATATGCATAATGCGGTACCGCATTGAATCTTGCAAATGCGGTTCGCCCGAGCAGTGCATGGTAGCCACTGCGGAACGGGACTATGTCGAAGATTAACTCTTCGCTTCGGAAGTTATCCGGAGATCCGAAGACCACTTCCAGTGTGACTGAGCCTGTGCAATGGGCCTCTACACCTGGTATGACGCCTTTAAAGGTCGTTTTAGTGGGTTTGATCCTTGAGGGGTCTATACCCATTTTGCGCACTATGTCTTGATAGAGCAGGTTCAGGCTGCTGCCGCCGTCCATTAGGACTCGAGTGAGGTGAAATCCGGCAATCATTGGGTCTAGGACCAGTGCGGCGAATCCTCCATGACGGATACTAGTGGGGTGGTCCCTGCGATCGAAGGTGATCGCACAGGAGGACCATGGGTTGAACTTGGGGGCGACTGGCTCCAATGCATATACGTCCCTGAGCACACGCTTCCGCTCCCTCTTGGGGATGTGGGTTGCGTATATCATGTTCACCGTCCGCACTTGTGGGGGGAACCTCTTCTGTCCTCCGGTGTTCAGCTGCCGGGGCTCCTCCTCGTCATCGCTATGTGACCCCTTATCTTTGTTTTCGGAATTTTGCTTACCGGCCTGCTTGAACACCCAACAATCCCTGTTGGTGTGATTGGCTGGCTTGTCGGGGTGCCATGTATTTGACACGAGTGATCGAGTATACGGTCCAAACTGGACGGGCCCGGAGTGCTTCTTTTGAATGCCTTTTTCCGCTGACCGAGCTTAGAGCCTTTGAATCCGGCGTTGATTGTCGTATCCTCGGTATTGTCGCTGTCAATGCGGCGCTTATGCTTGTTGCGCCGTGACCTGCCATTGCCATCCTTGGTATCCGAAGTACCATGGTTCTTTGATATGTTATTACTGCGAGCCAGCCATCTGTCTTCTCCCGCGCAAAAGCGGGTCATGAGTGTCGTGAGGGCTGCCATAGATTTCGGCTTTTCCTGACAAGGTGCCGGGCTAGCCACTCGTCACAGATGTTGTGCTTCAAAAGTTGCTAGGGCCTCTGCATCCGGACAGTCGACGATTTGATTTTTCTTTGTTAGGAACCGTGTCTAGAATTTCCTGGCCGATTCCTCTGGCTGCTGAATTATGTGGCGCAAGTCATCGACATCTGGTGGTCGCACATAAGTGCCCTGAAAGTTGTCGAGGAATGCGGCTTCCAGATCTTCCCAACAGCCAATGGACTCTGCTGGCAAGCTGTTGAGCCAATGCCGAGCTGGTCCTTTGAGTTTGAGTGGGAGGTATTTGATGGCGTGTAGGTCATCACCACGGGCCATGTGGATGTGCAGGAGGAAATCCTCGATCCATACTGCAGGATTTGTTGTGCCATCGTCTGATTCTATATTTGTGGGTTTGAAATCCTCTGGGATTTGATGATCCATTACTTCGTCGGTGAAGCATAAGGGGTGTGCGGCGCCTCTGTACTGGGCTATATCGCGACGCAGCTCGAATGAGTCTTGCCCGCTGTGTTCGGCCCGACCGGACTTACTTGTATTGTATCCGGCATGACGATTATCATCTTGCATAGTGGCGCGCCCTTGTGATCCGTAGATCGATCTTGCATGTTTTGCTTTTTCCTCCAATACGCCTTGCAGGTCTGGCGTATTTCCACATGCCTTTTTATTTGAATGACGTCGGGGTGCAGGATGAGCTTTTGGCTGGAATGTCTCTCTGTCGCGGCCATGAGGTGGCCGGTCAGCCGCGTCATATGCCGGGGATGTAGGTCTTGGTGCTTCCTCCTCCAGTCGGGGTAGCAACCTGCATTTTGGGTAACTCTTGGAGGGGCTTTCGAGTTTATACTCTTCGGCCGCCAGGACTTTAGTCCATCTGTCAGCTAGCAGATCTTGATCAGCTTGAAGCCGCTGCTGCTTTTTCTTAAGGCTATTTGTCGTGGCTATAAGCCTGCGCTTGAAGCACTCTGGTTCGATGGAATCCTCTGGCACGGCGAATTCGTCATTGCCGAGGCTTGCCTCGTCTTCGGAGGGGGGCAAGTAATTATCATCCCCCGCCTCTCCATCGGCCGCTCTCTCAGGAGGGCTGGCTCCTCCATCCTCCTGCTATAAATCTTGCTGGAGGGGATTGTTGTTGTCTTCGGCACTGTTCGGAGTGTTATTATCTCCGGTGCCGGTATCACCACTTTTGCTTTGGCGGGACTTAGCGTGGCTCCGCTGATGCCGGCGCTTGGGTTGCTTCTAGGAGGGGTCATCCTCCGTTGTCTCGTCGCCATTGCCTTCTTTGGGTGTGTCCACCATGTATATATCATATGATGAGGTGGCTGTCCAGTGCCCTGTGGGCAGTGGTTCCTCTTCGACTCCTGCATCGTCGTCCATACCGTCGATGTCTTTGGACTCGAAGTCGAGCATGTCAGTTAAGTCATCGACAGCGGCTACTAAGTGGGTGGTGGGTGGGCGGCGAATTTCTTCGTCATCCGCATCCCAATCCTGCTGGACGTAGTTCGGCCAGGATCCTTCTGACAAGGAAAGAGACCTTAATGAGTTCAGTATGTCGCCGAAGGGCGAGTGCTGAAAAATATCTACGGAGGTAAACTCCATGATTGGCGCCCAATCGGATTCGATAGGAACGGGCGCAGGCGGTTCGGAGTCTGTGGCTGGAGAAGGATCCGGCAGTTTGGCAACACGGCTCTCGTGAAGGGTAAGGTCGACATTCGGCTCGATCGCTGCAGAGGGTACGACCTCCGTGACGGGGTCTATCCACCCGTCCACGGATGGCGAAACTGGCTCCGAATTGAGGGTCGGAGCGGCTGCCGGTGCGATCTCCTGAATACGGTCCGATGGTAGAGCTAAATCGTACTCATCGTGACCGCATGGTGCACAAGGCAGGGGCTCGAATCCATCGAAGATCAAGTCTACGCGGATATCGGCCGTGTAGTTTAAGCTTCCAAACCTGACCTGGTGGCTAGGGGCGTAACTTTCGATCTGCTCCAGATGGCCAAGCGAGTTGGCCCATAGTGCGAAGCCACCGAACACAAAGATCTGTCCGAGGAGAAAAGTCTCACCCAGGACCGCATCGCTATCGATGATCGTATGAGCCATCAAGCCTAACGGCGATGACACAGAGGAACTCTCAATGAAAGCACCAATGTCGCTGTCAAAACCGGCGGATCTCGGGTAGGGGGTCCCGAACTGTGCGTCTAAGGCGGATGGTAACAGGAGGCAGGGGAGACAATGTTTTACCCAGGTTCGGGCCCTCTTGATGGAGGTAAAACCCTACGTCCTGCTTGATTTATTCTTGATGATATGAGTATTACAAGAGTTCATCTACCACGAGATTGGAGAGGCTAAACCCTAGAAGCTAGCCTATGGTATGATTGTATGTTGTCCTATGAACTAAAACCCTCCGGTTTATATAGACACCGGAGGGGCTAGGGTTACACAAGGTCGGTTACAAAGGAGGAGATATACATATCCGTACTGCCTAGCTTACCTTCCACGCCAAGTAGAGTCCTATCCAGACACGAGACGAAGTCTTCAATCTTGTATCTTCATAGTCCAATAGTCTGGCCAAAGGATATAGTCCGGCTGTCCAGAGACCCCCTAATCCAGGACTCCCTCAAACACCCTCCTAAGAAACCCTAAACCCCAGGAGATCAGCCCTAATGGCCTTCTAGAAGGTGGCCAAACTTGGCGACCAAGTTTTTGGTCAGAAACTTGCCAGCTTAGTTGAGTCCAATCTGGTCGGCCTGGTGATGACCCACAAGTATAGGGGATCTATCGTAGTCCTTTCGATAAGTAAGAGTGTCAAACCCAACAAGGAGCAGAAGGAAATGATAAGCGGTTTTCAGCAAGGTATTCTCTGCAAGTACTGAAATAAGTGGTAATAGATAGTTTTGTGATATGATAAATTGTAACGAGCAACAAGTAACAAAAGTAAATAAAGTGCAGCAAGGTGGCCCAATCCTTTTGTAGCAAAGGAACAAACTCTTATAATAGGAAAAGCGCTCCCGAGGACACATGGGAATATCATCAAGCTAGTTTTCATCACGTTCACATGATTCACGTTCGATACTTTGATAATTTGATATGTGGGTGGACCGGTGCTTGGGTGCTGTTCTTTCTTGAACAAGCATCCCACTTATTATTAACCTCTATTGCAAGCATCCGCAACTACAACAAAATTATTAAGGTAAACCTAACCATGGCATGAAACATATGGATCCAAATCAGCCCCTTACGAAGCAACGCATAAACTAGGGTTGAAGCTTCTGTCACTCTAGCAACCCATCATCTACTTATAACTTCCCAATGCCTTCCTCTAGTGCCAAATAATGGTGAAGTGTTATGTAGTCGACGTTCACATATCACCACTAGAGGCTAGACAACATACATCTTATCAAAATATCAAACAAATACCAAATTCACATGACTACTCATAGCAAGACTTCTCCCTTGTCCTCAGGAACGAATGTAATTACTCACAAAGCATATTCATGTTCATAATCAGAGGGGTAATAATATGAATATAGGATCTGAACATATGATCTTCCACCAATTAAACCAACTAGCATCAACTACAAGGAGTAATCAACACTACTAGCAACCTGCTAGCACCAATCCCGGACTTTGAGACAAGAATTGGATACAAGAGATGAACTAGCGTTTGGAGATGAGAAGGTGCTGGTGAAGATGTTGATGGATTGCCCTCTCCCGATGAGAGAAGCGTTGGCGATGACGATGGTGATGATTTCCCCCTCCAGGAGGGAAGTATCCCCGGCAGAACAACTCTGCCGGAGCTCTAGATTGGATCCGCCAAGGTTCCGCCTCGTGGCGGCGGAGTCTCATCCCGAAAAGTTCCCTCTTCTTTTTTTCTCATCGAAAGACTTCATATAGGAGAAGATGGGCATCCGAGAGCCACCAGGGGGCCCACGAGGAAGGGGCGCGCCCCCACCCTCGTGAGAAGGGTGTGGGCCCCCTGGCCTTCATCTTTTGCGTGGAATTTTCTTTCTTTCTTCTAAGACATTCCGTGGAGTTTCAGAACTTTTGGAGTTGTGCAGAATAGGTCTCTAATATTTGCTCCTTATCCAGACCAGAATTCCAGCTTCCGGCATTCTCCCTCTTTATGTAAACCTTGTAAAATAAGAGAGAATAGCCATAAGTATTGTGACATAAAGTGAAATAACAGTCCATAATGCAATAAATATCGATATAAAAGCATGATGCAAAATGGACGTATCAACTCCCCCAAGCTTAGACCTCGCTTGTCCTCAAGCGAAAAGCCGATAACAATAAATATGTCCTCATGTTTAGAGGTAGAGGCGTCGATAAAAATAAAATACGTACATGAACACATCATGATTATTCTCATAACAGCAACTTATACAGATTTTGTCATATGATTACTTATGTTCAAGTGATGATCTATTCACAATGCAAAAGTATAAATCATAAACCTTATTGGGCTCCAACAAACTATAATCTTAGTCATTAAAGTAATTGCAATTTATCGTAACATTGGAAAGAGTCTATGTCAGAGCTAAAAAGCAAGTCCACATACTCAACTATCATTTAGTCCCCCATAATTGCTAACACTCACGCGATACTTGTGGTTACGGAGTTTTAATCGGACACAGAGAAAGATAGGGGCTTATAGTTTTGCCCCACAACTTTTTACCTCAAGGGTAATGTCAACAATAATGTTTCATGCTCTCCTACATCCAATTAGATATATATATATATATATATATATATATATATATATATATATATATATATATATATATATATATCATGTTCTTTCCAACATGCTGAGCTTGCCAAAGGATAAAATGAAAAATAAAAGGTGAAGATCACCATAACTCTTGCATAAGGTAGAAGATAATAGTAAAGGATAGGCCCTTCGCAGAGGGAAGCAGAGGTTGCCATGCGCTTTTATGGTTGGATATATAAAATCTCAATGCAAAAGAACGTCACTTTATATTGCCACTTGTGATATGAACCTTTATTATGCAGTCCATCGCTTTTATTACTTCCACATCACAAGATCATATAAAGCTTATTTCTCCCACACCAATCAATCATACATATTTAGAGCAATTTTTATTGCTTTGCACCGATGACAACTTACTTGAAGGATCTTACTCAATTCATAGGTAGATATGGTGGACTCTCATGGCAAAACTGGTTTAGGGATATTTGGAAACACAAGTAGTATTTCTACTTGGTGTTGAGAATTTGGCTAGCATGAGGGGGAAAGGCAAGCTCAACAAGTTAGAGGAACCATGACAACATACTTTATGTCAGATATAAGAAAGACATAACTCATTACGTTGTCTTCCTTGTCCAACATCAACTCTTTAGCATGTCATATTTTAATGAGTGCTCCCAATCATAAAAGATGTCAATGACAATATATCTATATGTGAAAACCTCTCTTTCCTTATTACTTCCTATTAATTGCAACAATGACCAAAGCTATGTCTGCCAACTCCCAACAACTTTTAATCATCATACTCTTTCTATGTGAAGTCATTACTCTCAATAAGATCAATATGAACTTTTTGTTTTTGTTTCTTTTTATTCTTTTCTTTTATTCACCCAAGATCATGGAAAAATAATCAAGCCCTTGACTCAACACTAATCTTTATTATATATAACTCACGGACTCGATTACATAGAGGGATCATAAAGCAAAACTCAAAACTAGATCATGCCATAAACTTTATTCTACTAGGTCAAGATACTACTAATAGGATCGAACTAAGAAAAACGGTAAGGATAGGAGTTGTGATTGTGATACGATACTAGGGCACCTCCCCCAAGCTTGGCAGTTGCCAAGGGGAGTGCCCAAACCCATGTGATTATGTCTCCTTCTTTGTTGTCGGTGTAATATTCTTGGCGATGATTCCCCTCAGGATGCGGTTCTCCTCCTCGAGCTTATTGACTTGCTGTTTGAGGTCCATTATTTCCTTACGAAGCTTTCCTGTGACAGCTAAAGCTCCTTGCACCCAAGGGTGTTGCATAGCTGTGGGAGAACAAGTGATACTCCTCTTCATATTTTCATAAGAAAGAAATCTAACATTAGAAGGGATAACCGAGTTTGGAAGAGCTGAGCTCTGTAGTTCCCCAATCGTGAACCCAGCTCGGAGGCGAGAGGTGACTTCTTGATCCTCCATGGCATCTACTCTCATTAAGTCAGCCTCCATCTCTTCCTCCGTTGCTGGCCCAAAGTGGTCAGCGGCGCTGTTTGCCCTTGGTTCTGGTGTCGGATTAGATACCCGGCTCTCCTCGATTGACTCTTGAGAGGACATCTTGCTCTAATCTGCAGCAGCAACAGCTGAAAAACAAAAACAAAGGAAATTTGCGTGATACGGGAGTCAAAACCTTCGGGAGAATATATAATGAATTTTTACCGACCAAAATATGTAACGTGCAAGAAAACAGAGTCCGGAAGGCACACGAGGTGCCCACGAGGTAGGGGGTGCGCCCAGGGGGTAGGGCGCACCCACCACCCTCGTGGGGCCCTCGTGTCCTTCCCGGACTGCTACTTATTTTTCTAATTTTCTAAATATTCCAAAACGGAGAAATATTGCCTTAAAAATTGTTTTGGAGCCAGTTTACTTACCGTACCACATACCTATTCCTTTTCGGTGTCTGAAACATTCTGAAAAGTGTCCCTTATGTATTCCTCCGGGGTTATGGTTTCAGTAATATTGGTTTCAACATTTATGGGATTACCTGAGATATAATGTTTAATTCTTTGACCATTTACCACCTTCGGATTTGTGCCCTCGAAGTTGTTGATTTTTATGGCACCGGAACGGTAGACCTCCTCAATGACGTAGGGGCCTTCCCATTTAGAGAGAAGTTTTCCTGCAAAAAATCTTAAACGAGAGTTGTATAGCAATACATAATCACCTACATTAAACTCACGCTTTTGTATCCTTTTATCATGCCATCTTTTAACTTTTTCTTTAAACAACTTGGCATTTTCATAAGCTTGGGTTCTCCATTCATCAAGTGAGCTAATATCAAATAACCTCTTCTCACCGGCAAGTTTAAAATCATAGTTGAGTTCTTTAATAGCCCAATATGCCTTATGTTCTAGTTCGCGAGGTAAATGACATGCTTTTCCATAAACCATTTTATACGGAGACATACCCATAGGATTTTTGTATGTAGTTCTATATGCCCATAATGCATCATCAAGTTTCTTAGACCAATTATTTCTAGACCTATTAACAGTCTTTTGCAAAATTAATTTGAGCTCTCTATTGCTCAACTCTACTTGACCACTAGACTGTGGGTGATAAAGAGATGCAATTCTATGATTAACATCATATTTAGCAAGCATTTTCGGGAAGGCACCATGAATAAAGTGTGAACCACCATCAGTCATTAAATATCTAGGGACTCCAAACCTCGGAAAAATAACTTCCTTAAGCATTTTAATAGAAGTGTTATGATCAACACTACTAGTTGGAATAGCTTCTACCCACTTAGTAACGTAATCAACAACAACTAAAATATGTGTGTATCCATTAGGGGCAGGAAAAGGTCCCATATAATCAAAGCCCCAAACATCAAATGGTTCAATAACAAGTGAATAATTCATAGGCATTTCCTGACGTCTACTAATATTACCAATTCTTTGACATTCATCACAAGAAAAGACAAACTTACGAGCATCCTTGAAGAGAGTAGGCCAATAAAAACCAGATTGCAATACCTTATGTGCAGTTCTATCTCCAGCGTGGTGTCCTCCATAGGACTCGGAGTGACACTTGCGTAGGATCTATTCCTGTTCATGCTCAGGTACACAACGTCTAATAACACCATCTACTCCTTTATAAAGGTGTGGGTCATCCCAAAAGTAATGTCTCAAGTCATAGAAAAACTTTTTCTTTTGCTGGTATGTGAAGCTAGGTGGTATAAACTTAGCAACAATATAATTAGCATAATCCGCATACCATGGAGTGCTACGAGAAGTACTTATAACATTTAATTGTTCATCAGGAAAGTCATCATTAATAGGTAGTGGGTCATCAAGAATATTTTCTAACCTAGACAAGTTGTCTGCAATGGGGTTCTCAGCTCCCTTTCTATCAACAATATGCAAATCAAATTCTTGTAGCAAGAGAACCCATCTAATAAGTCTAGGTTTAGCATCTTTCTTTTCCATAAGGTATTTAATAGCAGCATGACCAGTGTGAATAGTTACTTTAGAATCAACAATATAAGGTCTGAGCTTATCACAAACAAATACAACTGCTAAAAGCTCTTTTTCAGTAGCAGCATAATTTCTTTGAGCATTGTCTAGAGTTTTACTAGCATAATGAATACCATTTAATTTCTTATCAACTCTTTGCCCTAGGACAGCACCTACAGCATAATCACTAGCATCACACATAATTTCAAAAGGTAAATTCCAATCAGGAGACTGAACAATAGGTGCAGAGACTAATGCTTTCTTAAGTCTTTCAAATGCATCTACACAATCATCATCAAAGACAAATGGTATATCTTTTTGCAATAAATTAGTCAGAGGCCGAGAAATTTTTGAGAAGTCCTTAATGAACCTCCTATAAAAACTGGCATGACCAAGGAAACTTCTTATACCTTTGATGTCCTTGGTACATGGCATTTTTTCAATAGCATCAACCTTGGCTTTATCAACTTCAATACCTCTTTTAGAAACTTTGTGCCCCAAGACAATACCTTCATTAACCATAAAGTGGCACTCTTCCCAATTCAAGACAAGATTAGTTTCTTCACATCTCTGCAAAACTCGATCAAGATTGCTCAAGCAATCATCAAAAGAGGAACCATAGACGGAAAAGTCGTCCATGAAAACCTCACAAATCTTTTCACAAAAGTCAGAGAATATAGCCATCATGCATCTTTGAAAGGTAGTAGGTGCATTACATAAACCAAAAGGCATACGTCTATAAGCAAAAGTACCAAAAAGGCATGTAAAAGTAGTCTTTGATTGATCTTTAGCCGACACAGGTATTTGAGAGAAACCAGAATAACCATCTAGAAAGCAATAGTGTGTATGTTTGCATAATCTTTCTAGCATTTGATCTATAAAAGGTAAGGGGTAATGATCTTTCTTAGTAGCTTTATTTAATTTGCGGAAATCAATTACCATCCTATAACCTGTGATAATTCTTTGTGGAATCAATTCATCTTTATCATTAGGAACAAGAGTAATACCTCCCTTCTTAGGGACACAATGGACAGGACTTACCCACTCACTATCAGCAACAGGATAAATTATACCTATGTCCAGAAGCTTGAGTATTTCTTTTCTCACCACTTCTTTCATTTTAGGATTCAGACATCGTTGAGGATCACGAACTGGTTTGGCATTTGCTTCCAAATTTATTTTATGTTGACATAGAGTGGGACTAATGCCCTTAAGATCATCAAGAGTATATCCAATAGCAGCACGATGCTTCTTCAGAATTTTCAATAATCTTTCTTCTTCATGCTCTGAAAGGTTAGCACTAATAATAACAGGATATATCTTCTTTTCATCAAGATAAGCATATTTATGATTATTAGGCAAAGGTTTAATCTCAAACACGGGATCACCCTTGGGTGGAGGAGGATCCCCTAAAATTTCAACAGGCAAGTTGTGTTGCAGAATAGGTTCCTGTTTAAAGAATACTTCATCTATTTCCCTTCTTTCATTTATGAACATATCATTTTCATGGTCTAGCAAATAATGTTCTAAAGGATCACTAGGAGGTATGGCAATAGAAGCAAGACCAATAATTTCATCCTTAGTAGGTAATTCTTCCTCACGATGTTGTTTACTAAATTTAGAGAAATTAAACTCATGAACCATATCATCCAAGCCAACAGTAACAACATTCTTTGTGCAATCTATGGTAGCATTGACAGTATTTAAGAAGGGTCTACCAAATATAATGGGACAAAAGCTATCTTGCGGAGAAGTAAGAACAAGAAAATCAGCAGGATATTTAGTTTTCCCACACAAGACTTCAATATCTCTAACAATTCCCATCGCTGAAATAGTATCTCTATAGCCAAGTTTAATTGTGACATCAATATCTTCTAACTCAGCAGGTGCAATTTCATGCTTGATTTCTTTATACAAGTCATAAGGTATAACACTAGCACTAGCACCCATATCACATAAGCCATGATAACAATGATCTCCTATTTTAACAGAAATAACAGGCATGCCTACCACAGGTCTATGTTTATCTTTAGCACAAGGTTTAGCAATTCTAGCGGTTTCACCTTCGAACTGAATAACATGCCCATCAATATTATCAGACAAGAGATCTTTAACAATAGCAATATTAGGTTCTACTTTAACTTGCTCAGGAGGTGTATAAGTTTTAATATTGCTTTTACGAACAACAGTTGAAGCTTTAGCATGATCCTTTATTCTAACAGGGAAGGGTGGTTTCTCAACATAAGAAGTAGGAACAATAGGATCATTATAAGTGACAGTCTTTTCTTCAACTTTAATAGGTGCATCTACTTTTACTTCTATGGGAGGATGATATTTAAACCACTTCTCCTTGGGGAGATCAACATAAGTAGCCAAAGATTCACAGAAAGAAGCTACTATCTTAGAGTCAAGTCCATATTTAGTGCTAAACTTACGGAAAATATCGGTATCCATAAAAGATTTAACACAATCAAACTTAGGTGTCATACCTGACTCCTTACCTTCGTCGAGGTCCCAATCTTCAGAGTTGTGTTTAATTCTATCCAATAAATTCCATCTGAATTCAATAGTCTTCATCATAAAAGAGCCAGCACAAGAAGTATCGAGCATGTTGCGATTGTTTTCAGAAAGCCGAGCATAAAAACTTTGCATAATTATTTCTCTCTGGAGCTCATGATTGGGGCATGAATATAACATTGATTTAAGCCTCCCCCAAGCTTGAGCGATGCTTTCTCCTTCGCGAGGCTAGAAATTATATATATAATTGCGATCACGATGAACAAGATGCATAGGGTAATACTTTTGATGAAATTCCAGCTTCAATCTTTTATAGTCCCATGATCTCATATCATCAAATAGCCTATACCATATCAATGCGTCTCCCTTCAAAGATAAAGGGAAAGCCTTCTTCTTAGCAACATCATCGGGTATACCTGCAAGCTTAAATAATCCACAAACTTCATCCACATATATTAAGTGCTCATCAGGGTGCTTTGTTCCATCTCCTGTAAAAGGGTTAGCTCGCAGTCTTTCCATCATACCCGAAGGAAATTCAAAAGGAGTTTCATTTTCCATAGGTTCAGTAGGTTGAGGAGCAACTCCTTGCTCTACTGGACGGGGTGAAGATACCCCGAAAAGCCCCTCGGAGAATTACTTTCCATAGTAACAAGTGACAGTAAATTCAGCACACTATATAAATTTTTCCTTACCAAATTCCGCTTACCAAAGGCGCTACACTCCCCGGCAACGGCACCAGAAAAGAGTCTTGATGACCCACAAGTATAGGGGAACTATCGTAGTCCTTTCGATAAGTAAGAGTGTCGAACCCAACGAGGAGAAGAAGGAAATGATAAGCGGTTTTCAGCAAGGTATTCTCTGCAAGTACTGAAATAAGTGGTAACAGATAGTTTTGTGATATGATAAATTGTAACGAGCAACAAGTAACAAAAGTAAATAAAGTGCAGCAAGGTGGCCCAATCCTTTTGTAGCAAAGGACAAGCCGGAACAAACTCTGATAATAGGAAAAGTGCTCACGAGGACACATGGAAATATCGTCAAGCTAGTGTTCATCACGTTCATATGATTCGCATTCGATACTTTGATAATTTGATATGTGGGTGGACCGGTGCTTGGGTGCTGTTCTTACTTGAACAAGCATCCCACTTATGATTAACCTCTATTGCAAGCATCCGCAACTACAACACAAGTATTAAGGTAAACCTAACAATAGCATGAAACATATGGATCCAAATTAGCCCCTTACGAAGCAACGCATAAACTAGAGATTAAGCTTCTGTCACTCTAGCAACCCATCATCTACTTATTACTCCCAATGCCTTCCTCTAGGCCCAAATAATGGTGAAGTGTTATGTAGTCGACGTTCACATAACACCACTAGAGGCTAGACAACATACATCTTATCAAAATATCAAACGAATACCAAATTCACATGACTACTCATAGCAAGACTTCTCCCTTGTCCTCAGGAACGAACGTAATTACTCACAAAGCATATTCATGTTCATAATCAGAGGGGTAATAATATGCATATAGGATCTGAACATATGATCTTCCACCAATTAAACCAACTAGCATCAACTACAAGGAGTAATCAACACTACTAGCAACCTACTAGCACCAATCCCGGACTTTGAGACAAGAATTGGATACAAGAGATGAACTAGGGTTTGGAGATGAGATGGTGCTGGTGAAGATGTTGATGGAGATTGCCCTCTACTGATGAGAGGACCGTTGGTGATGACGATTGTCGGCGTTCTGGGAACGGGGGTCCCCAGACTTGCCTGCCTGCGGCCTGCGGCGTGGCTCCAAGGAGGCCCAACACGGCCCATCTTCATCAACACAAGACTCAAGACCCTCGCGAGGGGCCAAGCCTCGCGAGGCGGATGACACGGAGCTTCCTCAGGCACGGCCTCGTCAGGCTGGCTTGCGAGGAGGCGGAGAGATCAAGGCGGGGTACCTCACGAGGTGCCCGTGACGCAAGCCATGACGACTCAGGGCGCCAGGCGGGTGCCAGCCCGCGCAGTGTCCTCCTTTCCTCTTTGGTGCAAAGGGGGCAAGCGCACCCACGGAGTACCGAGGCGGCAGGCAAAGGTTGCCATTTCGGTGCAACGAGACCAAGACTAGGAGGACTACGAGACGGAGGTCACCGTGGAGCCCAAGACGGCGTCATCACCAGAGCTTTGCGCATGCGAAGACTGCTTTTGTCAGGGTAGTTGATACTTGTTGTCCCCCTTCAAATTAGCCCGCCATTGTTGGCTTCCTTCCCGCTCGATATTTGGGAAGAGGACCAGGGCCTCTATAAATAGGACCGGCCGCCCACATTGCAAGGGGTTCGATCGGTTAGAAGCAGAGAGAGAGAGAGAGAGAGAGAGAGAGAGAGAAAGGTGCTGAACTCCTCCTAGCAGTTCATCACCCCAGCCAAGAACAGACCCTCGGGAGGCTGTTCTTCCTTGTATTGTCCATCATCATCAGCCCCAAGAGGCTATCTACCCACCACGCACTGGAGTAGGGTATTACATCACAATGGTGGCCCGAACCAGTATAAATCTTGTGTCTTTGTGCAGTTCTTTCAGTAGTTTAGATCTTTGTGAGACGGAGAGGTAGAAGGCGTAATCTCCGCGCGCACCCCATTGTTCGAACCTTAAGGGTCTGCCGGAACCCAAAATCCGACATTTGGCGCGCCAGGTAGGGGTGCGCCGGAATTCGTCGTCCACTGCTCCGTGCCCCATCGCATCGTCATCACCATGCCCGGCGACCAGGAGGGCAACCCCGACCCATGGGCTGCGTGGCCCGCCTGCGCGGAACCGCTCGCCTCGGGCGACCCCGTGCCCCAGGCAGCTCACGGTCCGCAGGGCGCCGCAGGCCGCGGGCGACGCGGACATACTTTGACAACTCTTACGCTGCGGCAGGCATGGTCGGCAGCAAGGGCTTCCAATCATGCCGCGACCACGACACCATACACCCGCCGGGAGCAGGCAAACTCGAGGGCCGCGCTCACGGTGGCCCAGGAGCTGCTGCGGTGCAGACTGCTGGAGGGCGGCCACGACGTGCTGCTGGAGCGAGTGGCGGAGCTCCTGGGCTTCGCCACCTCGGGGGCTCACCCCTTCTCCACCCAGCTCCCATCTCAAGCCCAGGGCGACCCGTGCGGGGGCTCCGCGCGCGCCCGCAGGCTCCAAGGCTACGCCGACGCCAGCGAAGCTGTCAGCACCGGACTGGCAGCGGCGCTGCCCCCGCCCCCGGCCCGCAAAGAAGGACTCAACGCGACCCGCGGCCCCAGCGGGCGGCTGTGTTACCACCCCGCAGTGGGCGTGACAGGCGGGACCGCGTGGCATGCGGGGTATCACGGCATGGCATTCGGGATGACGACGTTGGAGGAATACGTGCCCCTCATGATGGACCAAGGACACCCTCACGAGGATGGACAAGGCTCGCTCCTCGGCCCAAGCTGGGGGGACGAGGCACTGGAAGCTGAGCCTTTCCAGGAGCCCCGGAACGGTCCCGCTGGCCACGCTGGAGGCGACGATTATCAGGTACCGCTAATTCTTCAGGAGCAGGTATACGCTAACCATGGATCGCAGGAGGTGCAGGTCGCCGCGGCGAGCAGCTGCCCCGCTCCCACAGTCTCCTACCCCTCGGGAGGAGGGCGCAGGGGGCTGCAGGAGAGGGGCCGAGATCCGACATCACCACCGCGGCGTTCAGAGCAAGGCGTTCTCAGGAGGTAGGCCCTCTACTGGGGAGGTGCCTCAGGGCCTGCCCCTGGCGGAGGACCCGTGGTCATCGGGGGAACCGCTGGCGACCGCTCTACCCCATCGGGCGGCGTCCTAGGTTCCGGTCGTTGCTGATGGCACTAGAGTGTGGCACAAGGCGGGGCCCTCGTCTGGCGATATGAAGCAAGGCCAGTACCTGTGAAGAAGGCCCGGTGCCTGTGAAGCTCGCCGCCCCGTGACACTCTCACGTAATAATGAGTGGGGCTGTACACGCCCCGGAGTCTCAGGGGTGCCGGCCTCAGGCCCTGGGGCTCCCTCCCACGCCCAGTGGATAGCACTTAGCTCCGCGCTGGTGAGAAGATGTCCAAGACTAGATTAGGTGCCGGACGCGGCCTTTGGTCTGCTTTCATTGCCTTTCCCTTTGGCTGTAGCTTTTCCCCCGCTGGATTTAAGTTGGATTCGAATTTGAGATTTGCGTGTGTTCAGGGAAGGGGTGCTCATTCTCGTTCGAGCCATTTCTCGCGTTCTGGTTACCGCTTCACCACAGCTGCCTCCCCTCGCGAGCCCCTCGCGAGTCGGGTCAGGCCTGGCTTGTGCGCAACCCAAACGGCCGCTGTTGCTCCCTCTCGGGAGGATTTTCGGGCGCCTGCGGAGGTTGTCCTGTTGGGAAAAGGCCTAGAGCCTGTGAAGCTATCGCGTTCCGGAAAAGGCCCAGAGCCTGTGAAGCAAGGCAAGTGCCTGTGAAGCTATCGCGTTCTAGAAAAGGCCCAGAGCCTATGAAGCAAGGTGAGTTCCTGTGAAGCTATCGCGTTCCGGAAAAGGCCCAGAGCCTGTGAAGCAAGGCGAGTGCCTGTGAAGCTATCGCGTTCCGGAAAAGGCCCAGAGCCTGTGAAGCAAGGCGAGTGCCTGTGAAGCTATCGCGTTCCGGAAAAGGCCCAGAGCCCGTGAAGCAAGGCGAGTGCCTGTGAAGCTATCGCGTTTTGGAAAAGGCCCGAAGCCTGTGAAGCAAAGCGCGTGCCTGTGAAGCTATCGCATTTTGGAAAAGGCCCGGAGCCTGTGAAGAAGGCAAATGCCTGTGAAGCCGTCGCATTTGGGAAAAGGCCCGGAGCCTGTGAAAAGGCCAACGCCTGTGAAGCTCCCCGCCGACGACACTCTCATGTCCTACGGATTCAACTAAAGAACACCCCAGACGTCATGCCCTCCCGCAGGCTGCTTCGGGGCTTGCGCGAAACAAAGGTAAACTAGCCAACCACCAGGCGCGGGCGCTCATGCAATATGACAACTACTAATACAATGAATGCAGGTTTTACATGAGGGGCTTCCCCTCCCAAAATGCTCTCACAGCCATCAGGTCAAGAACCTGAGTTCTATTCATGCAGGGTAAAAAAAGACAGGAGCGATACACACTTAGTCGGACCAATCCCCCAATGCATCCTCTGAAGCACCTCCCGAGCCGTCGCTGGCATCGCCGAGCTCGCCATCGTTGTCTGCGTCGCCACCGGCGGCATCAGGGCAGTTCACCGCACCGCCCTCGCCAGCAGCCACGATCTCGTCGTCGTCGTCCGAAGCGAAGGCTCTGACGAGGGCATCCATGTTGTCTTCCACCCAGTGCGCCAGGTCACCTCGGACGGCCTGGGGAACTGGGGCGATGACGGCGTCAAAATCGAAGTGGGAATCCATGTTCAGGAGATGACTGAAGACACGGGAAAAGGCGCGCTCAAGTGGGGCGCGACTCCTCTCTTCCACCAACCTGTCGGCCCTGGCCGACCGCGCCTCCAGCTGCGTCACCACGGCGGTGAAGAATTGAAGGTTGCTAACATAGTTGGCTGTGTGCGGCTCGCCAACAGCTGCCTCATAGATGTTGCCCAAGGCTGCGCTAGCCCTCTCCCGGAGCGTGGCAAGCATGGGACCGTGCATGTGCTCCAGGACCTGCCGCTGACATATCTCATCCGCGTTCTGGGCGCGACGCCCTCAGCCTCCTCCACCCGCTGGCAAAGACAGAGCATCTCGGCCTGGGAGGCGGCTAACTCCCCTCGCGCTACCTCAAGGGCGGCCCGGGAGGCATCGGCCAGCCGCGTCGCCTCCTCCCGCTTGTCCCTCAAGACTGCGGTTCTCCCTTCAGCTTCGACCCGGATCAACTCCAGCCTCCTCTCGAACTCGCGCTCGAGGTCTTGGCGCGCCATCGCCACTCGATGTCCGACCTCCTCCAGGACACGAGCTTACCGTGCGACGACATTGTCCTCCTCCTGCGTCACCAAGCGCTCCCTCGTCTCCAGCCGCTTGTACTCGCGGGTGCGTTCAGCGGCTTCCAATGGCAATGCTTCTTCACACTTCTGGTGCTCAGCTGGGTCGCCGGAGGCCACCCGCATCGATGCAAGAGCCAACTCGCGGAGCTCCACTTGCTCCTCCAGTGAGTGGCACTGGGCCAGGAGCTCACGAGCCCGCTCCTCCGCCGCCTCTCACCGCCGGTCAGCTCCCCGGGCCTCCTCGGCGGCCTGGGATCGGGCCACTTGAGAGGCCTCCAGCGACGCCTTCGCCTCTTCATCGTCAAGATCACGCTGACGGCGCGCGAGGGCGATGGCGGCCCCCAGCTCGCGCCTCCCTGCAGCCAAGTGCAGGCCCTCGGCCTCCAGGCGCGCGTCTTCGTCAGCAAGCTCCTCCCCAAGCAAGTTCACCGCGTCAGTCGCCCTTCGAAGGAACCCTTGGCAGCGAGCGCGGCGCTCCTGGGCATGCTCAAGCACGTCTTCCACACCATCATCCGCCCCAAGCAAGCGCTGGGGGCCACGAATCATCATTCCTCCTCCGGGTAGGGGCTGGGGGCTGGCGCCCTCGCGACAGCCGGGCGCGCCGCACCAGAAGCCCAGCCTGGAGCCAGCCCGTCCCCAGATGAAGGGCGCAGGGGGCGCCTCAGCCAGTCGCAGTCCACAACTAGACGAGAAGCCCACGGCAGGCTGGCTATTCCCCGAGAGGGCTCGCGAAGGAAAATCGGGGGGAATGAAGGGTCGCGGTGCACCTTGGGATGGTCCACCCCTTCAGTCGCCCTCACCACAAGGGCAGAGCTGCTCGGAGCATTTGAGGACGGTAGAGGGGGCGAAGCCAAAGGAGGCGGCACCTCTGCTACTTCCGCGAGCTCGGCCAGAAGGGGCCTGCGGAGCAAGGATTAGTGAAAGCAACAAGAGGGTCAGGTGCTAGAGAGGGAGAAGACTTACTCGTCAGTGGCGAAGTACTTCCTGCGCTTCAGCACGCGACAAGGGAAGTCATCACCCAGGGCCTCCCTTTTCCTCCGGAGGGCCTCAAAGTCCACGCGGAAGCGGCCCAAGAGAAGAGCACAAGGATCAACCTACGACGAAGATGGAGCATCAGAGCGATCCTCGTCAGGGGCGCCTGCCTGGCGCGCGCCGTCCACCGCCTCGCCAGAAGACGGCGCTGGGGCCTCCGAGGCCTCAGCCCCGGGCGCTGGGAGCGGCTGCTTGCCACCTTCAGCCATAGCGGCACGGGTCCTAGGAGCTGTCCCCTCGCGAGCATCACCCGGCGCTGCCACCTCATCAGGACCCCCCTCGGCCTCCGGCGCCTCCTTCCTCCCTGCTCCGCCACTTGAGGAGGAGTCGCCTTGGCCGATTGGAAGGGCAGTCACCACCACTGGGTTCTCACGAGGTCCCTGGAGGCCGGTGGGGCGCAACCCTCACTCATCAAAGACGGGCATCTTCTTCACGAAGTCGGCCCTGCTCTGGAAGAGATACAACAAGGCCCCTCGCTGCCGGACATTGCCGGGGTTGGGGTCCCCGGCCAAGGTCAAGAGCGTCGCCTTCAGCACCTCAGGAGCCAGGTCCTCTTCCTGGAGCCTCATGCTATCCTCACGCCCAAGGAAGGCCCACATCCGGCGAGAGTGGCGTTGAAGGGGAGCAACACGGCATGACAGAAACTCCTTCACCACCTTGGGCGCTGGCACGCCGAGCTTCCTCAGGAGCACGAAGCGGCTCCAGACAAAGACGAGCCGGGGGCTCTTGAGCGTCTCCTGGCCCCAACCCGAATTGGGGACAGCAAGCAAGGTCGGCTCCGATAGCAGGGGGCTGGGCACCCCTGCGTCCACATACAGTCACCGCTCACGGAACCCAACCGTGGGCAGGGGGAGCTTGAAGTCAATCCTAGAGGCCTCGGTCTCAGGCTCGGCAGCGAGGCTCGCGCACGCCCAGCATTGGGAAGGGTCGACAAGGTGCAGCGAGAAGAAGTGGCGCAGCAAGGCAACCGAAGGAGGGATGCCCACCATGGCTTGGCAAACGAAGGCGAAGACCGAAAGGAGGGTGATGGACTCAGGACTTAGATGCATCATGTGGATCTGATAATGGGGGAGCACGGCTTTGAAGAAATCAGAAAAGGGGGGAACCAGACCCGCCCATAGGGCGTCGGTAAAACATGGGACCTCGGTTGCTATCCTGTCGATGGAGAAGTGGGACGCGGGCCAGGCCGTCGTCCTCCCGCACTCATTGAAGACGGTGGCCAGAGCCAAGCTGTCCCTGCCCAAGCACTCTTGATTGAGTACGGTCGACTGGCCGATGGCGGGGGCCACCGATGGCGGCACACAAGATGGAGGCATGGGTTTCTCTCCTCTGTCCTTCCTCGTCGGAGTCATGGCGATGGGAAGGAGGGGGAAGATTCGAGATTGGATTGGAGGCGGGAGCAGGCGTTCGAAGGAAGGAAGAACAGGGGACGCTCGAGCAACAAGAAGGGGAGCGGCTGTGTGCAACTACAAGTCTGCCTAGCAGGGCACAGAATAAGGGGGCGTGGGGGAACAGTGCCGCCCACGTCCCATCAACCGCCATGCGGCACCCAAGGCCGCAGGCTGTTAGGGCCTGCGGCGCTTCGCCCTTGCCCTTTCGCCTCTCGGCACGGCCAAGCCCGGGCGTGCCTTGGGCCCGGGGGCTACTGTCGGCGTTCTGGGAATGGGGGTCCCCAGACTTGCTTGCCTGCGGCCTGCGGCGTGGCTCCAAGGAGGCCCAGCACGGCCCATCTTCATCAACACAAGACTCAAGACCCTCGCGAGGGGCCAAGCCTCGCGAGGCGGACGACACAGAGCTTCCTCAGGCACGGCCTCGTCAGGCTGGCTCGCGAGGAGGCAGAGAGATAAAGGCGGGGTACCTCGCGAGGTGCCCGTGACGCAAGCCATGACGACTCAGGGCGCCAGGCGGGTGCCAGCCCGCGCAGCGTCCTCCTTTCCTCTTTGGTGCAAAGGGGGCAAGCGCAGCCACGGAGTACCGAGGCGGCAGGCAAAGGTTGCCATTTCGGTGCAACAAGACCAAGACCAGGAGGACTACGAGATGGAGGTCACCGTGGAGCCCAAGATGGCATCATCACCAGAGCTTTGCGCAGGCGAAGACTGCTTTTGTCAGGGTAGTTGATACTTGTTGTCCCCCTTCAAATTAGCCCGCCATTATTGGCTTCCTTCCCGCTCGGTATTTGGGCAGAGGACCAGGGCCTCTATAAATAGGACCGGCCGCCCACATAGCAAGGGGTTCGATCGGTTAGAAGCAGAGAGAGAGAGAGAGAGAGAGAGAGAGAAAGGTGCTGAACTCCTCCTAGCAGTTCATCACCCCAGCCAATAACAGACCCTCGCGAGGCTGTTCTTCCTTGTATTGTCCATCATCATAAGCCCCAAGAGGCAATCCACCCACCACGCACTGGAGTAGGGTATTACACCACAATGGTGGCCCGAACTAGTATAAATCTTGTGTCTCTTGTGCAGTTCTTTCAGTAGTTTAGATCTTTGTGAGACAGAGCGGTAGAAGGCGTAATCTCCATGCGCACCCCAGTGTTCGAACCTTAAGGGTCTGCCGGAACCCGAAATCCGACAACGACGGTGATGATTTCCCCCTCTGGGGGGAAGTATCCCCGACAGAACAACTCTGCCGGAGCTGTAGATTGGATCTGCAAAGGTTCCACCTCGTGGCGGCGGAGTCTCGTCCCGAAAAGTTCCCTCTTCTTTTTTTCTCATCGATAGACTTAATATAGGAGAAGATGGGCATCCGAGAGCCACCAAGGGGCCCACGAGGTAGGGGTGCACCCTAGGGGGGCGCCCCCCACCCTCGTGAGAAGGGTGTGGTCCCCCTGGCCTTCATCTTTTGCGTGGATTTTTCTTTATTTCTTCTAAGACGTTCCGTGGAGTTTCAAGACTTTTGGAGTTGCGCAGAATAGGTCTGTAATATTTTCTCCTTATCCAGACCAGAATTCCAGCTTCTGGCATTCTCCCTCTTTATGTAAACCTTGTAAAATAAGAGAGAATAGCCATAAGTATTGTGACATAAGGTGAAATAACAGTCCATAATGCAATAAATATCGGTATAAAAGCATGATGCAAAATGGACGTATCACCTGGGTATGAGCCATCACCTCTCCTAGACGTAACACTGCACGGTCGAGCGCGTAGACAAGGTTTGGCCGCTCCTGTACGTCGTTTGACCATGCCAGCTTGGTGACCGCGCGAGGACACGGCGCCTGGCAGCGTCTCGATGTGCTCTGGCTATCGCCTTGCCCTCTGTTTCGCACATGCTTGTTCTAGTGCTTGCCGCCGACTACCACACTACGCCACAAGCCTCGACCCATCACCCTTGACTGCTCCCTGGCGCTCGCCGACGCCGGAGCCGCCGCAGCAAGCATGGGCGCGTCGCATCCAAAACGCCACAGTGCTCGCGTGCGCTTGTCCTCTTCTCCAACTGCCTCATGCGCTCGTCCGCGAGCGTGGGCAAGCTCCTACGTTGATGCCGAGCCTTGCCCTCGCGTTGGAGCTTCTCGTTGACGTTCGCCGTATGTCCAGAGCGCTCCGGCGGCAACACGTCCCCCCTTCTTGCTCCGGCTATATATAGCACACCCCTCCTCATTTTTGAGCCAAGCCACACTCCTTAGAAACCCCACGAACACGTAGAACGACGGCAGCTCGGTCGGGCAGGCCTCTGGCCGTCGCCCCGACCCGAGGACTCCGGCGATCCCCGCAAGCCAGCTGCCGCTCCCCGGTGCCTCTCGAGCTCAAGCAACTGCTTGGGTGGAGCATTGGTGGTCCATTGGTGTTGCTTGGACACCGCCAAGCCCTTGGAGCCGCCCCTAGCTGTCGTCTTCAACCTCACCGGCGAACTCCGTCCGCCACCGAAGCTTGCGAGCTCGAGCACGAGCCACTCCGTCCACCTCTCGCCAAGCCACGGGTATGGGCAGGTGGGCCTCGAGCCCCGCTTCAATCCTACCCGTCTAGCCTAGCCCCAAACCCCCTCGTCGTCGGCGTGATCCCCGACAAAGCGCGCCAGGTTACCGTTGCACCCCTGGGGGTAGGCCTATATAAACCCCCCAGGGCACCCATGCAAAGGGTTCAGACTTTAGTTCATTTCACCCACACATATAGAGAGAGAGGAAGCTAGGGCTAGCCTTGTTCTTCTTCCCCCTCTACAGAAACAACTCAAGGAGCAAGCTTGTAGTCACCATTATTGCTTGAGTGATCATGCAGAGACCCCGCAGAGCGGGACTAGGGGTGTTATCTCCTAGGAGAGCCCCGAACCTGGGTAATATTCATCGGCGTGCTTGTTTGCACCTTATCCCGTTTCCTGGCACTGGCGACGTATTATTAGCCCCTCCATGATAAGCCATCCGTTGGCATATGTCCCACGACACCCCCGACAGTCACCCTGCCGACCTACTTTGTCTCCTCGGATGGACTGAGGGCTTCACCTATCCACAACGGTCGTGCTATGTCACCACTTCGGAGTGCCGAGCTCTTCCCTCGGCCACCTCGGGACCAGCTTGGAGGCTGGGACCCCGACCCGCAACAAGCTCGGACCACGTCATTACCCCCAAACACATTTACCAGCTAAGTCGCTTTCATGCTCAAGCTTTTTAATTTCTCTTCGGTTCGACCATGCATTATATTTATGTTAGAAACTTAGTTTGTCAACAAACATTGTTTGTTAAAAACACTTTCTTACCCAAGTTAATTGGGGCTCTTAAATTTGTATGAGTTGTTCTATAATAATTGTTTTCTTCCTAGTCGTTCCAAAGTCTTTTTCTATCACTCCTTTTTCGACACGAGTGTGTGGTCAATAGCCAGGGAGGCTAATTTCTCTCTAGAAGCCGCTCGAGTTTAGTTCTCTAAACTGGCCTAACAAGCAGTACTCCACCTTCGGGATAGGAGGTTATAGCCGTAGGCTGACCCGCTTGAAGTCTTGAGATCAGATGTGTCATATTAATGCACAACAGAAGCACAAATATTTTAAGACCAATTTTTGGATTAGCACTAAATGGCTTGATTTAGTTCGGATGTCAAGCATTCACATAAGTTTTTGGGCTTTTGGAGCTTATGGAATTTTTAGCCTATTTGTGTGTCTCCAGCATAAGTCTCGCAGTACAACACCAGACACCTTTAAAGCTTCGGCAATATCAAAGAGGGGCTGCGGCTAGAGCCGAACCCACCAAAAGCCAAGGTATTCCATGGACTCATCGGCAAAACATTCTCGGATACTTCTTTATATGCATCGGTTTCGAATTGTGTCTTTGGTTAATAGTTGGGTTGCCTGGGTCCCGTGCTTGCCTCCTACGTTCTTGTTTGTTTGGGTAGGTGTGCAAAGGGAGAACCACTGCGATTGTGCTTCCAGCTTGCATGGTTAAGCGCCTCAGTGGAGAAAGCCGAAAACTGACTGTCACAATAAGCGTAAACTGTTCAGCGGTCTGATGACTGTGTTAAACTATAAGATTGATGGAGATCATGAAGAAAATATGCCCTAGAGGCAACAATAAAGTTATTATTTATTTCCTTATATCATGATAAATGTTTACTATTCATGCTAGAATTGTATTAACCGGAAACATAATACATGTGTGAATACATAGACAAACATAGTGTCACTAGTATGCCTCTACTTGACTAGCTCGTTGATCGAAGATGGTTAAGTTTCCTAGCCATAGACATGAGTTGTCATTTTATTAACGGGATCACATCATTAGGAGGAGGATGTGATTGACTTGACCCATTTCATTAGCTTAGCACTTGATCATTTAGTTTGATGCTATTGCTTTCTTCATGACTTATACATGTTCCTATGACTATGAGATTATGCAACTCCCGTTTATCGGAGGAACACTTTGTGTGCTACAAAACATCACAACGTAACTGGGTGATTATAAAGGTGCTCTACAGGTGTCTCCGATGGTACTTGTTGGGTTGGCATATTTCGAGATTAGGATTTGTCACTCCGATTGTCGGAGAGGTATCTCTGGGGCCTCTCGGTAATGCACATCACATAAGCCTTGCAAGCATTGCAACTAATAAGTTAGCTGCGGGATGATGTATTACGGAATGAGTAAAGAGACTTGCCGGTAACGAGATTGAAGTAGGTATTGAGATACCGACGATCAAATCTCGGGCAAGTAACATACCGATGACAAAGGGAACAACATATGTTGTTATGCGGTCTGACCGATAAAAGATCTTTGTAGAATATGTAGGAGCCAATATGAGAATCCAGGTTCTGCTATTGGTTATTGACCGGAGACGTGTCTCGATCATGTCTACATTATTCTCGAACCCGTAGGGTCCGCACGCTTAACGTTACGATGATAGTTTCATTATGATTTTATATATTTTGATGTATCGAAGATTGTTCGGAGTCTCGGATATGATCACGGACATGACGAGGAGTCTCGAAATGGTCGAGGCATAAAGATCAATATATTGGACGGCTATATTCGGACACCGGAAGTGTTTTGGGTGATTTCGGAGAAAACCGGAGTGCCAGAAGGGTTACCGGAACCCCCCGGGGAAGTATTGGGCCTTAGTGGGCCTGAGGGGAGAGAGAGGGCAGCAGCCCAGGAGGTGGCGCGCCCCCTCCTATGGGGAGTCTGAATTGGACTAGGGGAGGGGGCACGGCCCCTCTTTCCCTCTCCCTCTCCCTCTCTTTCCTTCCCCCTTCTGTCTTCCTAGTTGGACTAGGAAAGGGGAGTCCTACTCCTACTAGGAGGAGGACTCCCCCCTCCTTGGCGCGCTCCAAGGGCCGGCCGGCCTCTCCCCCTTGCTCCTTTATATACAGGGGCAGGGGGCACCTCTAGACACCCAAGTTGATCTTCGTGATAGTTCTCTTAGCCGTGTGCGGTGCCCCCCCCCCCCACCATAATCCTCGATAATATTGTAGCGGTGCTTAGGCGAAGCCCTGCGATGGTAGAACATCAAGATCGTCAGCACGCTGTCGTGCTGACGGAACTCTTCCCCGACACTTCGCTGGATCGGAGTCTGGGGATCGTTGTCGAGCTGAACGTGTGCTAGAACTCGAAGGTGCCGTAATTTCGGTGCTTGATCGGTCGGGCCGTGAAGACGTACGACTACATCAACCGCGTTGTGCTAATGCTTCCGCTTCCGGTCTACGAGGGTACATAGACAACACTCTCCCCTCTCGTTGCTATGCATCACCATGATCTTGCGTGTGCGTAGGAATTTTTTTGAAATTACTACGTTCCCCAACAGATCAGCCCGTGTTAAACAATGGGCCGTTCACAACATTGGCCAAAGTGTTAAGGGCTTGACCCAGGCTGTCGCCGAACACTAACCGTGGGCTAATAATTGGCCTCCCAACTTTAGGCTCCTATGACTAAGTGAAAGTTATAAAGCCCACATATCTGATTGTCTCGTTTCCGCTAACACAACCGCCTTCGGGCACCAAGACGTCGGCTAAGGGTTGTTTTGTTATTACGGAAACACCCCACGTAGCATCTACAAGGGGGTGAAAGCCAACGATGGGCCATTTTCAACTGATAAACGGTCGCAACGGAGTCGAAATAAACATATCATCGGCGTTTGTATTTAATATACAAGGGCTGCCTTCCGTAATCATCATTATAAAGCCATAAATATGCATTAATTTGACTTAAGATTTTGGCCAAACTGGGTTGCCTGGCTCCTGTGCTTACCCCTACGTTCCCGATTTTTCGTCTAGGCGGTAAAGGGAGCACCTCTATGATTGTTACTACCGGGTCATCCGAGTTAGTACCTCAGACTGGGTGAAGCCAAAAGCTAGCGTTCTTAAAGCATATAATTAGTCGGCAACAACCGAAGTGAAGGTTTTGGTTCATTAAGACCATAGAGTTTCGTAACTTTCCCCACACTAAATCCTCAATATTTTCCTCCCACATTGATCGGAGGTGAGGTTTTATGATCATGATCAGCATGAAAACCCAAAGAAAGGAACTGATAGCGGGACTATTTTGTTCGGACGATGTTTCTTCCTTTAAAAAGTAACATAACATATCTCTCAGTGTACCTTTGTTTATAAAACCATATGGCCGGATTGCCTTGTTTAAGGTAAATCTTTGCCCTTATAAAGGCTTTATAAAGTAGGACAAACACTCCCCGGCTACTGGCCGAGGAGGTTGAAGCCAATGGTCGGTCATCAAAGTTTTGTACAATGCGGATCCAAGCATTAATGATGTAGAGTACTTGGATACGTAGAATCATTACACATAATTTGTGATTTTCCTCCGAATATCGATCCTTAATTCGGCCACCCGTGCCCACATTAAGGCTCGGGGCTACTGGGCTTTGGGCTTATCATTTACTAATATTAAAGAGGCACATCGATCCCCTGATCTGGTTTTGCCACCCGACCAGTGTCTCGGGGCTACTACATGGCCTATTCAATATAGAAAATTCAAAATGCTCAGTGTTCGGCTTGACCGAACTATGGGCAAACGCGTCTTTAGACAACAATAGGTACTATCTGGGACTTATCCGGCATCAAGCTAATATATTATGGCGACTTCTCAAAACCCTCTCTCAATGGACCCTACGCTGATCACTATCTCCTCTAAGGTGCATCTCGGATTTTTGGCCGACACACACCTTGAGGGCTATTGGCTATACCTCTCGGCAGAGAATACATTGCACAAATCGGAATTAAATCCATAGAAGGCATCTCCGGCATTAAGCTCGATTGAACCCTTTTAACTTTTTCAAGACCAAGGTAATCTATGACACCTTGGATACAGTCCGGTGCTGGAGCTCGGCTGTAAAAAGACTCTTCGGATATAGTTTGGCATTTGAGCTTGTATACATTCCGGTGTTGGAGCTTAGAAGCTGTCCGGCGTTGGTGCTCGGCTGCAAAGGATACCTCGAATGCAGTCCGACGTTGGAGCTCGGACGCGAGAAGACACCGCCACACGGGAAACACTTCAAACCCGAGGTGGGTGTAAAAATAACAAGACATTGATAAAGGCCGATAACTTAAAGGGGCTCCTCGGATACCCGACGTATAAACTCTTCGAATCCACTTCCGAAATCCTCAAGATGGAAGATGGGAAGATTTGTTGAACCAGTTTTCAAGATCGGCGACTGAAGATGAAGAACAGTTCGGAAATATCGAGGAGCGTCCCCAACTTGAAGACCGGTTCAGGGGGCTACTGATGGTGTCCTGGACTAGGGGTACTCACCACGTCGTCTCCCAACCAGCTAGATCGGGCCGAGGACCCACATGGCGGTTCACTCATGGGCCACTTTGGGCAGCCCATGCCGCATACAAGGGAGATCCCACAAGACTTGGCGCCCAAGACGAGGACTCTCCTAAAACCTTAGGCCTTTGGTGTGTTATATAAACCGAGGCCAGGCTAGTCCATAGATCATCTCATATTCATTACCATAATTTTGTGGTAGATGCATGTACTCTGTACTACACCCATATCAATACAATCAAAAGCCGGATGTAGGGTATTATCTCTTGGAGAGAGCCCGAACTTAGGTAAAAACCCTGTGTCCATGTTACCATTGCTCTAAGACGCCTAGCTTAGGACCCCTACTATAAGATACGCCAGACATAGAACCGACAAGGCTGTTGTTATTGATGAAGGAACTCGTCCATTGGATGGACAGTTTCGCAAAGTTGCATCCTAATCAACCAATGATGACTCTGCAACACAAGATTCTGCTGCCAAAGCTTCAAAGAAAAATCCTCAAGCCACTACTCCGCGTGTGATGACTGACCGTGAACTTCTCCTCAGTCTTCATCAGAAAATTCATCGAAATCACAAGTGGGTCAAGCGTCAGTTTTGTGCAATTCTTCAGAACATAACTGTCACATAAAACACTATGAAGAAGAACCACTATTACTTGCATCAAGTCTTTGATCGCACTTGGGCCATATTGTCTCACCTCTACGGTGATGAAGATCTCAAGGAGATGGGATTCCAACAGGACTTTAACTATTCTCAGTCACCTTCGAAGAAATTCAAGAAGGTCAAAGTTCCTCAGCGGGTCGCCAGTTCATATGATTTATCGCGCGAGATGGATTAAGCTAAAGACTTGAACGACACCGCAGCATGCCCTACTTCAACGGACGACCCCAACAACACTGGCGCTCCTCCATCAACATCATGATGATATTCTTCATGGGCGTTAGTCCTCATTTTTCATCCCTTTTGGTCATTCGATGACAAAGGGGGAGAAATTTGAGTTAGTGTTCAAGCGGGTCTCTTATATATGGGCGTTTTTGTTAAGTTACAACTCTTGCTCGTCTGAGGTGTTTGCTCTAATGATTTATAAACTTAAGTCCTATGGTGCTCTCACTCTTTTGAACTGCTTTCTGCATGCTTATTTTCTCAAGTACCTTAATGAAGGCATGCTGAATTCGTCAGAGTCCATATTTCATCATGCATTTAAAATTCTTCATATTATACTCCCTCTATTCCTTGATATAAGGTGTATAGATTTTTCAGAAAAAAAATCCGAAATATAAGGTGCCTTGCGTTGCACCACTCATTTGGATAATTTTTTTAGAGATTTGATTACATTATTTACATTAGGAAAGCTCCTCTATTTTCTCATGTCAATTAGTCAGGTGTAATCTTGCCCAAAACTTGTGAAATTTTCACTCCACGTGCATTCTTTAATTTCCGTTCCAAAAACTATACACCCTATATTTAGGAACAGAGGGAGTATGTTAGATGCATGTATGAATTACAAAATATAGGGGGAGTTCTCCATGATTCTACTCAACAATGTGCATTTGCTATTCAAAGCAAATTCCTCAAATATGCACATGTTTAGGGGAGTTCTTCTATATCTTGCAATCAAATTTCTCAATATTTGTATTTGGACTTCATATGTTTATCCCCGTTGAAAACTTAACCTATTTTTCATCAATCACCAAAAAGGGGGAGATTGTAAGTGCATCTATTGCCCCATAGTGATTTTGGTGTATTGAAGACTTATAGGTTAAGGGACTAATGTGTTTGTGAGTGCACACATGTTCTATAAGTCTATGAGGAGTTTGATATTTACGATGAAAGTAGACCCCTAAAAATGAATGTCTTCAGTTGAAGACTTTGGTTTTCTTGAAGACTTTGAAAGTGAGGAAATTGGTGTGCACTTGAAGACTTCGAAAATCATGGGAGGATTATGAAGCGTGAAGACTTATTGTTTTCGTAGTTTCATTTTCTCTTTCTTGAGTCATAGGAAACATCATACTTTTAAAGGGGGTAGAGGTAAAACTAAGGTAACACTTTCCAAAGTGACGCTCATCTCAAAATCCTACACCTACCCAATCCTTTCGAGTGAAGCCATTGGAAATCTCATACAGTTCACTCAATTTCTTCAGTGACAGAGACGAAGTTCTTCTCATCTCTGAGGAATTTGTTCTAACAGAGGAGTTAGGAATTCGCTAGTGTGGATTGCCTATAAGTGAGGAATATGATATCCCTGAGGAATTTGAGAGCTCAAATATCCGAGAGGCTATGATACGCGCCAACTGTCGCAAAATATCCTACCCACCTAATGGTCATATCATTGAAGGGCATTTATGTCTTATCATTTTGGGCTGCTCCTAGGATATAAATAACAACCCCCTACAACCACTAGTTGGTTGGCTGGCCAAGAGAAACTGACACTTGTCATTGAGAGCATCCCATCCTCTGAGGACTTTGAGCAAAAATCATCAACTGAGGAAAAACCCAAACCCAAACACCTACAAACCCAAAGTGATGGAGCATCACTGAAGAGATTGTTCCAGTTTGGAACCGACACTTGTTACCTTTGAGGATTGTGCATTGTCCAGATGGTTAGATGTCATTGTCTAGAGCATCCAAGATGAATTGTGGATCGCCGAGTGACCGAGTCTGTGAAGGTTTGTAAGTCACCTAAAGACTTACCACAAGTGATTGGGTGAGGTCTCTGTGATCTTAGTTCAAGGATAATACGGTGAGGACTGTGTGTCTGGGATTGTGTGTCCGTGGGCTTAAATACCTAGCCGCTCCAACCAGACGTATGACAGTCACAGTAGTTGGAACTGGTCTACCAAATCATTGTCTTCACTAAGCTATTGTTCTATTTCCTTAACCCTTTCATTTCCTCATTCATGCATTGATGTACTTGATCGTTACTGTTTGAAGATTTTGACTGAAGACTTTCTAAATTTCTTCAATCCTAATTCTTCAGTTACTTTGTCTTCAGCCTGCTTAGCCTGTTTACACGCTACTTGTGCTCTGTGTATGTTTCATTTCATCATGATGACAATGCTACTGCTTTGTTATGGATGCACGTGAGTTTTTATTTCGCTGCTAGTAGTTCGTTGCTTAGGAAATTCCTCGCCTAGAATTTCCTCAGTGACGAAGTTGTAAAATCGCCTATTCACCCCCCCTCTAGTCGGTAAAACACACTTTCAGCTATCAGGCTGAAGGTGTGCTAATCTCGGAGGTGTCGTCTGTTCGGCACTAGATTGGATTGGATCGTGAAGAGCACGACCACATCAGCCGCGTTATATACGTTAACGCTTTCGGTCTACAATGGTACATACACACACTTCCCTCTCGTTGCTATGCATCTCCTAGATCGGATCTTTGGTGTTTCATAGGATTTTTATTTTCATGCTTCGTTCCCCATCAGTGCCATCATGAGCTAGGTCTATGCGTAGATGTATATGCACAAGTAGAACACAAAGATGTTGTGGGTGCTGATGTTCAGATTTCTTACCTACCTTGTATTATTTGGATTCAGCAGTATTGTGGGATGAAGCAGCTCGGACAAAACTTGTCCTCGCACAAGAGACCGGTTCCACTGAGTAACATGCAACTTGTATTACAGAAAAGTGTCTGGCAGGTGTCTGTCTCTCCCACTTTAGTTGAATCTGATTTGACAATGGAGGTCCTTGTATAAGGTTAAAAGGCAACTTGTATATCACTGTTGTGGTTTTGGGTAGATAAGAACGGTGCTTATAGTTTTTCCTAGCAGCCATGTAAAAATTGCAGCAACAAAGTAGAGGATGTCTAACTTGTTTTTGTAGGGTGATACGTCTCCGTCGTATCTACTTTTCCAAACACTTTTGCCCTTGTTTTGAACTCTAACTTGTATGATTTGAATGGAACTAACCCGGACTGACACTATTTTCAGCAGAATTACCATGGTGTTGTTTTATGTGCAGAAAACAAATATTCTCGGAATGACCTGAAACTCCACGGGAGGTCTTAGAAAAAATAATAAAAAATCCTCACCAAATATGAAGACCAGGGGGCCCACACCCTTTCGACGAGGGTGGGGGCGCCCCCCCTCCCTAGGGCGTGGCCCCTACCTCGTGGGCCCCCTACTATGTGTTATGATCCGGTAACCCCGAAGTGACAATAATCGGGACCACTCCCGGTGATGACCATAGTTTGAGGAGTTCATGTATTTACTATGTGCTAATGCTTTGTTCTGGTTCTCTATTAAAAGGAGGCCTTAATATCCCTAAGTTTCCAATAGGACCCCGCTGCCACGGGAGGGTAGGACAAAACATGTCATGCAAGTTCTTTTCCATAAGCACGTATGACTATATACGGAATACATGCCTACATTACATTGATGAATTGGAGCTAGTTCTGTGTCACCCTATGTTATGACTGTTACATGATGAACCGCATCCGGCATAATTATCCATCACTGATCCGGTGCCTACAAGTTTTCCATATACTGGTTCTCGCTTATTTACTTTCCCGCTGCTACTGTTACAATCACTACAAAATACCAAAAACATTACTTTTGCTGTCTTTACTTTTGTTGCCACTACCACTACTATCATATTACTTTGCTACTAAACACTTTGCTACAGGTACTAAGTTTCCAGGTGTCGTTGAATTGACAACTCAGCTGCTAATACTTGAGAATATTCTTTGGCTCCCCTTGTGTCGAATCAATAAATTTGGGTTGAATACTCTACCCTCGAAAGCTGTTGCGATCCCCTATACTTGTGGGTTATCAAGACTAATTTCTGGCGCCGTTGCCGGGGAGCATAGCTCTATTCTTTGAGTCACTTGGGATTTATATCTGCTGGACACTATGAAGAACTTAAGAGATCCAAAAACCAAGATCTATCCCTCAACTACGAGGGGAGATAAGGAACTGCCATCTAGCTCTGCACTTGATTCACCTTCTGTTATGAGTAAGTTTGCGACACCTACACCTGCTTCTGTTATTCGTTCTGATATATCGCATGTTATTGATGATGCCACTTCTGCTATGCATGATACTTAGGATGAAACTACTTCTATGTATGATACTACTGTGCCCCTTGGTAAATTTCTTGATGAACAAATTGCTAGGGCTAGAGAAAAAGAAATTATTGAATCTGAATACGATGATGATAGTGATGATGAAAACATGCCTGTTATTCCTAAAGGTTATCTTTTTTATAGAGAATCTTCTGCTGCTATTTTTGCTTGCAAGGATAGATATGAGCTTAAGAGGTTATTAATTAAATGGAACAAAGAATCACTTAGAGATAGAATGAGACCTGACCCTGCTTTTGCTACTTCACCTATATGTGTTCCTGATAAATATTATGAATTCTCTGTTGATCCTGATATAATTACTTTGGTTGAATATAATCCGTTTTATGGCTATGAATCTGAAACTGTTGTGGCACATCTTACTAAGTTAAATGATATAGCTGCCCTGTTCACTAATAATGAGAGATCACGTTACCTCTATTTACTCAAAATTTTTACGTTCTTATTAAAGGGTGATGCTAAGATATGGTTTAATTCTCTTGATCCTGGTTGTGTGCGCAGTCCCCAGGATATGATTTATTACTTCTCCGCTAAATATTTCCCTGCTCATAAGAAACAAGCTGCTTTGAGGGAAATATACAACTTTGTGCAAATTAAAGAAGAGAGTCTCCCACAAGCTTGGGGGAGGCTTCTCAAGTTACTTAATGCTTTGCCTGATCATCCTCTTAAGAAACCTGAAATACTTGATATCTTTTATAATGGACTAACCGATGCTTCCAGAGATTACCTGGATAGTTGTGCTGGTTCTCTTTTTAGGGAAAGAACACCGGTTGAAGCTGAAATTCTATTGAATAATCTATTGACAAATGAAAATAATTGGGCACCTCCTGAGCCACCTCCTGAGCCAGCCCCTGCTCTAATTACTAAGCCTGTTCCTAAACCAACTCCGAATAAGAGAGGTGTTCTATTTCTCAGTCCCGAAGATATGCAAGAGGCAAAGAAATCTATGAAAGAGAAAGGTATTAAAGCTGAAGACGTTAAGAATTTACCTCCTATTGAAGAAATACATGGTCTTAATTCACTGCCCGTTGAAGAAACTTATGATCTCAATTATTTATTTGTTGAAGAACCTCCTGATCCCGATATCCCGACACAGGTAGTAAAGGTAAATTGTCTCTATAGATACTCCCTCCATTTCTTTTTAGTCTGCATATAAGGTTTGGTCAAAGTCAAGCTTTGTAAAGTTTGACCAACATTATATTAAAAAATATAAACATTGACAATATGAAATCAATATAATGAGATGCATCACGAAATGTATTTTCATACTATATAGCTTTAATATTGTATATGTTCATATTTTTTTATATAAATTTGGTAAAATTTTGTGTAGTTTGACTTTGACCAAATCTTATATGCGGAGTAAAAAGAAACGTAGGGAGTATGATAAAGCTGAAGTTCCTCCTACTAAAATTGCTAGTCAGTGCTTGGATGAGTTTGATAACTTTATGTTTAAGCAAGACAACTTCAATGCTTATTTTGGTAGACAATTAAAAGAAAATACTTATATGATTAGACGCTTGGGTGATTATATGGCTGATATTAAAGGTGAACTTAAACTTATTAGCAAACATGCTTCTATGGTTACCACTCAAGTAGAACAAGTACTTAAAGCTCAAAAAGAAGCGCTCGATGAAATGAATAGTAAGAAAAATGATTATGCTATTAGAGTGGCTACTAGAACTGGTAGAATGACTCAGGAACCTTTGTATCCTGAAGGCCACCCTAAGAGAATCAACCAAGATTCTCAGAGAAATAATATTGATGTTCCTAGTTCTTCTAAAAAGAAGAAAAAGAAAAATGATAGAACTGTGCAAACTTGTAGTGAACCTATTGCTGAACCACCTGATAATACCAATGATATCTCTATGTCTGATGCTGAAACACAATCTGGTAATGAACATGAACCTAATGAAAATATTAATAATGATGTTCATGATGATACTCAACCTAGTAATGACAATGATGTAGAAATTGAACCTCCTGTTGATCTTGATAACGCACAATCAAAGACTCAACATTATGATAAAAGAGATTTTGTTGCTAGGAAACATGGTAAAGAAAGGGAACCTTGGGTTCAGAAACCCATGCCTTTCCCTCCAAAACCATCCAAGAAAAAGGATGATGAGGATTTTGAGCGCTTTGCTGAAATGATTAGGCCTATCTTTTTGCGTATGCGATTAACTGATGTGCTCAAAACAAATCCTTATGCTAAATATATGAAGGATATCATTACTAATAAAAGAAAGATACCGGAAGCTGAGAATTCCACCATGCTTGCTAATTATACTTTTAAGGGTGGAGTACCAAAGAAACTTGGAGATCCCGGAGCACCTACTATACCTTGCTCCATTAAAAGAGATTATATTAAAACTGCTTTATGTGATCTTGGAGCCGGTGTTAGTGTTATGCCTCTCTCTTTATATCGTAGACTTGACTTGAATAAGCTGACACCTACCAAAATATCTTTGCAAATGGCTGATAAATCAACTGCTATACCTGTCGGTATTTGTGAAGATGTGCATGTTGTGGTTGCAAACATTACTATTTTAACAGACTTTGTTATTCTTGATATTCCCGAGGATGATAGTATGTCTATTATTCTTGGAAGACCTTTTCTTAATACTGCAGGGGCTGTTATTGATTGCAACAAAGGCAATGTCACTTTTCATGTTAATGGTAATGAGCATACGGTACACTTTCCGAGGAAACAACCTCAAGTTCATAGCATCAACTCCATTGGAAAAATTCCATCGATTATAATTGGAGGTTTTGAATTTCCTCTCCCTACTGTCAAGAAGAAATATGATATACTTATTATAGGGGATGTGCATATCCCCGTTGAGGTAACTTAGTGTTATTCGAAATTTCTCTAGTTTCATGATTATCGGAATGAGTTTGTTAACAAGACTTGATCAACCTTGTTAGTGGATTCTTTTTTATGAGCATGAGATGGATGAAACTAGAAGCACAAACTTCGGTGCCCTCTCTATACTTTTTGTTATTTAGTAGAAATAAAGTAAAAATAGTATTTTCCTGTCTATTATCTGATTATCCGTGCAATATAAAAATATCCCAAAAATAAAAGTCCTCAGAATGACATGCCAATTTAATATGATTTTTTCGGGAATATTTGAGGATTTACTGTGCAAAAATTACCACGAGCGTGGTGGGCGCCCCCCCTATAGGGCGCACCCCCTGCCTCGTGGGCCCACGGTGGCCCTCCTCCACTTATCCCAGCACCCATCTTCTTCCTCTATCTCACACAAACCCAAAAAACCAACTGAAGCACGAGTTCCAGCCACTTTTGCTGTGATTTTCGATCTCCTTGCTCAAAGCACCTCTTGCAAAACTGCTTGGGGAGATTATTCCTTGGTATGTGACTCCTCCATTGGTCCAATTAGTTTTTGTTCTAGTGCTTTATTCATTGCAAATTTGTGCTGCATAGGTGACCATGTTCTTGAGCTTGCATGTCAAATTTATATGGTTCCAAGTAGTTCTAATGCCTGAGTTAGGCTCTAGGCACTTGTAGGAGTAGTTATTATCAGTTTTATTGAGTTTGGTTTACTTTTATTTTGAAGTTACTAAAAATTTCAGAATTTTTTCAGAGAAAGACAATATGTTTAGGAAGATGTTCCAAGGTGGTTCCTCTAAGAAGCAAGGACCCAGGATTGCTATGCGCGATGCTGACGAGGATCCACCAAGAGACGCTCTAGTACGGCCTTGCGAATGGCCGTCGGAAAATTTTATGGACCGTGTGGGAATTAAAGAAGAATTCAAAGCATATTTGCGCAATGCCGGTCTTGAGGATTTTGAGGCTAACAAATGCCCCCTGTATCATGATCTCACAAGTTCATTTGTGAGGAGGTTTGAGTATTCATCTTCGCATAATTCTCTTTCAGTCATGTTTGATCTTTATGACAAATCTTATACCATGGACTTAGAGGATTTCACTTCTGCTTGTAAACTTCCATCATGGGGTAGTGTTAGGGATCCCCCTAAATCTGAATTTAGAAACTTCCTTGCTAGTATAACTGTGGAAGAATCTAGAGATATAACGCAGGCTACCATAGGGAGCATTCACTTCCCTGCTATACATTATTTTGCTCTTTTCATTGGTAGATGCATAAATGCTAAGGATGAAGCATGTCACATGTGTGTCCCTGATCTTAGCATTCTTAGGAGTGCTATGTTAGAAGACCAATCTTATCATATGGGAGCCATTGTAGCTCGTAGGTTGCATCATAATAGACATAATGGAGATTTCTTTGGTGGAATTTTTGCAACCTGCTTAGCTCATTTTCTTGAGATAGACATTCATGAGGGTGATACGGAGTTGCCCCTACATATTTAAATTATGACTCTATGGCTTCGCACCAGTTTGTCGAGAGGTCTGAATCACCTCTCTTATACTGCTTAATTTTTGATAAACGACGTGTTTTCCGTATTACTCTCCCTTCTCCTGCCTACTTTGATTCACAGGCAAAAGGAAGATATGTTATTACCAGAGAGGAGGCAGAAGAGTATGAGAGGAGAGCGGAGGCAACTCGACTCCACGCTGCAGCTCAGCAGGCGATAACCGCTGCACATCAGTATGATCCCAACTATTCTTCCTCATCACAGTATGACCCCAGCAACTATTATTATAGATATCTGCCAGGTCAGCCGTGGCCATAGACCAACTTAGGCCAAAATCCCAAGCTTGGGGGAGTACGTATTTCTCACCGTCATTACATTTATGTTCACACACACTCATTGCTAGATGTTAGTGCTCATACTTTTTCACTGTAATATCCATGCTAGTTTATTTCCTTTTTCCTGCTTTCTTCTTGTGTGTTTAACAAACCTTAAAAAAACCAAAAAATTTATTAGTAGTTCATTTTTATGCTGCAGTAGTAATTAAAAAGAAAACCCAAAAATATTTCCCGTTCTTCTTTTGCTTGTTGGGAGCTTTCCCGTGTAAATAGTTTTATTTCTTTTCTTTTCTTTGGGGGTCAGTAGGAGAAGACCATAATTAAATTGTTGAAGTGGCTCTTATATGCATTATTGTTAAATTAACCAAAGAGCCCATATTGCCTTGTCTTCTCCTGTTTATTGAATGCTCGTAGGTTCCAGCTTAGTCCAATGCACGTGCACTCTTATTATTATTCACACCGTTCGGTCGTGCAAGTGAAAGGCAATTATGATGATATATGATGAGCTGACTGAGATGAGAAAAGCTGGTATGAACTCGACCTGTTTTGTTTTTGTAAATATGATGAGTCCCGCGTTCTTGATTAAGCTTATTATGAATAAACATGTCTGCAATGACAATTAAAGATCAGAGTTTCTTGTGCCATGCTTGATTAGCTATGAGTTATAATGATTTACCTTGCATGCCAACATGCTATTGAGATGGTTATGATGTGGTATGATGGGGTGGTATCCTCCTTTGAATGATTAAAGTGACTTGACTTGGCACATGTTCACGCATATAGTTGAAACGAATCAACATAGCCTTCACGATTTTATGTTCATGGTGGATTATATCCTACTCATGCTTGCATCCAATGTTTATTAATTTTAATGCATTTACATGGCTGTTGTCGCTCTCTAGTTGGTCGCTTCCCAGTCTCTTGCTAGCCTTCACCTGTACTAAGCGGGAATACTGCTTGTGCATCCAATCCCTTAAACGCCAAAGTTATTCCAGATGAGTCCACTATACCTTCCTATATGCGGTATCTACCTGCCATTCCAAGTAAATTTGTATGTGCCAAACTCTAAACCTTCAAATAAATATTCTGTTTTGTATGCTCGAATAGCTCATGTATCAACAAAGGCTGTCCTTATCTTCCGTGTTAGGCGGGTTTTTCTCAAGAGGAGTGGACTCCTCTCCTCACTCACGAGAAAATGGCTGGTCACCAGGATGCCCAGTCCCATGCTTTGTGCAAACTAAATCAAAATTAATTGCAAACAAAACTCCCCCTGGGACCTGATGTATGTTGGAGGCACTCGTTGTTTCGAGCAAGCCATGGATTGATGCTTGTTGGTGGAGGGGGAGTATAAACTTTACCATTCTATTTGGGAACCGCCTATAATGTGTTTAGCATGGAAGATATCGCCATCTCTTAGTTGCTACGTTGACAATGAAAGTATACCGCTCAAAATATAATTTATCTCTATTTCAAAACCGAGCTCTGGCACCTCTACAAATCCTTGCTTCCCTCTGCGAAGGGCCTATCCATTTACTTTTATGTTGAGTCATCACCCTCTTATTAAAAAGCACTAGCTGGAGAGCACAACCGTCATTTGCATTCATCACTATTAATTTATGTTGGGTGTGTCTATGATTGGATCTCTTTTACCATGAATTACAATGTCTAGTCAGTCCTTGATCTTTAAAGGTGCTCTGCATTTATGTTTTGCGGTCTCAGAAAGGGCTTGCGAGATACCATCTTGTTATATCATATTATGAATGTTTTGAGAAAGTGTTGTCATCCGAGATGTATTTTTATGACTTGCTAGTTGATTATGCTATTGATACGAGTAATTATGAGACCTGAGAATTATTGCAAATGTGGTTAGTTATGATTTATGCTGAAAACCCGAATGCTGGCTTGACATAGTTACAACAACAAGAGCAAACAGAGTTTGTAAAAGTTTTTCTTTCTTTCAGTTTGTCAACTGAATTGCTTGAGGACAAGCAAGGGTTTAAGCTTGGGGGAGTTGATACGTCTCCGTCGTATCTACTTTTCCAAACACTTTTTCCCTAGTTTTGAACTCTAACCTATATGATTTGAATGGAACTAACTCGGACTGACGCTGTTTTCAGCAGAATTACCATGGTGTTGTTTTATGTGTAGAAAACAAATATTCTCGGAATGACCTGAAACTCCACGGGAGGTCTTATAAAAAATAATAAAAAATCCTCGCCAAATATGAAGACCAGGGGGCACACACCCTTTCCACGAGGGTGGGGGGCGCCCCCCTAGGGCGTGCCCCCCACCTTGTGGGCCCCCTGGAGACCCTCCGACGCCAACTCCAACTCTATATATTTGCTTTCGGAGAGAAAAAAATTAGAGAGAAGAAATCATTGCGTTTCACAATACGGAGCCGTCGCCAAGCCCTTAAACCTCTTGGTAGGGCTGTTCTGGAGTCCGTTCGGGCCTCCGGAGAGGGGGATTCGTCGCCGTCGTCATCATCAACCATCCTCCATCACCAATTTCATGATGCTCACCGCCGTGTGTGAGTAATTCCATCGTAGGCTTGCTGGACGGTGATGGGTTCGATGCGATTTATCATGTAATTGAGTTAGTTTTGTTAGGGTTTGATCCCTAGTATCCATTATGTTCTGAGATTAATGTTGCTATGACTCTGCTATGCTTAATGCTTGTCACTAGGGCCCGAGTGCCATGATTTCAGATCTGAACCTATTATGTTTTCATGAATATATGTGAGTTCTAGATCCTATCTTGCAAGTCTATAGTCACCTACTATGTGTTATGATCCGGCAACCCCGAAGTGACAATAATCGGGACCACTCCCGGTGATGACCATAGTTTGAGGAGTTCATGTATTCACTGTGTGCTAATGCTTTGTTCTGGTTCTCTATTAAAAAGAGGCCTTAATATCCCTAAGTTTCCAATAGGACCCCGCTGCCACGGGAGGGTAGGACAAAAGATGTCATGCAAGTTCTTTTCCATAACCACGTATGACTATATACGGAATACATGCCTCCATTACATTGATGAATTGGAGCTAGTTTTGTGTCACCCTATGTTATGACTGTTACATGATGAACCACATCCGGCATAATTATCCATCACTGATCCGGTGCCTACGAGTTTTCCATATACTGGTTCTCGCTTATTTACTTTCCCGCTGCTACTGTTACAATCACTACAAAATACCAAAAACATTACTTTTGCTATCTTTACTTTTGTTGCCGCTACCACTACTATCATATTACTTTGCTACTGAAAACTTTGCTGCAGATATTAAGTTTCCAGGTGTGGTTGAATTGACAACTTAGCTGCTAATACTTGAGAATATTCTTTGGCTCCCCTTGTGTCGAATCAATAAATTTGGGTTGAATACTCTACCCTCGAAAGTTGTTGCGATCCCCTATACTTGTGGGTTATCACAGGGCATGTTGTGATATGGTATGGCCAAAACATGATGTGATATATGTTGATGTATGAGATGATCATGTTTTGTAATAGGTTCACGACTTGCACGTCGATGAATGACATGGCTCGTCTTGTCCAGCCCATGTTATCTTTTGGACTTCTAAGGGCCCATATATTCTTGGGATAATTTCTGTCCCTCGATTACTTATGCTCCGTTACTGGCAAGTTTCACTAATGGGCCAAATTGAGCCAATGGTTATAGTCGGCCCGTTTGTAACTTACTCTACATTTAGGATTAGCGCGTCCATGAGCCATGATTCCCCCTCCCATCCCATCTGTCCCCCCATTCGTACACCGAGGCCGCTAAAACCTGCAAAACCCCTCCCTCCTCCGTCCGCCACCCAGCCGGAGCCTCTTCCCAATGAATTTGTCCATTGCAACAGCTTGATGCCCCTCATCCAACATACTTGATGAGGATCCATCGTCGATCTCCTTGTCCCACCGATTCAGCCACCTCATCCTCCACCTCCAAGGAGTATCCTCGATGTTCACCTCATCTATTGCACCACTTCCATTCCAACAACACCGTCTTCACCTGCCCCATCGGAGTGCAGAACCCTCATGCTACTTGTGAGCTGTGTTGGGATTTCCATGAAGAGGAGAGGATGATGCAGTATAATAGAGATAAGTATTTCCCTTAGTTAAGAACCAAGGTTATCAATCCTGGAGGAGAACCACGCGAAACCTCGTTAGCAGCACCTACGCACACAAAAGCAAACACTTGCACCCAACGCGATCAAGGGGGTTGTCAATCCCCTCAGCGGTTATCTGCAAGGATTAAAACTCATAGTGATAGATAGATAAAATAAAATAACGGTAATAAATTGCACCAAAGTATTTTTGGATTTTATATATGATAAAAGTATACCCAAGGGCCATAGTTTTCACTAGAGGGTTTTCTCTCGAACAAAAAGCATACGCTGGGTAAACAAATTACTATTGAGCAATTGATAGAAAAGCACATAGTTATGACGATATTCAAGGAAATGATCATGTATATAGGCATCACATCCTAGACAAGTAGACCAACTCCAACCTGCATCTACTGCTATTACTCCACCTGTCGACTGCTATCTAGCATGCATCTAGAGTATTAAGTTAACAAAAATGGAGTAACGCCTTAAGCAAGATGACATGATGTAGATAAAGTAAATCCAACCAATATGAATAAACCCCATCATTTTCCCCTTAATGGCAACAAGACGAATATGTGTCTTGTCCCCTACTTTGTCACTAGGATATAGAGCACAACCTGATTGAAACCATTACAAAGCATCTCTCCCATTGCAAGATAAATCAATTTAGTTGGTCAAATCAAACGAATAGATCAGAGAGAAATACAAAGCTATAATAATCATGCATAAACAAATTTAGAGAAGACTCAATTAATATTCATGAATAATTTGATCATATACCCACATTTCATCGGACCCCAACAAGCACACCACAAAAGAAGATTACATCGAATAGAACTCCAAGAATATCAATGAGAACATTGTATTGAAGATCAAAGAGAGAGAATAGGCCATCTAGCTACTAGCTACGGATCCGTAGGTTTGCGGTGAAATACTCACGCATTGTTTGAAGGGCAGCAAGGTTGATGTAGAAGCCCTCCCTGATCGATTCCCCCTCTGGCAGAGTACCAGAGAAGGCCTTTAGATGGTCAGTTTAGTTGTGTGATTTTCGTAGTTCCGGCTAAGCACCCCTTATCTCTCTCTCTGCTCTAGGCATGATGCTCATGCCTCCTTGTGTTCATGACATGTGATGGATACTTCTTTCTACTCATTCTCCTTTCTTCTATCAATGAAAAGATATGCAAGCTTTGTGTATTCACGAAAACAATAATGCAATATTGCATATAACGTCAGCATAGAAATGATTACTTTAGAATGATTTAAACCAACCGAGAACGTAATTCATTCATGGTAGTATGTTATTTGGGAATATTCTAGGAGTAGTTTATTCTACTTGTTGGTATGTTGCAAAATGATGTTTCCGAAGTTACCACTTGTGTGTTTACCCTGCCTAGTGATTATTTGAGTGGACATCCGTGGAAAATTCATATTTTTGTTGATCTATGGTATTTCCAACATTAATTTATGAATCCGTCTGCAGAAGATCATACAAAATTAAAACAAGAAAATAGATGCGCTAACATGTAATAGCTTCATGCTAGTTGCTTAATCAATTGCTTGCTTCTAAGGATTTCTTATCTAATCTAGATTTTTTTATGGTGTCATCATAAGCTTATTATAATATTTGGTTTATGCAGGTTGGGCAGACATATTTTGAATTGGTATTTAGAAAATGAACAACTTCTATGTAGAAGAATTCGCTACTACTACTACTATACTATGTGTTAATTACAGAAATGTTGTGCTTTGATGATGCATTTATGGAGCACCTCCATATCGTATCAATGTACATTAAAAGTTTTTCTATTGGCATGGTGCAGCCTCCTCGTCTTGGGTTTCTTGGCTAATCCTCCACTATAAATCCACCCACTCCCATTGGTTACAAATCGCCTAAACAAGCAACTTCCCTTTGTAGTTTTATCCCTCTATTGGCAATGGATCCCAAGAAGGTGGTCCTCTGGTATATCCTTGATAACAAGTCCCGGTGAAGTACTTCGAAAAAGTGTCGCGAGGGCAGGCAAAAAAGGAGGATGAGGTGGCCATCATGTGTAATGTCAAGGCCTGTATGCTAGTGTATGGAGAGGGTGAGGAGGTACCAGAGGTGCTCCCGTCTGACACTTAGGCGATGGCTATCCTGAATCGGTACAAGAGTATGTCAGAGAGAAAGTTCAAGAAGATGATGAATCAAGAGGGCTTTCTCAGCCAACATTTGGCCAGCTCCAGGCCAAGGGCCACAAATTCCAGGGTGTTTGCAAGGACAACGAGACTAGATTCCCCCTGTTCGACAAGGGGGGCACCAGAATCCTTCTCCAGGCCAAGGGCCTCCTTCGCAAATGCACTTGAATTTGTGGCCCTTGGCCTAGAGCTTGCTAAAGTGTTGGTTAAGAAAGCCTTCTTTATTTACCGTCTTCTTAAACTTCCCCTCTAGCATATTCTTATACCAAGTTAGGTTAGCCACCGCCTCAACATGGGATGGGAACATCTCTGGTATGGTCTTGCCCTCACCTTACACTACCATAGACACATTGGTGTTGCACATGATGGCCACCTCATCTGCCTTCTTCCGCAGACTGTCATGGTGCTTCTTCAAAGTACTATGGTGGGACTTGTTATCTAGGATGTATTGGAGGGCCACCTTCTTGCGAGCCATTTCCAATAGAAGGATTAAAGAGCAAAGGGAAGGTGCTTGTTTTGGCAAGTTGAAAGCAATGGGGTTGGGTAAATTTATAGTGGAGGGTCAGGCAAGAAGACCAGCGCGAGGAGGCTGGAGCGTGCTAATCGAAGAACTTTTAAATGTACGTTGATAGGATAAGGATGTGCTTCATATCGAGAAACTTCTAAATGTACGTTGATGGGATAAGGAGGTGCTTCATAAATGCATCATCAAAGCACACCATTTCTATAAGAAAAAAAGACAATTTTACTACCCTAAAGAAAGTTGGTGGTTTACATAACCCCCTGCTCTTTATTTCTGCTCCCTTCACCCCCTAAAATTTCCATACTGGAAAAAATTAGTACTAGGTGGTTTGACTTGATTTATTGCAAACGTGGAAATGCAACTATTGTTTTGATGTGACAGCCTGGATTTTGCCTTCTCCCTTTTCCCGGACTTGCCTTCTCTCTTTTTCCGGACTTGGTTTTCAAAGTGGTTTTTGCCCTGATTTGATTTGGGTTTTGAATCATTTCATATGGACTTGTCGCTTGGGCATACCCTTGACTTTCACCCAAGTGACCTATCTACCTTATTCTTCCAACAAATTCCCAAAATAATCAAATGAATATTTTTCCTAAAAGAAAAATATTCATTTCCCCCTCTAAAACTCACTTCAGAAACTTGTGCTCCAAAGCAACCTCAATTTTTCTTGCTCGGAAAAATCTGAGATAAATCATGAATATTCTTAGAACCCTGGCACACCTTCCCATGCAAAAATATTGCATCACTTTTTGTAATATTTTTGTTGTAGAAAATGTTTTCACTTCTGGTCCAGAAATGCACTTTGTACAGCAAGTGCATTTTTCCTTTAGCTTTTGGCCTTGAGCTTTCTTGAGCTTAAACACCCTCCTAAGAAACCCTAAACCCCAGGAGATCAGCCCTAATGGCCTTCTAGAAGGTGGCCAAACTTGGCGACCAAGTTTCTGGTCAGAAAGTTGCCAGCTTAGTTGAGTCCAATCTAGTCGGCCTGGGTATGAGCCATCACCTCTCCTAGATGTAACACTGCACGGTCGAGCGTGTAGACAAGGTTTGGCCGCTCCTGGACGTTGTTTTGACCATGCTAGCTTAGGGACCGCGCGAGGACATGGTGCTTGGCAGCGTCCTGACGTGCTGTGGCTGTCGCCTTGCCCTATGTTTCGCACGTGCTCGTTCTAGCGCTCGCCGCCGACTACCGGACCGCGCCACAAGCCTTGACCCATCACCCTTGAACGCTCCCTGGCGCTCGCCGACGCCAGAGCCGCCGCGGCAAGCACGGGCGTGTCGCGTCCAAAATGCCATAGTGCGCACAAGCACTTGTCCTATTCTCCAACCGCCTCCTGTGCTCGTCCGCGACGTGGGCAAGCTCCTGCGTTGACGTTGAGCCTTGCCCCCTCGCGTTGGAGCTTCTAGTCGACGTTTGCCGCGTCTCCAGAGCGCTCCGGCGGCAACACGTCCCCCCCCTGCCCTCTTGCTCCGGCTATATATAGCGTGCCCCTCCTCATTTTCGAGCCAAGCCACACTCCATAGAAACCCCACGAACACGTAGAACGACCGCAGCTCGGTCGGGCAGGCCTCTGGCCGTCGCCTCGACCCGAGGACTCCGGCGATCCCCGCAGGCCAGCCGCCGCTCCCCGGTGCCTCTCGAGCTCAAGCAACTACTTGGGCGGAGCATTGGTGGTTCGTTGGTGCTGCCTGGACACTGCCAAGCCCTCGGAGCCGCCCCTAGCCGTCGTCTTCAACCTCACCGGCGAACTCCGTCCGCCACCGAAGCTTGCGAGCTCGAGCACGAGCCAATCCATCCACCTCTCGCCAAGCCACGAGTATGGGCAGGTACGCCTCGAGCCCCGCTTCAATCCTATCCCTCTAGCCTAGCCCCAAACCCCCTCGTCGCCGGCATGAGCCCCGACGAAGCGCCGCCCCCTCTGATCCTGATCCCCCTCTCTCTCTCTTGATGGGCGGGGCCCAGTGTCAGCCTCACCACTCGCGCCCGAAGTGGTACGAGTGGAGGCGCACTCCCGCTTTACGCCTTCGACGTCACCCCCCAGATTTCTGTTTACTTCAAATTTAATTCAGAAATTTGACTAAACTTTGACCAGCCACCATTTCTAAACCATAAGTCCAAATGAATTGATTCTTTCTGCATTGTCTTTGTTACAGAAAGCTCTAGCAGCACACCAAAGGGTGGATTTTCTCTGTTGCCTAGAATTTCTGGTGATTTTTAGAATGTATTTTGACATTTATTTTTGTGGTTTTAAATTATTTACAGAAGGAGAAGCGTGCCTTGAGTGACGCCCTCAATTCAATCGTACACTAATCATACACGCAAATGTATTGTGACTTTAGTTTTCATGTTTGAACAAATTTGAATTTTGACTTTAAACTCGGTTTTGAATTTGTAATTGAACTAAAATTTGGATCAACCGAGGATTATTAACAGTAATTTTGCTGACATGGCATCATTAGCTGAGGATTGTTGTAGCTTAATTATCCGGGCGTCACAATTCTCCTCCACTACAAGAAATCTCGTCCTAAGATTTAAGAGGTGGAGTAGGGGGAAGACTCGGGAAGGACGGAGCTCAACACAAGATAGGTACCTGGGGAGCTATCTCATTGAACGTGGCATAGAGGCATCCCTCGAGTTGAAATTCAAGAAAGTCATCGATAGCAAGGTAAGAGGTACCATGAGAAGTTTCATACGGATAGACAATCGTTTGAAGTCTGAAACAAAGTGTGAAAGGGGTCCAGAGCAACGAGAATAAGTATTGTGTCTGATACCAGAATAGATCACAAGGAAGGTGGCCCGTGAATTACATATGGAGCCAAGCGCAAGGAATATCTTTGGCAATAGGGGTGTATAGGAGAGTCCGGTTTCGATCCTGTGGAACTGTGGGTTATGGGCCCACCACGTGGGTTAAAAGTAGGAAGGGTCCTGGCATCTTGCATGGTTATGATAGCAAGGCATGTCAGAGAATAGTATGTCAGTTATGTCGGCAACAACGTTGGTACCAAGGGTGAGGGATGAAGAGAACCGTTTTCCTGCTCGTTGAACAAGGCGGGCAAATAGGCAAAGTTCTCATCCATCGGTGGCTTCCGAAATGTCAACAACAATAGTAACAGGGTCTTTACTGACAGAGTTGTACATTGAGGTGTTTACCTAAGCAGGAAATTATCTCTTCTGAGATAAGTTAGTTTACCGGAAAGGTTAAACAAAAGAATGGAAAGGAAAAATATGGTTAGTATAATAATCAGAACAATGGAAAGGAAAATGTGTTTAAATACTATTATCAGGAGTATATCCTTCCCAAGGACAAGCAGAGCATGATATCCATGACAGGATAGAAGTATAAAACCATTTAGGTAAGGGGAAAGAAATTTCATGACATTATCCATACAACGGTGTTTGGATAATTGATAAAGAAAATTTAGTATCGTGCTTCAAATGTTCTTATTGGAGATCGGATTACCACAGACATGCTTCGAGATAGCATTGACATGGTTTCAAGCAAAGGTCAGACTTTGGATACACCAAGGATCCATCGGAAACAACTTAGAAAATAAGTCATACAATTTTAGCAGGGAAAAGATGAGGGTGTGGCCGACGGGCTCAGCCACAATCCATCGACATGCCAAAAAGGATGTATTTCCAAAATTACATGAACATGTTTGTGTTGGGGAAGGCAAGAATGTTGTCGATGATAACATAAACCATTGAGGGGAAGGATTGTATTTCTCATCATGAATCCGATTGATATCCTGGAAAAGCTCAGAATGTTGATGATGATCACGACACATTTGTTGAGAGATTTCATGAAGATGTAATCGATCGACGATGACATCCAGTCAAAGGAATGATGAAGCGAAAGGTTATTGGAACCATGGGTACGACACAAACTCGAAATTAAGATTGCTATTCAAGGCGAAATGATAAGATGAGGAAGATCGACGTAATCTTAGCTCATCGTTGGAAGTTGCTCCGGGCATAAGGACCAGGTAGCATAGTTAAAAGTTGACACAATAAAAATATAGCCGATCAGGCTAGGAATGATGTGATGGGGTATAAAGCTTCCCAGTATCAAGTACTAGGTGTAATTCCAGAAGGTAAATCGGAGTAGAGGTTGGACAGAGGGAATGATTTCCAGAGGATAAGTAATTTTAACCTACCCTATCGGGGATATACCCCGCGGTATGACCCGGCTGGATGTATAACCCTGCCAGACTTGGTGACTCACTAATGACCCGCCCTGTCTGGACGACACACTAAGTGACCCGCCCGATCCTGGCGACTTATGGGTGACCTGGCAAGCGGATCAGAGGAGCGACAAGACCCGAGGGCCCAGGAGGCTCAAGGCCCAGAAGGCCGGCTTATGTTATGGTAGGCCGGCTTAAGACAGAAGGCATGAGGAATATTTCCTTTACGAGGAAGCAAGAACCGTACTTGTATCCGACTTGTAATAGAGAATAAGTTAGTTCTAATCCTAATAGGACTCCACATGTAACCTGCCCCTCTAACTTATATAAGGAGGGGCAGGGCTCCCCAAGAGGGACAGACAAGAAGAAACAATCTCTAGGGCTAGACACAAAGAGCCGGCTTACCTGCGACTCTCTCGTGATGATAATGAAACCTAGCCCCAAACAGCATGTAGGGTTTTTACCGGATGATGTTTCCCGGGGCCCGAAACCTTCTAAATCCGTGTCTTGTGTGTTGCATCTCTCGTCCTGATCAACCCCTCTCAAGCTACCGCCTAGATGCGTTGGCCTTGCGACTAAGTCCTGGCACTAAGGACAACTGCCGTGACAAATCCACGACAGTTGGTGCCCACCGTGGGGCCTGCGCACGGTGGTGTTGAGTTTTGAAGGGATCTTTTTTAGGGTTCGAGAAGCTCGCAATTGATCTGATGAAAAGAGTCGGCACGGAACGATCGTAGAAGAAAGCCTACCGCCGGACAACCTTGGGTAGAGCTGGCACAGCCATCGTTCTGTGAATCGAGATTGTAACTAATTTTGGAGTTGGCGGATACGGGATCCGAGTTCGGGAAAACTAGGGTTGGAGCATTCTGTGAGCCACCGACGCCGTAAACCTGGTGATCCATCAATCCGAAGCAAGATTGTTTTTCTGCCTTGTCAGACGTTATCGAGACCGACAAGTATTTCTTCTGCTGATTCAACTCGTACACGGCAGCAGATGTCAGCCCCAATTCGGTTTCCTATGCAATCAAACCATCAGGATTACCTGCGCTGTGTCTTGGTCAGTTGTCAAATCACCAAGACAGTCAAATTCTACTATAGTGCACTATTTTGCTGATTTAAAACTCTGAGGCATCAAATCATAAGTTGCTGGTGCTACAACACGTTGGGTAAAGGCCAAAGATAATTTCATCAACCACAAGCACTACTTGGTGATCACGTGGGTTCTCAAAGGTGTGCATTGTTTCATGCACATATACCACGTTCGTCTTGGCTCCAGCTCATGTGCGCGTCAGTGTGTTTTCTGGTCAATGGAAAGTCAAACTAGCATGCCACCACAGCGGGCATACGGCGTGGGAGTAAGAATCAATGGCGGCAGGATCCGTCGCAACAGCAGTGCACTCCTGAGAGCCGCCGCCCTGGTTTGCCTCTGAATCGCCAGCTGCCACACCGAGCCGCCTCAAAACCACCACGCCACACGCCGCATCAACTGCAGAAGGGGTGAGCCGCCGCTGTCTTAGCACGCTGCCGCTGCAGCTGTTGAGCCGCTGTACTACCGCTGACGTCGCGCCAAATCGTTCACTGCTGAGTTCTTGAGCCACCGTGCCTGTGGCCTCTGGGCTGCCGGGTTCGCCCCGCGTGGAGGCACAGGCGTGAAAGAAAAAAATTGTTGTGGCCGGAGGATAATGGAGCAGTGCATGCATGCATGTATGTGTTGGTTTGAGGACATCAACCCAAAGGGGACGTGGTGCTGCAATTGTTTTGTTTTCATATAGAAGAGAAAAGGGGACGTTCGTTTGTGCTGTGCCGCCCAACAGAACCGGCTGCAGACGCGCCGCGTTGAGTCACCTCTGCCGTGTTGAGTCGCCGGAGACGCCAGTCTGCTCGAACCGCCGGGATTATATTGAGTCGCTGTTTTACCTGAGCCGTTTCTGTCACGACGAACGGGTCATCGGTCGACCGAGTAAATCAGGTGATATCAGTTTAAGTTTATTTCATTAAATATATTGTTTTCATCAAAGAACAATTACTTTGGTCTGTATATTTTTATGTGCAGCAAAGGTGGTGCCATGTTGTGCCTATGAAGTGTACGTCAGCACCGTCATGCACCAGCGTCTGCGCCCGCTTACTGATGGAACAGGTGTGCGCAAGTCACTGCCCGTGCAGCTTAATCTACATGAACCCGCCGGAGCCGCGTTGAGCCGCCCTTGCCGCGTTGAGCCGCCGGGGTTATATTAAGTCGCCGGTCTGCCTGAGCCTCCGGACTATATTGAGTCGCTTGTCTGCCTGAGCCACCTCTGTTGCGATAAACGGATCATCCTTCGTCCAAACAAATCAGGTGATATCCATCCAAGTTTGTTTTATTAGCACATGTTGTTTTTGTCAAAGAACAAGTTTATCTTTGCCTTGGTCTGCAATATTGTTTATGCAGGGCAATTATTTATGACAAAAAGTGATATTATACCGTGGAGATGGAGGCACGCCAACATCTTTTGGCACAGGTGGTCGTCGTTACTCAACGGACTCCGCACCGGCTTACAACACCGTGGTCGTCTCTCGCGACCGCGCCGGCTTACAACACTGTGGCTGTCTCTCGCGACCACGCTGGCTTACAACAAGGAGGACAACTTGCGCGTTCGCACCAGCTTAGAACGCCACGGCCGGTTCATCTGTCTGTGCCGCCTCAGATGTTGCGGTCGTCTTTACCGTCTGTCTCTCGCGGCCTGGTCTACATCGACACACCGAGCCGCACTTGTCTGGATGAGCTGTTTATTGAGTATGAGCAAGTCACTACTTAGGAAGCCCGGTTTTCTTCCAACAAATTAGAGGCAAATTATCATATATTATCAGCCGTCGTCTGCACTAGATGGTTCAATGGGCAGGTTCACAAGTCGCCGCCACTACAGTTTGGTTAACTTCAAACAGCAAGTTGGAAGGAACCATTGGCCGAGTTGCTGACACGGCTCATATGGGATCATTTATAACCCGCCGTAGTCACCTCAACCTTCTGTGGATTTACATCGCGCTATCAACGCCAATGATATGTACCTTCTGCTATGGTCAAATATGGAGAATCTCAAGCCAACTCCTCGAGTCGTCTTGAGACTCGGGGGCTACAATGGTATGACTCGGCAAAATTAGCCGGTTTCAATAAATTCAAGAACTCTGGGTCATTGAAGGGAAAAATAACCCGGCCCCAGAGATTACTGCTAGATTGATGAAAATTTCAAAGCCATCAGAAGATTTCCGGCTCAAAATAAGGATTCCGGTTTAAAATCCGGCCCAAGGTAAATTTGTCCCTCACAAATTTTTGAAGCTCTCAAATTTGGTTCAAAATCCAGCTCAAGGTAAATTTGTCCCTCACAAATTTTTGAAGCTTTCAAATCCGGTTTAAAGTTCCGGTTCAAAAAGAATTAATCTCTCGCAAGTTCGAGTTCTAAGAAAAATTAAAGGTTGCCAAAAAGAATTTGCTGCCATGATGCGGGGTTCAAACATAGGTATCCTGCCTTACGACTTATTTTATTATGGTCATTTGGGGGCTTCCTACTCATCGAGCATAGCTATCAGTACCCTCTTGATCGGCGCAATGCCAGAACTTATATGGTCACTTAGGGGCTTCATGTTCAAACATAGGTCATATTCGAACCAAAGAGAACATAGCTGTCGATACCCTTTTGATTGGCAAACTGCCGAACCCACTTGGGGGCTTCTTGATCGTATCCGAATCATAGCTCAACCCCTTTGGGAATCGACATGGAACGTATTTGAATCAGCGTCGGTAAACAACTCTTAAGGTCATTTGGGGGCTTCCTCTTCAAACATAGGTCGTATTCGAACCAAAGAGAACATAGCTGTCGGTACCCTCTTGATCGGCAATGCCAAAGCCACTAGGGGCTATATGATCGTATTCGAATATTAGCTTAACCCCTTTGGAACGGTTTACTGACCGTGTCAGATTTCGGGTTCTGGCAGACCCTTAAGGTTCAAACACTGGGGTGCGCGCGGAGATTACATCTTCTACCTCTTTGTCTCGCAAAGATCTAGACTACTGAAAGAACTGCACAAGAGACACAAGGTTTATACTGGTTCGGGCCACCGTTGTGGTGTAATACCCTACTCCAATGGGTGGTGGGTGGATTGCCTCTTGGGGCTGATGATGATGAACAATACAAGGAAGAACAGCCTCGCGAGGGTCTGTTCTTGGCTGAAGTGATGAACTGCTGGGAGGAGTTCAGCCACCTTTCTCTTTCTCTCTCTCTCTCTCTAGCTGGCTTACTCTTACTCGCCGACAATCAACGAACGAACCCCTTGCTATGTGGGCGGCTGGTCCTATTTATAGAGACCCTGGTCCTCTTCCCAAATATCGAGCGGGAAGGGAGCCAACAATGGTGGGCTAATTTGAAGGGGGACAACAAGTATCAACTATCCTGACAAAAGCAGTCTTCGCCTGCGCAAAGCTCTGGTGATGATGCCGTCTTGGGCTCCACGGTGACCTCTGTCTTGTAGTCCTCCTGGTCTTGGTCTCGTTGCACAGAAATGGCAACCTTTGCCTGATGCCTCGGTACTCCGCGGCTGCACTTGCCCCCTTTGCACCAAAGAGTAAAGGAGGACATTGCGCGGGCTGGCACCCGCCTAGCGCCCTGAGTCGTCATGGCTTGCGTCATAGGCACCTCGCAAGGTACCCCGCCTTGATCTCTCTGCCTCCTCGTGAGCCAGCCTGACGAGGCCGTGCCTGAGGAAGCTCCATATCGCCCGCCCCGCGAGGCTTGGCCCCTCGCGAGGGTCTTGAGTCTTGTGTTGATGAAGATGGGCCGTGCTGGGCCCCCTTTGAGACACGCCGCAGGCCACAGGCAGGCAAGTCTGGGGACCCCCCGTTCCCAGAACGCCGACAGTAGCCCCCGGGCCGAAGGCGTGCTCGGACTTGGCCGTGCCGAGAGGCGAAAGGGCAAGGGCGAAGCGCCGCAGGCCCTAACAGCCTGCGGCCTTGGGAGCTGCATGGCGGTTGATTGGACGCAAGTGCTTCAGCAACCGCGCAGGTTGATAAAGGAGCGGCATCTGCCCAGACTTTGCCTTTTGCTTACTCCGGTTGCTGCTCAGATCCCCTTTCTTGCGCCTCCCCTTTCTTCCTCCAAATTTCCAGATCTACTCCGGCTGCGTGACCTAGGAAGCCACGGCGCCTCGTCAGCCTCCGGCCAAAGCTTGGTACTCACCTGCTCTGGACTTGCCGAATGTGTCTGAGGGAGTCCTAGATTAGGGGGTGTTCGGATAGCCGGACTATACCTTCAGCCGGACTCCTGGACTATGAAGATACAAGATTGAAGACTTCGTCCCATGTTCGGATGGGACTTTCCTTGGCGTGGAAGGCAAGCTTGGCGATGCGGATATTCAAGATCTCCTACCATTCTAACCGACTCTATGTAACCCTAACCCTATCCGGTGTCTATATAAACTGGAGGGTTGTAGTCCGTAGGACAGAATCAACTCCATACACAACAATCATACCATAGGCTAGCTTCTAGGGTTTAGCCTCCTTGATCTCATGGTAGATCTACTCTTGTACTACCCATATCATCAATATTAATCAAGCAGGAGTAGGGTTTTACCTCCATCAAGAGGGCCCGAACCTGGGTAAAACAAAGTGTCCCCTGTCTCCTATTACCATCCGGCCTAGACGCACAGTTCGGGACCCCCTACCCGAGATCTGCCGGTTTTGACACCGACATTGGTGCTTTCATTGAGAGTTCCTCTGTGTCGTCGCCTTTAGGCCTGATGGCTCCTTCGATCGTTAACAACGATACGGTCCAGGGTGAGACTTTTCTCCCCGGACAGATCTTCGTCTTCGGCGGCTTCGCACTGCAGGCCAATTCGCTTGGCCACCTTGAGCAGATCGAGAGCTACGCCCCTAGCCATCAGGTCAGGTTTGGAAGCCTAAACTACACGGCTGACATCCGCGGGGACTTGATCTTCGACGGATTCGAGCCACAGCCAAGCGTGCCACACTGTCTTGACGGGCATGATATAGCTCTGCCGCCGAGCAGCGCCTTGGAGGCCGCACACGCATCGGTTTCGACCATTGATTCGGAACCTACTACGCCGATTGAGGATCAGCGGTTGGACACTGCCTCAGGGGCTGCTATATCAGAGGCAATCGAGCCGAACTCCAGACCCGCACTCCGCGTGGCCCGTGACTCCGAGGAGCCGGATTCCTCTCCGAACTCCGTGCCCCCCGCACCCGTGCCAATCGAATCCGATCGGGCGCCGGTAATGGAGTTCACCGCCGTGGACGTCTTTCAGCATTTGTCTTTTGGTGACATCCTGAATTCCCTTAAGTCTCTCTCTTTATCAGGAGAGCCCTGGCCGAACTATGGTCAGCAAGGGTGGGATACGAACGGTGAGGAAATTCAAAACCCACCCACCACCCACTTTGTAGCCACTATCGACGATTTAACCGACATACTGGACTTGAGCTCCGAAGACATCGACGGCATGGACGACGATATAGGAGACGAACAGGAACCAGCACCTGTAGGGCGCTGGAACGCCACCTCGTCATATGACATATACATGGTGGATACCCCAAAAGACGGAGATGGCGATGGAACAATGGGGGATGACGCCCCCAAGAAACAGCAGAAGCGCCGGCGTCAGCGGCGCCGCTCTAAATCCCGCCAAAGCAAAAACGGTGATTCCGGCACGGGAGATAACACTACCCCGGATAGCGCCGAAGAACCCCCACCCCAACAAGATTCAGCACAAGAAGATGGAGAAGCCAGCCCCCATGAGAGAGCGGCAGACCGAGAGGTCGAGGATGATAACTATACGCCTCCCTCCGAAGACGAGGCAAGCCTCGATGACGACGAATTCGTCATACCATCAGACTCCGCCGAACAAGAGCGTTTTAGACGCAGGCTTTTAGCCACGGCAAGCAGCCTCAAGAAAAAGCAGCAACAGCTTAAAGCTGCCCAAGATTTGCTAGCTGACAGATGGATTGAAGTCCTTGCGGCCGAAGAGTATGAACTCGAACGCCCCTCCAAGAGTTACCCGAAGCGCAGGCCGCTACCCCGATCAAAGGAGGAAGCACCTACATCACCTGTGCATGACATGGCAGACCGGCCACCTCGTGCCCGCGACAGAGAGGCCTCTCAGCCCTCCACCCAAGCCATGCCCCGGTGCCGCACAACTAAGGCACGGGAAAATGCGCCCGACCTGCGAGACATACTGGAGGACAAGGCAAGACAGACACGATCGATCTACGGATCGCGCAGGTGCCCTACGGCATGCGACCATGATCTTCACGCCGGATACAACAAATCCGGCCGGGCCGAACACAACAGACATAGCTCTTCCGAGCTGCATCGGGATATAGCCCAGTACAGAGGCATCGCACACCCGTTATGCTTCACGAATGAAGTAATGGATCATAAAATCCCAGAGGGCTTTAAACCCGTAAACATCGAATCATACGATGGCACCACAGACCCGGCGGTATGGATTGAGGATTATCTCCTTCACATCCACATGGCGTGCGGCGATGATCTACACGCCATCAAGTACCTCCCACTCAAACTTAAAGGACCGGCCCGGCATTGGCTTAACAGCTTGCCAGCGGATTCAATTAGTTCTTGTGAGGACCTGGAAGCCGCATTCCTTGACAACTTCCAGGGCACTTATGTGCGACCGCTGTCGTGGTTCTAAGCCTGACAGTAATGTAGGGGGGTGTGTATGAAGAGGCTAGATCTCAGCTATTGGGAAGTTGTAACACGCAAGGTTTACGAGTTCAGGCCCTTCTCAGAGGAAGTAACAGCCCTACGTCTCGGTGCCCCGGAGGCGGTCGATTGGATTATCAGCATGTAGATAACAGGGGTGCGAACCCTTCATACTGAGGAGGGGGGTGGCTTATATAGAGTTCGTTGGCCCCCTCCTGCCCTCAGTAATACCGGGTTTTAAGGTACATTTAAGGTTGGGCATTATTGGTAATGCCCTTAATAAAGTGCTATAATGACCATAATGACCATAAAGACTGCTAAGTGGCCGACCGTTTGCCTACGGAGTGGCTTTAGGTCTTCAGGCAGTCGAGTGATAGTTGTTTGGTTGAGTGATAGCTTCTTGGTCGAGTGTCTTGAATCTGTCGAGTGAGATACCTTCAAGTCGATTGGAAAGTAGCCTCTTCTAGGGACGTCCTTGGGTAGGGCTCCTTGGACGGGTTCGTGTCCCTACCCTAGGTACGTAGCTTCATCATTAGCCCCCGAATGGGTCGAGGTTTGAGTAGGGAAAGAGTTGGAGAACCTTTCCAACAGACTTTTCGGACTACGCGAGAGCTTCGTCGGGTCAATCGTCACTGATGACGTTGCCAACTTTTTTCAGTCGCCTTGACCCATTCTAGGTTCTTCGTTGAGTGAATTTCTTTACATACCGAGTGTCAGTGCGAGTGGGATCTCCTATTTTGGCAAGCCGTTTCTGTCGCCCGCAGACGTTGTGGGATTTTGGATTTGGGGAAGCGCGCGGGGCGGAGGCAGCCGCAGTAATCGAAAGCAATAAAGGGGAAGCCCCTCGATCCTCGTGTCGCCTTTTTCACCACGTACTGCGCGTGCGTCTGCTGCGGGATTTGACTGGATTGCCTGGGCCTACCAGTCAGCCACTCGGGAGCGGCCCCTTATAAGTTGCCGGCTCGGGATTTTCCAAACCGTGCGCTTCGTTCTCCCTCCTCCTTCTTCTCTATCTCCGGCCGTCTTTCCGCTGCCTTAGCTCCCCCCCGAGCGCCGCAAGCCCCTGAGACCTCGCCGACGACGATGGTGAAAGGCAAGACCACAGCTCTGGAGCGTGCGAAGAGGGCGACATCGGCGGCAAAAGGGAAGAAGTCTTCCCGGGGCGGGTCTTCCTCCAGGACCACCTTGCCCAAAGGATGGATCCAGGGCGACTGGATGCCTTCGGTGCTCCGGCAGGAGGATCTTGACGACATGGTTGAGGGGGGAGCCATTCCCCACGAAGCGGCGCGACTTCCTGGGAGAGAAATCGAGCCTCAGCCCCGCGACGGTGAGTGCGTGCTCCTAGCCACTCACATCGATCGAGGGTTTTCTCTGCCCCCCCATCCATTCTTCCGGAGTTTCTTGAATTTCTTCGGGGCGCAGCTCCATCACTTTACCCCCAACTCCATAGTCTATCTTGTTGCGTTCATTTCCATGTGCGAGGCCTTCCTGGGTTGCCGTCCGCATTGGGGGCTTTTCAAGCACATTTTTACTTGCCGCTCTCAGTCGGTTAAAAAGGCCAAGTCGAGTGACGAGAGGACGCAAGTGATCCAGTTGTGCGGGGGCTTGGCGATTCAAACGAGGGGGAAGAGCTATTTTCCATCCATCACTTTCCCCGAGTCAGTCCGCGGTTGGCAGGCAACTTGGTTCTACTGCCAGGACCGAGTGACCCCAGGTCAGTCGACTGGACTCCCTCCTTTTTCTCTCGACCGAGCCGCGAAGCCCGTATCTCTGAAAGTGGCGCCGAAGGAGAGGGCCCAAGTCAAAGTGTTGGCCGGTCGAGTGGTTGAGCTCGTTCGTGAGGGTGTAACTGGGATGGACCTGTTAGAGGTCTTTCTTCAGAGGCGCATCCAACCGCTCCAGGCCCGAGACCATCCAATGTGGCTGTATTTCGGCCTCGACGACACCACCCGGATCCACCCGGAGGATGTCACCGACGAGATGCTGGAGGGGTGGCTGTCGAGCATCACGGGGAACAAAGACAACCCCCGAGGAGCGAGGAGGGTCATTCCACTCGATAGTACTTATGAAGTGGATCAGGTGTGTCTTTATGCTTCCGACTGAAATCTTATTTTTCTGCGTTGGTTTTCTTCGTGCTGGTCGATTGACTTTCGTCTTGTCTGTTGTTTCCCAGGCGACCACCGAGATGTACTCGACGCCCAATGGAGCACAGGGGTTGACTGAGGAAGGTGAGGCGAGCGGAGGCGAGAGCGGGGATGACCAAGGTGAGTGGGAGTCTGGTGGCGAGGGAGAGGGGGATGATGACGTCTCCTCCAGTGAGGAGGAGGAGGAAGCTGAACCCCCCCGCCCGGAGGGGCGATCCAAGCTCACGCATGATCCAGCGTGGGGACGTGGCAAGACTACTGCCCCTGTTGGGCAGACGTCGAAGCGTCCTCGGAGTTCTCCTCCTCCGCCGACTGAGAAGGCTCCCAAGCACCCACGAGCGACGCCATCCAAGCCGCCCAAAGTTCTGCCTAAGATGAAGATAGCTGTTCCTACCATTTCCGGGTAAATGATAAAAACTTTGCTTTCCTTTGTTGACCGTGGACGGATCCTTGGTCGATTCACTGAGCCAACTAATTGTCTTTTGAGATTTGCAGCGGTGCCACTTCTGAAGTTTCTGCCAGGAACGACGATCAAGAGATGGAGGACGCTGTTACCTCCAACCCCGGTACGATCATTGACGTTTTGCTTTGAGTCGACTGGCTATTGCAGTTCTGGTCGATTGAATGTTTCTCTTGCAGCTCCTCCTCATGTTATTGATCTCCCGGACGATGATGACAACGAGCCATTGGGGGTGAAGAGGACGAAGAAGACGCCGGCTATCAAGACCCCTCAGTCCACTTCGGCGCCTGAGGCCGCGGCTCGGGATGGTGGCGAGCCCACTTGGGCCTCTGTGACTTTCGCCAACCCCCTGTCGAGTGCGCAGCCTTCGGCGTCGACTGCGGACCCATCTTTGCTTTTTGCTGCGTACCCCGTCCCTGAGGACCAAGCGGCTGCTGCGAAGGAGGCTATACGCCAGGCAAGGGTTATGATGGAGCAAGTGAAGAAGGCTCGGGAGGCCAGCCAAGCAGCCTATGACGCGAGTTCGGCTCTTCAGAGCAACGTCCAGGTCAGTCGACTCGTCACTTGATCTGTTTGATCTTTTGTATCTGTACACCCACTGGGTGTGCGAGTGGGGGCACGCTAAGTGCACCCACTGGGTGTAGTCCCTGAGACTACGGTGGACTGCTGGCAGTCGACTGTAGTCTTTGCATTGTGTTGCAGTATCTGTATTTCTTCACTCGGTTTGGTCGGGCCAGGTTGAGTGGGACTATATCCTGTCGACTGCGGGCAGTCGGTTTTTTTTGAACCAGTGGGGGCACGCTGAGACTACTGTCGAATGTTTTTTGATTCGGCCATGGTCTTAGAAACGTCACTGTTGTCTCTTAGTCACTCGGAAGCGACTTATCTTGAACGTCTATCGACTGATTTTTCTTTTTACAGAAATCCTGCGAACTTGCAGCTCGCTATACTGAATTGGAGAAGCAGAAGATTCAATTGGCCCTTGATCTAGAGCTGGCCAGGACAGAGCTGCAGAAGGTCAGGGAGGGCGCCGCAGGTAACGCGACTTTGTCGACTGATTTTGCTTTTAGGCTTGAGCATTCTTCTGCTGTTTCCGATTTGATCACCATTTCTTTGCAGGAGAATTGGAAAAAGCTTTGGCGAAGAAGGACCAGGACCTGGCTGCTGCCCGTAAGGAGGCTGATGACAAGACTGCTCTGACCGCACAGAAGCTGGCTTCGGTCGACCAATTGGAAAAGGAGAACACCAGGTTGCAGACGGCTCTGACTGAAGCCAACAGGCTGGCTGCGAATTGGAAGAAGGAGAACCTCCTCTTGGGCGAGAAGATGGAAGGCATCGCTCGTAGGAGGGACGACCTGGAGAGTTACTTGAGGAGCCTTGCCAAGAAGCTGTACATCAAGCTCGAAGGTGCCCATTCAGTTCTGACTTTTTTTGTGTCGACTCAATCTTATGAAAATTGACTCATCCTTGGACTGCGTATGCAGAGCTTTGCCAGAATTTTGAAGAGGAGACTGGGCGGATTGAACCAGGTCTGGATCCGATCAACTCTCCAGTGAAAGATGAAGCTGCCATGAATCTGCTCCGACTGGAATCTCGCATTGATGGCGCCGTGGATTACTTGGCTCGACTGAAGACTGCCATGTCGTGGATCGACCTGTCACTTTGGCCAGGGTCTACGCTCCAGAATGATCTCGAGTCTCTGATGACTCGACTCAACGGAATCCCGGACCGAGTGCAGGAGTGGAAGAAGTCTTCAGCTCGGTGCGGCGCTGATGTGGCTCTGTCCCTAGTCCGCGTTCATTGCAAGGAGGCACGGGAGGAGAAGCTGGCCGCCATCCAAGTAGCCAACACGAGAAAGCACAAATTCCAGGACTTCATGGAGACCTTCATTGCTGCTACCACCCGTATTGCAGACGGGATTGATCTGGACGAGTTCGTCGCCCCTTCCAGTCCTCCTCCTCCTGAGGAGTGAAAAAACTTCTATGTTTCACCTTGAATTTGCCTCGGGATGCCGAGTGGAAGTGTAATAGTTAAACTCTGCCGAGCCGAGGGCTCGAATACTTTGATATGAGCTTGATTTTTGTTGAACGTCTTCGTGGATGATTCATCGAGTGGAATTTGATCTCCGTTCGAAGGAAAAGGTAACGACCGACCCACACCCTGTTGCTGTAGAGTAGGGTGAAGCGCACATTGTATTTGTGGCGAAGCTCTTCCAGGGGAAGGTGTGTTTCATACTTAAGCGAGCACTGAGCTATACCTAAGCCCCCGAGTGGGAGGTTTACTTTCCACTCGGTAGGAATTTTCAAACTTAGGCGAGTGTCTGACTGCAGCTAAGTCTCTTCGTGGAGAACTTAGGCGACTGCTGAACCGCAGCAAAGCCCCCGAGTGGGAGGTTTGCTCTCCACTCAGTAGGATATTTCAAACTTAGGCGAGTGTCAGACTGCAGCTAAGTCTCTTCGTGGAGAACTTAGGCGAGTGCTGAACTGCAGCTAAGCCCCCGAGTGGGAGGTTTGCTCTCCACTCGGTAGGATTTTTCAAACTTAGGCGAGTGTATGACTGCAGCTAAGCCTCTTCGTGGAGAACTTAGGCGAGTGCTGAACTGCAGCTAAGCCCCCGAGTGGGAGCTTTGCTCTCCACTCGATAGGATATTTCAAACTTAGGCGAGTGTCTGACTGCAGCTAAGTGTCTTCGTGGAGAACTTAGGCGAGTGCTGAACCGCAGCTAAGCCCCCGAGTGGGAGGTTTGCTCTCCACTCGGTAGGATATTTCAAACTTAGGCGAGTGTCTGACTGCAGCTAAGTCTCTTTGTGGAGAACTTAGGCGAGTGCTGAACTGCAGCTAAGCCCCCGAGTGAGAGGTTTGCTCTCCACTCGGTAGGATTTTTCAAACTTAGGCAAGTGTCTGACTGCAGCTAAGTCTCTTCGTGGAGAACTTAGGCGAGTGCTGAACTGCAGCTAAGCCCCCGAGTGGGAGGTTTGCTCTCCACTCGGTAGGATATTTCAAACTTAGGTGAGTGTATGACTGCAGCTAAGTCTCTTTGTGGAGAACTTAGGCGAGTGCTGAACTGCAGCTAAGCCCCCGAGTGGGAGGTTTTCTCTCCACTCGGTAGGATATTTCAAACTTAGGCGAGTGTCTGACTGTAGCTAAGTCTCTTCGTGGAGAACATAGGCGAGTGCTGAACTGCAGCTAAGCCCCCGAGTGGGAGGTTTGCTCTCCACTCGGCAGGATTTTTCAAACTTAGGCGAGTGTCTGACTGCAGCTAAGTCTCTTCGTGGAGAACTTAGGCAAGTGCTGAACTGCAGCTAAGCCCCCGAGTGGGAGGTTTGCTCTCCACTCGGTAGGATTTTTCAAAATTAGGCGAGTGTCTGACTGCAGCTAAGTCTCTTCGTGGAGAACTTAGGCGAGTGCTGAACCGCAGCTAAGCCCCCGAGTGGGAGGTTTGCTCTCCACTCGGTAGGATATTTCAAACTTAGGCGAGTGTTTGACTGCAGCTAAGTCTCTTCGTGGAGAACTTAGGTGAGTGCTGAACTGCAGCTAAGCCCCCGAGTGGGAGGTTTGCTCTCCACTCGGTAGGATTTTTCAAACTTAGGCGAGTGTCTGACTGCAGCTAAGTCTCTTCGTGGAGAACTTAGGCGAGTGCTGAACTGCAGCTAAGCCCCCGAGTGGGAGGTTTGCTCTCCACTCGGTAGGATTTTTCAAACTTAGGCGAGCGTCTGACTACAGCTAAGTCTCTTCGTGGGAGAACTTAGGCGAGTGCTGAACCGCAGCTAAGCCCCCGAGTGGGAGGTTTGTTCTCCACTCGGTAGGATTTTTCAAACTTAGGCGAAGCGGATTCGCAGCTAAGTCACCCACTGGGGGATTTCAGATACGAACAAAAGTGACAACAATTATTTGGAACACTCTTATTTCTGATAAAAATGAACTTCGGGAGTTTTTCTTATTACATCTGGTTTCAGGGCGGACTCAAGTGTAAAAGGGGCGGAGAAGCTCCACGTTCCAAGCTCGTGGTTCGTCGATCTGGCGATCAACATTATAAAGGCGATATGCTCCATTGTGGAGGACTCTAGTGACGATGAAGGGGCCTTCCCAAGTGGGAGCAAGCTTGTGAGGCTTCTGTTGATCCACTCGAAGGACCAAATCTCCTTCCTGGAAGGCTCGACTCTTCACATTCCGGGCGTGGAATCGACGCAAGTCTTGTTGATAAATGGTCGATCTGATCATGGCCATCTCTCTCTCCTCTTCCAGGAGGTCGACTGCGTCTTGCCGGGCCTGTTCTGCTTCGTCTTCGGTGTAAAGCTCGACTCGAGGCGCGTTGTGAAGAAGATCACTCGGCAGAACTGCTTCGGCTCCATAAACCAGAAAAAATGGAGTTCTTCCATTCGAACGGTTAGGGGTGGTCCTTAATCCCCACAGAACTGACGGAAGCTCGTCGACCCAGGCACCGGCCGCGTGCTTGAGATCACGCATCAGTTGAGGCTTTAGTCCTTTGAGGATCAGACCATTCGCTCTTTCAGCCTGTCCATTCGACCGGGGATGGGCGGCCGATGCATAGTCGACTCGAGTGCCTTGAGAGGCGCAAAAAGCTCTGAATTCGTCCGAATCAAAGTTTGACCCATTGTCAGTGATGATGCTATGCGGGACTCCATATCTGAATGTTAGCCCTCTGACGAAGCTAATGGCGGTGCGAGCATCGAGATCTTTGATGGGCTTAGCTTCAATCCATTTGGTGAACTTGTCGACTGCCACAAGCACATGAGTGAATCCACTCCTGCCCGTTCTCAGTGGACCGACCATGTCCAGGCCCCAGACAGCAAAGGGCCAGACGAGTGGAATAGTCTTCAGGGCTGATGCGGGCTTGTGTGACATGTTGGAGTAGAACTGGCACCCTCCACACTTGTCGACTATCTCTTTCGCCATCTCATTTGCTCTTGGCCAGTAAAAACCCGCTCGGTATGCTTTGGCCACAATGGTCCGAGAGGACGCATGGTGACCACAGGTCCCCGAGTGGATATCATCAAGGATTATCTGACCCTCTTCCGGAGTTATGCACTTCTGTCCGACTCCAGTCGCGCTTTCTGTATACAACTGTCCCTTTATGACTGTGAAGGCCTTGGATCGGCGGACGATCTGTCGAGCCTCTTCTTCGTCCTCCGGGAGTTCTTTCCTTAGGATATACGCGATGTACGGCTCCGTCCAGTGAGGAGTGATCGCCAAGACTTCCATGATTAGGTCGACTACAACAGGCACTTCCACTTCAGTCGGATCTGTGGCACTTTTCGGCTGCGGGGCTTCTTCTGTGAAAGGGTCCTCTTGGACCGACGGCGAGTGGATGTGTTACAGGAACACATTGCTGGGAATGGCTTCTCTCTTGGAGCCTATTTTCGCCAACTCGTCCGCTGCCTGATTTTTCAGTCGGGGGACGTGATGGAGCTCTAACCCCTCAAATCTCTTCTCTAGCTTTCGCACTGCATTGCAATAACCTATCATTGCCGGGCTTCTGACGTCCCACTCCTTCATCACTTGATTAACAACCAAATCTGAGTCGCCATAGACCATGAGGCGACGGACGCCGAGTGAGATGGCCATGCGCAACCCATACAAAAGTGCCTCATATTCTGCTTCATTGTTGGAGGAATCAAAGTGAATCTGGAGAACATATCTGAGCTTGTCTCCTCGGGGGGAGACTAGGACTACCCCAGCACCGGAACCACTAAGCATCTTGGATCCATCAAAGAACATGGTCCAGTGCTCCGAGTGAACTTGAGTCGGAAGTTGCTGTTCAATCCACTCGGCGAGGAAATCTGCGATTGCTTGGGACTTGATGGCCTTCTTTGCCTCGAACTTGATATCTAAGGGAAGGAGTTCAATCGCCCACTTGGCCACTCGACCAGTTGCGTCTCTGTTATGCAGAATCTCTGACAACAGGGAGTCGCTGATGACTATAATGGAGTGGTCAGAGAAGTAATGCGCAACCTTCTTCGTGGTCATGTAAATCCCATATACAAGCTTCTGGTAGTGAGGGTATCTTTGTTTTGAAGGGGTCAAAACTTCAGACAGATAATAGACTGGGTGCTGAACTCTGAAGGCCTTTCCTTCTTCCTCCCACTCAGCCCTAAGTACTATGCTGACGACTTGTCCTGTGGCTGCAATGTAAAGCAGCAAGGGCTCTTTGCTGATTGGGGCAGCAAGCACCGGCTGGGTGGAGAGCAGAGCTTTGAGCTCTGCAAACGTTGCATCAGCTTCTGGAGTCCACTCGAACTTGTCAGACTTCTTCATCAGTCGGTAAACAGGCAATGCCTTTTCACCGAGACGAGAAATGAATCGACTTAAAGCAGCCAAGCAACCTGTAAGCTTTTGGACATCATGCACGCGTACGGGACGCTTCATCCAGAGTATAGTGCCAACTTTCTCAGGATTGGCGTCGATCCCTCGTTCGGAGACGAGAAAACCGAGTAACTTTCCACCTGGAACTCCGAATGTGCATTTTGATGGATTGAGCTTGATATCATACCTCCTCAGGTTGGCAAAGGTTTCAGCAAGGTCAGCCCGCAGGTCGGAACCTTTCCGGGACTTGACCACAATATCATCCATGTATGCCTCCACATTCCGACTGATTTGAGTGAGTAAACACTTCTGAATCATTCTCATGAACGTGGCTCCAGCATTCTTGAGGCCGAACGGCATGGTGACGTAACAGAAGCATCCGAACGGAGTGATGAAAGCTGTTTTTATCTCGTCGGGCCCATACAGACGGATCTGATGGTACCCGGAATAGGCATCCAGAAAAGACAGTCTCTCGCAGCCCACAGTCGAGTCGACTATTTGGTCGATGCGAGGAAGAGGAAAATGATCCTTCGGGCAGGCCCGATTGACATGCTTAAAGTCAATGCACACGCGGAGCGACTTGTCCTTTTTGGGGACCATGACGACATTGGCGAGCCACTCGGAGTGGTAAATCTCTCGGATGAACTCTGCTGCTAAGAGCCGGGCCAATTCCTCGCCAATGGCTTGCTTCTTCTGGACGGCGGACCGTCGAAGATGTTCCTTCACAGGCTTGAATTTTGGGTCGACTCGTAGGCGGTGCTCAGCCAGCCCCCTGGGAACTCCAGGCATGTCAGAGGGTTTCCATGCGAAGATATCCCAGTTCTCACGGAGGAGCTGGATGAGCGCTTTTTCCTATTTGGAGTCGAGCGTCGTTGAGATGTGAGTCGGAGCAGCGTCGGGGTCGGTCGGGTGAATGTGGACTGTTTTTGTTTCACCGGCCGACTGGAAAGCCAATTCTGAAGCAGGCTTCTTGGCTCGCAGCAATTCGCCCGGATCGGCGGTCTTTTGATACTCTTTCAGCTCGACCACCGCCATCTGAGCGTCAGCGATCTTTGAGACTTTCTGAAAGCATTCTTCCGCTTTCTTCCGGTTGCCTGTAACAGTGATCACACCTTTGGGGCCAGGCATCTTTAATTTAAGATACACGTAACATGGTCGAGCCATGAAGCGTGCGTAAGCTGGCCTGCACAAAATGGCATGATAAGCACTCTGGAAATCCACAACCTCGAATGTCAACCTTTCCTTGCGGTAATTATTTGAATCACCGAAAACCACATCAAGAGCAATCTGGCCGAGTGACTCGGCTTTCTTCCCAGGAATGACTCCATGGAAGCTCATGTTGCTGGTGCTGAGTCTGGACATCGGAATTCCCATTCCTTTCAAAGTCTCAGCGTACAGTATGTTCAGGCCACTGCCGCCGTCCATCAATACCTTGGTCAGTCGAGTGCCTTCGACGATTGGGTCGACCACCAAAGCTTGCCTCCCAGGGGTGGCAATGTGCGTCGGGTGATCAGACTGGTCGAATGTGATGGCGGTCTGTGACCACTTCAGGTAATTGGGTGTTGCCGGGGCAACCATGTTCACTTCGCGGTTGATGACTTTCAATCGACTCTTGCTTTCAACGTCAGCAAAAATCATCAGAGTGGAATTGACTTGAGGGTACCCACCGTCACTGTCTTCCTTGTCCTCAATCATCAGTGGCTCTTTTTCCTTGTCTTTGGGCTGCTTGCCCTGGAACTGCTGGATCAGGAGCCGGCACTGTTGAGTGGTATGCTTTGGATAAATAAAATTACCCTCTTCATCTTTTTTGGTGTGGATGTGACACGGCAGGTCCAGAACATCATTCCCATCTTGATCTTTGACTTTCTTGGGCTTCCAGGTGCCCTTGGGTTTCCCCTTGAAGTTTCCCTGGGCTACGGCCAGGGCCTCCCCAGGAGCGGCTGGCTCGGCCTTCCGCTTCTGTTTCCGACTGGAATTTCCTCCGGTTTCTTGGGTGACTGACTTGAGCTTGCCGCTTCAGAGTCGGTCTTCGTCCTCTCCATTGGCGTACTTGGTGGCGATCTCCATCATCCGATTCAGAGACATTTCTCCAGTTCGACCGAACTTCAGGTTCAACTCTCTGTATTTAACACCCTCTTTCAAAGCGCAAACTGCTTGATGGTCTGGCACATTTTCAACTGTGTGGTGCAGCGTGATCCACCTTTGGATGTAATCCCTCAGTGTTTCATTCGGCTTCTGCATGCAAGACCGCAATTCTGTGAGGCCTGCAGGTCATTTCCATGTTCCTTCAAAGGTCGTGATAAACACTCGGGAGAGGTCCTCCCAGGTGTAAATACTGTTGGGCGCCAACTGATTCAGCCACGCCCTGGCTGAGCCCTCCAACATGAGGGGCAAATGTTTCACGGCCACCTCATCATTGCCACCGCCAATCTGTATAGCCACTCGGTAATCTTCAAGCCAAGTGTCAGGCTTGGACTCACCGGTGAACTTGCTGACTCCAGTCGCTAGCCTGAAATTGGGAGGAATCACTGCGGCCCTGATGGCTCGACTGAAACATTCTGGCCCTGAAGCATGTACTCTACTGTTGGTGGGCGCGTCTCCGTTGCGGCCTCCTCTGTGAGCCCTGTTCCTGTCAACCAAGCCTTGAACAAGGATAGATCTCGCATCAAAGCCTGGGTCTCTGGGGTCGACTGGAATCCTCTGCCCAACGCTATGAGGGCGTCTGTCATCCTGCCATCGAGGCGCATACGACTCACTCCTCGGGGGAGGGGTGGGCACTTGACGCCGATCATCACGACCGAGTCGGTGGTCATACTGCTCATCTCTCCTGTACTGAGCATGCCGATCGTCACGTCCCTCATGCCTCGGGGGCGATCTCGGGCTGTGAGCCGACTGAACCATTTCTGATGCAACGGATCGACTGTGGATCCTGTTCCGCGACTGCGAGACGGCGGAATTCTGATTTCCCACCGCCCGGAGCAACGCTCTGATCTGCAACAAGCCTCTGCCAGCTTTCGACTGGGAGGGCTCAATCGAATCCGCTATATGAGCCGCAGCGGCCAAATTTTGAACCGGGGTTTGGTATACCTGCGCTGGCGGGAAGAGCTGACGTCGACTGGACTCGGGAGCTTGCAGACGTTGACTAGACTCGGGAGCCCGTTGAGGCGCTTGCTCGTCGATTAATCGCTGGAGATTCTCCAGTCGAGTTCGCTCGGCCAAATTAGCCAAGCGCACGTCCTCCAAGGCCCAGCCCTCAGGGGTTTCCCCAACAATAGGAGTGTGGAGCGCGTCCATGTTTCTGCGGCAAAGCTCCTCTCGCTGCAATGACGTGACGGGCTCGGGACGGTACTCATCGTGGGGATGCGACGGGTCGCCCCCACCCGTGCCTCCGTCAGCGCGAGGGAATCCAGGAGGACTGTGTGCCCCCTCGATCGCCAGGACCTCAGCCGTTGGGTCGCTGTTGTCGCACTCGGATGTCGCCTCTGCGGGCGCCAGTCGACAGGTCGAGCAGGTCATAGAGGGATTCGTCGGGCTCGATCGCCGCGACTTGCGGGGCCGCCGACTGGCGGGCCACGGCATGCCTCACCCACCGCTGAAGCCTCGACTGACCTGAACGCTTGCGCTGGCGGGAGGTGAGGCGGGGAGACGAAATGGGAACCGATTGGTAGTGGGTCGATGGCTGTCGTAGGAGGACGCCACGAACGCACGCGCGAAAGTGCGTTGCGCCGCGGACGGGGAGCACGTCGACGTCGAGCGGCGCCTCCTAAAGCCAGGCGGAGTCATCGGCGATGAAGGTGAGCGCACCGAGATGGATCTCACGGCCCTCCATCGATACTCCGCAGGAAACCATGATCAAATGGATCAGAAAGAACGCAACTTCACCAATTAGGCGCTAAGACTCCTGCCCCACGGTGGGCGCCAACTGTCGTGGTTCTAAGCCTGACAGTGATGTAGGGGGTGTGTATGAAGAGGCTAGATCTCAGCTATTGGGAAGTTGTAACACGCAAGGTTTACGAGTTCAGGCCCTTCTCGGAGGAAGTAACAGCCCTACGTCTCGGTGCCCCGGAGGCGGTCGATTGGATTATCAGCGTGTAGATAACAGGGGTGCGAACCCTTCATACTGAGGAGGGGGTGGCTTATATAGAGTTCGCTGGCCCCCTCCTGCCCTCAGTAATACAGGGTTTTAAGGTACATTTAAGGTTGGGCGTTACTGGTAACGCCCTTAATAAAGTGCTATAATGACCATAATGACCATAAAGACTGCTAAGTGGCCGACCGTTTGCCTGCGGAGTGGCTTTAGGTCTTCAGGCAGTCTAGTGATAGTTGTTTGGTCGAGTGTCTTGAATCTGTCGAGTGAGATACGTTCAAGTCGATTGGAAAGTAGCCTCTTCTAGGGACGTCCTTGGGTAGGGCTCCTTGGACGGGTCCGTGTCCCTACCCTAGGTACGTAGCTTCATCAACCGCCGAATGCCAATGACTTAAGCCACATAATTCAGCAGCCAGAAGAATCAGCCAGACAATTCTGGACACGGTTCCTAACAAAGAAAAACCAGATAGTCGACTGTCCGGACGCAGAGGCCCTAGCAGCCTTCAAGCATAACATCCGCAACGAGTGGCTTGCCCGGCACCTGGGACAGGAAAAGCCGAAATCCATGGCAGCCCTCACGACACTCATGACCCGCTTTTGCGCGGGTGAAGACAGTTAGCTAGCTCGCAGTAACAACTTATCAAAGAACCCTGGTAATTCGGATACCAAGGACAAAAGTGGCAGGACACGTCGGAACAAACGAAAACACCGTGTTAATAGCGACAGCAATGAAGACATGGCAGTCAATGCCGGATTCAGAGGCTATAAATCTGGTCAGCGGAAAAAGCCATTCAAAAAGAATACTCAGGGCCCGTCCAGTTTGGACCGAATACTCGATCGCTTGTGCCAGATACATGGCACCCCCGAAAAGCCAGCCAATCACACTAACAGGGGTTGTTGGGTGTTCAAGCAGGTAGGCAAGTTAAGAGCCGAAAACAAAGACAAGGGGCTGCACAGCGACGACGAGGAGCCCAAGCCGCCGAACAACAATGGACAGAAGGGCTTTCCCCCACAAGTGTGGACGGTGAACATGATATACGCAACCCACATTCCCAAGCGGGAGCGGAAGCGTGCGCTACGGGATGTATACGCGATGGAGTCAGTCGCCCCAAAGTTCAACCCATGGTCCTCCTGCCTGATCACTTTTGATCGGAGGGACCATCCCACTAGCATCCGTCATGGCGGCTTCGCCGCATTGGTTCTTGACCCAATCATCGACGGATTTCACCTCACAAGAGTCCTCATGGACAGCGGCAGTAGCCTGAACCAGCTTTATCAGGACACAGTGCGGAAAATGGGCATAGACCCCTCAAGGATCAAACCCACAAGAACGACCTTTAAAGGCGTCATACCAGGTGTGGAGGCCAACTGTACAGGCTCAGTAACACTTGACGTGGTCTTCGGATCCCTGGATAATTTCCGAAGCGAAGAGTTAATCTTTGATATAGTCTCGCTTCGCAGTGGCTATCACGCCCTACTCGGACGAACCGCACTCGCAAAATTCAATGCGGTGCCGCACTACGCATATCTCAAACTCAAGATGCTAGGCCCTCGAGGAGTAATCACGGTCAATGGAAACACCGAACGCTCCCTCCGTATGGAGGAGCATACGGCGGCTCTCGCAGCGGAGGTACAAAGTAGCCTTCTTCGGCAATTCTCCAGTCCGGCCATTAAAAAGCTAGACACTACCAAGCGCGCCCGGAGTAACCTACAGCAGGACCGCCTGGCACACTCCGAGCAAGCGTAGCAATGCGGCCCCAACCCCAGCCTTCGCGACCTAGCGAAACTAGTACCTCGCATTCATAACTACACCCTTGAAATACCATGGGCACAGGGGAAGGGGCAAAATAACGGCACGCCCAAAATACGGCTTAAAACGCACCAAGGGCTGCCGGATTCTTTTTTTTTAATTTTTTCTTACTTTCAGGACTCCATACTTTGGACGACATGTTCGGCAATTAGATTGCCGCACAAACGATGCAAGATCCAGGAAGGCAGACAAGCCATGCCGCATTATGGAACTCTCAGGTGGTCTCTGTTACGAGCGATATACCTACTTTATATATAATTCCGCGGCCTGCCCCTGGTCAGGACATACTGAATAGTCCAATATCTTTTGCTTACCGCACCGTCTGTATCGTTCGGCTTTGATAAATAGCCTCTCCATAAACAATGCCTAGCTTTTTGTCTATTTTTTGCATTACTCTTTTCATATATATGTTCATTAATGACATGTTGCACCCGTACATTGTGGTACGGCAAGTACGCCAGGGGCTTCAGTACCCTTTAATATGGTGTGAGAAGTCCATACACTTTCACAAGTGCGGCACCCTGAACTTATAGCACTATATGCATCGGCTCCGAATCATGATTTGGGTCAATAGTTGGGTTTGCCCGGCTCCTATGTTTTGGTGCCTTACGTTCCGCTATATCGGCTAAGGTAGCACTAGGAGAACCACTGCGATTGTGCCCCGGTTGAGCTGGGTTAAGCACCTCAGTGGAGAAAGCTAAAACTAATTGTCATGATGAGGCGAGAGACCGGTCGCTGTTCGAGAGGTTTTTAGAGTCCCTAAAGGCTTATGCCGCTTCGAGCGAGGAGCTGGATAACCCCAGGCAAGGCGTGGATAGCGCCCCGAACTCGGTCTTCCGAACTAGGGGCTTCACCAAAATTTAAAATTATAAAGTTCTATGGCTAAGTGAGAGTGTTCAAGCATTATAGTCCGATTGCCTGGTTCGTCGTGCTGAGCGCCTCCCTCGAAGGACCCAACCATGGGAAAAAGAGCGCCCATGTTTATCACCGAACACCCCAGCACTAGTGGCATGGGGGAAGAAGCTGACGACTGGCCATCTCTCAATTTTTGATAAACGGCCGCACAGAAAATAATATTTTAAATTCAATAAGCATTGCTTAGCGCATATGAACAAGTTTTCAACGCACAGGATAAACACGAGCGAATTCATTCAAAAATTACATCCTTGGTGCACTCATCTACCACAAGGCGGGCACCTGCAAGAACATCCTTATAGTAGTTCTCCGGCTTGCGATGCTCCTTCCCCGGCGGCGGCCCGTCCGTCACAAGCTTCTCACCGTCCAGCTTACCCCAGTGCACCTTTACACGGGCAAGGGCCCTACGGGCACCTTCGATGCAGGCGGAGCGCTTGATGACCTCGAGCCTTGGACAGGCCTCCACCAGCCGGCGCACCAGCCCGAAGTAGCTCCCAGGCAAGGCCTCTCCGGGCCACAGCCGAACTATGAAGCCCTTCATGGCCTGTTCGGCCGCCTTGTGGAGTTCGACTAGCTGTTTCAGCTGGTCGCTCAAGGGTACAGGGTGTCCGGCCTCAGCATACTGAGACCAGAATACCTTCTCTGTCGAGCTGCCCTCTTCAGCTCGGTAGAATGCGGCGGCATCGGACACGTTCCGGGGAAAATCTACGAAGGCCCCACGAGAACTCTGGATTCGGGTAAGTAACAAGTAGTTTACTTTTATGTTTCTGCTTTGCATAAAGAATGCCTTACCCGCTGCTATCTTCTTCATATCCTCAAACTCTCGGAGAGCCTTTTGGGCTTCAGCCTTGGCAGACTTGGCAGTCTCAAGGGCCGTCGCGAGCTCGGACGCTTGGGTCTTTGACTCAAGCTCCAAACTCTCATGTTTCTTCATGAGAGCCTGAAGCTCTTGCTGCACCTCCCTGACCTAAGACCCAAGTTTCTCTCGCTCGGTGCGCTCCGTGGCCGTTTTCTTTTCAGCCTCGGACAGCGCCTGCTTGAGGGTCGCCACCTCAGTCGTGGCCCCTAAAATAAGCAGTACAATCCTGTTATTTTTTGCAATCACGCCTCTCTATAGGCACCTTTTTATAAGGTATTTCTTACCTTCTTTCTCCTCGAGCTGCTGCTTGGCACGGCCGAGCTCTTGCTCGGACCGCTCGAGTCCCTGTTTTAGGGTATCCACCTCCGCAGTCAGTGCGGTGGTGATTAGCAGCGAAGCCTGCATATGCATATTGACTTCTTTATTATTAGACTCCTGCGAAATTTCATAGATCCTCTATTCGGCTTTTCTTTCCGAACGCCAAACAGAGCATCAGGGGCTACTGTCTATGCGGTAATATTTTTACATATTTTTACTTAACTCGAAGCCTGTTAGGAGGCCAGCGCAAGCTTCATTCAGCCCGCTCTTGGGACTGAACCTTCCGGATCACCGTACTCATAATAGTACGGTGCTCCTCGTCGATGGAGGCACCTTCAAGCACCTCCAGCAGATTGTCCAGCGCCTCCGGTTGGACGGAGGCTGCCGGCTCAGAAGGCTTGCTCCTCTTGGAAGGAGTTCGCCTGCCGCGATCCGGAATTGTTGAAGATTCCGGCACGGTGTCCGGCTTAAGGCCGGACTTGGAGCCGTGGGGGGTCTTGTCCCCTTCATTCCTGGAGTCCGGGAGTTCGCCTTGCGGCTCCTCCAGGACCACCTCCTCCTGCCCCGGAGCTCATTGCGACGCCACTTCGGCGTCATCCGCAGTGCGGGGGGAGACGGCGGGCGGAACAGTGTTCACGTCCGATGAATCCAGGGAGCCGCTCGACGACTCATTGAGTGCGGCCCGGGGCGGGCTGCATGATTATATTCGACATTAGGGGAAGCTGTGCAACAAAAGGAATATCATGAGTTACTCTGGTATCTGAACACTTACGATTTTGCCGGACGCTTGGCCCTGTCCGGCCACTCCTCTTCGCCCTCTTCGGCATCAGGTGCATAGTCCGGTGGAGGGGTCTTTCGTTTCCTAGACCCCTCGGCCTCCCCCATTGGGGCGGCCTTCCTCTTCTCTCCTCCCTCCACTGGAGAGGGAGAGTCTTCTTCTTCCTCCTCCTCGTTCTCGCGGGAGGAGGGCGCCTCGGACTCGTCAGATGACAAGTCCGACACCACCACGTTGCGGGCACTCTTTCGAGTCCCCATGGTCTTCTTCTTCTTGACCTTCTTCTCCGGCACCACATAAGGCGCCGGGGCCAACAGCTTCACCAGTAAAGCTGGGGCTGGATCTTCGGGCAGCGGAGCCGGATAGTTAATCGGCTCAGCTATCACCCGCCAAGCCTATCATAGGAAAGGGAGTTCAGATCCCGCATAGTGTTAAACTATGAAAAAAGGCTTAACATCCTGTGAAGGGTGTAGATGGCATACCTTGCTAGCGTGACGCTGCGAACTGTATCCGTGGTCCTCGGAAGCGGATGCGGGAGCCTCGGCGCCCTTGAATAGCACCTTCCAGGCGTCTTCATACGTCGTGTCGAAGAGCCTGTTGAGGGTTTGGTGCTGCGCCGGGTCGAACTCCCACAGATTAAAATCCCGTTGTTGGCATGGGAGGATCCGGCGGACGAGCATAACCTGGATTATATTAACAAGCCGGACTGGCTTGTTCACCAGGGACTGGATGCATGTTTGCAATCTGGTCACCTCTTTTTCATCACCCCACGACAGGCCCATCTCTTTCCAGGACATAGGCCACGTGGGGGGTCCGGATCGGAACTCAGGGGCTGCGGTCCATTCCGGATCACGTGGCTCGGTGATATAAAACCACCCGGCTTGCCATCCCTTTAGGGTCTCCACGAAAGAGCCCTCGAACCATAGGACATTGGCCATCTTGCCCGCCATAGCGCCTCCGCACTCCGCCTGGCTGCCGCGCACCACCTTGGGCTTGACGTTGAAGGTCTTGAGCCAGAGGCCGAAATGGGGGTGGACGCGGAGAAAGGCCTCGCACACGATGATAAACGCCGAGATGTTGAGGATGAAGTTTGGAGCCAGATCATGGAAGTCCAGGCCGTAGTAGAACATGAGCCCCAGGACAAATGGGTGGAGTGGAAAACCTAGTCCGCGGAGGAAGTGGGGGAGAAACACGACCCTCTCATGGGGCCTTGGGGTGGGGATAAGCTGCCCCTCTTCGGGAAGCCAGTGCGCGATGTCCTTGGATAGGTATCCGGCCTTCCTTAGCTTTTTTACTTTACCCTCCATAACGGAGGAGACCATCCATTTGCCTCCCGCTCCGGACATTGCTGGAGAAGGTTGAGGTGGGATGTGCGGGCTTGGGCGCTGGAGCTCGGGTGCGCAAGAGATGGATAGGCAAGGGAGGAAGAAGGCGTAGGTAAAAAGGGGTGGATCCTTATCCCCTTATATAGGCGGATGCGGTTATGCGTCCCCACCTACCTAATAAAACTCGCTTGCCTCCCGAGCGCCGTGATAAATGGCGCGGTTGGGTTACCCACGTCCGTATTGATGAGAATCCCGTAAAAAGGGTACACGATCTCTGCTTTGACAAGACATGCCAAGGAAACCGCCTCGCAAAACATGCTGAGGAGGAAAAGTAAAAACCATTCGAGTAAAGGGCTTGGTTGAGGTGTGATGGCGCACTGCAGAATACGTCAGCAGATTTGATTTGTGGTAATATTATTCTCTCTATGGCAATATGTGGAAGCTTATTTTACAGAGCCGGACACTATTCTTGGTGTTTACAATCTTCTATAAAGGACTGGGAGGAGGAACCCGCCTTGCAATGCCGAAGACAATTTGCACGCCAGACTCGTCGTCATTGAAGCCTGGTTCAGGGGCTACTGAGGGAGTCCTGGATTAGGGGGTGTTCGGATAGCCAGACTATACCTTCAGCCGGACTCCTGGACTATGAAGATACAAGATTGAAGACTTCGTCCCGTGTCCGGATGGGACTTTCCTTGGCGTGGAAGGCAAGCTTGGCGATGCGGATATTCAAGATCTCCTACCGTTGTAACCGACTCTATGTAACCCTAACCCTATCCGGTGTCTATATAAACCGGAGGGTTGTAGTCCGTAGGACAGAATCAACTCCATACACAACAATCATACCATAGGCTAGCTTCTAGGGTTTAGCCTCCTTGATCTCGTGGTAGATCTACTCTTGTACTACCCATATCATCAATATTAATCAAGCAGGAGTAGGGTTTTACCTCCATCGAGAGGGCCCGAACCTGGGTAAAACAAAGTGTACCCTGTCTCCTATTACCATCCGGCCTAGACGCAGAGTTCGGGACCCCCTACCCGAGATCTGCCGGTTTTGACACCGACAGTGTCCAAGGTGGGCCTTGCCCGGCTACGCCAGATGGCGGCGGCACAGGGCATCGATGGGGCGCAGGTGTTCAAGGTCGGCTCCGCCACCCCTGAGGGCCGAGGGAGTACCTTTTATCCTGTCTTCGTAAGCTCCATTGCTGAGGGCCTGGTGCCTCCCTTCTCCGAGTTTTTCTTCTCTATCCTCCGCCATTACAACTTGTAGGCTCTGCATCTCCACCCCAACTCCGTCCTTCTCCTGGCGATCTTCGCTTATTACTACGAGGCACATGTAGAGGTGCAGCCTTCAGTAGCTTTTCTGCGCCACTACTTATCCCTCCGGGTCTCTCGCGGTTCTCCTTCCGCGTGCGTGAGCTTCGTCGCGTACGGTGGCACCATTGCCATCTCGAATCCCAGGAAGAGGATTGAGGGCTTCAGAAGCAAGTGGGTCTTGGTAGATGTCGGGCGCGTCCACCCTAGGCTGATCTTGCCCGCGGAGCAGCCCGTGAGCTCCAGCGACTGGTGCCGAGCGGAGCTCACGGACCCCCGTGCGAAACTGGTGTTGGAGAAGATGGACGCGGACCTGAGGCCGGCCAGCACGCGACGGTAAAGTTGACCGGTGCGTTGCTACTGAGGGAGTTCCTGGAGCACCAGCTGGCTCCACTCCGGCAGTACTCACCTCCGATGTGGAGGCCTCATCCGAGCCCCGTGGCCTTGAGCGACGAAGATTTGGCCGCGGTCCTCCAATCTCTGGTCGGGGCGAGGTGGCAAGGTTGGAGGGCTCTCCCAAGCCCTTGTTCCTTCGCGACGACTGGGAGCAGGTGGTGGAGTCCATGCCCGTTTTTAACGGGGATGGGCTCGTGCCCGTGGAGGCTTCCGAGGGACTGGTGGACGTGCCCTCCGGCGACTCCAGCAAGGAGGAAGACGAAGAGGAGCGGGAAAAGGGGCCCGACTCCGAGGCGACCGACGGAGAGTCGAGGGCTCCCCTCCCCCGGCGCAGGCCCCGCAGTCTCCGCCTTTCTTCGAGCGATGATGACGAGGATGGAGATGAGCAGGTCGGCGGGAGCTTGCCCCCGATCCCGAAGAAGGACAGGACCGTGCTGATCTCCCGCGGGTCTGCCCCTGCCCCGCGGCAGTTTGCAGACGCGCCTTCTGCTTCCGAGGTTGACCCTTCCAGCCGGCTGTCAGGCTTCAAGTTTGGCCGGAGGCTGCCCAAGCTCACCGGCGATGACCCGTAAGTGCTTGACCCTTGTCTTTATTTCTTGTTCCGCTGCCGAGGCTTGGCATTCGCATCTCTTGAATAGGCTGGAGCCCGCGGCGAAGAAGCCGAAGGGGGCTTCTGAGGCTCTATACGCGGCAGCGCCTCCGCCTGTGGAGGAGGGTGACTGTGGCGCGCGGGCTTCTCCTGCCTGGTCGTCCTCACGAGGCCTGGCCGAGCTGGTTGGGGCGAGCTCAGCCCCCATGGCCCAAGTGACTCCTGTGCTACCTTTGCCCACCACCGCCACCATAGCTGCTGGGGCGCAGCAGGCTCCACCTCAGGATGTTGTGGTCTTGCCGTCGCCGCCTTCTTCCCCCATTCCGCCGACTGTTGTTTCTCCGACTCCTCCTGCCGTCCTGGAGCGTGCTGTTGCTGGACTGGACCGGCTGTGGCAGGATCTTCTTGGCGCCGACCCTCGCCTGGTGGCCGGGCGCTTGGAGCTGGCTTCAGGATGGATTTGTTCCGATGCCTCGATTCGGGCGGCGCTGGTTCAAGCCTCGTCGGCCTGCGACGAGGATAGGCAGGCCATCCTTGAGACGAAGGCTGCTCGTGACGCATCCCTGGGGGAGGTGGTTGAAGTCCGCGATTGTTGCAAGGCGCTGGAGGACGAGCTGCAAGGCCTGCGGGACCAGCTCGCGAAAGAGGTTCGTCTTCGCCAGGAGCAAGAAGAAGGCATGAAGGCTCGTGAGGTGGCCATTGAGGGCCGGGAGGCCAAGCTCAAGAAGCGCCGCGACTGCCTAGGTGTGCTGGGGAAGGAGTTGGAGGCGACGAAGGTCGAGCTGGACAGCAAGGCCAAGGTTCTTGCCGAGGATCGCGTGGCCTTCGCAGACATGGAGAAGAAGGCTCGTGCTTCGCTGAAGATGCTCTACGCCAGTGGCCTGGAGAGCCCGCTGGCCGGCGCCGAGGACGGCCCCGCCAAGCTGCTTCCCTTCCTAGTTCATGCTCTTGAGGATGTCACCCTTGGCCTTGGCCCCACGGCCGAGGCCGAGGCGCGTGTCCTGTCTTCTGCTGCGCTGACGCGGGTCTTCACCCACATCTACCTTCGCGACCCCAGCACCGACCTCGACAGCCTGTTGGAGCCAGTAAGCGGCGAGGGTGCTGCCGCCGCTGCCGAGGCCGTGAAGGGTCGCGCGGAGGCTCTGCTGGGGATGTTCCAGGCCTTCAGTACCAAGTCGAAGCAGGATGCTTCCGGTCCTGCTGCTCCATGAGGCGGGGCCACCCGCGCTGCTCCACCGCCGTCAAGTGACTCCGCTACTGCTCCTGTCCTACTTTTAATTCCTGCACATGCATCATGCCTCGGGGAGGCGTTTAAACTCGCATTTGGTATTGAGACGACAGTATGGACTGTAATATTTGCTTTTAAGTTCCTTGAATTTTATGCTTTCCTTCCCTACTTGCTTGTGTTCTACGCCAGCAGAGCCCGACCCCACGCGTACCTCACCCAGCATTAGCCCCGACCGGAAACCAGGACGGGACCAAAGGAGTGAGGGGCTACGAAGCCAGTTAGGATCCTGAGTCGCGATGCTCAGGAGTCCCCCTTGGCGCACAAACAACAAGTAGGGAGGTGTGATGTAGGTGGATCTTACATTTTACATCTGCAGAGCCCGACCCCGCGCGTATCTCACCCAGCATTAGCCCCGACCGGAAACCAGGACGGGACCAAAGGAGTGAGGGGCTATGGAGCCAGTTAGGCTCCTGAGTCGCGATGCTCAAGAGTCCCCCTTGACGCGCAAATAGCAAGTGATGAGGTGAGATGCAAGTGGGACCACCGTTCTACGTCTGCAGAGCCCGGCCCCGCGCGTGCCTCACTCAGCATTAGCCTTTCGGAACTAAGGAGTGAGGGGCTACGGGACCAGTTAGGCCCCTGAGTCGCGATGCTCAGGGGTCCCCCTTGACGCTCAAACGGCCTTCATACCATGGCTCCGCTCGGGGAGAGGCACGCGACGAACCAGGCCTGAGGGGCCTGGCTGGGTGGCGTACGTCTGTGCGTGAGCCAGGCGCAGCCCCCGTGCCCAGCCTCCTCGCGCGGCGCCCCCAAGGGGAGGCGTTGCGATGAGGCCAGACACTGAGCTCTGGGCTCCCTGAGGTTGATGCGGCCCGGGGGCCACCCTCAGTTGTTTATCACCAGCACGGAGCATAGCGCTTCCGCATGTTTATCGGCAGTGTCGTCAGCCAGCGCGGAGCATGGTGCTTCCACTGGTACGTGGGAGGGGGCTCCCCTCCGGGAGGAGCCCCCGGGGCATGTACAGCCCCGCCCTGACACGTGGCCGGCACGGTAGGGCTAGGTGGGGTGTATCTGGGCAACCGTGAGCCAGCGCGGGACTCACGGGGCCCTACCTCTAGGCGGGTTGCGCCTGGCACTGGGCCTTATCTTGTGATGTGTTCCTGCAAGTTTGTTTAGATGGCGACACTCTACGTCCTCGGGTCCCAGCCCTCGAGCTTGTCTCAGCCGTCGATGGTATGCCAGGTCTCGATGCCGTGGACATGGCCAGAGGGTGAGGGCTGGAGAGCCAGTAAGAGCCCTGAGTCGCGATGCTCAGGTACCCCCCCTTTAACGTGCAAGTGGTCGACATGGAGAAGGAGAGGTGCCGTGGACATGCATCAAGTAATCAAGCATGATGGGCGAATGCATAGTCGGAAATAAACGCAAGGGAGATACATGCCGCTGGGCCTGGCCCGAGCGACTTGGGGATGATGCAGCCCGAGGGGCGCCCCCAAAAAGGCAAGCTAACGACACGAAATAAAAGGGATACATACCGCAGGGACGGACCCATGCGGCCTGGGAACGATGTAGCCCTGGGAGGGCGCTCCCAGCTGGAAATGAAACTTGTAAGATGTCACATGAGGGTGTCGAGGGCGAAGGGGTGTTGGTGCAGCAGACTTGGTAGGCTGCGGAAGCCGATCCTCACGAGCCCCCAGGCCCAGGGGCCTCGGGAGGCTCCGGAGGCACTGGTAGCTCTTCGCGAATCTTCCCCATATCCACCAAGGCTGTGGAACGCCTGTCTTCTTGAGCCTCCATGATGCCCCTCATGAGGCGCTGGCACATAGCAACCGCGCTCGGCAAGCCGTAAGGCATGCGAACGTAGGTGTGGGGCGGACCCCCGCAGCGCCCCACTCGCGAGGGCCAGAGGCGCTCCATCGTAGCGACTTGGTTGATCCCTGGTACGTCGATGCAGACGCGCAACCCACCATCCTCGCCTGGATGGGGAGCCATAGTCGGTAGACGGCGGCAACCTCTCATGATTCTTGATTCCTGTAGTTCTTGAATGGCCTTGTCGACGAACTCTTGCGGGTCTGACCTTCCTTGCCCTACTCCTTCTTGAGGGAAACGTGCTTCAAAACATGCCTCCATGTGGTGCCCAAGCGCCTCCCTCATGACCCTAGCTAGGTCGGTGGCCCTCCAGGGGAGAGGCCCCGAGCCCTGCCCGAGGAGGGCGCCGGGCGCGCTTTCCTATGCGATGGAAGGAGGTTCCCCCTGGGCAGAAGCGGGCCCTGAGGGGCCCGCCTCCCGAGGGGCCGGTCCAGACGATGTCTTCTTCTTCTTGGTGGTGGTCTCGAAAGCCTCCTGCTTCCGCGATCCGGGTCTTCCAGTGACGCGGCCTGAAAGGCTCGCTCCAGGGAACACACCGCATCCTTCTCTTCACAGGGCACCGTGATGACTCCGCCACTTCCTGGCATCTTGAGGACGTTGTAGCCATGGTGAGTCACGGCTGTCGGCGTTCTGGGAACGGGGGTCCCCAGACTTGCCTGCCTGCGGCCTGCGGCGTGGCTCAAATGGGGGCCCAGCGCGGCCCATCTTCATCAACACAAGGCTCAAGACCCTCGCGAGGGGCCAAGCCTTGCGAGGCGGATGACACGACGCATCCTCAGGCGCAGCCTCATCAGGCTGGCTCGCGAGGAGGCGGAGATATCAAGGCAGGGTACCTCACGAGGTGCCCATGACGTAAGCCGTGACGACTCAAGGTGCCAGGCGGGCACCAGCGCGCGCAGCGTCCTTCTTTCCTCTTTGGTGCAAAGGGGGCAAGTGCAGCCGCGGAGTACCGAGGCATCAGGAAATGGTTGCCATTTCGGTGCAACGAGACCAAGACCATGAGGACTACGAGACGGAGGTCACCATGGAGCCCAGCACGGCGTCACCACAAAGCCTTTGGCAGGCGGAGACCAACTTTAGTCAGGATAAGTGTACTAGATGTCCCCCTTCAAATTAGCCCGCCATTGTTGGCTCCCTTCCCGCTCAATATTTGGGAAGAGGACCAGGGCCACTATAAATAGGACTAGCCACCCCCAGGGTAGGGGATCGAGCAATCTGGATCAGAGCAAGGGGGACGATCATCTCATCAGAGAGAGAGAGAGAGAGAGAGAGAGAGAGAGGTGACTGAACTCCTCCTAGAGGTTCATCACCCCAGCCAAGAACAGACCCTCGCGAGGCTGTTCTTCCTTGTATTGTTCATCATCATCAGCCCCAGGAGGCAATCCACCAACCACACACTGGAGTAGGGTATTACACCACAATGGTGGCCCGAACCAGTATAAATCTTGTGTCTCTTGTGCAGTTCTTTTAGTAGTTTAGATCTTTGCGAGACGGTGAGGTTGAAGGCGTGATCTCCGCGCGCACCCCAGTGTTCGAACCATAAGGGTCTGCCGGAACCCGTGAATCCGACATTTTGGCGCGCCAGGTAGGGGTGCGCCGGAATTTGTCTTCCACCACTCCGCTCTCCTCCGACCGTCGCATCCATGTCCGACGCACGTCGGGCCCGCGCCGAGCGCCGGGCCGCCATCGCTTCTCGCGTCGCCCAGACGGCCCCCGTCGGTGGGCGTCCTCGTCGTTCCCTGTCGCCCGTCGTCAACGCCGCCATCGGCCCGGCGGGGGGCGAGCAGCAAGCATCGTCTCAGCACCCGTCCATGCGGCAAGACGGCCGCACCGCTACTCCATCACTCGCACCAGCTGGATCTTCGTCCCGCGTGCTCCGCGCACCCTTGGAGGCTCGAGCTGCACTCATCGCGGCAAACGAACTCCTGCGCTACCGCCCCGTCGACGACGTCTATGAGGAGTGGCTCGACCGCGTCGCCGAGCTCGTCTGCGCCGCGGGGGGCTCTCCTGCGCCGTCCGCTCCGCTGCGCCGCACTCTGCCCCGCGCAGGCAATGAAGCTTCGGGGGCGTACCAGCCACCTCCTCTCCAAGAAGACGCCATGGCTCCAAGGCGCGTGGCCCCTGGGCGGAACCCGCTCCGCCAGGTGCCAGCGCAGCCAGAACGGAGCTGCCAAGAAGTCCCTCGCCCGCAAGGAGCTGCCCGGGTGCTCCCTGCACCAGCTCCGGCACGTCAAGACCCCGTTCTGCTCCTAGCTGCAGCGCGTGGAGACCCTCAAGGCCAAGCTCTCCACCAGCCGAAGCCTTTCGTGGCCACCGCGGGCTGCCGCCGCCTACACCACCGAGTTGCGCAGCGTCGCGTGGCCCGGCAAGTTCAAGCCGGACCTGCCTCCTCGCTACGACGGCACAACTGATCCCGCAGAGTTCCTCCAGCTCTACGAGCTGGGCATAGAGGCTGCTAGCGGGGACGAGAAGGTCATGGCGAATTGGTTCCCGTGGCGCTGACGGGAGGAGCTCGCACCTGGCTCCTGAATCTGGCTCCCGGCACGATCTCCTCCTGGGACCAGATGCGCACCTGCTTCATCGCCAACTTCCAAGGTACTCGCGACCGGCCACCCGCCGTGAGCGACATGCGCCGCATCAAGCAACAACCCGGAGAGACACTACAAAAGTACATCCAGCGCTTCAACAGCACGCGCCTCAAGATCTCCAAGGTGTCCGAGGAGGCCATCATCTCGGCCTTCTTCGATGGCGTGCGCGACGTCAAGATGAAGGAGGAGCTGGCGATGCACGAAGACCTCTGCACCTCCCTAGAGCTGTTCAACTTGGCGAACAAGTGCGCCAGGGCTGAGGAGGGACGCCTCTCCCTCCTCGAGCTACTTTCCGCGGACCCAGAAGAGAAGAAGCCCAAGGCCAAGGACGTGAAGCGCAAGGGGGCTGCCGTACTCGCAGCCGAACCAGACACCAAGCGGGGCAAGGATCTGCCCGACTCCTCCAGGGGCAGCCGGTACTGTGTGTACCACGACCTCCACACCCACAACACCAACGAATGTCAAGAGCTCCGCGCCGTGTGGGAAGGAAGGATCGGCCGTCACCCTGACCGTGCTGACCGGGGCTACGGCCGAGGAGGAGGAAGAAACCCAGGACGTTGGGAAGATCACGGCCCACGCCAGGGGTGGCGCGACCAACCTCGTGAGGACCGTTGGCGGAACCTGCCTCGCGAGGGGGACTGGAGGGATCAGCCTCGTGAGGATCACCCTCATGGCAATGCAGGCCTACCTCCGCTGCCGCCTCAACCAAGGAGGAACGAAGATCGCCACCAAGACGAGGGGGCTGGGGGCTTCCAAGAGCCGCGCGCAATCGCTTGCATCCTGGGCGGAGCTCAAGCCCCAGCCTCTCAACGTATCTTCAAGCAGTTTGCCCACGAAGTGAATGCAGTTCTCCCCAAGCTCAAAGCAACATGCCCCCTCAGGTGGTCGGTGTGCGCCATCACGTTCAGCTCAGCAGACCAGCTCAAGTGCGCGGCCACGGCTGGAGTCCTCCTGATGCTTTGCTCCCCAGTCATCAGCAACGTGCTAGTCACCAAGACCCTCATCGACGGAGGGGCGGGGCTCAACGTCCTGTCCGTGGAAACCTTCAACAACCTCCAAGTGCCCTATGATCAGCTTCAGCCAATCAAGCCTTTCTCCGGAGTCACCGACGGTTCCACAGTCCCGATCGGGCAGGTCTGCCTCCCTGTCACCTTCGGGGCCCCCAGCAACTACCGCATCGTGCTCATCGACTTCGACGTCGCCCACATCCGCCTGTCGTACAACGCCATCCTTGGGTACCCAGCGCTGGCCAAGTTCATGGCCGTGACTCACCACGGCTACAACGTCCTCAAGATGCCAGGAAGTGGCGGCATCATCACGGTGCCCTGTGAAGAGAAGGATGCAGTGTGTTCCCTGGAGCGAGCCTTTCAGGCCACGTCGCTAGAAGACCCAGATCGCGGAAGCATGAGGCTTCCTGAGACCACCCCCAAGAAGAAGAAGAAGACGTCGCCAGGCTCAGCCCCTCAAGAGGCAGGCCCCTCAGGGCCCGTGTCTGCCCGGGAGGGCCCTCCTTCCATCGCATAGGAAAGCACGCCCGGTGCCCTCCTCAGGCAGGGCTCGGGGGCTCTCACCTGGAGGGCCACCGACCTAGCCAGGGTCACGTGGGAGGCGCTTGGGCACCATGTGGAGGCGTGCTTCAAAGCACGTTTCCCTCGAGAAGGAGCCATGCAAGGAGGGACAGACCAGCAGGAGTTCGTTAACAAGGCCACTCAAGAACTACAGGAGTCGAGGATCATGAGAGGTTGCCATCGTCCACCAGCTGTGGCTCCACATCCAGGCGAGGATGGTGAGCTGCGCGTCTGCGTCGACGTACCAGGGCTCAATCAGATCGTCACGATGGAGCGCCTCTGGCCCTCGCAAGTGGGGCGCTGCGGAGGTCCACCCCACAGCTATGTTCGCATGCCTTACGGCCGGCCGAGCCTGGCTGCGGCGTACCAGCGCCTCATGAGGGGCATCATGGAGGCTCAGGAAGACAGGCGTTCCACGGCCCTGGCGGAGATGAAGACAGCTCGCAAGGAGTCACCAGTGCCTCCGGAGCCTCCCGAGGCCCCAGGGCCTGGTGGCTCGTGAGGATCGGCTTCCGCAACCCACCAAGTCTGCTGCACCAACGCCACTTCGCCAACGACACCCTCAAGTGACATATTTCAAGCCTCATCCCCAGCTGGGAGCGCCCTCCCAGGGTTGAATCACTCCCAGGCCGCGTGGGTCCATCCCTGCGGCATGTATCTGCCTTTATTTTTCGGTCGTTAGTCTGCCTTGTTAGGGGCGCCCCTCGGGCTGCATCATCCCCAAGCCGCTCGGGCTAGGCCCAGCGGCGTGTATCTCCCTCACGTTTATTTCCAACTATGCATTCGCCTATCACGCTTGATTACTTGATGCCCGTCCGCGGCATCCCTTCTCCATGTCGACTACTTGCACGTTAAAGGGGGGGTGCCTGAGCATCGCGACTCAGGGCTCTTACTGGCTCTCCAGCCCTCACCCTCCGGCCTTGTCCACGGCATCGTGACCTGGCATACCAGCGACGGCTAAGACAAGCTCGAGGGCCGGGACCCGAGGACGTAGAGTACCGGCATCTAACCAAATTTTGCAGGGACAAATATCAAGATACGGCCCAGTGTCGGGCGCAACCCACCCAGAGGTAGGGCCTCGTGAGTCCCGCGCTAGCTCATGGGTGCCCAGATACACCTCACCTAGCCCTACCGTGCCGGCCACATGTCAGGGCGGGGCTGTACACGCCCGGGGGCTCCTCCCGGAGGGGAGCCCCCTCCCACGTACCAGTGGAAGCACCATGCTCCACGCCGGCTGACGACACTACCGAGGAGCGGCTATGCCCGTACACATACGGAAGCACTATGCTCCGCGCTGGTGATAAACAACTGAGGGTGGCCTCCGGGCCACATTAACCTCAGGGAGCCCAGAGCTCAGTGGCTGGCCTCATCGCAACGCCTCCCCTCGGGAGTGCCGCGCGAGGGGGCTAGGCACGGGGGCTATGACTGGGTCACACCCAGACGTACGCCGCCCAGCCAAGCCCCTCGGGCCTGGTTCGTCGCGCGTCTCTCCCCGAGCGGAGCCAAGGTATGAAGGTCGTTTGCGCGTCAATGGGGACCCCTGAGCATCGCGACTCAGGGGCCTAACTGGTCCCGTAGCCCCTCACTCCTTAGTTCCGAAAGGCTATGCTGGGTGAGGTACGCGCGGGGCCGGGCTCTGCAGACGTAGAACAGTAGCCCCGCTTGCAATTCACCTCATCACCCGCTGTTTGCGCGTTAAGGGGGACTCCTGAGCATCGCGACTCAGGAGCCTAACTGGCTCCATAGCCCCTCACTCCTTAGTTCCAAAAGGCTATGCTGGGTGAGGTACGCGCGGAGTCGGGCCCTGCAGACGTAGAACGGAAGATACACCTACATCACGCTTCCCTACTTGTTGTTCGTGCGCCAAGGGGGACTCCTGAGCATCGCGACTCAGGAGCCTAACTTGTCTCGTAGCCCCTCACTCCTTTGGTTCCGTCCTGGTTTCCGGTCGGGGCTAATGCTGTGTGAGGCACGCGCGGGGCCGGGCTCTGCCGGCATAGAACACAAGCAAGTAGGGAAGAAAAGCATAAAATTCAAGGAATTTAAAAGCAAATATTACAACCCATACTGCCGTCTTAGTACCAAACACAAGTTTAAATGCCTCCCCGAGGCATGATGCATGTGCAGAAACTGAAAGAAGAGCAGGGATGGAACGGAGTCACTTGTCGGCGGTGGCTTCGCCTCATGGAACGGCAGGATCGGCAGCGCCTTGCTTTGGCTTGGTGCTGAAGGCCTGGAACCTCCCCAGCAGCGCCTCCGCGCGCCCCTTCACGGCTTCGACAGCGGCGGCAGCACCCTCGCCGCTCACCGGTTCCAGCAGGCCGTCAAGATCGGCGCTGGGATCACGAAGGTAGATGTGGGCGAAGACCCGCGTCAGCGTAGCAGAAGACAGGACGTGCGCCTTGGCCTCGGCCGTGGGGCCGATGCCAAGGGCGACATCCCCAAGAGCCTTAACCAGGAAGGGAAGCAGCTTGCCGGGGCCGTCCCTGTCACCGGCTAGTGGGCTGTCCAAGCCGCTCTTGTAAAGCAACTTCAGCGAAGCGCGGGCATCTTTCTCCATGTCCACGAGGGCCACGCGATCCTCGGCAAGGACCCGGGCCTTGGCGTCCAGCTCGACCTTCGTCACCTCCAGCTCCTTCTTCAATGCGCCTAGGTGGTCGTGGCGCTTCTTAAGCTTGGCCTCCCGGTCCTCGAGCGCTGCCTCGCGCGCCTTTGCCCCCTTCTCCTGCTCTTGGCGAAGGAGGACCTCCTCCACAAGTTGGCCTCGCAGGCCTTGCAGCTCATCCTCCAACGCCTTGCAACGACCGTGGACTTCAACCACCTCTCCCAGGGCCGCGTCTTGGGCAGCCTTTGCCTCGAGGATGGCCCGCCTCTCCTTGTCACAGGCCGTCGAGGCCTGAACCAACGCCGCCCGGATCGAAGCATCAGAGCGAATCCACCCCGAAGCCAGTTCCAGGCGCCCGGCCACCAGGCGAGGGTCGGCGCCGAGAAGATCCTGCCACAGCCGGTCCAGTTCAGCAACGCCATGCTCCAGGATGGAAGAAGAAGGCGGAGAAACATCGGTGCGCTCCAAGACAACACGAGGAGTTGGGGAAGCAACAGTCAGTGGAACGGGAGGAGAAGCTAGCGGTGGCGAGGCCGCCGTGTCCCGAGGCGGAGTCCACTGCGCCTCCACAGCCGTAGCAGCGGCGCCAGACGAGGGCACCTCAGGGGTCACTCGGGCCATGGGGGCTGAGCTCGCCCCCGCCAGCATGGCCAGGCCTCCCGAGGGTGACCGGGCAGGAGAAGCCCGAGCGCCGCGGTCACCCCCTCCATAGGCGGAGGCGCTGCCGCAGATGGAGCCTCAGGAGCCCCCTTCGGCTTCTTCGCCATGGGCACCAGCCTATTCAAGAGAAGCAATCATCAAGCCTCGTCGGCGGAGTGAGAAACAAAAGAACAAGGATCAAGCGCTTACGGGTCATCGCCGGTGAGCTCGGGCAGCCTCCGGCCCAACTTGAAGCCTAACAGCCGGCTGGAAGGGTCGACCTTGGAAGCAGAAGGCGCGTCTGCGGACTGCCTCGGGGTAGGGGCAGACCCGCGGGAGATCAGCCCGGTCCTATCCTTCTTCGGGATCGAGGGCGAGCTCCCGCTACCCAGCACATCATCGTCATCATCATCATCATCATTGCTCGGCGAAAGGCGGAGAGTACGGGGCGAGCGCCAAGGGAGGGGAGCCCTCGATTCTCCATCGGTCGCCCTAGAATCGGGCCCCTCTCCCCGCTCCTCTTCGTCCTCCTCCTCGCTGGAGTCGCTGGAGGGCACGTCCACCGGTCCTCCGAAGGCTGCCACGGGCAGGAGCCCGTCCCCGTTAAAAACAGGCATGGACTCCACCACCTGCTTCTACTCATCGCGAAGGAACAAGGGCTTGGGACCGCCCTTCAACCTTGCCACCTCGCCCCCAACCAGAGATTGAAGAACCGCGGTCACATCCTCTTCGTCCACAGCCTCGGGGCTCGGATGAGGCCTCCACATTGGAGGAGAGTACCGCCGGAGTGGAGCCAGCTAGTACTCCAGGAACTCCTTCAGCAGCGACGCACCAGTGAACTTCGCCGCCATCATGCAGGCCGGCCTCAAGTCCGTTTCCATCTTCTCCAACACCAGTTTCGCGCGGGGATCCGTGAGCTCCTCCCGGCACCAGTCGCTGGAGCTCACGGGCTGCTCCGCGGGCAAGATCAGCTGAGGGTGGATGCACCCGGCATCTACCAAGACCCACTTGCTCCTGAAGCCCTCAGTCCTCTTCCCAGGACTCGAGATGGCAATGGTGCCGCCATACGCGATGAAGCTCACACGCGGAAGGAAGACCGCAGGAGACCCGGAGGGAGAAGTAGTGGCACAGCAAGGCCACCGAGGGCTGCACCCCTATGTGGGCCTCGCAGTAGTAAGCGAAGATCGCCAGAAGAAGAATGGAGTTGGGGTGGAGATGCAGAGCCTACAAGTTGTAATGGAGGAGGACAGAGAAGAAGAACTCGAAGAAGGGAGGCACCAGGCCCGCAGCAATGGAGCTTACAAAGAGAGGATAAAAGGTGCTCCCCCGGCCCTTAGAGGTGTCGGAGCCGGCCTTGAACACCTTCATCCCGTCGATGCCCTGCGCCGCCGCCATCCGGCGCAGCCGGGCAAGGCTAGCCTTGGACACATTCGGCAAGTCCAGAGCAGGAGAACACCAAGCTTCGGCCGGAGGCTGGCGAGGCGCCATGGCTTCCTAGGTCGCGCAGCCGGAGTAGATCTAGAAATTTGGAGGAAGAAAGGGGAAGGCGCAAGAAATGGGCTCTGAGCAGCAAAAGGCAAAGTCTGGGCAGATGCTGCTCCTTTATCAAGCTGCGCGGTTGCTGAAGCGCCCACGTCCAGTCAACCGCCACGCGGCGCCCAAGGCCGCAGGCTGTTAGGGCCCGCGGCGCTGCGCCCTTGCCCTTTCGCCTCTCGGCACGGCCAAGTCCGTGCGCGCCTTGGGCCCGGGGGCTACTGTCGGCGTTCTGGGAACGGGGGTCCCCAGACTTGCCTGCCTGTGGCCTGCGGCGTGGCTCAAATGGAGGCCCAGCGTGGCCCATCTTCATCAACACAAGGCTCAAGACCCTCGCGAGGGGCCAAGCCTCACGAGGCGGACAACACGGCGCATCCTCAGGCGTAGCCTCATCAGGCTGGCTCACGAGGAGGCGGAGATATCAAGGCAGGGTACCTCGCGAGGTTCCCATGACGTAAGCCGTGATGACTCAAGGTGCCAGGCGAGCGCCAGCGCGCGCAGCGTCCTTCTTTCCTCTTGGGTGCAAAGGGGGCAAGCGCAGCCGTGGAGTACCGAGGCATCAGGAAAAGGTTGCCATTTTGGTGCAACGAGACCAAGACCATGAGGACTACGAGACGAAGGTCACCATGGAGCCCAGCACGGCGTCACCATAGAGCCTTTGGCAGGTGGAGACCAACTTTAGTCAGGATAAGTGTACTAGATGTCCCCCTTCAAATTAGCCCGCCATTGTTGGCTCCCTTCCCACTCAATATTTGGGAAGAGGACCAGGGCCACTATAAATAGGACTAGCCACCCCCAGGGTAGGGGATCGAGCAATCTGGATCAGACCAAGGGGGACGATCATCTCATCATTGAGAGAGAGAGAGAGAGGTGACTGAACTCCTCCTAGCGGTTCATCACCCTAGCCAAGAACAGACCCTCGCGAGGCTGTTCTTCCTTGTATTGTTCATCATCATCAGCCCCAGGAGGCAATCCACCAGCCACACACTAGAGTAGGGTATTACACCACAATGGTGGCCCGAACCAGTATAAATCTTGTGTCTCTTGTGCAGTTCTTTTAGTAGTTTAGATCTTTGCGAGACGGTGAGGTTCAAGGCGTGATCTCCGCGCACACCCCAGTGTTCGAACCTTAAGGGTCTTCCGGAACCCGTGAATCCGACAACGGCCATGAACTTGGCCAGCGCTAGGTACCCGAGGATGGCATTGTACGGCAGGCGGATGTGGGCGACATCGAAGTCGATGAGCTCGGTGCGGTAGTTGCGTGTGCCCCGAAGGTGACAGGGAGGCGGACCTACCCAATCGGGACCGTGGAGCCGTCGGTGACTCCGGAGAAGGGCTTGGTTGGCTGAAGCTGGTCGTAGGGCACTTGGAGATTGTTGAACGTTTCCACGGACAGGACGTTGAGCCCTTCCCCACCATCGATGAGGGTCTTGGTGACTAGTACATTGCTGATGACTGGGGAGCAAAGCATCGGGAGGACTCCAGCTGTGGCCGCGCACTTGAGTTGATCCGCTGAGCTGAATGTGATGGCGCATGCCGACCACCTGAGAGGGCACGTTGCTTCAAGCCTGGGGAGGACTGCGTTCACCTCGCGGGCAAACTGCTTGAAGATGCATTGGGAGGCTGGGGCTTGAGCTCTGCCCAGGATGCAGGCGATTGCGTGTGGCTCCTGGAAGCCCCCAGCCCCTTCGTCTTGATGGCGGTCCTCGTTCCTCCTTGGCCGAGGCAGCAGTGGGGGGAGGCCTACGTTGCCCTGTGGGCGATCCTCACGAGGCTGATCCCTCCAGTCCCCCTCGCGAGGCAGGTCTCACCAGGGATCCTCGCGAGGTTGATCGCGCCACCCTTGGCGCGGGCCGCGGTCTTCCCAGCGTCCTGCGTTTCTTCCTCCTCCTCGGCCGTAGCCCCGATCGGCGCGGTCGGGACGACGGCCGATCCTTCCTTCTCGCACGGCGCGAAGTTCTTCGCATTCATTGGTGTTGTGGGTGTGGAGGTCATGGTACACACAGTACCGGCTGCCCCTGGAGGACTCAGGCAGATCTTTGCCCCGCTTGGTGTCTGGTTCTGCCGCGAGCACGGCAGCCCCCTTGCGCTTCATGTCCTTGGCCTTGGGCTTCTTCTCCTCTGGGTCTGCGGCAGGCAGCTCGAGGAGGGAGAGGCACCCCTCCTCAGCCCTGACGCACTTGGTCGCCAAGTTGAACAGCTTCAGGGAGGTGCACAGGTCTTCATGCATCGCCAGCTCCTCCTTCATCTTGACGTCGCGCACACCATCGGAGAAGGCCGAGATGATGGCCTCCTCGGACACCTTGGGGATCTTGAGGCACGCGCTATTGAAGCTGTCGGTGTACTAAAGTAGGGGGGTACCTTAGTACCCCGAACTTGTGCACGGGCAGTCATAGCACCCCGCGGCAAGGCTTGCCGGACGCCCGCCAAGATCCTCCACGGCTACTTTGATGCCATTCAAGATCAAAGTACTCAAACCAAGGCCCCGGCAAGAGGAGCTTGCCGGGAAGGCCAACCAAGGTCCCGGCAAGAGAAGCTGGCCGGGAAGAAAACAAAGGCCCCGGCAAGAGGAGCTTGCCGGGAAGGCCGATCAAGGCATCTCCAGAAGACTTGTCGTGGCGCCCCGCACGTCCCGGCAAGGCCCGACGGCCGGCAAGCTTGCCGGCACAACAAGAGAAGGACCGTGGCAAGGCACTTGCCGCGGCAAGACTGCCACCCAAACTCCAGCGCGTCCGGCGACGTGTCATCACAGGGCCATCCCAAGGGCATGTGGCGAGGCACTACGCAGCCATGCGAGGCGAGGTGGCAAGCGGAGCTGACAGAGACGCCATCGTGGCAACCGGTGGCTCACTTGATGGTCGCTTCTCTGCACTGTTGGGGCGACCGGATGGGCATTAAATGCCCTTGTCCCCTGCCGTCAGAGTTAGGTAGGGGACACTGTTGGTCACTGTTACACCAACCTGCGTTTTTACCTTTCTACCCCCTCTTCTTACGCTGCCACCTGTTGGTGCCCCCTTCAGACTATAAAAGGGAGGCCCATGCGCACCTAGAAGGGGTTCGGGTCATTGGACACAGGGTTTGGTCCATTTGACACAGGCAACACCACCATACGCTCGCACCCTCGAGCAAGATAGAATACGAACACAAAGCAGCAGTAGGAGTTTTATCTCTCCGGAGAGCTCCGAAGCTGGGTAAAAATCGTCCCGTCTCCCCCAGCGCGCGCCCGGACCTCGATCTGCTCTGCGCGCGGCCTCCGCCCCCCTTGCCGGACTAGAAGGGGCCCCCCGTGCCCCATAGGTGCTCGTGGCCACAGAGAGACACGCCCCGGCATCTTTGGCGCGCCAGGTAGGGGGTGCGTCGAGGTCGTGAGCATCTGATCCGGTCTCTGCGCGCGCTGCATCAATGCCTTCATCAACATGCCACCGAAGAAGAAGCCTTCGGAGGTGGCCGCTCCGTCTACATCGATTCCGCCGCCACCGCCGGAGCGAACGGGCTGTAGAGTGGACGCCGGCGGAGGAGCGGGCGCCGACGGCGGGACTCACGTCATCACCAGATCCAAAAACAAGGCCCCGCAAGCGTCGGCGACCATGCAGACACCGCACCCTTCCCAGGAAGTGCAAGGTCGACAACGCCCCGGTGCTCCTAGCACCGTGCTCGCGTTGGAACAAGGCCAAGCTGGTGGGTCGCGAGATGCTCGAGGTCAGCATGCACGCCCGCATGCTAGCGCGAGCGAGGTACGGTCGCCAGGGCGGGGTGTTGCACCTCCCAATCCAGTTGGGAGTCCGAGCACATCCCGCTCCTCGCGCTGCTCGTCGCCACCACCACCCAAGACAGCAGAGGAAGCGCTGGCCCGAGCCCAGCTGCTTCTAGACTACCCTCCGGCGCCGCACAAGATCGACGACTGGAGGATGGCCATATACAGCCTCATCGGCTTCGCCAATGGCGACAAGCCCTGGCAACCGAGCGCATCGAGGCCCCGGCAAGGCGCCCAGGCGCAAGCCGACGCCGACAAGACCGCTGGGGGTGCCACCTCCGTGCACTCCCAGCCCCGAAGGCCAAGATCGCCGGCTCGTCGAACCAACCCCGACGGCGACTCCACCGCGTCGTCGGACCCGCGAACCCGACGCGATCAACGCCACGTTCTCCAAGAATGGCAGCACGAAGACGCTCGCACTCGCATCGAGCACAGAAGGGAAACGCGACGTCAATCTGACCAGCGTGCCGGGCCCACTGTCGACGTGCATGCACTAGGGGAGCCAGGCGACTTGCCGTACGCGGCAGGTTGCCCTGCGTTCACCCGCGAGCTGCGGCAAGTCCAGTGGCCCAAAACCAAGAACTTCAAGCCAGACGTGCCCGAGAAGTATGATGGCAGGATACATCCATCAGAGTTCCTCAGCATCTACACCATCGCGGTGCAGGCTGCCGGAGGGCGCGATGAGAAGATCCTCGCCAACTACTTCCCGTTGGTGCTCAAGCCCAATGTCAGATCTTGGCTCATGCACTTGCCGGACGGTTCCAACTCTTCATGGGCGGACCTGTGTCATGAGTTTGTCGGCGCCTTCACGGGTGGCCACAAGCCTCATGGCCAGGAGAGTGACCTCCACTTGCTCGTCCAGAAGGAGGGGGAGCCCCTACGCAAGTACATACAGAGATTCAGCCAGGTGCAGCGCAACATCCCAGACGTCCACCCTGCCGCAGTTATCAGCGCGTTTCATCAGAACGTGCGTAACCGCAGGATGAGGGAGGAGATGGCGATGTGCAAGATCAGAAACGTCAGCGAGCTCTATGCTCTGGCCGACAAGTGTGCACGGGCTGAGGAGGGGAGGAAAATCCCCGGAGAGGTTGCAGTAGCAGAAGGATCCGACAGTGAGGATGCCGCCCCGGCAAGGAAGAACCGGAGACGGAACAATAGGAAGAGAAAGGTTAAGGATGTGATAGCTGTTGAGCATTCCGGCAACGGAGGAGGCTCCGACAAGGCCAAGGCCGATGACTCCGGCGAGGCTGTGGCAGCCGCCGACAAGCAGGATGGCTCCGACAAGCGGTATTGCAAGATCCACCGCACCAAGGGCCACGATCTCCAAACCTGCAAGAAAGTCGAAGAGATGGAGGAGCTACAGAAAGCCGAGTACGAGCGTCGCGATAAGGAGAGAGCCCAGGGAGGTGGCGGAGGATCCGGCAAGAAGCTTTCCGCCCGGGGAGGACACCGCGGCAAGTCCAAGCCGCGGCAAGGAGATAGGCCTCCCCGCGGCCGCGACAAGGACGAAGATGAGGATGAGGAGGATGAGATGGAGGAAGATGAGACCGATGACCAAGGGTTTCAGAAGGCGACAGAGGTATTGTGCATCGACGGCGGCGCCTCTCTGCACGCCTCGCACCGCCAACTCAAGCAGTGGGTGCGAGAGGTGAACGCAGCGGAGCCGTCCGTCGAGGCGCGCAAACCTCTGAAATGGTCCGGCACGCCAATCATCTTCGATATTGAGGACCACCCTGATCGCATCACTGCGGTCGGGTGCTTGCCGATGTTGGTCTCACCAACAATCCGCAACCTCAAGGTCACGAAAATGTTGGTTGACGGCGGGGCCGGCCTGAACCTGATTTCCTCCGCAGTGCTCAAGAAGCTCCAGATCCCCGACGGCGAGCTCGAAGAGACTGGTACCTTTCAAGGGATAAATCCGGGAAGAAGCAAGCCCAAGGGGACGATCACATTGCCAGTGACGTTTGGCAGCGAGCTGAATTTCAGGACGGAGAGGGTCACATTTGACGTGGCTGATATCCCACTACCCTACGATGGGATACTCGGCCGACCCGCACTCGCCAAGTTCATAGCGGCCTCTCACTACGCATACAATGTGCTCAAGATGCCTGGCCCGATGAGTGTCATTTCTGTCCAAGGTGACAAGAGGGATGCGCTCATCTGCGCCGACAAGATCTACCGGCAAGCAGCAGCCGCAACAGAGCGCGAGCCACTTGCTGCTGAAGCTCCCCGGGGGAAGAAGGAACTCAAGTCCGGCAAGTACAGCTCTGATGCCCACTCCGGCAAGCGCACCTCCCCGGAGTGTTGCGCTGCCGTCGAGGACGCACCATCGAGCTCCACCGGCAAGTACAAGAAGGCAAAGGCAGAACCGCCAAAGACCAAGCCCGGCAAGAACAGCTGTGGTACCTGCTCCGGCAAGCACGCCTAACCGGAGTGCCGCGCTGCCGTCGAGGATGCACCATCGAGCTCCACCAGCCAGTAGGGCGAAGAAAGCGTCCAGTTTCAAGCTTTTGAATTGTATTCCCTGAGAATCCATACCTTGTACGAAGAACCTATGCGTAGAAGGGTTGAATCGTGGCTAAGTTGCGCCCTTGATCCGTTTCGAGTCCGCTCAACGACGAAAGCGCGCCGCAACTAGCCCGACGAGTTCTTCCTGCCGGAAGCGACACCGCCAGCGGGCTGCTGATGTCCCGCACTCAGCAAGCGTGTTTGCACCGGCAGGTTCCCTGAAAGCGCGGGGGGGGGGGGGGGTGAAAACGTACAAGGGAGGAAGTCAAGGGAGGAGTGCGGCTTCGCCGGACCGCGGAAGACAGAAAAGCTAAGTCACCCGAGCTTGAGTGCATAGCACTTTTTAGTTCTAAGCTCTCATGTTATATTCCTCGAACGTTCGTCCCTTGTACGTAAAACCTGTGCGCAGAGGAACCAACTCGTGGTTAAGTTGCACCCTTGCTTTGTTTTCGAGTCCGCTCAACAATACAAGCGCGCTGCAACTGGCCCGAGAAGGTTTCTTGCCGGGTACAACACCGCCAGCGGGCTGCTGACGTTCCGCACTCAGCATGTGTGTTAGCACCGGCAAGTTCCCTAGAAGCGAAGGGTAGAAACGTATAAGGGATATAATAAAGTAGAGGATGTAACGTAGCAAGCCTTGCCATGGGACGTCCTTTGTATGATAAACTTGTGCGCAGAGGAGCTAACTCGCGGTTAAGTTGCGCCCTTGCTTTGTTTTCGAGTCCGCTCAACAATACAAGTGCGCTGCAACTGGCCCGGGAAGGTTTCTTGCCGGGTACAACACCGCCAGCAGGCTGCTGACGTTCCGCACTCAGCAAGTGTGTTAGCACCGGCAAGTTCCCTAGAAGCGTAGAGTGTAAACATACAAAGGGCGAAACATGGCGTTGCATTGCCCAACTTGAAGTTACATTGCAAAGAGTAACTTATTGCGGCGCCGTCTAAATTTTCCTCATGATTATAATAACAGCGACAGGGAAAAACCGGAAGGGTGCACTGGCGCAGAGGACACGGCAAGCCGATTTCACTGGGGGCTGCAAGTACCTCCGCGGCAAGTCAGGGTCCCCGAAGGCTGCAACGCCGCCGGCAAGGACAAAGCGAGGCGCACCGGCACCTGGGTCTCGGCAGGCCAAAGTTGCCGGGAGCTGCAAATATCGAGATTCACCCCCGGCAAGCCAGAGTCGCCGGGGGCTGTAATATCAGATAAGTTTTTCATCCCTCGTCATGCATCCTCTTATGGGCTGGGGAAAGCGAGGCCGCGTCCTTGAACGTTCATGCCTTGTATAAAAAAAACCTATGCGTGGAGGAACCAGCTCGTAGCTAGTCGCGCACCGATTGTTGTTTCGAGTCCGCTCGACAATTTAGGTGAACTGCGGCTAGCTCAACGGCAAGGTTTCTTGTCGGTCGCGGCACCGCCGGCAGAGAACCAACTCGTAGCTAGTTGCCTTACTATCGTTTCGAGTCCGCTCAACGACTTAAGTAAGCCGCGACTAGCTCCACGACAAGGTTTCCTGTCGGTTGCAGTTCCGTTGCCGACGTTCCGCACTCGGCGCTCACGGCAAGGTGCCCGCGCCGGCAAGTTCCCTCAAAGCGTAGGGTGAAAACGTACAAGGCACAAAATAAAGTAAAAGACTTAATCCGGCAAGCTTTCCCCTCTTTTCATTAAAAAACATCCCAATTTAGTACAAGTCCATAGAGGATGAAAAACATGATAGAGAGGATTACAAACTTTAAATACAGCTAAGGCCCGAAGGCTTACAAACTAAAAGATAAGATGCCCATAATCCCTCTATCATGTTTTTCATCCTCTATGGACTTGTACTAAATTGGGATGTTTTTTAATGAAAAGAGGGGAAAGCTTGCCGGATTAAGTCCTTTACTTGATTTTGTGCCTTGTACGTTTTCACCCTACGCTTTGAGGGAACTTGCCGGCACGGGCACCTTGCCGTGAGCGCCGAGTGCGGAACGTCGGCAACGGAACTGCAACCGACAGGAAACCTTGTCGCGGAGCTAGTCGCGGCTTACTTAAGTCGTTGAGCGGACTCGAAAACAAAGCAAGGGCGCAACTTAACCACGAGTTAGCTCCTCTGCGCACAAGTTTATCATACAAAGGACGTCTCATGGCAAGGCTTGCTACGTTACATCCTCTACTTTATTATATCCCTTATACGTTTCTACCCTTCGCTTCTAGGGAACTTGCCGGTGCTAACACACATGCTGAGTGCGGAACGTCAGCAGCCCGCTAGCGGTGTTGTACCCGGCAAGAAACCTTCTCGGGCCAGTTGCAGCGCGCTTGTATTGTTGAGCGGACTCGAAAACAAAGCAAGGGCGCAACTTAACCACGAGTTGGTTCCTCTGCGCACAGGTTTTACGTACAAGGGACGAACGTTCGGGGAATATAACATGAGAGCTTAGAACTAAAAAGTGCTATGCACTCAAGATCGGGTGACTTACCAAAGTCCGCTGAAGGAAGCGTACATTGATGAAGTGAGAAAGCTAGAGGAACATTTTGATGGCCTGCAAAGGTAGCATATCCCGAGGGCTCAGAATGACATTGCATATAACCTATCCAAATGTGCCGCACTCAAATTGCCTGTGGAACCAGGGATTTTTGTGCTCAAGCTGGCTCAACCATCTGTCACGCCATCAACTGGACAGAGTAAAAAGAGGAAATTGCCTGCTGGCGACCACTTTTCGGCAGGGCTTCCAGAAGCCGCCGCCAAGAAGGTTCCCAGGCTCAACGCAGAAAGAGCTGGGGAGCAGTCTCCTCCGACAAGCCCCAGGGCTCGCGTCGTTGAGGCAGGCACTCCCGACAAGCTGTGTCCAGACACACTTGCCGGGGAACAGCACGCTCCGACAGGGTTCCAGATCCTTGCCATCGGAGCGGGTGTCCCTGCAGCAGCCTTTGCGCCTTTAGTCCTCGTTGTCGAGCCACAGGCTCCGACCTGGGCACAGCCGATAGTCCATTTCCTTCAAATAGGAGAACTTCCCGAGGAGCAAGAAGAAGCAGAGAAAGTAGCCCGACAATCGAGTATGTACCAGTTTGTCGATGACATACTGTACAGAAGAAGATTCAACGGAGCGAAATTGAAGTGCATTTCCCGGGAAGAAGGACAAGAGCTGTTGGCGGAGATACATGGAGGCATATGTGGTCACCACATTGGCGCAAGAGCACTTGCCGGCAAGGCTTCTTCTGGTCGACAGCCCTCCAGGATGCAACTGCACAAGTAACCAAGTGTGAAGCGTGCCAGTTCCATTCCAAACAGATTCAGCAACCAGCTCAAGCTCTCCAAACAATCCCTTTGTCCTGGCCATTTTCGGTCTGGGGGCTCGACATCCTCGGCCCCTTCCCCCGAGCTGTCGGGGGCTTTGAGTACTTGTACGTTGCAGTCGACAAGTTCACAAAGTGGCCTGAAGTGGAACCAGTGAGGAAGGTGACGGCACAGTCAGCAGTCAAGTTCTTCAGGTCGATTGTCTGCCATTTCGGGATCCCTAACAGGATCATCACCGACAACGGCACACAGTTTACGAGCCACACCTTCATGCAGTACGTCCAAGATCTTGGTACCAAGATCTGCTTCGCTTCTGTTGCCCACCCGAGAAGCAACGGTCAAGCGGAGAGGGCGAACGCTGAAGTACTGCACGGGCTCAAGACCAGAACTTTCGACAGACTACACAAGTGCGGCAAGAATTGGATCGAGCAGTTGCCGGCAGTTCTTTGGTCGATCAGGACGACGGCAAATCGAGCCACCGGCCAGACGCCTTTCGCTCTTGTCTATGGAGCGGAAGCAGTTCTCCCCACAGAACTCGTATACGGATCGCCACGAGTGCTTGCTTACGATGAGCTTGAGCAAGAGCAGCTGCGCCAAGATGACACGCTGCTCCTCGAGGAGGATCGTCTTCAGGCTGCTGTGCGAGCTGCTCGCTACCAGCAAGCTTTGCGCCGCTATCATAGCCGCAAAGTTAACGCCAGAAGCTTCGAGGAAGGCGACCTTGTTGTTCGGCGCGTTCAATCCGCCAAGAATTCAAACAAGTTGACGCCGAAGTGGGAAGGCCCTTATCGGGTGAAACAAGTCACCAGGCCTGGCGCTGTCCGCCTTGAGACCGAAGATGGCATTCCGGTGAGCAACTCTTGGAACATAGAACATCTTCGCAAGTTTTATCCGTAAGGCGCGGTTGCCGGACCCGTTCCGACAACCACCTTTTGTACAAGCCTTGCCGCTGTCGCATGTAACACTTTGTACAAAGCCGGGCGCAGCTCCCGTGCGTAAATAAAAGTCTATGTGCCCTGCACATCTTGTCAAATTCAATGCATTTCTATTTTCCTTGCATATATATCTGACACCTTGTGCAGCACTAGCCCCCGGTAAGCAATGAAGGGCCTCAAGGTCCCATGTCATTATTTTCTCTTCTTTCTCATCAAAGAGAACGTTCCTCCGCCCACAAGTTCACCCGGGGGGAAGGAGGAGAGAAGATAAAAGTCTGGACTGCGCGTCGTTCAAAGGAAACTGCCCTTGCCGGGGAGAAGAAGACAAAAAGCTAAGTAGCCAAAGTTTGAGCTTAGTCATTTTTTCTCAAGTTATACCCCTTGAACGGCCGTGCCTTGTATGGAAAACCTGTGCGCGGAGGAACCAACTCGTGGTTAAGTTGCGCCCTTGCTTTGTTTTCGAGTCCGCTCAACAATACAAGTGCGCTGCAACTGGCCCGAGAAGGTTTCTTGCCGGGTACAACACCGCCAGCGGGCTGCTGACGTTCCGCACTCAGCAAGTGTGTTAGCGCCGACAAGTTCCCTAGAAGCGAAGGGTAGAAACGTACAAGGGATATAATAAAGTAGAGGATGTAACGTAGCAAGCCTTGCCATGAGACGTCCTTTGTATGATAAACTTGTGCGCAGAGGAGCTAACTCGTGGTTAAGTTGCGCCCTTGCTTTGTTTTCGAGTCCACTCAACAATACAAGTGCTCTGCAACTGGCCCGAGAAGGTTTCTTGCCGGGTACAACACCGCCAGCAGGCTGCTGACGTTCCGCACTCAGCAAGTGTGTTAGCACCGGCAAGTTCCCTAGAAGCGTAGAGTGTAAACATACAAAGGGCGAAACATGGCGTTGCATTTCCCGACTTGAAGTTACATTGCAAAGAGTAACTTATTACGGTGCTGTCTCAGTTATTTTTTGTGACTAAAATGACAGCGACAAGGAAGGAATAGAAGGACACACTGGCGCAGAGGCCCCGGCAAGCCGATCTCACTGGGGGCTGCAAGTACCGAAGTTCCTCCGCGGCAAGTCAGGGTCCCCGGAGGCTGCGACGCCGGCGGCAAGGACAGAGCAAGGCGCACCGGCACCTGGGTCTCGGCGGGCCAGAGTTGCCGGGGGCTGCAGATACCAAGATTCACCCCCGGCAAACCATAGTCGCCGGGGGCTGCGGTATCAGATAAGTATTTCATCCCTCGTCATGCATCCTCTTATGGGCTGGGGAAAGCGGGGCCGCGTCCTTGAACGTTCATGCCTTGAAAAAAAACCTGTGCGCGGAGGAACCGGCTCGTAGCTAGTCACGCACCGACTATTGTTTCGAGTCCGCTCGACAATTTAGGTGAACTGCGGCTAGCTCAACGACAAGGTTTCTTGTCGGTCGCGGCACTGCCGGCAGAGAACCAACTCGTAACTAGTTGCCTTACAGTCGTTTCGAGTCCGCTCAACGACTTAAGTAAGCCGCGACTAGCTCCGCGACAAGGTTGCTTGTCGGTTGCAGTTCCGTTGCCGACGTTCCGCACTCGGCGCTCACGGCAAGGTGCCCGCGCCGGCAAGTTCCCTAAAAGCGTAGGGTAAAAACGTACAAGGCACAGAATCAAGTAAAGGACTTAATCCGGCAAGCTTTCCCCTCTTTTCATTAAAAAACATCCCAATTTAGTACAAGTCCATAGAGGATGAAAAACATGATAGAGAGGATTACAAACTTTAAATACAGCTAAGGCCCGAAGGCTTACAAATTAAAAGATAAGATGCCCATAATCCCTCTCCTGTTTCTCTCTTCAGGAGGTAGGTCAAGGGGGCCCCGGCAAGAGAAGCTTGCCGGGGAGGGCAAAAGGAGCGCCTAGGCGAACTACGGGTGCCAGAAGACACCAAGAGAACACCCCTGGGGCCGGCCAGGAGCTTGGCGGAGACGGAGGCGCCGGAGGCAGAGCTCGAAGACGGGGCGGCAGGACGTCAGCACGCTGTCGAGGGCACCTCTCCCTCGTACTCTGATTTGACGGCCTTGCCGCCACCCCTCTTCCTCCTCCGCAGCCTCCCTACGCCAGCCGCCCAAGGAGACGGCCCCGGGGAGTTCAGAAGGCCGGCGACCCGGATGATGGGTCGCCGGTGGTGCGCGTGAGGCGGCGTCCGGCGCCTAGTCAGACCCGCCGTCCTCGTCGTCGCTGTCGCTCCCCTCCTCGTCACTCTCGCTCGAGGAGGGACCTTCGCTATCGGAGGAGCTGTCCATGCAGCATCTCGCCCGTATGCCGGAGTCCCCGAAGACCTTAACGGCGAGAAGGTTACCCTCCATTAACTTAAAATGGAGGGTAAACCCCGCCGTCAAGCTGTGGATGCGGGCGAACGTCTTCCACCCTCGATCGAAGTACATCACGCCGGGGGCTGGGGATACGACACTAACTCGAGTGCCGCTGATCCCGCAGCCCCTCATGCGCAACTCCAGCATCTCGGGCGGGTCCGGCTCCATCACGCTCGCAAACGGAGCCGGAAGCCGGAGGCGTCGGCGAGGTGCCCGACACAGCTTGAAGAAGAACTCCCAGGGGTCGTCCCCGATGTGGACCGCCTCCAGGAAAGGAGCCGCCGGCGGAGATGGGGGTGGCACACCACCCCGGCCGCCTCTTCCCCGAGCGCCTTGGCCACGCCCTCGACCTCGTCCACGGCCTCGCCCCCTCCATTTTCCCCTCGCGGCCGGCTCCGCCACCGCAGGGACGAGAGAGGGAGGGGTGCGCTGCCTGGCGGCAACCCTCGCCGCCACCGATGAAGGGCCAGGATTCCCTTTCTCCATGGCGAATGGGAGAAAGGGGAGCAGAAGTTAAAAGAAAGAAGGAGATGAGGGAGTGCGGGCTTCCGTGCCCCCCCTCCTGCTCTTTATAAAGGAGCAGGGTGGGAGCCCGGCCGCCCCGCTCGACGAATCAAGGCACGGGAGAGCAGGGAATCGGGACCGACCCGCTGCCTCTGCTCACGCCTGCCCGGATTCCCAATTTCACCGTCCGTGACGCCAAGCGCATGGGAGCCGCATGGCAGGGATGCAGCGCCGAGTGGACGGGTGAGGCGATCTCGCCCCACCCTGTGAGCATGGGAGTGGACGCCTCAAAAGCCACGCACCGGCCCCATCTAGTAAATGCACCACGCCCCCACGCCTACCTCCGTTTAGGTAGGGGGGCGTGTGCCGTCCCCTTCATCATGGCTTGATGCATGATCGGAAGGCTCAGCCCCGCACGCACGTCACCCATGACGCCGCGTTTGACGCGCGCCGCTCTGGACGTGCGCGGTGGGCACGGAGTCCGATGGGGTGGACCAAGGCCACGCGTGCCCCTGCACTGTTTTGGGCCTGGCCCAACAGCGCTCGGCACCGTGTATGGCCCAGGCCCGGGGGCTCCTGTCGGTGTACTAAAGTAGGGGGGTACCTTAGTACCCCGAACTTGTGCACGGGCAGTCATAGCACCCCGCGGCAAGGCTTGCCGGACGCCCGCCAAGATCCTCCACGGCTACTTTGATGCCATGCAAGATCAAAGTACTCAAACCAAGGCCCCGGCAAGAGGAGCTTGCCGGGAAGGCCAACCAAGGTCCCGGCAAGAGAAGCTGGCCGGGAAGAAAACAAAGGCCCCGGCAAGAGGAGCTTGCCGGGAAGGCCGATCAAGGCATCTCCGGAAGACTTGCCGTGGCGCCCCGCGCGTCCCGGCAAGGCCCGACGGCCGGCAAGCTTGCCGGCACAACAAGAGAAGGACCGCGGCAAGGCACTTGCCGCGGCAAGACTGCCACCGAAACTCCAGCGCATCCGGCGACGTGTCATCACAGGGCCATCCCAAGGGCACGTGGCGAGGCACTACGCAGCCATGCGAGGCGAGGTGGCAAGCGGAGCTGACAGAGACGCCATCGTGGCAACCGGTGGCTCACTTGACGGTCGCTTCTCTGCACTGTTGGGGCGACCGGACGGGCATTAAATGCCCTTGTCCCCTGCCGTCAGAGTTAGGTAGGGGACACTGTTGGTCATTGTTACACCAACCTGCGTTTTTACCTTTCTACCCCCTCTTCTTACGCTGCCACTTGTTGGTGCCCCCTTCAGACTATAAAAGGGAGGCCCATGCGCACGTAGAAGGGGTTCGGGTCATTGGACACAGGGTTCGGTCCATTGGACACAGGCAACACCACCATACGCTCGCACCCTCGAGCAAGATCGAATACGAACACAAAGCAGCAGTAGGAGTTTTATCTCTCCGGAGAGCTCCGAAGCTGGGTAAAAATCGTCCCGTCTCCCCCAGCGCGCGCCCGGACCTCGATCTGCTCTGCGCGGCCTCCGCCCCCCTTGCCGGACTAGAAGGGGCCCCCCGTGCCCCATAGGTGCTCGTGGCCACAGAGAGACACGCCCCGGCATCTTTGACGGGCAGTCGTAGCACCCCGCGGCAAGGCTTGCCGGACGCCCGCCAAGATCCTCCACGGCTACTTTGATGCCATTCAAGATCAAAAGTACTCAAACCAAGGCCCCGGCAAGAGGAGCTTGCCGGGAAGGCCAACCAAGGTCCCGGCGAGAGAAGTTGGCCGGGAAGAAAACAAAGGCCCCGGCAAGAGGAGCTTGCCGGGAAGGCCGACCGAGGCATCTCCAAAAGACTTGCCGTGGCGCCCCGCGCGTCCCGGCAAGGCCCGACGGCCGGCAAGCTTGCCGGCACAACAAGAGAAGGACCGCGGCAAGGCACTTGCCACGGCAAGACTGCCACCCAAACCCCAACGCATCCGGCGACGTGTCATCACAGGGCCATCCCAAAGGCACGTGGCGGGGCACTACGCAGCCATGCAGGGCGAGGTGGCAAGCGGAGCTGACAGAGACGCCATCGTGGCAACCGGAGGCTCACTTAACGGTCGCTCCTTTGCACTATTTGGGCGACCGGACGGGCATTAAATGCCCCTGTCCCCTGCTGTCAGAGCTAGGTAGGGGACACTGTTGGTCACTGTTACACCAACCTGCGTTTTTACCTTTCTACCCCCTCTTCTTACGCTGCCACCTGTTGGTGCCCCCTTTAGACTATAAAAGGGAGGCCCATGCGCACGTAGAAGGGGTTCGGGTCATTGGACACAGGGTTCGGTCCATTGGACACAGGCAACACCACCATACGCTCGCACCCTCGAGCAAGATCAAATACAAACACAAAGCAGCAGTAGGAGTTTTATCTCTCCGGAGAGCTCCGAAGCTGGGTAAAAATCGTCCCGTCTCCCCAGCACGCGCCCGGACCTCGATCTGCTCTGCGCGCGGCCTCCGCCCCCCTTGCCGGACTAGAAGGGGCCCCCCGTGCCCCATAGGTGCTCGTGGCCACAGAGAGACACGCCCCGACATCTTTGGCGCGCCAGGTAGGGGGCGCGTCGAGGTCGTGAGCATCTGATCCGGTCTCCGCGCGCGCTGCATCAACGCCTTCATCAGCATGCCACCGAAGAAGAAGCCTTCGGAGGTGGCCACTCCGTCTACATCGATTCCGCCGCCACCGCCGGAGAGAACGGGCGGTGGAGTGGACGCCGGCGGAGGAGCGGGCGCCGACGGTGGGACTCACGTCGTCATCAGATCCAAAAACAAGGCCCCGCAAGCGTCGGCGACCATGCAGACACCGCACCCTTCCCAGGAAGTGCAAGGTCGACAACGCCCCGGTGCTCCTAGCACCATGCTCGCGTTGGAACAAGGCCAAGCTGGTGGGTCGCGAGACGCTCGAGGTCAGCATGCACGCCCGCATGCTGGCGCGAGCGAGGTACGGTCGCCAGGGCGGGGTGTTGCACCTCCCAATCCAGTTGGGAGTCCGAGCACATCCCGCTCCTCGCGCCGCTCATCGCCACCGCCACCCAAGACAGCAGAGGAAGCACTGGCCCGAGCCCAGCTGCTTCTAGACTACCCTCCGGCGCCGCACAAGATCGACGACTGGAGGATGACCATATACAGCCTCATCAGCTTCGCCAACAGCGACAAGCCCCGGCGACCGAGCGTATCGAGGCCCCAGCAAGGCGCTCAGGTGCAAGCCGACGCTGACAAGACCGCTGGGGGTGCCGCCTCCGTGCACTCCCAGCCCCGAAGGCCAAGATCGCCGGCTCGTCGGACCAACCCCGACGGCGACTCCACCGCGTTTTCGGACCCGCGAACCCGACACGATCAATGCCACGTTCTCCAAGAATGGCAGCACGAAGACGCTCGCACTCGCATCGAGCGCAGAAGGGAAGCGCGACGTCAATCTGACCAGCGTGCTGGGCCCACTATCGACATGCATGCACTAGGGGAGCCAGGCAACTTGCCGTACGCGGCAGGTTGCCCTGCGTTCACCCGCGAGCTGCGGCAAGTCCAGTGGCCCAAAACCAAGAACTTCAAGCCAGACGTGCCCGAGAAGTACGATGGCAGGATACATCCATCGGAGTTCCTCAGCATCTACACCATCACGGTGCAGGCTGCCGGAGGACGCGATGAGAAGATCCTCGCCAACTACTTCCCGCTGGTGCTCAAGCCCAATGTCAGATCTTGGCTCATGCACTTGCCGGACGGTTCCATCTCTTCATGGGCGGACCTGTGTCATCAGTTTGTCGGCGCCTTCATGGGTGGCCACAAGCCTCATGGCCAGGAGAGCGACCTCCACTTGCTCGTCCAGAAGGAGGGCGAGCCCCTGCGCAAGTACATACAGAGATTCAGCCAGGTGCAGCGCAACATCCCAGACGTCCACCCTGCCGCGGTTATCAGCGTGTTTCATCAGAACGTGCGTAACCGCAGGATGAGGGAGGAGATGGCGATGTGCAAGATCAGAAACGTCAGCGAGCTCTATGCTCTGGCCGACAAGTGTGCACGGGCTGAGGAGGGGAGGAAAATCCCCGGCGAGGGTGCAGGAGCAGAAGGATCTGATAGTGAGGATGCCGCCCCGGCAAGGAAGAACCGGAGACGAAATACCAGGAAGAGAATGGTTAAGGATGTGCTAGCTGTTGAGCATTCCGGCAACGGAGGCGGCTCCGACAAGGCCAAGGCCGATGACTACGGCGAGGCTGTGGCAGCCGCCGACAAGCAGGATGGCTCCGACAAGCGGAATTGCAAGATCCACCGCACCAAGGGCCACGATCTCCAATCCTGCAAGAAAGTCGAAGAGATGGCAGAGCTACAGAAAGCCGAGTACGAGCGCCGTGATAAGGAGAGAGCCCAGGGAGGTGGCGAAGGATCCGGCCAGAAGCTTTCCGCCCGGGGAGGACACCGCGGCAAGTCCAAGCCGCGGCAAGGAGATAGGCCTCCCCGCGGCCGCGACAAGGATGAAGATGAGGATGAGGAGGATGAGATGGAGGAAGATGAGACCGATGACCAAGGGTTTCAGAAGGCGACAAAGGTATTGTGCATCGACGGCGGCGCCTCTCTGCACGCCTCGCACCACCAACTCAAGCAGTGGGTGCGAGAGGTGAACGCAGCGGAGCCGTCCGTCGAGGCGCGCAAGCCTCTGAAATGGTCCGGCACGCCCATCATCTTTGATATTGAGGACCACCCTGATCGCATCACTGCGGTCGGGTGCTTGCCGATGTTGGTCTCACCAACAATCCGCAACCTCAAGGTCACGAAAATGTTGGTTGACGGCGGGGCCGGCCTGAACCTGATTTCCTCTGCAGTGCTCAAGAAGCTCCAGATCCCCGACAGCGAGCTCGAAGAGACTAGTACCTTTCAAGGGATAAATCTGGGAAGAAGCAAGCCCAAGGGGAAGATCACATTGCCAGTGACGTTTGGCAGCGAGCTGAACTTCAGGACATAGAGGGTCACCTTCGATGTTGCTGATATCCCATTACCCTACAATGGGATACTCGACCGACCAGCGCTCGCCAAGTTCATGGTGGCCTCTCACTACGCATACAATGTGCTCAAGATGCCTGGCCCGATGAGTGTCATTTCTGTCCAAGGTGGCAAGAGGGATGCGCTCATCTGCGCCGACAAGATCTACCGGGAAGCAGCAGCCGCAGCAGAGCGCAAGCCACTTGCCGCTGAAGCTCCCCGGGGGAAGAAGAAATTCAAGTCCGGCAAGTGCAGCTCTGATGCCCACTCCGGCAAGCGCACCTCCCTGGAGTGCTGCGCTGGCGTCGAGGACACACCATCGAGCTCCGCCGGCAAATGCAAGAAGGCAAAGTCAGTTCTACCAAAGACTGGGCCCGGCAAGAGCGGCTCTGGCGCCTACTCCGGCAAGCACACCTCTCCGGAGTGTCGCGCCGCCGTCGAGGACACGCCATCGAGCCCCGCCGGCCAGTAGAGCAAAGAGAGCAGTCAGTTTCAAACTTTTGAATTGTATTCCCTGAGAATCCGTACCTTGTACGAAGAACCTGTGCGCAGAAGGGTCGAATCGTGGCTAAGTTGCGCCCTTGATCCGTTTCGAGTCCGCTCAACGACGAAAGCGCGCCGCAACTAGCCCGACGAGTTCTTCCTGCCGGAAGCGACACCGCCAACGGGCTGCTGATGTCCCGCACTCAGCAAGCGTGTTTGCACCGGCAGGTTCCCTGAAAGCGCGGGGGGGGGGGGGGGGTGAAAACGTACAAGGGAGGAAGTCAAGGGAGGAGTGCGGCTTCGCCGGACCGCGGAAGACACAAAAGCTAAGTCACTCGAGCTTGAGTGCATAGCACTTTTTAGTTCTAAGCTCTCATGTTATATTCCTCGAACGTTCGTCCCTTGTACGTAAAACCTGTGCGTAGAGGAACCAACTCGTGGTTAAGTTGCGCCCTTGCTTTGTTTTCGAGTCCGCTCAACAATACAAGCACGCTGCAACTGGCCCGAGAAGGTTTCTTGCCGGGTACAACACCACCAGCGGGCTGCTGACGTTCCGCACTCAGCATGTGTGTTAGCACCGGCAAGTTCCCTAGAAGCGAAGGTAGAAACGTACAAGAGATATAATAAAGTAGAGGATGTAACGTAGCAAGCCTTGCCATGAGACGTCCTTTGTATGATAAACTTGTGCGCAGAGGAGCTAAATCGTGGTTAAGTTGCGCCCTTGCTTTGTTTTCGAGTCCGCTCAACAATACAAGTGCGCTGCAACTGGCCCGAGAAGGTTTCTTGCCGGGTACAACACCGCCAGCAGGCTGCTGACGTTCCGCACTCAGCAAGTGTGTTAGCACCGGCAAGTTCCCTAGAAGCGCAGAGTGTAAACATACAAAGGGCGAAACATGGCGTTGCATTGCCCGACTAGAAGTTACATTGCAAAGAGTAACTTATTACGGTGCTGTCTCAGTTATTTTTTGTGACTAAAATGACAGCGACAAGGAAGGAATAGAAGGACACACTGGCGCAGAGGCCCCGGCAAGCCGATCTCACTGGGGGCTGCAAGTACCGAAGTTCCTCCGCGGCAAGTCAGGGTCCCCGGAGGCTGCGACGCCGGCGGCAAGGGCAGAGCAAGGTGCACCGGCACCTGGGTCTCGGCGGGCCAGAGTTGCCGGGGGCTGCAGACACCAAGATTCACCCCTGGCAAGCCATAGTCGCCGGGGGCTGCGGTATCAGATAAGTTTTTCATCCCTCGTCATGCATCCTCTTATGGGCTGGGGAAAGCGGGGCCGCGTCCTTGAACGTTCATGCCTTGTAAAAAAACCTGTGCGCGGAGGAACCGACTCGTAGCTAGTCACGCACCGACTGTTGTTTCGAGTCCGCTCGACAATTTAGGTGAACTCCGGCTAGCTCAACGACAAGGTTTCTTGTCGGTCGCGGCACCGCCGGCAGAGAACCAACTCGTAACTAGTTGCCTTATTGTCGTTTCTAGTCCGCTCAACGACTTAAGTAAGCCGCGACTAGCTCCGCGACAAGGTTGCCTGTCGGTTGCAGTTCCATTGCCGACGTTCCGCACTCGGCGCTCACGGCAAGGTGCCCGCGCCGGCAAGTTCCCTAAAAGCGTAGGGTAAAAACATACAAGGCACAAAATCAAGTAAAGGACTTAATCCGGCAAGCTTTCCCCTCTTTTCATTAAAAAACATCCCAATTTAGTGCAAGTCCATAGAGGATGAAAAACGTGATAGAGAGGATTACAAACTTTAAATACAGCTAAGGCCCGAAGGCTTACAAATTAAAAGATAAGATGCCCGTAATCCCTCTCTTGTTTCTCTCTTCAGGAGGTAGGTCAAGGAGGCCCCGGCAAGAGAAGCTTGCCGGGGAGGGCAAAAGGAGCACCTAGGCGAACTACGGGTGCCAGAAGACACCAAGAGAACACCCCTGGGGCCGGCCAGGAGCTTGGCGGAGACGGAGGCGCCGGAGGCAGAGCTCGAAGACAGGGTGGCAGGACGTCAGCACACTGTCGAGGGCACCTCGCCCTCGTACTCCGATTTGATGGCCTTGCCGCCACCCCTCTTCCTCCTCCGCAGCCTCCCTACGCCAGCCGCCCAAGGAGACGGCCCCAGGGAGTTCAGAAGGCCGGCGACCCGGATGATGGGGTCGCCGGTGGCGCGCGCGAGGCGGCGTCCGGCGCCTAGTCGGACCCGCCGTCCTCGTCGTCGCTGTCGCTCCCCTCCTCATCACTCTCGCTCGAGGAGGGACCTTCGCTATCGGAGGAGCTGTCCACGCAGCATCTCGCCCGGATGCCGGAGTCCCCGAAGACCTTGACGGCGAGAAGGTTACCCTCCATTAACTTAAAATGGAGGGTAAACCCCGCCGTCAAGCTGTGGATGCGGGCGAACGTCTTCCACCCTCGATCGAAGTACATCACGCCGGGGGCTGGGGATACGACACTAACTCGAGTGCCGCTGATCCCGCAGCCCCTCATGCGCAACTCCAGCATCTCGGGAAGGTCCGGCTCCATCGCGCTCGCAAACGGAGCCGGAAGCCGGAGGCGTCGGCGAGGTGCCCGACGCAGCTTGACGAAGAACTCCCAGGGGTCGTCCCCGATGTGGACCGCCTCGAGGAGAGGAGCCGCCGGCGAAGATGGGGGTGGCACACCACCCCGGCCGCCTCTTCCCCGAGCGCCTCGGCCACGCCCTCGACCTCGTCCACGGCCTCGCCCCCTCCCTCTTCCCCTCGCGGCCGGCTCCGCCACCGCAGGGACGAGAGAGGGAGGGGTGCGCTGCCTGGCGGCAACCCGCGCCGCCACCGATGAAGGGCCAGGATTCCCTTTCTCCATGGCGAATGGGAGAAAGGGGAGCAGAAGTTAAAAGAAAGAAGGAGATGAGGGAGTGCGGGCTTCCGTGCCCCCCCTCCTGCTCTTTATAAAGGAGCAGGGTGGGAGCCCGGCCGCCCCGCTCGGCGAATCAAGGCACGGGAGAGCAGGGAGTCGGGACCGACCCGCTGCCTCTGCTCACGCCTGCCCGGATTCCCAATTTCACCATCCGTGACCCCAAGCGCATGGGAGCCGCGTGGCAGGGATGCAGCGCCGAGTGGACGGGTGAGGCGAAATCGCCCCACCCCGTGAGCATGGGAGTGGACGCCTCAAAAGCCGCGCACTGGCACCGTCCAGTAAATGCGCCACGCCCCCGCGCCTACCTCCGTTTAGGTAGGAGGGCGTGAGCCGTCCCCTTCATCATGGCTTGATGCATGCTCGCGAGGCTCAGCCCCGCACGCACCGCCCACGCCGCCCACGACGCCGCGTTTGACGCGTGCCGTTGCGGGAGGACGCGGTGGGCACGAAGTCCAATGCGGTGTGACCTAGGCCGCGCGTGCCCATGCACTGTTTTGGGCCTGGCCCAATAGCGCTCGGCACCGTGTATGGCCCAGGCCCGGGGGCTCCTGTCGGTGTACTAAAGTAGGGGGCACCTTAGTACCCCGAACTTGTGCACGGGCAGTCGTAGCACCCCACGGCAAGGCTTGCCGGACGCCCGCCAAGATCCTCCACGGCTACTTTGATGCCATTCAAGATCAAAGTACTCAAGCCAAGGCCCCGGCAAGAGGAGCTTGCCGGGAAGGACAACCAAGGTCCTGGCAAGAGAAGCTGGCCGGGAAGAAAACAAAGGCCCCGGCAAGAGGAGCTTGCCGGGAAGGCCGATCAAGGCATCTCCGGAAGACTTGCCGTGGCGCCCCGCGCGTCCCGGCAAGGCCCGGCGACCGGCAAGCTTGCCGGCATAACAAGAGAAGGACCGCGGCAAGGCACTTGCCGCGGCAAGACTGCCACCCAAACTCCAGCGCATCCGGCGACATGTCATCACAGGGCCATCCCAAGGGCACGTGGCGAGGCACTACGCAGCCATGCGAGGCGAGGTGGCAAGCGGAGCTGACAGAGACGCCATCGTGGCAACCGGTGGCTCACTTGACGGTCGCTTCTCTGCACTGTTGGGGCGACCGGACGGGCATTAAATGCCCTTGTCCCCTGCCTTCAGAGTTAGGTAGGGGACACTGTTGGTCACTGTTACACCAACCTGCGTTCTTACCTTTCTACCCCCTCTTCTTACGCTGCCACCTGTTGGTGCCCCCTTCAGACTATAAAAGGGAGGCCCATGCGCACGTAGAAGGGGTTCGGGTCATTGGACACAGGGTTCGGTCCATTGGACACAGGCAACACCACCATACGCTCGCACCCTCGAGCAAGATCGAATACGAACACAAAGCAGCAGTAGGAGTTTTATCTCTCCGGAGAGCTCCGAAGCTGGGTAAAAATCGTCCCGTCTCCCCAGCGCACGCCCGGACCTCGATCTGCTCTGCGCGCAGCCTCCGCCCCCCTTGCCGGACTAGAAGGGGCACGGTCCCCTACCTAACTCTGACAGCAGGGGACAGGGGCATTTAATGCCTGTCCGGTCGCCCAAATAGTGCAAAGGAGCGACCGTTAAGTGAGCCACCGGTTGCCACGATGGCGTCTCTGTCAGCTCCGCTTGCCACCTCGCCCCGCATGGCTGCGTAGTGCCCCGCCACGTGCCTTTGGGATGGCCCTGTGATGACACGTCGCCGGATGCGTTGGGGTTTGGGTGGCAGTCTTGCCGCGGCAAGTGCCTTGCCGCGGTCCTTCTCTTGTTGTGCCGGCAAGCTTGCCGGCCGTCGGGCCTTGCCGGGACGCGCGGGGCGCCACGGCAAGTCTTCTGGAGATGCCTTGGTCGGCCTTCCCGGCAAGCTCCTCTTGCCGGGGCCTTTGTTTTCTTCCCGGCCAGCTTCTCTCGCCGGGACCTTGGTTGGCCTTCCCGGCAAGCTCCTCTTGCCGGGGCCTTGGTTTGAGTACTTTTGATCTTGAATGGCATCAAAGTAGCCGTGGAGGATCTTGGCGGGCGTCCGGCAAGCCTTGCCGCAGGGTGCTACGACTGCCCGTGCACAAGTTCGGGGTACTAAGGTGCCCCCCTACTTTAGTACACCGACAGGAGCCCCCGGGCCTGGGCCATACACGATGCCGAGCGCTGTTGGGCCAGGCCCAAAACAGTGCACGGGCACGCGCGGCCTAGGTCACACCGCATATCTTTGCGCTTCCACCGCGCACGTCCAGAGCGGCGCGCGTCAAACGCGGCGTCATGGGTGACGTGCGTGCGGGGCTGAGCCTTGCGATCATGCATGAAGCCATGATGAAGGGGACGGCACACGCCCCCCTACCTAAACGGAGGTAGGCGTGGGGGCGTGGTGCATTTACTAGATGGGGCCGGTGCGCGGCTTTTGAGGCGTCCACTCCCATCCTCACGGGGTGGGGCGAGATCGCCTCACCCGTCCACTCGGCGCTGCATCCCTGCCACGCGGCTCCCATGCGCTTGGGGTCACGGACGGTGAAATTGGGAATCCGGGCAGGCGTGAGCAGAGGCAGCGGGTCGGTCCCGATTCCCTGCTCTCCCGTGCCTTGATTCGTCGAGCGGGGCGACCGGGCTCCCACCCTGCTCCTTTATAAAGAGCAGGAGGGGGGGCACGAAAGCCCGCACTCCCTCATCTCCTTCTTTCTTTTAACTTCTGCTCCCCTTTCTCCCATTCGCCATGGAGAAAGGGAATCCTGGCCCTTCATCGGTGGCATCACGCCGGGGGCGTGGGATACGACACTGACTCGAGTGCCGCTGATCCCGCAGCCCCTCATGCGCAACTCTAGCATCTCGGGCGGGTCCGGTTCCATCGCGATCGCAAACGGAGCCGGAAGCCGGAGGCGTCGATGAGGTGCCCGGCGCAGCTTGACGAAGAACTCCCAGGGGTCGTCCCCGATGTGGACCGCCTCGAGGAGAGGAGCTGCCGGCGGAGACGGGGGTGGCGCACCACCCCGGCCGCCTCTTCCCCGAGTGCCTCGGCCACGCCCTCGACCCCGTCCACGGCCTCGCCCCCTCCCTCTTCCCCTCGCGGCCGGCTCCGCCACCGCAGGGGCGAGAGAGGGAAGGATGCGCTGTCTAGCGGCAACCCTCGCCGCCACCGACGAAGGGCCAGGGTTCCCTTTCTCCATGGCAAGTGGGAGAGAGGAAAACAGAAGCTGAAGAAAGGAGGAGATGAGAGAGTGCGGGCTTCTGTGCCCCCCTTCCTGCCCTTTATAAAGGAGCAGGGTGGGGGCTCGGCCGCCCCGCTCGGCGAATCAAGGTACGGGAGGGGCAGGGAATCAGGACCGACCCGCTGCCTCTGCTCGCGACGGCCCGGATTCCCGCTCCCACTGTCCGTGACCCCAAGTGCATGGGAGCTACGTGGCGGGGATACAGGGCCGAGGTGACGGGTGAGGCGGCCTCGCCCCACCCCGTGATCATGGGGTTGGATGCCTCGAAAACCGCGCACCGGCCCCATCTAGCAAATGCGCCACGCCCCCACACCTACCTCCGTTTAGGTAGGGGGCGCGTGCCGTCCCCTTCATCATGGCTTGATGCATGATCGCAAGGCTCAGCCCAGCACGCACGTCACCCACGACGCCGCGTTTGACGCGTGCCACTCTGGACGTGTGTGGTGGAAGCGGAGGGATATGCGGTGTGACCTAGGCCGCGCGTGCCCGTGCACTGTTTTGGGCCTGGCCCAACAGCGCTCGGCACCGTGTATGGCCCAGGCCCGGGGGCTCCTGTCGGTGTACTAAAGTAGGGGGGCACCTTAGTACCCCGAACTTGTGCACAGGCAGTCGTAGCACCCCGCGGCAAGGCTTGCCGGACACCCGCCAAGATCCTCCACGGCTACTTTGATGCCATTCAAGATCAAAGTACTCAAGCCAAGGCCCCGGCAAGAGGAGCTTGCCGGGAAGGCCAACCAAGGTCCCGGCAAGAGAAGCTGGCCGGGAAGAAAACAAAGGCACCGGCAAGAGGAGCTTGCCGGGAAGGCCGATCAAGGCATCTCCAGAAGACTTGCCGTGGCGCCCCGCGCGTCCCGGCAAGGCCCGACGGCCGGCAAGCTTGCCGGCACAACAAGAGAAGGACCGCGGCAAGGCACTTGCCGCGGCAAGACTGCCACCCAAACCCCAACGCATCCGGCGACGTGTCATCACAGGGCCATCTCAAAGGCATGTGGCGGGGCACTACGCAGCCATGCGGGGCGAGGTGGCAAGCGGAGCTGACAGAGACGCCATCGTGGCAACCGGAGGCTCACTTAACGGTCGCTCCTTTGCACTATTTGGGCGACCGGACGGGCATTAAATGCCCCTGTCCCCTGCTGTCAGAGTTAGGTTGGGGACACTGTTGGTCACTATTACACCAACCTGCGTTTTTACCTTTCTACCCCCTCTTCTTACGCTGCCACCTGTTGGTGCCCCCTTTAGACTATAAAAGGGAGGCCCATGCGCACGTAGAAGGGGTTCGGGTCATTGGACACAGGATTCGGTCCATTGGACACAGGCAACACCACCATACGCTCGCACCCTCGAGCAAGATCGAATACAAACACAAAGCAGCAGTAGGAGTTTTATCTCTCCGGAGAGCTCCGAAGTTGGGTAAAAATCGTCCCGTCTCCGCCAGCGCGCGCCCGAACCTCGATCTGCTCTGCGCGCGGCCTCCGCCCCCCTTGCCGGACTAGAAGGGGCCCCCCGTGCCCCATAGGTGCTCGTGGCCACAGAGAGACACGCCCCGGCATCTTTGGCGCGCTTTCCTATTTAGGATCAAGCGTGGCACTGATGGTGAAGGTACCACCAGTGCCGTCCTCCTTGGCGACCACCTTCTTGGTCTCTGGAGAAGCTACCTTCGCCTTTTTGAGCTTGCCGGTGGAGCTCGATGGTGCATCCTCGACGGCGGCGCAACACTCCGGGGAGGTGCGCTTGCCGGAGTGGGCATCAGAGCTGCACTTGCCAGACTTGAGTTTATTCTTCCTCCGGGGAGCTTCAGCGGCAAGTGGCTTGCGCTCTGCTGCGGCTGCTGCTTCCCGGTAGATCTTGTCGGCACAGATGAGTGCATCCCTCTTGTCACCTTGGACAGAAATGACACTCATCGGGCCAGGCATCTTGAGCACATTGTATGCGTAGTGAGAGGCCGCCATGAACTTGGCGAGTGCGGGTCGGCCGAGTATCCCATTGTAGGGTAATGGGATATCAGCCACGTCAAATGTGACCCTCTCCGTCCTGAAATTCAGCTCGCTGCCAAACGTCACTGGCAATGTGATCTTCCCCTTGGGCTTGCTTCTTCCCGGATTTATCCCTTGAAAGGTACCAGTTTCGTCGAGCTCGCTGTCGGGGATCTGGAGCTTCTTGAGCACTGCGGAGGAAATCAGGTTCAGGCCGGCCCCGCCATCAACCAACATTTTCGTGACCTTGAGGTTGCGGATTTTTGGTGAGACCAACATCGGCAAGCACCCGACCGCAGTCATGCGATCAGGGTGGTCCTCAACATCGAAGATGATGGGCGTGCCGGACCATTTCAGAGGCTTGCGCGCCTCGACGGACGGCTCTGCTGTGCTCACCTCTCGCACCCACTGCTTGAGTTGGAGGTGCGAGGCGTGCAGAGAGGCGCCGCCGTCGATGCACAACACCTCCGTCGCCTTCTGAAACCCTTGGTCATCGGTCTCATCTTCCTCCATCTCATCCTCCTCATCCTCATCTTCGTCCTTGTCGCGGCCGCGGGGAGGCCTATCTCCTTGCCGCGGCTTGGACTTGCCGCGGTGTCCTCCCCGGGTGGGAAGCTTCTTGCCGGACCCTCCGCCACCTCCCTGGGCTCTCTCCTTATCGCGGCGCTCGTACTCGGCTTTCTGTAGCTCCGCCATCTCTTCGACTTTCTTGCAGGTTTGGAGATCGTGGCCCTTGGTGCGGTGGATCTTGCAATACCGCTTGCCGGAGCCATCCTGCTTGTCGGCTGCTGCCACAGCCTCGCCGGAGTCATCGGCCTTGGCCTTGTCGGAGCCGCCTCCGTTGCCGGAATGCTCAACAGCTAGCACATCCTTAACCTTTCTCTTCCTATTTTTCCGTCTCCGGTTCTTCCTTGCCGGGGCGCATGGGCCTCCCTTTTATAGTCTAAAGGGGGCACCAACAGGTGGCAGCATAAGAAGAGGGGGTAGAAAGGTAAAAACGCAGGTTGGTGTAACAGTGACCAACAGTGTCCCCTACCTAACTCTGACAGCAGGGGACAGGGGCATTTAATGCCCGTCCGGTCACCCAAATAGTGCAAAGGAGCAACCATTAAGTGAGCCTCCGGTTGCCACGATGGCGTCTCTGTCAGCTCCGCTTGCCACCTCGCCCCGCATGGCTGCGTAGTGCCCCGCCACGTGCCTTTGGAATGGCCCTGTGATGACACGTCGCCGGATGCGTTGGGGTTTGGGTGGCAGTCTTGCCGCGGCAAGTGCCTTGCCGCGGTCCTTCTCTTGTTGTGCCGGCAAGCTTGCCAGCCGTGGGGCCTTGCCGGGATGCGCGGGGTGCCACGGCAAGTCTTCTGGAGATGCCTTGAACGGCCTTCCCGGCAAGCTCCTCTTGCCGGGGCCTTTGTTTTCTTCCCGGCCAGCTTCTCTTGCCGGGACCATGGTTGGCCTTCCCGGCAAGCTCCTCTTGCCGGGGCCTTGGTTTGAGTACTTTGATCTTGAATGGCATCAAAGTAGCCGTGGAGGATCTTGGCAGGCGTCCGGCAAGCCTTGCCGCGGGGTGCTACGACTGCCCGTGCACAAGTTCGGGGTACTAAGGCGCCCCCCTACTTTAGTACACCGACAGGAGCCCCCGGGCCTGGGCCATACACGGTGCCGAGCGCTGTTGCGCCAGGCCCAAAATAGTGCACGGGCACGCGTGGCCTTGGTCCACTGCATCGGACTCCATGCCCACCGCGTCCTCCCGCAACGGCACACGTCAAACACGGCGTCGTGGGCGACGTGGGCGGCGCGTGCGGGGCTAAGCCTCGCGAGCATGCATCAAGCCATGATGAAGGGGACGGCTCACGCCCTCCTACCTAAACGGAGGTAGGCGCGGGGGCGTGGCGCATTTACTGGACGGCGCCAGTGCGTGGCTTTTGAGGCGTCCACTCCCATGCTCACGGGGTGGGGCGAGATCGCCTCACCCGTCCACTCGGCGCTGCATCCCTGCCAAGCGGCTCCCATGCGCTTGGGGTCACGGACGGTGAAACTGGGAATCTGGGCAGGCGTGAGCAGAGGCAGCGGGTCGGTCCCGATTCCCTGCTCTCCCGTGCCTTGATTCGCCGAGCGGGGCGGCCGGGCTCCCACCCTGCTCCTTTATAAAGAGCAGGAGGGGGGGCACGGAAGCCCGCACTCCCTCATCTCCTTCTTTCTTTTAACTTCTGCTCCCCTTTCTCCCATTCGCCATGGAGAAATGGAATCCTGGCGCTTCATCGGTGGCGGCGAGGGTTGCCGCCAGGCAGCGCACCCCTCCCTCTCTCGTCCCTGCGGTGGCGGAGCCGGCCGCGAGGGGAAGAGGGAGGGGGCGAGGCCGTGGACGAGGTCGAGGGCGTGGCCGAGGCGCTCGGGGAGGAGGTGGCCGGGGTGGTGTGCCACCCCCATCTCCGCCGGCGGCTCCTCTCCTCGAGGCGGTCCACATCGGGGACGACCCCTGGGAGTTCTTCGTCAAGCTGCGTCGGGCACCTCGCCGACGCCTCCGGCTTCCGGCTCCGTTTGCGAGCGCGATGGAGCCGGACCCGCCCGAGATGCTGGAGTTGCGCATGAGGGGCTGCGGGATCAGCGGCACTCGAGTTAGTGTCGTATCCCCAGCCCCCGGCGTGATGTACTTCAATCGAGGGTGGAAGACGTTCGCCCGCATCCACAGCTTGACGGCGGGGTTTACCCTCCATTTTAAGTTAATGGAGGGTAACCTTCTCGCCGTCAAGGTCTTCGGGGACTCCGGCATCCGGGCGAGATGCTGCGTGGACAGCTCCTCCGATAGCGAAGGTCCCTCCTCGAGCGAGAGTGACGAGGAGGGGAGCGACAGCGACGACGAGGACGGCGGGTCTGCCTAGGCACCGGACGCCGCCTCGCGCGCGCCACCGGCGACCCCATCATCCGGGTCGCCGGCCTTCTGAACTCCCCGGGGCCGTCTCCTTGGGCGGCTGGCGTAGGGAGGCTGCGGAGGAGGAAGAGGGGTGGCGGCAAGGCCGTCAAATCGGTGTACGAGGGCGAGGTGCCCTCAACAGCGTGCTGACATCCTGCCGCCCCGTCTTCGAGCTCTGCCTCCGGCGCCTCCGTCTCCGCCAAGCTCCTGGCCGGCCCCAGGGGTGTTCTCTTGGTGTCTTCTGGCACCCGTAGTTCGCCTAGGCGCTCCTTTCGCCCTCCCCGGCAAGCTTCTCTTGCCGGGGCCTCCTTGACCTACCTCCTGAAGAGAGAAATAGGAGAGGGATTACGGGCATCTTATCTTTTAATTTGTAAGCCTTCGGGCCTTAGCTGTATTTAAAATTTGTAATCCTCTCTATCATGTTTTTCATCCTCTATGGACTTGTACTAAATTGGGATGTTTTTTGATGAAAAGAGGGGAAGGCTTGCCGGATTAAGTCCTTTACTTGATTTTGTGCGTTGTACGTTTTCACCCTACGCTTTGAGGGAACTTGCCGGCGCGGGCACCTTGCCGTGAGCGCCGAGTGCGGAACGTCGGCAACGGAACTGCAACCGATAGGAAACCTTGTCGCGGAGCTAGTCGCGGCTTACTTAAGTCATTGAGCAGACTCGAAACGATAGTAAGGCAACTAGCTACGAGTTGGTTCTCTGCCGGCGGTGCCGCGACCGACAAGAAACCTTGCCATTGAGCTAGCCGCAGTTCACCTAAATTGTCGAGCGGACTCGAAACAACAGTCGGTGAGCGACTAGCTACGAGCCGGTTCCTCCGCGCACAGGTTTTTTTTCATACAAGGCATGAACGTTCAAGGACGCGGCCTCGCTTTCCCCAGCCCATAAGAGGATGCATGACGAGGGATGAGAAAAACTTATCTGATATTACAGCCCCCGGCGACTACGGCTTGCCGGGGGTGAACCTTGGTATTCGCAGCTCCCGGCAACTTTGGCCCGCCGAGTCCCAGGTGCCGGTGTGCCTCGCTTGGTCCTTGCCGGCGGCGTCGCAACCTTCGGGGACCCTGACTTGCCGCGGAGGTACTTGCAGCCCCCAGTGAAATCGGCTTGCCGGGTCCTCTGCGCCAGTGCGCCCTTCTGGTTTTTCCCTGTCGCTGTTATTATAATTATGAGGAAAATTTAGACGGCGCCGCAATAAGTTACTCTTTGCAATGTAACTTCAAGTTGGGCAATGCAACGCCATGTTTCGCCCTTTGTATGTTTACACTCTACGCTTCTAGGGAACTTGCCGGTGCTAACACACTTGCTGAGTGCGGAACGTCAGCAGCCTGCTGGCGGTGTTGTACCCGGCAAGAAACCTTCTCGGGCCAGTTGCAGCGCGCTTGTATTGTTGAGCGGACTCGAAAACAAAGCAAGGGCGCAACTTAACCACGAGTTGGTTCCTCTGCGCACAGGTTTTACGTACAAGGGACGAACGTTCGAGGAATATAACATGAGAGCTTAGAACTAAAAAGTGTTATGCACTCAAGCTCGGGTGACTTAGCTTTTCTGTCTTCCGCGGTCCGGCGAAGCCGCACTCCTCCCTTGACTTCCTCCCTTGTACGTTTTCAACCACCCCCCCCCCCCCCCGCGCGCTTTCAGGGAACCTGCCGGTGCAAACACGCTTGCTGAGTGCGGGACATCAGCAGCCCGCTGGCGGTGTCGCTTCCGGCAGGAAGAACTCGTCGGGCTAGTTGCGGCGCGCTTTCGTCGTTGAGCGGACTCGAAACGGATCAAGGGCGCAACTTAGCCACGATTCGACCCTTCTGTGCACAGGTTCTTCGTACAAGGTACGGATTCTCAGGGAATACAATTCAAAAGTTTGAAACTGACTGCTCTCTTTGCTCTACTGGCCAGCGGGGCTCGATGGCGTGTCCTCGACGGCGGCGCGACACTCCGGAGAGGTGTGCTTGCCAGAGTAGGCGCCAGAGCCACTCTTGCCGGGCCCAGTCTTTGGTAGAACTGCCTTTGCCTTCTTGCATTTTCCGGCGGAGCTCGATGGTGCGTCCTCGACGGCAGCGCAGCACTCCGGGGAGGTGCGCTTGCCGGAGTGGGCATCAGAGCTGCACTTGCCGGACTTGAATTTCTTCTTCCCCCGGGGAGCTTCAGCGGCAAGTGGCTTGCGCTCTGCTGCTGCTTCCCGGTAGATCTTGTCGGCGCAGATGAGCGCATCCCTCTTGCCACCTTGGACAGAAATGACACTCATCGGGCCGGGCATCTTGAGCACATTGTATGCGTAGTGAGAGGCCGCGATGAACTTGGCGAGCGCTAGTCGGCCGAGTATCCCATTGTAGGGTAATGGGATATCAGCAACATCGAAGGTGACCCTCTCTGTCCTGAAGTTCAGCTCGCTGCCAAACGTCACTGGCAATGTGATCTTCCCCTTGGGCTTGCTTCTTCCCGGATTTATCCCTTGAAAGGTACCAGTCTCTTCGAGCTCGCTGTCGGGGATCTGGAGCTTCTTGAGCGCTGTGGAGGAAATCAGGTTCAGGCCGGCCCCGCCGTCAACCAACATTTTCGTGACCTTGAGGTTGCGGATTGTTGGTGAGACCAACATCGGCAAGCACCCGACCGCAGTGATGCGATCAGGGTGTTCCTCAACATCGAAGATGATGGGCGTGCCGGACCATTTCAGAGATTTGCGCGCCTCGATGGACGGCTCCACTGCATTCACCTCTCGCACCCACTGCTTGAGTTGGCGGTGCGAGGCGTGCAGAGAGGCGCCGCCGTCGATGCACAATACCTCTGTTGCCTTCTGAAACTCTTGGTCATCGGTCTCATCTTCCTCCATCTCATCCTCATCTTCGTCCTTGTCGCGGCCGCGGGGAGGCCTATCTCCTTGCCGCGGCTTGGACTTGCCGCGGTGTCCTCCCCGGGCGGGAAGCTTCTTGCCGGATCCTCCGCCACCTCCCTGGGCTCTCTCCTTATCGCGGCGCTCGTACTCGGCTTTCTGTAGCTCCGCCATCTCTTCGACTTTCTTGCAGGTTTGGAGATCGTGGCCCTTGGTGCGGTGGATCTTGCAATACCGCTTGCCGGAGCCACCCTGCTTGTCGGCGGCTACCACAGCCGCGCCGGAGTCATCGGCCTTGGCCTTGTTAGAGCCGCCTCCGTTTCCGGAATTCTCAACAGGTAGCACATCCTTAGTCTTTCTCTTCCTGTTGTTCCATCTCCGGTTCTTCCTTGCCGGGGCGGCATCCTCACTGTCGGATCCTTCTGCTACTGCAACCTCTCCGGGGATTTTCCTCCCCTCCTCAGCCCGTGCACACTTGTCGACCAGAGCATAGAGCTCGCTGACGTTTCTGATCTTGCACATCGCCATCTCCTCCCTCATCCTGTGGTTACGCATGTTCTGATGAAACGCGCTGATAACTGCGACAGGGTGGACGTCTGGGATGTTGCGCTGCACCTGGCTGAATCTCTGTATGTACTTGCGTAGGGGCTCCCCCTCCTTCTGGACGAGCAAGTGGAGGTCACTCTCCTGGCCATGAGGCTTGTGGCCACCCGTGAAGGCGCCGACAAACTGATGACACAGGTCCGCCCATGAAGAGATGGAACCGTCCGGCAAGTGCATGAGCCAAGATCTGACATTGGGCTTGAGCACCAGCGAGAAGTAGTTGGCGAGGATCTTCTCATCGTGCCCTCCGGCAGCCTGCACCGCGATGGTGTAGATGCTGAGGAACTCCGATGGATGTATCCTGCCATCGTACTTCTCGGGCACGTCTGGCTTGAAGTTCTTGGTTTTGGGCCACTGGACTTGCCGCAGCTCGCGGGTGAACGTAGGGCAACCTGCCGCGTACGGCAAGTTGCCTGGCTCCCCTAGTGCATGCATGTCGACAGTGGGCCCAGCACGCTGGTCAGATTCACGTCGCGCTTCCCTTCTGCGCTCGATGCGAGTGCGAGCGTCTTCGTGCTATCGTTCTTGGAGAACATGGCGTTGATCGCATCGGGTTCGCGGGTCCGACGACGCGGTGGAGTCGCCGTCGGGGTTGGTCCGACGAGCCGGCGATCTTGGCCTTCGGGGCTGGGAGTGCACGGAGGTGGCACCCCCAGCGGTCTTGTCGGCGTCGGCTTGCGCCTGGGCGCCTTGCCGGGGCCTCGATGCGCTCGGTTGCCGGGGCTTGTCGCCGTTGGCGAAGCTGATGAGGCTGTATATGGCCATCCTCCAGTCGTCGATCTTGTGCGGCGCCGGAGGGTAGTCTAGAAGCAGCTGGGCTCGGGCCAGCGCTTCCTCTGCTGTCTTGGGTGGTGGTGGCGACGAGCGGCGCGAGGAGCGGGATGTGCTCGGACTCCCAACTGGATTGGGAGGTGCAACACCCCGCCCTGGCGACCGTACCTCGCTCGCGCCAGCATGCGGGCGTGCATGCAGACCTCGAGCGTCTCGCGACCCACCAGCTTAGCCTTGTTCCAACGCGAGCACGGTGCTAGGAGCACCGGGGCGTTGTCGACCTTGCACTTCCTGGGAAGGGTGCGGTGTCTGCATGGTCGCCGACGCTTGCGGGGCCTTGTTTTTGGATCTGGTGACGACGTGAGTCCCGCCGTCGGCGCCCGCTCCTCCGTTGGCGTCCACTCCACCGCCCGTTCGCTCCGGCGGTGGCGGCGGAATCGATGTAGACGGAGCGGCCACCTCCGAAGGCTTCTTCTTCGGTGGCATGTTGATGAAGGCGTTGATGCAGCGCGCGCAGAGACCGGATCAGATGCTCACGACCTCGACGCACCCCCTACCTGGCGCGCCAAAGATGCCGGGGCGTGTCTCTCTGTGGCCACGAGCACCTATGGGGCACGGGGGGCCCCTTCTAGTCCGGCAAGGGGGGCGGAGGCCGCCCGCAGAGCAGATCGAGGTCCGGGCGCGCGCTGGGGGAGACGGGACGATTTTTACCCAGCTTCGGAGCTCTCCGGAGAGATAAAACTCCTACTGCTGCTTTGTGTTCGTATTCGATCTTGCTCGAGGGTGCGAGCGTATGGTGGTGTTGCCTGTGTCCAATGACCCGAACCCTGTGTCCAATGACCCGAACCGCTTCTACGTGCGCATGGGCCTCCCTTTTATAGTCTAAAGGGGGCACCAACAGGTGGCAGCGTAAGAAGAGGGGGTAGAAAGGTAAAAACGCAGGTTGGTGTAACAGTGACCAACAGTGTCCCCTACCTAACTCTGACAACAGGGGACAGGGGCATTTAATGCCCGTCCGGTCGCCCAAATAGTGCAAAGGAGCGACCGTTAAGTGAGCCTCCAGTTGCCACGATGGCGTCTCTGTCAGCTCCGCTTGCCACCTCGCCCCGCATGGCTGCGTAGTGCCCCGCCACGTGCCTTTGGGATGGCCCTGTGATGACACGTCGCCGGATGCATTGGGGTTTGGGTGGCAGTCTTGCCGCGGCAAGTGCCTTGCCGCGGTCCTTCTCTTGTTGTGCCGGCAAGCTTGCCGGCCGTCGGGCCTTGCCGGGATGCGCGGGGCGCCACGGCAAGTCTTCTGGAGATGCCTTGATCGGCCTTCCCGGCAAGCTCCTCTTGCCGGGGCCTTTGTTTTCTTCCCGGACAGCTTCTCTTGCCGGGACCTTGGTTGGCCTTCCCGGCAAGCTCCTCTTGCCGGGGCCTTGGTTTGAGTACTTTGATCTTGAATGGCATCAAAGTAGCCGTGGAGGATCTTGGCGGGCGTCCGGCAAGCCTTGCCGCGGGGTGCTACGACTGCCCGTGCACAAGTTCGGGGTACTAAGGCGCCCCCCTACTTTAGTACACAGAGAGACACGCCCCTTGCCGGACTAGAAGGGCCCCCCCATGCCCCATAGGTGCTCGTGGCCACAGAGAGACACGCCCCGACAGAAGCGCTGAATGTACTTTTGCAGGGTCTCTCTAGGTTGTTGCTTGATGCGGCGCATGTCGCTCATGGCGGGTGGCCGGTCGCGAGTACCTTGGAAGTTGGCGATGAAGCGGGTGCGCATCTGGTCCCAGGAAGAGATCGTGTCTGGAGCCAAATTCAGGAGCCAGGTGCGATCTCCTTCCTTGAGCGCCATGGGGAACCAGTTTGCAATGACCTTTTCGTCCCCGCTGGCGGCTTCGATGCCCAGCTCATAGAGCTAGAGGTACTCTGCAGGGTTAGTCGTGCCATCGTAACGAGGAGGTAGGTCTGGCTTGAACTTGACGGGCCACGCGACGCTACGCAGCTCGGTGGTGTAGGCACGGCAGCCTGCGGTGGCCACGAAAGGCTTCGGCTGGTGGAGGGCTCGGTCTTGAGGGTCCCCACGCGCTGTAGCTAGGAGCAGCGCGGGGTCTTGGCATGCCGGAGCTGGAGCAGGGTCGCGGCATGCTGGAGCATGGAGCGCCCGGGCAGCCCCTTGCGGGCGAGGGACTTCTTGGCAGCTCCGTTCTTGCTGCGCTGGCACCTGACGGAGCGGGTTCCGCCCAGGGGCCACGCGCCTTGGAGCCATGGCGTCTTCTTGGAGAGGAGGCAGCTGGTACGCCTCCGGAGCTTCGTTGCCCGTGCGGGGCGGGGTGTGGCGCAGCGGAACGGACGGCGCGGGAGAGCCCCCTGCGGCGCGGACAAGCTCGGCGACGCGGTCGAGCCACTCCTCGTAGACGTCGTCGACGGGATGGTAGCGCAGGAGCTCGTTTGCCGCGAGGAGCGCAGCTCGAGCCTCCAAGGGGGCGCGGAGCGCGCGGGACAAAGAACCAGCTGGTGCGAGCGATGGAGTAGTAGTGCGGCTGTCTTGGCGCACAGATGGATGCTGAGATGATGCTTGCTGCTCGCCCCCCGCTGGGCCGATGGCGGCATTGATGGCGGGTGACGGGGAACGACGAGGACGTCCGCCGATGGGCGCCGTCTGGGCGACGCGGGAAGCGATGGCGGCCCGGCGCTCGGCGCGGGCCCGGCGAGCATCGGACATGTATGCGACGGTCGGAGGAGAACAGGGCGGTGGAAGACGAATTCTGGCGCACCCCTACCTGGCGCGCCAAATGTTGGATTTCGGGTTCCGGCATACCCTTAAGGTTCAAACACTAGGGTGCGCGCGGAGATTACGTCTTCTACCTCTCCGTCTCGCAAAGATCTAGACTACTGAAAGAACTGCACACGAGACACAAGGTTTATAATGGTTCGCGCCACCGTTGTGGTGTAATACCCTACTCCAGTGTGTGGTGGGTGGATTGCCTCTTGGGGCTGATGATGATGAACAATACAAGGAAGAACAGCCTCGCGAGGGTCTGTTCTTGACTGGGGTGATGAACTGCTGGGAGGAGTTCAGCCACCATTCTCTTTCTCTCTCTCTCTCTAGCTGCCTTACTCTTACTCGCCGGCAACCAACGAACGAACCCCTTGCTATGTGGGGGACAGCAAGTATCAACTATCCTGACAAAAGCAGTCTTCGCCTGCGCAAAGCTCTGGTGATGACGCCGTCTTGGGCTCCACAGTGACCTCCGTCTCGTAGTCCTCCTGGTCTTGGTCTCGTTGCACCGAAATGGCAACCTTTGCCTGATGCCTCGGTACTCCACGGCTGCCCTTACCCCCTTTGCACCAAAGAGGAAAGGAGGACGCTGCGCGGGCTGGCACCCGCCTGGCACCCTGAGTCGTCATGGCTTGCGTCACGGGCACCTCGCGAGGTACCCCGCCTTGATCTCTCTGCCTCCTCGCGAGCCAGCCTGACGAGGCCGTGCCTGAGGAAGCTCCGTGTCGCCCGCCCCGCGAGGCTTGGCCCCTCGCGAGGGTCTTGAGTCTTGTGTTGATGAAGATGGGCCGTGCTGGGCCCCCTTTGAGCCACGCTGCAGGCCGCAGGCAGGCAAGTCTGGGGACCCCCATTCCCGGAACACCGATAGATTGTATTCGAAGCAGAAGCCTCAAAATTTTGTCTATCTCTTGTACAGTTTTTTGCAATCGCAGTTATTTGACTGTCTTGAGACTTGTTTGATCATATTTGAAAGCATCTAGGGAGGGGCTTTGATTCCACCGGCTTAACCTTGATCAATAGAGTTGTCAGCACATAACAAACATCATATGTGTCGGCTTTTACAGAATTGGGTTCTCACCCTCACTGTCCGGGTCACATAAACTGGCGGTATCATTCAAAGGATCATAGGGATCTTGTGATCTACTTGTGTGCAGGTTAAGACTACATTTGGGTGGTTACCCGCCCTGGCTCTTGATGTTAAGTCGCCAGGGCATATGTTATTTAAACTCTGCGCAGGATTTGCAACACTATGACTTATATAAATGCTTCAGTCCAAGCTCATCACTAAAATTAGTGTCTCAAAAGGGTTATCAATTATTGATTTTCTCAAGGGCTATAGGCCACCGGGTTACAAAAATTCCGGCTTACAATTGATGCGCATTAAGTCGTCATCGGCCAAGAGCCACGAGGTATTTAAACTCCGGATTTACTTATCAACCGATGAGGTATTCAAATCTTTAATAGCCAAAACTGGCTGGATTTTCATGATGGTATTGAATGATTGAGGTTTTCATACTGGATTATATTATTCAAATCTTGAATAGCCAACATGGCTGGATTTCTATTGTGATTATCAATAACCAGTGTTATGATTGAGGTTTTCAAAGTCGCTTTAGTGCAATGGCTACTATTTTTATCAATGGATATGATTTACTCTACAATGGAAGAAATAGTCCTGAGTCGCTGCAGGCTTACAACCCGGCACTTGGGGGCTACATTATTCAAATTGAGATTACATCGAATATGCAAGTCCCATGTCACTGCCAGCATGCACCATGGCACTTGGGGGCTAATGCAAAGTCAATTTTTGCTCAACTTATTGAAGACTCGGCTCATCACATTCTAAATGAGTTGGCCCTTGGGGGTTACCAATTGCTCCTGTCAAAAATTCAAGGTACACAAGCATTAATCCATTATATTGAACGGTCCACTATTCAGTTGGTGGAGTACAAAGCTCTTAACCTTGTGGACGTGGGTTCAAGCCCCATGGTGGAGACCATATTATATGATGTTATTATCAATTATATACAAAGTCCCAACTCAGTATTATCTTACTAAGCTGGCCCTTGGGGGCTACACATTGTTGTTCAAATTTACATGGTTATATCTACAAAGTCCCTGCTCATCATTGCATAATAACCCGGCCCTTGGGGGCTACACTGAGCATAAAGCAATTACCAGTCCTAGGTTGCTGCAAGCATGACAACCCAGCACTTGGGGGCTACATGTGTGGAATATTCAGTTTATATGATTGAGATGAATAAACTGGATTTCTTCAAGGTTGCAACATTTATTGGAGAAAGTCTTAAACCATCACTTTGTTCTGCTCAAGACTTGGGGGCTACAGGTAATATGGATATAAGGGAGAAAAATCTTCAAATTATCAGTTTTGTGCAAATCAGGAGGATCAATTACATAACCCGATGTCAACAACAATTATGACCCAGCATCGTCTGTTTTATAATCCGGCAGTTTTTGGTAATGATAAACCAGCAAGTTTTACATATTCAAACCGGCTGAAAATCAGATAAGTATTTCAAGACCAATATTTTTTTAAAGCCGGAGCTTTGGAGGCCGACTCAAGTGGATTATTCTTCACAATATTTCTCTGTGAGAAACCAACATCAGCAAATTGAATATGAAGCTGGCCTATTGACCCGGACATTCCAGAAGGAGGAGATGACAAGGACTTAAGGATGATCAAGTGCCGGCTTACAAGAATATTTAACCCGGAGTACAACCTGTCAATTTGTTCTTGTGTTTATGTTGCAGATCAGTTTAACAAGGATAAATCCAAATTAAACTTGGGGGCTAATGTTGGGGATATACCCCGCGGTATGACCCGGCTGGATGTATAACCCTGTCGGACTTGGTGACTCACTAATGACCCGCCCTGACTGGACGACACACTAAGTGACCCGCCCGATCCTGGCGACTTATGGGTGGCCTGGCAAGCGGATCAGAGGAGCGACAAGACCCGGGGGCCCAGGAGGCTCAAGGCCCAGAAGGCCGGCTTACGTTATGGTAGGCCGGCTTAAGACAGAAGGCATGAGGAATATTTCCTTTACGAGGAAGCAAGACCCGTACTTGTATCCGACTTGTAATAGAGAATAAGTTAGTTCTAATCCTAATAGGACTCCACATGTAACCTGCCCCTCTAACTTATATAAGGAGGGGCGGGGCTCCCCAAGAGGGACAGACAAGAAGAAACAATCTCTAGGGCTAGACACAAAGAGCCGGCTTACCGGCGACTCTCTCGTGATGATAATGAAACCTAGCCTCAAACATCATGTAGGTTTTTTACCGGATGATGTTTCCCGGGGCCCGAAGCTGTCTAAATCCGTGTCTTGTGTGTTGCATCTCTCGTCCCGATCAACCCCTCTCAAGCTACCGCCTAGATACGTTGGCCTTGCGACTAAGTCCTGGCACTAAGGACAACTGCCGTGACAAAACCACGACATACCCAGTAAATGGGATCAAGGAGGAAATATGGTCGGGACCATAACTTCAAGGGATCCAATTTACGATACTGGAAGAATTATTCAAATGATTAAATATCCTTGCCAGAAGCTTTCATGATAAGTTCCACACCGTGTCCGTCAGCATGAACACAAAGGTTCAGGGTCGACTCCCACTTCTACAATGCATAACCTTTCATTTTACTTCTCGCTCTTGATGAAGCTGTAGTATTGAAATTTTATTTGACAAAAAGCCAATAGAGTATAACCCGCATAACTTTTGAGTTCGCACAGATTAGGGAAGGCATAGGTTCAACCCATCGGGGCATCTTAGACACAAATATCATAAATTTCAAGAATAAATAACACAAGCTCGGTAGTAGAGCATGCTTGAGTAAGCAGAGGATACAATTTACCAAAAGCATTATGTGTCCAAGGAAAGGCTCACAAGCTTATTGAATATGAAGGACGTTGTCGGATAAAATCCGAAAAAGGGGGTCTGGTGGTCCACAAGGGATCTGATGTGAGCATCAGTATTCAACCAGAGGAGGAAAGAATGCAAGGAGATCAGATTATAGGAACAACTGACTAACTCAAAGCTCAATTGCAAACGAATTATGAATTCCAAGACAAGGGATCAGAAGCAATGCTCTGATTAGGGATGGATAGGTAGAATAGCCTTAGGGGTACAATCGATGGCGATAAGATTGCTCGAGATCCAGCACATGTTAAAATGACGTCTGAGCCGGAAGGATGAATTCTAGGATCTAATTGAGGATTGCGAGCATTCGCAAAATATTGTATCAACGGACTCAAAATGATAATGACAAAGGATGACAATAAGATTACTAGACTTATGGTATTAACCATAATGCAAGCAAGCAATTAATTCAAGAACAATAGGCTATTGAGGATTTTCACAAGAACGAATGGTATTACGAAGACTTTGGTGAAGTCCGTGAATCAACTGAGGATGAGCGGATACTCGATAGGTGCACAAAGTTATCCGTAGGGGTATTCAGGTGACAAGGAACTGCAAGGCAATAAGCTCAAGGGATTCTCGGAACAAAGGAGAGCAGTTCAGGGCATCTTGTTATAACAAGATCAATGGGATATAATGTAAGATTAGCAAGTGTGTGTAGTTACCCATAAGGATATTTCGGTGGTAGGGAATTGCAAAGGCAACAGGCACAAAGTCTCGAGAGAATATCATAGAGTATCTTCAGAATCTTCTGATGCAGCAGGCGATCATCTGAAATAAGGGGCTCTCCGGGTGGATGTGATCACGAGATCCTAATGCTCGAGTTAGTAAAACCAGTTAACCCGAGCAGAAGAGAGATCAGAGTCCGAGATAATAGACGAGGAGTAAAAGATCCTAATACCACCCAATGGAGACGTGGGCCCGTAGGCCACACAACCATGTTAGTAAAAGTTTTTGTAGTGACTAGACTCAACTTCGGCCAAGGAGTTGGAAAGGGGGCTACCTACAGGCAGTCGACTCTGATACCAACTTGTGACGCCCTCGATTCAATCGTACACTAATCATACACGCAAATGTATACAATCAAGATCAAGGACTCACGGGAAGATATCACAACACAACTCTAGACACAAATTAAAAATAAAACAAGATTTATATTACAAGCTAGGGGCCTCGAGGGCTCGAATACACAAGAGTCAGCGGAAGCAACAATATCTGAGTACAGACATAAGTTAAACAATTTTTGCCTTACGAAGGCTAGAACAAAAGCCACATTGATCAAAAAGGCAAGGCCTCCTACCTGGGAGCCTCCTAACTACTCCAGATCGTCAGCGGCCATCATGTAGTAGGCATCCTCGGGGTAGTAGTAGTCATCAGTGCCCGTCGCTCGCAACAATCGGGTTTATGGGAAAAAGGGGTAGCAAAGCAACCGTGAGTACTCATCCAAAGTACTCGCAAGACATACATCAGATCTAAACTAAGTATGCATCTGTATCAAAGGAAATGGGTTATATCTATGGACTAAACTACAGAATGTCGGAAAAGGAGGGGAAAGCCTAGCCTATCGAAGACTAGCATCTTCAAGCATCTTGCAGCATATAGAAGAGTACAGATCAACATAATGTAAAGTAGTAGTAGTGTTATCAACCTCGTCCAGAGATCCTTTCTTGACTCCCTATGAGAAAGCAATCCTAGAGCCATACTATCCATTCATCATATCCATGTCTCATCTCAGGTATCCAGTTCTAGTTGGGTCGATCGGGATACAACTCCAAGTGTCCGTTACCGTAGGACAGGCTATCGATAGATGTTTTCTTCCCTACAGGGGTGCAGCAACTTACCCACCACGCTCGATTAACTCCGGCCGGACACACTTTCCTGGGTCATGCCCGGCCTCGGCCAAACAATACGCCGCAACCCGACCTAGGCTTAATAGAGAGGTCAGCACGCCAGACTAAACCTATGCCCCCAGGGGTCATGGGCCATCTCCTCGGGAACTACTACACATTGCGTATGTGGCTGGTGAGCAGACCTAGCTACCTCCTTAAACAAGGCAGGAGCTCGCAGTCCGACCCGACGCGCGCCGCTCGGTCGTTGGTGTCTATTAAGGTTCGGCTGATGTATACGATGCAAAACACCCATACTATGCCCACGTGATGGTTAGTGCTATCAGGCCAGAGGCCCCTCGGATCAAATATCCAAACCGTTAGTGCATTGGTTGTGCGGTCACGAGCAGAGACTCACGAAAGATATGACCCCGTCGCCCCGTCTTGAGCACTTGCGGCAAGGGCTAAGAATGCCCGGCCACGCCTCTTAAGTATCTCGCGGGCACCTTCCAGGTCAACCCGACTCCACATCACTCGCTAGTAAGCTCGCGCGGGTACCCCTCAGGGCCGACCCATCTTTAGTAACATGGTTCAGTGTAAAGTCATAGTAACCATAGTAACTGTGTGTCTAACACCAAGGGGAAAACCTGAGGAATCACCCCCGGTAAATTCCACTCGATGTAATCATCAAGGTGAACGTAAAAGGATCCACCCTCGAGGTTCACACTTGAGGGGTTGCACGATAGAGCCATATTGGAAGTGATTAAGGAGGAAATCACCCTCGATGACCATGACTGGATAGCTACAGTACAGAGATCTCACCAGGAGTGATGTAAGAGGTTCCTCCCTTGGCACTCGATGGTAACTCTACAGAGTCGTACAACTAGTGGGGGTGATGTGCGGTGTCGGGGCCTGGACATCAATCACGTTGATCGAGTCATCGAACATAAAGCGGGGCAACTGGGACAAGGTGGGGGTCACAGATGGATCTCTAACCAACCTATACTAAGCAGTTTAGAATAAGCAGGTAAGGTATGAAAGCAGGTAACAAAAACAGGCTATGCATCAGAGTAGGATCATACATAAAGCAGTAGCAGTTCTAATGCAAGCATGAGAGGGAAAGAAATGGGTGATATCGGAATGCTCAAGGGGGGCTTGCTTGCCTGGAAGCTCTGTTGAAAAGGAAGAAGGCTCGTCGGAGACGTAGTCGATCACAGCGGCGACATCGGTCTCGGGGTCTACCAAAGAGAAGAGGGCAAGAAACAGTAAATACAGAGCAAACAGATGCATGAAAAGACAATAAGCGGTGCTAGGGGTGTTCTAACGCAGTGCTATACGATACCGACGAAGGGGGAAAACATCCAGGAAAGTTTTCCCGAAGTTTAGCATTTTCGGACAAATGAAATGGAGGGGGACGGTTGCAGGTTCGCTATGCTAGGGACATGTGAAAGATGAACGGAGGGCGTACCCGGATTCGTCTCGTCGTTGTGAGCAACTTTCATATATAAAAAATTTCATCCGAGTTACGGATTATCTTAAATGATTGTTCAAAGATTTAACATTGTTCTGAAATTATTATTAATTTGAAAAAAGTGAAATTACTATGTGCACACAGCAAGGCCACCAGAGGATGACAATGGGTCCAGGGGGTCCCAGTTGACCAGTCAACATTTGACTGGTCAACAGGGGGTGGGGCCCCCTGTCATTGACTCATCTAACAAATCGCAGTTTTAAATTAACTAATATACTTCATTAGGTTAATTAAGATTAATTAATTAAGTTAACAAACCATTTAATTAATTAATTAATTAATTTTATTAATATATATTTTTACAATTTTTTAAAGTAAACAGGGGCGTGCGGCCCTGGTGCCATAGGCCCAGGCCACAAGCGGGCACTGGGCGCTAGCGGGCAGCGTGCGCTAGGCGCCGGCCCGACTGGGTGCTAGCCCAGGCCAGCCGGGGCCACGGCGGGGGCACGAGCGCGTGTCCTGGCGACGGCGGCCGGACGGCGCGGGGTGCAGTGGAACGCGGGCGCGAGACAGGGGCGGCGGATTGGCGAATAGGCCCGCGGTGGGCTCTGCTGCGAGGGGTTCGGCCGGGGCACGGCGGACGTTAGTGGATGCGAGTGACGGGCACGCAGCGAGGCCAGGGGCGCGACTGGACAGGCACGATCCCGCGCGAACGGCCGTCGGCAATGCCGGGCGTGGCAACGGCGCGCCAGATCGATGGGTGTGGGGTGTCCATGCGGCGAAGGGCGATGTGAGCGTGCATCGGGCCCGACCGAGGACGACGCGAGCGCGTGTAGCTGCAGGGACCGGGGCGTGCGGGTGCTAGCAACTTCGGGAGATGGCCGAAGCCAGGGGAGGGAGGAGGGTGAGCTCACGGGCGCATAGAGGAACGGGGGTGGTGAGGCTTGATGAAGCGGCGCGAGGAGGGGACGAGGTCGCGGTCCGGCGGCGTCGTGGCTCCGGCAAGGGGGACTCCAAGCGGCTGTGGCATCGGGACCGAGTCCCAGTTCCAAATCGAGGGCGGCGCGCAGACGGGCGTCGCGGGCGACTCGGTTGTGTGGTCAGGAGGAGGCGGTGACAGGGCGGGGCGGTGCCAAGGATGGGCGCCGTGAGGTGGCTTCGGGGGGCGGTGATGGGCAGTGCCGGGCAGGATCGATCCCGGTCCCGATTGGATTGGGAGTGGGAGAGAGAGAGAACGGGGGGAACGAGGGGAGGGGATGTGCAGGTAGTGGGCTAGGTCAGCGGGGGGTGGGGGGTTAGGTAGGTGGCAGTTGGGCCGGCCAGCTGGGTGGGCCGGTTGGCTGATGCCTAGGTGCAGGGGGGTTATGGCCCTTTTCTTTTTTTTAAACTCCTCTGCTTTATATTAAAAAAACTACTAAAAGGTTTTTGTTAGATGTGAAACTTTGCACATAAATCAAGCTCAATATTGCGGTGTTGCAAAAAAAAGTTTCAGAGCATTCAACAAGGTTTAAATATTTTAATAATTGAAAAGGGTCATTTAATATGATGCTGGACCACTTTATAAATTTCAGAGGAATTTATTAGTAAGTCAGCTGAAGTTGGTTTCAACATGACAATGATCAGGGGAATTTGCAGGATTATTCAGACATTTTAGTTTTCATGTTTGACCAAATTTGAATTTTGACTTTAAACTCGGTTTTGAATTTGAGTTTGAACTAAAATTTGGATCAAGCGAGGATTGGTAACAGTAATTGTGGTGACATGGCATCATTAGCTGAGGATTACTATAGCTTAATTATCTGGGCGTCACACCTTGAAGCAACCCAAGAGGAGTGTTATCCTCCTCTACACTTAGGCAAGCCACACCATCATTTGGATGGTGTTATTTCAATATCTAATATTTTCTACTTGAATATGAGTTCTTATTTGCATTTAAAATTTGATAAATAAATTTGGTGAGTTGTTGGTTACCTTATTATGCATGATATGCTTGTTTTAGTTCCTGGTTGAATGCATGAACTTGTTTGGCTAAGTATAGTAAGCTTTTGCATTAGTCATATTGCTATGGAAATTAATGGTAGTAGTTTTTACTAAGTGATATTTTCATTTAAATAAAGAACTAATAAAAATATTGCTTGAGGATAAAAATGAGTTATAACCAGAGAGTTTTGATCTTTAGTGTTGCAAGATAGTTATGTGGTTAAGTTTGATCCATGAATATGAGTTGTTTGCTTTACATGACGAGTAGTTACATGAATATTTTTTATATCATGTTATTGATAAAAAGTTTTTATCAAAGTTCAACTTGATTAAGCTCAACTTGAATATTATGTTGATCACATCATGGTGCCACTGAATCGGGTTTCTAGTTCAGTGCGACCACATTTACCTAATGGGAAGGTCTTGATTCGGTCCTTTGTTGTGGCTCTCACCGGTGCCTCCCGCGAGGGAAGGTAATGGGCGTGCATACCCTGGCCCAGTAAGCAGACATAACCTTGTGTGCTCGGTTTTGTTTTTATGGTACCTTGTCCCCGTTTGGGACCGTTTTGCCACGATGGTGGCCAATGCTGTCTTTGGTAGACACGGGGCCACCAAAGACCTAGCCCTGAGAGGGAGATGGTCGAAGTGGCCGGGGAGAGTGCATGACAAAGGGAGGGTTTCATCGGAATATTTTGGTCCACCCGAATGGGACTAAGAGGCCAGGTATTCCGTACTGTGGGTAAAGTGCGCTACCTCTGTAGAGTGTATTTAATCTATCGATAGCCGCGCCCTCGGTTATGGGCAAGACTCGGGAGTAAGTCACACCATGGATCAACTTTTATAATAAATCTTGCAAACTAAATGATTGTTGTGATGCATTGTTTCGTGGTGAACCTTGAACACTCGAGGTGTTTATGAGTAATTGATTTCTGGTGTGAACCTAGTGTGGTCACCGTTTGGTTACGAGGTAACCGTCTGGTAAGCGAGTCCGTGTGACTCGGTGCACTATTTGGCTACATTGCATCTATAGTATTTCTTGCATTGATTTAACCTGATTAATTATCATGATATTGTCTGTCATCGTGCGTATGTTAGTTTTGAGCTTGCAAGTACATTCAATGTACTGACCTGGCGTGTTATGCTAGCTTTCAGGCAAGTCGATTCGCATCGGAGCGCACCTCGTGTCTAGGCCGTGTCCACATCGGTGTCCCTGTGCTATGGAGTTCCACTTCCTCGTCTTCCGCTACCGCGTAGTTTGCTTGATCGAGGCCCTAGCCATGTTCATTAAATAATGTACATACTGTCCAGCAGCACCGTGTGTGCCGCTTGGCCTCGTATCTCGATCTAATATCAGACCTATCTATTCCGCTAGTATCAATAAAGCGGTTGTTTCTGTACCATGTTGTTGTGTATTGCTAGAAGACTCGATCTCTGGGATGGCAATGCAGGGTAAACTAGTTGCTCTGAGCCGGGGTGCCACAATGCTTGGAATGAGAGCTGCACTGATTGTAGGACACGCTAGACCGGTAGTGCGTTAGCAAAGCGGTAGATAGCTTCGTTTGAGTGCCGGTAGTCATAGAAATTGGTTGTGCATTGCATGCATGTTTACTTGTTGTTATTACTAACCGTATGGTTTGTGACTATAGATGGCGCCAGTATTGTTCGTGTACCATCCTGAGCCAGCTCCGTACACATCACCGCACCTGCTTCAGAATGTGTGGCGACGACTGTATCCAGAGGGCGCTGATCCAGAGTATCGGGTGTATCACGAGCATCTGGCCGGTGCATTGTATGAGTATTATGCTGAGGTCACTCTACACCACAGTACCCCATCCGGCGCTTACACTCGTCCGACTAAGGGTGGTCTTGCTTCTACATCATCTCAGGCGATTCAGTTTGCTGCTATCAAGGCTCTTGTAGACTTGCGCTACAACGAGGTTCGCATGCACACCCACCCTGGTCTTTTCTACTACCCATCTCTACACAAGAATGGGTGTATCCGTTTTCCTTTGATTAACCCGACGTGCGATCGTCCCACTAGCCACCTTTCTCGCTACATCACTGCTAGTTATCTCCTTAACTATGAGTTACCTCGGAAGCTTACATGCGCTCGCGCAGCTCTCGCGGCTACTCGTATGAGGAACCCTCTGCCCGTTCTCATCTATACTTTTGCTCCAGTTCCTCCCACCTCTATTCCTCCGACGACCTCGCAGGGTATCATTAATCCTCTGATGGTGAACCCTCGCAGCGCTCCTGTTGCATGGTCTTCTCTTGTCACTACTCCTGCCGCTCCTATGCTTAGATCCCATCCCCCGCATGCCCCTAAGGGAGGGCCCTCGAGGCAGCGCCAGCGCACCTCTCTTCCCCCGGAGATCTCTACTATCAGTTCAGGATCTGGGTCCGGCTAAGGAGACGAGCCTGCAGCAGCACCATCCAAGCAGTAGATCGTTAGTGTATCGATGTAGTCATGAGCATGATGTATGGCTATAATCGCACTTGTCATGATGCGTAGTTTCATGTACGAGGGTAGTAGACCCGTTGTGATGTTTACTTTCATGTTGGGGCTTTGTATAATTATGTCGACTCTTTTATTCGACTTGGTTTTCATTTGCTGTTTTATTCCGGGATTTGTCATTGGCTTTTTCCCCATTTTGGAATTTTCTCATCATGGTTTCTATGTATTGGGAAAACTAAAAATAGGATGACGCGTGGAGGCAGCAGCAGACAAGCTGGTGAGGATGTCCCTGTCCGTCGCTCCGCAAGACAGGCATGACATTCCCCTGAGCCATGCCAGCCACCTCCGCCTCCACCGCCACAACCGCCTTCCATCGAGCAAATCCTGCAAATGTTTGAAGAAAGAATGAGCAACGATCTACTGGAAATATTGAAAAGTGTACAAATTATGGTTGGGCAGAATGGAATCCAGAATGGTCGTCATTCCAAGATGATAGATTTTCAGTGAACCAAGCCTCCCAGTTTTAGCCACGCTACTGATCCTTTGGATGCCGACGACTGGCTAAGGACTATTGAGAGGAAATTGGAGATTGCTCGCACTGAAGGATACAAGGTTCCCTTCACAACGCATTATCTCGAAGGAGCTGCCGCTATATGGTGGGATAATGCCAAAACAATATGGCTTGCAGACGAGGAAATTACTTGGACAAAATTCAAGGATCATTTCCGCAAGTATCATATTCCCACCAGAGTCATGAAGATCAAGCAACGCGAATTTCTCGCTCTCACTCAAGGCAGCATGACCGTCAACGAGTACCTGAATAAATTCAACCATCTGGCCCGCTATTCTCTCCACGATGTGGCCACAGAAGAGAGGAAGATTGATCGTTTTCTTGGAGGCTCGAATCAGCATCTCAGGTACACTCTCAGCATGTTTGATTTCCCAGACTTCCTGACTCTGGTGAACAAGGCTCTCATCGCAGAAAGGGAACACAAGCTCCTGCATGACAACAAGCCAGCTGCTAATGACCACAAGCGCAAATTCGAGCCAAAGAAGGATATGCAACCAGTGCAAAAGGCTTGTACTTGGCAGCAGACTCAGGTAGAGTACAAACCCAATTGGCAGCAGAATGTCAACAAGACTACTACACAAGTCAAGAATGTCGTGACTAGTCCGGTGCGTGACGATTGTCAGCACAACAATTCGTGCTTCAGCTGTGGCCAAACCGGACATTACGCCTGAAAATGTACCAAGAACACCAAAAATGTGGCTCCATTTCAACCGTAAGTCAACTACATGGAGCCATGTTACACCCCAGATATGATCCAATGGCAAATTCATCATATCTCCGTAGACGAAGCCCAAGAGGACCCGGAAGTCGTCATTGGTATGTTTCTTGTTAATGACATACCTGTCGTAATCTTATTTGACTCTGGGGCTTCCCACTCTTTTATTTTGTGGAGTTTTGCTTCCCAAAACAATTTTCCTTGCTCGATTTTGGGAATGCACATGCTGGTACAATCCCTGGGATCCCTACTCAGAAGCAATCTCGTCTGCCGAAATTTGCAGATTGACATCAAGGGCATCAAGTATCCAACATCATTGATAATCATCCACTCCAACAAATTGGATGTCATTCTGGGGATGAATTGGTTAACCCAACACCAAGTCTGCATCAGCTATGCGACTGGAGAATTTACCCTGAAAAATATGGAAGGTCGCACCACAAGTTTCTATGCCTGCAAGTGCATCCCCACGAAAGATATGGTTTTCGCAGCCATGGCAGAAGAGGGGGAATTAATCCCAGTGGTCAGTGAGTATCCAGATGTATTTCCTGAAGAATTGCCTGGCATGCCACCAGACCGAGAATTGGAGTTTGCTATTGACCTGGTGCCTGGAACCACTCTGATACATAAGAAATATTATCGGATGCCTTCCTCAGAATTGGTGGAATTGAAGGAACAACTGGATGAGATGTTGTAGAAAGGATACATTTGTCCAAGCTCTTCACCATGGGGATCATCATAAATCTTCATGGAGAAAAAGGATGGCAGTCTACGAATGTGCGTACACTACCGACAGCTGAATGACGTCACCATTAAAAATAAGTATCCACTGCCAAGGATTGGCGATCTGTTTGATCAACTCAGTGGGGCCCAACTATTCTCAAAAATTTATTTGAGGACTGGAAATCATCAACTCAAGATAAAGAAGGAAGATATTCCTAAGACCGCGTTCACCACTCGGTACGGTCTTTATGAATACACCGTTATGTCCTTCGGCCTCACCAACGCTCCTGCATTCTTTATGCATATGATGAACAAGGTGTTTATGGACTTCTTGGGAAAATTTGTGGTGGTGTTCATTGATGACATCTCATTTACTCCAAGAGCAAGGCCGAACACAAGGAGCATCTTCGAGCAGTTCTACAAAGGCTTCGCGGTCATCAATTTTATGCCAAATTCAGCAAATGTGAGTTTTGGCTCCAGCAAGTGGGATTATCCTCTCGGCAGAAGGAATCTTGGTGGACCCAAGCAAGGTAAAGGACATACTTGAATGGTCTGCACCCACCATAGTCTCAGAAATCCGGAGTTTCCTTGGATTAGCCGGATATTATCGCCATTTTATCGAAGGATTTTCCAAGATCGCCAAGCCAATGACTGAGCTTCTCAAGAAGGATAAGAAGTTCGTATGGACTGAGGACTGCGAACGGAGCTTCAATGAGTTAAAAACCAGGCTGACATCGGCACCCGTATTAACTCTTCCAGACATCTACTGCAGTTTTGATGTCCACTACGAGGCCCCCAGAAAAGGACTAGGGTGTGTACTCATGCAAGATGGCAAAGTGGTGGCCTATGCATATCGACAACTGCGGCAACATGAAGGGAACTATCCTACTCATGATCTGGAATTGGCCGCGGTGGTGCACGCTTTGAAAATCTGGAGACATTATCTAATTGGGAAGAAGTGCCAGATATTCACCGACCATAAGAGTCTCAAGTATATATTCACTCAGCCCGACTTGAACCTTCGATAGAGAAGATGGCTCGAGTTGGTTAAGGACTATGACCTCAGAATAAATTATCACCCGGACAAAGCTAATGTGGTGGCCGATGCCCTCAGCCGCAAACTAGCCAACCTTAATGCCCTAATGGATCCCTTACCTCTGGAGCTTTATGAAGAAATCATGCAGCTAAACTTGGTGATTACCGACGCCCGCCTTACCAATATATTGGAAGTTGCCCCTACTCTCGAAGAAGAAATACGCAGTGCTCAGGCGGATGATAAGGTGTTACAAATATATGTTCAAAACATACACCAAGGGCACGCACCGGATTTCTCTATGGAACAGCAAGGCTCGCTAAGGTTCCAAGGGAGACTTTGCATACCCAACCAAGAAAGTCTGAAGAAGAAAATATTGGCAGAAGCGCATGAAGCACCATACTCAATTCACCCCGGTGGTACCAAAATGTATGAGGACCTTCATCGGGTATTTTGGTGGGATGGAATGAAGAAATACATCCCATACTTTGTGGTCTATTGCGACATATGCAATAAGGTAAAGGTGGAACATCAAAAACCCGCCGGTCTCCTCCAGCCTCTGCTGGTATCCCAATGGAAATGGGACGATATTTGCATGGATTTCATCACTGGATTACCAAGGTCTCATCGAGGAAATGACGCGATATGGGTCATAGTGGACACCTTAACCAAGGTGGCACACTTCCTGCCTATCCAGACTACATACCGTGCAAATCAACTCGCATAGTTGTATGTATCAAGAATCGTCAGTCTGCATGGAGTACCCAAGACTATCACCTCCGATAGGGGATCTCTGTTCACCTCCGCATTTTGGTCCCGACTACATCAAGCCTTGGGGACCGCTTTGAAGTACAGCACGGCCTATCATCCTCAGACAGATGGACAGACCGAGCGAGTAAATCAAATACTCGAGGATATGCTCCGTGCATGCACATTGACCCAAGGAACCAAGTGGGAAGATTGTCTGCCCTACGCCGAGCTTTCCTACAACAACAGTTTCCAGGCCAGCTTAAAGATGTCACCCTATGAAGCCTTGTATGGCCGAAAATGCCGCACCCCATTGAATTGGTCTCAAACTGGAGACAGTCGCATTTTCGGGACTGATTTAATGCTCGAAGCAGAGAAGCAAGTCAAGGAAATCCGAGACAGACTACAACTGGCCAAATCCCGACATAAGAGCTACTATGATGCCAAACATTGCTAGATCGGCTTCGAACCCGGAGAACACGTATATCTCCGAGTCACCCCTATGAAAGGAGTCAAGAGTTTTCAGACCCAAGGAAAATTGGCACCCAGATATATCAGTCCATTCCCCGTCATGGCCAGAGTCGGAACAGTTGCATACAGCTGGAATTGCCACCAGAATTGTCAGAAGTACACAACGTGTTTCACCTCTCACAGCTAAGGAGATGTATCTCGCCACCGGAGAAAAGGACTGATACAGCCCAAATAGAATTGGCTAAGGATTTGACTTATGAGGAAAAGCTAATCAGAATATTGGATCAGATAGAAAGGGTCACTCGCAGCAAAGAGATACGGTTTTACAAGGTTCAGTGGGAGCATCACACCAAAGAAGAAGCAACCTGGGAAAGAGAGGAATTTTTAAGGACTGCATACCCAGAATGGTTTTCCCAAGCAACCAAATCTCGAGGAAGAGGTTCATCCTAAGTGGGGCAGGTTTGTGACAGCCTGGATTTTGCATTCTCCCTTTTTCCAGACTTGCCTTCTCTCTTTTTCCGGACTTGGTTTTCACAGTGGTTTTTGCCCTAATTTGATTTTGGTTTTGAATCATTTCAAATGGACTTGTCACTTGGGCATATCCTTGACTTTCACCCAAGTGACCTATCTACCTTATTCTTCCAACAAATTTCCAAAATAATCAAATGAATAAGTTTCCTAAAAGAAAAATATTCATTTTCCCCTCTATAACTCACTTCAGAAACATGTGCTCCAAAGCAACCTCAATTTTTCTTGTTCAGAAAAATCTGAGATAAAATCATGAATATTCTGAGAACCCTGGCACACATTCCCATGCAAAAATATTGCATCACTTCTTGTAATATTTTTGCTGTAGAAAATCTTTTCACTTATGGTCCAGAAATGCATTTTGTACAGCAAGTGCATTTTTCCTTTAGCATTTGGCCTTGAGCTTTCTTGAGCTTAAACACCCTCTTAAGAAACCCTAATCCCTAGGAGATCAGCCCTAATGGCCTTCTATAGGGTGGCCAAACTTGGCGACCAAGTTTTTGGTCAGAAACTTGCCAGCTTAGTTGAGTCCAATCTGGTCGGCCTAGGTATGAGCCATTACCTCTCCTAGACGTAACACTGCACGTTCGAGCGTGTAGACAAGGTTTGGCCGCTCCTAGACGTCGTTTGGACCATGCCAGCTTGGTGACCGCGCGAGGACAGAGCGCCTGGTAGCGTCTCGACGCACTCTGGCTGTCGCCTTGCCCTCTGTTTCGCGTGTGCTCGTTGCAGCGCTCGTCGCCGACTGCCGCACCGTGCCACAAACCTCGACCCATCACCCTTGACCGCCCCCTGGCGCTCGCCGACGCCGGAGCCGCCACAGCAAGCACGGGCGCGTCGCGTCCAAAATGCCACAGTGCGCGCGTGCGCTTGTCCTCTTCTCCAACCGCCTCCTGTGCTCGTCTGCGAGCGTGGACAAGCTCCTGTGTTAACGCTGAGCCTTGCCCCCTCGCATTGGAGCTCCTCGTCAATGTTCACCGTGTGTCCAGAGCGCTCCGGCGGTGACACGTCCCCCCTCTTGCTCCGGCTGTATATAGTGCGCCCCTCCTCGTTTTCGAGCCAAGCCACACTCCACGCAAACCCCACGAACACGTAGAACGACCGTAGCTCAGTCGGGCAGGCCTCTGGCCATCGCCCCGACCCGAGGACTCCAGCGATCCCCACAGGCCAGCTGCCGCTCTCTGGTGCTTCTCGAGCTCAAGCAACTACTTGGGCGGAGCATTGGTGGTTCGTTGGTGCTGCCTGGACACTGCCAAACACTTGGAGCCGCCCCTAGCCGTCGTCTTCAACCTCACCGGTGAACTCCGTCCGCCACCGAAGCTTGCGAGCTCGAGCGCGAGCCACTCCGTCCACCTCTCGCCAAGCCACGGGTACGGGCAGGTGCGCCTCGAGCCCCGCTTCAATCCTATCCCTCTAGCCTAGCCCCAAACCCCCTCATCGCCGGTGTGAGCCCCGGCGAAGCGCCGCCCCCCCCCCCCCTCTGATCCAGATCGCCCTCTCTCTCCTAACAGGCGGGGCCAAGTGTCAGCCTCACCACTCGCGACCGAAGCGGTAGGAGTGGAGGCGCACTCCTGCTTTACGCCTTCGACATCACCCCCCCCCCCAGATTTTTGTTTAATTCAAATTTAATTTAGAAATTTGACTAAACTTTGACCAGCCACCATTTCTAAACCATAAGTCCAAATGAATTGATTCTTTTTGCACTATCTTAGTTATAGAAAGCTCTAGCAGCACACCAAAGGGTGGATTTTTCTCTGCTTCCGAGAATTTCTGGTGATTTTCAGAATGTGTTTTGACATTTATTTTTGTGGTTTTAAATTATTTTTAGAAGGAGAAGCTTGCCTTGAAGCAACCCAAGAGGAGTGTGATCCTCCTCTACACTAAGGCAAGCCACACCAACATTTGGATGGTGTTATTTCAATATCTATGATTTTCTACTTGAATATGAATTCTTATTTGCATTTAAAATTTGATAAATAAATTTGGTGAGTTGTTAGTTACCTTATTATGCATGATATGCTTGTTTTAGTTCCTGGTTGAATGCATGAACTTGTTTGGCTAAGTAGAGTAAGGTTTTGCATTAGTCATATTGCTATGGAAATTAATGGTAGTAGTTTTTACTAAGTTATATTTTCATTTAAATAAAGAACTAATAAAAATATTGCTTGAGGATAAAAATTAGTTATACCAGAGAGTTTTGATCTTTAGAGTTGCAAGATAGTTATGTGGTTAAGTTTGACCCATGAATATGAGTTGTTTGCTTTGCATGACGAGTTGGTGCATGAATTTTTTTTATATCATGTTATTGATAAAAAGTTTGTATCAGAGTTAAACTTGATTAAGTTCAACTTGAATATGATGTTGATCACATCATGGTGCCACTGAATCGGGTTTCTAGTTCAGTGCGACCACATTTACCTAATGGGAAGGTCTTGATTCGGTCCTTTGTTGTGGCTCTCACCGGTGCCTCCCGCGAGGGAAGGTTATGGGCGTGCATACCCTGGCCCGGTAAGCAGACATAACCTTGTGTTCTCGTTTTTGTTTTTACGGTGCATTGTCCCCGTTTGGGACCGTTTTGCCACAACGATGGCCATTGGTGTCTTTGGTAGACACGGGGCCACCCAAGGCCTAGCCCTGAGAGGGAGATGGTCGGAGTGGACGGGAAGAGTGCATGACAAAGGAAGGGTTTTGTCGGAATATTTTGGTCCACCCGAATGGGAGTACGAGGCCAGGTATTCCGTAGTGTGGGTAAAGTGCGCTACCTCTGCAGAGTGTATTCAATCTATCGATAGCCGCGCCCTAGGTTATGGGCAAGACTCAGGAGTAAGTCACACCATGGATCAACTTTTATAATAAATCTTGCAAACTAAATGATTGTTGTGATGCATTGTTTTGTGGTGAACCTTGAACACTCGAGGTGTTTATGACTAATTGATCTCAGGTGTGACCCCGGTGTGGTCACCGTTTGGTTACGAGGTAACCATCTGGTAAGCGAGTCCGTGTGACTCGGTGCACTGTTTGGCTGCATTGCATCTGTAGTATTTCTTGCATTGATTTAACCTGATTAATTATCATGATATTGTCTGTCATCATGCCTATGTTTGTTGTGAGCTTGCAAGTACATACAATGTACTAACCTGGCGTGTTATGCTAGCTTTCAGGCAAGTCGATTCGCATCGGAGCACACCTCGTGTCTAGGCCATGTCAACATCGATGTCCCTGTGCTATGGAGTTCCACCTCGTCGTCTTCCGCTGCCGCGTAGTTCGCGTGATCGAGGCCCCAGCCATGTTCATTAAATAATGTACATACTGTCTAGCAGCACCGTGTGTGCCGCTTGGCCTTGTATCTTGATGTAATATCAGACCTATGTATTCAGCTAGTATCAATAAAGAGGTTGTTTCTGTACCATGTTGTTGTGTATTGCCAGAAGACTCGATCTCTGGGCTGGCAAGGCAGGGTAAACCGGTTGCTCTGAGATGGGGTACCACATTTGACCTGCGAGTGGGCCTCTCTTGTCAGGTGGGTGGCGATGGCTCAGCCGTCGGGCATCATCATCCCTCTCCTCATGCAGGAGGTAGCAAGGGCAGTGACGCGGGCGGCACGGGGAGCCGAGGGGCAGCCAAATCTAAGGGTGGCGTCGCAAGCTGGTCTGGTTCCGGCCAGATCTGGAGTTCGGTGAGTGTATCAAGATGGAACAACGGTGAGCTTGTAGAAGCGATGGCCCATCCATTGGGCATCGTCATCCCTTTCCTCGTGCAGGAGTAGCAGGGCAACGGCAACGGCGTCGTGGCAACGCAGGCGGTGGGGGAGGCAAGGGGCGGCAAGATTCAGGGGTGGTGGCCTCATCTGGTATGGTTCCGTCTATATCCAGAGTCCGGTAGCAGTGTGATCATGGCACGAAGGTGAGCTCATGGCGATGGTGTGACATATACTTGAGAGAGATATGATGGAGAGTTTGGGTGAGAGAAGAGAGAAGAGAGAGAAAGGAGAAGCAGAGGGCTCACTGGCATTAGCCGTAGGCAGAGTAGTCTGGCGCGAGGGCCCGATGCTCGAGAGGCGGGTGGCTGTGAGGGGAGGTCAGGAGGAGCTCCTCTATCTCAGCCTAGACTAACGGGAGAGACCCACCCGTAGGTCAAAACTATTGGAAATATGCCCTAAAGGCAATAATAAATTGGTTATTATCATTTTTTAGAATCACCAGGGGGGAGCTCCCCCACCTGAATATATTACTCAAAAGAGTCACAGCAAGATGTGTTACAGAGTTACATAGGCAAAGAACATCGAGCAGAGAGGAAAGACCGCCACGAGTAGACGACCTCCCTGTCACCGGTTTTGAGAAGCCGGTGAGATCAAAGGTCAAGGTCTGAAAGGATTAGTTTACATGTATAGGTAGAACGTCTATCAAGCGATCTGAACAGTTTATCATTTCTTGCCTCCCATATCTTCCACTTGATTGTGAGAAGCAGTAAGGGCCAGACATGGTCCTGTGTGGCCGGTGGGAGTTGGGCATCCCAAAGTTCACCGATGGCAGGGGAGGTGGGGGTGATGCCGAGTCGCTGCCATATGCGGGCCGCATATGGTCATGAGATGAAGAGGTGACTGGCGTCTTCAGTCAGAGCCCAACATCGCAGGCATGCGGGGTCTGTGATCATATGCTTGTGGACGAGGTTTGCACGCATGTTTAGTCTGTCCTGGAAGAGGAGCCATCCAAAAATCTTGATCTTGTTTGGCACACGCGAGCACTGATATGTCCATTTTGCATCATGCTTTTATACCGATATTTATTGCATTATGGACTGTTATTTCACTTTATGTCACAATACTTATGGCTATTCTCTCTTATTTTACAAGGTTTACATAAAGAAGGAGAATGCCGGAAGCTGGAATTCTGGTCTGGATAAGGAGCAAATATTAGAGACCTATTCTGCGTAACTCCAAAAGTCCTGAAACTCCATGGAACGTCTTAGAAGAAATAAAGAAAAATCCACGCAAAAGATGCACACACCCTTCTCACGAGGGTGGGGGGCGCCCCCCTAGGGCGCACCCCCTACCTCGTGGGGCCCCTGGTGGCTCTCGGATGCCCATCTTCTCCTATATGAAGTCTTTCGATGAGAAAAAAATAAGAAGGAACTTTTTGGGACGAGACTCCGCCGCCACGAGGCGGAACCTTGGCGGATCCAATCTAGAGCTCCGGCAGAGCTGTTCTGCCGGGGATACTTCCCTCCCGGAGGGGGAAATCATCACCATCGTCATCACCAATGCTCCTCTCATCGGGAGAGGGCAATATCCATCAACATCTTCACCAGCACCATCTCATCTCCAAACTGTAGTTCATCTCTTGTATCCAATTCTTATCTCAATGTCAGGGATTGGTGCTAGTAGATTGCTAGTAGTGTTGATTACTCCTTGTAGTTGATGCTAGTTGGTTTAATTGGTGGAAGATTATATGTTCAGATCCTATATGCATATTATTACCCCTCTGATTATGAACATGAATATGCTTTGTGAGTAATTACATTCGTTCCTGAGGACAAGGGAGAAGTCTTGCTATGAGTAGTCATGTGAATTTGGTATTCGTTTGATATTTGGATAAAATGTATGTTGTCTAGCCTCTAGTGGTGTTATGTGAACGTCGACTACTTTGGGCGGCAGGAGCACGCGACACGACCGGCGCTGCTTTGGGGGCTGGAGCAAGAAGACCAGAGGTTGAAGAAGCACTACGGCTGTTGGATGGACATCGTACGATCACTGCAGCTAGAATCGTTTATATTGACTAAGTTGACAAAGCCCTTGGTACGCGTTAACTTAGTAGGCCCACAGCTCGGATTTGGTAGAGAACATATAGCCCATTTGCGATTTGTAAGAATGTACAACCCATTTTTTAATTCTAATGGAATTTACTACAGCCCATTTACAATTTGTTAAAAGTACAACCCAACTTCTAGCTGGGACAACGATTAATAATTTCAAACAACCGCTGAAAACAGAATTCAAAAAAATTCCCACATTTTGATGGGATCCGAAATATTTGTATCCGAAATTTCTAGTCAGGTTAAATATAATTTCAAATAAAGTTGTATTACGTTAAAATCCAACGAAATATTGTGCGCGCAACAAGTAATGAAATTAAAATTTTCAAATTCCAAAAATAATATATTTTTCAAACTAATTATGTGTTTGGTGCATAGTAACTGTCCAGTTATTATAATTACATCCCATTTATTATTTCTTAAAGTCCATTTTCTTGTTAAGCCTAATGCATACCTCCTAGGAAAGTTTGCAGCCCAGCGGGGCGGAGAATAACAAGTTGACCCGGATATTGTGTACAACTGTCGGCCCAGTTGCATTGCCGATGTTGAAAAAAATCTATTTTTATACACACATTAAAAAAATTGTATAGATAAGGAACACTTTTTATACACACATTTAACAATTTTTAAATACATGATTAACACTTTTTAAAACATATTTTTTAGTCAACAGTGGGCCCACAGCGAGCGGAGCAGGTCACAATACACATATTTTTTAAATACATGATTAACACTTTTGCAAAAACAATTAGCCCACAACAAGCCAATTAGCTCCAGTCGGCCCACAGTGGACCGACAGGGGCCAGTCGGCCAGCTGTAGGCCGACTGGAATCCAATCGACCTGCTGTGGGCCGACTAGGCCCAGTCGGCCTGCAGTGGGCGGACGGTGTATTATTTTTGAAAAAAATTTACCCAGCGTAATATTTATGAAAATTAATTAAAAAATGTATTACTTAAGAAAAAATAGCGAAAAAGGCTTGTGTAGTACAGTACAACCTAACATGGTTACTCAGCCCACATTCAGCGACGCCGGAGAAGTCCCAAACATGGCTTCTGTACAACTTTTTGAAGTCACTGAGCTCAATTAATAATTTAAGAAAAAAGTTAAATTAGAGTGGAACCTAATTAAAAGTTGTCTCGAGCAAATAAATAATTCAACGGGTCCCACTTGTGTGTGTGCGTGTGTGTGTGTGTGTGTGAGAGAGAGAGAGACCCATCAGCTGATGCTCATAAATACATCTTTCAGCCATATGCATTGCTGATGCTCAGTAAAAACTTATATAGTTGACACAATCATATAGAACATCATAGCACACTGAACTTGCATACAAAAATTTCACGCAGGCGGCACAATCAGGATGGAAGAAGTGGATCGCTACGGGAAGGGCTATGTTGAAACCAACGAAGTCGTACATAACGGTTCATTGTCTTTATCAATGACGGGGAAATATCTTGAATGTTGTGCAAAGAAAACAGACAGACAACACAATAAGTTCTCCTAGCACATTAAGTCGACGTACAACCCTTTCTAAAAAAAGTTCAGGTACAAAATTAGAACAGGTCACAATCAAATGTACTGGCATATCAGTGCTTCACACCCATAGCTCGGATTTGACTAGTATCTGACAAGATTCAGTTGTTACCTCAAATTAGAGCACATCCAGGCAGCCAGCCCTGCCTCTTCTCCCAAAGAAGCAGTGGCCTCCGTCGCGCGATGGAGTAGGCCCGGTGCCATCCATCGTTCCGAGCAACATGGGGAAAGTCTAACGTTGACTCCTGTAATGGACGTCGTCGACGGACCCTGGCACCAGCGGCGGCGGCAGGACTTCGATTGATGGACTGACCACTTCTTCAACATGCACGAACACTCGATATAGGTACATCCCTAACGTGGTCCGCGACGGCCTTGGTGGCAATGAATAGTACAACCCCGGTTCCTACACCGGTATCTCAACACCAATCACCTTCGGTATGGTGGACGGCTTCTTCATCCATGCCATAACCGTCAGAGCCCTGTTATCTGGAGGAATAAACATACTTACGAGCTCACCTCCAAGGTCGTTGATAAGCTCGTTCATGGACTCGCTGTTCCAAGCACGTCGAGGCATGCCGTGGAAGGTAAGCTTTGTTAAAAACTCAAGCTCAGAGGGCACCGAGCCCCATCCTGGGTGCCACCGATCAAAGCTCACCAGCGCGCCATCGCAGAACAAACGCCAGGAAGATTCGAACACATGACTGCAGTCGAAAGTTGTCCGGAACCTGACGAAGAAATCAGCCGGTGGCGGACAGACTTCGACGAGGAAGTCACTTATTTGGATGCCGTGCGCAATGCCAAGAGCTTTGACAAGGTTATTCGGCGAGACGGGAGGCCGGTCGCCGTTGATGTTTACCATCAGCACTTTGCCGGCAAACTGGTCGTCAAGTGCCGCCATGCCACTATTGAGCGACAGCACGCAGCGACCGAAGGCAGGGCGGACCTCAGGATCTCCGGCTCAGAGATCCGCGTTGACCAGCGACATGATAGTGCGCTTGAGTACAGGGAGTATAGGAGGGGGATTTGGGGGAACTGGAGTAGGAATCGAGATTCCAGAGGTGGGGGAGGGGCGGGAGACTGCGGATGAAAAGGTAGCATGAATTTTGAGCACGCGCCAATATGCTCTCGGCACGCAAGCGCACGAAAACACCGGTGGAGCCCACATGTCGGCCTAAGAGTCCTTATTCATTCTTTTTTGGAGAGCCTGGCCTTTTTTTCCAGGATCTTTTGAGAGCCCGGCCTGAGAGTTATAATTGACCTGTTTGGCATTGCATTACTACTCGGCCCATATTCAACGACACCTCACTGGCCCAAACAAGTGTACATCATCGAAAAGACACTGAGCTCAAATTATATAACTTGAAAAAAGGAGATATACTCTGAACATTGGAGAATGGTGATGCCCTCATTTAGCCCACCAGTAGTTCGAGACAATAGACAGTTCAAAACAACGATATATACAACATTCAAACACTGACTAGTGACTACTACTGACATAAACAGCAAGACATGATAGTTCATAAGAAGTCTTGCTACACCACCAAAACGCACCCATCTGCAGCGCTCAGACTCTCGTGATCCAGATGAGAATGACATTCTAAACAGAAGCAACTATTACATAGTAAGAGTGACATAGACGAGGATGACCAAATGACAAGGAATATGCATAACAAAAGAAAGAACTACCCATCCAGAACCAGCGGCAAAGACAACAAAGTCATTCGAAGAGATGATCCAACACCATCATAATTTGCAGCCCCGCTTCAGCGATCAGTGATCCGGAGATACCGGTACTCCACCATTTCGATGCAACAGCACAATTACCTATCAACCTGAAGGCTCGAACGACATCACTGCCTGTCGTAATTGAGACATCCAAGGATCAAAGTTAATCCGGATGCCTTTGTCATTCTCACCTTCTTTTGGCTGCAGGCGGTATCGTTGACAATCAGGGGAGTTTGCTCCCGAACTCCTAGGGCTCGCCGTGTAGACACAGTTTTCCATAAAAAACAGAGCCTCTCTGCCATCAAGGTCCTTGCCAATGGTGATCTCCTGGTTAATCGGATAATTTAGTCCGAGAAATAGAGAGTGTGAACCAAGGCTGTTTACCCGCCTCCAACTAAAAATTCCTAAAGGCCCCAACAAGCTGGTATCCTGCTCATAGACGTAACAGCCACTGTCTGGATACTCACGTATTACACGGTGCTTGTGTACGGTGGGGTTTTTGCAATATAAATTTTCCGGCTCATGTGTCCGAATGATCATCAGTCTTTTGTCGTCGTCTGATCGAGCGAGGAACCAGTTGTGCTTCCCTGTTTTTGGCAAAGGTGGTGTGATTACAAAGGGCAGTAACTGTAGGGACACTACATTATATCAAAAAGGACAGGCATTGTTAATGTAAGATCGGCATTGTTCAGAGTATGAGAAGGATAATGCAAGAAACAGCATTGATATGTCCCTGTTGGAACTGGGAGGAAAATACAGGGAAATGTATATTGGGTTCGAAAATATAGAAGTGCCATGCATGGTTATACTCATGTTATCTCGCAATCCATTCTTCACAGGAAACTACCATGTCATGCATGTTATGTAATCATGTTATGTCCTCACAAACAAATTCTTCAAGGTAACTAACAGACCATGCATTGTTATATACTCGTGTTCTGTGGGCAAAAAATTTGTGAGGATATTATTCTAGCCATTGATTGCTGAAGGGCGAATATAGGTATGTACACATGGTAAGCATTGCAGGATTTCACTACTTCCAAATATAGAGTTCTCCATATGCACATTTACTTCCCTAATGTATGGTTAGATGAAACCAACAGTGTGGTGCATGTTTCTATGTCATGAAAATGAGGAAACTAACATGCCCATTGATACACCCTCATATTTAATAGTAGTATATAGATTACTGTAAAATAAGGATAATATCCATATATTCCTAACCGTTTGATTATTCAGGGTACAAATTGGCTGTAATGACATGGTCACAATCGCATGAATTAACTCATTCCAAATATAGCTGATTTACGGCGTCTCTAATACATTGCAATAGTTCTACTCAAATTATGCTCAAACATAGATATGCCAATCATCACAAAAAGTTCAAACAGTGTCATGGTGTCATCATTAACATGAGAGGAAACAACTTACACGCGCCGTCCCAGCAATACGTGGTGCCATCTGCTTTGTCGATCACGTAGATGATGCCATTGTGTTCTATAGCATCACAGAAGTGTGTATCAGCTTTGACAATGATCCACTGCGAGCCGAGTTGTCTCCAGCTAAAGAAGGCACCGGCGTAAAGATAGGCGAGTCCGCGGTCGAACAAGGCAATTAGCTTGAAGTCTGCGTAATTCGCATGTCGTGTGGGCACTTGGCAGATTACAATCTTCTGCAAAACAAGGTTCGTCCAACTGACGTAGTATTCTAGATGACTTGGACCGCGATGGTAATACTCTATATAATCCAACGGAGGAAGGATAATCTCATGGGAGGTTTGGAAGTTCACGAGCACCAACTTTTTACCGTCTTCTATGAAGGCAGCCATCCAGTGGGAGTCCATGCCGACCCAGTACATACCTTCCAAGAAGTTTCGGGCGATGGTGATCGGATCGATGTCGAGGGAAATGATGTACGGTGACCCACTACATACCTGCAAAGAAGTTTCGGCTAATGGAGATCGGATTGGAGTCGAGGGGCATCATGCACGCCTCCGTATCATGGTGAGCCAATCTCGCAAGACCAGATAGCAGCAAGCAGGATGTCTTGAAAAAATTAGGCATCGCTTCGACGATGGCCGTGTGCATGTCCCTCGAGCATGCAGCTAGCCACAGAGTGCTCAACATATCCATACACGAAACGAGGATGTCACTGGTGAGATTGCTCCAATCGCGGCTCATATGGATGTTGCGCGATTCGCGTTCGGCCATGGTGGAGTTTGGAAGGGGGCTTGATTTACGGGGGAGAAGGATGTCGGTGCTTGAGTGACTAGCGAGGGAATAGTGGTACTAGGGGAGGCGAGTGAGGTGACGGTACACGGGGGCACAGTGAGATGGAGACGGAGAAGGAGATGGAGATGGAGTGGTGCTATGGGAGCGGAGAGGGAGACGAGGCGAGGCGCCAATGTGTTGTACAGCGGCGGTGACAGACTGCATTGTGCACAGGGTGAGGCTGACTTTGGTAACCTGAACATGCCGCCTGGACTAGTGTCAGGCGCAGGGTGTTGTCACTTCACTGTGAGGACCGGATGAATAGTATTTTGACCATCAAGTGTACCACAGTTGTACTACTACTACTACCAGTAGGTACATGAGTACTCCAGTATTGAATAGCGTAAATAGGTCTCCCGTGCTAGCATGCCTGTTCGCTTCATCGTTCAAGTATCATCCATATTGCAAGCAGAACCAAATTCTCGTGCATGCCCAATCAACGCTCTGCCGCGATGCATGCAGTGGTCGTTCTGGTGCATCAAGGACGGCATGCAGATCGTTCCACACTTGAGAAGAGGAAAAATGGAAAGGTAGAGCACGGCAGCAGAGGAAGAGAACGCTGGCTAATGAGGCTGGGAGGGGATCGAGCAGGAAGTTAATGCTCCATGCCTAAAGGTTTTGGGAAAACCTAATTTTCATAAGGTGACATATACTCACCTAAACGGAGGGAGTATTCCTTAACCAGGGAATGTTGTGTCTCCCACTCACGCGCTCAAAAAAAACTACGAAACATTTTTTTATCTGTTTGCATAGGTCCCACCTATCAGGAAGGATGGGCACGTACACGAACAGGTACGACTCATCAGTCTACCGGCATAGCCTTTTCGTTTAGTCTACCTAGCCGTCTAATCAACTGCCTGCACGCCACTTATCACATTTACTTCTCCATCGGGAACCGATTCTCCTCGGCTTCTTCACCTCCCCTTCGTCTTCATTTGCATCCAAACCCCACTGCGTTCACATTGTTTTAACCTCTTTAAATAATCATCTACTACTTTAGTTAGACTAGCCATCTAATCCTAATTCTCCAAACCATAGCCCTCCGTTCCAGCGGTTCCAAATGGTGGTAGAGATCGAGATGCAGGTTTTTAGCGTCCAACATGTCCTCGTCGAAGGCTCGATGCGCATAGTTGCCACCGTCACCGTCGACCCAAGGGTTGTTCGGCAGTGGATCAACAATGTATCCAACTCCCTCGAAAAGGTAGAGACGAGGGTCATCGGTCTTGACGTAGTGTACACGGAGCGTGCCCCTGGGAAGATCCAGCGCGCCGCCGTCCTTCAGTTGTGCTTCGAAGATGATGTTTGTGTGTACCACATCATACACTCGCCCTCCATACCAGGTGAGCTTCACAATTTCATGTCTCGGGAGGACGTATACTTCTGTGGGGTAGCCATCGAAGGGGACAAATAGAAGCTGGAGCCGTCCAAGATTCATTTGAATAGCATCACTGACCTACAAACCAGAATCAAAATTCCTATGGAAGTTTGTGATAAATAGACACCATCCCTATTCGACGTAGCAAATTTTGTGCTCGGTACAAATCTTCAGAAGGGTGATGAGACGGTGGCATTAAGGTCGTCTGGATGGGAGAATTATCCCTTGACGTACGAGTGGATAAAATATGCTGCCCTTGATGCCCATGTGAGTTTCGAGATAGCTGCAAGGTCCAAAGAGCTTGTTGTGAAGCCATCTCCCACAGAGAATGAGAACGAGAAGAAGAAGAAGAAGAAGAAGAAGAAGAAGAAGAAGAAGAAGAAGAAGAAGAAGAAGAAGAAGAAGAAGAAGAAGAAGAAAAGGCTGCACCAGCAGGAGGGCATTATGGATGGATGAACTATTTCCTCTCTTGTAAAAAAAATTATTCCCTCTCGGTGTATATTGATATAGATGGACTATTTCGATGGTGTGCATGTCTTTGGAACAGAGTAGTAGCGTGGGTCCGCTTGACTATAAGGAACTATTTATCCGCATATATAGCTTTCTCTGCTACTCCTTCGAGTGATCAGTATGCAGTGCATGTGTCCGTAGACATGACAGCTTGTCCATGGAAGTTCAACTACGGCGACCATCATGTTTTATCTCGTGATTCCCACGACGCCTCTCCAACCCACGACACCACGCCCCCCGACGTGCGCCTCACCCCTCTCGGCCGCACCGCCCCTCTGCCTTTGTGTGCATGACATGTGGGCCACCTAAAATGCGGCGAGCATCAAGTTTCTACCACAGCCACCCGCGATTCCCATGACGCTGCTCGAACCCATGAAACCACACGTCCCCTGACCTGCGGCTCACCCCTCTTGGCCCCACTGCCCCTCTGACTCCGGGAGCATTACATGTGGACCAGTCACCTATCGGGTCCACATGTTATTGACTCAAAGGTAGGTGTAGTAAGGCGCTGAAGCTCAGTCCCGACGGCCCTGAGAGGGAAATGTAACTCCTGCGCCAGGGCTTGTGGTACTCCCGCAGCACGAACTCATGCCAAACTCGAGATTTGTTTCTTTACTATACATGCACGCAACGATTTAATGGACATTGTAATCTCAACCTGTGATGGGGAGCTCTAAATTTGAATTTGAAACTTATAAAACGAAAAGATTCAAAACAAATAAACTTGGAGAGAGGGAGTATAACGTTGGATGTGCCCCATACAAAATAAGTCCCCTGGTTTGTCACCGCGTAGATGCGGTTAGAAAGGAGCACAACGTCTTCCTACTCGTATAGCAACAAATCGGCCGCAGACAGCATGGTCTGCCTTTGACCGCCATGTGCAACGTTCGTGCTATCTTATTCAATCTCACCGTGGTTCCATCGTACCAATTCATGCGGTAGCGCGTTGCATGGCTGATCCCAATGTTGGACAAAGGTTCTACGGGAACGGTTTCACCGTTGTAAATGTTGTGCAAATTGATGTTGGTACCCTCCCGTACATATGCAAGCCAATCTCCACTCGTACCGAGCCTAACCTGTGAAACAGTGGGTAGGGGGAGAATTAGGAAATGGACACGTAAGTAGTCTTTAGAATGCATTTACTACGTGATCAAACTCATCTTACCTGCTCATCGAAGGAAATCCGAGTGCCCCTCAACGTCGGCATCTCAAGGGGTGTCAACTTGCAACTACGGCCACGCCGCGCTGGAGAGACCCCCAAGGAACAAAACACCAGGCATAAGGCCGAGCCTTCCACCCTTTACCAAGTATATAGATGCATTAATTAAATAAGAGATATTGTGATATCCCAACAACAATATCCATGTCCCAACAAGGAACAAACTCCAATCTTCACCTGCAACTAACAACGCTATAAGAGGGGCTGAGCAAAGCGGTAACATAGCCAAACAACGGTTTGCTAGGACAAGGTGGGTTAGAGGCTTGGCTTAACAATATGGGAGGCATGATAAGCAAGTGGTAGGTATCGCAGCATAGGCATAGCAAAAGAGCGAGCATCTAGCAAGCAAAGATAGAAGTGATTTCGAGGGTATGGTCATCTTGCCTGAGATCCCGCAAGGAAGAAGAACGAGTCCATGAAGAAGACAAACTGACGTAGTCAAACGGATCCTCACAATACGACGTTACCAGATTACCGAGAAGAAGTACACCGGAGAGAAAGCAAACAACATAGTAAACAACCACTACAACAACATGGCATGATGCACAACAAGTATGATGCATGTCCGGTTTAATGAAGCATCGCATGGTAAAGTGCACAAACAATCCTACAAATTAAGTGAAGCTCATTATGCAACGGAGTTGCATACTGAAGAAAACGCCACATGACTTATTTAGTTCTCTCTCGTTTATGTACCCAACAATATTAAATGTTGTTAAACATGGCAAGAGGGTGAAGCAAAGAAAACTACCTATCTAGTCAAGTTTAAATGATTCCGGAAACAACAAACAACGATTTTGGAAATTCCTCATGTGCATTTATTAGGTTTGGTACTGTTCTTACCTAAACCATATTTTAGAGTTGTTAAACATGCAAGATGAGTGCATCAAGTTAAACTAGGAATTTTTCTACCCCATTTACATATAAAGTTTATTAAGTTTGGAGCTACGGTTAATTAGTTATGAAATAAAGCATTTTAACATGACATAGGAGAAAATTTAATCAAACAACATTTTAAACATTTTAAACATGGATGAAAGTTGGATATTATTAAACTAGACAAAATTCTAGACATTTTACATATAAAGTTTGTTTTAATCCGATGCACGGTTAATGCGTTATTATATGCATGAACTCCACGGACTTTTCTGTAAAACTGGCAGCCTCTGGGAAAAAGACAAAATCACCAGAGTCTAAAAAAAGACTCTGGGCCGAATTTGGCCGGCCCAAAGTGCACAGGGGGGGGGGTTGTGGGTCCTCACCATGGGCCAAGCCCAGTCGAGGAGGAGGGAGTTGGGCCGCAGATCTGGGGCGCTGATGGGCCCCGTGTGGGTCGCGGCCCATGGGGTTGTGGCCGTCCTCCTCCCGTTCCCACACGAACAAGGAGGCAGGGGCGGCAGTGGCGGTTCACGCCGGCGATGGCGAGGCTCGAGGGCGGTGGCGGGGTCCGGCGGGGTTGAGGCGAACGAGAACCGGTCGCGGGGCGGCGGATCCTGACCGGGTCGGGCGAAGGCAAGGCCGGCGGCGAGCTCCACGTCGTAGCGGTGCCCTAGAGAGAGAGATCGGGTGAGGGAGAGAGAGGAAACACGGGGAAGAACAGGGAGCAGAGGACGGTGAGGCCTGGCCTGGCGGAAGGAGTCCGGCGATGGCGGCGCGGGCGCGGGGCGGCGGAGGCGCGCGGCTCATCGGCGACGAGGCGAAGGCGGCAGCGCGGCGATGACTGGGGCGACGAGGTCTCGCGGAGGCAGAGCAAGCGGGCTCCCTCAGGCCCAGATCGGCCTGGGGCAGGCCTGGTGCGGGCCGGGAGGGTCGCAGGGAGGTGGGAGGAGGCCAGGGCGACGTGGCACATAGGGATTGGATGGAGGCGGCGCTCTGGGACAGGTGGCGCTCTGGGACAGGTGGCGCACTGGGATTCACCATGGCGCGTGGCGGCGGCGGAGACAAGTGGCGGGCGCGGGCTAGCGGCGCTGAATGCGAGGAGACAGGGGGAGGTGGCGGCTGCGGGAGGTTAGGGGAGGTTAGGGGTTAGGGTTTTCCAAATTAGGAAGGAGGGGTGTTTATATAGGGTAGGTGCTAGGGTTAGGGGCTTTGAGGGGGTTTTCGGAGCATTTCGGAGCCTCCGATCGCGATCTGACGGTCCAGAATGGAAGGGGGTTTAGGTGGGCTGCAGGTGGGTTGTAAAAAGAGGTTGGGCTGAGATGGGAGGAGAGGAGTGCAGCCCGGCAACAGTTTCCGGAGACCGAAAACGTCCGACGTTTTGACCGACTATAATGTCGCTATAGTTATCCGTTGGGGCATCAAACGAACTCCGAATGTGATGAAACTTGGCAGGCTGCCTACCAACAACATAACAACACCGCATGCCAACTTTCAACCCATTCCGGGAACATTTTTCAGCCACTTATAAAATAATATATCGGACGTGCCACGGGCGCGTGCAAGTGTGTATGGGCTCAGAACGGACAACGGGGAGAACTGGGATAACCTGGACGAATGCAAGTTTTGAAAACATGATGATGCAATGCACATGATGACATGGCAAGATGTGACATGCAAGCAAGTGACAAGGCAACAACAACGAATAACTGGAAGACACCTGGCGCATCGGTCTCGGGACGTTACAACACTCCACCACTACGAGAGGATCTCATCCCGAGATCTAGAATGGCACCGGAGGGAAACGCAAGAGAAAGAGACGAGGTAAAACTAAGTTGCTTCTTTGACAAACGAGTGAAACCAAAGAACCTTGAAAAGTTGAACAACTTGAAAGGAATAATACCACGGAGGTGATCGAAGTTGAAAAAACCTCCGTTAGAAAAGAGGAACAAGGAACATTATGGGAACCCTGTAGGTTGGAGGACATGAGAAAAGGGTTGCAATGGACAAGAAGTACATGCAAGCACCTCGGTTGACACGAGATGTACAAGGAATGATAAAGATCAATTACGGCAACACTCCGGTTGGAAATGGAAGGTAAAGAATATGAGCTTTGCAATATGAAAGCACTTGGATGAGACTCCAGTTAGAAGAGGAATGATAGACACAACACTCCGGTTAAAACAAGATAGAGAAGGAATAAGACTGATATAATTTGGACAGCACTCCGACTGTAGATGGAAGGAAAAACTTGACAAGATGAGAGGGCTCGAATGAAAACACGACACTCCGGTTAAACGGATAAGCAAGGACAGGAACATAATCTAGATCAAACAAGATGATGGGTCAAAGAGAGCAACATCACAATACCTTCGGAACAAAAGAATAGAAGATAGATAATTGAAATAGGAGAATGGAGAAGAAAATGCCAACTTCTGCCACAAAAGAGCTTGAAAAGGCATCTTTAGGAGAAGGGTCGAACGGAGTTGTTGGAAACCCAACAACGAAAAGATAGGCTTGAAGTGGGCTTATGGAAAACATCTCGAAATCTTGAGGTGAAATTCTGCCACTCATGGAAAAACAATAGATTGGCTTGATATCAAGAAGGAGACGAGAAACTTATCCACCGTAAGTATAAAAGACGAACTTGGGTCCTTTAAGAGCACCATAAATAGCAACAACCCTTAGGGAAGGCTTTAGGTGAAAATTTTAACCCAAGATAACTCCAACGAAGAGGTTGAAGGATTTAAAATACCTCATTATTAACAACATGTGAATCATGGAACATGCACTCAAATTATCAAGAATGACATAGTACCACCTCCAATGATACAGTAGAAAGAATTGCACTACGGACTGCAAGATGAAGAATGCTGGAGCTTCTTTGAAAAGAATCTTGATGAACACTTCGAGAAGGATTAAATCCTTGATGAACCATCATGTAGAACATCCATGAAGAACTCGGGTAATAAAAGAATGATCCAAAATAATTGAATGATGAAAAGAATAAGATTGAAGCCTTGCAATGATTTAGATGGATCTTTGCGACGAGATAAAGTCGAAACTTGGAACACCGGAAGAAAAGATAAAACATCTCAAACCGAGAATGTGATATGAAGAACCACTCCGTAATAAGGAATTGAATTTACTCGATGAAATAAGAATAAGAATTACATTATGCTTATCGTTCACCAATTTAGATTGATGACAAGCAACAGATTTGGCACACTACTTATTCTTGTAGAAAGGATTAAGATAGATATAGCATAACTTGAGAAAGTCTTCAACAAGTCACCGGTAGGATTGAGAAGAACGAATGAATATATACGATAATGAATGACGAGAACTCTTGCATGAACCACCGTTTGGATTGACAACGAATAAATAGATATGATAGCAAGGAAGAAAAATCCTGAATAACCACCGTAAGAATTGGAAATGAATGAAGTAAAGGAATGAATCACCGGTAAGAATTAGAGAACGAGTGAGGATACTTGAGGGGATTTAGATACCACTGAAACAAAGAGATCACGAGCTAATTAGAGAATATTGAATGATGCACCGGTAAGATTTGGAGAATGATAGCTAAAGGCCGAGAATGAATAAGTCTTCTGAAATGATGGGCTCCAGAGGAAGGAAAAGAGAAAACAACTCATGAAATGCTCTGGATGGATGAAAAGAATTCCCACAATCAAAAACAATTATGAGAGGATGGCCTCAAACTAGAATCACGAATCTCTGAGAGAACGGATAAGATATGGAATAAAAACTCTTCTTCGGTCTTCAAAATCTGAGAATGACGACGAGAAACACCACCAAGAATTGTTGAGGCACTCCGGAATGAAGAATGGAAAAGGTTGAGCCAACGGTGAAAAGAATTTGAAAGATCTTGGAGAAATACATATGACTGATGATGAATCATACTTACGTGAAACTTTGAAAAGAAATTAGGATAGCTCCGGAAAAATTAGAAGAGTCAGGTAAGATCCTGGAAAAAGACCTGTGGGTTAGGGCCCACTGAAAAGATATACCGTTGAACGATTTTGAAAAGAGATTGCACCGGTTGATTCAAATGGCTTGAATGGGATAACAACCTCGAAATAGGTTGAACGGATCTTGAATGACAAGATGAGCCTTTTGAGATATCTTGAGCACTCTGGAACAAATGAATAGCGAGAAGTGAATTATTATGAGGTGCACCGGTATGAGAAGGCATTGAAACAAGGAAAAGATATGACCAATAACGCTTGAATTGAAACCACCGGAGAAGAAAAAAATGGAAAATGATGTACTAGAAGCTCCGTTAGAATCTTCATGAGCATCACCGGATATGAACATTCAAAGACAAGAATGAAGAGTCTTCACATGAATAAAATGGATACTTTATTAAGATATATGAGTCCTTGAAGAAAAAGGGTGGGAGGGAGGGAAAACAAAGTCAACTTGAAGACGGATGAAACGAACAACGTTGCTGAAAAACTGAGATTGGATCTTGCAAATGTTGAAATGATCGGATCCACTTGAAGAGAGACACGCCGGTTGAAAAAGGATTGACATGGCAATCTCGATTATCAAGAAGGATTAGTATTTGCATAGGAACATGAGAACACCGCTCAGGAAAAGGTATGGAATCAAAACTTGACATCGAAGCAACTCGAATACCACAACTCAAAAACCAAAACAAAGTATTGGCTTGCAAAATAAGCCGGAACAAACATATGATAGAGATTTCGTCCGAAGTTTTCATGGTGGGGCCTACACGGGCTCAATCGTACAGCACCATCATGTACAAGGCAGTGCACATGACATACGATGCGTCCCCGAGTCGGCATAGCCAAGGACTCTTTAAGACACAACGAGACCACTGTAAAACCAACCGTGCATAGGCGGACCACTAGATGTCAAACCCCAATTTCATATCATACATCTGTCGGAAAGATATTCTAGGAGCTACTAGAATTCCCACTTATAAACTCCTGAAACTTTCCGGTTATGCAATCATGTGTTGGGGATACAGGGGAAGCATAATATCTCACCCAAAACTAACAAATCCTACATCCAGCTGTATCCATCCTTCAACACATAACCAAGAAACCTTCGGAAATCATTTACCTCAACCTTCGAAAAGCATCCGTTATACGAGTTATGATAATATTCCCAAACTCCCACCCCAGTACTGGGTGGCGTCGAGGTTATCTCACCAACAATTGCATAAAAGATATTTTCAATGTCGGCGAACTCAGGTATTCCAGAACTGCAACGATAAAATTGTGACGACAACACCTCGGAGCTCAACTCCCCGGGACACTGCCACAACCCCTAAATGTCAGGAGGCACCAAGAACAATGTTCTCATCACAAAACCATCGGAACGATTCCAAGATACCCGCGTGATCCAAAAAAAATTTAGTGAAATTTGAGAAGAGAAGAGTCAAAACTCTACGTCAGGATGCCTCACCAGAGCGACGAAGGGACTGAGGAGTAAAAAGAAATCCTACTCTCCGATATATATAATCCTAAATGAATCAAAACATTTTTCTACACTCAACGACACCAGCGATTCGATCAAGCAGGGGCTCCTAAGGTCGGGGAAGGCTCTGATTACCAACTTGTAACGCCCTCGATGCGGCTATATCTCCCACGTGTCGAAGCACGACTTAGAGGCATAACCGCATTGAAAGCAATGTCACAAGTGAGGTAATCTTCACACAACCCATGTAATACATAAGGGAAAGAGATACATAGTTGGCATACAATCGCCACTTCACACAATACATGAATAAAACATTACATCATCCAGATACAATCAAGGTCCGACTACGGAACCAAAATAAAAGAAGACTACCCCAAATGCTACACAGATCCCCGATCATCCCGAATGGGCTCCACTACTGATCAACTGGAAACATAATGAACACGATCTTCAACGAGCTCCTCCTTGAGCTTGGTTGCGTCACCTGCACGGTTTCATCGGCACCTGCAAGCTGGTTTTGGAAGTATCTGTGAGTCACGGAGACTCAGCAATCTCACACCCTCGCGATCAAGACTATTTAAGCTTATAGGAAGGGTAAAAGGTATGAAGTGGAGTTGCAGCAAGCGACTAGCATATTTGGTGGCTATCATACGCAAAAGGGAGCAATAAGAGAAGGCAAAGGCACGAGCAACAAACTATGATCAAGAAGTGATCCTAGAACAACCTACATCAAGCATTACTCCAACACCGTGTTCACTTCCCGGACTCCGCCGAGAAGAGACCATCACGGTTACACACGCGGTTGATGTATTTTAATTAAGATCAACTTCAGGTTTTCTACAACCGGACATTAACAAATTCCCATCTGCCCATAACCGCGGGCACGACTTTCGAAAGTTCAAATCACTGCAGGGGTGTCCCAACTTAGCCCATCAAAAGCTCTCACGGTCAACGAAGGATATTCCTTCTCCCAAGACAATCCGATCAGACTCGGCATCTCGGTTACAAGATATCCTCGACAATGGTAAAACAAGTCCAGCAAGACCGCCCGATGCGCCGACATCCCGATAGGAGCTGCACATATCTCGTTCTCAGGGCACACATGATAAGCAATCCTTACAACTAAAACCAGCCCTCGAGTTTCCCCGAGGTGGCGCTACAAGGGGCTCTAGTTTGGACCAACACTTAGACAAGCATTGGCCCGGGGGGTTAAAATAAAGATGACCCCTTGGGATGCGCGACTCCCAAGGGAAAAAGGCTAGGCAGCGAATGGTAAAACCAAGGTTGGGCCTTGCTGGAGGAGTTTTATTCAAAGCGAACTGTCAAGGGGTTCCCATTATAACCCAACCGTGTAAGGAACGCAAAATCCGGGAACATAACACCGATATGACGGAAACTAGGGCGGCAAGAGTGGAACAAAACACCAGGCATAAGGCCGAGCCTTCCACCCTTTACCAAGTATATAGATGCATTAATTAAATAAGAGATATTGTGATATCCCAACAATAATATCCATGTCCCAACAAGGAACAAACTCCAATCTTCACCTGCAACTAACAACGCTATAAGAGGGCCTGAGCAAAGTGGTAACATAGACAAACAACGGTTTGCTAGGACAAGGTGGGTTAGAGGCTTGGCTTAACAATATGGGAGGCATGACAAGCAAGTGGTAGGTATCGCAGCATAGGCATAGCAAAAGAGCGAGCATCTAGCAAGCAAAGATAGAAGTGATTTCGAGGGTATGGTCATCTTGCCTGAGATCCCGCAAGGAAGAAGAACGAGTCCATGAAGAAGACAAACAGACGTAGTCGAACGGATCCTCACAACACGACGTTACCATATTACCGAGAAGAAGTACACTGGAAAGAAAGCAAACAACATAGTAAACAACCACTACAACAACATGGCATGATGCACAACAAGTATGATGCATGTCCGGTTTAATGAAGCATGGCATGGCAAAGTGCACAAACAATCCTACAAATTAAGTGGAGCTCATTATGCAACGGAGTTGCATATTGAAGAAAACACCACATGACTTATTTAGTTCTCTCTCATTTATGTACCCAACAATATTAAATTTTGTTAAACATGGCAAGAGGGTGAAGCAAAGAAAACTACCTATCTAGTCAAGTTTAAATGAGGCCGGAAACAACAAACAACGATTCCGGGAAATCCTCATGTGCATTTATTAGGTTTGGTACTGTTCTGCCCTAAACCATATTTTAGAGTTGTTAAACATGCAAGATGAGTGCACCATGTTAAACTAGGCATTTTTCTACCCCATTTACATATAAATTATTAAGTTCGGAGCTACGGTTAATTAGTTATGAAATAAAGCATTTTAACATGACATTAGGGATGGCAGTTTTGCCCATGGGTATGGGTACCCGTGGGTACCCTACCCAAAAACAATGGGTATGGGCAAGACTTGAAGAGATTTTCTACCTATGGGTAATGGGTACCCATACCCGCAAAATATATGGGTAGGGCATGGGTAAGAAATTGTGCCCATGGGTAACCCAATGGATACCCAGAAAATTAATAAATGAAAATAAATCCTATAACATGTGGGGTTAACATCCAAATTATATGGTCCAACCCTAAATCTCATATTCCTTAAACAAGTCATAGCTCATAGGCTCATAATCACCTGCTCGCCATTCCTCATACGTCCTATGTGACTCCTCAAAAGATGAAATATCAACTCTTAGCTACCAGACTCTGGTCGAACACTCGATCCAGCAATCCCAAATTCCCACCACCGCCTTCCACTAGGTCGGCCTTCCACCAACCGCTGCTCATACTCCCCTGATGCCTCCAAGAGGCCACCCACTAGCGGAGGCCACATACGTGCTATACTACTCTACCATGATCACTTGAATTTTGAACTCATTTCTCTACCTCTTAAGAATTTGAATGCTATATATTGTACACAATGGATACCCATTGGGTATAGGATACCTGATGGGTATGGCCATGGGTGTCAGCTTATACCCATGGGTATTGAAGTGGGTGGGTATAAAAAGTTTCTATGGGTATGGGTTTGGGTAGAAGGAGGTTGTACCCGCCCATACCCTACCCATTGCCATCCACACATGACATAGGAGCAAATTTAATCAAAAAGCATTATAAACATTTTAAACATGGATGAAAGTTTGATATTATTAAACTAGACAAAATTCTAGACATTTTACATATAAAGTTTGTTTTAATCCGATGCACGGTTAATGCGTTATTATATGCATGAACTCCAGGGACTTTTCTGTAAAACTGGCAACCTCTGGGAAAAAGACAAAATCACTAGAGTCTAAAAAAAGACTCCGGGCCGAATCTGGCCGGCCCAAAGTGCACATGGGGGGGTTTTGTGGGTCCTCACCATGGGCCAAGCCCAGTCGAGGAGGAGGGAGCTGGGCCACGGATCTGGGGCGCTGATGGGCCCCGTGTGGGTTGCGGCCCACGGGGTTGTCGCCGTCCTCCTCCCGTTCCCGCACGAACAGGGAGGCAGGGGCGGTTCATGCCGGCAATGGCAAGGCTCGAGGGCGGTGGCGGGGTCCGTTGGGGTTGAGGCGAACGAGAACTGGTCGCGGGGCGGCGGATCCCGACCGGGTCGGGCGAAGGCAAGGCCGGCGGCGAGCTCCACGTCGCAGCGGTGCCCTAGAGAGAGAGAGAGATCGGGTGAGGGAGAGAGAGGAAACATGGGGAAGAACAGGGAGCAGAGGACGGCGAGGCTTGTCCTGACGGAAGGAGTCCGGCGATGGCGGCGCGGACGCGGGGCGGCGGAGGCGCGCGGCTCGTCGGCGACGAGGCGAAGGCAGCAGCACGACGACGACCGAGGTGACAAGGTCTCGCGGAGGCTGCGCGAGCGGGCTCCCTCAGGCCCAGATCAGCCTGGGGCGGGCCTGGTGCAGCCCAGGAGGGCCGCGGGGAGGTGGGAGGAGGCCAGGGCGACGTGGCACATGGGGATTGGCTGGAGGCGGCGCTCGGGGACAGGTGGCGCATGGCGGCGGCGGCGACAAGTGGCGGGCACGGGCTAGCGGCGCTGAATCCGAGGATACAGGGGGAGGTGGCGGCTGCGGGAGGTTAGGGGAGGTTAGGGGTTAGGGTTTTCCAAATTAGGAAGGAGGGGTGTTTATATAGGGTAGGTGCTAGGGTTAGGGGGCTTTGAGGGGGTTTTCGGAGCGTTTCGGAGCCTCTGATCACGATCTGACGCTCCGGAACGGAGGGGGGGTTAGGTGGGCTACAGGTAGGTTGTAAAAAGAGGTTGGGCTGAGATGGGAGGAGAGGAGTGCAGCCCGACAACTGTTTTCGGAGACCGAAAACGTCTGACGTTTTGACCGACTATAATGTCGCTATAGTTATCCGTTGGGGCATCAAACGAACTCTGAATGCGATGAAACATGGCTGGCTGCCTACCTACAACATAACAACACCGCATGCCAACTTTCAACCCATTCCGAGAACATTTTTCGGACACTTATAAAATAATATATCGGACGTGCCACGGGCGCGTGCAAGTGTGTATGGGCTCAGAACGGACAACAAGGAGAACTGGGATAACCCGGACGAATGCAAGTTTTGAAAACATGATGATGCAATGCACATGATGACATGGCAAGATGCGACACGCAAGCAAGTGACAAGGCAGCAACAGTGAATAACTGGAGGACACCTGGCGCATCGGTCTCAGGGCGTTACACTTGTGGTGCTCCCGCAGTACGAGCTCGTGCCAAAACTGGAATTTGTTTCTTACTACTACCAACTAGTACTAGTAAGGTACACGTGCATTGCACGCATGAGATTCTGGTGGTTTGTGCATTATGCTTCTACATGTGGAGCTTTCTGGATTCTAACATGTGGCAAAATCTGGTGGAATGTAAGGTTAGGCAAGTTTGATTAACTTAGGCGAGTGTTTGATTCAAGCCACACCTTAGGCAAGCCACACTAAGGCCCCACATGACATACACACAAAAAATGTGGCAAGATTCCCTTAGGTTTGCCAACTTGTTTCTCTCGTTTTGAAGAACTAATAACTTTGCCTAAGCTTAGTTGTGGCAAAGTTAGGGTCTGTTTGATCCAAAGGATTTTCATAGGATCTTTGAAGGATTAGAATCCTTAGGAATTTTTCCTACGTTGGTCGTTTGATTCGTAGGATTGATTCATGTAGAATATTTTCCCAAGGATTCATTTGTACTACGTTTCACAGGAATTCTAACATGCACTCCAACCTCTTGAAAGAAATCCTTTGTTTTTCATGTGACACAATCAAACAAACTCAAATCCTATAGGGATCCAGTGAACAAGCCATTCCAATCCTACTTTTTCCCTATTCCTGTGTTTCTGCAATCCTATGAATCAAAGAGGCCCTTAGTCATGAATTAAGTTCAACCATGGAGTCTTCTAGATTATACATGTGGCAGAATCTGGTGGATAATATCCAACGGCCTGTAGTGCTCGGATTTGCCATTTTTGTACCGTCGGATTGGCTTCATCCAACGACCAACTTTCAAAGTTTTTCACACACTATATAGGGGGTATAGATATAGATGTGACGGTCCGTTGCAATGGATCCAAAGTGTGTGTGTGTGTGTGTGTGTGTGTATATATATATATATATATATAGATATATTTAGTGGAGTGCACTCTACACACATTATCTATTTATTTTTCTCTAACCTTCCATAGCCATGCAACCAAGCCACATAAGCTTCATGGGTGCCCCCCACATCATATTATTCATACTATGTTGATTGAAAAATAGATAAATCACCCAACACAAGATCTTCCCGTTTTTTGTTCCTACGATGGTGTGCCATGCACGTACCTACTAGTTGTATAGTGGTAATACTAGTAATATAGTATTAGGAGTACAAACTTGGTACTAGTAGGAGTAGTACTAGTACGGAATGCTCCTACTCTATCAACGAGCCCCGTCTGACACCAAATTTCTTGGCTTCCGTGCTACAGCTAGATCTTCCCCTCGTTTCTTTTTCCAACCCGGCGGCGGGAGGGGTGTTGGTTTTCTCAACGGCGGTCCCACATGAAAGTGAAAATGCTAGGCAACACGCCATCCCTAAGCCATGTGTCGTGCCGGATGGGCCGTGTTGTACTCCCGATTCCCGGGCATGTGGGGGTGCAACGCGAACGCGGCAGGCCTTTTCCTTTTACCAGCAATGTGCTCGTGCGTTGCGACGGATCCAAAGTAGTAGGATAGTAGTATTTGTTCACAAATTTGAAAGAAATCACTATTGTTTTGATATACTCCTAATATATTACTCCCTCCATACCTAAATATTTGTCTTTTTTGAGATTTCAAATGGACTATCACATACGGATTATATAGACTTATTCTAGTGTTTCTAGCAAGATGCCCGCGCAATGCACGAAGTTGATGGAAAAGGTAAGCACAACTAATAAATTGACAGATGGAGTACTAGATGGAGTACTAGTTACAGTGATGCATATAATTAAGCAAAGGGATCGCACATGTCGGTATTGACTGGAACGAGAATGCAACAGCGCAGAATTAAGGCCACGATGATGCGATCGCAGTGGTGGTTACAGAAGGCAAGAAGAAAGATGGATCCACAAACGTACGACCTCCTCCTCCTCAACTTAGTGCGCTGGGCCATCGACCGGCGGCTAAGGAGCGGCGGCTTTTGTGGCGAGGTCGAGGTGCTTCTCAGCAAAGGCATCCAAGGCTTCCAGCCGGTTGAGGAAGGCCAACGTCATAGTGTCCTCACTGGCCTTGTAGATACCTATGTACACGATTTCCTCATACATGTGGATGTGTAGGTCGACGAATTCTTGCAGGGCGAGGTGCCTCGCGGGGAGCGCGACCTCCAGGTGGACATTCTTCATGGTGTCGGCGGGCAGTCGCAAGGCCACCGGTGCTTAAAAGAGGTTCCGGCCATGGAGGCCTATTAGGGTAGCAAGCAATGAGGAGCCCGGGCGTGCGGGCTCGAGGAGTACGGCGATGTCGTCCGCGAGCTTCTTGAGGACGGTGAACTTGTTGCTGGTGGCAACGATCATCTGGTCCAACTGAGAGTCATAGTTGGCGTCGAAGGCGGCCATCCACCAGCCGGTCTCCAATACCGTCTGGAGACGATCCTCGGCACCATGCTGCAGGCCGGCGTCGTGGACCATCTGGCGCAGCCGCTGGCCGCTCACGAGCATCGCCGCCATGGGTCTGGAGTGAGCTCTTTTGCGCTTAGTGTAGGTGCTTAGGCAAATGTTTAGGTGCGTACGATGTGGTAGATGCATTGGAATGGAGGGGCGCCTTTATATGAGGGCAATGAGGGCAAACTGCGTTGCATTCACATCGTGCAGGCTCTTTTCCCGGACCTCCTCCCATTACTTCCCTCATGCATTAATTGAAGAAGGATGCATTGGTCGTTCAACATATCGAGAACCGCTACTCCCTCCCTCGTCTGCATTAAAGCCGTATCGGGAACTGCGCCGCCCACTGTCAAATCAAATACTCCCTCCGTCTAGGTGAGTATTAAGTCATCTTACGAAAACCAAATAGTAAACACATAGGCGTGGTGCATTAACTCTCACGTTGTTTCTTATTTTTTGACATAAATATAGGAATCAACCAAGAAGAGATGTGGGGCTTGTATGCTTTTAATGACTTGAGACTATCAAACATGACATGCAGTGGTCAGTTCGTTGCACAAGAACAAATATAACCCACGTCAGCACACACGCATCTTATATAGCATCACATCCAATGGCTATAAAATATGAATGAGACAAAATTATATCTCATCTAGATGAGTTCTAGCAAAATTGTATTAATAATACTTAGTACTCCTGCGCCATGTATCATATATTAGTATCATGTGGTACTTTATTTATTTATGAGGTATCCAGATGGCACTGTACCGCCAAGAAAAGAGGGTAACATCAAAATTATGGACTACTTTTTTGAGTATGTGGGTAAGGTCCAGTCATAGTCACTTGTTGAAATCTCTATAAAGAAAAATTACTCCCTCCGTCCAGAAATACTTGTCATCAAAATGGATAAAAGGAAATGTATCTAGACGTATTTTAGTTTTAGATACATCTCTTTTTATCCATTTTGATGACAAGTATTTTCGGACGGAGGGAGTAGAAAACAGAGTTGGTGATGATGGTGTGCGTGCCATCCTGCAATATATGCCGTCGTTTTTATATCTAACGGATAGGAAAGAAACTATGGCAATTTTGCAAAAATATACCCACACGTCTCTCCACGTTCGCAAATAAGGCCTTCCCTCGTTCAACCTTTTCTCTCACAAGATAAACTACTCATACAAATGCATCTTGATGTTCCGTGCAACGCACGGGCAGCTAGCTTATTTCTTTTAAAATAGTTGCTGCGATAATTGGGTTGAAGTGATATATTTTATATCTGCCTCAAATGATTTCAGATTCACTAGTAGTAACAAAGAGAAGGTTGCCTTGTTAATTAACAGAAAACAGGGTGAAAACTATCACATGAGGCCGGTAAAAACAAGGCACACTGGGTTCAGCGTCATCGTCACTACAACTGTGTGCGCGCGAGAAGTCTACATATCGAGGGGGCTACCGAGCGAGGCATCGATACACAATGTTTGAGAGAGAAACCAATTGACAGATTATGATCAGATCGAGTTGTCACCCTTCTGTTGTCATTGTTGGGGGAGGGAGAGAAAGACGTATCGAGAGTGTGCGCGGTAGGCACAGAGGCACAACTAGTGAGTGTGTGTGTTTGAAAGAGGAGTAGATAGATTATTATCAAGATCAATGTGCAACCCTACTAGCTCCTTCGGTGCCGGGTAGTGTGTGTGTGTGTGTATGTTTGAGAGAGAAGCCAGTCGATAGATTAGTATCAAGATCGAGGTGTCACCCTACTCCTTCGGTGTTGGGAAGTGTGGGTGTGTGGGGAGGGGGCAGTGACACACATATCTCTACTCTTATAAAAACAGAGTTGGTGATGATGGTGTTCCTGCCATCCTGCAATATAGGCCATCCAGTTTATATCCGATGGACAGGAAGGAAACTATGGCAATTTAGCAAAACGATACCCACGCCCCTCTCCACATTTCCACATAAGGCATTCCATCGTTCATCCTTTTCTCCCACAAGATAAACTTCTCATACAAATGCATCTTGATGTTCCGTGCAACGCATGGGCATCTTGCTAGTAGGGAGAAGAAGTTTCTGTGACACATATCTAGCTATATTAAGGGATAGGTAGATAACATATGTGTGAGAGACATTAGTGGCTGTGGGTGGGCGGAATTAAAGGGGTGGGCATGTTAGACATAGAGAACGTGTGTGTTTATGTGTGAGAGACTTGTACGACGGGGTAGAAAGACGAATTTAACCCTGATGGAGGGAGAGAAATACACGAAGTGCGCGTGTGTGATTCTGATGCCCACAGGGAAATGAGATATGTATGCTTGTGAGAGAGATTGCACAATTCATTCACGTATCACTATCTAGCGATCGTGGACGTGCATCGCTTGAACATAAGTCAATATCTACTTCGTATCATGGCCAAAGGTACAATATCGATTCAACGCTATAAAGATTGGACACTCACATATCACATTTTTTTCTATTTAAATAAGCCTTTTTAGTTTTGCATGCCAAAGTTATAGTGATGTTTCTTCAAACAACCAATGTAGCTATCATGAACATGCACCATTGTTACTCTTGCATTCAAATTCATTAGTCTTGGATGATTTAAGTTTATATTTTGAAGTAATATATGTAATATTCATATATGAATTCAACGGGTACGCAATTTATGAAATGGAGGCTATGCAATCATATGAGGTAACACTTTTAAGTAGCTGACTACAATATCCATTTCTTTTTGTGCGCCTCTACACTAACACGTCAATGCATTATGTTTAAAGTAAATAACCAATGGCACTAAATTATCTATTTACACGAGAAATACATAGGCTAAGCGTTTGATCCCTTTTTTGTGAACGCGCCACTACACCCGTACGATTGGCCGCGCCCGTGTGAACGTCCAAGTTATCAGCGCATCATCCCGAGTTATTGTCTTTTTTCTGGGGTGGACTTCACACCAGTTATTAACTGCTGGCGCGTGCCCCATGTACACAGTCTAGCATGACCTTCCCGCTAGCACAGTCCAAAGTTAGTTGAAACTGGATACGAACGATCCCGCGGGCGGCAAAATCTCCCGCCTCCTTCTAAAATTTCCGCCACCTTAGTCTTTAGCATGCGAAATCCCCCTTTTGTCCTTGGTGCACGGAGACCAACAGTTACAATACCGCCCTCATCTACATGATAGATCGGGGCTGCTTTGGTAACTTCTGGTTCCCCCACTACACGGCACCCCCATTTCCTCTCCCCCTCCCGCAAAAATGACTAACTCCACAGCACTAGAGCATCTTACAACGCCGTCCGTACTTCATCGCCCTTTCTCCCCTCCCGTCTCGAAACCCTAGACTGCTCATCCACCGGCGTACCATAGCCCATTCACTGCCAGCGGCGTCCACCTCGCCGGATCTGCTTCTGCGGCCGCATCTACCCTCCCACCTCCCCTAGAAACTAGTAGACTGCTCATTCACCATTCCGCCACAGCCCATTCAGTGCCGGCCTTGTCCACGGCGTCGGATTTGCTTCGCCGGTACTCTCGTCAACCGCCGCGCATGTGCAGCGGCTCATTCGTACTCCCCACCAGAGACGCTTCGTCCACACCCCCCGGAGCCGCCCCACCAACGCCCCCGTCGACAGCCTCTGATCCTCTTCGCCGACACCTTCCTCAACCCTACCAGAGCCGCTTCGCCGACACCTTCCTCAACCCTACCGGAGTAGCTTCGCCTATATCATTCTCAACCCTACCAGGGCCGCTTTGCCAACTCACAAGTCCACGGCCTCAGATCCGCTTCCTTGCACCCTCATCCAACCTACCGGAGCAGCTTCTGATGCCCCATCCACGGTCACAGATCCGCATCATCGACACCACCCTTAACCCAACCACCGGAGCAGCTTCTGACGCCCCGTCCATGGCCGCAGATCTGCATCGTCGACACCATCCTTAACCCAACCACCGGAGCAGCTTCACCTACGCCCTCGTCCACGGCCATAGATCCGCTTCGCCCACACCGTAGTCCACCCTACCGGAGCCGCTCCACAAACACCCTACTCGACGGTTCTAGATCTCCTTACCGGACCCCGACAGCCAGCGCAACGTCATCACCCTCGACGTTTCTAACCTGATTCCCACAGTTTGGAGAGATGCCAAGCACCCGCCATGGCCTAGATACTTGTCACCTTTAAACCCATCCAGCATCACCTGCCCGATGTACTTCAAATATACTAACCGGTCGCTGTTACCTGTTATGCAGCTGGCAAAAACTACAAGGACGATGTTTCTTCTGGATCTAACAGCTTGGCCAACCAATATCTTGGACTGAGGCATTGCTATAATCTTGTAAGCGTGTCTCTCTCTCTCTCTTGTATTGTTCTATGCCTGCCAGCGTGCTTTGCTAGGATTTTCGACCAGTAATTCCTTTGTGCGGACAATGATTTCTACTACTGGCAGCTAAATTAGATATGTAGATGTCATACATGATACTACCTCGTACCTCCGTTCCTAAATATAGTTCTTTCTAGAGATTCCACTATAGGCTGCATACGGAGCAAAATGAGTGAATCTACACTCGAAAATGCATCTATATACATCTGTATGTGGTCCATACTGGAATTTCTACAAAGGCATATATTTAGGAATAGGGGTAGTACATTACACAAAATCGTAGGTGGCAAGTGCACTACAATAGGCTCCCCTAGAGTGCCTGCTAGTCCAGCATATAGAGTCATGGCTAGTTTATGGTACGCACACAATCATTAATTGGTGGTTTAAATATGCGCAAGGGATATGCAATGTAGTATCATGTAGATATGTCTGAAATTATCCGTGTTAACTTGCAGATAGGGTTACACAATGAAAAAGTACAAGATGTATGTGGCAATTTCATGGAACATCGCAAAAAAGGAGAGGAAGCGGTGAGCCTATACAGTGTGCCATGGTACGTCACTCCTCCATTGAAATCATCATGACATGTTATTTGTATGCCAGTTCTATTAGCCAAGTTTCTTAGGGGCAGTTATTACGAGTTATCCTAAGAAAATAAGCACCTGTGAATATAAGCTCCATGTAATAAGCCAACCAGTTATTTTCATTGCATTTTCAGCTTATCTTTGTTATGATCAGTGGAAAGTCTAGATTGCATTATATCTTTTCATTTTGCTGCCCACATGGAAATTAATTTGACTTGCAAACATCACAAATTGAACCCAATGCAGTAATTAATATGATAGGAAAACAGACCATCACTATTTGCTCAAAATGCAAATACAAAGATACCATCTACTTGGCACAATCTACTTTGGTCAATGTTTTCCATAGAGATCCCATTGCCTAATTTAAACGAAGAACGCATGACCCACATTTAAATGAAGAACAATTATTTATTGAAATTCGATGGTCCAAGTGGCTGGTTATTATCGTATAGCAGCACCACCTGAAAGCATCATATAGCAGCAGCAGCTCATAGCAACTCATCATACAGCAGCAGCATCAGCAGTCTGCAATTCATCATATACCAGCAGCAGCTCATAGCAATTCATCATATAGCAGCAGCAGGAGCAACTCATAGCAATTCATCATATAGCAGCAACAGGAGCAGCTCATAGCAATTCATCATATAGCAGCAGCAGGAGCAGCTTGTAGCAACTCATCATATAGCAGCAGCAGCAGCTCATAGCAATTCATCATATAGCAGCAGTAGCAGCTCATAGCAACTCATCATACAGCAGCAGCAGCAGCTCATAGCAATTCATCATATAGCAGCAGCAGGAGCAGCTCATAGCAATGCATCATATAGCAGCAGCAGAAGCAGCTCATAGCAATCCATCGTATAGTGGAAAGGGGAGAGGAGATGCAAGCGGGCAGGGCAATGAATGCTTGCGTGTTTGTTTTTACTTGAGGGTCAGGTGTGACACGGGCGTCAGCAGTTGGATTTTGAGTGTAATATAGGCAGACAACAGAGTCATTTCACTATTCCCCTTCCCTTCAATTTTTAGTGAGGTTCTACCCAAAACACCCCCCCCCAAAGCGAAATTAGTTAAGCCCAAGCCCATAACTCAAAAATGACTTCTTTACATCTTTTATGGCTTATTTTGACAATATGCCCTGAAAAGGTGGAATCGAACTGGCCCTTAACCTGCAATTCAATTGTGCGTGCAATGATGAATCACTCATGCCTGCTATCTGTACATTTAGGCATCATCATACATGGCATAACCTAATACATGTGCATTGCATTGTAGAATCTAGAATATGCAATGTTTATGTTAGTTCATACGTTGCACATGATGTTTAAATGCCCCTTAAATATGGTCAGTCAAGTGATGGTCTTTAAGCCTCCTTCTTTGCTTCTTTTCTTGATATGTAAGATTTGCTCACACATATGTTCAATTGCTTGTTTGCATCAGCGAGCCATACTAGGACTGTTTGCTTTGGTTACTTGTTGTTCTTGACATAACACTCTAACAGAGCTTGTCAACGATTTAAACACTAAGGGCTGCTATAGTGGGGCCTTGTCTAACTCATAGGTGACATAAAGGTTTGGTTGTACACTACAGTAGGCTCTCCAAGAGTACCTGGAGATCCAATTCGAAGGTATGCCTAGTTTTTACATAGTGCAGACATAGTAAATGCTCATTTCATTGTGTGCAAGTGCAAGAGATGCAGCATGTTTCATTATGTGGTGTTGTTTTGTTATAATATCATTCTTTTGTGTTCATAGACTGGAAAGTATGCATATTTATCTTCCAAGGAGACGAGTAACTAGTTTGTGTCACCTTGCAGAGGGGGTGCAATGAAGATAAGATTGAGGATTTCCAAGTACAAGATGTTAGGAAGGAGCCTTGCAAGAGAAGTAGGAGCTACGCTGAGCCTCTTCAACCTGCTAAGGTAAGTCACTGTATGCAACTCAACAGTTCAATTCCTTGTTTGTTTCAGGCATAGTTAATTTTCTCTTTTCAATTGCTTTATTTGTCCTCAGTTAATGAGATGCCCAAATAATCATGCCTGATGTTCGGTACTTGTATCACTATTAGTTGACATAATTAAAGGCCTTACCATTTAATTACTCTGCCGAAGTGTGCCTGAAGCTTTGAAGTCTATTAACCAACTATTATTGCATGAGGCTCACAATCTAGTTTATACTACGCTAATGATTGCATAGTTTTTCCTGCTGTAGTATGTTTGTAGAAACCCTCTGTTGTTCATTATGCTCCCTAAGACTTTAATTGAGGCACAGAATGGCCAACTGCTTGCTTACTTATACGCAACGTGCTGTCTAAATTTGTAAATTGTCTATGTTTTCGATTGGGCCCCAACATCATGCTCCTCTGGTGAGCTAAGAGGGATTTCTGTATGTAGGCTGCACAGACTATCTTTTTTATAATTTTTAAAATATCACTTGCTTATGCTTCATGACGTGTAACATTTTTTTTGAATGTGACGTGTAACATTATTGTTAGTCCTGTTTTGCCATGTAGTACAAAATAGTGTCTTGTTCGCTTCACTATTGTAACTATATTTTTGCCCTAGTCATGTGTACTTACAGAAACATTTCAGGATGAAGTGACATCAACACAAAGATCTGCGAGCAGTGCGGCATGGCCGTTACCGAATGATTATGGATTGGAACTGGAATGTGCTGATGTTCTCGAGCATCAACTAGAGGTGGCAAGACAACATGTACATGATTGTCAACGTATAATCAACAAGTTGAGACTGGACATGCAGGTATTAGATGCAGGAGTCAAAAAAATGAAACAAGACACTGAGGTAACCATGAAGGAATTGGAGATTTTGCAGACTGAAATTTGTGCTATCTGAATCCGGCCAATCCTATTTTCTAAAGAGATTATAGTTCAATTGGAGTTAAGTTGATGCGCGTCCATGATGTATGAGATGTATTTGCCCAGTGTATGTAATTTGTTGTTTGTGTATGCTTTATTATCACATGTGCCGAACCATAATGCCCAGTGGGTATAACCGGCTGTAATTTCTTTATTGTATAGTGTAGGATTATTCTATCTTTCTATGCCTTGATCCCTTTGTTGTAATAGTGTAGGCTTTTTAGAGGTGATAGTATTGAGTAGGATAATTCTTTGAATATGCTATATCGTTCAAACGGGGGCCAATTCTCCTGACCATGGCCCTTCACGGGTCGTCGGATCCATGGGCCTTCTATGTCTCGTAGGATCCATGGGCCTTCTACGTCTCGTAGGATGCATGGGCCTTCTACGTCTCGTAGGATCCATGGGCCTCTGGCTCATTTATGGATCTTGTACGGGCCTTTAATGGGTCGTAGATGGGCATTTAATGGAAATCGTACGTTTTATGGGCTGACCATAATGGGCCGTTAATAGGCCGTATTTGGTGATTCTATGAAAATGGCCCAACAGACTAATGGTCCGCAAACGGGCCGACTGTAACGACGGGCTTAATTTGGCCCACAAACAGAAAATGAAAGCAACGGGCTGTAAGTAACCAAATGCTACAAATGAGCCCAAGAATAAATGGGCCCTCAAAAGGCCGAAAGTTAACTTGGGCTGGAAGCGGTCCAACGGAATAACGGGCCGTTAATGGGTATAAAGTGATACACTGTTCATTACGAGCCAGTTTCACCACGGGCCGTTAATGGTGTAAAGTAATACACTGTTCATTACGGGCCAGTTTCAGCACGGGCCGCTAATGGGCCAAGAGTTACAAAGGGCCTCATATCGGCCGAAAGACGTCATGGGCTATACATGGGCCAGAAGTGAAAATGGTCTAGAATCATATTGGACAGCCGAGATGACGCTACTGGGCCTAATTCGGATAGGGCGTAACGGGCCTTGGATTAGTGGGATGTAAATGGGCTATATGCGAACATGCCGTTAACAGGCTTTCCATGGGCCGGCCCGCCAGCTTTTGACCAAGTCAAATGGGCCGGCCTTTTCACAGGAATGGGCCACTGTTGGGCTGTGCCACGTGTCGACGTATCATAGGCGCCTTCTGTCCAGTGAGTGGATGACATCTGTCCCAACGATGAGCCGACACGTGTTTCCTCTAGCCAATGATGATTTTACACGTGGAAAATCCCCATTGGTCGGGGCTGTTAACGGGTTATCGGATCCAAAACCTGCCCCGATAGCTTAACGGCGTTCCGTTACGGTGGATGCCATGTGTCGGTCACCCTTGACGAAAGCACTTCTGTGACGCGTGATTTATTTTCATGGAAGTGGACACTTCCGTGATGATAATTTTGGTAATGTCATGGAACACTTCTACGACAGCACAGGTATTACTATCTTGATTCTTTCATAAATTTGTCATGGATGTACATGCATGACAAAAAAAGTGACCTACTGGGACAAACACGTATCATCACGGAAGTGTATTTTTTTGTAGTGAGCCTTGATGGGGCAATTTTGCAGTGAGATTGGTCTAAAAGCATCAGGTGAGACTACCGATTCTTTTTGGGTAGGAGAACTATGTGGGCTCAGTTGATCCGTTCGGTGTCGCAGAGGCCAATATGGAAGTCGTTGAAGAGATTGAGGATATGAGGTTTGAGAGTGAGCCAGAATTTTTTTATAGAAGAAAGGTCTGAAACCGTCCAGTCTAGGGTTTGCAATTGGGTTCATTTGGAAGAAAGCATCTTTTATTTCTTCCTCGGAGAAAGGGGCATCCAGGGAGTGAAGAGGTGATATGGGCAGAGGATAGTATTCTTGTGGATTGAAATTCATGAGGTTCGAGAAGGCGTTCCGAGTAAGTTTGAGAAGAAATCTTTTAGGATAGAAGCTTTCTGATGGTGGGAGGTATATTCAACGCCAAGGTGGGATATGGAGTGGATTTTGTTTTTTTTTTAAGTCGTTGGGAGGCAGAGACATGGAAGAAGCGTGTGTTTTCGCCACCATCAATGACATATTTGATTTTGGCACGCCAATGCCAGAAAGCAATTTTTCTTTTATTGTTTTTTGGAGGAGCGAGATGATAATTTTCCTCGTGCAAAGCTCGGGCCTAGACAAGGGTCTAGATTCCTCTAATCGATCGATGAGTCCAATGATCCTTTTACACCGTACTTCGCGTGAGGGAGACGAGATTCTTGAGCGGGCCCAATGAGGGAGTCCTGGACTAAGGGGTCCTCAGGCGTCTGACCTATTGGACATAGGCCGGACTAATGGGCTGTGAAGATATGTAACGCCATCGATGCGGCTATATCTCCTATGTGACGAAGCACGACTTAGAGGCATAACCGCATTGAAAGCAATGTCGCAAGTAAGGTAATCTTCACAACAACCCATGTACATATATAAAAGGGGAAAAGATACATAGTTGGCTTACACTCGCCACGTCACACAAATATATGAATAGCATTACAATCATCCAATACACTCATGGTCCGACTACGGTACCAAAATAAAGATCAACCCCCACATGCGACAAAGTCCCCGATCACCCCAACTGGGCACCACTGCTGATCATCTGGAAAAGACACATAGTAACGGCGAGAGTCTTCATCGAACTCCCACTTGAGCTCAAGCGCATCATCTGGAACGGTATCATCGGTCCCTGCATCTGGTTTGGAAGTAATCTGTGAGTCACGGGGACTCAGCAATCTCGCACCCTCGCGATCAAGACTATTTAAGCTTATAGTAAAGGCAAGGTATGATGTGGAGCTGCAGCAAGCGACTAGCATATATGGTGGCTAACCTGTTCGCAAAAGAGAGCGAGAAGAGAAGGCAAAAGCACGGTCGAACAACTATGATCGAGAAGTGATCCTAGAACAACTACGTCAAGCACTACTCCAACACCATGTTCACTTCCCGGACTCCGCCGAGAAGAGACCATCACGGTTACACATGCGGTTGATTCATTTTAATTAAGTTAAGTTCATGTTATCTACAACCGGACATTAACAAATTCCCATCTGCCCATAACCGCGGGCACGGCTTTCGAAAGTTCAAATCCCTACAGGGGAGTCCCAACTTAGCCCATCACAAGCTCTCACGGTCAACGAAGGATATTCCTTCTCCCGAGACATTCTGATCAGACTCGGCATCTCGGTTTTACAAGACATCCTCGACAATGGTAAAACAAGTCCAGCAACACCGCCCGAATGTGCCGACAAATCCCGATAGGAGCTGCACATATCTCATTCTCAGGGCACACTCAGATGAGACTAGCTACGAGTAAAACCAACCCTCAAGTTTCCCCGAGGTGGCCCCACAGGTAGCTCAGTCGGACCAACACTCAAAGGAGCACTGGCCCAGGGGGGTTTAAATAAAGATGACCCTTGGGCTCCGGAAACCGAAGGGAAAAAGAGGCTAGGTGGCAAATGGTAAAACCAAGGTTGGGCATTGCTGGAGGAGTTTTATTCAAGGCGAACTGTCAAGGGGTTCCCATTATAACCCAACCGCGTAAGGAACGCAAATCCGGGAACATAACACCGATATGACGGAAACTAGGGCGGCAAGACTGGAACAAAACACTAGGCAAAAGGCCGAGCCTTCCACCCTTTACCAAGTATATAGGTGCATTAAGATAACCAGATAATAAGGTGATATCCCAACAATAGCCAATGTTCCAACAAGGAACGATCTCCAATCTTCACCTGCAACTAGCAACGCTATAAGAGGGGCTGAGCAAAGCGGTAACATAGCCAATCAATGGTTTGCTAGGACATGGTGGGTTAGAGGTTTGACATGGCAATTTGGGAGGCATGATAAGCAAGTGGTAGGTATCGAAGCAAAGGCATAGCAAAAGAGCGAGCATCTAGCAAGCAAAGATAGAAGTGATTTCGAGGGTATGATCACCTTGCCTGCAAAGTTGTCAGAGTTGACTTGATCCTCGTAAGCGAACTCAACAGGCTCCTCGTTCACGAATGCTTCTCCCGGATCTGCCCAAACAAGAACAACAAGCAAACAGAACACAATCAACCACGCACAATGCTCAAACAACATGATGCAAACATGGTATGATATGCGGGATGCAGTATGTGATGCATATGCAAGATTTGACAAGGAATGATTGAACCTGGCCTCATCTTGGAAATCCAAGAGTGCCACTGGAAAGGTGAGGTGATTTCGGTTGAAATTGATATAAAGATCACCGGAATTGGATGCACGGTTTGGAAATGGCAAGCAAAACAAATATGGCACCGGTCTGCGATAATCAGCAAGTGACCAACTAAATGCATCAAGATAAATATGCTACAGCACTCAAACATGACAACAAAATACATGGCAGGGATCCACTCATGATGCTTGACAAAAGATGAACACTGAGCTACGGCTAATTCATCCAATAACAGGTTCAAACAAGCATGGCAAAAGTGCAAATGATAACAGATTTCAAACTTAGTGAAATTAACACAAGTCTGGAATTTATCATCAGGAAGCACACTTTAGAGCATGAAAACTACATGCTACAGGAACTTAACATGGCAAGGCAAGGCATGGCATGAAGCTACTCAAAGCACTTAACAAAAGTCCCTTAGTAACCTTGAGCCAAAAGGGATCAGAAAATACAATTGCAAGCATGTGAACATAGCTAAAACATAAACAGATCTCAGACTTGGTGAAAAACTGGAGCATGCAAATCAGTTAACGAGTAGGCATGTTTACGAGCTCGATGCACTCTCTACAGAGCATGGCATGAAAAACTAAACATACACCCATCGAGAATACACATCATAGAAGCTAGACATGGCAAGAACAACAACATAGCATGCACTGATCAATAGCAACATCCTCGGCAAAATCGCTAAACATGTCAACAATCTGCCAGGATTCACGATATAGCAAAAGTAGAGCTCGATTGACTCAAGCTAGGGTGCTCCATAAATGCAAACAAAGACACGGATGGATAGCGCACCACAAGGTTAACAAAACATCCTTACTGATCATCCTCAAAAGAGGCACGGATCACTAGGAAACAACATGAACATATGGCATATCAACAAAATCAGGACAAGGACTTAGTGAAATTCTAAGTCCCTGAAATCAGCATTACCGATTACACTACTTTGCAAGCTTGTGCTAGTCACCACAAATATCACAAAAATACTTGGCAAACACCTCTGTAAATATGGCATGGCATATAACAAAACACATGTAGAGCTCAGGAGCATAGCATGCACACATTAATCATGGCAAAAACGGCAAATAGCTATTTGATGAAACAGATCTGACAAATTCACCACATAGCCATCTTCCAACAGCATTTCAGGCATCCAGATGAGCTCAAATGAAAATGATGCAATGAGATGAAATGATGTACTCATCGAGGCGAACATTTTGATATGCTACACGCACAAATCGGAGCTACGGATGCAGAGTTACAACATGCCAAAGTTTGCAAAATAATTAGGGCTAGAGGGGAAGAAGTCAACCGAGAGGTTTGACCAGATCTGGATCCGGCCGAAACGAATCCCGAGGTTTGCCGCCATTGCACTGTAGCTCGCCGGAGGGAAGGAGCAGCGCGATGACCGGACTTGGCGGCGCTCGCCGGCGCGTGGGAGGCGGAGGCCGGACGGCGAGGTGGTGCGGCTCGGGCACCGCGCGGCGTCCACGGGGCGAGGGGCGGCGAGGTAGACGCTGCGACGGAGATCGGCGATGGTGGCGGCGGTCGGTGAGGGAGGCGGCGGCCGGAGTCGAGCTGGCGGGTGGCCGGAGTCGAGCTGGCGGGCGGCGGAGGCGGCTGTCGAGGGAAGGGACGAAGGCAGTGCGGGCGGCAGCCTCTGGCCCGTGCGCGGGCGCGGGCGGGCCGGCCACGGGCCCGGCGGGCTTCGGCGATGTGGGCGCCGGGCGGGCGACTCAGGCAGCACCACGTGGCGGCGGCAGGAGTCCAGCGGACATGTCCGTCGGCGGCTTCTTTGTCCGACGCGCGAGGAGAGGGAAATGTCTAGGGTTAGGGGGTGGAAGATCCGAAAATTTCGGGAGAGGCCTAGTTTTATAGGTAGGAGGATCTAGGAGGCTCCAAATTGAGCACGGTTTTTGGCCACACGATCGTGATCGAACGCTCTAGATGATGGAAGGGTTTTTGTTGGGTTTTGGGCCAAATTGGAAGGGTGTTGGGCTGCAACACAAACGAGACCTTTTCAGTCCCTCGGTTAACCGTTGGAGTATCAAACGAAGTCCAAATGGCACGAAACTTGACAGGCGGTCTACCGGTAGTAAACCAAGGCCACTTGGCAAGTATCAGTCCAATCCGTAAATGTTTAACCCCCACACACGAAAAGAGGTAGAAAGGGGCAACGGAGGAGATAGGAGCGCCGGAATGCAAAACGGACAACGGGGAAAATGCTCGGATGCATGAGACGAACACGTATGCAAATGCAATGCACATGATGACATGATATGAGGTGCATGACAAAGATAACAACACACGAAGACAAAAACCTGAACCCGAGGAAAATAAAATAACTTAGGCTGGAAACGGCAAGAGTTAGGATACAGATAAGGTAAATTACATCCGGGATGTTACAAGATACAAGACCGAAGACTCTCTCCCGTGTCTGGATGGGACTCTCCTTGGCGTGGAAGGCAAGCTTGGCGACCAAATATGAAGATTCCTTTCTCTGTAACTGACCTTGTACAACCCTAGTCCCCTCCAGTGTCTATATAAAATATGTTCGATCATAGTCATACATGCTAGACTTCTAGGGTTTAGCCATTACGATCTCGTGGTAGATCAACTCTTGTAATACTCATATTCATCAAGATCAATCAAGCAGGAAGTAGGGTATTACCTCCATAGAGAGGGCCCGAACCTGGGTAACCATTGTGTCCCCTGTCTCCTGTTACCATCGACCTTAGACGCACAGTTCGGGACCCCCTACCCGAGATCCGCCGGTTTTGACACCGACATTGGTGCTTTCATTGAGAGTTCCACTGTGCTGTCCTCAAAAGGTTTGATGGCTCCTTCAGTCATCTACAACAATGTTTTCCAAGGGGAAGTCTTCCTCCCCGGACAGATCTTCATGTTCGGTGGCTTCGCACTGTGCGCCAACTCACTTGGCCATCTGGAGCAGATCGACAGCTACGCCCTTGGCCGTCAGGTCAGATTCGGGAGCTTGAACTACGTCCCAAATATCCGCGGAGACTTGATTTTCGACAGATTCGAGACCACGGCAGCCGCTCCCCGTCACCTCGATGAACATGACATAGATCTGTCATCGGTCCATGCCCAAGAAATTGCACCCGTAACCGCTCTGCCCTTAAATTCGGAGCAGGTTGCGCCATCCGAGGACGGGGAGCTCAACTCCGCCACGGAAACCGCCGACTCCACGGCGTTGGAACCGCACACAGGCCTAACTTCCGGCAATGACTGTGTCACCGGAACCTCGGACTCGTTTTCGGCTATAAGTTCCGAACTATGTGCGTCTGCGCCTGTCAAGCATGATCGGTCATCGATCGCCGAATTCAGCGTCACGGACATCTTCCGGCACTCGCCTTTGGGCGATGTGCTGAACTCATTAAAAATCTATCCTTAGCGGGGGATTCACAACCGAACTATATCCGGTTCGAACTAGAAGCTGATGACGGGGAATTTCGCTTCCCACCCGCCACCCACTTCATAGCCATTGTCGAAGACTTAACCGACATGCTCGATTACGGCTCTGAAGACATCAACGGTATGGACGACGATGCAGATGAGGAGCATGGCCAAAACCCGCTATTCACCGGACGCTGGATGGCAACTTCTTCGTGCGATGTGTACATGGTGGATACACCTAAATAACCTAATGACGACGACAAAGAAGATCCATTCGAGGATAAACCTCCTTGGACACAGCCTAAGCGCCGACGTCAGTGGCGCTGCTCTAAGTCATGTCGTGCAAAAGATAGCAATACCGGCACAGGAGAAGATAATACTCCGGACGGTGCCGAAGATAATGAAGACCCCATTGAAGCAACTTCCGAACAAGAAGAATGGGAAGATGGGCAAGTTAGCACCGACAAACAGGCCATAAACAAAGACTGGGAGGACAGTAATTATCTTCCGCTCTCCAAGGAGGAGGTGAGCCTCGGCAACGAGGATTTCATCGTACCTGAAGAACCTCTTGAGTAGGAGGGCTTCAAGCGCCAGCTAATAGCCACTGCAAGGAGCCTGAAAAAGAAGCAGCAGCAACTTCAAGCTGATCAAGATCTGCTAAATGATAGATGAACTGATGTTCTGACAGCCGAAGAATATTGCCTTAAGCGCACAGCAAAAAGTTATCTGAAGTGCAAATTGCTACCTCAGTTTGATGATGAGGCGCGGGAGCCCATACCATCATCACGCAATGGGGCTGACCGACCACCACGTGGTCGGGATAAAGCGGCAACTCAAGCCGAATACCAGCCCTTCCTGCCTCATTATAAAGGAAGAGATAAAATAGCTCGTGGTCACACATATGACCTTCGGCAGGACCTGAACAACCGAGCAGGATATACCAGATCGATCTACGGATCGCGAGGACGTGCCTCAACACGTGTCGATGGCTACCTATCCAGACGTGACAAACCTAGCCATGCACGGGCCGAATACCGCAGACGGACTCCATCTGAGCGACGTCGCGATGCGGCCCAATATATAGGCATCGCACACCCTCTTTGCTTCACTAACGAAGTAATAGATCACGAATTCCCAGAAGGGTTTAAACTCGTAAATATCGAATCATACGATGGAACAACTAACCTCGCAGTATGGATCGAGGACTTTATTCTCCACATTCATATGGCTCGTGGAGATGACCTCCACGCCATCAAATACCTCATGTTAAAACTCAAAGGGCCAGCTCGGCACTGGTTAAACAGTCTGCCTGAAAATTCTATTGGCAGCTGGGAGGACTTTGAAGAAGCCTTCCTTGACAACTTCCAAGGAACATATGTCCGGCCACCGGATGCCGATGACTAAGTCATATTGTCCAGCAGCCCGAAGAGTCAGCCAGGGAGCTCTGGACCAGGTTCTTAGTTAAAAAGAACCAAATCGTCGACTGTCCGGACACGGAAGCCCTAGCGGCCTTCAAGCACAATGTCAGAGACAAGTGGTTCGCTCGCCACCTCGGTCAAGAAAAACCAAAATCCAGGCCAGTCCTTACCGCTCTGATGACCCGCTTTTGCATGGGAGAAGACAGCTGGCTCGCTCATAGAAGCAACAGCGCCAGTGATCCGGGCACTTCCGAAGTCTGAGACTGCAATGGCAAACCACGACGCAGTAAATACGAACGTTGCAATGATAATGAAAGAACACATGACACAGTGGTCAACGTCGGATTTAGCGGCCCCAAACCTGGTCAAAGGAAAAATCCATTCAAGGCAAACAGAGACGGACCATCCAATTTGGACAAGATATTGGATCGGCCCTGCTAGATTCATGGCCACCCCGACAAACCAACTAATCACACCAACAGAATCTGTTGGGTCTTCAAGCAGGCCGGCAAGCTCAACGCCGAACACAAGGGGAGGAGGCCGCCAGGCGATAGCGATGACGAAGAGGCTCACCAACCAAATACCGGGGGTCAGAAGCAATTTCCCCCCGACGTGAAAACAGTGAACATGGTATACGTGACACACAACTCTATAGGGGAGCAAGAGAAACACTCCCTCCGGACCGAGGATCACACTACGGTAACCTCAGCCGAAGTACAAAGCGGTCTCATCAAACCACATACCTTGTTGGCCATTAAGCCACTGGTCTCCATTCAACAAGATCGAACAATTCCGGAGCAGGACTAGCAGTTCGGCTTCCACCGTCCGCCTCATATACCTGCGAAATCTGTATCGCGCATGCATAACTATGCACTTCAAATAACCTGGGCATCGGCGGAAGCACAATACGGACGGGTCGACAAGTACACCATAAACTACTTCCTTTTTCCTTTTTCTAAATTACTCTTTGTTTTTCCATTATCCTTTGCCACAGGTGGCGCAAAGGCTGGTCATCTCATGGACTGTATTGGAGCTCGGGTTCATAAATTCACCAAATGGCTACTCCTGTTAAGGAGCCCCTCCATCGAGGAAAGGCGGCGCAGACGTGCGACAGGAGGTCCAAAACAACTTTTTGTAGACCTCACTCTCTATTTTGCGATCCTGTAAAGTGCCAGTTTCCTCTGCCGCCGACCCCTGGCATGTCAAATAGCCGGGGTTGTGGCATTATTATCTATAAAATGACAATTGGCATGTCACTCAGGTTATAGTGAATATACTCCGTATCCGGTATTAACTTTTCTATAAAGAACCGAACTTTTCTTCTTTTGGTCGTTTCACACACCCACCCCGGCATACCTTGTCAGGGGCTTGATAGGGGAACAAAATGAGTCGCCAACAAAGTCCGAACAGCTTCATAGCATACTTCGGCGTCACGAGTTCGGCCTTATATGCATCAGCTCCGAATCATGTCTTGGGTCAATAGTTGGGTTGCCCGGCTCCTATGCTTGCTACCTTACGTTCTGCTCTATCGTCTAGGGTAGTAAAGGGAGAACTACTGTGATTGTGTTTCTGGTTCATCCGGTCAAACACCTCAGTAGAGAAAGCTGAAAACTGACTGTCATGATGCGGCGAGAGTTGGTCATCCGCTCGATGACTTAACGGGGTCTTTTGCGATTCCCTCGTATTATGCGAAGGACCTTCTTTCAGGTCATACATGTAACGCACCGCATTGGGATAACCGTATACATAACAGGGTCTATATCGCAGATCCATCATAAAACTCATGTATTTCCAAACACCCTTCTTTATGGACCAAGATGTTGGGTTAGGGGTGATCAATTGCTTTTCCGAACACCCCCGTATTTCTTATGAGGGGGCTGAAGCCGACGACTGGAAAACTTTCAGATTGCATAAAAACGGCCGCACAGGAGGATTCAAAGCTTTAAGAAACTCTACAATAAGCTTTATTATTTCATAATACTGTCTTTTTCAATGTCAAAACATCTTACTCGAATAACATATCTTTCGAGCACTGGCCGTCTATCAAGCGGGCAGCCTCTAAGACATCTTCGAAATAATGCTCTGGTGCGTGATGGACCTTGCCCTTGGGTGGACTCTTCACTGCAACATCAATGGCCTTCATCTTCGTCCAGTATGTTTTAACATGGGCAAAGGCCATCCGTGCACCTTCAATGCACGTTGATCGCTTAACAACGTCGATACATGGCACCGCGTCAGCAAGTCGCCGCACCAAACCAAAATAACTATCCAAAATTGGCTCGGTCGGCCACAGCCGAACTATGACGTCTTTCATGGCAGCGCCGGATATCCGGTGCAGCTCTGCCCATTGGGTCATCTATTCGTTCAACAACAGTGGGCACTTTGACGTACCAAATTGCGACCAGAATAGCTTCTTCATTGCATACCCTTCCTGCGCTTGGTAAAACTGTGCCGCATTGGAAGCACTCCTGGGCAAATCCAATAAAGCATCAGGAGAACTCCACACTTGATTAAGCGGGGCATAATTTGGATCGCCGAACTTGTTTGTAATAAAAAGGGCTTACCAGCCATGATTTCCCCAGCTTGCCGGATCTCCTCCCAGTCCGCTCTAGATTCGGACCGGGCTTCTCTTGCTTCTTGTAAGGCCTTGTCAAGATCAGCCATTTTTGCTTTATTATCCCTCTCGAGATGTCCGAAACGGCTAGCGCCATCCTCTAGTTCAAGCGTCATCGAGGATATTTTCTCCTCGTATTGGTGCCGAGCAGCCTGTTCGGTCTTTAACTCGGCAGATGCCTTTTCAGCAACCGCGTTACTAATCCGGGCCTGCTCCTTGGCCCGGGCTAGCTCAGCCCGAAGGATCTCGACTATGGCAGCACCATCTGCAGATATGTATATCTTATTACACAATACTTCCAGCCATGCTTATATTGTAAACATGTGCATATTATGACTGCCCCAAAAACATACCTTGTTCCTCGTCAAGTCGCCTGTTGATAAGCGCGATGTCATTATCAGCCTCATCAATCTTGTGTTGCAAATCTGCAACCTCTGTAGTCTGGGCAGTCGCTGGGGAGGTCACAGCCTATGTTCCACTTAATCAGATTATTTCCTGGGCATATCTTTTGATCCTCTGATCGCCTCCCTCGGGAGGCCAATCAGAGTCTTAGGGGCTACTATCTATACACAGATTCATTTTGTGAATAAAACACAATAAAAAATATTACAGTACAGACCTCAAAGCCTCTTAGCAGGCCCATAAAGGCCTCATTCAATCCGCTTTTCGTGAATAGGACCTTTTCCATCACTGTGCCCATCAAGGTACGATGTTCCTTTGAGACGGACGCCTGTCGCAGCATGGTCGTCAATATATTCGGTGCCTCTGGATCTCCGGAAGTTGTTGTAGGAGTACGGCCTCCATTTGAAGGGATCTGTTTACTCATCTCCGGCCGTAGACGGGACAGTTCAGGGCCTTCATTGTTGGTCCCAGACCCTGGGCCACCTAAGTATCACCTTCGGGTAGTGTCTTCATCATCCCTCGCACCACTTATTGATTAGGGGAGACCATCCGTGACGACACCTCGAAATCGTCCGCCCTATTGGGTGAGGGGACCGGTGGAGGCTGTCGGATTTCGGGTTCCGGCAGACCCTTAAGGTTCAAACACTGGGGTGCGCACGGAGATTACGCCTTCTACCTCCCCGCCTCGCAAAGATCTAAACTACTAAAAGAATTGCACAAGGGACACAAGATTTATACTGGTTCAAGCCACCGTTGTGGTGTAATACCCTACTCCAGTGTGTGGTTGGTGGATTGCCCCCTGGGGCTGATGATGATGAACAATACAAGGAAGAACAGCCTCACGAGGGTCTGTTCCTGGCTGGGGTGATGAACTGCTAGGAGGAGTTCAGCCACCCTTCTCTCTCTCTCTCTCTTTCTCTCCCTTACTCTTACTAGCCAACCGAACGAACGAACCGACCCTTTGCTACGTGGGCGGCTGGCCCTATTTATAGAGGCCCTGGTCCTCTTCCCAAATATTGAGCGGGAAGGGAGCCAACAATGGCGGGCTAATTTGAAGGGGGGACAGCAAGTATCAACTATCCTGACAAAAGCAGTCTTCGCCTGCGCAAAGCTCTAGTGATGACGCCGTCTAGGGCTCCACGGTGACCTCCGTCTCGTAGTCCTCCTAGTCTTGGTCTCGTTGCACTGAAATGGCAACCTTTTCCTGATGCCTCGGTACTCCGCGGCCGTGCTTGCCCCCTTTGCACCAAAGAGGAAAGACGGACGCTGCGCGCGCTGGCACCCGCCTGGCGCCCTGAGTCGTCACGGCTTGCGTCACGGGCACCTCGCGAGGTACCCCGCCTTGATCTCTCTGCCTCCTCGTGAGCCAGCCTGACGAGGTCATGCCTGAGGAAGCTCCATGTCGTCCGCCTCGCGAGGCTTGGCCCCTCGCGTGGGTCTTGAGTCTTGTGTTGATGAAGATGGGCTGTGCTGGGCCTCCTTTGAGCCACGCCACAGGCCGCAGGTAGGCATGTCTGGGGACCCCCGTTCCCAGAATGCCGACAGTAGCCCCCGGGCCCAAGGCGCGCCCGGACTTGGCCGTGCCGAGAGGCGAAAGGGCAAGGGCGAAGCGCCGCGAGCCCTAACAGCCTACGGCCTTGGGCGCTGCGTGGCGGTTGATGGGACGTGGGCGTCTCCACTTCCCCACGACGCCTCGGTGATCGCGTGAGTTGGACAAGTCCCTGCATGCAAATCATGTCATGATTACCTGTGATCGTGGAGGCCGGCGGTTGGCCTTCGTCGGCTATAAGTACGGAACTGCGCGTGCCCTTCCAGTCCATTCCTCCTTGCTTCTCCTTCTTCCCGATCCTTGCTCCGTCTTGCAGCGATGGCTCCAATCCGCCGGTTCTCTACAGCGGAGAAGGGGAAGGCCCCTCGAGAGGGACTAGACCCGCTCCCGCCGAAGAAGCGGCTCGCCCTTTGCAGCCGGAATGTGGAGGACCGTCAGGCGGCGCCGAGGCCCTGGTGTGAGCGGGCTCCGCGGGGTTCCCACTTCCCTTGTATGCCCACGTCGAGGGCCCCGAAGGTGTCGATGCCGATCGCCGCGGTCAGCGCCATCGCCGGCGCCATCGGGTCACGAAGGCGATGGTTGTTCCTCCTGGGGTTCACGCCGAGGGCTCCTCCCAAGAGTTCGTGCTCCACGTCGCAATTCCTCTCCAGTATTGGATCCGTCTACCTCCCTTCTTCACCTCCGTCATCCCGCCGGGGGAGCCCCTGGAACTCTGGCTGCAGCACGCCGGCTGCAGTACCCTCGCGACCGAGGCAGAGGTCGTGGTCGCTGCCTCGGGCGAGGTCTACATGTCTCGTGGCTGGAGAGAGATTGCCCGGGTTTGCAGGGAAAGGGGCGTCTTCGCGGTCCACCTGGAGTACGATGGGGCTTCGGCGATGTTCTTCAAGGTCTTCGATGCGAACGGGCGACGGCTGGAGTGTTGCCCCGGGAGAGGTGGCCAGGACCTTGCCCTGGTGAGGGCTAGGCCCGTCGACCGCTCCCTTGGCGGCTCTGCAGGCGACGGAGGCGCCGGAGGATCCAGCGACTCTGGGGAGGTCTTCGCGACTCCGGAGACGAGCGACGACAGCTATGAGCCCCCGAGCCGGCGCCGCTCCCGGAGCAGGGCGGGCTCGTCTGGCCGTCGCCGACCCTGATCTGTGTGGGGTTGGCGCCGGCGCTTGAGGGCCCACTTTTGATGATGGCGTCTTTTGCAGGAGCGCGTGTAGTTAGCATCCCTTGGGATCCATTCCCGGCGAGGAACCAAAATGCGCCCCATGGGGGCTTGTAAGGTGCCTGTAGTCCCGTTTGTTAATACATAACGTTTGCTGCAGAGCTGTGCGAGTTGCTGATTCCGTCTTAGCTCAGTTTTCCCTTTCGAACCTCGCGAGGGCTTGGTGCTCTGCGCCGACAGGTCCCAGTCCCAAGGCGGCATCAGCCGTCGCTGGTATGCCAGGTCGCGATGCCGTGGTCAAGGCCAGGAGGTGAGCGACCCGGGGTCCGGTAAGAGACCCTGAGTCGCGACGCTCAGGAGGTCCCCTTTGACGCCCAAGCAGCCATCGTTCGGCGAGAAAGGAATTGCATTAGGTGCGTGGGTAGTGCTGCGATAGCTGGTGCTTTCGGGCGGTGACTTATCTCGAGAGTCGGGGGTCATTCCTGGTGTGCCGTCGGGTCCGCGCGTCGGCAGGAGCGGAATCGCTCGGCGAGGTCCTCGCGTGCCCCTTCTCCCCCGCCTTTGCTCCCCTTTCTGCTCTACGTCCTCGGGTCCCGGCCCTCGAGCTTGTCTCAGCCGTCACTGGTATGCCAGGTCGCGATGTCGTGGTCAAGGCCAGAGGGTGAGGGCTGGAGAGCCAGTAAGAGCCCTGAGTCGCGATGCTCAGGTACCCCCCCCCCCTTTAACATGCAAGCGGTTCGCGCAGGCGAGAGTGAAAGAGACGCCGTGAGGGCCTTGCCTGGTGCAACTCCCTTAGGGGATCCTGTAAACTCATCATAGAAGGGAGAAAAGGTTGCCATGACAACTATTAGTCTGCCGTTAGTTGCTTCCGAGGGGAGGTGAGGCACTGGAGGCTTGACGAGGTGGCGCCATGCGGGGCTGCCGCGGCCAGAGCTCAGCCATTCAGGTTTGTCGGCGTTGCAGGGATGGACCCATGCGCAAGTGTCGTGCCATTGTGGGAGCAATTCCGTCAGTTGGCGTCAGTTGAGAAGGCAACTAGATCAAACACGTTAGCCACGATGGAGGGGATTCATTCAAACAGATGCTGGGGAGGCAGACGTCGCTGGGTCGGGCCCGAGCGACTTGGGGACGATGCAGCCCGAGGGGCGCCCCCAGCAGAGCAAGCTAACGACATCAAAGTAAAAGGGATACATAACGCAGGGACGGACCCATGCGGCCTGGGGACGATGCAGCCCTGGGAGGGCGCTCCCAGCTGGAAATGAAACTTGTAAGATGTCACCTGAGGGTGTCGAGGGCGAAGGGGTGTTAGTGCAGCAGGCTCGGCAGGCTGCGGAAGCCTATCCTCATGAGCCCCCAGGCCCGGGGGCCTCGGGAGGCTCCGGAGGCACTGGTAGCTCTTCGCGAATCACCTCCATCTCCGCCAGGGCTGCGGAACGCCTGTCTTCCTGAGCCTCCATGATGCCCCTCATGAGGCGCTGGCACGTAGCAACCGTGCTCGGCAGGCCGTAAGGCATGCGAATGTAGCTGTGGGGCGGACCCCCGCAGCGCCCCACTCGCGAGGGCCAGAAGCGCTCCATGGTAGCGACTTGGTTGAGCCCTGGTACATCGACGCAGACGCGCAGCCCACCATCCTCGCCTGGATGGGGAGCCACAGCCGGTAGACGGCGGCAACCTCTCATGATCCTTGGTTCCTGTAGTTCTTGAATGGCCTTGTCGACGAACTCCTGCGGGTCTGACCTTCCTTGCCTTGCTCCTTCTTGAGGGAAACGTGCTTCGAAACACGCCTCCACGTGGTGCCCAAGCGCCTCCCTCGTGACCCTGGCCAGGTTGGTGGCCCTCCAGGGGAGAGCCCTCGAGCCCTGCCTGAGGAGGGCGCTGGGCACGCTTTCCTATGCGATGGAAGGAGGCTCCCCCTGGGCAGACGCGGGCCATGAGGGGCCTGCCTCCCGAGGGGCCGGTCCGGATGATGTCTTCTTCTTCTTGGGGGTGGTCTCGGGAAGCCTCCTGCTTCCGCGATCCGGGTCTTCCAGCGACGCGGCCTGAAAGGCTTGCTCCAGGGAACACACTACATCCCTCTCTTCACAGGGCACCGTGATGACTCCACCACTCCCTGGCATCTTGAGGGCGTTGTAGCCATGGTGAGTCACGGCCATGAACTTGGCCAGCGCTGGGTACCCGAGGATGGCGTTGTACGGCAGGCGAATGTGGGCGACGTCGAAGTCGATGAGCTCGGTGCGGTAGTTGTCGCGTGCTCCGAAGGTGACAGGGAGGCGGACCTGCACAATCGGGACCGTGGAGCCGTCGGTGATTCCGGAGATGGGCTTGGTTGGCTGAAGCTGGTCGTAGGGCACTTGGAGATTGTTGAACGTTTCCACGGACAAGACGTTGAGCCCTGCCCCACCATCGATGAGGGTCTTGGTGACCAGTACATTGCTGATGACTGGGGAGCAGAGCATCGGGAGGACGCCAGCCGTGGCTACGCACTTGAGTTGATCCGCTGAGCTGAATGTGATGGCGCACGCCGACCACCTGAGAGGGCGCGTTGCTTCGAGCCTGGGGAGGGCCGCGTTCACCTCGCGGGCAAACTGCTTGAAGATGCATTGGGAGGCTGGGGCTTGAGCTCCGCCCAGGATGCAGGCGATTGCGCGTGGCTCCTGGAAGCCCCCAGCCCCCTCGTCTTGATGGCGGTCCTCGTTCCTCCTTGGCTGAGGCGGCAGTGGAGGGAGGCCTGCGTTGCCTTGTGGGCGATCCTCACGAGGCTGATCCCTCCAGTCCCCCTCGCGAGGCAGGTCTCGCTAGCGATCCTCGCGAGGCTGATCGCGCCATCCTTGGCGCAGGCCACGGTCTTCCCAGCGTCCTGCGTTTCTTCCTCCTCCTCGGCCGTAGCCCCGATCGGCGCGGTCGGGACGACGGCCGATCCTTCCTTCTCGCACGGTGCGGAGTTCTTGGCATTCGTTGGTGTTGTGGGTGTGGAGGTCGTGGTACACACAGTACCGGCTGCCCCTGGAGGACTCAGGCAGATCTTTGCCCCGCTTAGTGTCCGGTTCTGCTGCGAGCACGGCAGCCCCCTTGCGCTTCACGTCCTTGGCCTTGGGCTTCTTCTTCTCTGGTTCTGCGGCAGGAAGCTCGAGGAGGGAGAGGCGTCCCTCCTCAGCCCTGGCACACTTGGTCGCCAAGTTGAACAGCTCCAGGGAAGTGAACAGGTCTTCGTGCATCGCCAACTCCTCCTTCATCTTGACATCGCGCACACCATCGGAGAAGTCCGAGATGATGGCCTCCTCGGACACCTTGGGGATCTTGAGGCGCGCGCTGTTGAAGCGCTGGATGTACTTTTGCAGGGTCTCTCCGGGTTGTTGCTTGATGCGGCGCATGTTGCTCACCGCGGGTGGCCGGTCGCGAGTACCTTGGAAGTTGGCGATGAAGCGGGTGCGCATCTGGTCCCAAGAAGAGATCGTGCCTGGAGCCAGATTCAGGAGCCAGGTGCGAGCTCCTTCCTTGAGCGCCATGGGGAACCAGTTCGCCATGACCTTTTCGTCCCCGCTGGCAGCCTCGATGCCCAGCTCATAGAGCTGGAGGAATTCTGCAGGGTTAGTCGTGCCATTATAACGAGGAGGCAGGTCTGGCTTGAACTTGCCGGGCCACACGATGCTACGCAACTCGGTGGCGTAGGCACGGCAGCCTGCGGTGGCCACGAAAGGCCTCGGCTGGTGGAGAGCTTGGTCTTGAGGGTCCCCACGCGCTGCAGCCAGGAGCAGCGCGGGGTCTTGGCGTGCCGGAACTGGAGCAGGGTCGCAGCGTGCCGGAGTAGGGAGCGCCCGGGCAGCCCCTTGCGGGCGTGGGATCTCTTGGCAGCTCCGTTCTTGCTGCGCTGGCACCTGAGGGAGCGGGTTCCACCCAGGGGCCACGCACCTTGGAGCCATAGCGTCTTCTTGGAGCGGAGGCGGTTGGTACGCCTCCGGAGCTTCGTTGCCCGCGCGGGGCGGGGTGTGGCGCAGAGGAACGGACAGCGAGGGAGAGCCCCCTGCGGCGCAGACAAGCTTGGCGACGCGGTCGAGCCACTCCTCGTAAACGTCGTCCACGGGACGGTAGCGCAGGAGCTTGTTTGCCGCGAGGAGCGCAGCTCGAGCCTCCATGGGTGCGCGGAGCGCACGGGACGAAGAACCAGCTGGTGCGAGCAATGGAGTAGCGGTGCGGCCATCTTGCCGCACGGATGGATGCTGGGACGACGCTTGCTGCTCGCCCCCCGCCGGGCCGGTGGCGGCGTTGACAGCGGGCGACGAGGAACGGCGAGGACGCCCACCGACGGGCGCCGTCTGGGCGACGCGAGAAGCGATGGCGGCCCGGCGCTCGGCACGGGCCCGACGAGCGCCGGACATGGATGCGACGGTCGGAGGAGAACGGAGCGATGGACGATGAATTCCGGCGCACCCCTACCTGGCGCGCCAAATATCAGATTTCGGGTTCCGGCAGACCCTTAAGGTTCGCGCACTGGGGTGCGCGCGGAGATTACGCCTTCTACCTCCCCGCCTCACAAAGATCTAAACTACTAAAAGAACTGCACAAGGGACACAAGATTGATACTGGTTCGGGCCACCGTTGTGGTGTAATACCCTACTCCAGTGTGTGGTTGGTGGATTGCCCCCTGGGGCTGATGATGATGAACAATACAAGGAATAACAACCTCGCGAGGGTCTGTTCCTGGCTGGGGTGATGAACTGCTAGGAGGAGTTCAGCCACCCTTCTCTTTTTCTCTCTCTTTCTCTCCCTTACTCTTACTAGCCAACCGAACGAACGAACCGACCCTTTGCTACGTGGGCGGCTGGCCCTATTTATAGAGGCCCTGGTCCTCTTCCCAAATATTGAGCGGGAAGGGAGCCAACAATGGCGGGCTAATTTGAAGGGGGACAGCAAGTATCAACTATCCTGACAAAAGCAGTCTTCGCCTGCGCAAAGCTCTGATGATGACGCCGTCTTGGGCTCCACGGTGACCTCCATCTCGTAGTCCTCCTGGTCTTGGTCTCATTGCACCGAAATGGAAACCTTTGCCTGATGCCTCGGTACTCCGCGGCTGCGCTTTCCCCCTTTGCACCAAAGAGGAAAGAAGGACGTTGCACGCGCTGGCACCCGCCTGGCGCCCTGAGTCGTCACGGCTTGCGTCACGGGCACCTCACGAGGTACCCCGCCTTAATCTCTCCGCCTCCTCGCGAGCCAGCCTGACGAGGTCGTGCTTGAGGAAGCTCCATGTCGTCCGCCTCGCGAGGCTTGGCCCCTCGCGAGGGTCTTGAGTCTTGTGTTGATGAAGATGGGCCGTGCTGGGCCTCCTTTGAGCCACGCCGCAGGCCGCAGGCAGGCAAGTCTGGGGACCCCCGTTCCCAGAACGCCGACAGAGGCTTCTCGCTTTCCAACATCTCTGGGTGAAGACCCCCCAAGGAAGAGGATTGTTGAAGAAGACTGTGTGCCGAACTGCAGAAAAACATATATTCTAGATCTTACAAGAAAGGAACGAGACATGTTTAAAAACACCCTTGTTCACTTACGACTTGTCCTGAGGCTTGTCCTCATCATGGGACTACACGGTGGCATCGTCCTCCAAGCCTGAGCCACCAGACAGAGGCATTTTGCCTCGCTTAGGAGCCTTTTCCTCCCAACCTTTGGAGGCGGCCCTTTTCTTCCCATGGGAGGAAGAGATGTTGACTTCCCCTTCACTTTTTTCTTTCGACGATGGAATCTTGATTCCCCCGGACACAATACAACCACTCTCCGCCTTGCCCTCCTTCACAGGCATCTGGTATGATGCCGGGGCCAGCATCCTTGTCAATTCGGGATCCGATGGGTCTTTGGGAAGGGGGGCGAACACCTAATTTGTTCCGCTTTCTTTATCCATCCCTAGAAGATAGCTTGCTCAATAACGTATACTTAACTACAAAGTGTTCGGAAGTCAAGTGCTTATCGGAGTATCTGAACGGTTGCAGTCGAAGCCGGCATCCTTAGTGGTGTCCGGCCAATGTTTTCGCTTCCTGAAGAACAACTTACACATCCTTTTGTGCGTAGTGCCGAAGAAGTGCTGGAGGGTTCGTGGTCCTTCCGAATTAAACTCCCACATGTGGCGAGGCCTACGCTGGCATGGCAGGGTTCGGCGGACTAGCATTACTTGAATCACGTCGACAAGATCGATGTCCTTCTCAAGGAGGGTTCGGATGCGGCTCTGCAGAGTCTGCACTTCATCAACTGATCCCCAGTCCAGCCCCTTATTAATCCATGATGCAAGCTGTAATGGAGGGCCAGAACGGAAGGCAGGTATAGCTGCCCAGTTGGTACCACGGGGTTCCATGATGTAAAACCACTCTCTCTGCCATTGGTTGGAAGTTTCGGTGAACGAGCCTTTTGGCCAGAGAGTGTTGGTAAGCTTGCTTACTACAGCACCGCCGCACTCCGCCTGTTCCCCGTCGAGTACCTTCGGCTTCACACTAAAGGTCTTGAGCCATAAGATGAAGTGTGGGGGGATTCGGAGGAAGGCCTCGCACGTGATGATAAATGCCGAGACGTGGAGGAAAGAATATAGAGCTAGATCGTGAAAATCTAGTCTGTAATAAAACATTAGCCCCTGGACGAAGGGGTGAAGAGCGAACCCTAGCCCTCGGAGGAAGTGAGAGACGAATACGACCCTCTCACCGGATCTGGGGGTCAGAATAACCTGTCCTTGAGAAGGAAGCCTATGGGGGATCTCCACGGTCAGGTATCTGGACACCCGAAGCTTTGCAATATCCTCCTCTGTAACAGAGGAAGCCACCCATCAGCCTTGAGGGCTCGGTCCGGACATGATGGGGAAGCTTGAAGCAATGAAGTCGAACCTTGGGTGCTAGAACTCCAGGTTGGAAAGGCTGAGGAGACGTTTAGCGTAAAAAAGGACGGCCATTGGTTCCTTTATAAAGGCAGCGGGTATCGAACGCCTCCTCCTGAGCCTGAAAACCTGCCTATTCATAAGGAATCTTTCCAATATAATGGTTGGGTTACCCACGCTCGTATTGATGAGAATCCTACAATAAGGGGACACGATCTCTGCTTCGACAGAACATGCCAATAAAAACCACGCCTCGAAACGTGGAACGGCAGGACCAGAAACGGTTCAAAATAATGACCGGGCAAGCATGATGTCACGTTACAAAAGTTGTCGGCAGACTAGACTCGAGAAATACTATACTTTCTATGGCTATGGTACGTGTTGGAGGTCCGGACACAGTCGTTTCATCCAAAGACTATCTTGGAGTATTCGGAAAAGGGAACCCGCCTTGCAATGCCGAAGAAAATCTGCACGCCGGACACCTCATCATTGAAGCCTGGTTCAGGGGCTACTGAGGGAGTCTTGTACTAAAGGGGTCCTCGAGCGTCCAGCCTATTGGACATAGGACGGACTAATGGGCTGTGAAGATACAAGATCGAAGACTCTCTCCCGTGTCTCGATGGGACTCTCCTTGGCGTGGAAGGCAAGCTTTGCAACCAAATATGAAGATTCCTTTCTCTGTAACCGACCTTGTACAACCCTAGTCCCCTCTGGTGTCTATATAAACAGGAGGGCTTAGTCCGGATGGATATATTCGATCATAGCCATACAGGCTAGACTTCTAGGGTTTAGCCATTACGATCTCATGGTTGATCAACTCTTGTAATACTCATATTCATCAAGATCAATCAAGCAGGAAGTAGGGTATTACCTCCATAGAGAGGGCCCAAACTTGGGTAAGCATTGTGTCCCCTGTCTCCTGTTACCATTGTCGGATCTCGGGTTCCGGCAAAACCCTCAAGGTTTGAACACAGGGGTGCGCGCGAAGATCTCCCCCCTACCAATCCATGTCCTACCTTCGCTAAGACCTCAAGGGCTAACTCTACGAACTCGCAACACAAAGGACATAAGATTTATACTGGTTAGGGCCACTGTTGTGGTGTAATACCCTACTCTAGTGTGGTGGTGGTGGATTTCCTCTTGGGCTAAGGATGAACAGTACAAGAGGAAGAACGGCCTCCTGAGGAGAGTGTCGGCGTTCTGGGAATGGGGGTCCCCAGACTTGCCTGCCTGCGGCCTGCAGCGTGGCTCAAAGGAGGCCCAGCACGGCCCATCTTCATCAACACAAGGCTCAAGACCCTCGCGAGGGGCCAAGCCTCGCGAGGCGGATGACATGGAGCTTCCTCAGGCACGGCCTCATCAGGCTGGCTTGCGAGGAGGCGGAGAGATCAAGGCAGGGTACCTCGCGAGGTGCCCATGACGCAAGCCATGATGACTCAGGGTGCCAGGCGGGCGCCAGCACGCGCAGCGTCCTTCTTTCCTCTTTGGTGCAAAGGGGGCAAGAGCAGCCGCGGAGTACCGAGGTATCAGGCAAAGGTTGCCATTTCGGTGCGACGAGACCAAGACCAGGACGACTACGAGACGGAGGTCACCATGGAGCCCAGCACGGCATCACCACAGAGCCTTTGCGCAGGCAAAGACTGCTTTTGTCAGGATAGTTGATGCTTGCTGTCCCCCTTCAAATTAGCCCGCCATTGTTGGCTCCCTTCCCGCTCGATATTTGGGAAGAGGACCAGGGCCTCTATAAATAGGACTAGCCAGCCCCAGGGTAGAGGAGATCGAAAAGGGAGGAATCGGGGTCCCAGACGGTCGACAAGCGAGAGCAAAGCAGAGAGAGTAAGTGAGAGAGAGAGAGAGGTGATTGAACTCCTCCTAGCAGTTCATCACCCCAGCCAAGAATAGACCCTCGCGAGGCTGTTCTTCCTTGTATTGTTCATCATCATCAGCCCCAGGAGGCAATCCACCAACCACACACTGGAGTAGGGTATTACACCACAACGGTGGCCCGAACCAGTATAAATCTTGTGTCCCTTGTGCAGTTCTTTTAGTAGTTTAGATCTTTGTGAGACGGCGAGGTAGAAGGCGTGATCTCCATGCGCACCCCAGTGTTCGAACCTTAAGGGTCTGCCGGAACCCGTGATCCAACATTTGGCGCACCAGGTAGGGGTGCACCAGAATTCGTCTTCTACCGCTCCGCCCTCCTCCGGCCGCCGCATCCATGAACGGCGCTAGTCGAGCTCACGTCGCCCCGGCGGCCCTCGCCGGTGGGCGTTCTCGTTGTCCCCTGTCGCCCGCCGTCAACACCGCCACCGGCCGGGCGGGAAACGAGCGGCAAGCATCACCCCAGCATCCGCCTACGCGACAGAGTAACTGCACCGCAACATCGACGCCTCCGGTCGTTGCGGCCCTCCTGGGCGGCTCACAGGCGCCGCCCATGAGTCGCCACGTCAAGCCTTTTGCCCGCCGGGTTAGCACCGTCTCCACACAGCAGGGGGCTCCCCCGGACCGGGCGGCGCGCGAGGCCGGTCTGACCTTCAGCTTGGAGGACCACCCCACCAACCCGGTCGGCTCGGGCGCGCTCCCCCTGTTATGCACCCCCACCATCTGCCAGGTGGCCATCACCAGAACCCTCGTTGACGGCGGCGCGGGCCTCAGCGTGCTTTCGGTCGAGACTTTCAACCTCCTCTGCATACCCCGGGAGCGGCTGCGACCCAGTCAATCTTTCTCGGGCATCGGGGGCGGGTCATCCGACTCCCTAGGACAGATCCGGCTCCCGGTAACCTTCGGCACCTACGACAACTTCCGCACAGAGATGGTCGACTTCGACATCACCCCCATCGGCCTCCCTTACAATGCCATCCTCGGCTACCCGGCACTGGCTCAGTTCATGGCCGCCACGCACCCGGCGTACAACCTCATGAAGATGCCCGGGAGCAGCGGTACCCTCGTCGTACATGGGGACACCGGGGACGCCCTGTGAGTACTCAAGCTCGCCTTCAAGATGGCGGCATCGGCACGGCCCGCCTACGCGGAGACCCCTAAGCCCAAGGGGGCTGCGCCCGCCAAGAAGAAGCAGTTGTTCACCCAGGACAAGGCAGAAACCAAGCAGATACCCGTCGACGAGGACGGGTCCTCCAGTGCCACTTTCACCATAGGCGCCAACCTTGAGCCTAAGCAAGAGGATGCCTTAGTCAAGTTCCTGCGCGCGAATAAGAAGGTATTTGCTTGGGAGCCCGATCAGCTGGCGGGGATCCCCAGGAGTGTCATCGAGCATCACCTCAACGTGTGCCCAAATGTGCGCCCCGTGAAGCAAAAGGCCAGGCAGCAGTCCGTGGAGAAGCAGGCCTTCATTGCCCAAGAGACCCGCAAGCTAGAAGCCGCTGGGGTCATTCGCGAGGTCCGATACCCGGATTGGTTGGCCAACCCTGTCGTTGTGCCCAAGAAAGGGGGGAAGGAACGCATGTGTGTCGACTTCACCAACCTCAACAAGGCATGCCCGCAAGATCCGTTTCCGCTCCCCCGCATCGACCAGATCGTCGATTCCACTGCAGAGTGTGACTTGCTATGCTTCCTGGACGCCTTCTCCGGGTATCACCAGATCAATATGGTGGTAGAAGACGTTGAGAAGACCGCCTTCTTGACCCCGTGCGGGGTATACTGTTATACGTGCATGCCATTCGGACTGCATAACGCAGGGGCAACCTTTCAGCGGCTGATGCACATCACCTTGGGCCCGCAACTCGGAAAGAATATCGAAGCCTACGTTGATGACATTGAGTAAAATCTCGGGAGGCCAAGACACTGATACAACACCTGGAGGAGACCTTTGCGAGCCTCGACGCAGTAAACCTGCGGCTCAACCCGGAGAAATGTGTGTTTGGCGTCCCCTCGGGCAAGCTTCTGGGATTCCTCGTGTCCCATCGTGGCATCGAGGCCAACCCCGAGAAGGTCAAGGCGGTCGAGGACATGAGTCCGCCAAAGACCCTCAGAGAAATGCAGAAGCTCACTGGGCGCGTGATCGCGCTGGGGCGCTTCATCTCCAAATTGGGGGAGCGAGCGCTGCCTTTCTTCCAGCTGATGAAGAAAAAGGGGCCCTTTGAATGGACTGAATGTTGGAAATATGCCCTAGAGGCAATAATAAATTGATTATTATTATATTTCCTTGTTCATGATAATCGTTTATTATCCATGCTATAATTGTATTGATAGGAAACTCAGATACATGTGTGGATACATAGACAACACCATGTCCCTAGTAAGCCTTTAGTTGACTAGCTCGTTGATCAATAGATGGTTACGGTTTCCTGACCATGGACATTGGATGTCGTTGATAACGGGATCACATCATTAGGAGAATGATGTGATGGACAAGACCCAATCCTAAGCCTAGCACAAAGATCGTGTAGTTCGTATGCTAAAGCTTTTCTAATGTCAAGTATCATTTCCTTAGACCATGAGATTGTGCAACTCCCGGATACCGTAGGAATGCTTTGGGTGTATCAAACGTCACAACGTAACTGGGTGACTATAAAGGTGCACTACAGGTATCTCCGAAAGTGTCTGTTGGGTTGGCACGAATCGAGACTGGGATTTGTCACTCCGTGTAAGCGGAGAGGTATCTCTGGGCCCACTCGGTAGGACATCATCATAATGTGCACAATGTGATCAAGGAGTTGATCACGGGATGATGTGTTACGGAACGAGTAAAGAGACTTGCCGGTAACGAGATTGAACAAGGTATCGGGATACCGACGATCGAATCTCGGGCAAGTGTCGTACCGCTAGACAAAGGGAATTGTATACGAGATTGATTAAGTCCTTGACATCATGGTTCATCCGATGAGATCATCGTGGAACATGTGGGAGCCAACATGGGTATCCAGATCCCGCTGTTGGTTATTGACCGGAGAACGTCTCGGTCATGTCTGCATGTCTCCCGAACCCATAGGGTCTACACACTTAAGGTTCGATGACGCTAGGGTTATAAAGGAAGTTTGTATGTGGTTACCGAATGTTGTTCGGAGTCCCGGATGAGATCCCGGACGTCACGAGGAGTTCCGGAATGGTCCGGAGGTAAAGATTTATATATATGAAGTCCTATTTCGGCCATCGGGACAAGTTTCGGGGTCATCGGTATTGTACCGGGACCACCGGAAGGGTCCCGGGGGCCCACCGGGTGGGGCCACCTATCCCGGAGGGTCCCATGGGCTGAATAAGGAAGGAATCTAGCCCAAAGTGGGCTGGGGCGCCACTTCCCCTAGGGCCCATGCGCCTAGGGTGAAAGGGGAACCCTAAGGAAGAGTCCCAAGGGGGTAAGGCACCTCCTAGGTGCCTTAGGGGGGAGGGAATCCTCCCCTGGCCGCCGCCCCTCCTCAGATGGGATCTGAGGGGGCCGGCCCCCCTCCCCTTGAGCTCCCTATATATATGTGGGGGTGGGAGGGCAGCAAACACACCTTTGCCTTTGGTGGAGCCCCTCCCCTCTCCTAAGTTCTTCTCCTCTCCCGTGGTGCTTGGCGAAGCCCTGCAGGATTGCCACGCTCCTCCACCACCACCACGCCGTTGTACTGCTGCTGGATGGAGTCTTCCTCAACCTCTCCCTCTCTCCTTGCTGGATCAAGGCGTGGGATACGTCACCGGGCTGTACGTGTGTTGAACGCGGAGGTGCCGTCCGTTCGGCACTAGGATCATCGGTGATTTGAATCACGACGAGTACGACTCCATCAACCCCGTTCGCTTGAACGCTTCCGCTCAGCGATCTACAAGGGTATGTAGGTGCACTCTCCTTCCCCTTGTTGCTGGTTTCTCCATAGATAGATCTTGGTGACACGTAGGAAAATTTTGAATTTATGCTACGTTCCCCAACACTGAAGAGGCAGATAAGGCGTTTCAAGATCTCAAGAGGTACCTGACTAGTCCCCCAGTCATGGTGGCTCCACGCCCTCAAGAGCCCCTGCTGCTTTACCTCGCCGCCACTCCCTACTCTGCCAGCGCAACCCTGGTGGCGGTTAGGGAGGAGCGCAAAGTCAAGACCGCAGCGGTAGCCCGAGGCAAGACAAAACAGGAACAAGGAAAGCCTGGAGAAGCCGCAACCGCAGTTGAGGAGGGTCAGCTGCCGAAGAATGCACCGGAGGCAGGAGAGGCCGCACTCCCGGATGGTCCACCTCCCGAGGCCACATCATCTCGTGAGGCGCCCTTACCTCCCGAGGGCGCCGCGACCCCAGATGCTCTCAGCCTTGTCGAGCATCCAGTCTACTTTGTTAGCATGGTGCTACGGGACGCGAGGGCACGATACCCAATGCCTCAGAAGCTCCTCCTCGCGCTACTGGTAGCCTCGCGCAAGCTGCGTCACTACTTCCAGGCTCATCCCATCAAAGTCGTCTCATCGCACCCCCTGGAGAGAGTGCTCAGGAGCCCTAACTCAGCCGAAAGTGTCGCCGAGTGGAACATAGAGCTGCAGGCATTTCAGCTCGAGTTCAGCACAACCAGGCTCATCAAAGGAGCAGCATTGGCGGATTTCGTGGCGGAATGGGCGGAGGCACCAGGCCTCAGGGACAACGAGGATCGGTCCCTCTCTCCAGGGAGTGAGGCGCCGGAAGGCTGGGTCATGTACTTCGATGGGGCGTTCTCCAGGCACGGCACGGGGGCTGGTGCAGTGCTGATATCACCCACTCAGGATAAGCTCTACTATGCCGTACAGCTCTGTTTCCAGCAAGGTGAAAAGGTCTCCAACAACATAGCAGAATATGAGGGACTGATAGCCGGGTTGAAGGCCGCAGTAGCCCTGGGAGTGAAACGCCTCACCGTCAAGGGCGACTCGCAGCTCCTAGTCAACTTCTCCAACAAGGTGTACGAACCGAAGGACGAGCATATGGAGGCCTACCTAGCGGAGGTCCGCAGGATGGAAAAAGCAGTTCTGGGGGCTGGAGCTGAAGCACGTGCCCCGTGGCACCAATCAGGAAGCTGACGACATAGCCGGACGGGCATCCAGGCGGTTGCCGCAAGAACCCGGCGTCTTTGAAGAGCGGCTCTTCAAACCTTCAGCACAGCCGACGTTATCAAACACCGCTCAGCCTCGAGAGGAGCTCCCCCAGCCGCCAGCCTCGGGAGCCCCGGTCTGTGGACCGACCTCAGGAACACGCCTGCTCCTGACGATGGAACCTCAGGAGGAGTGCTGGATCGCAGAACTCCGGAGTTATTTAACACAAGGGGCCCTACTGGAAAAGGAAGAGGAAGCGGAGCGTGTGGCGCGGCAGGCCACGGCATACTGCATCAGAGATGGAGAACTTTACCGGAAGCGACCAAACGATGTATCTCTGCGCTGCATCTCCAGGGAGCAAGGAAAGGAACTACTGAAGGACATACACGGCGGAGACTGCGGACACCACTCATCATCACGGACCCTCGTTGGCAAGGCATTCCGTAGTGGGTTCTATTGGCCCACCGCGCTCAATGACGCAATCGAATTGGTAAAGGCTTGTGAGGCCTGCCAGTTCCATTCCAAGCAGATCCATCAACCGGCGGGAGGCCTGCAGACTATACCCATCTCGTGGCCATTCACAGTTTGGGGGTTGGATATTCTGGGCCCGTTCCCTCGGGCGCCAGGGGGCTACCGTTACCTCTACGTCGCCATTGACAAGTTCACCAAGTGGGCAGAAGTGGAGGCTGTCCGTACCATCCCCGCTGGCTCCGCGGTCAAGTTCATCAGGGGCATCGTGAGCCGGTTCGGGGTGCCGAATCGCATCATCATAGACAATGGTTCGCAGTTCACCAGCAATCTCTTCAAAACATATTGTGCTAACCTTGGGACGCGGATATGCTACGCTTCGGTGGCACACCCGCAAAGGAACGGGCAGGCTGAACGAGCCAACGCGGAGGTCCTGAGGGGCCTCAAGACCAGGACATTCAAGAAGAAGCTGGAGGCCTGCGGCAGAGGTTGGTACGACGAGCTCCAGCCCGTGTTGTGGTCCATCCGCACAACCGCGACCAAACCAACTGGGGAGACCCCGTTCTTCCTGGTCTATGGAGCCAAAGCAGTCCTTCCTCACGAGGTCAGGCATCGCTCCGCGCGGGTCCTGGCGTTCGACGAGGCGCAGCAGGACGCCATGCGGGGGATGGACCTCGTGCTGGGGGAGGGACGCCGCCGGGAAGCCGCGCTGCGAGCGGCAAGGTACCAACAGGCGCTACGATGATATCACTGCTGCAACATCCGCCCCAGGACCCTCGAGGTAGGAGACCTCGTACTCAGGCGGGTTCTCTCCAGGGAGGGGCTGCACAAGCTCTCTCCCATGTGGGAGGGCCCGTTCAAGGTTGTTCATGTTTCCAGGCCAGGCTCCATGCGCTTGGAGACTCAAGAGGGGGAGCCGGTCCAGAACGCGTGGACATCCAGCACCTCCGGAGGTTCTACCCCTAAAAGGCCCAGAGCCTGTGAAGCAAGGCGAGCGCCTGTGAAGCTATCACGTTTTGGAAAAGGCCTGGAGCCTGTGAAGCAAGGCGAGCGCCTGTGAAGCTATCGCGTTTTGGAAAAGGCCCGGAGCCTGTGAAGCAAGGCGAGCGCCTGTGAAGCTATCGCATTTTGGGAAAGGCCCAGAGCCTGTGAAGCAAGGCGAGCGCCTGTGAAGCTATCGCGTTTTGGAAAAGGCCCGGAGCCTGTGAAGCAAGGCGAGCGCCTGTGAAGCTATCGCGTTTTGGAAAAGGCCCAGAGCCTGTGAAGCAAGGCCAATGCCTGTGAAGCTCGCCGCCCCGTGACACTCTCACGTAATAATGAGTGGGGCTGTACATGCCCCGGAGTCTCAGGAGCGCCGGCCTCAGGCCCTGGGGCTCCCTCCCACGCCCAGTGGCAGCACTTAGCTCCGCACTGGTGAGATGATGTCGAAGACTAGATTAGGTGCCGGACACGGCTTTTTCATTTGCTTTCCGCAGTTGACATGTTTACTTGCATTTGAAGTCTTATTGAAGTTATGGCTGTTGCTGATTTGTGGTTCGTCGATTTTCGCTCCTCGCTTTGGTTTCTCTCATAAACGACCTCGCGAGGGATGGTACTCAAACGTCCTCGCGAGCGTTTATGCTCTAGCCGCTGGAAGGTTTCATGGCCCGGGCACGTTACAGGAGCACCCCTCTAGTCCGTGCCCCTCGGGCATCGCGACGCGCACACAGGGCCTGGGTCAGTCGCCCCCCGGCAGGGGTCAAAAACTATCTACGCACAGGCGTGTAGTTAAGAGGCGCAAAAATAAGATCAAGGTAATGGCTAAAACGGCAATAATTCCCAACACGCCCCAGCGGGGCTCCATGCAGCTGTTTTGTCTTACACAGGAAACAAAAGGAAAAGAAAAGGACGAGCCCGGCGCGGCCCTCCTCACATCGGCCCACGGAGGCGACCCGGGATGCCTCCAGGCCTCAGGCAGACTCCCTCTCGCGCTTCACTGGGGCACGACGGCGGGCGGACGAACCACCACCTCCCAGGCAAGCTCGACGGCGCGGGGGTTGACTGCGGCCACCACTGGAGGAGTCGCTTGAGAAAGAGCTGACGAAGCTTGGGGAGTCTCGGACGCCGCCATCCGCGCGGGCACTATCTCCCCCATCACCGTTGGAGCGGGGCTCCCGGCCGCGGTCGTCGTCCTCAGGGCAACACCTCGCGCGGCGACCATCTTCCCCAAACACCCTCACATGGAGGGTGGCGTCACCGTCAAACCTGAAGTGCGGGGTGCACCGGCGCCCCAGGCCGCGAGTGCGAGCGAATGCCTGCCAGCCACGAGTTAAGGCCAAGCCCCCGTTGGCGGAGACCTCCAGCGCGGCCCATGAGGACCTGCTACAGCAGCCCTCCGCCTGGAGCCAGAGGCCACCAGGAGCACCGGCCGAGAGTTCACCAAGGAGGAAGCGAGGGAGTTGGAGCCGGGCGCTAGTCGGCTCTGCCGACCAGACAACGAACTCCGGCAGCACCTGCGTAGCGCGAAAGCGCGGCCTGGGGGAGCGCGCAACCTAGGCGCGTCCCTCAGCCACAGCGGCTCGCCCGCCGCCGCGCTGGGAGCCGCCCCCATGACCACCAAACGCTGCCGGGGCGGCCACCAGATGCTTCCGAGGGCGCCCACGGCCGCGCTTGGGCGGGGGAGAGGCAGAATCGACCTGGAGGGCCTTCCCCTTCTCCACAGCCGAGTACTTCCTCGATGGAGCCATCACACCAAGACGGAGCAAGAACTGAGGCAAAGGAGAAAGCAAGAAGAGATGGGCTGGAGGGGCACGCACCGTGCCGTACTTATAGCCGGCGAAGGCCAACCACCGGCCTCCATGATCACAGGTAATCATGATACGATCTGCATGTAGGGACTTGTCCAACTCGCGCGATCACCGAGGCGTCATGGGGAAGTGGAGACGCCCATGTCCAATCAACTGCCACGCGGCGCCCAAGGCCGCAGGCTGTTAGGGCCCGCGGTGCTTCGCCCTTGCCCTTTCGCCTCTCGGCACGGCCAAGTCCATGCGCGCCTTGGGCCCGGGGACTACTGTCGGTGTTCTGGGAACGGGGGTCCCCAGACTTGCCTGCCTGCGGCCTGCCGCGTGGCTCAAAGGAGGCCCAGCATGGCCCATCTTCATCAACACAAGGCTCAAGACCCTCGTGAGGGGCCAAGCCTCACCAGGCGGACGACATGGAGCTTCCTCAAGCACGGCCTCGTCAGGATGGCTCACGAGGAGGCGGAGAGATCAAGGCAGGGTACCTCGCGAGGTGCCCATGATGCAAGCCATGACGACTCAGGGTGCCAGGCGGGCGCCAGCGTGCGCAGCGTCCTTCTTTCCTCTTTGGTGCAAAGGGGGCAAGCGCAGCCGCGGAGTACCGAGGCATCAGGCAAAGGTTGCCATTTCGGTGCAACGAGACCAAGACCAGGAGGACTATGAGACGGAGGTCACCATGGAGCCCAGCACGGCGTCACCACAGAGCCTTTGCGCAGGCGACGACTGCTTTTGTCAGGATAGTTGATGCTTTCTGTCCCCCTTCAAATTAGGCCGCCATTGTTGGCTCCCTTCCCACTCGATATTTGGGAAGAGGACCAGGGCCTCTATAAATAGGACTAGCCACCCCCAGGGTAGAGGTGATCAAAAAGGGAGGAATCTGGGTCCCAGACGGTCGACAAGCGAGAGCAAAGCAGAGAGAGTAAGTGAGAGAGAGAGAGGTGACTGAACTCCTCCTAGCAGTTCATCACCCCAGCCAAGAACAGACCCTCACGAGGCTTTTCTTCCTTGTATTGTTCATCATCATCAGCCCCAGAAGGCAATCCACCAACCACACACTGGAGTAGGGTATTACACCACAACGGTGGCCCGAACCAGTATAAATCTTGTGTCCCTTGTGCAGTTCTTTTAGTAGTTTAGATCTTTGCGAGACGGGGAGGTAGAAGGCGTGATCTCCGCACGCACCCCAGTGTTCGAACCTTAAGGGTCTGTCGGAACCCATGATCCGACAGAGAGGTGTTCTTGTGCTTGGCTAACTTGTGTGGGTGAGGATGATCCCCCATCAGTTGCCTCCTACGGTGGTGGCTAGTCCTATTTATAGAGGCCATGGTCCTCTCCCCAAATATTGAGCGGGAAGGGAGCCAACAACGGCCAATTTGAAAGGGGACAGCTAGTACAGCTTATCCTGACAAAAGCAGTCTTCGCCTGCAAAAGGTTCTGGTGGTGACGCCGTCTTGGGCTCCATGGTGACCTCCGTCCTGCCGTCTTGCTGGTCTTGGTCTTGTTGCACCAATATGGAAACCTTTGCTTGATGCCTCGGTACTCCGCGCCTGCGCTTGCTCCCTTAGAACCAAAGAGGAAACAAGGACACTGTGCGCGCTGGCGCCCGCCTGGCCTTGATCGTCATGGCTCACGTCACTGGAACCTCGTGAGGTTTGCCTTGTCTTGAACTCTCCGCCCCTCGTGAGCCAGCCTGGTGAGGGCGCTCCCGAGGAGGTCTTGTGCTGTCCGCCTTGCGAGGGTCTTGAGTGCTTGTTGGTGAAGATGGGCCGTACGTGCCCGTTTGCAGAGCCACGCTGTGGGCCACAGGCAGGCAAGTCTAGGGACCCCCGTTCCCAGAACGCCGACAGTAGCCCCCGGGCCCAAGGCGTGCTCAGGCTTCGCTTCGAGGCGAACCCAAAGGTCAAGTGCGGAGCGCCGCGGGCCCCAATAGCCTGCGGCCTTTGTTGATGCGTGGCGGTTGATTGGACGTGGGCATCTCCGCTCCCCCATGCTGCGTCGACAACTGCCCGACTGACAAAAGGCAGGCGCTGGCTACGCTTGCCTTCATTGCCTTCCTCCACCTTGCTCCATATCCCCTTTCTCGCCCCTTGCTTCTGAGACCTCCAGATCTGCCTCAATCTTCTCCCGCATCAGCTAATGGCGCCGCGCAAGGTCAAGGCTGCCTCGCCAATGGCTTGGTACGAGCCAGCCCTCGATGCACCCAACGCCTCAGAGAAGAACCTCGCTGCTATGCGCTTGCTGACAGCGGGGGAAACAACGAGAGGGGGAAGACCGAGCTCCGGGTCAGCCCTGCCGTGCCGGAGCCCGAAGGAAGCACCTTTTCCCCTTCTTTACGAGCAGCATCACTGCAGGACTGGTTCCCCCTTTTTTGACTTCTCCTTCGAGGTCCTAGACCACTACGGACTGCAGGCAATGCATCTTCATTGCAACTCCATCCTTCTCTTGTCCATCTTCGCCTACTATTGCGAGGTGTACCTTGGAGTGATGCCGTCCGTGGCTCTTCTGCGCCACTTCTTCTTCCTCCGCGTCAAGGAGGGTCGTACCTCTGGGTGTGCCAACTTCATCGCGGCCGACAAGGCCAACTCGATCTCGAAGATGGGGAAGAAAGCCGAAGGCTTCCGGAGCAAGTGGGCCATGATGGACGCCAAGTGCGTCCACCCATGCTTGACGCTGCCGACGGAGATGCCTGGTCTGACAAGGGGTGCTCCTGCGTGAAGCTTTCCGACGAGTGGGCGACGTTGGTGCTGGAGCAGATGAAGACCGACCTGAAGCTGGGCAACGCGAAGGCGGCGAAGGTGACAGGGGCCATGCTCCTGAGGGGATTCCTGATGCCGCGTGTTGCCCCGCTTCAAGCCCGTGTGTGCCCCTTGTGGGAGCTTGGGGATGAAGAGGACAAGGTTCGCCTGAGCTCGGAGGCCTTGTCCAACAGTGAGCTGGCCGCGGTTCTCCGACTCTTGGTTGGGGACGGCCAGGAGTACCCGCCGAGCATCTTCACTCCCTTGTTCCACCGCAAGGACGGGGCGCAGGTCGTGGCCTCTAGGCCGACCTTTGACGGGCGCAGACTGGTGCCACCGGCGCCCTCTGGGGTTCCTGCGGTGGCAGCGACGGTGGATGTGTCTTCTGGCGAGTCCCGCAGGGAGGAAGAGGAGGAGGAAGCCTCGGAGGAGACCCCTGAAGGGATGGGCGAGACCTCCCCCTTGAGCAGGGTCGACCTCCTCCGCACCTTTACCGATGATGACGAGGCCGATGCTCCCCAGGAGAAGGAGGAACCGGCCGTGATCCCGATAAGGAGCAGATCGGCGTTGATCTCCCGAGATTCGACTGCTGTTCCAGTGCTGGCCGGAGCCGCTTCCGGCTCAACTGCTGCTCCTGCTTCAGCTTCAGGGGCTGGTGTGCCCGCGCCTCGGGTCGCGAAGCTCTCCGGCTTCAAGCTCCCGAAGCAGAGAGACTACACTGCGGTGGATCAGTAAGTGTCCCCGTCTTGCCTTGTTCTTGCTGCTGATGCTTGTTTCTGACTCTTTTTCCTTGTTGCGTAACTAGGCAGGCGCCGGTGGCGAAGAGGAGAAGGGAGAGTGAGGTGGTGCTGCTTGAATCCGGGTCGCCTCCTGCGACCACGCCCCTCTCCATGAGCAAAGGTGGGGACGGTGCTCGTGCTTCTCCAGCACAATCATCCTCACGAGGCTGGGTGGAGCATCCTCGGGAGAAGTCAGCCCCCGCAGCACCGCTGATTCAGGAGGCGCCAGCGCCCAGCTCGGGTGCTGAGGTCCGAGAGGCTCAGGAGCTTCCTGCCTCCCAGGCCGTGGTGATGACAACGCCTCTTCCTCCTTCTTCTGCCATGTAGCTGACCCCAGGTTCCGCCACTTCTCCTGATGTCCTGGAGCGGGCCCTTTCTGAGATGGCCCGACTGCGAGAAGACCTCCAGAGCACTAAACCCCTCCTGGCAGTTGGTTGCTTGGAGCTGGTCTCCGGTTGGCTCCATTCTGACGTGGCAGTCCGAGCGGCGATGAGCCTGGCCGCGATGACCTCCGAGAAGGAGAAGCAGGCCGTCGGTCAAGCTGCGGCCGATCGCGAGGCGGCGCTGAAGGACGCTGAAGCCACCCACGACCTCTGTCGGGCGCTGGAGGACGAGCTGAAGAGTCTGCGTGATGAGCGCGCAGAAGAAGCTCGCGGCCTCCAGGCGAAGGAGGAGGAGATGAGGTCCCGGTAGTACTCCATCAAGAACCGCGACGCCGAGTTGGGGGAGTTGGCGAAGGCGCAAGCCACTGAACACAGCCGGCTGGAGAAGCTAGAGGGAAGGTGGATGCGAAGGAGGTCGATCTTGACGCCAAAGCGAAGGTCCTGGCCGAGGACCGTGCGGCCTTCGCGCTTCTGGAGAAGAGGTCTCGCGAGGCTCTAAAGTCACTCTATGAGATGGGCTTGGAGAAGCCATTGGCCACCGATGAGGATGGCCCCGCCTAGTTGCTTCCCTACTTGGTCGAGGCGCTTGAGGAAGTCGTGCGCGGCATCGGCCCCATGGCAGATGCAGAGGCTCGCGTCCTTTCTTCAGCCACGCTGACGCGCGTCTTCAGCCACCTCCATCTTCACGATCCTGCCGCCCGCCTCGAGGAGCTGCTGGAGCCCGTGGCTGACAAACACTGCTCAGTCGCCGCCGCAACCATGAAAGGTCAGGTGGAAGCCCTGCTGGAGAAGTTTGATGCCTTCGCCCCCCCCCCCCCCCCCGCCTACGACCGGTGGTGCAGGTGAAGGCGAGGCCACCCAGGAGGGGGCACCTCTTGCAGGTGCTGGCAGTATCGAGGGATGACTGGCTTGCGGCTCCTTTCCTGTTGAAACTCCTGCATCATGTAGCATGCCTCGTGGAGGCGTTTAAACTTGTGTTTGATATTCGGAGGACAATATGTCTTGTAATATTTTCTTTGAGATTTTGCAATTTCCTTCCCATTTTCTTTATGTTCTATGTCGGTAGAGCCCGACCCCGCGCATACCTCAATCGCTGTTGGACCGACCGGAGACCAAGACAGACCCAAGGAGTGAGGGGCTACGTGACCAGTTAGGCTCTTGAGTCGCGATGCTCAGGACTCCCCCTTGACGCGCAAACAGCTTGTAGGAAAGAGACGCGGGGATAGATCTAGTGTTCTATGTCGGTAGAACCCACCCCGCGCATACCTCAACCGCCATTGGACCGACCGGAGACCAGGACGGTCCAAGGAGTGAGGGGCTACATGGTCAGTTAGGCTCCTGAGTCGTGATGCTCAGGAGTCCCCCTTGACGTGCAAACACCCTTCATACCTTCGCCCTCGCCGAGGCTCGGGAGGGACGTGCGACGACCGGGTCCGAGGGACCTGGTGGGGTGACGTATGCTTGGGCATGACCCGAGCGCAGCCCCCATGCCCAGCCCCCTCGTGCGGCTCTCCCGAGGGGAGGCGTTGTGATGAGGCCAGACATCGAGCCTGGAGGCTCCCTGAGGTTGATACGGCCGTGAGGCCGCCCTCAGTTGTTTATCACCAGGATGGACAATGGAGCTTCCGTACTTGCATGGGCATAGCCGCTCCTCGGCAGTGTCGACTGCCAGCATGGAGCATGGTGCTTCCAATGGTACGTGGGAGGGGACTCCCTACTGCGGAGAGCCCCGGGGCGTGTACAACCCCACCCTGACACGTGGCTTGCATGGCAGGGCTAGACGAGGTGTGTCTGGGCACTCGTGAGCCAGCGCGGGACTCATGAGGCCCTACCTCAAGGCGGGTTGCGCCTGGTCTTGATTCTTGTTCGCTGTGTTGGTCCTGCGAGGTGGTCAGACAACCTGCGCCGAACGAATCTCCTGAGGTTATCGCATGAGAAAGCCAAGCACCAACGGCCCAGGAGATGATGTGAACAGGGCCGGCCCGCCAGACAAAGCTCAGCCGTTGGATTTATCGACGCTGCAGGGACGGGCCCGAGCACAGACGTCGTGCCTAACCCTCTCACGCGACGGGTCCTGAAGAAAGACGACCGGCACACGGCTTCCACGGTGGGTGACAATCAAGCAAGTGATAGTCATAGATAGATTAAGCAGGCAAACTAGCACAGGTAAATGCATGAATGGTACATGCCACTGGGTCATGCCCGAGCGGCTTGGGGTGATGCAGCCCGAGGGGCGCCCCCAGCAAGGTAAGCTAAAGACATAAAAAGGAAAGGATACATGCCACAGGGACGGACCCACGCGGCCTGGGAATAATGTAGCCCCCTGGGCGCTCCCAGCTAAATGAACTTGGAAAATGTCACCTGGTTCTGTTGGTGAAGGGGTGTTGAGGCAGTTGAAGGTACGCGGCGAAGGGGTTGCCCCTTACGAGCCACCGGGGCCCTGAGCCTCGGGAGGCTCTGGGGGTCTAGGCGGTTCCTTGAGGACCGTCTCCATCTCCGTCGGGACCGTGTGGTGCCTGGCCTCCTAACCCGCCATGATGCTCCGTAGGTTGCGCTAGAAGGCAGCAGCCATGCTCGGCAGGCCGAACGGCATACGAACGTAGCTGTGAGGTGGACCTTCGCAGCGCCCAACAAGCGAAGGCCAGAAACACTCCTGAGATGCGGCCCCGTTGAGCCCTTGTATGTAGATGCAGACACACAGCTCACCACCCTCGCCTGGGTGGGGAGCAGCGCCAGATGGGAGGCGGTCGCCGCGTATTGCTCTTGCTTCCAAAAGCTCGTAAGATACCTTGGTGATGAACTCCTGAGCGTCGGGCGCTCCTTGCCCAGTGTCCTCCTGAGGGAGACGTGTCGCGAAACATGCCTCCAAGTGGTGCCCGAGCGCCTCCCTCATGACGTTGGCAAGGTTTGAGGCCCTCCAGAAGAGAGGCCCCAAGCCCTGCTCGAGGAGGGCGCCAGGCGCGCCTTCCTATGCGACAGAGGGTGGCGCCCCAGGTGCGGGCGCTGATCCTGACGAGGTGCCACTTGCGGTGCTTCCCTCCTGAGGTCCGACACGGAGTAGCTGCTTCTTCTTCTCGGGGACGGCCTCAGGAGGGTACCGAGCTGCATTGTTGTTGGGGTCTTCAACTGACGCTGCTTGGAAGGCGCGCTCAAGGAAGCACACCGCATCTCTTTCTTCGCAGGGGACTATAATGATCCCGCCGCTTCCTGGCATCTTGAGGACGTTGTAGCCATGGTGCGTCACAACCATGAACTTGGCCAGGGCCGGATACCCGAGGATGGCATTCTATGGTAGACGGATGTGGGCGACGTCGAAGTCGATGAGCTCGGTGCGGTAGTGGTCGCATTGTCTGAAGGTGACAAGGAGGCGGACCTGCCCGATCGGGGTGGTGGAGCCGTCGATCACTCCTGAGAAAGGCTTGGTGGGCTGAGGCTGACCATACGGCACTTGGAGGTTGTCGAACATGTCGACGGACAGGATGTTGAGCCCTGCACCGCCATCGGTGAGAGTCTTGGTAACTTGCACATTACTAATGACTAGTGAACAGAGCATCGGGAGGACGCCGGCAGTAGCCGCGCACTTGAGCTGATATGCCGAGCTGAACGTGATGGCGCACTTGGACCATCTGAGTGGGCGTGTGGCATCGAGCTTGGGGAGGACTGGATTCACTTCACAAGCGAACTGTTTGAAGATGCGCTGTGAGGTTGGGGCTTGAGCTCCGCCCAAGATGCAGGCGATGGCACGCGGCTCCTGGAAGCCCCCAGCCCCCTCGTCCTGATGGTGGTCATCATTCCTTCTTGGTGGTGGCGGTAGTGGAGGGATACCAGTGTTGCCCTGAGGACGATCCTCATGAGGCTGATCCCTCCAGGCGCCCTCGCAAGATTGATCCTGCCAACGGTCCTCACGAGTGTCGGCGTTCTGGGAACGGGGGTCCCCAGACTTGCCTGCCTACGGCCTGCGGCGTGACGCAATGGGGGCCCAACATGGCCCATCTTCATCAACAGAAGACTCAAGACCCTCGCGAGGGGCCAAGCCTCGCGAGGCGGACGACACGGCGCATCCTCAGGCGCAGCCTCATCAGGCTGGCTCGCGAGGAGGCAGAGAGTTCAAGGCGGGGTACCTCGCGAGGTGCCCATGACGTAAGCCATGACGACTCAGGGCACCAGGCGGGTGCCAGCGCGCGCAGCGTCCTTCTTTCCTCTTTGGTGCAAAGGGGGCAAGCGCAGCCGCGGAGTACCGAGGCATCAGGCAAAGGTTGCCATTTCAGTGCAACGAGACCAAGACCAGGAGGACTACGAGACGGAGGTCACCATGGAGCCCAGCACGGCGTCATCAGCAGAGCCTTTGGCAGGCGAAGACTGCTTTTGTCAGGATAGATGTACTCGTTGTCCCCCTTTAAATAAGCCCGCCATTGTTGGCTCCCTTCCCGCTCAATATTTGGGAAGAGGATAGGGGCCTCTATAGATAGGACTAGCCACCCACCTAGCAAGGGGTTCGGTTTGGTTCGGTTCGGTGAGGATCAGGTTGGCTCATCCGGTTCGCAAGCAGAGAGAGTGAGAGAGAGAGAGAGAGAGAAGAGGTGACCGAACTCCTCCTAGCGGTTCATCACCCCAGCCAAGAACAGACCCCCGCGAGGCTGTTCTTCCTTGTATTGTTCATCCTCATCAGCCCCAAGAGGCAATCCACCAACCACACACTGGAGTAGGGTATTACACCACAATGGTGGCCCGAACCAGTATAAATCTTGTGTCTCTTGTGCATTTCTTTTAGTAGTTTAGATCCTTGTGAGACGGAGAGGTTGAAGGCGTAATCTCCGTGCGCACCCCAGTGTTCGAACCTTAAGGGTCTGCCGGAACCCACGAATCCGACATTTGGCGCGCCAGGTAGGGGTGCGCCGGAATTCGTCTCCCACCACTCCGCTCTCCTCCGACCATAGCATCCATGTCTGACGCTCATCGGGCCCGCGCCGAGCGCCGGGCCACCATCGCTTCTCGCGTCGCCCAGACGGCCCCCATCGGTGGGCGTCCTCATCGTTCCCCATCGCCCGCCGTCAATGCCGCCCCCGGCCCGGCGGGGGGCGAGCAGCAAGCATCATCTCAGCACCCTTCCGTGCGGCAAGACGGCCGCACCGCTACTCCATCGCTCGCGCCAGCCGGCTCTTCGTCCCGCGCGCTCCGTGCACCCTTGGAGGCTCGAACTGTGCTCATCGCGGCAAACGAACTCCTGCGCTACCGCCCCGTCGACGACGTCTACGAGGAGTGGCTCGACCACGTCGCCGAGCTCGTACGCACCGCAGGGGGCTCCCCTGCGCCGTCCGCTCCGCTGTGTCGCACTCCGCCCCGCGCGGGCAATGAGGCTCCGGGGGCGTACCAGCCGCCTCCACTCCAAGAAGACGCCGTGGCTCCAAGGCGCGTGGCCCCTGGGCAGAACCCGCTCCGCCAGGCGCCAGCGCAGCAAGGACGGAGCTGCCAAGAAGTCCCTCGCCTGCAAGGAGCTGCCCGGGCGCTCCCAGCTCCAGCCCCGGCACGCCAAGACCCTGCTCTGCTCCTAGCTGCAGCGCGTGGGGACCCTCAAGACCAAGCTCTCCACCAACCGAAGCCTTTCATGGCCACTGCAGGCTGCCGCGCCTACACCACCGAGCTGCGTAGCATCGCGTGGCCCGGCAAGTTCAAGTCGGACCTGCCTCCTCGCTACGACGGCACAACTGATCCCGCGGAGTTCCTCCAGCTCTACGAGCTGGGCATAGAGGCTGCCAGCGGGAACGAGAAGGTCATGGCGAACTGGTTCCCCATGGCGCTGAAGGAAGGAGCTCGCACCTGGCTCCTGAATCTGGCTCCCGGCACGATCTCCTCCTGCGACCAGATGCGCACCCGCTTCATCGCCAACTTCCAAGGCACCCGCGACCGGCCGCCCGCCGTGAGCGACATGCACCGCATCAAGCAATAACCCGGAGAGACCCTACAAAAGTACATCCAGTGCTTCAACAGCGCGCGCCTAAAGATCCCCAAGGTGTCCGAGGAGGCCATCATCTCGGCCTTCTCTGATGGCGTGCACGACGTCAAGATGAAGGAGGAGCTGGCGATGCATGAAGACCTCTGCACCTCCCTGGAGCTGTTCAACTTGGCGAACAAGTGCGCCAGGGCTGAGGAGGGACGCCTCTCCCTCCTCGAGCTGCCTGCCGCGGACCCAGAAGAGAAGAAGCCTAAGGCCAAGGACGTGAAGCGCAAGGGGGCTGCCGTGCTCGCGACCGAACCAGACACCAAGCGGGGCAAGGATCTGCCCGACTCCTCCAGGGACAGCCGATACTACGTGTACCACGACCTCCACACCCACAACACCAACGAATGTCAAGAACTCCGCGCCATGCGAGAAGGAAGGATCAGTCGTCGCCCTGACCGTGCTAACCGGGGCTACGGCCGAGGAGGAGGAAGAAACCCAGGGCGCTGGGAAGACCGCGGCCCGTGCCAGGGGTGGCGCGATCAGCCTCGCGAGGACCGCTGGCGGGACCTACCTCGCGAGGGAGACTGGAGGGATCAGCCTCGTGAGGATCGCCCTCACGGCAACGCAGGCCAACCTCCTCTGCCGCCTCCACCAAGAAGGAACGAAGACCGCCATCAAGAAAAGGGGGCTGGGGGCTTCTAAGAGCCGCGCGCAATCGCCTGCATCCTGGGCGGAGCTCAAGCCCCAGCCTCTCAACGTATCTTCAAGCAGTTTGCCCGCGAAGTGAATGCAGTTCTCCCCAAGCTCGAAGCTACGCGCCCCCTCAGGTGGTCGGCGTGCGCCATCACGTTCAGCTCAGCAGACCAGCTCAAGTGCTCGGCCACAGCCGTAGTCCTCCCGATGCTTTGCTCCCCAGTCATCAGCAACGTGCTGGTCACCAATACCCTCATCGACGGAGGGGCAGGGCTCAACGTCCTGTCCGTGGAAACCTTCAACAACCTCCAAGTGCCCTACGACCAGCTTCAGCCAACCAAGCCTTTCTCCGGAGTCACCGACGGCTCCACGGTCCCGATCAGGCAGGTCCGCCTCCCTGTCACCTTCGGGGCCCGCAGCAACTACCGCACCGAGCTCATCGACTTCAACGTCGCCCACATCCGCCTGCTGTACAACGCCATCCTCGGGTACCCAGCGCTGGCCAAGTTCATGGCCATGACTCACCACGGCTACAACGTCCTCAAGATGCCAGGAAGTGGTGGCATCATCACGGTGCCCTGTGAAGAGAGAGATGTAGTGTGTTCCCTGGACGAGCCTTTCAGGCCGCGTCACTAGAAGACCCAGATCGCGGAAGCAGGAGGCTTCCTGAGACCACCCCCAAGAAGAAGAACATGTCACTAGGCTCAGCCCCTCAGGAGGCAGGCCTCTCAGGGCCCGTGTCTGCCCAGGAGGACCCTCCTTCCATCGCATAGGAAAGCGCGCCCGGCGCCCTCCTCGGGCAGGGCTCGGGGGCTCTCACCTGGAGGGCCACCGACCTAGCCAGGGTCACGAGGGAGGCGCTTGGGCATCATGTGGAGGCATGCTTCGAAGCACGTTTCACTCAAGAAGGAGCCAGGCAAAGAAGGCCAGACCAGCAGGAGTTTGTTAACAAGGCCATTCAAGAACTACAGGAGTCAAGGATCATGAGAGGTTGCCGTCGTCCACCAGCTATGGCCCCACATCCAGGCGAGGATTGTGGGTTGCGCGTCTGCATCGACGTACCAGGGCTCAATCAGATCGCCACGATGGAGCGTCTCTGGACCTTGCGAGTGGGGCGCTGCGGAGGTCCACCCCACAGCTATGTTCGCATGCCTTACGGCCTGCCGAGCATGGCTGCAGCGTACCAGCGCCTCATGAGGGGCATCATGGAGGCTCAGGAGGACAGGCATTCCGCGGCCCTGGCGGAGATGAAGACAACTCGTGAGGAGCCACCAGCGCCTCCGAAGCCTCCCGAGGCCCCGGAGCCTGGGGGCTCGTGAGGATCGGCTTCCGCAACCCACCGAGTCTGCTGCACCAACGCCACTTCGCCAATGACATCCTCAGGTGACATCTTCCAAGCCTCATTCCCAGCTGGGAGCGCCCTCCCAGGGTTGCATCACTCCCAGGCCGCGTGGGTCCGTCCCTGCGGCATGTATCTGCTTTTATCTTTCGGTCGATTAGTTTGCTTTGTTGGGGGCGCCCCTCGGGCTGCATCATCCCCAAGCCGCTGGGGCTAGGCCCAGCGGCGTGTATCTCCCTCGCGTTTATTTCCAACTATGCATTCGCCTAGCATGCTTGATTGCTTGATGCCCGTCCGCGGCATCCCTTCTTCTCCATGTCGACTACTTGCACGTTAAAGGGGGGTGCCTGAGCATCGCGACTCAGGGCTCTTACTGGCTCTCCAGCCCTCACCCTCTGGCCTTGTCCACGGCATCGCGACCTGGCATACCAACGACGGCTGAGACAAGCTCGAGGGCCGGGACCCGAGGACGTAGAGTATCGGCATCTAACCAAATTTTGCAGGGACGCATCTCAAGATACAGCCCAGTGCCGGGCGCAACCCGCCTAGAGGTAGGGCCTCGTGAGTCCCGCGCTGGCTCACGGGTGCCCTGACGCACCTCACCTGCTCCAACCAGCAAGCTCTTGAGTGACTAACGATCGACTAATGGCTGCCATGGCAACCCCATCTTCTTTCTGTGATGACTCTACAGGATCCTTGGAGGGAACTGCGCTAGCCGAGGCCCTCACGAGGTTCCCTTCGCCCTCGCCCGCGCGAACCGCTTGCACGTTAAAAGGGGGGCGCCTGAGCATCGCGACTCAGGGCTCCTACTGGCTCTCCAGCCCTCACCCTCTGGCCTTGTCCACGGCATCGCGACCTGGCATACCAGCGACGGCTGAGACCAGCTCAAGGGCCGGGACCCGAGGATGTAGAGCAGAAAGGGGAGCAGAGGCGAGGAAGAAGGGGCTCGCGAGGACCTTGCCAAGCGATTCCGTTCCTGCCTACGCGCAGACCCGACGGCACACCAGGAGTAACCCCTGATCCTCAAGATAAGTCACCACCCAAAGCACTGGCTACCGTGGCACTACCCCCGCACCTAAAGCAATTCCGTACTAGCGACGTCGCTTCCCTTTCTCACCAAGCGACGGATGCTTGGGCGCCAAAGGGGACCTCCTGAGCATCGCGACTCAGGGGCTCTTACCGGACCCCGGGTCGCTCACCTCCTGGCCTTGACCACGGCATTGCGACCTGGCATACCAGCGACGGCTGATGCCGCCTTGGGACTGGGACCTGTCGACGCAGAGCACCAAGCCCTCGCGAGGTGCGAAAGGGAGGACTGAACTATAATGGAATTAGCGACTCACACAGATCCATAGCAAAAGGTCATATATTAACAAACGGGACTACAGACACCTTACAAGCCCCCCACGGGGCGCATTTTGATTCCTCACAGGGAACGGATCCTAAGGGGTGCTAACTACACGAGCTCCTGCAAAAGACGCCATCATCAACAGTGGGCCGTCAGGCATCGGCGCCAACTCCATCCAGATCAGGGGCGGCGACGGCCTGACGAGTTCGCCCTGCTCCGGGAGCGGCGCCGACTCGGGGGCTCGTAGCTGTCGTCGCTCATCTTCGGAGTCGCGAAGCCTTCGCTGGAGTCGCTGGACCCTCCGTCGCCTCCGCCAAGGGGGCGGTCGACGGGCCTTGCCCTCACCAGGGCAAGGTCCTGGCCACCTCTCCTGCAGCAGCACTCCAGCCGGCGCCCGTTCGCGTCGAAGACCTTGAAGAACATCACCGCAGCGCCGTCATACTCCAGGTAGACCGTGAAGACGCCCCTTTCCCTGCAGACCCGGGCGATCTCTCTCCAGCCGCGGGACATGTAGACCTCGCCTGGGGCGGCGACCATGACCTCTGCCTCGGTCGCGAGGGCGCTGCAGTCGGCGTGCTGCAGCCAGAGCTCCAGGGGCCCTCCTGGAGGAACGATGGAGGCGAAGAAGGGAGGAAGACGGATCCAGGACTGAAGAGGAATGGCGACATGGAGCACGCCCTCCTGGGAGGAGCCCTCGGCGTGGACTCCAGGAGGAACCACCCACGCCTTCGTGACCCGACGGCACCGACGACGGCGCCGACCGCGGGGATCGGCATCGACACCTTCGGGGCCCTCGACGTGGGCATACAAGGGGAGCGGGAACCCCGGCGGAGCCCGCTCGCCCTAGGGCCTCGCCACCGCCTGACGATCCTCCTCATCCCGGCTGCAAAGGGCGAGTCGCTTCTTCGGTGGGAGAGGGTCTGGCCCCTCTCGAGGAGCCTTTCCCTTCTCCGCTGCAGAGAACCGACGAATTGGAGCCATCACACCAAGACGGAGCAAGAGCAGAGGCAAAGGAGACAGCAAGGAGGGATGGACCAGAAGGGCACGCGTGGTGCCGTACTTATAGCCGGCGAAGGCCAACCACCGGCCTCCACGGTCACAGGTAATCATAACACGTTCTGCATGCAGGGACTTGTCCAACTCGCGTGATCACCAAGGCGTCGTGGGGAAGTGGAGACGCCCACGTCCAATCAACCGCCACGCGGCGCCCAAGGCCGCAGGCTGTTAGGGCCCGCGTCGCTTCGCCCTTGCCCTTTCGCCTCTCGGCACAGCCAAGTCCGTGTGCGCCTTGGGCCCGGGGGCTACTGTCGGCGTTCTGGGAACGGGGGTCCCCAGACTTGCCTGCCCTGCGGCCTGCGGCGTGGTGCAATGGGGGCCCAACATGGCCCATCTCCATCAACACAAGACTCAAGACCCTCGCGAGGGGCCAAGCCTCGCGAGGCGGATGACACGGCGCATCCTCAGGCGCAGCCTCATCAGGCTGGCTCGCGAGGAGGCGGAGAGATCAAGGCCGGGTACCTCGCGAGGTGCCCATGACGTAAGCCATGACGAATCAGGGCACCAGGCGGGTGCCAGCGCGCGCAGCGTCCTTCTTTCCTCTTTGGTGCAAAGGGGGAAAGCGCAGCCGCGGAGTACCGAGGCATCAGGCAAAGGTTGCCATTTCAGTGCAACGAGACCAAGACCAAGAGGACTACGAGATGGAGGTCACCATGGAGCCCAGCACGGCGTCATCACTAGAGCCTTTGGCAGGCGAAGACTGCTTTTGTCAGGATAGATGTACTCGTTGTCCCCCTTTTAATTAGCCCGCCATTGTTGGCTCCCTTCCTGCTCAATATTTGGGAAGAGGACCGGGGCCTCTATAAATAGGACTAGCCACCCACCTAGCAAGGGGTTCGGTTCGGTTCGGTTCGGTGAGGATCGGGTTGGCTCATCCGGTTCGCAAGCAGAGAGAGAGTGAGAGAGAGAGAGAAGAGGTGACCGAACTCCTCCTAGCGGTTCATCACCCCGGCCAAGAACAGACCCTCGCGAGGCTGTTCTTCCTTGTATTGTTCATCCTCATCAGCCCCAGGAGGCAATCCACCAACCACACACTGGAGTAGGGTATTACACCACAACGGTGGCCCGAACCAGTATAAATCTTGTGTCTCTTGTGCATTTCTTTTAGTAGTTTAGATCCTTGCGAGACAGAGAGGTTGAAGGCGTAATCTCTGCGCGCACCCCAGTGTTCAAACCTTAAGGGCCTGCCGAAACCCACGAATCCGACAACGAGGCCGGTCGCGCCACTCCTGGCGCGGGCCATGGTCATCGCAGCATCCGCCACCATGTCCTCCTCCTCGGTCGTAGCCCCAGTCATTGCGCTCGGGGCATCGACCGAAGCATCCTTCTCGAATGGCTCTGGGCTCTTGACAGTCGCTGGTGTTGTGGCTATTCAGGTTGTGGAAGGCGCAGGACGGTCGGCTGCTCTTGGATGACTCGGGCTGGTCCTTGCCGTCCTTTGTGTCCGGCTCCGAGCACGGCTGCTCCCTTGCGCTTCACGTCTTTGGCCTTGGCTTTCTTCTCCTCCGGGTCCGCAGCCGGGAGCTCAAGGAGGGAGAGGCGCCCCTCCTTAGCTCTTGCGCACTTGGTCGCCAGGTTGAACAGCTCCAGAGACGTGCACAGCTCCTCGTGGATGGCGAGCTCCTCCTTCATCTTGATGTCGCGGACACCATTGGAGAACGCGGAGATGATGGCCTCGTCCGTCACCTTGGGGATCTTGAGGCAAACGTTGTTGAAGCGTTGGATGTACTTCTAGAGGGTCTCTCCTGGTTGTTGCTTGATGCGGTGTAGGTCACCCGCAGCTGGTGGGCGGTCGCGAGTTCCCTGGAAGTTGCAACGAAACGGTCGCGCATCTCATCCCAGGAGGAGATCGAGCCTGGAGGCAGGTTCTGGAGCCAAGAGCGGGCACCATCCTTGAGAGCCATGGGAAACCAGTTCGCCATGACTTTCTCATCGCCGTTGGCTGCCTCGATGCTCAGCTCGTAGAGCTGCAGGAACTCCGCGGGGCTCGGGGTGCCGTCATAGCAAGGAGGCAGATCCGGCTTGAACTTTCCCGGCCAAGCGACGCTACGCAGCTCAGGGGTGAAGACGCGGCAGCCTGCCGTGGTCACCAGGACTCTGCGCTGGTGGAGAACTTGTCCTTGATGGGGTCCGTGCACCGCCGCTGTAGGCGGCACGCGATCTTGCCATGGTGGTGCAGCGAGCGCGGGGGTGTTTTCTCGCTGCCGAGGGACTTCTTGGCAGCTTCTCTCTTCTTGCGCGGGCGCCGAACACGGCAGGTCGGGCCGTGGGGCCGCGCGCCTGGGCGCCAAGACTCCGTCTTGGGGCAGAGGTGGTGGAGGCGCTCCATGGGCCACGCCGCCCACGGCTGGTGGAGGGCGAGGCAGCGAGAGGGGCGACGCATGGGAGCCCCCTGCAGCGCTGACAAGCTCGATGATGCGGTCGAGCCAGTCCTCGTAGAGGTCGTCGACAGGGCGGTAGCGCGGGAGCTCGCGCGCCATGCATAGAGCAGCCTGCGCGTCCACGGGAGCGCGACGAGCGTGGGATGACGAACCGGTCGGGGTCAGCGATGGAGTAGCGGTGTGGCCGTCCCGCCGCACCGAGGGGTGCAACAAGGATGGTTGCTGCTTGTTGGTGAAGATGGGTCGTACGGGCCCGTTCACAGAGCCACGCCGTGGGCCGCAGGCAGGCAAGTCTGGGGACCCCCATTCCTAGAACACCGACAACCATCGACCTTAGACGCACAGTTCGGGACCCCCTACCCGAGATCCGCTGGTTTTGACACCGGCACCCAACGCTTGAGGCCAAACCTAGTTTTCTTGAGTGAGGAGGCCAGGGCAGCGGTCGAGTTTGAGGTAGGCCAGTGTACAGACCAAGAGCATTGTACAATTTGGGCACGCTGGGAAGTTAGCCAAGCCCGGCTAGAATTTGAAAAAGTTTGACCGCGGCAGTTGGGTGTTAATGTGAATGATCAGGGGCACGTGGTCGGAGGTGAAACGAGTGAGAGAGGAGAGAGTGGTGTCAGGGAAGGAGTCATTCCTGGCCAAGTTGATAAAAGCACGATCAAGTCATTCTAAAGTAGGGGAGTCTCGATTATTTGACCAAGTAAAATGGCGGTCCAGCAGTGGGAGTTTGATTAGGGCTAATTCATTGATAGTGTCATTAAAGGTCGTGGCTTCGCTTTGCCGGAAGTTCTATTTATTCTTTTCGTCCGAGAAGTGAAGCAAGTTAAAATCACTGATCAGGAGCCAAGGAGTCGAATCATCCTACTTGATGGATAAATGCTCGTCCAAGAAGGATTATTTTTTAGAACGGCGGGAGGGGGCATAGACGTTAGTAATTGCAATGTTTTGTCCAAGGGCCAAAGTCTTGATGGTGAGCGTAGTGGCATAGGTGTGGTTAGTGGAGGAGATGATGTTGATGAGAGATGAGTTGGTAGCCAAAACGGTTCCGCCCGCTGTTCCATTAGCAGGGAGGAAGACGGAGTGATCAAGAGAGTGGGGTACGAAAGTCTGGAGCTTTTGGTCAGTTATGTGTTGCAGTTTGGATTCTTGCAATAAGGCCAAGTGGGGGTTGATATAGATTAACACAGAGAGAACATCAGCACATTTTTCATTATCACCAAGTCCTCTCACATTCCAAGAAACAAACCAAGATTACAGTACTCATGAGATACTAATGTGACACCTACAGACTACATGGCCGCCGGCCTTAGGTAACGGTAAAGGAAAGTCTGAACGCAATAGGGAAATAGTAATGGATGGGCAGAGGGACCAGTGGGACGGCAAAGGGCCCGAGGTGATAATTAGACTACAATTTAAAAACCTAAGAGGAGGCCGAAGGGTTGGTGCAGCAGCGGTGCATCCACGCGAGAGGCCGAGCACCGATTGGCATGGCATGTGGAGGATGCGGATCATGGGGCATCGTCCACACCTGAGTCGGAGGCCGAGTCGAGGATCTCCTTGGCTTGAGCATCATCCGCGCCACATAGGAGGGTGATGGCCGCCAGGTCGTCAGCAGAGGCGGGAGGAGCGTCATTGTCGTCCATACGGGCGGCAGCAATAGCCTCATCGAGAGCCAGAGCATCGTCCACACCGTTGAGACGAGCTGCCTTGGCCTTGACGGCCTTCAGAGTCATGTTAGTGTAGGACTTTGGCTCCTTGCCGGCGAGGTGGGCGCTGCAGCGCACTTTGTCGTGAGAGAAGGAGTGGTCGCGAGAGGCCTTGTGGCGCTGGCGACGGATTGCACACTCGTGTGGCTCAAGGTCAGAGACCGGCATGGCTGCAGAAGGGAGTATGGGCAACGAGTGTTGGTTGTCATTAGTGTTCAGAGAAGTACAGGGAAATGACTGAATTGTTTTGGTCTTACCCTGAACAGAGGACGTGGCCCCATCAGCAAAGGTGAACCCCCCAGGTAGCATGGATGGAATGGCAGGTGGGTCGTAAGCAGTGAAAGCAGAGTTTGGCGAGGGTGTGATGGTGATGCAGGCGCCAGTAGTAGGTTGGGACGGTTGCATGTTGACACATGCAGGCCCATCTAGTAGCCCCGGCCCCGCCGAGGCAGAGGCAAAGGGTGTGATGACTGGAGCCAACGGAGTGGCCCCGAGAGCCGGTGCATGGACTGGTTCCACGCCGAGCTGTACCAGCAGCAAGGCTGCATGGGGCTCCCCCGGGAGCGACTCGACCGAGCCCCCCATGCCGTCATCAGAGGAGATGCATAGGGGCACGAAAGCGGAGCCACCGGGGGAGAGGTCCTCCGGGCCTGTCGAGAGGACGGAGAAGCTGCTGGAGTCAGATGTCGCCGCGTCGTGAGCAAGACGAGGAGAGGCGATGGGGCGCGAGCCCCCATAGGAGGGGTCAGCGCGCCATGAGGCCTGGACATCGGCGATGACGGGGGCAAGAGATGCAACATGAGAGGATCTCGGCGAGCCCCGCTAGGAGGGCGGCGCCGAGCCGCCGTCAGATGACCCAAAGGGGTTTGCGTCAACACCATGTGCCCACTGAGTCAGCTCGGTAACCCTGACGATCTTGATTTCATTGATGGGAGGAAGCTGGACGATGACGCCGTCCGGAGAAGGCTAGCCGGCCTGGGCGAGCACAAGTGCGCGGACGGAGGTGTAGTCGACGCCATCGAGGCAGAAGTGGTCGATGGCGATGACATCGCCGAGGTACCTGAGAACGAAGCAAATGCCCTCGTCATGCTAAAGTTCATGGGGGAACTCGGACACCTTGACCTTGATGAGTTCAGAGAATACAGTGATTGAGCGATCGGCGAGCTCGACCGGTTTGAGGGTGACAGTGTTGCCCTCGAACGCCAGAGGCCCACGGCATAGGACGCTCTCGCGCGCCTCAGGAGAGGACAAAGTTAGGTAGGCGACACCACACCAGGACCCCCCCCCCCCCCATGATTAATGTCGGGTTTCCAGCGAGGGTTTGGATGGCACGACGAATGAGAGGGGTTGGGTTGTGAGTTGGAGTAGCAAGGTGAGCAAAGGCAAAACGCTTGGGGCATTGGATGAGGCAAGGCGGAGCAACGGCGAGGGGCATGTCGCCATAGGGGGGAAGGAGGCCAGCCTCATGAGTGTTTTGGGCGTCGTCCACTGATATGGTGGAGGCGGTGGTTCCCCGGACATACTAGGCGGCGGAAAATACGTCTTGGAGACGTGCACGAAGGGCAGCAGCGTCGACGGGGAAAGATGGTGTGTGCGCAGCATAGGGAGTGGTAGCCAGTGGTGCAGGCGGAGCGTGAGTCATGCTAGGGGAGTCAGCCGCCAAGGGTAGCGAAGAGACCCTCCGGCATTCCTAGGTAGGAGGAAGGGTGTGGAGTGGGGATGCAAAGGGTTGGGAAAGGTTCAGCAATGATGATGGGAGGCAGAGGAGCAAGTGAGTGGCGTGGCATGGCCGTGGCATCGTTGACGTTGGTGCTATCCATCCTGCAAATGGGCGAGATGGCGGGGTTGTGAGAGGGAGCGGAGGGCGTTGTAAGAGAGAAGGGTAGCAAACGAGCCAACCTGCAGTCGAAGCTTCGATGACCGGAACGCCAACACCTAGCACAGCGGACCGGGTCGTGGCACTGGTCGACTTTGTGATCTAAGGCTAGGCAGCGAAAGCGGCGTGTTTGGCGCGGAGAGGTTGTAGAGAAGAGGCTGTGTGGATTCATGGGTGAGGGGTAGCGAGGATTTATATGGGCGTGTGAGTGAGAGGAAGATAGCAGCTGTGGTCTGTTAGCTAGGAGGGCGTCCATGTATGACCGGTGTATCATGGGCTGAGCTGATACTGGCGCGGCATGGTTGTCCGGGGGCACTGGCGATGCCTTTGTCATGACGATAGGGCTGGCTGGGTGTTAGGTTGAACTGTTGGCGTTTGTGGCGTGGCGATAGGAGGGGCTGATTTGGTGCGGGTTGGCGGAGGAGACTGGTCAGGAGTGGGCGTCAGTTTAGAGCAGTTGAGATGGCATGGGAGTGGCTCGTTTATTTTATCTGCTTCGTCGGAGTGGCTCGAGCTGGTCAGGTTGCGCAGGGAAGAAGATGTCGGCGTTCTGGGAACGGGGGTCCCCAGACTTGCCTGCCTGCGGCCTGCGGCGTGGCTCAAATGGGGGCCCAGCGTGGCCCATCTTCATCAACACAAGACTCAAGACCCTCGCGAGGGGCCAAGCCTCGCGGGGTGGACGACACGGCGCATCCTCAGGCGCAGCCTCCTCAGGCTGGCTCGCGAGGAGGCGGAGATATCAAGGTAGGGTACCTCGCGAGGTGCCCATGACGTAAGCCATGACTACTCAGGGTGCCAGGCGGGCGTCAGCGCACGCAGCGTCCTTCTTTCCCCTTTGGTGCAAAGGGGGCAAGCGCAGCCGCGGAGTACCGAGGCATCAGGCAAAGGTTGCCATTTCGGTGCAACGAGACCAAGACCAGGCGGACTACGAGACGGAGATCACCATGGAGCCCAGCACGGCGTCGCCACATAGCCTTTGGCAGGCGGAGACCAACTTTAGTCAGGATAAGTGTACTCGCTGTCCCCCTTCAAATTAGCCCGCCATTGTTGGCTCCCTTCCCGCTCAATATTTGGGAAGAGGACCAGGGCCTCTATAAATAGGACTAGCCACCCCCAGGGTAAGGGGATCGAGCGATCTAGCAATCGGCATCTGGATCAGACCAAAGGGGTTGGCTCCAGACGGTCGACAAGCAGAGAGAGTGAGTGAGAGAGAGAGAGGTGACTAAACTCCTCCTAGCATTTCATCACCCCAGCCAAGACCAGACCCTCGCGAGGCTGTTCTTCCTTGTATTGTTCATCATCACCAGCCCCAGGAGGCAATCCACCAACCACACACTGGAGTAGGGTATTACACCACAATGGTGGCCCGAACCAGTATAAATCTTGTGTCCCTTGTGCAGTTCTTTTGGTAGTTTAGATCCTTGCGAGACGGAGAGGTACAAGGCGTGATCTCCGCGCGCACCCCAGTGTTCGAACCTTAAGGGTCTGCCGGAACCCGTGATCCGACATTTTGGCGCGCCAGGTAGGGGTGCGCCGGAATCTGTCTTCCGCCGCTCTGCTCTCCTCCGACCGTCGCATCCATGTCCAACGCTCGTCGGGCCCGCGCCGAGAGCCGTGCCGTCATCGCTTCCCGCGTCGCCCAAACGGCGCCTGTCGACAGACGTCCTCGCCGTTCCCCGTCGCCCGCCGTCAACGCCGCCACCGGCCCGGCGGGGGGCGAGCAGCAGGCATCGTCTCAGCACCCGTCCGTGCGGCAAGACGGCCGCACCGCTACTCCATCGCTCGCCCCAACCGGCTCTTCGTCCCGCGCGCTCCGCGCACCCTTGGAGGCTCGAGCTGTGCTCATCATGGCAAACGAACTCCTGCGGTACCGCCCCGTCGACGACGTCTACGGGGAGTGGCTCGATCGCGTCACCGAGCTCGTCCGCGCCGCAGGGGGCTCTCCCGCGCCGTCCGCTCCACTGCGCCGCACTCCGCCCCGCGCGGGCAATGAAGCTCCGGGGGCGTACCCACCGCCTCCTCTCCAAGAAGACGCCATGGCCCCAAGATGCGTGGCCCCTGGGCGGAACCCGCTCCGCCAGGCGCCAGCACAGCAAGAACGGAGCTGCCAAGAAGTCCCTCGCCCGTAAGGAGCTGCCCGGGCGCTCCCTGCTCCAGCTCCGGCACGCCAAGACCCCGCTCTGCTCCTAGCTGCAGCGCGTGGGGACCCTCAAGGCCAAGCTCTCCACCAACCGAAACCTTTCGTGGCCACCGCAGGCTGCCGCGCCTACACCACCGAGCTGCACAAGGTCGCGTGGCCCGGCAAGTTCAAGCCAGACCTGCCTCCTCGCTACGATGGCACAACTGATCCCGCAGAGTTCCTCTAGCTCTATGAGTTGGGCATCGAGGCCGCCTGTGGGGACGAGAAGGTCATGGTGAACTGGTTCCCCATGGCGTTGAAGGAGGGAGCTCGCACCTGGCTCCTGAATCTGGCTCCGGGCACGGTCTCCTCCTGGGACCAGATGCGCACCCGCTTCATCGCCAACTTCCAAGGTACTCGCGACCGGCCACCCACCGTGAGTGATATGCGCTGCATCAAGCAACAACCTGGAGAGACCCTGCAAACGTACATCCAGCGCTTCAACAGTGCGCACCTCAAGATCCCCAAGGTGTCCGAGGAAGCCATCATCTCGGCCTTCTCCGATGGTGTGCGCGACGTCAAGATGAAGGAGGAGCTGGCCATGCATGAAGACTTCTACACCTCCCTGGAGCTGTTCAACTTGGCGAACAAGTGCGCCAGGGCTGAGGAGGGACGTCTCTCCCTCCTCGAGCTACCTTCCGCAGACCTAGAAGAGAAGAAGCCCAAGGCCAAGGACGTGAAGCGCAAGGGGGCTGCCGTACTCGCAGCCGAACCATACACCAAGCGGGGCAAGGATCTGCCCGAATCCTCCAGAGGCAGCCGGTACTGTGTGTACCACGACCTCCACACCCACAACACCAACGAATGCCAAGAACTCCGTGCCGTGCGAGAAGGAAGGATCGGCCGTCGCTCTGACCGTGATGACCGGGGCTACGGCCGAGGAGGAGGAAGAAACCCAGGACGCTGGGAAGATCGCGGCCCGCGCCAGGGGTGGCGTGACCAACCTCGCAAGGACCACTGGCGGGACCTGCCTCGCGAGGGAGACTGGAGGGATCAGCCTCGTGAGGATCGCCCTCATGGCAACGCAGGCCTACCTCCGCTGCCGCCTCAGCCAAGGAGGAACGAAGACCGCCATCAAGACGAGGGGGCTGGGGGCTTCCAAGAGCCGCGCGCAATCGCCTGCATCCTGGGCGGCACTCAAGCCCCAGCCTCTCAACGTATCTTCAAGCAGTTTGCCCGCGAAGTGAATGCAGTTCTCCCCAAGCTCGAAGCAACGCGCCCCCTCAGGTGGTCGGCGTGCGCCATCACGTTCAGCTCAGCAGACCAGCTCAAGTGCGCGGCCACGGCCGGAGTCCTCCCAATGCTTTGCTCCCCAGTCATCAGCAACGTGCTGGTCACCAAGACCCTCATCGACGGAGGGGCAGGGCTCAACGTCCTGTCCGTGGAAACATTCAACAATCTCCAAGTGCCCTACGACCAGCTTCAGCCAACCAAGCCCTTCTCCGGAGTCACCGGCGGTTTCACAGTCCCGATCGGGCAGGTCCGCCTCCCTGTCACCTTCGGGGGCCGCAGCAACTACCGCACCGAGCTCATCGACTTCGACGTCGCCCACATCCGCCTGCCGTACAACGCCATCCTCGGGTACCCAGCGCTGGCCAAGTTCATGGCCATGACTCACCACGGCTACAACGTCCTCAAGATGCCAGGAAGTGGCGGCGTCATCACGGTGCCCTCTGAAGAGAAGGATGCAGTGTGTTCCCTGGAGCGAGCCTTTCAGGCCGCATCGCTAGAAGACCCAGATCGCGGAAGCAGGAGGCTTCCTGAAGCCACCCCCAAGAAGAAGAAGATGTCGCCAGGCTCAGCCCCTCAGGAGGCAGGCCCCTCAGGGCCCGTGTCTGCTCGGGGGGAACCCCCTTCCATCGCATAGGAAAGCGCGCCCGGCGCCCTCCTCAGGCAGGGCTCGGGGGCTCTCTCCTGGAGGGCCAGTGACCTAGCCAGGGTCACGATGGAGGCGCTTGGGCACCATGTGGAGGCGTGCTTCGAAGCACGTTTCCCTCGAGAAGGAGCCAGGCAAGGAAGGTCAGACCAGCAGGAGTTCGCTAACAAGGCCATTCAAGAACTACAGGAGTCAAGGATCATGAGAGGTTGCCGTCGTCCACCAGTTGTGGCCCCACATCCAGGCGAGGATGGTGGGCTGTGCATCTGCGTCGACGTACTAGGGCTCAATCAGATCGCCACGACGGAGTGTATCTGGCCCTCGCAAGTGGGGCGCTGCGGAGGTCCACCCCATAGCTATGTTCGCATGCCTTATGGCCTGCCGAGCATGGCTGCGGCGTACCAGTGCCTCATGAGGGGCATCATGGAGGCTTAGGAAGACAGGCGATCCGCGGCTCTGGCGGAGATGAAGACAGCTCGCGAGGAGTCACCAGTGCCTCCGGAGCCTCCCGAGGCCCCGGGGCCTGGGGGCTCGTGAGGATCGGCTTCCGCAACCCACCGGGTCTGCTACACCAACGCCACTTCGCCAACGACATCCTCAGGTAACATCTTTCAAGCCTCATTCCCAGCTGGGAGCGCCCTCCCAGGGTTGCATCACTCCCAGGCCACGTGGGTCCGTCCCTGCAGCATGTATCTGCCTTTATTTTTCGGTCGTTAGTTTGCCTTGTTGGGGGCGCCCCTCGGGCTGCATCATCCCCAAGCCGCTGGGGCTAGGCCCAGCGGCATGTATCTCCCTCATGTTTATTTCCAACTATGCATTCGCCTATCACGCTTGATTACTTGATGCCCGTCCGCGGCATCCCTTCTTCTCCATGTCGACTACTTGCACGTTAAAGGGGGGGTGCCTGAGCATCGCGACTCAGGGCTCTTACTGGCTCTCCAGCCCTCACCCTCTGGCCTTGTCCACGGCATCGCGACCTGGCATACCAGCGACGGCTGAGACAAGCTCGAAGGCCGAGACCCGAGGACGTAGAGTACCGGCATCTAACAAAATTTTGCAGGGACACATCTCAAGATACGGCCCAGTGCCAGGCGCAACCCGCCTAGAGGTAGGGCCTCGTGAGTCCCGCGCTGGCTCACGGGTGCCCTGATACACCTCGCCTGCTCCAACCAGCAAGCTCTTGAGTAACTAACGATCGACTAACAACTGCCATGGCAACCCCATCTTCTTTCTGTGATGAATCTGCAGGATCCTTGGAGGGGACTGCGCTAGGCAAGGCCCTCACAGGGTTCCCTTTGCCCTCGCCCGCGTGAACCGCTTGCACGTTAAAGGGGGGGCGCCCGAGCATCGCGACTCAGGGCTCCTACTGGCTCTCCAGCCCTTACCCTCTGGCCTTGTCCATGGCATTGCGTCCTGGCATACCAGCGACGGCTGAGACAAGCTCGAGGGCCGGGACCCGAGGACGTAGAGCAGAAAGGGGAGCAGAGGCGAGGGAGAAGGGGCTCGCGAGGACCTTGCCGAGCGATTCCGCTCCTGCCTACGCGCGGACCCGACGGCACACCAGGAATAATCCCCGACTCTCGAGATAAGTCACCACCTAAAGCGCTGGCTACCGTGGCACTACCCCCGCACCTAAAGCAATTCCGTATTAGCGACATTGCTTCCCTTTCTCACCAAGCGACAGCTGCTTGGGCGCCAAAGGGGACCTCCTGAGCATCGCGACTCAGGGGCTCTTACCGGACCCCGGGTCGCTCACCTCCTGGCCTTGACCACGGCATCGCGACCTAGCATACCAGCGATGGCTGACGCCGCCTTGGGACTAGGACCTGTCGGCGCAGAGCACCAAGCCCTTGCGAGGTGCGAAAGGGAGGACTGAACTACAATGGAATTTGCGACTAGCACAGCTCTGCAGCAAAGATCATATATTAACAAATGGGACCACAGACACCTTACAAGCCCCCACGGGGCGCATTTTGATTCCTCGTAGGGAACGAATCCTAAGGGATGCTAACTACACGAGCTCCTGCAAAAGATGCCATCATCAACAGTGGGCCGTCAGGTGCCGGCGCCAACCCCATCCAGATCAGAGTCGGCGACGGCCTGACGGGCCCGCCCTGCTCCGGGAGCGGCGCCGACTCGAGGGCTCGTAGCTGTCATCGCTCGTCTCCGGAGTCGCGAAGATTTCGCCGAAGTCAGTGGACCCTTCGGCGCCTCCGCCAAGGGAGCGATCGACGGGCCTAGCCCTCACCAGGGCAAGGTCCTGGCCACCTCTCCCGTGGCAGCACTCCAGCCGGCGCCCGTTCGCGTCGAAGATCTCGAAGAGCATCACCGCAGCGCCATCATACTCCAAGTGGACAGCGAAGACGCCCCTTTCCCTGCAGACCCGGGCAATCTCTCTCCAGCCGCGGGACATGTAGACCTTGCCCGGGGCAGCGATCATGACCTCTGCCTCGGTCGCGAGGGCGCTGCAGTCGGCGTGCTGCAGCCAGAGCTCTAGGGGCCCTCCTGGAGGGATGATGGAGGCGAAGAAGGGAGGCAGATGGATCTAGGACTGAAGTGGAATGGCGACGTGGAGCATGAACTCTTGGGAGGAGCCCTCGGCATGGACTCCAGGAGGAACAACCCACGCCTTCGTGACCCGACGGCGCCTACGACGGCGCTGACCGCGGGGATCAACATCGACACCTTCGGGGCCCTCGACGTGGGCATACAAGGGAAGCGGGAACCCCGGCAGAGCCCGCTCCCACCAGGGCCTCGCCACCACCTGACGGTCCTCCTCGTCCCGGCTGCAAAGGGCGAGTCGCTTCTTCGGCGGGAGAGGGTCTGGTCCCTCTCGAGGAGCCTTTCCCTTCTCCTCCGTGGAAAACCGGCGAATTGGAGCCATCACACCAAGACGAAGCAAGAACTGAGGCAAAGGAGACAACAAGGAGAGATGGACTGGAAGGGCACGCGCGGTGCCGTACTTATAGCCGGCGAAGGCCAACCGCCGGCCTCCACGATCACAGGTAATCATGACACGATCTGCATGCAGGGACTTGCCCAACTCGCGCGATCACCGAGGCATCATGGGGAAGCGGAGACGCCCACGTCAACCGCCACGCGACGCCCAAGGCCTCAGGCTATTAGGGCCCGCGGCGCTTCGCCCTTGCCCTTTCGCCTCTCAGCACGGCCAAGTCCGGGCGCGCCTTGGGCCCGGGGGCTACTGTCGGCGTTCTGGGAACGGGGGTCCCTAGACTTGCCTGCCCGCGGCCTGTGGCATGGCTCAAATGGGGGCCCAGCACGGCCCATCTTCATCAACACAAGACTCAAGACCCTCGCGAGGGGCCAAGCCTCGCGGGGTGGACGACACAGCGCATCCTCAGGCGCAGCCTCCTCAGGCTGGCTCACGAGGAGGCGGAGATATCAAGGCAGGTTACCTCGCGAGGTGCCCATGACGTAAGCCATGACGACTCAGGGTGCTAGGAGGGCGTCAGCGTGCATAGCGTCCTTCTTTCCCCTTTGGTGCAAAGGGGCAAGCGCAGCCGTGGAGTACCGAGGCATCAGGCAAAGGTTGCCATTTCGGTGCAACAAGACCAAGACCAGGCGGACTACGAGATGGAGATCACCATGGAGCCCAGCACGGCGTCGCCACAGAGCCTTTGGCAGGCGGAGACCAACTTTAGTCAGGATAAGTGTACTCGCTGTCCCCCTTCAAATTAGCCCGCCATTGTTGGCTCCCTTCCCGCTCAATATTCGGGAAGAGGACCAGGGCCTCTATAAATAGGACTAGCCACCCCCAGGGTAGGGGGATCGAGCGATCTAGCAATCGGCATCTGGATCAGACCAAAGGGGTTGGCTCCAGACGGTCGACAAGCAGAGAGAGTGAGTATGAGAGAGAGAGAGAGAGGTGACTGAACTCCTCCTAGCAGTTCATCACCCCAGCCAATAACAGACCCTCGCGAGGCTGTTCTTCCTTGTATTGTTCATCATCACCAGCCCCAGGAGGCAATCCACCAACCACACACTGGAGTAGGGTATTACACCACAATGGTGGACCGAACCAGTATAAATCTTGTGTCCCTTGTGCAGTTATTTTGGTAGTTTAGATCCTTGCGAGACGGAGAGGTAGAAGGCGTGATCTCCGCGTGCACCCCAGTGTTCGAACCTTAAGGGTCTGCCGGAACCCGTGATCCGACAGAAGAGAAGGAAGGGCGTGGGAGGTGGGAGGTAGGGCGCGGACTGGTGGTGGCATGCAAGGCCATGCTGGGAAAGTGGTCAGCGGCCGGGGAAGGTGGGATTTTGTCGGGGGACGAGAGCGGTTCGTCCGTGAGATGTGCAGTGCCCCGGTCGGTCATCTCTAAGTTTGTATCTTTGTTGGGTTGTGGACGTGCAGTGCCCTGGTCAGTCATTTCTAAATCTGAAACGTTGTTGGGTTGTGGCAGAGCATGGGAGTCCGAGCAAGTGTTCCTGTTGTTGCTTGGCGGGTCTTGGTTTGACCGCGCCACAGTCCCTGAGCAGAGTGCGTGAGATGTGTGGTGTGGAACTGTGGTTGAGGGGGGCGTCGATATGGGCCTAGTATGGATTGAACAGATGGTTCTGTTGATTTTGAGGTGACTAAGCGATGATCTTTACTGAAATTTTGAAAATGGTCGAGCGCTGAGTCAAGGGAAGGGAACAGGAAGAGACAGAAGCAGCTAAAGTTTAGTTGTTTAAGCTTTAGAATTTGAAATCTGATGAAAGGACAAAGGACACCTGATTTGAAAATGCACTCATGAACTTGGATCGCTTGGAAATCCATTTTAACCGAAAAGCAGCGGTTTAGAGCAGAGTTAACCAGCATGTTATCTGGGTTAGCTTTGATTGGCATGAAAGAGACCCAAAACTGACATTTTTGCATTGTGTAATTGGCAATGCATAGACTACGGGTAGTAGGGTGACAGATATCTAGCATGCGGTAATAGAAGCTAACACCTGGACGAGATCATCTAACCTTTGCTTGATCAAGGAGTAGAGACGCTGAAGCCGAGGTTGCAGGAGCCACATCCGTTGAAGCAGGATGATCGCCGGCCAGTGGGGCGGCGGACGGCGATCGTGGGCCTAGCAAGTGTTGTTGCAGCATTGCCGGAGAGGAGGCAGCATCGATGGGGCAGGTGGACACGAGCAGGCAGAAACGAATGAGCACCCCAAGGCGAGTGAAGTCGCCATGGCCGATGATGAGCTCGGCGACTGCGCGGGAGGCAACCGTGAAGGAGAAACGCGCCTCGTCTTCCATGGTGGTATTGAAGTGAGCGGGCTCACCGCCGATGATGCATGCGAGGAGCAAGTCGAGGAGTCCGGCGTTGACCTCGAAAGGAAGCTAAATGAGCCGGGCCGACATCCGGCAACCATGGGGGTTGGCTGACGGACCGTAGGTGACAAAGGATTGCAACCGCAACCATGCCTTGACCTCGAAGTGAGTCGCAAGGTCGAAGCGAGCTCGGATGAGCTCCCGGAGTGGCATGCAGGAGTGGACAACATCAGAGTGAGAGCATCACAAAGAGGTGGGTGGATAGCGAAAGAGAAAGCGAAATTTCGGTGCAGAACTGCACGCTGGGAGAGGATGGCGTTGGTGACAGCTGTGTTTGCCACCACAAAGGAGAACACCGTATTGGTGACTGCGTGCACTTGGAAGAGTGCAGCGCAGCCACCAATAGAAGCTTGGAGGAGGGCTGCAGCAATCATGGGGTCGAGGGGCAGGCTGGTTCTAAGGAAGATGAGGAAGATGCGCACCCTAGTGTCCAGGGAGAAAGCATTGACAGGCGAACGAAGAACACTGCGCAGCTGGTCTTCGAAGTCCAGACCCATGGCGTTTCCCACGCCAAGATGGCAGCGCAGGACAATCTGGCCGGAGGTGACGTACCGAGGCTCATCAGGGAGTAACAGTGGTTGTGGCAGTGGTGAGAGGAGAAGTGGGTGGCCGCCGGAGGCAGGTGGTCGCCGGAGGGGGAGTTGGGTTCGGGTGGAGCGGGAGCGGGGGCCATCGGTTCTTATTATCATACTTTCTTGTTCCTGATAAATGTTTATTATTCATGATAGAATTGTATTGACTGGAAACTTAAATACATGTGTGAATACGTAAATAACATTGTGTCCCTAGTAGGCCTATACTAGGCTAGCTCATTGATTGAAGATGGTTAAGGTTTCCTAACCATATACATGAGTTGTCATTTGATAATTGGATCACATCATTAGGAGAATGATGTGATGGACAAACCCAACCGTAAGCTTAGCATCAGATCGTATCACTTAGTTATTTGCTACAACTTTCTTCATGTCAAGTATATGTTCCTTAAACCATGAGATCATGTCACTCCCGGATACCGAAGGAATACCTTGTGTTCTATCAAACATCACTTCGTAACTGGGTGATCATAAAGGTGCTCTACAAGTATTTCTTAAGGTGTCCGTTGGGTTTCTTGGATCGAGATTGGGATTTGTCACTCCGTGTGATGAAGAGATATCTCTGGGAACTCGGTAATACAAGATCACAAGAAGCATGTGACTAATGAGTTTAGCAACAAGATCTTGTATTACAAAACGAGTAAAGAGACTTGTCGGTAAAGAGATTGAACTTGGTATGGAGATAATGACGATTGAATCTCGGGCAAGTAACATATTGCCACACAAAGGGAATCATATACGGGATTGGATGAATCCCCAACAATGTGGTTCAACCGATAAAAATCTTCATGGAATATGTAGGAATCAATATGGGTATCCAGGTCCCGCTTTTGCTTATTGACCGGATAGGTGTCTGGTTCATGTCTACATGATTCCCAAACCCGTAGGTCGCACACTTGATGTTCGGTAGTGCTAGGGTAATGTTGAGATATTAATAGTGGAATGGGGAGGTGCATGGGGGCAACCACCCCTTCACCCTAGCCCCTAGCCTCTCCTAACTCCTCCCACATTTCTCCGATACGTGCTTGGCGAAGACCTGCCGGAATTCCGCGGCCACCACCACCATACCGCCGTGCTAGTTTTGATCTCATCTACCTCCTCTCCCTCGCTTGTTGGATTAAGAAGGAGAGGACGCCATCGAGCTGAACATGTGCTAATCTTAGAGGTGTCGTCCATTCGGCACTAGATCGGATTGGATTGTGAAGAGTACGACTACATCACCCGTGTTACATACGCTAACGCTTCCATTCTATAAGGGTACATACACACACTTCCCTCTCATTGCTATGCATCTCCTAGATTGGATCTTTGGTATTTCGTAGGATTTTTTTGACTTTCATGCTTCGTTCCCCATTAGTGGCATCATTATATATATATATATGTATATGCGTAGATGTATATGCACGAGTAGAACACAAAGATGTTGTGGGCGTTGTTGTTCATATTGCTTACCTCCCTTTTATTATTTGGATTTGGCTATATTTTAGGATGAAGCGGCTCGGACCAAACTTACTTGTCCTCACACAAGAGACCAGTTCCACAGACTAACATTCAACTTGTATTGCATAAGAGTGGCTGGCGGGTGTCTGTCTCTTCCACTTTAGTTGAATCTGATTTGACAATGGCGGTCCTTGTATAAGGTTAAAAGGAAACTTGTATATCACTTATCTGGTTTTTTGTAGATTAGAAAGGTTCTTATAGTTTCCCCTAGCTCCCATGTAAAAATTGCAGCAACAAAGTAGAGGACGTCTAACTTATTTTTGCATGGCATGTTTGTTGGGGAACGTTGCATGGAAAACAAAAAACTTTCTGCACACACATAAGATATATCCATGGAGATGCATACAACGAGAGGGGAGAGTGTGTCTACGTACCCTCATAGATCATAAGAGGAAGCGTTTATTAACACGGTTGATGTATTCGAACTTCTTCGCGATCCAACCGATCAAGTACCAAACGTACAACACCTCCGTGTTCAGCACACGTTCAGCTCGGTGTCGTAATCGCCTTCTTGATCCAGCAAGATGGGCTAAGTAGTAGATGAGTTCCGACAGCACGCCGGCATGGTGACCATGGTGGTGATGCTATCTCCACAGGGCTTTGCCTAAGCACACCAAAATATGACCGAGGGACGAAACTGTGGAGAGGGGCGCCACACACGGCTAGGAGATTGTCATGGGTTTATGTGGCACCCCCTCCCACATATATATAGGTGGGGAGAGGGAGGCAGTCAGGAGGAGCCCCAAGGGAGGCCAAATCCCCCTTCGTCTCCTACCCTGGTTGCGCCCCCCTTACCATATTTGCCGGAGGGGGAAAGGAAGGGGGAGGAGAGGAAGGCATGGGGAGGCCGAATCCCCCTCCTTCCTTTTCTCCCCATTGCCCGCTACCATAGGAGGGGCACGCCAGCCCCTTGTGGGCTGGTGTGCTCCTCTTACTTGGTCCATATGGCCCATATACCTCCAGGGGTTTCCCGGAACCCCTTCCGATGATCCGATGATGACCCGGTACCTCCCGAAACTCTTCCGGTGTCCAAATAGTATCGTCCTATACATCAATCTTTACCTCCGGAGCTCCTCGTCATGTCCGTGGTCTCATCCAAGACTCCGAACAACATTCGGTCACCAAATCACATAGCTCATATAATACTATATCGTCAACGAACGTTAAGCGTGCGGACCCTACGGGTTCGAGAACTATGTAGACATGACCGAGACACCTTGCTACCTCTTTGAGCACTGCGTTGGTTTTCCCTTGAAGAGGAAAGGGTGATGCAACAAAGCAGCGTAAGTATTTCCCTCGGTTTTTGAGAACCAAGGAATCAATCCAGTAGGAGATCACGCTCAAGTCCCACGCACCTACACAAACAAATAAGAACCTCGCAACCAACACGATAAAGGGGTTGTCAATCCTTCACGGTCACTTACGAGAGTGAGATCTGATAGATATGATAAGATAATATTTTTGGTATTTTTATGATAAAGAGAAATAAAGATGCAAAGTAAAATAAACGGCAATAGAAATAACTAAGTATTGGAAGATTAATATGATGAAAGATAGACCCGAGGGCCATAGGTTTCACTAGTGGCTTCTCTCAGGAGCATAAGTATTACGGTGGGTAAATGAATTACTGTCGAGCAATTGATAGAATTGAGTATAGTTATGAGAATACCTAGGTATGATCATGTATATAGGCATCACGTTCGTGACAAGTAGATCGAAATGATTCTGCATCTACTACTATTACTCCACACATTGACCGCTATCCAGCATGCATCTAGAGTATTAAGTTCATAAGAACAGAGTAATGCTTTAAGGAAGATGACATGATGTAGAGGAATAAACTCATGCAATGTGATATAAACCCCATCTTTTTATCCTCGATGGCAACAATACAATACGTGTCGTTTCCCTTTCTATCACTGGGATCGAGCACCGCAAGATTGAACCCAAAGCTAAGCACTTCTTTGCAAGAAAGATCAATCTAGTAGGCCAAACCAAACTGATAATTCGAAGAGACTTGCAAAGATAAACCAATCATACATAAAAGAATTTAGAGGATATTCAAATATTTTTCATAGATAAACTTGATCATAAACCCACAATTCATCGGATCTCGACAAACACACCGCAAAATAATATTACATCGAATAGATCTCTAAGAAGATCGAGGAGAACTTTGTATTGAGATCCAAAGAGAGAAAAGAAGCCATCTAGCTAATAACTATGGACCTGTAGGTCTGAAGTAAACTACTCGCACATCACCGGAGAGGCCATGGAGTTGATGTAGAGGCCCTCCGTGATCAATGCCCCTCCGACGGAGCTCCGAAAAAGGCCCCGAGATGGGATCTCTCGGGTACAAAAGGTTGCGGCGATGGAATTAGGTTTTTGTGGTGCTCCTGGATATTTGGGGGGTACATGGATATATATAGGAGGAAGAAGTACGTTGGTGGAGCAACGAGGGGCCCACGAGGGTGGAGGGTGCGCCCAGGGGGTAGACGTGCCCTCCTGCCTCGTGGCTTCATCGTTTGTTTCTTGACGCCCACTCCAAGTCTCCTAGATCACGTTTGTTGAGAAAATCACGTTCCCGAAGGTTTCATTCCGTTTGGACTCTGTTTGATATTCCTTTTCGGCGAAACCCTAAAATAGGCAAAAAAAAACAGCAATTTGGGTCGGGCCTCCAATTAGTAGGTTAGTCCAAAAAATGATATAAAAGTGTAAAATAAAGCCCATTGAAATCCAAAATAGATAATATAATAGCATGGAGCAATCAAAAATTATAGGTACGTTGGAGACATATCAAGCATCCCCAAGCTTAATTCCTGCTCGTCCTCGAGTAGGTAAATGATAAAAGAAGAATTTTTGATGTGGAAAGCTTTCTAACATATTTCTCCATGTAATTTTTTCTTTATTGTGGCATGAATGTTCAGATCCAAAAGATTCAAGATAAAATTTTAATATTGACATAAAAATAATAATACTTCAAGCATACTAACTAAGTTATCCCTACAAAATCATATAGTCTGGCTATGCTCTATCTTCACCACACAAAATATTTAAATCATGCACAACCCCGATGACAAGCCAAGCAATTGTTTCATACTTTTGATGTTCTCAAACTTTTTCAATCTTCACGCAATATATGAGGGTGAGCCATGGATATAGCACTATATGTGGAATAGAATGGTGGTTGTGGAGAAGACAAAAAAGGAGAAGATAGTCTCACCTCAACTAGGCGTATCAACGGGCTATGGAGATGCCCATCAATAGATATCAATGTGAGTGAGTAGGGATTGCCATGCAACAGATGCACTAGAGCTATAAGTATATAAAAGCAACAAAAGAAACTAGGTGGGTGTGCATCCAACTTGCTTGCTCACGAAGACCTAGGGCATTTTGAGGAAGCCCATCATTGGAATATACAAGCCAAGTTCTATAATGAAAAATTCCCACTAGTATATGAAAGTGATAACTCAAGAGACTCTCTATATGAAGAACATGGTGCTACTTTGAAGCACAAGTGTGGAAAAAGGATAGTAGCATTGTCCCTTCTCTCTTTTTCTCTCATTTTTTGGGCCTTCTCTTTTTTATGGCCTTTCTCTCTTTTTTGTCCGGAGTCTCATCCCGACTTGTGGGGGAATCATAGTCTACAACATCCTTTCCTCACTTGGGACAATGCTCTAATAATGATGATCATCACACTTTATTTACTTACAACTCAATACTTAGAACAAATATGACTCTATGTGAATGCCTCCGGCGGTGTACCGGGATGTGCAATGATGCATGAGTAACATGTATGAAGAATTATGAACGGTGGCTTTGCCACAAATACGATGTCAACTACATGATCATGCAAGCAATATGACAATGATGAAGCATGTCATAATAACGGAACGGTGGAAAGTTTCATGGCAATATATCTCGGAATGGCTATGGAAATGCCATAATAGGTAGGTATGGTGGCTGTTTTGAGGAAGGTATATGGTGGGTTTATGGTACCGGCGAAAGTTGCGTGATATTAGAGAGGCTAGCAATGGTGTCAGGGTGAGAGTGCGTATAATCCATGGACTCAACATTAGTCATAAAGAACTCACATACTTATTGCAAAAATCTATTAGTTATCTAAACAAAGTATTACACACATGCTCCTAGGGGGGTAGATTGGTAGGAAAAGACCATCGCTCGTCCCCAACCGCCACTCATAAGGAAGACAATCAATAAATAAATCATGCTCCAACTTCATCACATAATGGTTCACCATACGTGCATGCTACGGGAATCACAAACTTCAACACAAGTATTTCTCAAATTCACAACTACTCAACTAGCATGACTCTAATATCACCATCTCCATATCTCAAAACAATCATCAAGTATCAAACTTCTCATAGAATTCAATGCACTTTTATGAAAGTTTTTATATTATTCCTAGAAGCAAATATCCATATTGTTCTAAAGGACTCTCAAAATGATATAAGTGAAGCATGAGAGATCAATAGTTTCTATAAAACAAATCCACCGCCGTGCTCTAAAAGATATAAGTGAAGCACTAGAGCAAATAATATATAGCTCAAAAGATATAAGTGAAGCACATAGAGTATTCTAATAAATTTCAAATCATGTGAGTCTCTCTCAAAAGGTGTGTACAGCAAGGATGATTGTGGTAAACTAAAAAGCAAAGACTCAAATCATACAAGACGCTCCAAGCAAAACACATATCATGTGGTGAATAAAAATATAGCTCCAAGTAAAGTTACCGATAGACGAAGACGAAAGAGGGGATGCCTTCCGGGGCATCCCCAAGCTTAGGATTTTTGGTGTCCTTGAATTTTACCTTGGGGTGCCATGGGCATCCCCAAGCTTAGGCTCTTGCCACTCTTTGTTCCATAATCCATCAAATCTTTACCCAAAACTTGAAAACTTCACAACACAAAACTCAAAATAGAAAATCTCGTGAGCTCCGTTGGCGAAAGAAAAGAAAACACCACTTCAAGGTACTGTAATGAACTCATTCTTTATTTATATTGGTGTTAAACCTACTGTATTCCAACTTCTCTATGGTTTATGTGACGCCCGGATATTTAAGCTACAGTGAACCTCTGCTAATGATGCCACATCACCTCGATTACTATTTTAATCTCGCGTTAGTTCGAAACCGGTTCGAATTCAAAATCAAAATCAAGCAAACAATAAAAAAATTCAAATATTAAAACTAAAATGTTCGGAGTGAGCCAAATATTGCATAGGTAATTATGGTGGAGAAATCACACTTTTATAAAATGTTTAAATGCTCAAATGGAAATGAAACAACAACATAACCAATTTAATAAATGACTTTTGTTAATTATAAAATGTTAAAGTATTTTATTTAGGGGTTTAAACTTTTTGTAGCAGAGGTATAATTAGTGCTACTAATTTAGGTTCAACTTTTATGTTTTATAAAACAAAACAAAATAAAACTGTTAAGGAAAAATAAATAAATAAATAAATAAATAAAAGGAAATTACAAAACAAAAACAAAAGCAAAAGAGAGAAGGATTCCCCTGGCCAACTAAGCCAAACGGCCCAACCGGCCAGGCCAATCGGCCCAACTGAGCAGGCCCACCCCGCCTCCCTTAACCCCCCCCCCCCCACTACCCCAAACCCTAGCCCAAACCCTTCCCCACTCCCCCTCTCAGTCCACTCCCTCTCCCATGATCTTCTCCGCCCCCCCCCCCCCCCCGATCTGGATCGGGGAAAATGGTGCCCCGACCCATTCGCCTCGTCGCCTCACCGATGCCGCCCGGAGCGCGCGCCGCCGCCTGGACCTCGCCGAACCTCCCTCGCCGGACCGCGCGCCTTCCTCGTCCTCCTCCCCGACTCGCGTCCCCGAGCCTCGTCGCCCCATTCCCCTGCACCGCTAGTGAGGCACCGGCCTCTCCTTCTCTCTCCCCTGTTCGTGGCCGTGTCTGGCTGCGCTGAAGCGCGCGCGCTCGCGCCCGCCCCCTACGCTGTTGTTGCCTGTTACATTGTAATGCCCTCGATGCGGCTATATCTCCCACATGTCGAAGCACGACTTAGAGGCATAACCGCATTGAAAGAAATGTCGCAAGTGAGGTAATCTTCACACAACCCATGTAATACAATAGGGGAAAAAGATACATAGTTGGCTTACAATCGCCACTTCACACAATACATGAATAAAGCATTACATCACACAAATACAATCAAGGTCCGACTACGAAACCAAAATAAAAGAAGAACCCCAAATGCGACAAAGTCCCCGATCGACGCCAACTGGGCTCCACTACTGATCAACTAGAAAGAAACAACACAAAGGACAAGATCTTCATCGAGCTCCTCCTGAGCTGGGTTGCGTCACCTGTACGGTTCAACGGCACCTGCAAGCTGGTTTTGGAAGTATCTGTGAGCCACGGGGACTCAGCAATCTCGCACCCTCGCGATCAAGACTATTTAAGCTTATGGGTAAGGTAAAGGTATGAGGTGGAGCTGTAGCAAGCGACTAGCATATATGGTGGCTAACATACGCAAAAGAGAGCGAGAAGAGAAAGCAAAACACGATCGTGAAACTATGATCAAGAAGTGATCCTAGAACAACCTACGTCAAGCATAACTCCAACACCGTGTTCGCTTCCCGGACTCCGCCGGAAAGACACCATCACGATTACACACGCGGTTGATGTATTTTAATTAAGGTCAACTTCAGGTTTTCTACAACCAGACATTAACAAATTCCCATCTGCCCATAACCGCGGGCTTGGCTTTCGAAAGTTCAAATCCCTGCAGGGGTGTCCCAACTTAGCCCATCACAAGCTCTCACGGTCAACGAATGAATAGACCTCCTCCCGAGACATTCTGATCAGACTCGGTATCCCGGTTCTACAAGACATTTCGACAGGGTAAAACTAAACCAGCAACACTGCCCGAATGTGCCGACAAATCCCGACAGGAGCTGCACATATCTCTTTCTCACGGCACACTCAAATTGTCTTAGGTACGGGTAGGCCAGCCCAGAGTTGCCCCTGGTGGCCACCGGCAGCTGACAGGTGGACCAAAACTCAGAGGAGCACTGGCCCGGGGGGGTAAAATAAAGATGACCCTTGAGTCCGCGAAACCCAAGGGAAAAAGAGGCTAGGTGGCGAATGGTAAAACCTATGTTGGGCATTGCTGGAAGAGCTTTACTCAAGGCGAACTGTCAAGGGGTTCCCATTATAGCCCAACCGCGTGAGGAACGCAAAATCCGGGAACATAACACCGATATGACGGAAACTAGGGCGGCAAGAGTGGAACAAAACACCAGGCATAAGGCCGAGCCCTCCACCCTTTACCAGTATATAGATGCATTAATTAAATAAGATATATTGTGATATCCCAACAAGTAAACATGTTCCAACAAGGAACAACATCTCCATGTTCCAACAAGGAACAAACTTCAATCTTCACCTGCAACTAACAACGCTATAAGAGGGGTTGAGCAAAGCGGTAACATAGCCAAACAACGGTTTGCTAGGATAAGGTGGGTTAGAGGCTTGGTTCAACAATATGGGAGGCATGATAAGCAAGTGGTAGGTATCGCAGCATAGGCATAGCAAAAGAGCGAGCAACTAGCAAGCAAAGATAGAAGTGATTTCGAGGGTATGATCATCTTGCCTGAAATCCCGCAAGGAAGAAGAACAAGACCATGAAGAAGACAAACGGACGTAGTCGAACGGATCCTCGCAAACGCAACGTTATCGGAACCAACCCGAAGAAGCAACACCGGCAAAGAGAAAATAGCATAGTAAACAACCAACACATAATCATGGCATGATGCACAATCAAGTATGGTGCATGTCCGGTTTAAATACGCATGGCATGGCAAAGTGCACAAACAATCCTACAAATTAAGTGGAGCTCAATATGCAACTCCATTGCATATTGACGAAACACCACGTGACTTATTTAGTTCGATCTTGTTTATGTACCCAACAATATTAAATGTTATTAAACATGGCAAGAAGGGAAGCAAAGCAAAACTACCTATCTAGTCAAGTTTAAATGAGTCCGGGAACAACAAGCAACAAATCCGGAAACTCCTCATGTGCATATATATTAGGTTAGGTCCTGTTCTGCCCTAAACCATATTTTAGAGTTATTAAACATTCAAAACAAGCACACCATGTTAAACTAGGCAAAATTCTACCCCATTTACATATAAAGTTTATTAAATTCGGAGTTACGGTTATTTAGTTATGAAATAAATCATTTTAACATGGCATAGGAGCAAATTTAAACAAACATCATTTTAAACATTTTAAACATGCATGAAATTTGCACAAAATGAATCTACACAAAATTCTAAGCAACTTTCATATATAAATCATTTTAATATGGTGCACGGTTATTAAGTTATTGAATGCATGGACTTGAAGGGCTTTTCTGTAAAACTGTCAATCCCCTGGAAAATTAGGAAATACACAGATCAGGGAAAAAAACGGAGCAGGCCGAAACTGGCTGGGCGCTGGGCTGTGGTGTTCTCACCATTGGGCCTAACAGGCCGGATCTGTCTGGGCCTTGGGGGCGCTGGAGAGGAGGCAGCCCTAGGCACGTGCTGGACCTTGGCGTTGGCGGGTCAACGATGATGAGCGGCTCCTGCTGCTCGATCTGGACCAGGAAAAACATAGGGGCGGCCTCGATCGTGAAGCAGGGCGACGGCTGCAATCAACGAAGGCGTGCAGCTTTGCCGTGGTGGTCGGGTGATGTCGCAGGACGGCGGGGAAGGTCGGAGACGGTGGCGGGCAAAGGGGCAACCGGATCCGGTGGCGTCTGGCCCATATCCAGCAACGACGAGGCTGGCCGTCGATGGGACGATGAGGTGCGACACTCCGGCGGCGGTGCCTGTCCACGGGCAGAGAGAGGTGAGAGATTCAGGTGAGGGAGGAAGAGAGAAAAGAGAAGAAGCAGTAAGGGAGGACGGGGTCCTAGCGGTGCCGCTGGTTGGCCGTCAGTGGAACGAGCTGCTGGCGATCCCCTTATGATCGAGCAGCGAAGGCTTTAGTCGGCTCGCGCGATGGGCAGAGGCACGGTGGAGGCCATGGACTGTGCGTGGTTGATGAGGCGGATCTCGAGCTGAGACAAGGAGGCGGCAGGATGGATCTGAGGTCAAGAGGCTGCTGAAAACGAGGGAGGAAGGAGGCGCGGGTTGGCTCGGGATGGATCCCGATGAAGATGCGGCGGCGGCGGGGTAAGGGACAAATGCCCTAGATTTGAGGGATTAGACAAGCGGGTCTATATATAAAGAAAAGAAAGGTTATATTTGGACCCTCCGATTAAATCAGAGGGTCAAGAATAAAAAAATAGATAGGGAGCCAAACAAGAAAACGGAGATGTTTTGTGGACGTTTGGGGATGATCCGGACCCAACGGTGACAACTGTCCAGGTCGGGTTCGGGACAGCTTTCGGGCGCGCGCGAGGAGGGTCGCGGGCTGACGAGAGAGGTTAGGTAGGGCCTAGCGGTGTGTGGTAGTGGGATGAGATGAGAGGAGAGGAGTGCAGCCCGGCAACTGTTTCCGGAGACCGAAAACGTCCGACGTTTTGACCGACTATAATGTCGCTATAGTTATCCGTTGGGGCATCAAACAGACTCCGAACGCGATGAAACTTGATAGGCGGTCTAGCTACACTAAAATAAGACCACACGTCAACTCTCATCCCATTCCGAGAACATTTTCCGGAGACTTATAAAATACTATTTCGGACATGCTGCGGGCGCGTGCAAGTGTGTTAGGGCTCAGAACGGAGAACGAAGAGAACGAGGAGACCGGGACGGATGCAAGTTTTAAAACATGATGATGCAATGCACATGATGACATTATAAGATGCAACACGCAAGCAAATGATATGGCAATGACAGTGAATAACTGGAAGACACCTGGCACATCGGTCTCGGGGCGTTACAACACTCCACCACTACGAGAGGATCTCGTCCCGAGATCTAAAATGGTACAGGAGGGGAAAAACGGAAGAGAAAGAGAAGAGGTGAAACTAAGTTGCTCCTTTGAAAAATGAGTGAAACCAATGAACCTTGAAAAGGTTAAGCAAATACGAGAAAAGAATACAACGGAGATAAGCGAAGTTGAAAACACTCCGTTAGAAAAGAGGGAGAAAGAACACTGCGAAAAAACCTTGAGGTTGAAGGGCAAGATATATATTGAAAACACTCCGGTTAAGGAAGGGGATCAAGGAAGACCAAATTCGGGCAGCACTCCGGTTGAAAAGAAAATAATTGCATAAGAACTTGATAAGGTGATAGAACTAGAAAAGATGACACCACGCTCCGGTTAGATGGATAAGCAAGAAAGGAACAAGGTCCTGACAAAAACAAAAGAAAGGTTGAAGATAGCAACATCACAATGACTCCGGAACAAAAGAATAGAAGATGGATAATTGAAATAGGAGAATTGAGAAGAAAATGACAACTTCTGCCACCAATGATCTTGGAAGGCACCCTTCCAAGAAGGTTAAAACGTAGTTGTTGGGAAAGACCAACACCAAAACGAATAAGTTTGTAGTGGGCTTATGTAAAAACATCTCAAAACTATGAGGTGAAATTTTTGCCACTAACGGGACCAATAGATTGGATTGATATCAGCAAGGAGACGAGAAACTATTTCACCGGGAGGATAAAAGAAGAACTTGGGTCATTTATAAACACCATAATAGCAACAATCCTTAGGGAAAGCTTTAGGTGAAATATAACCCAAGATAATTCCAATGACGAGATTCATGGATTTAAAATATCTCATTCTTGACAACATGTGAACCATGAAACAACAACAACAACAACAACAACAACAACAACAAAGCCTTTAGTCCCAAACAAGTTGGGGTAGGCTAGAGGTGAAACCCGTAAGATCTCGCAACCAACTCATGGCTCTGGCACATGGATAGCAAGCTTCCACGCACCCCTGTCCATAGCTCGCTCTTTGTCGATACTCCAATCCTTCAGGTCTCTCTTAACGGACTCCTCCCATGTCAAATTCGGTCGACCCCGCCCTCTCTTGACATTCTCCGCACGCTTTAGCCGTCCGCTATGCACTGGAGCTTCTGGAGGCCTGCGCTGAATATGCCCAAACCATCTCAGACGATGTTGGACAAGCTTCTCCTCAATTGGTGCTACCCCAACTCTATCTCGTATATCATCACTCCGGACTCGATCCTTCCTCGTGTGGCCACACATCCATCTCAACATACGCATCTCCGCCACACCTAACTGTTGAACATGTCGCCTTTTAGTCGGCCAACACTCCGCGCCATACAACATTGCGGGTCGAACCGCCGTCCTGTAGAACTTGCCTTTTAGCTTTTGTGGCACTCTCTTGTCACAGAGAATGCCAGAAGCTTGGCGCCACTTCATCCATCCGGCTTTGATTCGATGGTTCACATCTTCATCAATACCCCCATCCTCCTGCAACATTGACCCCAAATACCGAAAGGTGTCCTTCCGAGGTACCACCTGGCCATCAAGGCTAACCTCCTCCTCCTCACACCTAGTAGTACTGAAACCGCACATCATGTACTCGGTTTTAGTTCTACTAAGCCTAAACCCTTTCGATTCCAAGGTTTGTCTCCATAACTCTAACTTCCTATTTACCCCCGTCCGACTATCGTCAACTAGCACCACATCATCCGCAAAGAGCATACACCATGGGATATCTCCTTGTATATCCCTTGTGACCTCATCCATCACCAATGCAAAAAGATAAGGGCTCAAGGCTGACCCCTGATGCAGTCCTATCTTAATCGGGAAGTCACCGGTGTCGACATCACTTGTTCGAACACTTGTCACAGCATTATCGTACATGTCCTTGATGAGGGTAATGTACTTTGCTGGAACTTTGTGTTTCTCCAAGGCCCACCACATGACATTCCGCGGTATCTTATCATAGGCCTTCTCCAAGTCAATGAACACCATATGCAAGTCCTTCCTTTGCTCCCTATATCTCTCCATAAGTTGTCGTACCAAGAAAATGGCTTCCATGGTCGACCTCCCAGGCATGAAACCAAACTGATTTTTGGTCACGCTTGTCATTCTTCTTAAGCGGTGCTCAATGACTCTCTCCCATAGCTTCATTGTATGGCTCATCAGCTTAATTCCACGGTAATTAGTACAACTCTGAACATCCCCCTTGTTCTTGAAGATTGGTACTAATATACTCCGTCTCCATTCTTCTGGCATCTTGTTTGCCCGAAAAATGAGGTTGAAAAGCTTGGTTAGCCATACTATCGCAATGTCCCCGAGACCTTTCCACACCTCAATGGGGATACAATCAGGGCCCATTGCCTTGCCTCCTTTCATCCTTTTTAAAGCCTCCTTCACCTCAGACTCCTGGATGCGCCGCACAAAACGCATGCTAGTCTCATCAAAGGAGTCGTCCAGTTCAATGGTAGAACTCTCATTCTCCCCATTGAACCGCTTGTCGAAGTACTCCCGCCATCTATGCTTAATCTCCTTGTCCTTCACCAAGAGTTGGCCTGCTCCGTCCTTGATGCATTTGACTTGGCCAATATCCCTCGTCTTCCTCTCCCGGATCTTAGCCATCTTATAGATGTCCCTTTCACCTTCCTTCGTGCCTAACCGTTGGTAGAGGTCCTCATATGCCCGACCCCTTGCTTCACCAACAGCTCGCTTTGCGGCCTTCTTCGCCATCTTGTACTTCTCTATGTTGTCTGCACTCCTATCCAGGTATAGGCGTCTGAAGCAATCTTTCTTCTCTTTAATCGCCTTCTTCCACCACCAACATGTGAACGATGAAACATGAACTCAAATTATCAAGAATGGCATAATACCACCTCTAATGATACGGAAGAAAGAATTTCACTCCGGATAGCAAGAAGAAGAATGCTTGAGCTCCTCTGAAAAGAATCTCGATTAAAACTTCGAGAAGAAATAACATCCTTTATGAACCATCATGTAGAACCTTCATGAAGAACTCCGGTAAACAAAGGGATTATAGAAAGAAAGAGAAGTTGACAACACAAGGTGAAGCCTTGCAATGATTTAGATGGAGCTTCGGGACGATATAATGAGGAAACTTTGAACTCCGAAAAGAAAAGATGATGCATCTCGAACTGAGAAATGTGACATGATGAACAAACTCCGGAAAGAAGAAACTAGATCACTTGGATGAAACAATAATAAGAATTATGTTATGCGTATCCTTCACCAATTAAATTGATGACAATCAATGGATTTGGCACACTACTTATTCTCGTAGAAAGGATTAAGATAGATATAGCGTCAACTTGGAAAGGTCTTCAATGAACCGTCGGTAGGATTGAAACAACGAATGAATTGATATGATAGATAAAGGAAGAGGAACTCTTGAACGAACCACCATAAGAATTGAAAATGAACGATGTAAAGGGATGAATCACCGGGAAGAATTATAAAAAACACGAAGATACTTGAGAGGATTTAGACCCATGAGAACGAAGAGATTATGAACTGATTAGAGATCACTTGAACGATGCACCGGTAAGATTGGAGAATGATAACTGACAGCTGAGAATGAATAAACCTGAATTGATGGACTCTGGATAACACACTGAGAAGACTCTTGAATTGCTCCTGATAGGTGAAAAGAATTTCCACAATCGAAAATAATTATGAGAGGATGGCAACAAGCTAGAATCACGAATCTCAGAGAGAACGGATAGATATGGAGGAAAAGTCTTCTTCGTTCTTCAAAACCTGAGAATGACGATGAGAAACACCACCATAAATTGTTGATGCACTCCGGAATGCCAAATAGAAAAGGTTGAGTCAAAGATGAAAAGAATTTGAAAGATCTTGGAGAAAGGCATTTGACTAATGATAATTCATTCTTACGTCAAACTTGAAAAAGAATTTGGGAGTAACTCCGGATAAATTAGAAGAGTCAGGTAGGATCCTGGAAAAAGACCTATGGGTTAGGGCCCACTCAAAGAAACACCATTGAAATGATTTAGAAGAGAGGTTTCACCGGTTGAGTTAAATGACTAGAATGAGATAACAACCTCGAAAGATCTTGAATGAATGCAGAGTGGAAAACATGAATCTTCGAGATATCTTGACCACTCCAGAACAATAGAATAGCAAGCGGGGAAGATTAAGAGGTGCACCGGCATGAGAAGACATTTGATACGAGGAAAAAGGATATGATCAACACCAAAAGCTTGAATTGAATCCACCGGAGAAGAAAAAGGAATGACGAAGTAGAAGAGTATCTTCATGTGAACCACCGGGTAGAACATTGAAAGAAAAGAATCAAGAGACTTCACAAAAATAAAAGGATGCTTGATTAAGAAATTCGGGTCCTTAAGGAAAAAGGGGTGGGAGGGTGGGAAAAACAAAGACAACTTCGGATGGATGAAACAAACACCGTTCAGAAGAAACTGATACACGATCTTGCGGATGTTGAAAAGATCGGATCCACTTGAAGAGAAAACACGCCGGTTGAAAAGGATTGGAAAGACAATCTCGATGATCAAGAAGGATTAGTGTTCACATCGGGGTATGAGAACACCGCTTAGGAAAAAGTATGGAATCAACATTTGACTTTGAAGCAACTCGAATACCACAACTCAAAACAAAACAAAGGATTGGCTTGCAGAATAAGCCGGAACAAACATATGATAGAGATTTCTTCTGAAGTTTTCGTGGTGGGCCTACACGGGCTCGATCGTACAGCACCATCATGTACAAGGCAGTGCACATGACATACGAAGCGTCCCCGAGTCGGCATAGCCAAGGACTCTTTAAGACACAACGAGACCACTGTAAAACCGACCGTGAATAGGCGGACCACTAGACGTCGAACCCCAATTTCATATCATACATCTGTCGGAAAGATATCCTAAAAGCTACTTGATTTCCCACTTATAAACTCCCGAAATTTTCCCAGATATGCAATCAGGTGTTGGGGATACAGGGGAAGCATAATATCTCACCCAAAACTAGCAAATCCTACATCCAGCTGTATCCATCCTTCAACACATAACCAAGAAACCTTCGGAAATCATCTACCTCAACCTTCAAAAAGCATCTGTTATATGAGTTATGGCAATACTCCCGAACTCCCGCCCCAGTACTGGGTGGCATCGAGGTTATCTCACCAACAACTGCATAAAAGAGATTTTCGATGTCGGCGAAACTAATCTCAGGTATTCCAGAACTGCAACGATAAAATTGTGACGACAACACCTCGGAGCTCAACTCCCCGGGACACTTCCACAAAACCCCTGACTGGAGGCACCAAGACAATGTTCTCGTCACAAAACCATCGGAACGATTCCAAGATACCCGCGTGATCCTAAAAAAAAATTAGTGAAATTTGAGAAGAGAAGAGTCAAAACTCTACGTCAGGATGCCTTACCAGAGCGATGAGGAGACTGGGAAGTAAAAAGAATTCCTAAACTCTCCGATATATAATTCCTAAATGACTCAAAACATTTTTCTAGACACAACTCGACCGCTAAAAGCGATCAAGCAATGGGTCTCCTAAGGTCGGGGAAGGCTCTGATACCAACTTATAACGCCCTCGATGCGGCTATATCTCCCACATGTCGAAGCACGACTTAGAGGCATAACCGCATTGAAAGAAATGTCGCAAGTGAGGTAATCTTCACACAACCCATGTAATACAATAGGGGAAAAAGATACATAGTTGGCTTACAATCGCCACTTCACACAATACATGAATAAAGCATTACATCACACAAATACAATCAAGGTCCGACTACGGAACCAAAATAAAAGAAGAACCCCAAATGCGACAAAGTCCCCGATCGACGCCAACTGGGCTCCACTACTGATCAACTAGAAAGAAACAACACAAAGGACAAGATCTTCATCGAGCTCCTCCTGAGCTGGGTCGCGTCACCTGTATGGTTCAACGGCACCTGCAAGCTGGTTTTGGAAGTATCTGTGAGCCACGGGGACTCAGCAATCTCGCACCCTCGCGATCAAGACTATTTAAGCTTATGGGTAAGGTAAAGGTATGAGGTGGAGCTGCAGCAAGCGACTAGCATATATGGTGGCTAACATACGCAAAAGAGAGCGAGAAGAGAAAGCAAAGCACGATCATGAAACTATGATCAAGAAGTGATCCTAGAACAACCTACGTCAAGCATAACTCCAACACCGTGTTCACTTCTCGGACTCCGTCGGTAAGAGACCATCACGATTACACACGCGGTTGATGTATTTTAATTAAGGTCAACTTCAGGTTTTCTATAACCGGACATTAACAAATTCCCATCTGCCAATAACCATGGGCACGGCTTTCGAAAGTTCAAATCCTTGCAGGGGTGTCCCAACTTAGCCCATCCCAAGCTCTCACGGTCAACGAAGGAATAGACCTCCTCCCGAGACATTCCGATCAGACTCGGTATCCCGGTTCTGCAAGACATTTCGACAGGGTAAAACTAAACCAGCAACACCGCCCGAATGTGCCGACAAATCCCGATAGGAGCTGCACATATCTCTTTCTCAGGGCACACTCAGATTCTCTTAGGTACGGGTAGACCAGCCAGAGTTGCCCCTGGTGGCCACCGGCAGCTGACAGGTGGACCAACACTCAGAGGAGCACTGGCCCAGGAGGGTAAAATAAAGATGACCCTTGAGTCCGCGAAACCCAAGGGAAAAAGAGGCTAGGTGGCGAATGGTAAAACCAATGTTGGGCATTGTTGGAAGAGCTTTACTCAAGGCGAACTGTCAAGGGGTTCCCATTATAGCCCAACCGCGTGAGGAACGCAAAATCCGGGAACATAACACCGATATGACGGAAACTAGGGCGGCAAGAGTGGAACAAAACACCAGGCATAAGGCCGAGCCTTCCACCCTTTACCAGTATATAGATGCATTAATTAAATAAGATATATTGTGATATCCCAACAAGTAAACATGTTCCAACAAGGAACAACATCTCCATGTTCCAACAAGGAACAAACTTAAATCTTCACCTGCAACTAACAACGCTATAAGAGGGGCTGATCAAAGCGGTAACATAGCCAAACAACGGTTTGCTAGGACAAGGTGGGTTAGAGGCTTGGTTCAACAATATGGGAGGCATGATAAGCAAGTGGTAGGTATCGCAGCATAGCCATAGCAAAAGAGCGAGCAACTAGCAAGCAAAGATAGAAGTGATTTCGAGGGTATGATCATCTTGCCTGAAATCCCGCAAGGAAGAAGAACGAGACCATGAAGAAGACAAATGGACGTAGTCGAACGGATCCTCGCAAACGCAACGTTATCGGAACCAACCCGAAGAAGCAACACCGGAAAAGAGCAAATAACATAGTAAACAACCAACAAATAATCATGGCATGATGCACAATCAAGTATGGTGCATGTCCGGTTTAAATATGCATCGCATGGCAAAGTGCACAAACAATCCTACAAATTAAGTGGAGCTCAATATGCAACTCCGTTGCATATTGACGAAACACCACGTGACTTATTTAGTTCGATCTTGTTTATGTACCCAACAATATTAAATGTTGTTAAACATGGCAATAAGGGAAGCAAAGCAAAACTACCTATCTAGTCAAGTTTAAATGAGTCCGGGAACAACAAGCAACAAATCCGGAAACTCCTCATGTGCATATATATTAGGTTAGGTCCTGTTCTGCCCTAAACCATATTTTAGAGTTATTAAACATGCAAAACAAGCACACCATGTTAAACTAGGCAAAATTCTACCCCATTTACATATAAAGTGTATTAAATTCAGAGTTACGGTTATTTAGTTATGAAATAAATCATTTTAACATGGCATAGGAGCAAATTTAAACAAACATCATTTTAAACATTTTAAACATGCATGAAAGTTGCACAAAATGAATCTACACAAAATTCTAAGCAACTTTCATATATAAATCATTTTAATATGGTGCACGGTTATTAAGTTGTTAGATGCATGACTTGAAGGGCTTTTCTGTAAAACTGTCAATCCCCTGGAAAATTAGGAAATACACAGATCAGGGAAAAAACGGAGCAGGCCGAAACTGGCTGGGCGCTGGGCTATGGTGTTCTCACCATTGGGCCTAACAGGCCGGATCTGTCTGGGCCTTGGGGCGCTGGAGAGGAGGCAGCCCTAGGCATGCATTGGGCCTTGGCGCTGGCGGGTCAACGACGATGAGCGGCTCCTGCTGCTCGATCTGGACCAGGAAAAACAGATGGGCGGCCTCGATCGTGAAGCAGGGCGACGGCTGCGGTCAACGAAGGCGTGCAGCTTTGCCGTGGTGGTCGAGTGATGTCGCAGGACGGCGGGGAAGGTCGAAGACGGTGGCGGGCGAAGGGGCAACCGGATCCGGTGGCATCCGGCCCGTATCCAGCAACGACGAGGCTGGCCGTCGATGGGACGACGAGGTGCGACACTCCGGCGGCGGTGCCTGTCCACGGGCAGAGAGAGGTGAGAGATTCGGGTGAGGGAGGAAGAGAGAAAATAGAAGAAGCAGTAAGGGAGGACGGGGTCCTAGCGGTGCCGCTGGTTGGCCGTCGGTGGAACGAGCTGCTGGCGATCCCCTTATGATCGAGCAGTGAAGGCTTTGGTCGGCTCACGCGATGGGCAGAGGCGCGATGGAGGCCGTGGACTGCGCGCGGTTGATGAGGCGGATCTCTTGCTGAGACAAGGAGGCGGCAGGTTGGATCTGAGGTCGAGAGGCTACTGAAAACGAGGGAGGAAGGAGGCGCGGGTTGGCTCGGGATGGATCCCGATGAAGATGCGGCGGCGGCGGGGTAAGGGACAAATGCCCTAGATTTTAGGGATTAGACAAGCGGGTCTATATATAAAGAAAAGAAAGGTTATATTTGGACCCTTCGATTAAATCAGACGGTCAAGAATAAAAAAAATAGATAGGGAGCCAAACAAGAAAACGGAGATGTTTTGTAGACGTTTGGGGATGATCCGGACCCAACGGTGACAACTGTCCAGGTCGGGTTCGGGACAGCTTTCGGGCGCGCACGCGAGGAGGGTCGCGGGCTGACGAGAGAGGTTAGGTAGGGCCTGGCGGTGTGTGGTAGTGGGCTGAGATGAGAGGAGAGGAGTGCAGCCCGGCAACTGTTTCCAGAGACCGAAAACGTCCGACGTTTTGACTGACTATAATGTCGCTATAGTTATCCGTTGGGGCATCAAACGGACTCCGAACGCGATGAAACTTGATAGGCGGTCTAGCTACACTAAAATAAGACCACACGTCAACTCTCATCCCATTCCAAGAACATTTTCCGGCCACTTATAAAATACTATTTCGGACATGCCGCGGGCGCGTGCAAGTGTGTTAGGGCTCAGAACGGACAACGAAGAGAACGAGGAGATCGGGACGGATGCAAGTTTTAAAACATGATGATGCAATGCACATGATGACATGATAAGATGCAACACGCAAACAAATGACATGGCAACGACAGCGAATAACTGGAAGACACCTGGCACATCGGTCTTGGGGTGTTACACATCCTGCCGTGTCCGGCCACGCCCTGCGCTCGTCGCGCCCTGCTCGCCTGCCGTCGCTCAAACCCGACCACAGCCGACGCGCCCCTGCCGCTTTCCCCCGTGTGCCGCGTCGTGCCTCCGCCTCTGCCCCCCCTGCTTGCTGCTGCCTTCTACTTCTGTTGTGGCTGCCGCCGTCCACCAATCGCCTTGATGTTGCACCATGCCTTGCGCGCGCCCCAACCGCATCCGCGCCAGCGCGCGAGCCACCCACGTGCGCCTCCCCCACCGGCGCCTCCTACCGGCGGATCCCGGTGAGCCCCCACGCTCCGGCCACGGCCTCGCCCCTTCCCGCTTGCGTCGCTGCACTTCTGTCGCCGCGCCTCTGCTCTGGCCGCAGTCTCCGTCCTCGCCGCGCTCGCCACCGCCCCCTGCGTGAACCTCGTCGGCCCCGCCTGCGGCCCCTGTTCGTCGCGCCCCACGGCTACCTCCCGCTCCGCCCGCTGCCTATCGCCACCTCGCTCGCGTGCCCCGCCACTGTTGCGCCATCTCCAGGCGCCATCGCCGCCTCCACCGCCCGTCCTCGCCGTCGTTTTGCCGCACTACACCGGCCACCGTCGAGGCCGGCGCCCCCCTGGTGACCTCGAGCCAGTGTCTGGGCTCGTCCAGTTCGGCCACCCGCAACCGCTGACCACTGCGCCCGAACCCGTTATGGCCTCTGGCCCAATGACATGTGGGGCCTAGCCCCAGAACATTTAAAAAATATATAAATAAAGAAAGAAATAATAATTAAATTAATTAATAAATTAATTAACTTAATTAATCTTATTAAGCATAATTAATTAACCTAATCACTTTAATTAAATTAACTAATCTTGTTTAGTTAACTAAGACAGTGACCAGTGGGACCCACACGTCAGCGACCCAGTCAACACCCATGTTGACTGCTGACGTCATGCTGACGTCAGCCTGCATTGTTCTGGATAATGTTGAATTAAATTAATTAATTAAATGCTAAAATTAATTTAAATCTTTTAAAATCAATATAAAATAAACCGTAGCTCGGATGGAAAAAATGTGTACATGAAAGTTGCTTAGAACGACGAGACGAATCTGAATACGCAGCTCGTTCGTCCGCCACACATCCCTAGAATTGCAAACACACAACTTTCCCCCTCCAGTCCGCCTGTCCGAAAACGCGAAACACCGCGGATACTTTCCCGGATGTTTCCCCCCTTCACTGGTGTCACCTGTCCCTATGTTAGGTCAACCCTAGCACAACGTATTGCCGCATCTTGCTTTGTGTTGCATTTGATTGCTCTGTTATTTATTGTGTTCCCCCTTCATTACTTATCTCCGGTAGACTCCGAGAGCGCTACTGATGTCCGTGTGTTCGACTACATCGAAGATGACCCTCCTTCTTGCCAGAGCAACCAGGCAAGCCCCCCACCCCCTTGATCACCAGATATCGCCTACTCTTCTCTCTACTGCTTGCATTAGAGTAGTGTAGCATGTTACTGCTTTCCGTAAATCCTATCATGATGCATAGCCTATCACTGTTGCTACAGTTATTGATACCTTACCTACAATCCTAAAATGCTTAGTATAGGATGCTAGTTTATCATCAGTGGCCCTACATCCTTGTCCGTATGCCATGTTATACTATCAGGCCATGATCACTCGGGAGGTGATCACGGGTTTATACTTATATACATAATATATGATACTTGTGGTGACTAACGTCGGGTCGGCTCGTAGAGTACCCACGAGTGATTCACGGATTGAGTCCGAAAGGACGTTTGTCCCGATGGCCCTCTGAGTGGATCTTTGTGGCAGAGCGACAAGGCAGGTTGAAACCACCTAGGAGAGAGGTGGGCCCGGCCCTGGTCGACGTTTGTGGTTATTTCAAAATAACACGCTTAACGAGATTTGGGTATTTGATCTGAGCCTGACCACTGGCCTATACGCACTAACCAACTACACGGGAACAGTTATGGGCACTCGACGTCGTGGTATCAGCCGAAGCCTTCGTGACGTCAGCGACTGAGCGGCGCGTGCCAGGTTGGACTGGAACGCCTGCTCTTGTATAAGGGAGGCTATGTCTGCTCACCGGCAGCGTACGCAACGTGCAGGTGTGCAATGGGTGATGGGCCCAGACCCCTGTGCCATAGGATTTAGACCGGCGTGCAGACCTCTCTGTTGTGCCTAGGTAGGGCTGCGATGTGTTGATCTTCCGAGGCCGGGCATGAACCCGACAAGTGTGTCCGGACAAAGGGGATCGAGCGTGTTGGGAAATGTGGTGCACCCCTGCAGGGAAGTTAATCTATTCGAATAGTCGTGATCTTCGGTAACAGGACGACTTGGAGTTGTACCTTGACCTTATGACAACTAGAACCGGATACTTAATAAAACACACCCTTCCATGTGCCAGACACAACCCGGCGTTCGCTCTCTAACAGGGCGACGAGGAGAGGATCGCCGGGTAGGATTATGCTACATGATGCTACTTGGTTAACTTACCTTCTGCTCTCTCCTACATGCTGCAAGATGGAGGTGGCCAGAAGCGTAGTCTTTGATAAGACTAGCTATCCCCCTCTTATTCCGTCATTCTGCAGTTCAGTCCACATATGATACCCTTATTCCATTTGATACCAATGCATACATATGTAGTGTAGCTCCTTGCTTGCGAGTACTTTGGATGAGTACTCATGGTTGCTTTGTTCCCCCTTTTCCCCCTTCCTATACCCAATTGCTGCGACCAGACGATGGAGCCCAGGAGCCAGATGCCACCATCGATGATGACTCCTACTACACTACATATGTATGCATTGGTCGCTGACGATGACGTTCCCTGCTGACGACGACCAGGAGTAGTTTAGGAGGATCCTAGGCAGGAGGCATGTGCCTCTTTCGATCTATATCTCAGTTTGTGCTAGCCTTCTTAAGGCAAACTTGTTTAACTTATGTCTGTACTCAGATATTGTTGCTTCCGCTGACTTGTCTATGATCGAGCCCTTGTATTCGAGCCCTCGAGGCCCCTGGCTTGTATTATGATGCTTGTATGACTTATTTTATTTTAGAGTTGTGTTGCGATATCTTCTCGTGAGTCCCTGATCTTGATCGTACACGTTTGCGTGTATGATTAGTGTATGATTGAATCAGGGGCGTCACAAGTTGGTATCAGAGCCGACTGCCTGTAGGAACCCCCCCTTCCAACTCCTTGGACGAAGTTGAGTCTAGTTACTGAAAAACTTTTACTAACATGGCTGTGTGGCTTACGGGCCCACATCGCCATTGGGTGGTATTAGGATCTTTTATTCCTCGACCTATACTCTGGGACTCTGGTCTCTCTTCTACTCGGGTTAAATGATTTTACTAACACTGACTCTAGGCTCTAGTAATTACTTTCACCCAGAGAGCCCTCATGCCGAAAGATCACCTACTTCATCAGAAGATTTTGAGGATACCCATCGATGTTATCCCGAGCCCTTTCTGCTCATCGCCTTTGTAATTCCTACCACCGATATATCCCCATGGATGATTACCTTGTCATTCACAGGATCATTCCTCGTCGCCCTTTTTGTTACAAGATGCCTCGAAATATTCTCCATTGTTCTGAAAATCCTTTGAGTTTACTGCCTTGCAGTTCCTTTCTGCATTAGAAACCTTACGGATAATTCCTCACATTTATCGAGGATCCGTTCATCCCAGTTGTTCATGTGTCTCACAAAAATTCTTTGAAGTGCTATTCGATTTTCCAAAATCCTCATCAAGTTATTGCTCTTGAATTTCTTGCCTGCTGGCATTATGGTTAATTCCATATTACTAGTAGTCTTCGTTGACATCCCTTGCGCTTGTCATTTTAAGCCTATGGTTTCAATATGTGCGTATGCACGCGATCATCAGATTATCCTTTTAAATTATCTTTCCGACTCAGATGTCCTCCCGGACCTGAGTTGGTTCTCGACAATTCAAACCTTTATTGATTGTCCAACTAAGTCATTTCAACTTATCCATCCTTGATCAGAGCGTCTGCTTCTGATCCTTCATTTTGGAAGCCATAATTTCTTTGTATTTAAGCATCAGACTATTTAGGTGTTTCTTGAATCTGATGCCTCTGCATTCTTTCTTCCTCTGAGTGAGTATCGATACTCACATCAGCTCCATTGTGGATCGCCCGATCCATTGTTGGATTATTATCCGACAGTGTCCTTCATTTTCAATCACCTTGTGAGCCCTCCAATCGATACATAATACCTTAGGTAAATTGCATCCTCTGTTTTGCCAGCCATACTCTACTTACAAGCTTGTGCTATGTACTCTTGAAGTTTGTAGTATATGTTCCTAAGATGCCCCGATGGGTTGAACCTATACTTTTACTAATCCGTGTGAACCCGCAACCGAAAGTTTTCACGACTCATGATACGTCTCCAATGTATCTACAATTTTTGATTGTTCCATGCTATATTATCTACTGTTTTGGACATTATTGGGCTTTATTATCCACTTTTATATTATTTTTGGGACTAACCTATTAACCGGAGGCCCAGCCCGACATTGCTGTTTTTTGCCTATTTTAGGGTTTCAAAGAAAAGGAATATCAAACGGAGTCCAAACGGAATGAAACCTTCGGGAACGAGATTTTCTCACCGAACAAGACCCAGGAGACTTGGACCCTACGTCAAGCAACCAACAAGGAGGCCACGAGGTAGGGTGTAACATCCCAAATTTTCAATTTGGAATGTTATACAGTAGATCATCATTACATAGCATATTTTATTTCTTTCGGTTGATCCTAGAAATTCTACGCAACTCAAGGACCCTCGGAGAGAGTTGGGGATTTCGTTATTTTCATATTTGAGTTTTCTCAAATTTTGAAAATAGGATCATTTGATTTTATTTATTTTATCTTCAATTATTTCTATTATCAAAATATGAGAGAGGGAATAAAATGACTTTCCCAAAATAAAGAAATATTGAGGATTTAATTAAAAAATCAAATAAGATTTTATTTTGGTTTTATTTGCTATTTTATTTGAATTTAGGAAAAATTGCACGTTTTCAAAAATTGCATTTAGAGCCAAAAAAATGTTCATCCCGTTCTAAATATTTTATTTAGACGGAGAAAATTTGTTTTGGCATTTTTAGATTTTTATTTATTTTTCTAGAATTTTTTTAGGCGCAGCGAAATTGTTTATAAAAAATAAAATAAACCCGCGCCCGACTGGGCCAAGGGCCCAGCCGAGCCAGGCCGGCCCAAGCCGTCGCCTCCTTGCCCATGCTGCTGCCGGACTCGGGAGGAGACCGAGCCGGAGCCGCCGCCGCCGCCGACCCCCTCCCCAAGCCAGCTGACCCACACCCCTCCTTAAATACCACCCCGGGGCCCCCTGGAGCCCCGAGCCACCGCCGCCGCCACCCCACGCCGCCCTGCGCCGCCGCAAGCCGCCTGCCACCCAGCCGCCTAGCGCCGCCGCCGCCCCGCGCCTCCCGAAGCCGCCGCCTCGCGCCACCCGCCGCCCTGCCGGAGCCTCGCCGGAGAGCCATCGCCGAGGTAGCCGCCGGCCGGTTTTTTGAGAAAAAGTCGTTTCGGTTTTTTTCGAAAACCCTAGTTTTTGTTTTTTTTAAATAGATTGGTTTTCTCTGATTTATTAATTTAGCAAGCGTCCGCTCGTCCGTTCGTTTTAACGAACACGTTTTTCGTTTAGTTCCTGTTAACGAACGCTCGTTCGTTAACCTGTTCGTCGTTTTTCTTTTTCTCGGATTAAATCCGCGGTTTTTCTGACCATGATCTCTGATCCGATGTTCGTTTTAGTTTAACTTTTCGCTCATTTATCGGTATCAGGCGATTCAAGCGCCTGGAGTTTCGTCTCGAAACCCTCTTTCCGTTTAACCAACTCAAACAAGTTTTTGCCACTGTAAAAATTGCCCTAGATCTAGAATAGTAAAGGAAGCTTGTTTCTTTTGCCGTTTGTCTTTCGTTGCTTCGTTCGATTTGATTCTTTTTGCCAACCAGAGTTCTTAAGTTGAACTTTCTAGTTAGTTCTCTTATTCGTGTTTTACCTGTGCATTAGTTGAGTACTTATTGTATGCTTGATTGTTTGCGATAGAGTACCCGGAGTGCGCCGCTTGCTACTTCGAATCGCTAGGTTTCACGGATCATCAGCAAGGCAAGTAACACTTTAATCATACCTCCTACTACCCAGTTTTATTGCATTAGATCAATCCTCAAACATTGCATGATTAGGATCTAATAAAATTGTGGGTTTGGGAAGTAGTTGAGGTAGAACCTATTACATGTTTATTATCAAACCTTTGGGAGTTACTTCGACATTTGCTTACTATGCCATGCTATGCTAGTAGACGTGGATTGGGTGAGTGTATCCATGACAGATGTGAGATTGTTAATTAAAGGTTTATCTAAGGTGGCAACCTAAACACACATCTGGGTGGATTGAGGCACCTGGGTATTCCAGCGATTGCCTGTTTTCTTTTGGACCGCCACCCAGGCTCAAAGGGATCATGAGATTATTCATGCTAGAAACTTCTGTGTGCAGCCACAAGCTACTATGGGCTCTAGCATAGTTGACTAAGTTGTGCGAACTCTTACAGTGGTAGACTAGAAGATGTAGGGGATGTAGGTTGGTACGGTCTACCCGTTCATAAGGTGCTAGCGCTTCTGAAAGACTATGTCTCGGTCATCCGTTTCTCAAACACCATGTAGTGCGAGAAATCCAACGGAGGAGATCGAGTCTTGTGGGGAAAAGTGCGCAAACCTCTGCAGAGTGTATAAACTAATCATGGTTAGCCGTGTCCCCGGTTATGAACATCTTGAGTATCTAGTACCTGGATTATCATGGGAATCTCATCATGTTACTCTAAAGTTAATTGTTGGGTTTTGTTTAATGATGATGCTTAATTGGGATTGGGAATGCTGTCAACCATTCTCAATGTTTAACAACTACCATGATAGTTAAATAAAATCTATTCCTTTGCAGTAGGGAAAAATTGGCTTTATGCAAAATTGTAACCATAGAGCTTTCCACCAGCCATATATGCATATAGTATAGCCTTATTCTTTCATTCCTCTCTATGTGTTACATTGCCAGCATCTTCCATGTGCTGACCCATTTCGGGCTGCAACGTTAATGTTACAGACTTTTCACACGAGGATTAAGGTGCCTTTAGGTCATGGTTCTATACTTAGTGATGTCGTTGGAGTTGATGGACTCACTTATCTTCCAAGCCTTCCGCTGTTATCGTTATTAGATGGCCTTAAGCCATATTTATTGTAATAAGTTCTCTTTTGAGACACTCGATGTAATAAGTGTGTGATTGCTACTCTGTTATAAATCCTTCAAGTACTGTGTGGTGTCAGCATTACTGATCCAGGGATGACACCTGAGCACAGAGATTGGACCGTTTGAGGTCTGGTTGCTACAAGATGGTATCAGAGCACACGCTGACTGTAGGACACGACCACTAAGCTAAAGACCTAGATCACTACACACTCTCTTCTCATTCTGACTTCTCATCTTTTCTACTCTTTTAGGATGGCGGATGCAAGGAACAAGTTCACGCAACCGGATGAAGATACACCCTTTGGATGTCACTTGAAGGAAGTCACTAGATACCTGAACATAGGAGTACCAAGCTTCACCGGGACCTACAACGCCACTCTACCTGAAGAAGAGCGCTGGATGATTCAAGTTCAAGTTCCAGGAAGGATGTTCATGCTAGTCACTGAGCCCATAGAGTTTTCTTTTGACGCACCAACTTGGAATCTAGGAAAGAGCATCGCGGCTCACATCGCCATGGGACGCATTGGAGAAGTTTACCGCAATGATATCAAGGATACTATCTACCAGATTTGTGGGCGCTGAGATGAGCACTGGGAGATGATCAGCACCAGGAAGGATAGATCAGTTGCAGCTTTTATCCAGGAGTTAAACCAACACATTAGACGTCAGGAGAACCAGATGTGCGCCGACATGATAGATCTGAAGAAGGCAAGGACTAGAATCAAGGAACTGGAGGAAGAACTCAAGGCTACACGCGAAGATTATGAAGAGGAAATCGAAGTAATAGTGGAGAAGAATGACGACCTGATCAAGAAGATTGAAATATTCATGGGAGGCCCTACACCAGTAGAAGAAGACGAAGAACCCAAGGAGATTCGCCCATAAGATTACATCATCATCGACGACACCGACTCGGATCCAGATGATAGCGATGATGAGTATGTTGATGAAGCTGGAGCAGATATCATGGTGTCTGCAACCAAAGAGTATTTCTAGTAGACCACCCCAACAGTAGTAGTAGTCCACCATGTAAATATAGTAGTTCGAGCATTTTTGCAATAGTTAGATCGATTGTCTGCCCTTGTTTGATTGATTGAATGAAGTGAATTGTTCGCTTTTGTCTCATGTGCATATGGGTAGTGTTTTCTCTTTAGACCCCTCTATTCTTAAATCTCATCTTTTCTAAACCCTCAGATGCCTCCGAGACATGACCCCGGATTTACCTTCCCACCGGAGCTCACTCGGTTGATCCAGCAGCAGAACACATTGATGCAGTTGCTAGTCCAGAATCAGAATCAGGGGAACAACAACAACAACCCACCACCACCACCACCTGTTGATCACTTAGCCCGTTTTCTTAGGCTGAATCCGCCGGTGTTTTCCAGTAGAACCAAGCCGATAGTAGCAGATGATTGGCTCCGTAAGACAGCAAGGGAGTTGACCATGGCATGATGCACAGATGCGGAAAAGGTGAAGTTTGCCGCACATCGGCTTGAAGGACCCGCAGCTTCATGGTGGGAGAATTTCACAGCCACTTTCCCTGTCGACACTATCACGTGGGACCAGTTTCAGCAGGCTTTTCGTACTGCCCATGTTTCAGCAGGAGCTATGGCCCTTAAGAAGCGAGAGTTTCGCAACTTGCGCCAATGAGGATAGACAGTTGGCCAGTATGTGGAGGACTTTAGTAAGTTAGCACGTTATGCCCCAGATGACGTTGATATGGATGCAGCTAAGCAGGAGAAGTTTCTGGAAGGACTGAATGATGAGTTGAGCATGCAGTTGATGGTAGTAACCTTCAACAATTACAAGGAGTTGGTAGATCGTGCTCTCATGATTGAAGGGAAGCAACAGCAGATTGAGAATCACAAAAGGAAGTATGGACAAGGGAAGTACAGCTCAGGAGCTCAGCAGAAGCCACATTTTACCCCTAGACCGGGAGGACATTTTCAGCATACCCATGGAGGAGGTAGCTCGCACAATCACAATGGCACCAAGAATGGTAATGGTAATGGAGGAAACAATGGCCAGAACCGCACCAACCCATCAACCCCAGTCAAGAAAGACCTGAGCCAAGTCACTTGCTTTAAGTGCCAGAAGACCGGACATTATGCCAATGAATGTCCTGAATCCCAGAATGGAAATGGCAATGGAAGCTCTGGGAAGAAACCGAACCCTTTCAACAGGGGACAGGTGAACTACGTTAACGTGGAGGAGGTTGAAGAGCAGCCGGATGCAGTAATCGGTAAGTTTTTGGTTAAGTCATTTACTGCACTCGTTCTTTTCGATACTGGTGCATCGCATTCATACATATCAAGGGGATTTGTGGATAAGTATAAACTGCCAACCCAAGCCCTTAGATCACCCATGTTAGTAACCTCGCCTGGAGCAGAGTATATGGCTAGTCTATGGTGTGATCGGTTACCATTAAGGATTGGTAACTACGTATTTCCCTCAGACCTAATAGTGTTGGAATCTCAAGGATTGGATGTGATATTAGGCATGGATTGGTTATCAAAGAATGAAGGGAACATTGAATGTGCCAGTAAGTCAATTTTGCTTACAACGCCAGAAGGAAGAAGGATCAAGTATGTATCCCGGCATGTGCCAAAAAGGACTCAAGTAAATTGTTTAACATGAGTTGTGCAGGAGGAAGTACCAGTAGTGAAGGATTTCCCTAATGTGTTTCCAGAGAAATTGCCAGGCATGCCACCGGATAGAGATATTGAGTTTTTTATTGAGCTTTTGCCAGGCACAGGGCCAATATCAAAGAGACCATATAGGATTCCCGCAAAGGATTTGGTGGAGATTAAGAAGCAGATTAAGGAGTTACTGGATAAGGGATATATTCGCCCAAGTTCTTCACCTTGGGGATCGCCAGTACTTCTAGTGGAGAAGAAGGATGGATCGTTAAGGATGGTTGTTGATTATCGAGGATTAAATGAAGTAACCATCAAGAACAAGTACCCACTACCGATGATCAATGACCTGTTTGATCGATTGCAAGGAGCTAAGGTATTTTCCAAGATCGATCTGTGATCAGGATACCATCAGTTGAAGATTCGAGAACAAGATATACCTAAGACGGCTTTTACCACCAGGCATGGGTTGTACGAATATACTGTTATGTCATTTGGTCTGACTAATGCATCCACATATTTCATGAACATGATGAACAAGGTGTTTATGGAGTTTCTGGATAAGTTCGTCGTAGTGTTCATTGATGATATCCTGGTATACTCGAAGAACGAAGAGGAGCATAAGGAGCATTTGCGTTTGGTACTTGGAAAGCTCAGAGAACATCAATTATATGCCAAGTTTAGCAAATGTGAGTTTTGGTTGAAGGAAGTTGGATTTCTCGGACACGTTATATCGGGAGAAGGTATAGCAGTAGATCCCACTAAAGTTGATACCGTGACCAATTGGAAAGCCCCAACAACAGTTGGAGAGATCCGGAGTTTTCTTGGACTCGCAGGATACTACCAGAGATTTATTGAGAATTTCTCAAAGATTGCGAAGCCTATGACGGAGTTGTTGAAGAAGGATACCAAGTTCAAATGACCTAAAGAATGTGAAGCTAGTTTCCAGGAGTTGAAGAAACGTTTGGTTACATCACCTGTGTTGATTTTGCCGGATCAGGCCAAGGATTATGAGGTGTATTGCGACGCTTCACGTCGAGGACTTGGAGCAGTGCTTATGCAGGAAGGAAGAGTTGTTTCCTATACCTCACGACAGCTCAAACCTCATGAGTTGAATTATGCTACGCATGATTTGGAGTTAGCAGCCGTAGTGCATGCATTGAAAACCTGGAGACATTTCCTCATTGGAAATCATTTTGAGGTGTACACGGATCACAAGAGTTTGAAGTATATTTTCACGCAGAAGGAGTTGAACCTCAGGCAAAGGAGATGGTTGGAGCTCATCAAGGATTATGATATGAGATTGCATTATCACCCCGGAAAGGCTAACGTAGTAGCTGGCGCGTTGAGCCATAAAAGTCATGTCAACACCTTAATGGCGGGAGATTTACCAAGGGAGTTAGTCGAGAATCTTCGTGAACTATGTTTGGAGGTAGTTCCGAGAGGCTATGTAGCAGCATTGGAGATTCAGTCTACTTTGATGGATAAGATCAGAGAAGCTCAAAGGACTGACAAAGAGATCGCTTCTATTAAGGAGAAAATGAGCAAAGGAAAAGCTAAGGGATTTCGTGAGGATGAGCACGATACCTTATGGTTTTAAGACCGTGTTTATGTGCCTAATGATTCGGAGATCAGGAAGTTGATTCTGCAAGAAGCCCATGACTCACCATATTCGATTCACCCAGGGAATGCCAAGATGTATTTGGATTTGAAGGATACTTTCTGGTGGACCGGAATGAAGAAAGATATTGCGGAGTATGTAGCAATTTGTGATGTATGTCAGAGAGTAAAGGCAGAACATCAGAAGCCAGCAGGATTGCTACAACCATTGCCAATACCCGAATGGAAGTGGGATAAGCTAGGCATGGATTTTATTACAGGTTTTCCCAGAACTCGTTCAGGCTATGACTCGATTTGGGTTGTAGTCGATCATTTGACAAAGGTAGCTCATTTCATTCCAGTGAAGACTACATATACCAGTGCAAAGCTGGCAAAGATATACATGACCAGAATCATATGTCTGCATGGAGTTACAAGGAGCATTGTATCAGATAGAGGAACCCAATTTACCTCAAAGTTCTGGAATCAGTTGCATGAAACTTTGGGTACCAGGCTAGAATTCAGTACAGCTTTCCATCCGTAGACAGATGGACAGACCGAGAGAGTCAATCAGATTTTGGAGGATATGCTGAGAGCTTGTGCGCTAGATTATGGATCTAGTTGGGATGAAAATTTGCCATATGCAGAGTTCTCTTACAACAACAGTTATCAATCCAGTTTGAAGATGTCCCCTTTTGAAGCCTTGTACGGAAGGAGGTGCAGGACCCTATTGTCTTGGGATGAAGTTGGAGACCGTCAGTTGTTTGGACCGGATCTGATTAAGGAGTCTGAACAGAAAGTGAAATTGATTCGCGATAGGCTCAAGGTAGCCCAGTCCAGGAAGAAGAGTTATGCAGATTCTAAACGCAAGGAGACACTTTACGAAGTCGGAGACCGATTTTATCTTCGAGTATCACCACTTCGAGGAGTTAAGCGCTTTGGAGTTAAGGGAAAATTAGCGCCATGTTTTGTAGGCCCATACAAAGTTTTGGAGCATATGGGAGAAGTAGCCTATAAGTTGGAGTTGCCTGAAGGATTATCAGGAGTTCACGACGTGTTCCACATTTCCTAGTTGAAGAAATGCCACGCAGAGATGGCTGACATACCGCTGAGAGATACAGTGCCGCTGGAAGCAATTCAGTTGGACAGTGATTTGACCTATGAGGAGAAACCAGTCAAGATTTTAGAATATGCCAGTCGAGTCACCCGCAGCAAGGTTATCAAGTTTTGCAAAGTTCAGTGGAGCCACCACACAAAGGATGAAGCCACCTGGGAGCGAGAGGAAGATCTGCTGAAGGACCACCCTCACCTATTTTCTAGCCAACCCGAATCTCGAGGGCGAGATTCATCTTAAGGGGGGTAGGTTTGTAACATCCCAAATTTTCAATTTGGAATGTTATACACTAGATCATCATTTCATAGCATATTTTATTGCTTTCGGTGGATCCTAGAAATTCTACGCAACTCAAGGACCCTCGGAGAGAGTTGGGGATTTCGTTATTTTCATATTTGAGTTTTCTCAAATTTTGAAAATAGGATCATTTGATTTTATTTATTTTATCTTCAATTATTTCTATTATCAAAATATGAGAGAGGGAATAAAATGACTTTCCCAAAATAAAGAAATATTGAGGATTTAATAAAAAAATCAAATAAGATTTTATTTTGGTTTTATTTGCTATTTTATTTGAATTTAGGAAAAATTGCACGTTTTCAAAAATTGCATTTAGAGCCAAAAAATGTTCATCCCGTTCTAAATATTTTATTTAGACGGAAAAAATTTGTTTTGGCATTTTTAGATTTTTATTTATTTTTCTAGAATTTCTTTTTAGGCGCAGCGAAATTGTTTAAAAAAACCCCGCGCCCGACTGGGCCAAGGGCCCAGCCGAGCCAGGCCGGCCCAAGTCGCCGCCTCCTCGCCCGTGCTGCTGCCGGACTCGGGAGAAGACCGAGCCGGAGCCGCCGCCGCCGCCAACCCCCTCCCCAAGCAAGCCGACCCCCCCCCCCCTCCTTAAATACCACCCCCCCTGGAGCCCCGAGCCACCGCCGCCGCCACCCCACGCCGCCCCGCGCCGCCGCAAGCCGCCTGTCGCCCCGCCGCCTAGCGTCGCTGCCGCCCTACCGGAGCCTCGCCGGAGAGCCACCGCCGAGGTAGCCGCCGGCCGGTTTTTTGAGAAAAAGTCGTTTCGGTTTTTTTTCGAAAACCCTAGTTTTCGTTTTTTTAATAGATCGGTTTTCTCCGGTTTATTTATTTAGCGAGCGCCTGCTCATCCATTCGTTTTAACGAACGCGTTTTTCTTTTAGTTCTTGTTAACGAACGCTCGTTCGTTAACCTATTCGTCGTTTTTCTTTTTCTCGGATTAAATCCACAGTTTTTCTGACCGCGATCTCTGATCCGATATTCGTTTTAGTTTAACTTTCCGCTCGTTTATCGGAATCAGGCGATTCAAGCGCCTGGCGTTTCGTCTCGAAACCCTCTTTCCGTTTGATCAACTCAAACAAGTTTTTGCCACTGTAAAAATTGCCCTAGATCCAGAATAGTAAATGAAGCTTGTTTCTTTTGCCATTTGTCTTTCATTGCTTCGTTCGATTTGATTCTTTTTGCCAACCGGAGTTCTTAAGTTAAACTTTCTAGTTAGTTCTCTTATTCGTGTTTTACCTGTGCATTAGTTGAGTACTTATTGTATGCTTGTTTGTTTGCGATAGAGTACCCGGAGTGCGCCGCTTGCTACTTTGAATCGCTAGGTTTCACGGATCATCATCAATGCAAGTAACACTTTGATCATACCTCCTACTACCCAGTTTTATTGCATTAGATCAATCCTCAAACATTGCATGATTAGGATCTAATTAAATTGTGGGTTTGGGAAGTAGTTGAGGTAGAACCTATTACCTGTTTATTATCAAACCTTTGGGAGTTACTTCTACGTTTACTTATTATGCCATGCTATGCTAGTAGACGTGGATTGGGTGAGTGTATACATGACAGATGTGAGATTGTTAATTAAAGGTTTATCTAAGGTGGCAACCTAATCACACATCTGGGTGTACTGAGGCACTTGGGTATTCCAGCGATTGCCTGTTTTCGTTTGGACCGCCACCCAGGCTCAAAGGGATCATGAGATTATTCATGCTAGAAACTTCTGTGTGCAGCCACAAGCTACTATGTGCTCTAGCATAGTTGACTAAGTCGTGCGAACTCCTACAGTGGTAGACTAGCAGATGTAGGGGATGTAGGTTGGTACGGTCTACCCGTTCGTAAGGTGCTAGCGCTTCTGAAAGACTATGTCTCGGTCATCCGTTTCTCAAACACCATGTAGTGCGAGAAATCCAACGGAGGAGATCGAGTCTTGTGGGGAAAAGTGCGCAAACCTCTGCAGAGTGTATAAACTAATCAAGGTTAGCCATGTCCCCGGTTATGGACATCTAGAGTATCTAGTCCTTGGATTATCATGTGAATCTCATCATGTTACTCTAAAGTTAATTGTTGGGTTTTGTTTAATGATTATGCTTAATTGGGATTGGGAATGCTGTCAACCATTCTCAATGTTTAACAACTACCATGGTAGTTAAATAAAATCTATTCCTTTGCAGTAGGGAAAAATTGGCTTTACGCAAAATTGTAACCATAGTGCTTTCCACCAGCCATATATGCATATAGTATAGCCTTATTCTTTCATTGCTCTCTATGTGTTACATTGCCAGCATATTCCATGTGCTGACCCATTTCGGGCTGCAACGTTAATGTTGTAGACTTTTCACACGACGATTAAGGTGCCCTTAGGTCGTGGTTCTATACTTAGTGATGCCGTTGGAGTTGATGGACTCACTTATCTTCCAAGCCTTCCGCTGTTATTGTTATTAGATGGCCTTAAGCCATATTTATTGTAATAAGTTCTCTTTTGATACACTCGATGTAATAAGTGTGTGATTGCTACTCTGTTATAAATCTTTCAAGTACTGTGTGGTGTCAGCATTACTGATCCAAGGATGACACCTGAGCACAGAGATTGGACCGTTTGAGGTCTGGTCGCTACAAGATGGTATCAGAGCACACGCTGACTATAGGACACGACCACTAAGCTAAAGACCTAGATCACTACACACTCTCTTCTCATTCTGACTTCTCATCTTTTCTACTCTTTTAGGATGGCGGATGCAAGGAACAAGTTCACGCAACCGGATGAAGATACACCCTTTGGACGTCACTTGAAGGAAGTCACTAGATACCTGAACATAGGAGTACCAAGCTTCACCGGGACCTACAACGCCACTCTACCTGAAGAAGAGCGCTGGATGATTCAAGTTCAAGTTCCAGGAAGGACGTTCATGCCAGTCACTGAGCCCATAGAGTTTTCTTTTGATGCACCGACTTGGAATCTAGGAAAGAGCATGGCAGCTCACATCGCCATGGGACGCATTGGAGAAGTTTACCGCAATGATCTCAAGGATACTATCTACCATATTTGTGGGCGCCGAGATGAGCACTGGGAGATGATCAGCACCAGGAAGGATAGATCAGTTGCAGCTTTTATCCAAGAGTTAAACCAACACATTAGACGTCAGGAGAACCAGATGTGCGCCGACATGATAGATCTGAAGAAGGCAAGGACTAGAATCAAGGAACTGGAGGAAGAACTCAAGGCTACACGCGAAGATTATGAAGAGGAAATCGAAGTACTAGTCGAGAAGAATGACGACCTGATCAAGAAGATTGAAATATTCATGGGAGGCCCTACACCAGTAGAAGAAGACGAAGAGAGGATCGTCGGGTAGGATTATGCTACACGATGCTACTTGGTGAACTTACCTTCTGCTCTCTCCTACATGCTGCAAGATGGAGGTGTCCAGAAGCGTAGTCTTTGATAGGACTAGCTATCCCCCTCTTATTCCGGCATTCTGCAGTTCAGTCCACATATGATACCCTTATTCTATTTGATACCAATGCATACATATGTAGTGTAGCTCCTTGCTTGCGAGTACTTTGGATGAGTACTCACAGTTGCTTTGTTCCCCCTTTTCCCCCTTCCTATACCCGATTGTTGCGACTAGACGATGGAGCCTAGGAGCCAGACGCCATCGTCGACGACGACTCCTACTACACTAGAGGTGCCTACTACTACGTGCAGCCCACTGACGACGACCAGGAGTAGTTTAGGAGGATTCCAGGCAGGAGGCATGTGCCTCTTTCGATCTGTATCTCAGTTTGTGCTAGCCTTCTTAAGGCAAACTTGTTTAATTTATGTCTGTACTCAGATATTGTTGCTTCCGCTGACTTTTCTATGATCGAGCCCTTGTATTCGAGCCCTCGAGGTCCCTGGCTTGTATTATGATGCTTGTATGACCTATTTTATTTTTAGAGTTGTGTTGTGATATCTTCCCGTGAGTCCCTGATCTTGATCGTACATGTTTGCGTGTATAATTAGTGTACGATTGAATCGGGGGCGTCACATTTTATAAACTCTTTTACTAACCATAGATTCATCAAAATAAGCAAACAACACACGAAAAACAGAATCTGTCAAAAACAGAACAGTCTGTAGTAATCTGTAGCTAACGCAACTTCTGGAACCCCAAAAATTCTAAAATAAATTTCTGAACATGAGGAATTTATCTATTAATCATATGCAAAAAGAATTAACTAAATAGCACTTTCCATATAAAAATGGCAGCGATTCTCATGAGCGCTAAAGTTTCTGTTTTTTACAGCAAGATCAAAAAGACTTTCCCCAAGTCTTCCCAACGGTCTACTTGGCACAAACACTAATTAAACACAAAAAACACAACCAAAACAGAGTCTAGATAAATTATTTATTACTAAACAGGAGCAAAAAAAGCAAGGAATAAAAATAAAATTGGGTTGCCTCCCAACAAGCGCTATCATTTAACGCCCCTAGCTAGGCATAAAAGTGAAGATAGATCTAGGTATTTATATGATCCAATTATGTTATTATTGTTGAGAGAACTTGCACTAGTGAAAGTATGAACCCTAGGCCTTGTTTCAACGCATTGCAATACCGTTTTCGCTCACTTTTATCATTGGTTACCTTGCTGTTTTTATATTTTCAGATTACAAAAACCTATATCTACCATCCATATTGCACTTGTATCATCATCTCTTCGCCGGACTAGTGCACCTATACAATTTATCATTGTATTGGGTGTGTTGGGGACACAAGAGACTCTTTGTTATTTGGTTGCAGGGTTGCTTGAGAGAGACCATCTTCATCCTATGCCTCCCACGGATTGATAAACCTTAGGTCATCCACTTGAGCGAAATTTGCTACTGTCCTATAAACCTATGCACTTGGAGGCCCAGCAACATCTACAAGAAGAAGGTTGTATAGTAGACATCATTCTTGAGGTCACGGGAGAAGTCATGTTGCAAGTAATCAGGTGAACTTGATATGTGTTCGATATTTTGATGATATGAATGTTGAGATTCCCTTAGTGGTGTCATGTGAACATAGACTACATGGCACTTCACCCTCTTTGGGCCTAAGGGAATGCATTGTGGAGTAGTTATTAGATGATGGGTTGCTAGAGTGACAGAAGTTTAAACCCTAGTTTATGCGCTACTTCGTAAGGGATTGATTTGGATTCATATGTTTAATGCTATGGTTAGATTTTATCTTAATATTTTTCTCGTAGTTACGGATGCTTGCGAGTGGGTTGATCATTGGTGGGAGGCTTGTTCAAGTAAGAACAGCACCCAAGCACCGGTCCATCCACATATCAAATTATCAAATTAGTGAATGTGAATCAAACCAACATGATGAAAGTGACTAGATGAAATTCCCGTGTGCCCTCAAGAATGCTTTGCTTATTATAAGACACCGTTTTGGCATGTCCTTTGCCACAAAAGGATTGGGCTACCTTGCTGCACTTTATTTACCATTACAAATTATCTTGTTATCAAACTACCTGTTACCGCTTATTTTAGTGCTTACAAAAAATACCTTACTGAAAACCACTTGTCATTTCATTCTACTCCTCGTTGGGTTCGACACTCTTACTTATCGAAAGGACTATGATTGATCCTCTATACTTGTGGGTCATCACTTATCTCTAAATTTAAAGGGTTGAATCTAGAGATAAGATGCTATCTCCAAGTTTAAAGGAATCTCTCCCATGTGGCCAGCCCTAGAAGGGCTTTGGATGCCCTCCCCTGCCCTCTAGCCTATATAAAGAGCGGGGGGCTCATGGAGGCAGCCACCCCTTGACCCTTGCCCATGCCTCTCCCAACTCCTCCCATGTTTCTCTAGTATGCGCTTGGCGAAGCCCTGTCGGAATTCCTCTGTCACCACCACCACCTCGCCATTGGGCTAGTCCCGATATCATCTACTTCATCTCCCTCGCTTGCTAGATCAAGGAGGAGAGGATGCCATCGAGCTGAACGTGTGCTAAACTCAGAGGTGTCGTCCATTCGGCACTAGATCGGATTGGATCGTGATTGGATCATGAAGAGTACGACTACATCAACCGCGTTACATACGCTAATACTTTCAGTCTACAAGGGTACGTAGACTCACTCCCCTCTTGCTGCCATGCATCTCATAGATTAGATCTTGGGTGTTCCGTAGGAAAAAAATTGATTTTCATGCAACGTTCCCCATCATCACGCTCACCTCCACGTTGCCATGACAAGCCGAGATCGAGGGCTACACCTCCATGTTGCCATGTCTAGCCGAGGTTGAGGTCTATATATATAGGCTGGTCGGCACCTGCACGTTGTCGGTCAAGAGTCTGGAGAGTCAAATCTAAACAGAACTTACGCTTAGGCGCACGTATGGATCACTTCCATTGCAAGCGATGAGATGCAAGTGACGTCAGAGCTTTCGTCGGTGTACATCTATACCTAATAATAAAGGACATGGCTAGGGAGCGCATGAGCGCTTGTTCGTCTAATCGGGTAGACCTTACTTTTTTAGCAAAAGGGATAACCTGGGCCTAAAGACGGTGCTAGAATAGGAAGGCACCGGTCCTCCTCCCACCACCTCTCCGTAGCCACGTACGCTATCATAAAATCAGCCAAGATCTATGTCCCACGTGCATTTATTTGCAGTTTCAAAAAAATTAAAAAAGCCATAACTTATGGTTCGAGAATTGAAATTCAAATCTGTTTTTATCATTGGGTTTCTCACGACGAGTTCTTCAAAACTAGATCCCATATGATTAGGTTTCGTAAAAAAATCGTGGGAAACTTTGGGTGCGATGAAGGCAACTATAGTGTTATAGGGAAGCAACTTCGTCTTTTTGGCCTAGTAGGAGTGCCTATTAGGTTAGTAAAATGAGAAAAAAAAACACAAAACATAAGGCACCTTTAGTTCTACATACAAGCAACTTCACTGCACTATATGTACTTGTGAAATTTTGTTAACATTATCCCAACTTGCCTATCATGAATAGTCAGTTGCCTACTGTTGATGGTCAGTTGCCTACTATTGATGCTCAATTGCCTATTAAAAACTATGAAACTGCCTACCATTGATGCCTAGTTGCATGCTACTAGTAATTAGCCGCCTACCATTGCTGCTAAGTTGCCTAACTTTGCAAAAAAAATAGTTGCCTGCAATATTGTGAAGTTGCTTATCACTACTTTTCTATCTCGCCTACAAAACACTCTCAAGTTGCCTAGATTCACCACCAAGTTGCCTATTATAGCTAGCAATAGTAGACAATAGAGCATCAACGGTAGATTATTTCACAGTATTATAGGCAATTTAGAAACAACGACATACAAGCATGAACAAAATAGGCAACTTAGAAGTACCGATGAGGAAGTTACGAGAATGTTAGACAAAATTAAGTAAGACAGAAAAGGTAGTAAAGTTGCCTATTTTTAGCACTAAAGTTGCCTCTAGTAGAAGGAAAATTCTTATGAAGGTGATGTGATGTTATCTACCTCTATTTCGAAGTACTTCACTGTTACTACTTACTTTCCGCTTATTGTTGCTAATCAATTACTTTTAATGGAGTGAAGTTGCTTTTGTTTAGCACTAAAGTTACCTCATCTAGCATAAAGTTGCTTTTGAAAAACAAACATCGAAACATATCTATGTGGGGTTTAGTTTTGAAGAGCTCGAGCGACCTGGCTAGCTAACACCCGCGTGCTCAGTAGCATTGGCGGCCATACTCACCCAAAAATGGAAAACATAAGGCTCTCATACCATTCATCCCCACATAGTTTCGAAATTTGGAATCATGATAGAAAACTTAGGTCCCTTGATGAACAACCTTCATAGTATTGTAGGCAGTTGAGAATCACCCGTAGGCAACTTGGCTTCTAATAAGGTAGACAACTTAGAAGCCATGTAAGATAATTTTTCAATCTACGATAATCAACTTTCGCAGTATGATATAACCAACTAAACTATCTACAACTTAGTTTCTGATGTATGCAACTTGGCAACCATGGTAACCACCTACTACACCACTTCACACAACTAAGTAGGAGGCTACTAGGCAAATTCACTAATACACATAGTGCAATTCATTTAGCATCAAAGTTGCTCTTGTTTAGCATTAAACTTACCTCGTCTAGCATTGAAGTTGCTTCTAAAAAATCATCAAAACATATTCATATGGGACCTAGTTTTGAAGAGGTCGTCACGAGGAAGCCAAATATGAAAATTGTTCTTCGTTCTGATACTCGGTTCAAAAGTTGTAGCTTTAAAAAAATTGAAACGGAATAAATAGATGATGTCATCACATACGTGCGCACAAACGCTGGGTATCCACATGCACGCAGACACAATACCACACACTGCCACCATCTTTTGTGTTAAATAACCACATGCATGCATCGAACCGCTGACATACATGTGCTCGGTTCGACTGAAAAGTGCGGCTGCACTTTCCAGCATTTATAGGAATAATAAAGGGGTAATTACTTCTGGCGGGACGTCATGAAAATTGCCTCTAAAATTGTAAAATATTACCTACCAATGCCATCTATAAGTGATAAAAAATGTTTTACACATGGGAATTCCCTGCCTGGGTCGGCCCATGCAGTAGGGACCTCCTATATTGCCCTCTGCGCGCTGGGACAAGACGCAGCACGCCATTTGGGCCGGCGCATGTCCGGACGGCCTGTTTTTTATATATTTTTTTTCTTTTCTGCTTTTTCCCTTTAAATAATTTGGGGCTTCAAAAAAAGTTTGAAAATTAAAAAAATGATAATTCTGAAATAAAATGTTCAATGAATCGTATATGCTTGTGGATTCAAAAAATGTTCGCAATTTTGTAAGAAATGTTTTTTATTCAAAAAATTAAAATTTTGAAAATATATGTTCGGGAAATCAAAAAATGCTCATGATTTTTTCAAAATTGGTGTATTAAAAAATGTTAATGAAATTGAACAAAATTTTGCCAATTCAAAAACTGTTCATGACTTGCAAAATAATTTATTCATTCATAAAATATTCGCTAATTCAAAAAATAGTCATGCATTCAAAAAATGTTCATTCAATAAAAAAATCATGAATTTTAAAATTTGTTCCACTGATTTTGAAAAAAAATGTTCATCGATTCGAGGAATGTTCGCCATTCAAGAAAATTGTTTAAAATGCGTTCACAATTTTTACAAAAATTATTTGGAATAAAATGTTCACAAATTCAAAAAATGTTCTTAATTTTAGAAAATGATCAAAAATTTGTAAAAAGTGTGCATGAATTTGAAAAACGTTCATAATTTCAAATATGTGCACGAGTTTAAAAAAATGTCATGATTTCAAAAATTATTCATGATTTCACGAAATTAAGAGTGATGGTGTATCTCGGTGATGCAGCAAAATGTGGTCATGGGCATTAAAGATCATGATTTTTTTTCCTCCCGTTGCAGCAAAGACCCTTTTGCTAGTATACCTATACGTAAACTGATATATTCCGAGCTTGGTTGCTTTGTCGTAACACAGATGGGGAATTTTACATATTCACCACCAGGATGGTAAAATATTTAGTGAGACCCTTTTGCTAGTATACCTATACGTAAACTGATATATTCCGAGCTTGGTTGCTTTGTCGTAACACAGATGGGGAATTTTACATATTCACCACCAGGATGGTAAAATATTTAGTGAGATCTACGAGTACAAATGACTCAAAAAATCCAAAAAAAAATACTCCCTCCTGTTGTGATTAATTAGCACATTTTAATTAGAGGGAAATCTTCCCTTATCCTGCGGCATGCAGGCGCCTTGTAGCAACCAACGCATCTCTTTTCCCCTCTCCTCTAACCGTTGCATCGGTTCCAATCATCGCGTCTTGTACAATGCGTCTTTTCCAAACATATATAAGTTGTACTAGTTCTATCAATCAATACAAGTTGATCTTTCACTCAAACACATTATCACGCACGCTCTGCAGAGAGCACAGGAAGGCCTCGCCGACGGTGAGATGCCTGGACTCATCTCTTTCTTCCTCCGCCTCATCCGTGAGGACAGCCGCCGTCGCCGTTTGACAACCAGTGGCCGTCATGGAGTAGGCGGGCACCGTCGCCGTCGATTCGGACACCATGGCGCTGGACAAAACCACCATGCCGCTATAAGCGGCCCTCGACGTAGCCTCCTCGCCCCCAGACACGGCCATCGCGCCGCTGCTCCCAGTGACCACGCCCCAACGGTGGCCGGCCTCGGCGCGCCTCCCGCACACGAAGAAGAGATCCCTGGGCCCGTGCTCGCGGCTCCAACGCGGATTCCATCTCCGCCTCCAGCGCCGGCTGACGAGCCCGAGCGGCGCCGGAGGGACGACCCAAGCCGCTGGCCCGACGCCGGTCGCGCTGCATGGAGACGAGGACGCCGGCCCGAGTCGCAGCGCCACCGAGCCCCCGCACGCCCCCGCCTCCATGCTGGACGAGGCACAGACGTCCCTGCGCACGGTCGCCCGACCGTGCCTCCAGGACTCCACGAGCATGGAGGGACGCCGCCGCCTGTTTGGTCGCGCCATCGCCGCCATCGACCGCCGCCTAAGCCGCCACTCCGGCCTCGCCTCCGCTGCTGTCTACATCTCGTCGGAGGATGAGGGAGGCACGCTGGCGAGCCCCCTGTGAACTGCGGCAAGGGAATCGGGTGGCGGCGCCGCCAGGCGTCTGGTCGGGAGGGGATTGGAATCCCCCGATCCCTAACCGCTCGCCATATAAGGCCGGCTGACCGCCCCATCTCCACATGGGCCGTGGGCCTGGCCCAGATCGCCCTAGGCTACAAGCCAAGTCCTTCGAAAGTTTTTTTTCTTCTGGTTTTTCCAGTTTAATTCTTGTAACAGTAGTTTTAGCAGTAATGTCTCACTGTTTAGCACTGTTTAGCCTCTGTACATGTAGTTATTTACATTCTAGTCTGGTATTTAGATTTACTCTATTTTAGGACATGTGTAAATATATGTAGGCATGTGTTTACATTATGTAATGTTTTTGATAATGTAAATAAAGGACCAACATTATCTAGAAATGTCATGTTCTATGTGTTTACCACATACCAATTTTCTAGAACATGTTTCAACGATTGAGATTAATTTCTCTCGTACAACAAACTTGCAAATTTTTGATACATGCCTCCCTCATTATATTTGGAATCACGGTCTACATTTTTTCCAATTCGACAAATGATTACCTTGAATGTGCATTTCCTTATATTTAAATTGATAACATACACAAGGTAATAGAAACAAGCGCATCTACTGACATTGTCAGATTATGTAGCCTATTACCATGAGATCCATGCGATCTTCGACGTGTTATGTTCAATCAATTGAGGTCCACATTATTCAAGTTCTTCACTTGAGTATCAAATTTTGCACCATTATTACAATACCACCATGATGGTTTTTAATTTGCCCTCCATAAATTAATTATCTCTGGTTCATCCATGTAGGTAAACGATGACCGCAAAAGAATTTGAGGAGCTTGCCCTCAATGGCCACAACTACCCTACATGGGCCATGGACGTCAAGATCAGTCTTGCTTCCCGTGGGATAGCGCGTGCAATCCAGGACCCGGAGACTCCCCTACCGGCCGGAACCACGCCGCTGACAGAACAGCAAAACTATGCAGCTTTATACATCATAAGGCATCATATTCACCCAGATCTAAAGTCTGAGTACTTAGAGGAGGAATCTCCCAGTACTCTGTTTCTAGCCCTCAAAACGAGATATGAACAGCAGAAGGCAGTTGTCCTGCCAGAAGCACTCCATGATTGGACTCACCTTCGTCTTCAGGATTTTAAGTCCGTCGGTGAGTACAACCACAAGGTTCATAAGATAAGTTCTAAATTGCGCTTTTGCGGGAAGGAACCTACTGATGCAGAGAAGATAGAGAAAACTTTATCTACTATGCTCCCTGCGGACAGGATCCTCCAGCAGCAATACCGTGCTCGCAACTATACTATCTATTCCGAGCTTATTCATATGTTACTCCAGGCTGAAAAGCATGATGAGCTACTCGCTAAGAATGGTTCTCAACGCCCAGTTGGGGCACAACCTTTACCTGAAGTTCACATGAATGCCGTGAACAGACAGAAGTTTGATGGTGCCTTTAGGGGCAATCAATCAAATTTCCAGAACAAGCGAAAGCACATTCGGAACAGGAGGTCTAGGAACTCAGACAAGGGAAAAGGCACTGCAAAGCCCAAGCATGATAAATCTCTGCTTTGCAACAAGTGTGGATGCTACACACACCCCACCGACAAGTGCAAGATCCCGAAGCATCTGGTTATGCTGTACCAGCAATCTCAGGGACGCAAAGCACCTCAAGGGAAGAGGTTCGAAGCCAACTTCAACCTTCATTCAGACAATGCCAATGGAGCCGGTAGTTCGCACGACGTTCCTCCTGGACCGAGCAACACCATTGCGTTCCATCAGCCAGAGGACCTTGCTGACATGGAGAACATGATGATTGAGTATACCTCAAACGACGTGTTTGGAGACTTTGACTAGTCCCACAATCTCCATAGTGATATATTTAGCTATGTCCATTTGTGATGTTGTAATAAGAATATAAGTATTGTTGCTGTCTTTATATTGTATCAGCACATTTGATATAATAAGATTGTAATTGTACCAACATATTTGATATAAATAAGATTGTATTCTATGTATTTACATGAGATTTTCTTATTGAAAGTTATTTGTCTTATATATAGTTCTCTACGGTGACAATCCGATGGAAGAGGAATTATGCCTTGTGGATAGTGCAACCACAAACTCCATACTGAGGGAGATGAAATATTTTCAAACTCTGAAAAAATGAATGGATATATTCTAACTATCGCTGGACGCGATACGGTAATCGTTGGCACTGGACGTGCCATATTTACCCTCCCAGGTGGTACACAAGTGACAATTGAGGATGCTTTGTTGTATCCCGACTCATCACGTACCCTGATCAGTTATCAAGATATCCATAAAAATGGCTTTCACATTGAAACCCATGAAGACAACAAAGAGGAGTATCTACTCTTCACCAAAGATCACGGATATGGCAAGCAGGTACATGAAAAAATTCCTTCTCTATCGTCTGGTTTGTACTATAGGTACATCAAACCCGTAGAACATGTTGCCTACAAAGTAATTTTTCAAAATGTTGACGCATTTCAAACCTGGCATGATCGCCTAGGCCATCCTGGGATCGGGATGATGAGAAAAATTACTAAAAATTCCATTGGTCATAATTTGCTCGAGTCAAAATTTCCTCAATCTTCAGACTTTGTGTGCACATCTTGTGCCACGGGAAAGCTAATTTTGAGACCCTCTCACCTTAAAATATAAGCTGAACCACTTCAGTTTCTTGAACGTATTCAAGGAGACATTTGTGGTCTCATCCAACCATTATCTGGACCTTTCCGGTACTTCATGGTTCTAATTGATGCATCTACAGGATGGTCACACGTGTGTCTTCTATCCACGCGAAACCATGCATTTGCCAAGATAATGAGGCAAGTCATTAAATTACAAGCTCATTATCCAGAAAGTCAATCCACATAGACAATGCTACAGAATTCTCCTCACGTACTTTTAATGATTATTGCATGGCCCTGGGGATTGAAGTTCAGCACTCTGTTCCATATGTCCATACACAAAATGGTTTGGCTGAATCATTGATTAAAAGGATCAAACTCATTGCAAGACCTTTGTTAATGAATTGCAACTTGCCAACCTCTTGTTGGGGTCATGCGGTTCTACACGCTGCTGACTTGATACAATTGAGGCCTACTGCGTATCACAGTACTTCCCCTCTGCAATTGGTATGTGGGAATCCTCTTAGCATTTCCCATCTGCGTAAGTTTGGATGTGCTGCATACATCCCGATCTCACCACCACAACGGACATCCATGGGCCCACATAGGAAACTGGGGATCTATGTGGGGGTACAAATCACCGTCGATTATTAAGTACCTGGAACCCCTTACTGGGGACCTGTTCACAGCCCGTCACGCTAATTGTATATTTAATGAGGAACACTTTCCGGCATTAGCGGGAGACTTCAAGTATCAGAAAGAATGCCCGAAAATTGATTGGAATGCTCAAGCCATTTCGTCCTTTGACCCACGTACACAAGAGACCGAACTCCAAGTTCGGAAAATCATTAATTTGCAACATCTTGCAAATAACCTGTCAGATTCATTTACTGATCTAAAAGGTGTTACAAAGTCCTTAAACCCAGCCAGAAATGCGCCCGAAAGAGTGGAGGTACCAATAAAAATCACTCAACTCCCTGTTCCTAAAAAGAGGGGGAGTAGTACAGCCTCTGACCTGGAACAAACTTCCAGCAAGCAACAAAGGAAATCGAGGAGAAAAACCTCGGAGTCAGTAAATGCAAGTCAACTCAACATTGATAAACACCTTATGGGTAGTATACACCCAGTGGAAGGGCAACCTCCACAACCCAGCTTCAGTTTGCACACACTGGTTGGGCCATCGGAACACCCAGATTCACGCGTATTGGGAAATCACGAAGAGTCACTAGGGGTGCAGAAAATTTCCATCAACTATATCCATTCTGGAGAATCTTTCGATCGTAAGTCTACGACTGTCAACATTTATTTTGCTGAAAAAATGTAGATATCCTTCTCACTAATCATGATCCAAAGACTATCGTTGAGTGTCAAAAACGCTCCGACTGGCCTAAATGGAAGGACGCAATACAAGCAGAAATTGCCTCGCTTAACAAAAGAAAGGTATTCACTGAAGCAATACCGACACCTCCCAATGTTTTCCCAGTCAGATACAAATGGGTTTTTCTTCGAAAACGGAATGAGAAAAATGAGGTGGTGAGATACAAAGCAAGGCTCGTAGCACAAGGGTTCACGCAGAGACCCGGCATTGATTTCAATGGGACATATTCTCCCGTAATGAGTGGAACCACTTTCCGATACCTTATATCTTTGGCAGTGCAAAACCGTCTATCTATGCAGTTGATGGACGTCGTGACCGCATATCTTTACGGGTCACTAGATTCGGACATGTATATGAAGGTTCCTGACGGAATCTCTATTCCGAATACAAGCACAAAACGCAACATGTATTGTGTAAAACTGAATAAGTCATTATATGGCTTAAGACAATCGGGACGGATGTGGTACAACTGACTTAGTGAGTTCCTTCTTCATAAAGGTTACTCCAATAGTAGTGATTGCCCATGTGTCTTTATCAAGAAGTCCTCTACATGATTTTGCATTATTTCAGTGTACGTCGATGACCTCAACATCATTGGCAACGCACAAGACATTGATGAAGCACGCAATCACCTAAAGATGGAATTTGAGATGAAGGATTTGGGTAAAACCAAATTTTGCTTAGGTATTCAATTTGAGCACCTTCCCTCAGGAATCATAGTACACCAAGCTGCTTATATCCAAAAAATATTGGAGAAATTCAATATGGACAAATCCTACCCATCTAAAACTCTCATGGTGGTTCGCTCTCTAGACGTAGAGAAAGATCCGTTCAGGCCAAGGGACGATGGAGAAGAAATATTGGGACCCGAGGTTCCATATCTCAGTGCCGTTGGAGCGCTCACGTATCTTGCAAATTGCACGAGACCTGACCTCGCATTTGCAGTGAATCTACTTGCTAGACATAGTGCAGCTCCCACCAAACGCCATTGGTCCGGAGTTAAGAATATCTTTCGATATCTCCAAGGCACAAAGGATCTTGGCCTATTCTTTCAGTTCCAGAGAAATCAAGACTCTAATATGATTGGATACGTCGATGTTGGCTATTTATCTGATCCCCATAATGCCATATCACAGTCCGTCCTACATGGTGGAACTGCCATATCATAGAAGTCTTCTAAACAGACTCTGGTGGCAACATCTACCAATCATTCTGAAATAATTTCATTATTTGAGGCATCACGCGAATGTGTGTGGCTTCGCAGAATGATAAACCACATACAACAATCATGTGGAATTGGTTCTATTGAATCACCTACAATTATCTACGAAGATAATGTGGCTTGTGTTGCACAAATGCAAACAGGATACATTAAGAGTAATATCACTAAGCATATTTCTCCTAAGTGATTTTTTCCCATGATCTTCAAAAAAGTGGGAAAATAAACATCTTGCAAATTAAGTCATATGAAAATCTTGCTGATTTATTTACCAAGTCTCTACCAAATTCTAGATTCCAGAAATATGTTCATGGAATTGGTATGCAGCGACTTCGGGACTTGCAAGAATCAGGGGGAGTGTCTCCCTGAGCTGTACCTGTTTGAAGTATCATATTACATTTCTTTCTCTCTATGAATTTTATGTTTCAGATTCTCATCAAGAATATTAATGAAGAATTACCGAAGAAGAATCCTTTTGAGATGATGATGCAACCTGGACAATCTTTCAAGATGACGATTCTACCTCATGATCATATGAGAATTCTATATGAACAAGCGTAGATTAGGAGAGTGTTGTGATTAATTAGCACATATTAATTAGAGGAAAATCTCCCCTTGTCCTGCGGCATGCAGGCGCCTTGTAGCAACCGACGCATCTCTTTTCCCCTCTCCTCTAAGAGCATCTCCAGCCACGCCCCCAGAAGGTCTCCCCAGGCGATTTTTTCGCGCCGGCGCTGAAAAAACGGCCAAGTTGCGCCCCCAGGAGCCCGATTTTCGCCGGCCTGGGCCGAAATCAGCGCCGGCGGACACAGGCCGAACCCGGCGCGCTAGGGGGCGCCCGCGGGTGCCGGGGCGAGTTGTTTTGGCGCGAAGCAACCGCGGGGCCGCTGAGTCAGCGAGACGGGCGCTTCGTCGCCCTCATCGCCTCGGTTCCCACGGGAATCAATGCCAAGACTGTCGCGCTGCCGCCGCCGGTCAGCCTTGCCATTGATTCCTCACGAGCGACGCGTCACGGGCGACGTGCCGACGCCTCCCCTCCCACGCACGCGTATACACGGGCGCGGCTATATAAGTCGGTGGCCTCCCTCGCCTCTGGCCACACCCGCCCTAGCCGCCGAGCCCTCCCTCTCCCTCTCCTGTGTGCCGCTGCCGAGCCCTCCCTCTCCCTCTCCCGATGGCCGAACGTTTCCCCAGTGACGAGGCGGCAGCCAACGACTTCGGCCACCGCTCTCTCCGCGAACAGGAGTCGTGGCTCCTGTTTAAGGCCAACATCCCGACGCCGCCGGGCATGCACGCCGGGCCGACGGAGTGGAGGCTCAGCAACGGGGGAGTGCCCATTCCCCCGTTGCCCGACGCCGTGGCACGCTCACCCTACTTCGCCGCCGAGGTAGAGATCGTGCACTCCGCCCTCACCGACGAGCAGCTCGCCCTGCCCCAGTATGCCGCCGATAACCACGCGGCGTGGACGGCGTACTTCGAGCGCCGTCAGCAGCAGAGGCCGGCGTCCACCAACAAAGCGCCGGTAGTGGGCGACATGAAGAACAGCGAGGGGCGCCACCTGTGGTGGGGCGTCCCCGGCCGCACGCTTGAGGGCGTGCTGATGCACCTTGAGGGCGGCAACAACCCGCCGCTGGCGTACACCCCGGCGAGGGCGGCCGCCCCGGCCCAACGCCAACGCGTCGGGCAATGGATGCCCGGGAGGTTCGGCTCCTCCTCGTCTTCCTCCTCGCACTCTTCTTCCCACTCCTCCGGCTCTCCAGCGCTGCTCGGCGTCAAGGCCGAGCCCGCGGCGGAGACGCCACTCGACCGGCGCACTCGCAGCGCCGACATCGTCATCACCGAGGGCGGCCGGCGCGCCTCCTTGTCGGCTCCTCCGCGCTTCGTCAAGCACGGAGCCGGGTCTCCCCGCCGTGAAGACGGAGCACGGCGAGGTGGAGCTCGAGGACGACGCGGCCCTGGAATGGGCGCACAAGGACTCCCTGAAGATGGCGAGGGAGCGCCAGTGCGGCACCCTTCGGCGGTTCGAGCAGCGCCGCCGGGGCCGCGATGACGACGTGTCGCCGCCACCAGTCCGCCATGGCGACGCCGGTCAGGGGTCCACCGAGGACAGCCCCGTCTAGCAGAAGGCCGCCGACGACGGCAGCGACTACTCGGCGTTCAGCGATTTTTTTTAGTTATATTTGCTATGTAGCGCATCGCGAACATGTCTAATATATGCCAAAGTTTGGCGAAATTTAGCCGTGTTTAACCGAACTTCGCCGAACGTTTTTTTTTTTTTTTGAAAAAAACGCATCTGGGGGCGGACCAGGGACCGGCGACTGGGGACCAACTCAACCCCAGGCCTTTTTTTGCGCCAGTTCGCCCCCAAGCGGTGATTTTAGACGCCCCCTCAAGGGGCAACGGCTGGAGATGCTCTAACCGTTGCATCGGTTCCAACCATCGCATCTTGTGCGATGCGTCTTTTCCAAACATATATAAGCTATACTAGTTCTATCAATCAATACAAGTTGATCTTTCACTTAAACACCTCCGTCCCAAAATATAAGAACGTTTTTCATAATACACTAGTATGAAAAACGTTCTTATATTTTGGAGCAGAGGGAGTACTAGATAAAAAATGTACTCCCTCCGTCTCATAATATAAGAGCGATTTTTGCACTAAAAAATTGCTCTTATATTATGGGACGGAGGGAGTAGGTTTAAATGGTACAGACACGTCGTGTTTTGTGCACCAGATAAGCAGACATATTTTGGGAACCAGAAGTAGATCTTACCCGATCATTCCAAGTTCATGTACTCCCTCCGTTCGGAATTACTTGTCGCAGAAATGGATGTATCTAGATGTATTTTAGTTCTAGATACATCCATATCCAAGACAAGTAATTTCGAACGGAGGAAGTAATAAACAGGGATACAGTACAGTATGCTAAATTACACTTGAAATTTCTAAATATTGCCTACTGCGGTAGAATTCTTCTTGATCTGTCAATGTTTACCAATGTGATGCCGGACTACAAGCAATAGACCAGTATGGTAACATAACGAGATGTTACACTTTTCACTTGGGTTGGATGCAAAGCCACGCATACGTTCCATCATCTCCCCACTACTTGCAATGGAACAAGGCGGACACGCAGAGCATCATCCCACCTACTTGTACAGAAATGCTTCAAACCATCGAATACAGCACCAGAGAAGAATACTGGTACTGTACAATTCACAATCTGTTTGATTCGGCATGATCTTGCCCCGGCATCGTTTTCATATTTCTCGACGATTTCTTTTGATACTCGTACAATTGTACAATGATACAGGCCTCGCTGCCAATACTCAGCTTGTACACCTAAACTACTACACATGTTGTGTTTGTGCTGTCAGTGTACAGGTTACAGCTAATGCTACAAAACTGGGTGGTTAATGGTACACTAATGCCCCAAGAGAATCCATAGTTGCTGTAAATTCTGGTTCCACATGGTGTGCTTGCTTCCTTCAACCTCTGAGTTCCTCTCCGAAAGCACATTCAGGCCATGACTCGGAAGCACAAGCAGAAACTCATAGATCTGAATAAATGTCCATTTCTCAGTTTGTGCTTTAAAGTGAACTTACAGGTCATCATCTTCCATCAGTTCATCTGGAAGGTGTACTTTCTCCATTGCAGACTGCCAAACATCAGACAGTATTCAAATACAAGTAATTCAAATTGATGAGACCAGCACAGTAATGGGAAGAAATTAAAAGAAAGTGTAACAATTTAACTAGCAGTTATTATGGGACCACTCTAGGAAAAGAAAAACATAGGTTGGCTTATGTATAACAAAAAAAATGTAGTGAGGAAACAAAAAGGCAGCAAATGGGGCAGCTTGCAGTAATAAGTAAAATATGATAGTGTCATACCTTGATTATAGCAAGGTCGGCAGCGGGAGGTTTCAAATCAAGGGCAACGCCAAAGCAAAATACAGCCTTGTCGAGAATATTGAGTTGCTTGTATATCTTGCCCATAAGTGCATACATACTACTCTCATGAGGTGCAATCTCCCTTAGCCGTTCCAACTCATCCAGAGCCTCCTGATATTTTTGAAGGCCTACCAGAATTAAAGCCTTCTGATACTTAGGAAGTGGATTCTTCTTATCAGAAAATATGGCTTTCTCCATCATCTCCAATGCATCCTCATCTCTCTGTCAAAGTTCAAAATCAAAAAGACGTTCATATTTACTAATTGGGCAGAAGACAACAACACTTCAAACCAGTAACTACTTCACAGTCTTTGACAATGTCAAACCTTTAGAGCATGTAAGGCCATCCCAAGATAGCACATAAGAACAGAAGAACGGGGATTTATCTGAAATGCCCTTCTAAAATGATGCTCAGCAAACTCAAACTTTTCCTGGCGAAGGTAAACTACTCCAAGCCCATACCAGGCATTGTAGTGCCTTTCATCTACCTGAAGTGCACATCGGTAGAATTTAACACTGTTCTCGTAATCCTCCAATGCAGAATATCTGCAGTTCAAAGGAAAGACAGTAGGATCAAAATAAATTGGCAAATGATCTCAAACATTAATAGTGGATGAAATAGAAAGATTAAGTGCGGCAACTAAAATGGAAATTGATAGGTGCGTCAACAGATGTTAAAAACATGATGGTGATTAGAAATAGGATGGCATCTTGGCTCTCATCGAATCACAATTCAACCATGATATCTAGGATGTGAAGGACGTTTCCATATGTCACTGGACGACTTATACAACTGTCAGAACACATGGTCAAACTTTGGATTTAAAAGGGTCAACATGCCAGATGATCATTCATAGTTAGATAAGTACGGTTGCAACTGTGTTAGTACATCTATAGAAATTGAAGGACCTAAATGTACAACTACAACCTTCAAGTTAACAGACCCCAAGTGACAAGTCCATGAAAAGGTAAGTGCAATTACTCAAATACAAATATACGATCAATAATTATGGGAGGCAACACATACTCGTGACCGCATAGAGTGTGAGCATATGCTACTCTTGAGTCAAGCTGTACAGCACGCTGGAAGTTCTTTGAAGCAGTCTCATGATCTTTCCGCAAGGCAAAGCAATTTCCCACTGCACACCTGTTCGCATTCAAAACAAATATAGTAGAAACGGTCACATTTATGCAAGATTTGCAATTGTACACTAGATTTGTCCCATTGCCTAGCGCTGTGCTGAGACAAAGATCAATTTTTAACATCATCAATCAAAAACTGGAGAGGCCACAAATAGCTTTCATAATCCTCAACTTTCATTTCTTTTAACCCTGTGTCTAGGTCCGAACAAAAGGGAGGAACCATTGCAAAATGGAGAGAGAGAGAGACAGAGAGAGAGAGAAGTTTCCGCAAAAGCAAAAGGACGGAAGTAACAGAAAACATACTGCAGGGGAAAAAATGGCCCAGCATGATTATTAACTTCTGAGAGGCAACCGACATACCATGCTTGAGGAGATAGTCGATCAACAGAAATAAGCTCCTGAGCAAGGTAACTTAGCCTCATTTCCTCATTCAAATGCTACAAAAGAAGCATGTGAGCTCGGAGCTAAATATGGTTAAAAAGTAAGCAAGTGTAATGGCAGTGAGTTCGCTTACATAAAGAACAGTAGAGTATATGTCCATTCCCTCCAACGTGCACGGTGATAATCGATGCGCTAACTCAAAGAAATGATCAGCTTCTAAATAATCGACCAATTCAAAATATGCCTTCCCAACCTGCATAGTTGACCAAAACGATAATAAGCTTATGATGCCAACGGAAATAAGTATGCAAATTATTCATTTTGTATATATCATAAAAATATTAAAATATCAACGTGTTTTCCATAAAATAAAACTGATAGTTTATTAAAGTGGAAGTCAAATATCTAACATCAATAGTAAAATGAAATTGTCAGGGATGCCCACTCATATAATAACTCTTCAGGGTCAACGCTCAGGTTACAACTTTAGAAACATCATTTTACAACATACCAACAAGCAAAATAAACTATAATATTCCCAACAAATATACTAAATTAAGTCCTCAGTTGATTTAAGTCACTCCGAAGAAAACCAGAGGAAGAAAACAAAGTTGTCATCTGAAGTACTCATTTCTATGCAGACCCTATATATAATATTCCATGAAATACAATAGGAACCATATTTTTATAACGTAAATCAAAAGTATGCAAAGGATTCTCCAATCATCTTGCAATACTAAACAAATTGTACCTGGCATAAGACCCATCCCGTATTAAATTGTGGCTCTGGGAGTTTCCTGTAGATTTCCAGTGCTTCCTGACCATTAAGTGAATGGAATTGGTTACAAACGTTGGGTAGATGGTTAGTATTTCTGTAGTTGAAACCTGTACATCTTTAATGTACCTGGCACTTAAACAAGCAAGATAGCCTATAGCCTTCCCCAAGTGTCCGCAAAAGTCCCAATAGCTCCCTGATACCAGTCGCCATTTTGGAGTCTTGTGACAGGGTTCGCTCAGCTTTATCTTGCTCAAAGTACCTTCCTTCAGCTATACTTAAAGAAGATGAAGTTGCTGCTATATTATCTGTCCACATCTCATCAACAGCTTCATACCTGCTTCCTGAGACTCAGAAAAATAATTTGCATCTTACATGTGAAGATGACAGAGAAGGGAACATGCTGCGTTTATCCATAAAGCGCAATGCAATGGAGATTATTCCTAGAAACTAGGAAATATATAATTCTACAAAACGGTAATATGCTATAGCAAAAGCTAAGGTGAAATAGTCAGTACGATCCAGTAAAAGATAAAACAATATATGCCATTTCACAGCGACAAATTCCACAGATCTTGAAACAAGTTTACACTGAGAGAAATTGCTTTCAATATTTAATCATGATGATTTGTTTTCTACGTACGAGTGAAGTAGAATCATCATGGAATGGTTTAAGGACCCTTGGTGCCATTTACTCAACGAGAAAATAAATAAAGAGATCATTTGGCAGCCAAAATTACATCGGTTTCCGGTGAAAATATATATCTTCTCAAGGATACATTCCATAAATCAAACAATACAATGTCATACCAAAGAAAAGAAATACACAATCTTGCTGTTTATAAGTTATGTAATATGTAAAAAAACAAAACCGCATGTATATAAGGACAGGCGTATGCTTAAAAACAGAGCAGATAATGTTATTGTAGTACCATAAATGCTTGAGATATAAACTGATATTAGGAGATAACATAACATACAGATTAATGCCATGAACCAGCAAAAATCAGTAAGTAATCTTCCCCTATTTGTCAGCAACCTAAAGGATTTTTAAAATTGGTGTCATAAAAACAATATTCAAATGGAAGTGCAAGAATCATATAGATATGAGCACAAGAAACAGGATAGCAAAATGACTTAACATAACTAATTTAAACTCATAGGCAGAACAGAAACATGTAGATAAAACTGCAGATAGATCCAGAGTGCACAGATATATAACAACATGTCAACCACGTTTACATAACTAGATGGATCATCCACATTGAAATGATAATCACCTTCATCAAAATTTTCTGTAGCCCGTGGCTTTCCTTTCCTAACTTGCACAGAACGTATGGCTGTCGAACACAATTTTGATGATGTGGACGAGTTTACTCGCAATTTACCTGACGAGTGATCTGATCCATTTCCTCCAAACTGAGATATATTGGAATTCGAATTTATTGGTGTATCCCTAGATAGTCTTGCACTTCTTCGAGGTACTGAATCACCACTCGGATTAAAGAGTCTTCCAGTCACCTGAAAAGAATCCTCAAGTCTAATATCATCATAAGCAAAAAAATGAAGCATGAGATGTAAATTAAAGAATGTGCTGACTATTAGCAGAAGTAATAGAAAAGAGGGTGTACAGCCAGACCTGAAAGCTACATAACAACAACAAAAAATGACCCTACGTTAGATTGCATGGGTTATTCTAACAGACGGCAATGAGAAAGAAAAAAATTACTGAGGAAAGATCTTCAATGCACAGTAGTGCAGATTAACCAGTTTCACATCCACCGAGTATTACACCATAGAGGAACTTATGGCAACAAAATGATAACATAACAGAAAATATTAGATTATAGCAATCTTTTCAGTTCTTAATACCACCAGCTATTATTGTACTATACAGCAATACTGGAATGCGAAGAGGATAAGAAAAGAACGGATAAACAGAAATTCAGGCAAAAATCTAGCAGGTACACAAGCATCATCAGGGTAGTACTTTAAAGGTAAGGGAATTTGCAACCCAGCTGCAACCAAGCGTACTGTGGATTCACTGGTACTAGCTACTTGCTGGTACACTACACAGCAAGGATACAGCATCCTGAATCTTCATATAGATGACCATGACGGGAATTTTACAGGCTAGAACAGCCAGGAGGTGAAGACAATGTTCACAATTAATACTGAAGCAGGCACCACCAGTTGGGCAACTGGAAAATGGCAGCATGTCATAAAGCATGATCAGCCAATGTGCATTTACTCCAGCATCATATCCTTTTCAGAGAAGAGTTGACGGGGAGGGGCCTACTGTGTTTTTATTAAAATGCAAAAAGAGGTGTATCTGATATCCCACAGTAAGAAAAACCTCTAGCAGTTCCACATATAGGACAGGAGGAACAAATAAAAATCAGATAACAGGTTCAGTTGATGAAACAACAACCTTCTTCAGCCTTGCTTCATCCAAGTATTTTCTTCTAGGTGGTTGGTTCACTGCATTAACCTTTGGTTTGGCCGGAGCATCACCACTTGTTGTATTCTGATAGGCATGGAGATTCCTAAAGAGTGGTGGTGGAACGATGCCAGAAGTCTGTCAAATGATATTAAGTAAAACACAACTCAGCCATAGAGACAAGTCAGACAGGTTAAGAACTAAATCTTAAAAATGAAGGAACTAGGTGTCCAAACACTAATTCCAAGTTGTTATAACGTTACACTATTATCAGTTTAAAAAAAAGAAGAAAAAGGGGCAGCCTGGTGCATGTGGCTCCCGCTTGCGCAGGGTCCAGCGAAGGGTCCAACCACTTTGGGTCTATAGTACACAGCCTTTCCCTACATTTCTGTAAGATGCTGTTTACAGGACTTGAACCCGTGACCTCATGGTCACAAGGCAGCAGCTTTACTACACTATTATCTCTTCTCCGAAAAATTATTAAACTGATATGAAAATAGTAATATGTGCTAAGCCTCACAGCTATTTAATTTCTTGGGCTTTGTTAACCAGAATGATAACATGTTGCAATGGAAAATGAACCGAAAAGGCTGTGAATAGATCAAATAGGAAGATTCCGGAGAATTTTTGGCTGCTTAACATAAGACATTATGCCAGTGTCACCAAATGCGAAGCATAAGACATTAAGGCTGATGCTTCCTGTAACCATTGATTATAAGCATTGGTACAACTATATATTGCCAGATAACCTAGAGAGCAGAGAATCAGTTAGGTTCTACTAACCTGTGTTACAGTTGGTGATGGACTGTCAAACTGTCCTACATTAGATTGTACACTGTTCTGCACATGCAATGCGGTTGCTCTTAGATGAGGATAACCAGGCACTTCAGCTGTGTAGTTAGCAGGCAATTGTTTTATGTGCTTAGGGCTGATATCCACAAGGCTTGCTGATACATTGGGAGATAGAACTCGATTTTCATTGACAAAGTTTGACTTCTCCAGATTTGATGTAGATGTTTGTTCCTGCTGGAGACGTAGGGCAGTTGCTTCCGTAAAACATTCATTTGCATCTTCAGCAACTCCTACAAGATGGTAACACACTTTCAGTCTATGTTTATAACGTGTAAATTATATTTTTAGAGAGGGTGAGGCCAATGAATATTTAGCCATTGTATAAATCACAAGTGAAATGTGAGATGATGAGATAGGGATGCATGCAGCACACTAGGCGTATAATGAGTACAGTGGCAATGGTAATATTCTGCATAACGATTAAAAATAATATCTATTTACTGATAACATGAAGCTAATCGAGAACGGTTGGATGCACTGCAACTTTTTTTTGCAGAATTTATCGCAGCAACACTCAAACGTTCTGATACACAAGATTCCCCATATTTCCAAATGTTAGGGTACAGGCAAGACAGACACTGACAATGCAATGTTTCAGAAGGTTCTTTGGAAAATCTGCATTGTATTTTCCATTCTTAACTCCCAAACAAACAAAAACTTACCTAAAAAAACAAAAACTTCGTTGTGACTTGTGAGGACTTCTAATCAAACAGAAGAATAGACCTATTATAAAATTCCAGTTATGGATGTCTAATGCACCAACCTAGTATACACAATTCCTCATATGCCGCCCACAAAAGAGGATCTAGAGTCAAAGCTTGTGTGAATTGCTCGGCTGCAGCTGCCACTCTGCCAGTGTACCTACAGGGGGGGTGAGGTATATACAATGAACCATGTCTAACAAATCAAAACACACGGAACACAGTTCAGTTCTCCCATGAATAACGGACCTGTAAATTAGTCCAAGAAGGTAATGTCCTGTCGCACCACTTGGAACCTATACAGAGGATGTAAAACAACGTAATTAACAATGTGGCCCAAAATATAAAGCAGGCAAAGATGTGACTGCTTTTTCTATTCACTAGCCATTACTTCACCCCTGTAGAATAAAATAGTTCGCCAGCAATCTTAGAAAAATGTCATGCCCCAATATAAGAGAAGGAAAAGAATGTCTGGGCAGTTTGCACCATCCTATGCAGTGTCAAGTAATAGTATTAATCACACACTGCCAATGTTTATCTGGTACAGAATCTATCATATCCACGATTTGTAATAACTAAAAGGGATCAATATAAAATTACACAACTAATTTTCATTTATGGCATAGTTGGTACAATTGCTTCAACAGGCAATAATAAGTATCAAAAGGGTCTAATGTTCTTCAAGTGTAACTTTTGGAATGTACTCCCTCCATTCCAAAATAAGTTAAGCTCTAGGTTTGTCCTAAGTCATCCTTGCTTAAGTTGACTAGCTCTGTAAAAAAAATGTGCTAAGATCCACAACACCAAATACACATAGTACAAAAATATATTTCATATAAAGAATCTCAAGAGACTAATTTGATGTTCCAGATGTTAATATATCTTTCTATAGACTTAGTCAGACTTAAACAACTTTTAGGACAAACCCAGAAATTCAATTATTTTGGAACGGAGGTAGTACTAGATTATAGGCTTTAAAATTCTTAGTGCATAAATCGTTAAAAACACAATAGATCCATTTTTCTAGTTCCAGTTCTGGAAATTACGGGACAGCAGGGACAGATGCTCTTTCTTAGAACCAGTAACGTTTCATGGTACCCCTAGCTCAGAACGGAACTCGAGTTTTGGGGCAAACTTATGACAAATCTACGATCACTGCATGAGATACTTTCAGAAGCACAGGAAACACATCATGTTCACAACCATGCTATATACCTCAACATTTGGTTCATTGACTGGACACAGAGTTTCTTCAGCTTCCCGCAGTAGGTTCATTCGAAAGCATGATATAGCAAACAAGTATCGAGACTCCGGCAGCTTCTTACCTACATAGCATATAGGAAACGCTGACCACAAAAGCACTCAAAACAATTTGGCAACTAAAACAGAAAAATGGTATTACCTTTCAAAATGTGGTATGCAGCATAGGGCTGGTTGTTGTGAAGGTAGCAAGTCGCTAGCAACTGCACATTGGTCTGTACACAGGAGAAAGGCCAAGCACATTTAGTACAATATACACCTGCAAACTGATTTAGAAACTGATTTTGGTATATATCTCTTGAGAAAAAGGGTGCTATCTCTCAAATTTTGGCATTGTTGGATCTGTTTTTGTCTGTTCATCTCATTTTTTGTTACAAAGTGGAGATGGGAGCATGCAGCCCGCGCTCCTACGCTCCACGAAATCAAACTGCAGCCCACTCTGCTCCGCACTTCCAACTCACATGTAGTTAGAGCGTTATGTGCCACTCCAGGAGGGGAGTTGCAGAGTGAAGAGAATCCTACAGGCTCTAAGAGTCCATTGTACCCTCTCTCTCTCTCTCTCTCTCTCTCTCTCTCTCTCTCTCTCTCTCTCTCTCTCTCTCTCTCTCTCTCTCTCTCCTACTCCCCTCTCTTCCACATTAGCAAATATTCTAGATCGTGCAATAGAGAGTCAGCTAATGTCAGGCCATTGTGTATGTCTCAGCTAGCTTCAGATTCATCACTGCTAAAATTTTAATGCGATACACAATAAAGACCAAAAACCAGAAACTCTAATATTTGATTTACATAAACCTGGCTACTGGAGTTCCTGAAAACTACTGCAGGAAATGCAAATAAATAACTAAGCACACATGCTGCAGTTACTAAAAGAACAGGAAAAGATGGATCATATATAATAGTAGCTGATCTAAGCTACTAGATAGCTCAAAAATTCTACAGTTGCTACCTAGAGATTTACACAAGGGAAAATTCACCATAGAGCATAACACGTTATTGTATCTATTCACCCCTAAAATCGGCTAAGTGAACTGTGAAACAGTTCCCTTCCAGGATGCGAAACGACAGCATAAATTCTCCATTAACTGTTGAGAAATCATATGCGCTGCTCCAGTTACAAACGAATTCAAACAATTTTCCCAGACAGCTAGATTAAGATGTTCATGCTCAGACTCGGTAAACCCTAGCCCGAATCCCACCGCCCAAGCTCACGCGGCCCTCGGGAGTACAAAAATAAACGCTAAACCGAACCGCGCAGGCGAAACCCGCAGTGAGGCCGCAGCCGCACACCGGCACAACGCCCGATCTAACGCCTACCTGCCCGGATGGGGAAAAGGGGGGAGGGGGGGAGCGGGGCGGTACCTCGGCGGGGAACTGGGCGCAGAGGCGCTCGCAGAGGAAGACGGCGTTGCGGTTCATGAAGAGGCGGAGGCTGCTGTGGACGCGGTCCACCATTAGGGTTTCCATCGCCCGCCGCTCCCGCGGCCCCGGCGAGGAGGAGTCGGCGGCGGCGCCGCCGCGCTGCGCGAGCAGGGGGAGGAGGGGAGGGGAGAGAGAAGCGGGGGGTGGCCTGGTTTGAATCGCGACGGGTGGATTCGGATTCGAGGCCTTTCTGGGTGCGATTTTGGACCGGTGGGGGATTGGAACGAGTCGAATCCGGAAGCAGCGCGGCGTGGGTGTGAGGGAGCGTGGAGCCCTCCCCGGTGCGGTTTGAATTGTCTGGCTGCTCTGATGTGATGTGATGCGCTGCCCCCCTGCCCTGCACAGCGGCGGCGTGGCGTAGGGGTGGGTATGTACGGACCTAGGGGTGGATTTTTGTGCCGCAGTCCGTGGGTCTGTGACGTGTGGGGCCGGTCTGGTCTTCTCTGTTTGAACTGTGCGGGTGTGGCGTGGGGCAGGTCTGTGCGGAATGTGAACGTTGGATCAAAACTTTCACAATCACGTTTGGCTCGACAGGACAGCCATGAACGAGCAATCCCTGATCCCCAGTCAACCCCCCCCCTACGGGTTTTTAAATTGTTCAAATTCGGCGCAAACACGTTCGAGTTCGTTTAAATTTAAACATATTTTACAAAAAAAAAAGAAAAAACTACCGCGGGCTACCCCGCCGTCTCCCTCGCCGCCCGCCCGCTGTAGAACCGCGTGTAGTCACCGTCGTCGTCGTCGTCGCCCCCGCCGACGCCTCCGCCGTCCCTGCTGCATCCATCCCCCGGTTGGCGCGGCGGGTTGGACGGTCCGGGGGCGTCGTCGTCGTCGTCGTCGCTGTCGAGGACCACGACGCCGTGCTCGTCCTCACGCCCACGCTTGCGGGCGGCGATCTCCTCCAGGGCCCGGCGCTGCCGGACCATCTCGTCGCGGAGGTAGTCGCCCCGCGCCCACTGCAGGGCGTCCTCGTCGGAGAAGCCACGCCGGGCTATCTCCTCGTACTCCGCGGGGAGGCCGGGCTCCGGCTTGGGCTCGACGAGGACGAAGCGGCCGGTGGGAGAGGCGTTGTCACCGATGCGGACGCCGGAGCTGACAGGCGTGCCCTAGGGCTCCGGCTTGACGGGGCGAAGGTGGAGGCAGGGGGAGCCGCTGGACGAGGAGGAGGACCCCCCCCCCCCCCCCCGGTCTCCATGAGCCTCGGAGTCCAGGAGCTTCCCCGGCGGCGTAAGAAGGACGGGGGAGCGGGGTACTCGAGGCGCAGTGTGTTGCCGCCCTCGATGTACTCGAGGACGGCCTCCAACGTGCGCCCGGGCACGCCCCACCACCGACGCCGGCCGGCGGCGTTGAGCTTGCCGGAGGGCTCGACGCCGTTGGTGGCCTCAAGCTGCTCGGCGTGACGGCGGCGGAAATAAGGCTCCCAGAGCGGGCTGTCGGGGACGTACCGTGGCCCCTCCCTCGCCGCACGCGGCAGGGACGAGCGGGTGCGTGCGATCTCCGCACGCCGCGCCGCGCCGGTGGGTACCGGGGGCACCCGCACGCCGCCGGCGCTGATCCTCCACGCCCCGGGCACCCGCATGTCCGGCGGGACCGGGTACTCGACCTCGAAAAGAAGGCGAGCCTCGTCCTCGTGAAGATGGCGGCGGCCGAAGCCGTTCACCGCCGCGCCGTCGCCTGGGAAGCGCTCGGCCATGGGTGTGATGAACTGGACACGGCGAGAGAGAGGAGAGGGAGGAACGACGACGGCGAGAGAGTGCGAGTCGCCGAGTGCGCTGGGGCGCGTCTTATATAGGCCGAGGCGCCGCCCGTGCGCGAGCCGCCGTGTGTACGCGTGGCGGGCGAGGGAGGGCGAGGGATGCGCGTCATCCGGTCTTCACTGCACCGCCCGTGAGGCATCAATGGCGCAGGCTGACCGGCGCGGCAGCGCGGCAGCTTTGGCATTGATTCGCCGCGGGAAACGAGGCGATGAGGACGACGAAGGGGCGAGAAGAGAGCCGTGTCCCTGACGCAGCGGGCCCGCGGCTGTTTCGCGCCAAAACAGTTCGCCCCGGCACCCCCGGGCGCCCCCCAGCGCGTCGGGTTCGGCTTGGGTCCGCCGGCGCTGTTTTCGGCCCAGGCCGGCGAAAATCGGGCTCCTGGGGGCGCGACTGGGCCGATTTTTCGGCCCGGCGCAAAAAAAAACGCCTGGGGAGGCCTTCCTGGGGCGCGGTTGGAGATGCCCTAGCCGCTGGCCCCTCAGGAGGGGCAAAAAATCACCCCTAGGGCCGCACCGGCGCTAAACTGCGCACTGGGGGCATGATGCCCCCCAGTCGCGGCCCCCCACGGGTTTTTAAAATGTTCAAATTCAGCGTAAACACAACGCAAACACGGGCGAGTTCGTTCAAATTTAAACATATTTTACAAAAAAAAGAAAAAAAAACTACCGCGGGCTACCCCCGCCGTCTCCCTCGCCGCCCGCCCACGCGGTTCTACATGCCGAGGAGGCTGTAGAACCGCGTGTAGTCACCGCCGCCGCCGTCGTCGTCGTCGCCCCCGCCTACGCCTCCGCCGTCCTTGCTGCATCCTTCCCCCGGTTGGCGCGGCGGGTTGGACGGTCCGGGGACGTCGTCGTCGTCGCTATCGAGGATGATGACACCGTCCCCGTCCTCGCGCCCACGTTTGCGGGCGGCGATCTCCTCCAGGGCCCGGCGCTGCCGGACAATCTCCTCGCGCAGGTAGTCGTCGCGCGACCACCGCATGGCGTCCTCATCGGAGAAGCCACGCCGGGCTATCTCCTCGTACTCCGGGGGAGGCTGAACTCCACCTTGGCCTCGACGAGGGCACCGGAGCGGCGGGTACGCGCGCTGACAGGCGTGTCCTGGGGCTCCGGCTTGACGGGGCGGAGGTGGAGGCAGGGAGAGCCGCCGGAGCGGTGGGTACACGCGCTGACAGGCGTGTCCTGGGGCTCCGGCTTGACGGGGCGGAGGCAGGGAGAGCCGCCGGACGAGGAGGAGGACGCCCCGGTCTCCATGCGCCTCGGCGTCCAGGAGCTTCCCCGGCGGCGTGAGAAGGACGGGGGAGCGGGATACTCGAGGCGCGGCATGTTGCCGCCCTCAATGTACTCGAGGACGGCCTCCAACGTGCGGCCGGGCACGCCCCACCACCGGCGCCGGCCATCGGAGTTGAGCCTGCCGGAGGGCACGACGCCGTTGGTGGCCTCGAGCTGCTCGGCGTGACGGCGGCGGAAGTAGGGCTCCCAGAGCAGGCTGTCGAGGACGTACCGTGGCCCCTCCCTCGCCGCCCGCGGCAGGGACGCGCGGATGCGTGCGATCTCCGCACGCCGCATCGCCCCGGTGGGTGGTGGTGGCACCGGCACGCCGCCGGCGCTGATCCTTCAAGCCCCGGGCACCCGCATGTCCGGCGGGACCGGGTACTCGGCCTCGAAAAGGAGGCGAGCCTCGTCCTCGTGCGGATGACGGCGCCCGAATCCGTTCGCCGCCGCGCTTCCGCCTGGGAAACGCTCGGCCATGCTTTCAACTGGTGACGGCGAGAGGAGGAAAGGGGGAGAAATGAGTGCGTCGTCGGTGGATGATCGGGGTGAGTCTCTCCGGCGCGCTTGCATTCGGCTTTTATAGGTGGAGGCGCCGCGTGGTAGGATTGGCCGGCGCGTTACGCGTGGCGTGATTGCGTGGCGGTCGAGGGACGCGCCGCCCAGCCTTCACTGCGCCGCACGTGAGGCATCAATGGAGGCTGACCGGCGCGGCAGCGCGCGGCAGCTTTGGCATTGATTCGCCACGGGAAACGAGGTGATGAGGACGACGAAGGGGCGAGAAGAGGGTAGAGTCGCTGACGCGGCGGGCCCGCGGCTCTTCGCGCCAAAAACGATTCGCCCGGCGGCCCCGAGCGACCCCCAGCGCGCCGGGTTCGGGTTGGGTCCGCCGGCGCCAATTTCGGCCCAAGCTGGCGAAAACTGGACTCTTGGGGGCGCGACTGGGCCGATTTTTTGGCGCCGGCGGACGAAAAGACGCTTGGGGGGCCTTCTTGGGGGCACGGCTGGAGATGCCCTAAAAGTCCGTCTAGTCCGATAAATTTCATTTCGAATGCGTAGCAACATAAGAATAAATTAAAGTGTGGTGTTAATAATGTTCGATTGCAACCAAAAGGCGGTGGATGTTCCTTGTTTTTACATGCACCTGATCACAAAAGTGTTCATCTGATAGTATGTGCAAAAAAACATTTTTGTCCTGCCAAATCGGCTATCCAAGCCTCCTAGCTCACTCTGCCGTTGTCTCCTCATCACCAGTCGGCTCCATCTCGCCCGTCAAGCACTTCAACATCTTGACACGGACAATGCACAATTCAAGCAGTACTACTGCTTCGAGAAGCGGTACTACCGTTAAACACAACAGATTCAACAGAGACCCATTGAGTACCATAGCGGTACTGGCACGGTAGTTCTACCGGAGCGGTACTACCGGCTGAAATAAGCGGTACTACCATGAATTATCAACTGGCTAAACACAGAATCCATCGGTAATAGGCGCGTCACAAGAGTGGAAGTACCGCACAAGCGGTACTGCCGTTAGCGTCAGCGGTATTACCGCGAAATACTGAAGGCCAACAGAGAACCTCGCGGTAGTGCCCATGACACGCCAGCGGAAGTACTGCACAAGACGTACTACCGCCAGATGCAAGCGGTACTACTATGAATTACCAGAGGGTAACAGAGACCCTCACGGTAGTATGTGTGGTACACAGACGTACTACCGCTTGGTAAAAACCAGTAATCCCATAACAGAACAAAAGAGTCAAGTAAGACCAAAACTGTCAGAACTTCTACAGACGAACTTTGAAATAAAAAAACTCAAGCTTATTGGATAGATGACGATAACCACTATCCAACAACCATGGAGAAGAAATGCCAATAGCATAAGGAAGAGAACCTTCCCCAAGTAGAACTGACAAAATCTCTAACACCGAAAACGCAAAGATGATGCATATGAACTCCGTTTTCGATGAACTTGAGTTTGGCAAGAAGATGAACACAAACTCTAAAACCTACATAGAGAAGAACCAAATAAGAACCAATAAAGATGATGCCAGTGATGCAATGGTTTGAGCGCTCTACCAACGATACGCTCAAGCTACTCACTCGAGAGCCCCCCTTGATAGTACGACAATCAATCCTATAACACGGTCTCCGAACTAGCACCATGAGACCGGTAAAATAGAAAATCTATCAAGGTAAAACCTTTGTCTTGCGCATAATCCACTTGAGCTAGATGATGATGATCATGCCCGCCTCAAGTTAGAACACCTTTCTTATTAGCGCACGCTTGGTGAAGATTTGTAATTTGCTCCCCCATACTCCACTATGGGAGAACCACTCTTAGGCACATCTTCACAAGACCATTATCACCAAATGGTCGGCAAGCATCAAGCATATTATCTCTTTGTGATGCTCCTCTTGAACTTGCACACCGCAGTCTTGATGACGATCATCACTTGATGCCATCCTCCATGGGTTATATGATATCTTCCTTTTGATGCAAACCCATGAAAAGATACTTAACCCCACATAGAAACCTCACATAGATCATGGGTTAGTACACAAAGCGCAATGAACAATGCTTACCATACCATGGGATAACTTGATCCCTCTTCTACGCTTTGTGTGTTGATCAACTTGAGTCCACTCTTAGCTTTTAGTCTTGATCAACCTTGTACCTTAATTTTTCTCTTCATAAAATGATGTCTTGAAGGTAAACATGAATGTTCACACAATCTTCTTCCTCAAGACATGCTTGCAAAAAGTCTCAACTCTCACATGACCAATCTTTGGATAACTCCTTGAATAATACCTTGGTCAACACATAATTGCCTTCTTTTCACCTTGAAACCAACATATGGTCTTCAAGCAATGCCTATGGACAAACCTTAAAGTATAACTCAAAGCAACCATTAGTCCATTTGGATTGTCACCAATTACCAAGACCAAACATGAGGGCACCATGCTCTTTCAGAAACTCATTTGCTTGCTGAACATTTGGGTCAGCATTTTCCCTATCTTTACATGGTTCATTCATAGCACTTCACTGAGTTTATCCTTTATTTGTGGAGCAACGGAATCAAGTGCATTTTCCAATAGCACACATCATTCTAGAGAGTTGGTTGCTTTACGTGCAGATTTGTGAAATTTATTAGACAAACCCTCATACTCCCTCCGGTCCATATTAGTTGCCGTTGAAATGGATGTATTTAGATGTATTTCAATTCTAGATATATCCGATTTGAGTGATAATTAATATGGATCGGACGGAGTACCAAAATTGTGCTTCTAGTTTTGGACCTTCTCTTGTCCATATCTGTAAGACATAGTGCGTTGGCAATGTCTTCATATTCATTAAATTGATAAATTTTAGACCCTGTCCACAAAATACTCCTTCCCCGTTGAACACTTCACAACTACATAAAACAGTTTGGGTCAAAGGATCACCTATCACCATGCACTCCTCCTTGAACTGTAAATCACCATGCAAACTCCAAGTAGCAACCACAAATTTATTATTTTCATCCAATACTTACGACACGCGGCCATGGATCTTTCATACTCACATTGGAAGTCTTTAAAAATAATTGGAGTATACACTTTGCTTGCTTGCACTAACATGGGTTGTGTGCACATATTGATTCTTGGTAACTTTTTTCCTTGCCTCAAATTCAGGTTCCAATTCCTTTCTCCTTTTTACTTCCATCATCCCTCAAGTTGCATCAAGAATCAAATAATGTGATAATATGATTTCAAATGATTCTTCAATGCATTGTTCAAGCTCTAACCAAGTTTGCTTATGTGTCTTTTGTCTAACATTATCAAACGCCCTCGTGCCCATAGCCATACATACATTGTGACGCCCTCGATTCAATCGTACACTAATCATACACGCAAATGTGTACGATCAAGATCAAGGACTCACGGGAAGATATCACAACACAACTCTAGACACAAATTAAAATAATACAAGCTTTATATTACATGTGGGGAACGTTGCAGAAAACAAAAAATTTCCTACGGTTTCACCAAGATCCATCTATGTGTTCATCTAGCAACGAGTGATCGGATGCATCTACATACCTTTGTAGATCGCGAGCGGAAGCGTTCAAAGAACGGGGATGAGGTAGTCGTACACGACGTGATCCAAATCACCGGAGATCCTAGCGCCGAACGGACGGCACCTCCGCTTCAACACACGTACGGTCAGCGTAACGTCTCCTTCTTCTTGATCCAGCAAGGGCGAAGGAGAGGTTGACGAAGATGGCTCCAGCAGCAGCACGACGGCGTGGTGGTGGTGGAGCTGCAGTACTTCGACAGGGCTTCGCCGAGCTCTACGGAGGAGGAGGAGGTGTTGGAGAGGGAGAGGGAGGCGCCAAGGCTAAGGTATGAAGTCCTCCATCTCCCCCACTATATATAGGAGGGCCTAGGGGGGCGCCAGCCCTAGGAGATCCAATCTCCTAGGGGGGCGGCGGCCAAGGGAGGATTCCCTCCCCCCAAGGCACCTAGGGGGTGCCTTCCCCTTGTGGGACTCTTTCCCCATTGAACCCTAGGCGCATGGGCCTCTTGGGGCTGGTGCCCTTGGCCCATGTAGGCCAAGGCGCACCCCCTACAGCCCATGTGCCCCCCCGGGGCAGGTGGCCCCACCCGATAGACCCCCGGGACCCTTCCGGTGGTCCCGGTACAATACCGATAACCCCGAAACTTGTCCCGATGGCCGAAATAGCACTTCCTATATATAATTCTTTACCTCCGGACCATTCCGGAACTCCTCGTGACGTCCGGGATCTCATCCGGGACTCCGAACAACATTCAGGTTACTGCATATACATATCCCTACAACCCTAGCGTCACCGAACCTTAAGTGTGTAGACCCTATGGGTTCGGGAGACATGTAGACATGACCGAGACGACTCTTCGGTCAATAACCAACAGCGGGATCTGGATACCCATGTTGGCTCCCACATACTCCATGATGATCTCATCGGATGAACCACGATGTCGAGGATTCAAGCAACCCCGTATACAATTCCCTTTGTCAATCGGTATGTTACTTGCCCGAGATTCGATCGTCGGTATCCCAATACCTCGTTCAATCTCGTTACCGGCAAGTCACTTTACTCGTACCGTAATGCATGATCCCGTGACCAGACACTTGGTCACTTTGAGCTCATAATGATGATGCATTACCGAGTGGGCCCAGTGATACCTCTCCGTCATACGGAGTGATAAATCCCAGTCTTGATCCGTGTCAACCCAACAGACACTTTCGGAGATACCCGTAGTATACCTTTATAGTCACCCAGTTACGTTGTGATGTTTGGTACACCCAAAGCACTCCTACGGTATCCAGGAGTTATACGATCTCATGGTCTAAGGAAAGGATACTTGACATTGGAAAACTCTAGCAAACGAACTATACGATCTTGTGCTATGTTTAGGATTGGGTCTTGTCCATCACATCATTCTCCTAATGATGTGATCTCGTTATCAATGACATCCAATGTCCATGGTCAGGAAACCATGACTATCTGTTGATCAACGAGCTAGTCAACTAGAGGCTTACTAGGGACATGTTGGTGTCTGTTATTCACACATGTATTACGATTTCCGGATAACACAATTATAGCATGAATAAAGACAATTATCATGAACAAGGAAATATAATAATAATGCTTTTATTATAGCCTCTAGGCCATATTTCCAACAGTCTCCCACTTGCACTAGAGTCAATAATCTAGTTACATTGTGATGAATCGAACACCCATGGAATTCTGGTGTTGATCATGTTTTGCTCTAGGGAGAGGTTTAGTCAACGGATCTGCTACATTCAGGTCCGTATGTACTTTACAAATATCTATGTCTCCATCTTGAACATTTTCACGAATGGAGTTGAAGTGACGCTTGATATGCCTTGTCTTCTTGTGAAACCTGGGCTCCTTGGCAAGTGCAATAGCTCCAGTGTTGTCACAGAAGAGTTTGATTGGCCCCGACTCATTGGGTATGACTCCTAGGTCGGTGATGAACTCCTTCACCCAAATTGCTTCATGTGCTGCCTCCGAGGCTGCCATGTACTCCGCTTCACATGTAGATCCCGCCACGACGCTCTGCTTGCAACTGCACCAGCTTACTGCCCCACCATTCAAAATATACACGTATCCGGTTTGTGACTTAGAGTCATCCAGATCTGTGTCGAAGCTAGCGTCGACGTAACCCTTTACGACGAGCTCTTCGTCACCTTCATAAATGAGAAACATTTCCTTAGTCCTTTTCAGGTACTTCAGGATATTCTTGACCGCTGTCCAGTGTTCCTTGCCGGGATTACTTTGGTACCTTCCTACCAAACTTACGGCAAGGTTTACATCAGGTCTGGTACACAGCATGGCATACATAATAGAACCTATGGCTGAGGCATAGGGGATGACACTCATCTCTTCTATATCTTCTGCCGTGGTCGGACATTGAGCTGAGCTCAATTTCACACCTTGTAGCACAGGCAAGAACCCCTTCTTAGACTGATCCATATTGAACTTCTTCAATATCTTATCAAGGTATGTGCTTTGTGAAAGACCTATGAGGCGTCTTGATCTATCTCTATAGATCTTGATGCCTAATATATAAGCAGCTTCTCCAAGGTCCTTCATTGAAAAACTCTTATTCAAGTAGGCCTTAATGCTGTCCAAAAGTTCTATATCATTTCCCATCAAAAGTATGTCATCTACATATAGTATGAGAAATGCTACAGAGCTCCCACTCACTTTCTTGTAAACGCAGTCTTCTCCATAAGTCTGCGTAAACCCAAACGCTTTGATCATCTCATCAAAGCGAATGTTCCAACTCTGAGATGCTTGCACCAGCCCATAAATCGAGCGTTGGAGCTTGCACACTTTGTCAGCATTCTTAGGATCGACAAAACCTTCCGGCTGCATCATATACAATTCTTCCTTAAGGAAACCATTAAGGAATGCCGTTTTGACATCCATTTGCCATATCTCATAATCGTAGAATGCGGCAATTGCTAACATGATTCAGACGGACTTTAGCTTCGCTACCGGTGAGAAAGTCTCATCGTAGTCAACCCCTTGAACTTGTCGATAACCCTTAGCGACAAGCCGAGCTTTATAGATGGTCACATTACCATCCGCGTCTGTCTTCTTCTTAAAGATCCATTTATTCTCTATGGCTCGCCGCTCAACAGGCAAGTCAGTCAAAGTCCATACTTCGTTTTCATACATGGATCCTATCTCGGATTTCATGGCTTCTAGCCATTTGTCAGAATCCAGGCCCGCCATCGCTTCTTCATAGTTCGAAGGTTCACCGTTGTCTAACAACATGATTTCCAAGACAGGGTTGCCGTACCACTCTGGTGCGGAACGTGTCCTTGTGGACCTTCGAATTTCAGCCGGAGCTTGATCAGAAGTATCTTGATCATCATCATTAACTTCCTCTCTAGTCGGTGCAGGCACCTCAGGAACATTTCCTGAGTTGTGCCCTTTTCCGGTTCAAGAGGTAATACTTCATCAAGTTCTACTTTCCTCCCACTTACTTCTTTCGAGAGAAACTCTTTCTCTAGAAAGGATCCATTCTTGGCAACAAAGATCTTGCCTTCGGATCTGAGGTAGAAGGTATACCCAATAGTTTCTTTAGGGTATCCTATGAAGACGCATTTTTCCGACTTGGGTTCGAGCTTTTCAGGTTGAAGTTTCTTGACATAAGCATCGCATCCCCAAACTTTTAGAAACGACAGCTTAGGATTCTTCCCAAACCATAATTCGTATGGTGTCGTCTCAATGGATTTCGACGGAGCCCTATTTAAAGTGAATGCGGAAGTCTCTAAAGCATAGCCCCAAAAAGATAGCGGTAAATCGGTAAGAGACATCATAGATCGCACCGTATCTAATAGAGTGCGATTACGACGTTCAGACACACCATTACGCTGAGGTGTTCCAGGCGGCGTGAGTTGTGAAACTATTCCACATTTTATTAAGTGTGTGCCAAATTCGTGACTCAAGTATTCTCCTCCACGATCTAATCGTAGGAACTTGATTTTCCTGTCACGTTGATTCTCAACCTCACTCTAAAATTCTTTGAACTTTTCAAAGGTCTCAGACTTGTGTTTCATTAAATAGATATACCCATATCTACTCAAGTCATCAGTGAGGGTGATAACATAACGATAGCCACCGCGAGCCTCAACACTCATTGGATCGCACACATCAGTATGTATGATTTCCAATAAGTCGGTTGCTCGCTCCATTGTTCCTGAGAACGGAGTCTTGGTCATTTTACCCATGAGGCATGGTTCGCACGTGTCAAATGATTCATAATCAAGAGACTCTAAAAGTCCATCTGCATGGAGCTTCTTCATGCGTTTGACACCTATGTGACCAAGGCGGCAGTGCCACAAGTATGTGGGACTATCATTATCAACCTTACATCTTTTGGTACTCACATTATGAACGTGTGTAGCATTACGTACGAGATTCATAAAGAATAAACCATTCACCATCGGAGCATGACCATAAAACATATCTCTCATATAAATAGAACAACCATTATTCTCGGATTTAAATGAGTAGCCATCTCGAATTAAACGAGATCCGGATACAATGTTCATGCTCAAAGCTGGCACTAAATAACAATTATTAAGGTTTAAAACTAATCCCGAAGGTAAATGTAGAGGTAGCGTGCCGACGGCGATCACATTGACCTTGGAACCATTCCCGACGCGCATCGTCACCTTGTCCTTTGCCAGTCTCCGCTTATTCCGCAGCTCCTGCTTTGAGTTACAAATGTGAGCAACTGCACCGGTATCAAATACCCAGGAGCTACTACGATTACTGGTAAGGTACACATCAATTACATGTATATCACATATACCTTTTGTTTTGCCGGCCTTCTTGTCCGCTAAGTATTTGGGGCAGTTCCGCTTCCAGTGACCACTTCCCTTGCAATAAAAGCACTCAGTCTCGGGCTTGGGTCCATTCTTTGGCTTCTTCCCGGTAGCTTGCTTGCCGGGCGCGGCAACTCCCTTGCCGTCCTTCTTGAAGTTCTTTTTACCCTTGCCTTTCTTGAACTTAGTGGTTTTATTCACCATCAACACTTGATGTTCCTTCTTGACTTCTACCTCCGCTGATTTCAGCATTGAAAATAACTCAGGAATGGTCTTTTCCATCCCTTGCATGTTGAAGTTCATCACAAAGCTCTTGTAGCTTGGTGGAAGCGACTGGAGGATTCTGTCAATGACTGCATCATCCGGGAGATTAACTCCCAACTGAGTCAAGCGGTTATGTAACCCAGACATAGTGAGTATGTGCTTACTGACAGAACTATTTTCCTCCATCTTACAGCTGAAGAATTTGTCGGAGACTTCATATCTCTAGACTCGGGCATGAGCTTGAAAAACCATTTTCAGCTCTTCGAACATCTCATATGCTCCATGTCTCTCAAAACGCTTTTGGAGCCCCGACTCCAGGCCGTAAAGCATGCCGCACTGAATGAGGGAGTAGTCATCAACACGTGTCTGCCAAGCGTTCATAACGTCTTGGTTCTATGGGACGGGAGCGTCACCTAGCGGTGCTTGTAGGACATATTCTTTCTTGGCAGCTATGAGGATGATCCTCAGGTTCCGGACCCAGTCCGTATAGTTGTTGCCATCGTCTTTCAGCTTGGTTTTCTCTAGGAACGCGTTGAAGTTGAGGACAACGTTAGCCATTTGATCTACAAGACATATTGTAAATATTTTAGACTAAGTTCATGATAATTAAGTTCATCTAATCAAATTATTCAATGAACTCCCACTCAGATAGACATCCCTCCAGTCATCTAAGTATAACATGATCCGAGTTAACTAGGCCGTGTCCGATCATCACGTGAGACGGACTAGTCAACGTCGGTGAACATCTTCATGTTGATCGTATGTTCTATACGACTCATGCTCGACCTTTCGGTCTTCGGTGTTCCGAGGCCATGTCTGTACATGCTAGGCTCGTCAAGTCAACCTAAGTGTTTGCATGTGTAAATCTGTCTTACACCCGTTGTATGTGAACGTTGGAATCTATCACACCCGATCATCACGTGGTGCTTTGAAACAACGAACTGTCGCAACGGTGCACAGTTAGAGGGAACACTTTCTTGAAATTATTATGAGGGATCATCTTATTTACTACCGTCGTTCTAAGTAAACAAGATGCAAAAACATGATAAACATCACATGCAATCAAATAATAATAGTGACATGATATGGCCAATATCACATAGATCCTTTGATCTCCATCTTGGGGCTCCATGATCATCTTGTCACCGACACGACACCATGATCTCCCTCATCATGATCTCAATCATCGTGTCTCCATGAAGTTGCTCGCCAACTATTACTTCTACTACTATGGCTAACACGTTTAGCAATAAAGTAAAGTAATTTACATGGCGTTTCTCAATGACACGCAGGTCATACAAAAAATAAAGACAACTCCTATGGCTCCTGCCGGTTGTCATACTCATCGACATGCAAGTCGTGATTCCTATTACAATGACATGAACATCTCATACAACACATATATATCATTCATCATTCATCACAACTTTGGCCATAACATATCACAAAGCACTTGCTGCAAAAACAAGTTAGACGTCCTCTAATTGTTGTTGCAAGTTTTACGTGGCTGAAATAGGGTTCTAGCAAGAACGTTTTCTTACCTATGTGAAAGCCACAACGTGATTTGTCAACTTCTATTTACCCTTCATAAGGACCCTTTTCATCGAATCCGCTCCAACTAAAGTGGGAGAGACAGACACCCGCCAGCCACCTTATGCAACTTGTGCATGTTAGTCGGTGGAACCGGTCTCACGTAAGCGTACGTGTAAGGTTGGTCTGGGCCGCTTCATCCCACAATACCGCTGAAGCAAGATAAGACTAGTAGCGGCAAGAAAGTTGACAACATCTACGCCCACAACAAATTGTGTTCTACTCGCGCAAGAAGAACTACGCATAGACCTAGCTCATGATGCCACTGTTGGGGAACGTTGCAGAAAACAAAAATTTTCCTACGGTTTCACCAAGATCCATCTATGAGTTCATCTAGCAACGAGTGATCGGATGCATCTAAATACCTTTGTAGATCACGAGCGGAAGCGTTCAAAGAACGGGGATGAGGTAGTCGTACACGACGTGATCCAAATCACCGGAGATCCTAGCGCCGAACGGACGGCACCTCCGCGTTCAACACACGTACGGTCAGCGTAACGTATCCTTCTTCTTGATCCAGCAAGGGGGAAGGAGAGGTTGAGGAAGATGGCTCCAGCAGCAGCACGACGGCGTGGTGGTGGTGGAGCTGCAGTACTCCGACAGGGCTTCGCCGAGCTCTACGGAGGAGGAGGAGGTGTTGGAGAGGGAGAGGGAGGCGCCAAGGCTAAGGTATGAAGTCCTCCATCTCCCCCACTATATATAGGAGGGCCTAGGGGGGGCGCCGTCCCTAGGAGATCCAATCTCCTAGGGGGCGGCGGCCAAGGGAGGATTCCCTCCCCCCCAAGGCACCTAGGGGGTGCCTTCCCCTTGTGGGACTCTTTCCCCCTTGAACCCTAGGCGCATGGGCCTCTTGGGGGTGGTGCCCTTGGCCCATGTAGGCCAAGGCGCACCCCCTACAGCCCATGTGCCCCCCCGGGGCAGGTGGCCCCACCCGGTGGACTCCCGGGACCCTTCCGGTGGTCCCGGTACAATACCGATAACCCCGAAACTTGTCCCGATGGCCGAAACAGCACTTCCTATATATAATTCTTTACCCCCGGACCATTCCGGGAATCCTCGTGATGTCCGGGATCTCATCCGGGACTCCGAACAACATTCGGGTTACTGCATATACATATCCCTACAACCCAAGCGTCACCGAACCTTAAGTGTGTAGACCCTACGGGTTCGGGAGACATGTAGACATGACCGAGACGACTCTTCGGTCAATAACCAACAGCGGGATCTGGATACCCATGTTGGCTCCCACATACTCCACGATGATCTCATCGGATGAACCACGATGTCGAGGATTCAAGCAACCTCGTATACAATTCCCTTTGTCAATCGGTATGTTACTTGCCCGAGATTCGATCGTCGGTATCCCAATACCTCGTTCAATCTCATTACCGGCAAGTCACTTTACTCGTACCGTAATGCATGATCCGGTGACCAGACACTTGGTCACTTTGAGATCATAATGATGATGCATTACCGAGTGGGCCCAGTGATACCTCTCCGTCATACGGAGTGACAAATCCCAATCTTGATCCGTGTCAACCCAACAGACACTTTCGGAGATACCCGTAGTATACCTTTATAGTCACCCAGTTACGTTGTGATGTTTGGTACACCCAAAGCACTCCTACGGTATCCAGGAGTTATACAATCTCATGGTCTAAGGAAAGGATACTTGACATTGGAAAACTCTAGCAAACGAACTATACGATCTTGTGCTATGTTTAGGATTGGGTCTTGTCCATCACATCATTCTCCTAATGATGTGATCTCGTTATCAATGACATCCAATGTCCATAGTCAGGAAACCATGACTATCTGTTGATCAACGAGCTAGTCAACTAGAGGCTTACTAGGGACATGTTGGTGTCTGTTATTCACACATGTATTACAATTTCTGGATAACACAATTATAGCATGAATAAAGACAATTATCATGAACAAGGAAATATAATAATAATGCTTTTATTATTGCCTCTAGGGCATATTTCCAACATGACAAGCCAGGGGCCTCGAGGGCTCGAATACATAAGCTCGAATACACAATAGTCATCGGAAGCAACAATATCTGAGTACAGACATAAGTTAAACAAGTTTGCCTTAAGAAGGCTAGCACAAAAGCAACATTGATCGAAAAGGCAAGGCCTCCTGCCTGGGAGCCTCCTAACTACTCCTGGTCGTCGGCGGTCTTCACGTAGTTGTAGGCATCAGTGTCGTCGTCTGGCTCCTGGGATCTGTCATCTGGTCGCAACAATTTGGTATGGGAGAAAAAGAGGTAGCAAAGCAACCGTGAGTACTCATCCAAAGTACTCGCAAGACTTACATCAGAACTAAACTAAGTATGCATCTGTATCAAAGGAATGGGTTGTATCTGTGGACTAAACTGCAGAATGCCAGAAGAAGGGGAAAGCCCAGCCTATCGAAGACTAGCATCTTCAAGCATATAGAAGAGTATAGATCAACATAATGTAAAGTAGTAGTAGTGTTATCAACCTCGGCCAGAGATCCTTTCTCGACTCCCTGTGAGAAAGCAATCCTAGAGCCATACTATCCAATTGTCATCACAATCCAATTCCCATCACAAGTATCCAGTTCTAGTTGTATCGATCGGGATACAACTCCAAGTGTCCGTTACCATAGGACAGGCTATCGATAGATATTTTCTTCCCTGCAGGGGTGCACCAACTTACCCACCACGCTCGATTAACTCCGGCCGGACACACTTTCCTGGGTCATGCCCGGCCTCGGCCAAACAATACGTCGAAACCCGACCTAGGCTTAACAAAGGTCAACATGCCGGACTAAACCTATGCCCCCAGGGGTCATGGGATATCGCTACGAGAACTCCTGCACGTTGCGTACGCGGCCGGTGAGCAGACCTAGCTACCTCCTTAAACAAGGCAGGAGCTTACACAGTCCAACCCGGCGCGCGCCGCTCAGTCGCTGACGTCGATGAAGCTTCGGCTGATGTATACGTCGCAGAACGCCCATACCATGCCCACGTGATGGTTAGTGCTATCGGGCCAGAGGCCCTTCGGATCAAATATCCAAATCATAGTGGATTAGGAGCACGCGGTAATGATCAGAGACTCACGATCGATGTGACCCTGTCGCCCCGTCTCGAGTACTTGCAGCAAGGGCTAAGAATGCCCGGCCACGCCTCGTAAGTATCTCGCGGGCACCTTCCAGGTTAACCCGACTCCACATCACTAGCTATTAAGCTCGCACGGGTACCCCTCAGGGCCGACCCGTCTTTACTAACATGGTTCAGTGTAAAGTCATATTAACCATAGTAACTGTGTGTCTAACACCAAAGGGGGAACCCGAGGAATCACCCCCAGAGAATTCCACTTGATGTTATCTTCAAGGTGAACGTAAGAGGATCCACCCTCGAGGTTCACACTTGAGGGGTTGCACGACAGAGCCGTAATGGAAGTGGTTAAGGAGGAAATCACCCTCGATGACCTCGACCGTATAACTACACTATAGAGATCTCATCAGGAGTTATGTAAGAGGTTCCACCCTCGGCACTCGATGGTAACTCTATAGAGTCGTACAACTAGGGGGGTGATGTGCGGTGTCGGGGCCTGGACGTCAATCACGTTGATCGAGTCATCGAACATAAAGCGAGGCAACTGGGACAAGGTGGGGGTCACTGATGGATCACTATCCAACCTATACTAAGTAGTTTAGGATAAGCAGGTAAGGTATGAAAGCAGGTAACAAAAACAGGCTATGCATCAGAGTAGGATCATACACAAAGCAGTAGCAGTTCTAATGCAAGCATGAGAGGGAAAGAAATGGGTGATATCAGAATGCTCAAGGGGGGTTTGCTTGCCTGGAAGCTCTGCTGAAAAAGAAGAAGTGTCATCATCGACGTAGTCGATCACAGGGGCATCAGCAGCGGTCTTGGGGTCTATCGGAGAGAAGAGGGGGAAGAAATAGTAAATTCAGAGCAAACAGATGCATTACTAAGCATTACATGACAATAGGCAGAGCTAGGGTTGTCCTAACGTAGTACTACACGTTGCAGACGGAGGGGATAAACATCCGAGGATGAATTCTGACGTTAGATGAATTCCGGACAGATGAAAGAGAGGGGACGGTTCCATGTTCAACATGCTAGGGAATGTGACAGGTGAAAGGACCATGCATTCGGATTTGTTGGATTTTTCTGGGCAACTTTCATATAGGAAACATTTTCATCGGAGTTACGGTTTAATTTCTACGAATTTTCAAAGTTTTAAACATTTTCTGGAATTAAATTAAATTAACAGAAAATGAATTATGACGCCAGCAGAGTGTCAACATGACATCAGCATGTCAACAGACCCGCTGACTAGTCAAACTGACCAGTGGGTTGTAACTTGTAACGCCCCAAGACCGGAGCTTCAGATGCCTTCCAGGGTTTCCGGGTTTCGTGGGGTGATTTGTTTGGTTCGTTGCATTCATCATTGCATCATGTGCATTGCATCATGTCATCATGCCATCATCTCATAAATCTTTTGCAACTCAAATAAATAAACCATATGGAATTTCAGTCCATTTAAACCGAGAGAATTCACATGGTGATTCTCTTTATAACATATCCTCTCGATATTTAGAGAGCTATAGTAAATATTCCAATTATTTGGATTTACCGCAAACACACTTGCAAATATCCCAATGCCTTTGTTATCTTAAGTCTTGGACTCCAACCTTATCATATTTTCGTTCATCTTATTCCGGTGCTCCACCAAAAACCTCAACATTTTTGGACCCCCCTATCTCCTACTTCCTATGCAAAACCATTTGATTTAAATTCAAATGTTTTCGTTTCAAACTTCACCCACGTGATCATTTCCATTTTTCCTGGATCAAGCTCCTTTTTATGAGTCTAAGAAAATTGGTGCCCTGCTCAAATTCTTCTCCTATCTCTCTCTGCTTTTCTTATTTCTCGGTTTATTTGTTATTCAGGAAATAAAGAAGAAATAAGAAGAGGGAGAGAGAGAGCCTTGTTGGGAAACGTTGCAGAAAACAAAAAATTTCCTACGGTTTCACCAAGATCCATCTATGAGTTCATCTAGCAACGAGTGATTGGATGCATCTACATACCTTTGAAGATCACGAGCGGAAGCGTTCAAAGAACGGGGATGAGGTAGTCGTACTCGACGTGATCCAAATCACCGGAGATCCTAGCACCGAACGGACGGCACCTCCGCGTTCAACACACGTACGGTCAGCGTGACGTCTACTCCTTCTTGATCCAGCAAGGGGGAAGGAGTGGTTGAGGAAGATGGCTCCAGCAGCAGCACGACGGCGTGGTGATGGTGGAGATGCAGTACTCCGACAGGGCTTCGCCGAGCTCTATGGAGGAGGAGGAGGTGTTGGAGGGGAGAGGGAGGCGCCAGGGGCAAGGGTATGAGGCCCTTCCTCCCCCCACTATATATAGGGGGCCTAGGGGGGGGCGGCCCTAGGAGATGCAATCTCCTAGGGGGGGCGGCGGCCAAGGGGAGGGGGCTTGCCCCCCAAGCAAGGGGGCGCCCCCTTTAGGGTTTCCCCCACCCTAGGCGCATGGGCCCTAGGGGGAAGTGGCGCCCCAACCCACTTTGGGCTGGATCCCTTCCTCATACAGCCCATAAGGCCCTCCGGGAGAGGTGGCCCCTCCCGGTGGACCCCCGGAACCCCTCCGGTGGCCCCGGTACAATACCGATATGCCCCCGAACCTTTCCGGCGACCGTATGATAACTTCCCATAAATAAATCTTTACCTCCGGACCATTCCGGAACTCCTCGTGACGTCCGGGATCTCATCCGAGACTCCGAACAACATTCGGGTTACTGCATATTCATATCCCTACAACCCTAGCGTCACCGAACCTTAAGTGTGTAGACCCTACGGGTTCGGGAGACATGTAGACATGACCGAGATGGCTCTCCGGTCAATAAGCAACAGCGGGATCTGGATACCCATGTTGGCTCCCACATGCTCCTTGATGATCTCATCAGATGAACCACGATGTCTAGGATTCAAGCAACCCCGTATACAATTCCCTTTGTCAATCGGTACGTTATTTGCCCGAGATTCGATCGTCGGTATCCCAATACCTCGTTCAATCTCGTTACCGGCAAGTCACTTTACTCGTACTATAATGCATGATCCCGTGACTAGACACTTGGTCACTTTGAGCTCATTGTGATGATGCATTACCGAGTGGGCCCAGAGATACCTCTCCGTCATACGGAGTGACAAATCCCAGTCTTGATCCGTGTCAACCCAACAGACACTTTCGGAGATACCCGTAGTATACCTTTATAGTCATCCAGTTACGTTGTGACGTTTGGTACACCCAAAGAACTCCTACGGTATCCGGGAGTTACACGATCTCATGGTCTAAGGAAAGGATACTTGACATTGGAAAAACTCTAGCAAACGAACTATACGATCTTGTGCTATGTTTAGGATTGGGTCTTGTCCATCACATCATTCTCCTAATGATGTGATCTCGTTATCAATGACATCCAATGTCCATAGTTAGGAAACCATGACTATCTGTTGATCAACGAGCTAGTCAACTAGAGGCTTACTAGGGACATGTTGGTGTCTATTTATTCACACATGTATTACGATTTCCGGATAACACAATTATAGCATGAATAAAGACAATTATCATGAACAAGGCCATATTTCCAACAGTCTCCCACTTGCACTAGAGTCAATAATCTAGTTACATTGTGATGAATCAAACACCCATGGAATTCTGGTGTTGATCATGTTTTGCTCTAGGGAGAGGTTTAGTCAACGGATCTGCTACATTCAGGTCCGTATGTACTTTACAAATATCTATGTCTCCATCTTGAACATTTTCACGAATGGAGTTGAAGCGACGCTTGATGTGCCTGGTCTTCTTGTGAAACCTGGGCTCCTTGGCAAGTGCAATAGCTCCAGTGTTGTCACAGAAGAGTTTGATTGGCCCCGACGCATTGGGTATGACTCCTAGGTCGGTAATGAACTCCTTCACCCATATTGCTTCATGTGCTGCCTCCGAGGCTGCCATGTACTCCGCTTCACATGTAGATCCCGCCACGACGCTATGCTTGCAACTGCACCAACTTACTGCCCCACCATTCAAAATATACACGTATCCGGTTTGTGACTTAGAGTCATCCAGATCTGTGTCGAAGCTAGCGTCGACGTAACCCTTTACGACGAGCTCTTCGTCACCTCCATAAACGAGGAACATTTCCTTAGTCCTTTTCAGGTACTTCAGGATATTCTTGACCGCTGTCTAGTGTTCCTTGCCGGGATTACTTTGGTACCTTCCTACCAAACTTACGGCAAGGTTTACATCGGGTTTGGTACACAGCATGGCATACATAATAGAACCTATGGCTGAGGCATAGGGGATGATGCTCGTCTCTTCTATATCTTTTGCCGTGGTCGGACATTGAGCCGAGCTCAATTTCACACCTTGCAACACTGGCAAGAACCCCTTCTTAGACTGATCCATATTGAACTTCTTCAATATCTTATCAAGGTATGTGCTTTGTGAAAGACCTATGAGGCGTCTTGATCTATCTCTATAGATCTTGATGCCTAATATATAAGCAGCTTCTCCAAGGTCCTTCATTGAAAAAATCTTATTCAAGTAGGCCTTAATGCTGTCCAAGAGTTCTATATCATTTCCCATCAAAAGTATGTCATCTACATATAATATGAGAAATGCTACAGAGCTCCCACTCACTTTCTTGTAAACGCAGGCTTCTCCATAAGTCTGCGTAAACCCAAACGCTTTGATCATCTCATCAAAGCGAATGTTCCAACTCCGAGATGCTTGCACCAGCCCATAAATCGAGCGTTGGAGCTTGCACACCTTGTCAGCATTCTTAGGATCGACAAAACCTTCTGGCTGCATCATATACAATTCTTCCTTAAGGAAACCATTAAGGAATGCCGTTTTGACGTCCATTTGCCATATTTCATAATCATAGAATGCGGCAATTGCTAACATGATTCGGACGGACTTTAGCTTCGCTACCGGTGAGAAAGTCTCATCGTAGTCAACCCCTTGAACTTGTCGATAACCCTTAGTGATAAGCCGAGCTTTATAGATGGTCACATTACCATCCGCGTCTGTCTTCTTCTTAAAGATCCATTTATTCTCTATGGCTCGCCGCTCAACGGGCAAGTCAGTCAAAGTCCATACTTCGTTTTCATACATGGATCCTATCTCGGATTTCATGGCTTCTAGCCATTTGTTGTAATCCGGGCCCGCCATCACTTCTTCATAGTTCGAAGGTTCACCGTTGTCTAACAACATGATTTCCAAGACAGGGTTGCCGTACCACTCTGGTGCGAAATGTGTCCTTGTGGACCTACGAAGTTCAGTAGCAACTTGATCTGAAGTTTCATGATCATCATCATTAATTTCCTCTCTAGTCGGTGCAGGCACCTCAGGAACATTTTCTTGAGTTGCGCCATTTTCCGGTTCAAGAGGTAATACTTCATCAAGTTCTACTTTCCTCCCACTTACTTCTTTCGAGAGAAACTCCTTCTCTAGAAAGGATCCATTCTTGGCAACAAAGATCTTGCCTTCGGATCTGAGGTAGAAGGTATACCCAATAGTTTCTTTAGGGTATCCTATGAAGACACATTTTTCCGACTTGGGTTCGAGCTTTTCAGGTTGAAGTTTCTTGACATAAGCATTGCATCCCCAAACTTTTAGAAATGACAGCTTAGGTTTCTTCCCAAACCATAATTCATACGGTGTCGTCTCAACGGATTTCGATGGAGCCCTGTTTAAAGTGAATGCGACAGTCTCTAAAGCATAGCCCCAAAATGATAGCGGTAAGTCGGTAAGAGACATCATAGATCGCACCATATCTAGTAGAGTGCGATTACGACGTTCGGACACACCATTACGCTGAGGTGTTCCAGACGGCGTGAGTTGTGAAACTATTCCGCATTTTCTTAAGTGTGTGCCAAATTCGTGACTCAAGTATTCTCCTCCACGATCTGATCGCAAGAACTTGATTTTCCTGTCACGTTGATTCTCAACCTCACTCTGAAATTCCTTGAACTTTTCAAAGGTCTCAGACTTGTGTTTCATTAAATAGATATACCCATACCTACTCAAGTCATCAGTGAGGGTGAGGACATAACGATAGCCACCGCAAGCCTCAACACTCATTGGACCACACACATCAGTATGTATGATTTCCAATAAGTTGGTTGCTCGCTCCATTGTTCCTGAGAACGGAGTCTTGGTCATTTTACCCATGAGGCATGGTTCGCACGTGTCAAATGATTCGTAATCAAGAGACTCTAAAAGTCCATCTGCATGGAGCTTCTTCATGCGTTTGACACCTATGTGACCAAGGCGGCAGTGCCACAAGTATGCGGGACTATCATTATAAATCTTACATCTTTTGGTGTTCACACTATGAATATGTGTAGCATTACGCTCGAGATTCATTAAGAATAAACCATTCACCATCGGAGCATGACCATAAAACATATCTCTCATATAAATAGAACAACCATTATTCTCGGATTTAAATGAGTAGCCATCTCGTATTAAACGAGATCCTGATACAATGTTCATGCTCAAACTTGGCACTAAATAACAATTATTGAGGTTCAAAACTAATCCCGTAGGTAAATGTAGAGGTAGCGTGCCGACGGCGATCACATCGACCTTGGAACCATTCCCGACGCGCATCGTCACCTCGTCCTTTGCCAGTCTCCGCTTATTCTGCAGCTCCTGCTTTGAGTTACAAATGTGAGCAACTGCACCGGTATCAAATACCCAAGAGATACTACGAGTACTGGTAAGGTACACATCAATTACATGTATATCACATATACCTTTCGTGATGTCGGCCTTCTTGTCCGCTAAGTATTTGGGGCAGTTCCGCTTCCAGTGACCACTTCCCTTGCAATAAAAACACTCAATCTCGGGCTTGGGTCCATTCTTTGGCTTCTTCCCGGCAGCTTGCTTGCCGAGCGCGGCAACTCCCTTGCCGTCCTTCTTGAAGTTTTTCTTACCCTTGCCTTTCTTGAACTTAGTGGTTTTATTCACCATCAACACTTGATGTTCCTTTTTGACTTCTACCTCTGCTGATTTCAACATTGCAAATACTTCAGGAATGGTCTTTTCCATCCCTTGCATATTGAAGTTCATCACAAAGCTCTTGTAGCTCGGTGGAAGCGACTGGAGGATTCTGTCAATGACCGCGTCATCCGGGAGATTAACTCCCAGCTGAGTCAAGCGGTTATGTAACCCAGACATAGTGAGTATGTGCTCACTGACAGAACTATTTTCCTCCATCTTACAGCTGAAGAACTTGTCGGAGACTTCATATCTCTCGACCCGGGCATGAGCTTGAAAAACCATTTTCAGCTCTTCGAACATCTCATATTCTCCGTGTCTCTCAAAACGCTTTTGGAGCCCCGGCTCTAAGCTGTAAAGCAAGCCGTACTGAACGAGGGAGTAATCATCGGAACGTGTCTGCCAAGCGTTCATAACGTCTTGTTTTGCAGGGAGAACAGGTGCTTCACCTAGAGGTGCTTGTAGGACATAATATTTCTTGGCAGCTATGAGGATGATCCTCAGGTTTTGGACCCAGTCCGTATAGTTGCTGCCATCGTCTTTCAGCTTGGTTTTCTCTAGGAACGCCTTGAAGTTGAGGACAGCGTTGGCCATTTGATCTACAAGACATATTGTAAATATTTTTAGACTAAGTTCATGATAATTAAGTTCATCTAATCAAATTATTCAATGAACTCCCACTCAGATAGACATCCCTCCAGTCATCTAAGTATAACATGATCCGAGTTAACTAGGCCGTGTCCGATCATCACGTGAGACGGACTAGTCAACGTCGGTGAACATCTTCATGTTGATCATATGTTCTATACGACTCATGCTCGACCTTTCGGTCTTCTGTGTTCCGAGGCCATGTCTGTACATGCTAGGCTCGTCAAGTCAACCTAAGTGTTTGCATGTGTAAATCTGTCTTACACCCGTTGTATGTGAACGTTGGAATCTATCACACCCGATCATCACGTGGTGCTTCGAAACAACGAACTGTCGCAACGGTGCACAGTTAGGGGGAACACTTTCTTGAAATTATTATGAGGGATCATCTTATTTACTACCGTCGTTCTAAGTAAACAAGATGCAAAAACATGATAAACATCACATGCAATCAAATAATAATAGTGACATGATATGGCCAATATCACATAGATCCTTTGATCTCCATCTTGGGGCTCCATGATCATCTTGTCACCGACATGACACCATGATCTCCATCATCATGATCTCCATCATCGTGTCTCCATGAAGTTGCTCGCCAATTATTACTTCTACTACTATGGCTAACACGTTTAGCAATAAAGTAAAGTAATTTACATGGCGTTTCTCAATGACACGCAGGTCATACAAAAAATAAAGACAACTCCTATGGCTCCTGCCGGTTGTCATACTCATCGACATGCAAGTCGTGATTCCTATTACAATGACATGAACATCTCATACATCACCATATATATCATTCATCATTCATCACAACTTTGGCCATAACATATCACAAAGCGCTTGCTGCAAAAACAAGTTAGACGTCCTCTAATTGTTGTTGCAAGTTTTACGTGGCTGAAATACGGTTCTAGCAAGAACGTTTTCTTACCTACGTGAAAGCCACAACGTGATTTGTCAACTTCTATTTACCCTTCATAAGGACCCTTTTCATAGAATCCGCTCCAATTAAAGTGGGAGAGACAGACACCCGCCAGCCACCTTATGCAACTAGTGCATGTTAGTCGGTGGAACCGGTCTCACGTAAGCGTACGTGTAAGGTTGGTCCGGGCCGCTTCATCCCACAATACAGCTGAAGCAAAATAAGACTAGTAGCGGCAAGAAAGTTGACAACATCTACGCCCACAACAAATTGTGTTCTACTCGTGCAAAGAGAACTACGCATAGACCTAGCTCATGATGCCACTGTTGGGGAACGTTGCCGAAAACAAAAATTTTCCTACGGTTTCACCAAGATCCATCTATGAGTTCATCTAGCAATGAGTGATTGGATGCATCTACATACCTTTGTAGATCGCGAGCGGAAGCGTCCAAAGAACGGGGATGAGGTAGTCATACTCGACGTGATCCAAATCACCGGAGATCCTAGCACCGAACGGACGGCACCTCCGCGTTCAACACACGTACGGTCAGCGTGACGTCTCCTCCTTGTTGATCCAGCAAGGGGGAAGGAGAGGTTGAGGAAGATGGCTCCAGCAGCAGCACGACGGCGTGGTGATGGTGGAGATGCAGTACTCCGACAGGGCTTCGCCGAGCTCTATGGAGGAGGAGGAGGTGTTGGAGGGGAGAGGGAGGCGCCAGGGGCAAGGGTATGAGGCCCTTCCTCCCCCACTATATATAGGGGGCCTAGGGGGGGCGCCGGCCCTAGGAGATGCAATCTCCTAGGGGGGGCGGCGGCCAAGGGGAGGGGGCTTGCCCCCCAAGCAAGGGGGGCGCCCCCTTTAGGGTTTAGCCCACCCTAGGCGCATGGGCCCTTGGGGGAAGTGGCGCCCCAGCCCACTTTGGGCTGGATCCCTTCCTCATACAGCCCATAAGGCCCTCCGGGAGAGGTGGCCCCTCCCGGTGGACCCCCGGAACCCCTCCGGTGGCCCCGGTACAATATCGATATGCCCCCGAACCTTTCCGGCGACCGTATGATAACTTCCCATATATAAATCTTTACCTCCGGACCATTCCGGAACTCCTCGTGACGTCCAGGATCTCATCCGAGACTCCGAACAACATTCGGGTTACTTCGTATTCATATCCCTACAACCCTAGCATCACCGAACCTTAAGTGTGTAGACCCTACGGGTTCGGGAGACATGTAGACATGACCGAGATGGCTCTCCGGTCAATAACCAATAGCGGGATCTGGATACCCATGTTGGCTCCCACATACTCCTCGATGATCTCATCGGATGAACCACGATGTCAAGGATTCAAGCAACCCCGTATACAATTCCCTTTGTCAATCGGTACGTTACTTGCCCGAGATTCGATCGTCGGTATCCCAATACCTCGTTCAATCTCGTTACCGGCAAGTCACTTTACTCGTACCGTAATGCATGATCCCGTGACCAGACACTTGGTCACTTTGAGCTCATTGTGATGATGCATTACCGAGTGGGCCCAGAGATACCTCTCCGTCATACGGAATGACAAATCCCAGTCTTGATCCGTGTCAACCCAACAGACACTTTCGGAGATACCCGTAGTATACCTTTATAGTCATCCAGTTACGTTGTGACGTTTGGTACACCCAAAGCACTCCTACGGTATCCGGGAGTTACACGATCTCATGGTCTAAGGAAAGGATTCTTGACATTGAAAAACTCTAGCAAACGAACTATACGATCTTGTGCTATGTTTAGGATTGGGTCTTGTCCATCACATCATTCTCCTAATGATATGATCTCGTTATCAATGACATCCAATGTCCATAGTCAGGAAACCATGACTATCTGTTGATCAACGAGCTAGTCAACTAGAGGCTTACTAGGGACATGTTGGTGTCTATTTATTCACACATGTATTACGAGTTCTGGATAACACAATTATAACATGAATAAAGACAATTATCATGAACAAGGAAATATAATAATAATGCTTTTATTATTGCCTCTAGGGCATATTTCCAACAAGCCTAGCCATGCCACTTGGGCCTCCTACGGCCCATTTGGTCCAAGGCTTCCCACTGCCCACCTGGGCCTCACAAACACCAGCGCCAGCCTTTTGGCCAAGGCCCACCAGTCCCGCTGCTAACCCTAGCCCAACCTCCTGCTCGATACCCACTCCTCCTTTCCTCCACCTCGTGCCGCTAGGAGAGGACGCACATGCCCGTTGCCCTCTGCCCGATCCCATCTCCCTCTCCTCAATCTCTCTCTCGATCCCCAGGGCCGCCCCCACTTCCCTCGTTCATCTCCTCCCTCGCCCTCTCCCTCGTCCCTTGCGCCGCCTTCCCCATACTCTCGCAGCCTCCCGCGCGCCTCCCTCAGCAGAGCAGGAGCACCGGTGCTCGCCCTGCTCCACGAGTAGCCAAGCCCTGCCATGGCCACGCCCCCTGCCGGCCTCTCCTTCCTCGCCCGACCCTGTGTCACCTCGTCCACATCGCCCTGCTCCTCCATGCGCCGGCGACCAGCCACCTGCGCGCCCGACGCCGCCCCGCCTCCAAGTTCGCCGTCGCCATGGCCCAAAGCCGCGCCTTGGTTGCTTCTTGTACCGCAGCCGCCAGCCTCTCCTTCCTCCTGCGAGCACCTTTCTGTCCGTCCATGCCGCCATCATGTCCATGCTGCAACCCCGCGTCGACTTCCCCTGCTAAGCAACAACTCGTCATCTCCAGCGTTGCCCCTGCCCGAGTCAAGTACCATCGCCCTGAGTCTTTGCCTTGCTTCGTTTTGGGTTTGAAGACCGAGACGAGACCGCCAAGATGTATCCTGGTGTCGTCGAAGACACGTGAACGTCTACATGGCGACCGCCGAGTACCTCTTCGCGAGTACCACTACCATCGCGTGGATCCGCCAAGACCGTGGAGTAAACGAACAAGTACCCCTATGCGCGAAGATGCCAAGACCGTTTTGGCATTCACCAAGTACCACTACGGCCGGAGACCTCGACATCCGACGCCTAAAACGATCACCGAACCGGAGATAACGCCAAGTACTAGGTCAACGAGAACCGCCAAGTTCGTCTTCTGCCGTCTCCGAAATCGCCAAGTACCACGACGATACGAGAACAACTACCGTCGACCCTCGAAGACTCTGTGGACGTCCAGTTTCTCGCCGTGCCCCTGAACATCTACAGAAACTTGTGAGACTAAGAACGTGAGCGACTACCGTCGCCACAAGAACGACTACTTCCCACGACAAACCGTGAACAACCACTTCCTCTACCATCGCCGAGTACCACTACATCCCACGACGATCGTGAACGACTACACCGCTTGACCCGAACCGCTCCGATAATGCACGCTTTGAAGGTATAACCCCGAGACGACCGCCCGTGAACGAATGCATGTGTGATCTATGAGATGCTCGTGCTTGCTCCGTGCTCGAATTGTCGGTGCACGTTGCCCCCCTTTTGCCTTGTCACCATCGTTGACTCATGGGACACCCGGTATCCGGGAGTGCCCCACCATCTTTTGTACGCATTTGCACACTTCTCCTTTGCATCGGTATCTCAATCGAGTTACCGGAACCGGAACGTTGCAGTGGCACCATTTTCGTTATCGTTGCCGTGGCACCCCTTTTCTTTCCACCACGGTGACAAATGCTTCATAATGCTCTTGTCAACTTTTATTAAAAATTGCATAAACTTGTCCATGTCATCCGCATCATGATAACATTTATTAAAATGCTTAAATTGTTGTTTGCATTTAAATTACTAATGCATATGGGGATTTACCGGATTTGTTGTTTGTTATATCCGGCCCCATTTAAATTGCTTAGTTAGATAGTTTCTTTTATGCTTCACCCCATGCCATGCTAACCAACATTTAATATTGTTGGGTACATAAACAAGAGCAAACTAAATAATTATTGTGGTGTCCGTTAATATGCAACTCATTGCATATTGAGATCCACTTAATTTGTAGTTTTGTTTGTGCACTTTGCCATGCCATGCATAATTAAACCGGACATGCATCATACTTGATTGTGCATCATGCCATGTTCATGTGGTGGTTGTTTACCATGATTGTTTGCTTCTTTCCGGTGTTGCTTCTTCAGGTTGGTTCCGATAACGTCGCGTTTGTGAGGATTCGTTCGACTACATCCGTTTGTCTTGTTCATGGACTCGTTCTTCTTCCTTGCGGGATCTCAGGCAAGATGACCATACCCTCGAAATTACTTCTATCTTTGCTTGCTAGATGCTTGCTCTTTTGCTTGCCTATGCTGCGATCCCTACCACTTGCTTATCATGCCTCCCATATTGTTAAGCCAAGCCTCTAACCCACCTTGTCCTAGCAAACCGTTGTTTGGCTATGTTACAGCTTTGCTCGGCCCCTCTTATAGCGTTGTTAGTTGCAGGTGAAGATTGGAGTTTGTTCCATGTTGGACCATGGATATTTTGTTGGGATATCACAATATCTCTTATTTAATTAATGCATCTATATACTTGGTAAAGGGTGGAAGGCTCGGCCTTATGCCTGGTGTTTTGTTCCACTCTTGCCGCCCTAGTTTACGTCATATCGGTGTTATGTTCCTGGATTTTGCGTTCCTTATACGGTTGGGTTATAATGGGAACCCCTTGACAGTTCGCCTTGAATAAAACTCCTCCAGCAATGCCCAACATTGGTTTTACCATTTGCCACCTAGCCTCTTTTTCCCTTGGGTTCCGCGGACTCACGGGTCATCTTTATTTAAATCCCCCCGGGCCAGTGCTCCTCTGAGTGTTGGTCCAAACTAGAGCCCTGTGCAGCGCCCCCTCGGGGAAACTCGAGGTTTGGATTTAGTTGTACGGAGCGCTCATCTGAGTGTGCCCTGAGAACGAGATATGTGCAGCTCCTATCGGGATTTGTCGGCATATTTGGGCGGTGTTGCTGGTCTTGTTTTACCATTGTCGAGATGTCTTGTAACCGGGATGCCGAGTCTGATCAGATTGTCTTGGGAGAAGGAATATCCTTCGTTGACCGTGAGAGCTTGTGATGGGCTAAGTTGGGACACCCCTGCAGGGATTTGAACTTTCGAAAGCCGTGCCCCCGGTTATGGGAAGATGGGAATTTGTTAATGTCCGGTTGTAGAAAACCTGAAGCTTAACTTAATTAAAATGGATCAACCGTCTGTGTAGTCGTGATGGTCTCTTTCCAGCGGAGTTCGGGAAGTGAACACGGTGTTGGAGTAATGCTTGATCGTAGGTTGTTCTAGGATCACTTCTTGATCATAGTCGTTCGACCGTGCTTTTGCTTCTCTTCTCGCTCTCATTTGCATATGTTAGCCACCATATATGCTAGTGCTTACTGCAGCTCCACCTCACATACTTTTTTCCCTACCTATAAGCTTAAATAGTATTGATCGCGAGGGTGTGAGATTGCTGAGTCCCCGTGACTCACAGATACTTCCAAAACCAGTTTGCAGGTGCCGATGATACCGTGCAGGTGACGCAACCGAGCTCAAGGAGGAGCTAGTTGAAGATTGTGTTCGTTATGTTGTTCCATTTCTAGTTGATCAGTAGTGGAGCCCAGTCGGGATGATCGGGGATCTGTGTAGCATTTGGGGTAGTCTTCTTTTATTTTGGGTTCCGCAGTCGGACCTTGATTGTATTTGAATGATGTAATGCTTTCTTTATGTATTGTGTGAAGTGGCGATTGTAAGCCAACTATGTATCTCTTTCCCTTATGTATTACATGGGTTGTGTGAAGATTACCTCACTTGCGACATTGCTTACAATGCGGTTATGCTCTAAGTCGTGCTTCGACACGTGGGAGATATAGCCGCATCGTGGCGTTATAAGTTGGTAATCGGAGCCTTCCCCGACCTTAGGAGCCCCCTGCTTGATCGAATCGTTGGCGTTGTTGAGTCTAGAAAAATGTTTTGAGTCATTTAGGATTATATATATGAGAGAGTAGGACTTCTTTTTACTCCTCAGTCCCTTCGTCACTCTGGTGAGGCATCCTGACGTAGAGTTTTGACTCTTTTCTTCTCAAATTTCAATAAAAAATTTTAGGATCACGCGGGTATCTTGGAATCGTTCTGATGGTTTTGTGACGAGAACATTGTTCTTGGTGCCTCCTGACATTTAGGGGTTGTGGCAGTGTCCCGGGGAGTTGAGCTCCGAGGTGTTGTCGTCACAATTTTATCGTTGCAGTTCTGGAATACCTGAGTTTCGCCGACATCGAAAATCTCTTTTACGCAGTTGTTGGTGAGATAACCTCGACGCCACCCAGTACTGGGGCGGGAGTTCGGGAGTATTGCCATAACTCGTATAACGGATGCTTTTCGAAGGTTGAGGTAAATGATTTCTGAAGATTTCTTGGTTACGTGTTGAAGGATGGATACAGCTGGATGTAGGATTTGTGTACTTTTGGGTGAGATATTATGCTTCCCCTGTATCCCCAACACCTGATTGCATAACCAGAAAGTTTCGGGAGTTTATAAGTGGGAATTCAAGTAGCTCCTAGGATATCTTTCCGACAGTTGTATGATATGAAATTGGGGTTCGACGTCTAGTGGTCCGCCTATCCACGGTTGGTTTTATAGTGGTCTCGTTGTGTCTTAAAGAGTCCTTTGGGGACGCTTCGTATGTCATGTGCACTGCCTTGTACATGATGGTGTTGTACGATCGAGCCAGTGTAGGCCCCACCACAAAAACTTCGGACGAAATCTCTCTATCATATGTTTGTTCCGGCTTATTCTGCAAGCCAATCCTTGGTTTTGTTTTGAGTTGTGGTATTCGAGTTGATTCAATGTCAAGGGTTGATTCCATGCCTTTTCCTAAGTGGTGTTCTCATATTCCTATGTGGATACTAATCCTTTATGATAGTCGAGAGTGTCATGTCAATCCTTTTCACCGGCGTGTTTCTCTTCAAGTGGATCCGATCATTTTCAACATCCGCAAAAATCAATTATCAGTTCTTCTCAATGGTGTTTGTTTCATCCGTCCCAAATTGCCTTTGTTTTCCCGCCCTCCCACCCTTTTTCTTCAAGGACTCAGATTTCTTAATCATGTATCTTTTATTGATGTGAAGTCTCTCCATTCTTTTCCGTCAATATTCTTACCCGATGGTTCTCATGAAGATGTTCTACTAGTTCAACATTCCTCGTTTCTTTTTCTTCTCCGGTGGATTCAATACAAGTTTTCAGTGTTGATCATATTCCTTTTCTTGTTTCAAATATTTTATCATGTCGGTGCACCTCCTAATCATCCACTTCTCGTTATTCAATTATTCCGGAGTGCTGAAGATATCTCAGAAGATTCGTATTTTCATTCCTAATCCGTTCTAATTATTTCGAGGTTGTTATCTCATTCAAGCCATTTAATTCAACCGTCGCAATCTATCTTTTAAATCATTTCAACGGTGTTTCTTTTCAGTGGGCCCTAACCCACAGGTCTTTTTCCAGGATCTTACCTGACTCTTCTAATTCTTCCCGAAGTTATTCTCAAATTCATTTCAAAGTTTGACGTAAGAATGATTTATCATCAGTCAAATGCCTTTCTCCAAGATCTTTCAATTTCTTTTCATCGTTGGTTCAACCTCTTCGTTTTTTTGGGATTCTCCCAGAGTGCCTCAATAATTCTTGATGGTGTTTCTCCTCGTCATTCTCGGATTTTGAAGACCGAAGAAGGGTTTTCTCTTAAATCTTGCTCCATTCTCTTCAAGATTCATGGTTCTAGCTTATTGTCATCCTCTCATAATTATTTTCGATTGTGAGTATTCTTTTCACCCATACGAAGCATTTCAAGAGTATTTTCAGTTTGTTTCTCCGGAGGCTATCATCTCAGAATTTTTCATTCTAGCTTTCAGCTCTCGTTTCCTCCAAATCTTACCGGTGCTTCATTCAAGTATTCTTTTATCAGATCATGATCTCTTCGTTTCACTTGTACCTAAACTCTCTCATGTATCTTCATTCATTTTCCAATTTCTTACCGGTGATTCATCTCTTTTCTTCGTTTTGTTTTCAATTCTTACGGTGGTTCATTCAAGAGTTCTCTTCCTTGGTTATCAAGTCATTTATTCATTGTTTCAATCCCACAGGTGGTTCCATCAATACCTTCTCAAGTTTGCACTATATCTATCTTAATCCTTTCTACGAGAATAAGTAGTATGCCAAATCCATTTGCTCGTCATCAATTAAATTGGTGAAGGATGCGCATAACGTAATTCTTCTTATTGTTTCATCCAAGTGATTTAATTTCTTGCTTTCCGGAGTGGTTCATCATATCACATTCTCGGTTTCACTTGATTCATATTTTCTTTTCCCGGAGTTCCAAGCTCAAATTGTCACGGAGATCCATCTAAATCATTACAAGGATTCACTTTGTGTTTTCAACTTCTCTTTCCTTTCATTTGATCATTCCTTATTACCAGAGTTCTTCATGGAGGCTCTACATGATGGTTCATAAAGGATTTAATTCCTTCTCGAAGTGTTCATCGAGATTCTTTCCAAAGGAGCTCAAGCATTCTTCATCTTGCAATCCGGAGTGCAATTCTTTCTACCATGTCATTGGAGGTGGTATTATGTCATTCTTGATAATCTGGGTTCATGTTTCATGATCCACATGTTGTTAAGAATGAGGTATTTTAAATCCATCAACCTCTTCGTTGGAGTTATATTGGGTTATATTTCACCTAAAGCCTTCCCTAAGGATTGTTGCTAATTGTGGTACTCATAAATAACCCAAGTTTGTTCTTTTATCCTCCTGGTGAAATAGTTTCTCGTCTCCTTGTTTTTATCAATCCAATCTTGTCTTCCTTAGTGGCAGAATTTCACCTTAAGTTTTGAGATGTTTTCATAAGCCCACAAGTAGCCTTTTGTTTTCGTTGTTGATTTTCCAACAACTCCGTTCAATACTTCTTTCTAAGGATGCTTCTCAAATTCTATTGTGGTAGAAGATGTCATTTTCTTCTCAACTCTTTCCTTTCCAACGATCCAACTTCTATTCTTTTATTCCGGAGGCATTGTGACGTTGCTCTCTTCAACCCATCTTCTTGTTTTGTCAGGATCGTGCTCTTTTCATGCTTATCAATTTAACCGGAGTGTTGTGTCCTCTGCTCAAGTTCTTTTCATCTTATCAAGTCTTGCATCTCTTTTCAACCAGAGCTGCCCAAATTTTTCCTTCCTTGTTCCTCTTTTCTGATGGAGATTGTCAACTTCGTTTATCTCCGTCGTATTCTTTTCTCGAGATGGTTTAAACTTTCAAGGTTCTTTGTTTTCACTCGTTTGGCAAAGAAGCAACTTAGTTTTACCTCTTCTCTTTCTCTTCCGTTTTTCCCTCCGGTGCCATTCTAGATCTCGGGACGAGATCCTTTCGTAGTGCTGGAGTGTTGTAACGCCCCAAGACCGGAGCTTCAGATGCCTTCTAGGGTTTCCGGGTTTCGTGGGGTGATTTGTTTGGTTCGTTGCATTCATCATTGCATCATGTGCATTGCATCATGTCATCATGCCATCATCTCATAAATCTTTTGCAACTCAAATAAATAAGCTGTATGGAATTTCAATCCATTTAAACCGAGGGAATTCACATGGTGATTCTCTTTATAACATATCCTCTCGATATTTAGAGAGCTATAGTAAATATTCCAATTATTTGGATTTACCGCAAACACACTTGCAAATATCCCAATGCCTTTGTTATCTTAAGTCTTGGACTCCAACCTTGTCATATTTTTTTCATCTTATTCCGGTGCTCCACCAAAAACCTCAACATTTTTGGACCCCCTATCTCCTCCTTCATATGCAAAACCATTTGATTTAAATTCAAATGTTTTCATTTCAAACTTCACCCACGTGATCATTTCCATTTTTCCTGGATCAAGCTCCTTTTTATGAGTCTAAGAAAATTGGCGCCCTGCTCAAATTCTTCTCCTATCTCTCTCTGCTTTTCTTATTTCTCGGTTTATTTGTTATTCAGGAAATAAAGAAGAAATAAGAAGAGGGAGAGAGAGAGCCTAGCCATGCCACTTGGGCCTCCTGCGGCCCATTTGGTCCAAGGCTTCCCACTGCCCACCCGGGCCTCACAAACACCAGCGCCAGCCTTTTGGCCAAGGCCCATCAGTCCCGTTGCTAACCCTAGCCCAACCTCCTGCTCGATACCCACTCCTCCTTTCCTCCACCTCACGCTGCCAGGAGAGGACGCACGCGCCCGATGCCCTCTGCTCGATCCCATCTCCCTCTCCTCAATCTCTCTCTCGATCCCCAGGGCTGCCCCCACTTTCCTAGTTCATCTCCTCCCTTGCCCTCTCCCTCGTCCCTTGCGCCGCCTTCCCCATCCTCTCGCAGCCTCCCGCGCGCCTCCCTCAGCAGAGCAGGAGCACCGGCGCTCGCCGTCCTCCACGAGCAGCCAAGCCCTGCCATGGCCGCGCCCCCTGCCGGCCTCTCCTTCCTCGCTCGACCCTGTGTCACCTCGTCCACATCACCCTTACTCCTCCACGCGCTGGCGACCAGCCACCTGCGCGCCCGACGCCGCCCCGCCTCCAAGTTCGCCGTCGCCATGGCCCGAAGCCGCGCCTCGGTTACTTCTTGTACCACAGCCGCCAACCTCTCCTTCCTCCTGCGAGCACCTTTCTGTCCGTCCATGCCGCCGTCATGTCCATGCTCCAGCCCCGCGTCGACTTCCCCTGTTAAGCAACAGCTCGTCATCTCCAGCGCTGCCCCTGCCCGAGTCAAGTACCACCGCCCCGAGTTTTTGCCTTCCTACATTTTGGGATTGAAGACCGAGACGAGACCGCCAAGATGTATCCTGGTGTCACCGAAGACACGTGAACATCTACACGACGACCGCCGAGTACCTCTTCGCGAGTACCACTACCATCGCGTGGATCCGCCAAGACCGTGGAGTAAACGAACAAGTACCCCTACGCGCGAACACGCCAATACCGTTTCGGGATTCACCAAGTATCACTATGGCCGGAGACCTCGACGTCCGACGCCTAAAACGATCACTGAACTGGAGATAACGCCAAGTACTAGGTCAACGAGAACCGCCAAGTTCGTCTTCCGCCGTCTCCGAAATTGCCAAGTACCACGACGATACGAGAACAACTACCGTCGACCCTCGAAGACTCCGTGGACATCCAGTTTCTCGCCGTGCCCCTGAACATCTACGGAAACTTGTGAGACTAAGAACATGAACGATTACCGTCGCCACGAGAACGACTACTTCCCACGACGAACTGTGAACAACCACTTCCTCTACCATCGCCGAGTACCACTACATCCCACGACGATCGTGAACGACTACACCGCTTGACCCGAACCGCTCCGATAACGCACGCTTCGAAGGTATAACCCTGAGACGACCGCCCGTGAACGAATGCATGTGTGATGTATGAGATGCTCGTGCTTGCTCCGTGCTCGAATTGTCTGTGCACGTTGCCCCTCTTTTGCCTTGTCACCATCGTTGACTCATGGGACACCCGGTATCCGGGAGTGCCCCACCATCTTTTGTACGCATCCGCACACTTCTCCTTTGCATCGGTATCTCAATCGAGTTACCGGAACCGGAACATTGCAGTGGCACCATTTTCGTTATCGTTGATGTGGCACCCCTTTTCTTTTCACCACGGTGACAAATGCTTCATAATGCTCTTGTCAACTTTTATTAAAAATTGCATAAACTTGTCCATGTCATCCGCATCATGATAACAAGAATTAAAATGCTTAAATTGTTCTTTGCATTGAAATTGCTAATGCATATGGGGATTTACCGGATTTGTTGTTTGTTATATCCGGCCCCATTTAAATTGCTTAGTTAGATAGTTTCTTTTATGCTTCACCCCATGCCATGCTAACCAACATTTAGTATTGTTGGGTACGTAAACAAGAGCGAACTAAATAATTATTGTGGTGTACGTCAATATGCAACTCATTGCATATTGAGCTCCACTTAATTTGTAGTTTTGTTTGTGCACTTTGCCATGCCATGCATAATTAAACCGGACATGCATCATACTTGATTGTGCATCATGCCATGTTCGTGTGGTGGTTGTTTACCATGATTGTTTGCTTCTTTCCGGTGTTGCTTCTTCGGGTTGGTTCCGATAACGTCGCGTTTGTGAGGATTCATTTGACTACGTCCGTTTGTCTTCTTCATGGACTCGTTCTTCTTCCTTGCGGGATCTCAGGCAAGATGACCATACCCTCGAAATCACTTCTATCTTTGCTTGCTATGTGCTCGCTCTTTTGCTTGCCTATGCTACGATCCCTACCACTTGCTTATCATGCCTCCCATATTGTTAAGCCAAGCCTCTAACCCACCTTATCCTAGCAAACCGTTGTTTGGCTATGTTACCGCTTTGCTCGGCCCCTCTTGTAGAGTTGTTAGTTGCAGGTGAAGATTGGAGTTTGTTCCACGTTGGACCATGGATATTTTGTTGGGATATCACAATATCTCTTATTTAATTAATGCATCTATATACTTGGTAAAGGGTGGAAGGCTCGGCCTTATGCCTGGTGTTTTGTTCCACTCTTGCCGCCCTAGTTTCCATCATATCGGTGTTATGTTCCCGGATTTTGCGTTCCTTACACGGTTGGGTTATAATGGGAACCCCTTGACAGTTCGCCTTGAATAAAACTCCTCCAGCAATGCCCAACATTGGTTTTACCATTTGCCACCTAGACTCTTTTTCCCTTGGGTTCCGCGGACTCACGGGTCATCTTTATTTAAATCCCCCCGGGCCAGTGCTCCTCTGAGTGTTGGTCCAAACTAGAGCCCTGTGCAGCGCCCCCTTGGGGAAACTCGAGGTTTGGATTTAGTTGTACGGAGCGCTCATCTGAGTGTGCCCTAAGAACGAGATATGTGCAGCTCCTATCGGGATTTGTCGGCACATTCGGGCGGTGTTGCTGGTCTTATTTTACCATTGTCGAGATGTCTTGTAACCTGGATGCCGAGTCTGATCGGATTGTCTTGGGAGAAGGAATATCCTTCGTTGACCATGAGAGCTTGTGATGGGCTAAGTTGGGACACCCCTGCAGGGATTTGAACTTTCGAAAGCCGTGCCCGCGGTTATGGGCAGATGGGAAATTGGTAATGTCCGGTTGTAGAAAACCTGAAGCTTAACTTAATTAAAATGGATCAACCATGTGTGTAGCCGTGATGGTCTCTTTCTGGCGGAGTCCGGGAAGTGAACACGGTGTTGGAGTAATGCTTGATCGTAGGTTGTTCTAGGATCACTTCTTGATCATAGTTGTTCGACCGTGCTTTTGCCTTCTCTCCGCGCTCTCATTTGCGTATGTTAGCCACCATATATGCTAGTGCTTGCTGCAGCTCCACCTCACTACCTTTTTCCCTACCTATAAGCTTAAATAGTCTTGATCGCGAGGGTGTGAGATTGTTGAGTCCCCGTGACTCACAAATACTTCCAAAACCCGTTTGCAGGTGCCGATGATACCATGCAGGTGACACAACCGAGCTCAAGGAGGAGCTAGTTGAAGATCGTGTTCATTATGTTGTTCCGTTTCTAGTTGATCGGTAGTGGAGCCCAGTCGGGACGATCGGGGATCTGTGTAGCATTTGGGGTAGTCTTCTTTTATTTTGGGTTCCGTAGTCGGACCTTGATTGTATCTGGATGATGTAATGCTTTATTCATGTATTGTGTGAAGTGGCGATTGTAAGCCAACTATGTATCTCTTTCCCTTATGTATTACATGGGTTGTGTGAAGATTACCTCACTTGCGACATTGCTTACAATGCGGTTATGCATCTAAGTTGTGCTTCGACACGTGGGAGATATAGCCGCATCGTGGGCGTTACATGGGTCCTACATGTCATAGACAGAGGGCTAACAGTGGGTTATTTTAATTAACATGGTTAATTAGCAGCTGGGCCCCACGTGTCAGTGACTATTTAGCTAAATTAATTAGTTTTAATTATTAAAGCATTTTAATTAGAGGATTAAGCAGTGGCGCCCGCACGTCAGTGGCTGGGGCCTGCCCCGTCCGCATAGTTGACCAGGTCAACTGGTCAACTAGGCCAGGGGCCCACGGGCAATGACCCAAAGGCGGGCCCTACTGGTGCCAGGTCAGCGCCCGCGCCGGAGCAATGCCGGCGAGGCCATCCGTGGCGGCCGAACGCCGGAGACGTCCGGGATTCGCCCATAGGGGGCCAACACGGGCGCGTTCGAACAACGAGAGCCCGCCGCGTCGCGTGGTGAGGTCAGCTGGGCTCGCGGCTGGCCGGAACTGCGCCGGCGACGAGTGGAGGCGGCGGTGGGGTTCGGGCGCGGATGGGGATCGCGCTACGGGGCACGGCGAGAGGTGCGTCTAGGCGCGTTCGACGCGGCTTGACATCGCACGCAAGATGGAGGTGATGACTGGGGCCGGGAACGACCGGAACGATGCCGACGACGAGCAGAAGCGGCGCCGGAGTTTGGGCTCAAGCGGGTGCGGCGTTAGAGCGCGCGAGCAGCCAAACTAACCACCTAGGCGGGTGTTGCGTGATGCGGTGAAGCTAACGGGCATACGCCCATGACCAAATGGTCATTGGAGACTCGCCGGCGACGAGCTCCGCGGCGCTGCGTTTGGGCGCGCGTGGGGAAAGCAGCTAGGGGGCGCACCAAAGTCAACAAGGAGAGGGAGAAGGATGAAGGGCTCACCGAGCGGCACACGGAGGCCGGTGATAGGCTTAGTAGCAGCAGGGGGGTCACGGAGAGAAGGAAGATGGCGGCGACCGTGGCAGATGGAGGTTGAAGACGGGACGATGGCGACGCTGATGTGGCTTCCCCGCCTCATTCCGGTGAGGTAGTCGACGAAGGCGTCGACAGCGTGCCTCCTGGACCTGCTGGCGAGGCGCGGGGTGGGTGGTGGCCGCGGCTACGGCACAGGCATGGCGACGGCGGCGCTCGGTTGAGGATGGGAGGGGATCTGGAGAGCGATGGAGAGAGCGACGAGGGAGAGAGGGGGCAAGTGGGTGAGTGGGGAGGGAGCCCGAGGCGTCGGGGCTGCCCTTAGCCCCTCGCCGGCGACGTGGCAGCGCGTGGCGCCGCACCGGCTCCGGCGGGGACGAGCGGGACGCGCCCGGTCGGACGAACAGGGGGGAGGGGAACTGGGGAGAGGTAGGTGGGCCGGCCTGGGTGAGGGGGAGTTGGGCCGGCCCAGTTGGGCTTGGCCCTAGGGGGCAGGGGCACTTCTCTCTCTCCCTACTTTTCCTTTTTCTTTTTTTTCAGTAGCTTTTGCATTTTCTTATAGCCACAATTGACTTTGCAAAATTATGCCACTGGCCAAAACAATTTCAAAGAATCAAAGTGCGCTGCCACATAAAGATTGTGAAGCTTTAGAAATAGTTGCAAGTTTTTATAAATTAAAATGCCATTTAAAAAAGATTTAGCCACTGTTTTAACTAGTTTTGGGCACTTAGACATTTTGGAAAAATGTTAGTTCACTACCATTATTATCAAAAGAATATTTGCCACATAATGAACATTTTAGATTACATGTCTGACAAATATGAATTTTGACTTTAGATTGGATTTGAATTTGAATGGTGATTTGGATCAAGTGAAGATTAGCAACAGTAACATGATGACATGGCACCATTAACAGGTGATTACTGTAGCATGACACTGGGGTTGTTACAAATCTCCTCCACTATAAGAAATCTCGTCCCGAGATTTAAGTGCGGAAGCAAAGAGTAACTTCGGGAGAACTGGCCCTTATAGGGTTAATTATCTGGTGAACAATTCAGGGAATGTGCAGAAGTATCTCTCGAGTTGAAACTTAAGAAAATATCGAGAGTAAAATATGAAGGTACAATAGGAAGTTTCAAGTGAATGGGCAAACGATCGATACATGAACAGGGTGTGAGAAGGGGGGTGTAGAGCATCGGGAATAGATCGTCTCTCGGACGGTGGCTCGTGACAACTCGCAGGGCCAAGATCAATGATACCTCGGAATAAAGGATATACATGAGAGTCAGGTTCCGATCCTGTGGATCTATGGGTTATGGGCCCACCATGTGGGTTAAAATAGAAGGAGCGATTGAAGGAAATATGCCCTAGAGGCAATAATAAAGTTATTATTTATTTCCTTATATCATGATAAATTTTTATTATTCATGCTAGAATTGTATTAACCGGAAACATAATACATGTGTGAATACATAGACAAACAGAGTGTCACTAGTATGCCTCTACTTGACTAGCTCGTTAATCAAAGATGGTTATGTTTCCTAACCATGAATAAAGAGTTGTTATTTGATTAACGGGATCATATCATTAGTTGAATGATCTGATTGACATGACCCATTCCATTAGCTTAGCACCCGATCGTTTAGTATGTTGCTATTACTTCCTTCATGACTTATACATGTTCCTATGACTATGAGATTATGAAACTCCCGTTTGCCGGAGGAACACTTTGTGTGCTACCAAATGTCACAACGTAACTGGGTGATTATAAAGGTGCTCTACAAGTGTCTCCAAAGGTACATGTTGGGTTGGCGTATTTCGATATTAGGATTTGTCACTCCGATTGTCGGAGAGGTATCTCTGGGCCCTCTCGGTAATGCACATCACATAAGCCTTGCAAGCATTGCAACGAATGAGTTAGTTGTGACATGATGTATTACGGAACGAGTAAAGAGACTTGCCGGTAACGAGATTGAACTAGGTATTGAGATACCGACGACCGAATCTCGGGCAAGTAACATACCGATGACAAAGGGAACAATGTATGTTGTTATGCGGTCTGACCGATAAAGATCTTCATAGAATATGTAGGAACCAATATGAGCATCCAGGTTCCGCTATTGGTTATTGACCAGAGACGTGTCTCAGTCATGTCTACATTGTTCTTGAACCGTAGGGTCCGCACGCTTAACGTTACGATGACAGTTTCATTATGAGTTTATGTATTTTGATGTACCGAAGGTTGTTCGGAGTCCCGGATGTGATCACGGACATGACGAGGAGTCTCGAAATGGTCGAGACATAAAGATCCATATATTGGATGACTATATTCGGACACTGGAAGTGTTCCGGGTGATTTCGGAGAAAACCGGAGTGCCGGAGGGGTTACCAGAACCCCCCGGGGAAGTATTGGGCCTTAGTGGGCCTGAGGGGAGAGAGAGGGCAGCAGCCCAGGAGGTGGCGCCCCCCCATGGGGAGTCTGAATTGGACTAGGGAGGGGGGGCGCGGCCCCTCTTTCCCTCTCCCTCTCTTTCCTTCCCCCTCTTTCTTCCTAGTTGGACTAGGAAAGGGGAGTCCTACTCCCACTAGGAGGAGGACTCCCCCCTCCCTTTGGCGCGCCCCATAGGGCCGGCCGGCCTCCCCCCTTGCTCCTTTATATACGGGGGCAGGGGGGCACCCTAGGACACACAAGTTGATCTTCGTGATCGTTCCTTAGCCGTGTGCGGTGCCCCCTCCACCATATTACACCTCGATCATATTGTAGCGGTGCTTAGGCGACGCCCTGCGACGGTTGAACATCAAGATCGTCACCACGCTGTCGTGCTGACGGAACTCCTCCCCGAAGCTTTGCTGGATCGGAGCCCGGGGAGCGTCATCGAGCTGAACGTGTGCCAAGAACTCGGAGGTGCCGGAGTAACGGTGCTTGGATCGGTTGGACCGGGAAGACGTATGACTACTTCCTCTACGTTGCGTCAACGCTTCCGCTTCGGCCTACGAGGGTACGTAGACAACACTCTCCCTCTCATTGCTATGCATCACCATGATCTTGTGTGTGCGTAGGAATTTTTTTGAAATTACTACATTCCCCAACAGTGGCATCCGGGCCTAGGTTTTATGGTTTGATGTTATATGCATGAGTAGAACACAAGTGAGTTGTGGGCAATATAAGTCATACTGCTTACCAGCATGTCATACTTTGGTTTGGCGGTATTGTTGGATGAAGCGGTCCGGACCGACATGACGCGTACGCTTACGCGAGACTGGTTCTACCGCCGTGCTTTGCACACAGGTGGCTGGCGGGTGTCAGTTTCTCCAACTTTAGTTGAACCGAGTATGGCTACGCCCGGTCCTTGCGAAGGTTAAAACATCACCAACTTGACAAACTATCGTTGTGGTTTTGATGCGTAGGTAAGATTGGTTCTTGCTTAAGCCCGTAGCAGCCACGTAAAACTTGCAACAACAAAGTAGAGGACGTCTAACTTGTTTTTGCAGGGCATGTTGTGATGTGATATGGTCAAGACATGATGCTAAATTTTATTGTATGAGATGATCATGTTTTGTAACCGAGTTATCGACAACTGGCAGGAGCCATATGGTTGTCGCTTTATTGTATGCAATGCAATCGCGCTGTAATGCTTTACTTTATCACTAAGCGGTAGCGATAGTCGTGGAAGCATAAGATTGGCGAGACGACAACGATGCTATGATGGAGATCAAGGTGTCGCGCCGGTGACAATGGTGATTATGACGGTGCTTCGGAGATGGAGATCACAATCACAAGCTGATGATGGCCATATCATATCACTTATATTGATTGCATGTGATGTTTATATTTTATGCATCTTATCTTGTTTTGATTGACGGTAGCATTATAAGATGATCTCTCACTAAATTTCAAGATAAAAGTGTTCTCCATGAGTATGCACCGTTGCCAAAGTTCGTTGTGCCCAGACACCACGTGATGATCGGGTGTGATAAGCTCTACGTCCATCTACAACGGGTGCAAGCCAGTTTTGCACATGCAGAATACTTAGGTTAAACTTGACGAGCCTAGCATATGCAGATATGGCCTCGGAACACTGAGACCGAAAGGTCGAGCGTGAATCATATAGTAGATATGATCAACATATTGATGTTCACCATTGAAAACTACTCCATTTCACATGATGATCGGTTATGGTTTAGTTGATTTGGATCACGTGATCACTTAGAAGATTAGAGGGATGTTTTTCTAAGTGGGAGTTCTTAAGTAATATGATTAATTGAACTTAAATTTATCATGAACTTAGTACCTGATAGTATCTTGCTTGTTCATGTTGATTGTAGATAGATGGCCCGTGCTGTTGTTCCATTGAATTTTAATGCGTTCCTTGAGAAAGCAAAGTTGAAATATGATGGTAGCAATTACACGGACTGGGTCCGTAACTTGAGGATTATCCTCATTGCTGCACAAAAGAGTTACGTCCTGGAAGCACCGCTAAGTGCCAAGCCTGCTGCAGGAGCAACACCAGATGTTATGAACGTCTGGCAGAGCAAAGCTGATGACTACTCGATAGTTCAGTGTGCCATGCTTTACGGCTTAGAACCGGGTCTTCAACGATGTTTTGAACGTCATGGAGCATATGAGATGTTTCAAGAGTTGAAGTTAATATTTCAAGCAAATGCTCGGATTGAGAGATATGAAGTCTCCAATAAGTTCTATAGCTGCAAGATGGAGGAGAATAGTTTTGTCAGTGAACATATACTCAAAATGTCTGGGTATCATAATCACTTGACTCAACTGGGAGTTAATCTTCCTATTGATAGGATCATTGACAGAGTTCTTCAATCACTGCCACCAAGCTACAAGAGCTTCGTGATGAACTATAACATGCAAGGGATGAATAAGACGATTCCCAAGCTCTTCGCAATGCTAAAGGCTGCGGAGGTAGAAATCAAGAAGGAGCATCAAGTGTTGATGGTCAATAAGACCGTCAGTTTCAAGAAAAAGGGCAAAGGGAAGAAGAAGGGGAACTTCAAGAAGAACAACAAACAAGTTGCTGCTCAGGAGAAGAAACCCAAATCTGGGCCTAAGCCTGAAACTGAATGCTTCTACTGCAAGCAGACTGGACACTGGAAGCGTAATTGTCCCAAGTATTTGGCGGATAAGAAGGATGGCAAGGTGAACAAAGGTATATGTGATATACATGTTATTGATGTGTACCTTACTAGAGCTCGCAGTAGCACCTGGGTATTTGATACTGGTTCTGTTGCTAATATTTGCAACTCGAAACAGGGACTACGGATTAAGCGAACACTAGCAAAGGACGAGGTGACGATGCACGTGGGAAATGGTTCCAAAGTCGATGTGATCGCGGTCGGCACGCTACCTCTACATCTACCTTCGGGATTAGTTTTAAACCTAAATAATTGTTATTTGGTGCCAGCGTTGAGCATGAACATTATATCTGGATCTTGTTTGATGCGAGACGGTTATTCATTTAAATCAAAGAATAATGGTTGTTCTATTTATATGAGTAATATATTTTATGGTCATGCACCCTTGAAGAGTGGTCTATTTTTGATGAATCTCGATAGTAGTGATACACATATTCATAATGTTGAAGCCAAAAGATGCAGAGTTGATAATGATAGTGCAACTTATATGTGGCACTGCCGTTTAGGTCATATCAGTGTAAAGCACATGAAGAAACTCCATACTGATGGACTTTTGGAACCACTTGATTATGAATCACTTGGTACTTGCGAACCGTGCCTCATGGGCAAGATGACTAAAACACCGTTCTCCGGTACTATGTAGAGAGCAACAGATTTGTTGGAAATCATACATACAGATGTATGTGGTCCGATGAATGTTGAGGCTCGTGGCGGATATCGTTATTTTCTCACCTTCACAGATGATTTAAGCAGATATGGGTATATCTACTTAATAAAGCATAAGTCTGAAACATTTGAAAAGTTCAAAGAATTTTAGAGTGAAGTTGAAAATCATCGTAACAAGAAAATAAAGTTTCTACGATCTGATCGTGGAGGAGAATATTTGAGTTACGAGTTTGGTCTACATTTGAAACAATGCGGAATAGTTTCGCAGCTCACGCCACCCGGAACACCACAACGTAATGGTGTGTCCGAACGTCATAATCGTACTTTACTTGATATGGTGCGATCGATGATGTCTCTTACAAATTTACCGCTATCGTTTTGGGGTTATGCTTTAGAGACGGCCGCATTCACGTTAAATAGGGCACCATCAAAATCCGTTGAGACGACGCCTTATGAACTATGGTTTGGCAAGAAACCAAAGTTGTCGTTTCTTAAAGTTTGGGGCTGTGATGCTTATGTGAAAAAGCTTCAACCTGATAAGCTCGAACCCAAATCGGAGAAATGTGTCGTCATAGGATACCCAAAAGAGACTGTTGGGTACACCTTCTATCACAGATCCGAAGGCAAGACATTCGTTGCTAAAAATGGATCCTTTCTAGAGCAGGAGTTTCTCTCGAAAGAAGTGAGTGGGAGGAAAGTAGAACTTGAAGAGGTAACTGTACCTGCTCCCTTATTGGAAAGTAGTACATCATAGAAACCGGTTTCTACGACACCTAAACCAATTAGCGAGGAAGTTAATGATGATGATCATAGAACTTCAGATCAAGTTACTACCGAACCTCGTAGATCAAACAGAGCAAGATCCACACCAGAGTGGTACGGTAATCCTGTTCTGGAAGTCATGCTACTAGATCATGATGAACCTACAAACTATGAAGAAGCGATGGTGAGCCCAGATTCCGCGAAATGGCTTGATGCCATGAAATCTGAGATGGGATCCATGTATAAGAACAAAGTATGGACTTTGGTTGATTTGCCCGATGATCGGCAAGCAATTGAGAATAAATGGATCTTCAAGAAGAAGACTGACGCTGACGGTAATGTTACTGTCTACAAAGCTCGACTTGTTGCAAAAGGTTTTCGACAAGTTCTAGGGATTGACTACGATGAGACCTTCTCACCCGTAGCGATGCTTAAGTCTGTACGAATCATGTTAGCAATTGCCGCATTTTATGATTATGAAATTTGGAAAATGGATGTCAAAACTGCATTCATGAATGGATTTCTGGAAGAAGAGTTGTATATGATGCAACCAGAAGGTTTTGTCGATCCAAAGGGAGCTAACAAAGTGTGCAAGCTCCAGTGATCCATTTATGGACTGGTGCAAGCCTCTCGGAGTTGGAATAAGTGCTTTGATAGTGTGATCAAAGCATTTGGTTTTATACAGACTTTTGGAGAAGCCTGTATTTACAAGAAAGTGAGTGGGAGCTCTGTAGCATTTCTGATATTATATGTGGATGACATATTACTAATTGGAAATGATATAGAATTTCTGGATAGCATAAAGGGATACTTGATTAAGAGTTTTTCAATGAAAGACCTCGGTGAAGCTACTTACATATTAGGCATTAAGATCTATAGAGATAGATCAAGACGCTTAATTCGACTTTCACAAAGCACATACCTTGACAAAATTTTGAAGAAGTTCAAAATGGATCAAGCAAACAAGGGGTTCTTGCCTGTATTACAAGGTGTGAAGTTGAGTAAGACTCAATGCCCGACCACTGCAGAAGATAGAGAGAAAATGAAAGATGTTCCCTATGCTTCAGCCATAGGCTCTATCATGTATGCAATGCTGTGTACCAGACCTGATGTGTGCCTTGCTATAAGTATAGCAGGGAGGTACGAAAGTAATCCAGGAGTGGATCACTGGACAGCGGTCAAGAACATCCTGAAATACCTGAAAAGGACTAAGGATATGTTTCTCATTTATGGAGGTGACAAAGAGCTCATCGTAAATGGTTACGTTGATGCAAGCTTTGACACTGATCCGGACGATTCTAAATCACAAACCGGATACGTGTTTACATTAAACGGTGGAGCTGTCAGTTGGTGCAGTTCTAAACAAAGCGTCGTGGCGGGATCTACGTGTGAAGCAGAATACATAGCTGCTTCGGAAGCAGCAAATGAAGGAGTCTGGATGAAGGAGTTCATATCCGATCTAGGTGTCATACCTAGTGCATCGGGTCCAATGAAAATCTTTTGTGACAATACTGGTGCAATTGCCTGGGCAAAGGAATCCAGATTTCACAAGAGAACCAAACACATCAAGAGACGCTTCAATTCCATCCGGGATCTAGTCCAAGTGGGAGACATAGAGATTTGCAAGATACATACGGATCTGAATGTAGCAGACCCGTTGACTAAGCCTCTTCCACGAGCAAAACATGATCAGCACCAAGGCTCCATGGGTGTTAGAATCATTACTGTGTAATCTAGATTATTGACTCTAGTGCAAGTGGGAGACTGAAGGAAATATGCCCTAGAGGCAATAATAAAGTTATTATTTATTTCCTTATATCATGATAAATGTTTATTATTCATGCTAGAATTGTATTAACCGGAAACATAATACATGTGTGAATACATAGACAAACAGAGTGTCACTAGTATGCCTCTACTTGACTAGCTCGTTAATCAAAGATGGTTATGTTTCCTAACCATGAACAAAGAGTTTTTATTTGATTAACGGGATCATATCATTAGTTGAATGATCTGATTGACATGACCCATTCCATTAGCTTAGCACCCGATCATTTAGTATGTTGCTATTGCTTTCTTCATGACTTATACATGTTCCTATGACTATGAGATTATGCAACTCCCGTTTGCCGGAGGAACACTTTGTGTGCTACCAAACGTCACAACGTAACTGGGTGATTATAAAGGTGCTCTACAGGTGTCTCCAAAGGTACATGTTGGGTTGGCGTATATCGAGATTAGGATTTGTCACTCCGATTGTCGGAGAGGTATCTCTGGGCCCTCTCGGTAATGCACATCACATAAGCCTTGCAAGCATTGCAACTAATGAGTTAGTTGTGAGATGATGTATTACAGAACGAGTAAAGAGACTTGCAAGTAACGAGATTGAACTAGGTATTGAGATACCGACGATCGAATCTCGGGCAAGTAACATACCGATGACAAAGGGAACAACGTATGTTGTTATGCGGTCTGACCGATAAAGATCTTCGTAGAATATGTAGGAACCAATATGAGCATCCAGGTTCCGCTATTGGTTATTGACCAGAGACGTGTCTCGGTCATGTCTACATTGTTCTCGAACCGTAGGGTCCGCACGCTTAACGTTACAATGACAGTTTCATTATGAGTTTATGTATTTTGATGTACCGAAGGTTGTTCGGAGTCCCGGATGTGATCACGGACATGACGAGAAGTCTCGAAATGGTCGAGACATAAAGACCGATATATTGGACGACTATATTCGGACACCGGAAGTGTTCCGGGTGATTTCGGAGAAAATCGTAGTGCCGGAGGGGTTACCGGAACCCCCCGGGGAAGTATTGGGCCTTAATGGGCCTGAGGGGAGAGAGAGGGCAGCAGCCCAGGAGGTTGCGCGCCCCCCCATGGGGAGTCCGAATTGGACTAGGGAGGGGGGCCCTCTTTCCCTCTCACTCTCCCTCTCTTTCCTTCCCCCTCTTTCTTCCTAGTTGGACTAGGAAAGGGGAGTCCTACTCCCACTAGGAGGAGGACTCCCCCCTCCCTTTGGCGTGCCCCATAGGGCCGGCCGGCCTCCCCCTTGCTCCTTTATATACGGGGGCAGGGGGGCACCCTAGGACACACAAGTTGATCTTCGTGATCATTCCTTAGCCGTGTGCGGTGCCCCCCTCCACCGTATTACACCTCGATCATATTGTAGCGGTGCTTAGGCGAAGCCCTGCGACGGTTGAACATCAAGATCGTCACCACGCCGTCGTGCTGACGGAACTCCTCCCCGAAGCTTTGCTGGATCGGAGCCCGGGGAGCGTCATCGAGCTGAACGTGTGCCAAGAACTCGGAGGTGCCGGAGTAACGGTGCTTGGATCGGTTGAACCGGGAAGACGTACGACTACTTCCTCTACGTTGCATCAACGCTTCCGCTTCGGTCTACAAGGGTACGTAGACAACACTCTCCCTCTCATTGCTATGCATCACCATGATCTTGTGTGTGGGTAGGAATTTTTTTGAAATTACTACGTTCCCCAACAGCGATGACATCTTGCACGGTCATGATAGCAAGGCATGTCAAGGGGTAGCATGTCAGTTATGTCGGCAACTACGTCGGTACCAAGGGCGAGGGACGAAGAGAACCATTTTCCTGCTCGTTGAACGAGGCAGGCCATTAGGCAAAGTTCTTGTCCATCAGTTTCTGCTGGAATGTCATCAACAATAGTAACATGGTCTTTACTGACAGAGTGATACAACGAGGTGTTTTCATAAGCATGGAAATATTACTGCTTATATAATATAGATCACAATAAGGTTTAAACAAACCAATGGAAAGGAAAATGTAATTGTCAGATTAAATAGAACAATGGAAAGGAAAATGTGTTTAAACACATATTTCAGGGGTATATCCTTCCCAAGGACAAGCAGAGCATGATATCCATGACAGGATAGAAGTATAAAACCATTTAGGTAAGGGGGGAGAAAATTCATGACATTACCCATACAACGGTGTTTGGATAATTGATAAAGAAAATTTAGTATCGTGCTTCAAATGTTCTTTTTGGAGATCGTATTACCATAGACATGCTTCGAGATATCATTGACATGGTTTCAAGCAAAGGTCAGACTTTAGATACACCAAGGATCCATCGAAAACAACTTAGAAAATAAGCCTTACAATTTTAGTAGTGAAAAGATGAGGGTGTGGTCGATGGGCTCAACCACAATCCATCGACATGCCAAAAAGGATGTATTTCCAAAATTATATGAACAAGTTTGTGTTGGGTAAGGCAAGAATGTTGTCGATGATGGCATAAATCATCGAGGGGAAGGATTGTATATCTTACCATGAATTCGATTGATATCCTGAAAAAAGCTCCGAATGTTGATGATGATCACGACACATTTGTCGAGAGATTTCAAGAAGATGTCACCGAGCAAAAAAGGGAGGATGAAGTGAAAGGCTATGAGAACCACGGATTCGACACAAGCTCAAAGTCAAGCTTGTTGTTCAAGGTGAAATGCTAAGATGAGGAAAATCGACATAAGCTTAGCTCATCGTCGGAAGTTGCCTCGGGCATAAGGACCAGGTAGCACAGTTAAAAGGTTGACATGATAAAAATATAGCCAATCAGGCTAGGAATGATGTGATGGGGTATAAATCGGAGTAGAGGTTGGACGGGGGAATGATTTGCGGAGGATAAGTAATTGTAACTTACCCAGTAAATGGGATCAAGGAGGAAATATGGTCGGGACCATAACTACAAGGGATCCAATTTATGATACCGAAAGAATATTCAAATGATTAAATATCCTTGCAAGAAGCCTTCATGATAAGTCCCACACCGTGTCCGTGGGCATGAACACAAGTTTCAGGGTCGACTCCCACTTCTACAATGCATAACCTTTCATTTTACTTCTCGCTCTTGATGAAGCTGTAGTATTGAAATTTTATCTGACGAAAAGCTAGTAGAGTATAACCCGCATAACTTTTGAGTTCACACAGATTAGGGAAGGCATAGGTTCAACCCATCGGGGAATCTTAGGAACATATATCATAAATTTCGAGAATAAATAACACAAGCTCGGTAGTAGAGCATGCTTGAGAAAGCGGAGGATACAATTTACCAAAAGCATTATGTATCCGAGGAAAAGCTCACAAGCTTATTGAATATGAAGGACGTTGTCGGATAAAATCCGAAAAAGGGGTCTGGTGGTCCACAAGGGATCTGATGTGAGCATAAATATTCAACTAGAGGAAGAAATAATGCAAGGAGATCAGATTATAGAAACAACCGACTAACTCAAAGCTCAATTGCAAAGGAATTATGAATTCCATGACAAGGGATCAGAAGCAATGCTCTGATTAGGGATGGATAGGTAGAATAGCCTTAGGGGTAGAATCGATGCTGATTTGATTGAACGAGATTCAACACATGTTAAAATGACATCTGAGCTAGAAGGATGAATTCTAGGATCTGATTGAGGATTGCGAGCATTCGCAACATATTTTATCAACGGACTCAAAATGATAAAGACAAAGGATGACAATAAGATTACTAGACTTATGGTATTAAACATAATGCAAGCAAGCAAGAAATCGAAGAACAATAGGCTGTTGAGGATTTTCACAAGAACGAATGGTATTACGAAGACATTTGTGAAGTACATGAATCAACTGAGGATGAGTGGATACTCGATAGGTGCACAAAGTTATCCGTAGGGGTATTCAGTTGACAAGGAACTGCAAGGCAGCAAGCTCAGGGGATTCTCGGAACAACGGAGAGCAGTTCGGGGCATCTTGTAATAACAAGATCAATGGGATTGAATGTAAGAATAGCAGGTGTAAGTAGTTATCAATAGGGATATAACAGTGGTAGGGAATTTGCAAAGGCGGTGGGTATGAGTGTCTCGGGAGAACATCGTAGAGTAACCTCAGAAACTTGGTGGAACAGACGATCATCGGTAATAAGGTGCTCTCTGGGTGAAAGTGATCACGAGATCCTAATGTTAGATTTAGCAAAATTCATTTAACCCGAATAGAAGAGAGATCAGAGTCCCAGAGTATAGACGAGGAATAAAAGATCCTAATACCACCCTATGGCGACGTGGGCCCGTAAGACACACAGCCATGTTAGTAAAACAGTTTTAGATGACTAGACTCAACTTCGGCCAAGGAGTTGGAAAGGGGGATCCTACAGGCAGTCGACTCTGATACCAACTTGTGACGCCCTCGATTCAATCGTACACTAATCATACACGCAAATGTGTACGATCAAGATCAATGACTCATGGGAAGATATCACAACACAACTCTAGACACAAATTAAAATAATACAAGCTTTATATTACAAGCCAGGGGCCTCGAGGGCTCGAATACATTAGCTTGAATACACAATAGTCAGCGGAAGAAACAATATCTGAGTACAGACATAAGTTAAACAAGTTTGCCTTAAGAAGGCTAGCACAAAAGCAACATTGATTGAAAAGGCAAGGCCTCCTGCTTGGGAGCCTCCTAACTACTCCTGGTCTTGTGACGCCCTCGATTCAATTGTACACTAATCATACACGCAAATGTGTATGATCAAGATCAAGGACTCACGGGAAGATATCACAACACAACTCTAGACACAAAATAAAATAATACAAGCTTTATATTACAAGCCAGGGGCCTCGAGGGCTCGAATACACAATAGTCAGCGGAAGCAACAATATCTGAGTACAGACATAAGTTAAACAAGTTTGCCTTAAGAAGGCTAGCACAAAAGCAACATTGATCGAAAAGGCAAGGCCTCCTGCCTGGGAGCCTCCTAACTACTCCTGGTCGTCGGCGGTCTTCATGTAGTAGTAGGCATCAGTGTCATCGTCTGGCTCCTGGGATCCATCATCTGGTCGCAACAATCGGGTATGGGAGAAAAAGAGGTAGCAAAGCAACCGTGAGTACTCATCCAAAGTACTCGCAAGACTTACATCAGAACTAAACTAAGTCCTCGTACTCCGGGGGGAGGCTGAACTCCACCTTGGCCTCGACGAGGGCACCGGAGCGGCGGGTACGCGCGCTGACAGGCGTGTCCTGGGGCTCCGGCTTGACGGGGCGGAGGTGGAGGCAGGGAGAGCCGCCGGAGCGGCGGGTACACGCGCTGACAGGCGTGTCCTGGGGCTCCGGCTTGACGGGGCGGAGGCAGGGAGAGCCGCCGGACGAGGAGGAGGACGCCCCGGTCTCCATGTGCCTCGGCGTCCAGGAGCTTCCCCGGCGGCGTGAGAAGGACGGGGGAGCGGGATACTCGAGGCGCGGCATGTTGCCGCCCTCAATGTACTCGAGGACGGCCTCCAACGTGCGGCCGGGCACGCCCCACCACCGGCGCCGGCCATCGGAGTTGAGCCTGCCGGAGGGCACGACGCCGTTGGTGGCCTCGAGCTGCTCGGCGTGACGGCGGCGGAAGTAGGGCTCCCAGAGCAGGCTGTCGAGGACGTACCGTGGCCCCTCCCTCGCCGCCCGCGGCAGGGACGCGCGGATGCGTGCGATCTCCGCACGCCGCATCGCCCCGGTGGGTGGTGGTGGCACCGGCACGCCGCCGGCGCTGATCCTTCAAGCCCCGGGCACCCGCATGTTCGGCGGGACCGGGTACTCGGCCTCGAAAAGGAGGCGAGCCTCGTCCTCGTGCAGATGACGGCGCCCGAATCCGTTCGCCGCCGCGCTTCCGCCTGGGAAACGCTCGGCCATGCTTTCAACTGGTGACGGCGAGAGGAGGAAAGGGGGAGAAATGAGTGCGTCGTCGGTGGATGATCGGGGTGAGTCTCTCCGGCGCGCTTGCATTCGGCTTTTATAGGTGGAGGCGCCGCGTGGTAGGATTGGCCGGCGCGTTACGCGTGGCGTGATTGCGTGGCGGCCGAGGGACGCGCCGCCCAGCCTTCACTGCGCCGCACGTGAGGCATCAATGGAGGCTGACCGGCGCGGCAGCGCGCGGCAGCTTTGGCATTGATTCGCCACGGGAAACGAGGCGATGAGGACGACGAAGGGGCGAGAAGAGGGTAGAGTCGCTGACGCGGCGGGCCCGCGGCTCTTCGCGCCAAAAACGATTCGCCCGGCGGCCCCGAGCGACCCCCAGCGCGCCGGGTTCGGGTTGGGTCCGCCGGCGCCAATTTCGGCCCAAGCTGGCGAAAACTGGACTCTTGGGGGCGCGACTGGGCCGATTTTTTGGCGCCGGCGGACGAAAAGACGCTTGGGGGGCCTTCTTGGGGGCACGGCTGGAGATGCCCTAAAAGTCCGTCTAGTCCGATAAATTTCATTTCGAATGCGTAGCAACATAAGAATAAATTAAAGTGTGGTGTTAATAATGTTCGATTGCAACCAAAAGGCGGTGGATGTTCCTTGTTTTTACATGCACCTGATCACAAAAGTGTTCATCTGATAGTATGTGCAAAAAAACATTTTTGTCCTGCCAAATCGGCTATCCAAGCCTCCTAGCTCACTCTGCCGTTGTCTCCTCATCACCAGTCGGCTCCATCTCGCCCGTCAAGCACTTCAACATCTTGACACGGACAATGCACAATTCAAGCAGTACTACTGCTTCGAGAAGCGGTACTACCGTTAAACACAACAGATTCAACAGAGACCCATTGAGTACCATAGCGGTACTGGCACGGTAGTTCTACCGGAGCGGTACTACCGGCTGAAATAAGCGGTACTACCATGAATTATCAACTGGCTAAACACAGAATCCATCGGTAATAGGCGCGTCACAAGAGTGGAAGTACCGCACAAGCGGTACTGCCGTTAGCGTCAGCGGTATTACCGCGAAATACTGAAGGCCAACAGAGAACCTCGCGGTAGTGCCCATGACACGCCAGCGGAAGTACTGCACAAGACGTACTACCGCCAGATGCAAGCGGTACTACTATGAATTACCAGAGGGTAACAGAGACCCTCACGGTAGTATGTGTGGTACACAGACGTACTACCGCTTGGTAAAAACCAGTAATCCCATAACAGAACAAAAGAGTCAAGTAAGACCAAAACTGTCAGAACTTCTACAGACGAACTTTGAAATAAAAAAACTCAAGCTTATTGGATAGATGACGATAACCACTATCCAACAACCATGGAGAAGAAATGCCAATAGCATAAGGAAGAGAACCTTCCCCAAGTAGAACTGACAAAATCTCTAACACCGAAAACGCAAAGATGATGCATATGAACTCCGTTTTCGATGAACTTGAGTTTGGCAAGAAGATGAACACAAACTCTAAAACCTACATAGAGAAGAACCAAATAAGAACCAATAAAGATGATGCCAGTGATGCAATGGTTTGAGCGCTCTACCAACGATACGCTCAAGCTACTCACTCGAGAGCCCCCCTTGATAGTACGACAATCAATCCTATAACACGGTCTCCGAACTAGCACCATGAGACCGGTAAAATAGAAAATCTATCAAGGTAAAACCTTTGTCTTGCGCATAATCCACTTGAGCTAGATGATGATGATCATGCCCGCCTCAAGTTAGAACACCTTTCTTATTAGCGCACGCTTGGTGAAGATTTGTAATTTGCTCCCCCATACTCCACTATGGGAGAACCACTCTTAGGCACATCTTCACAAGACCATTATCACCAAATGGTCGGCAAGCATCAAGCATATTATCTCTTTGTGATGCTCCTCTTGAACTTGCACACCGCAGTCTTGATGACGATCACCACTTGATGCCATCCTCCATGGGTTATATGATATCTTCCTTTTGATGCAAACCCATGAAAAGATACTTAACCCCACATAGAAACCTCACATAGATCATGGGTTAGTACACAAAGCGCAATGAACAATGCTTACCATACCATGGGATAACTTGATCCCTCTTCTACGCTTTGTGTGTTGATCAACTTGAGTCCACTCTTAGCTTTTAGTCTTGATCAACCTTGTACCTTAATTTTTCTCTTCATAAAATGATGTCTTGAAGGTAAACATGAATGTTCACACAATCTTCTTCCTCAAGACATGCTTGCAAAAAGTCTCAACTCTCACATGACCAATCTTTGGATAACTCCTTGAATAATACCTTGGTCAACACATAATTGCCTTCTTTTCACCTTGAAACCAACATATGGTCTTCAAGCAATGCCTATGGACAAACCTTAAAGTATAACTCAAAGCAACCATTAGTCCATTTGGATTGTCACCAATTACCAAGACCAAACATGAGGGCACCATGCTCTTTCAGAAACTCATTTGCTTGCTGAACATTTGGGTCAGCATTTTCCCTATCTTTACATGGTTCATTCATAGCACTTCACTGAGTTTATCCTTTATTTGTGGAGCAACGGAATCAAGTGCATTTTCCAATAGCACACATCATTCTAGAGAGTTGGTTGCTTTACGTGCAGATTTGTGAAATTTATTAGACAAACCCTCATACTCCCTCCGGTCCATATTAGTTGCCGTTGAAATGGATGTATTTAGATGTATTTCAATTCTAGATATATCCGATTTGAGCGATAATTAATATGGATCGGACGGAGTACCAAAATTGTGCTTCTAGTTTTGGACCTTCTCTTGTCCATATCTGTAAGACATAGTGCGTTGGCAATGTCTTCATATTCATTAAATTGATAAATTTTAGACCCTGTCCACAAAATACTCCTTCCCCGTTGAACACTTCACAACTACATAAAACAGTTTGGGTCAAAGGATCACCTATCACCATGCACTCCTCCTTGAACTGTAAATCACCATGCAAACTCCAAGTAGCAACCACAAATTTATTATTTTCATCCAATACTTACGACACGCGGCCATGGATCTTTCATACTCACATTGGAAGTCTTTAAAAATAATTGGAGTATACACTTTGCTTGCTTGCACTAACATGGGTTGTGTGCACATATTGATTCTTGGTAACTTTTTTCCTTGCCTCAAATTCAGGTTCCAATTCCTTTCTCCTTTTTACTTCCATCATCCCTCAAGTTGCATCAAGAATCAAATAATGTGATAATATGATTTCAAATGATTCTTCAATGCATTGTTCAAGCTCTAACCAAGTTTGCTTATGTGTCTTTTGTCTAACATTATCAAACGCCCTCGTGCCCATAGCCATACATACATTGTGACGCCCTCGATTCAATCGTACACTAATCATACACGCAAATGTGTACGATCAAGATCAAGGACTCACGGGAAGATATCACAACACAACTCTAGACACAAATTAAAATAATACAAGCTTTATATTACATGTGGGGAACGTTGCAGAAAACAAAAAATTTCCTACGGTTTCACCAAGATCCATCTATGTGTTCATCTAGCAACGAGTGATCGGATGCATCTACATACCTTTGTAGATCGCGAGCGGAAGCGTTCAAAGAACGGGGATGAGGTAGTCGTACACGACGTGATCCAAATCACCGGAGATCCTAGCGCCGAACGGACGGCACCTCCGCTTCAACACACGTACGGTCAGCGTAACGTCTCCTTCTTCTTGATCCAGCAAGGGCGAAGGAGAGGTTGACGAAGATGGCTCCAGCAGCAGCACGACGGCGTGGTGGTGGTGGAGCTACAGTACTCCGACAGGGCTTCGCCGAGCTCTACGGAGGAGGAGGAGGTGTTGGAGAGGGAGAGGGAGGCGCCAAGGCTAAGGTATGAAGTCCTCCATCTCCCCCACTATATATAGGAGGGCCTAGGGGGGCGCCGGCCCTAGGAGATCCAATCTCCTAGGGGGCGGCGGCCAAGGGAGGATTCCCTCCCCCCAAGGCACCTAGGGGGTGCCTTCCCCTTGTGGGACTCTTTCCCCATTGAACCCTAGGCGCATGGGCCTCTTGGGGCTGGTGCCCTTGGCCCATGTAGGCCAAGGCGCACCCCCTACAGCCCATGTGGCCCCCCGGGGCAGGTGGCCCCACCCGGTAGACCCCCGGGACCCTTCCGGTGGTCCCGGTACAATACCGATAACCCCGAAACTTGTCCCGATGGCCGAAATAGCACTTCCTATATATAATTCTTTACCTCCGGACCATTCCGGAACTCCTCGTGACGTCCGGGATCTCATCCGGGACTCCGAACAACATTCAGGTTACTGCATATACATATCCCTACAACCCTAGCGTCACCGAACCTTAAGTGTGTAGACCCTATGGGTTCGGGAGACATGTAGACATGACCGAGACGACTCTTCGGTCAATAACCAACAGCGGGATCTGGATACCCATGTTGGCTCCCACATACTCCATGATGATCTCATCGGATGAACCACGATGTCGAGGATTCAAGCAACCCCGTATACAATTCCCTTTGTCAATCGGTATGTTACTTGCCCGAGATTCGATCGTCGGTATCCCAATACCTCGTTCAATCTCGTTACTGGCAAGTCACTTTACTCGTACCGTAATGCATGATCCCGTGACCAGACACTTGGTCACTTTGAGCTCATAATGATGATGCATTACCGAGTGGGCCCAGTGATACCTCTCCGTCATACGGAGTGATAAATCCCAGTCTTGATCCATGTCAACCCAACAGACACTTTCGGAGATACCCGTAGTATACCTTTATAGTCACCCAGTTACGTTGTGATGTTTGGTACACCCAAAGCACTCCTACGGTATCCAGGAGTTATACGATCTCATGGTCTAAGGAAAGGATACTTGACATTGGAAAACTCTAGCAAACGAACTATACGATCTTGTGCTATGTTTAGGATTGGGTCTTGTCCATCACATCATTCTCCTAATGATGTGATCTCGTTATCAATGACATCCAATGTCCATGGTCAGGAAACCATGACTATCTGTTGATCAACGAGCTAGTCAACTAGAGGCTTACTAGGGACATGTTGGTGTCTGTTATTCACACATGTATTACGATTTCCGGATAACACAATTATAGCATGAATAAAGACAATTATCATGAACAAGGAAATATAATAATAATGCTTTTATTATAGCCTCTAGGCCATATTTCCAACAGTCTCCCACTTGCACTAGAGTCAATAATCTAGTTACATTGTGATGAATCGAACACCCATGGAATTCTGGTGTTGATCATGTTTTGCTCTAGGGAGAGGTTTAGTCAACGGATCTGCTACATTCAGGTCCGTATGTACTTTACAAATATCTATGTCTCCATCTTGAACATTTTCACGAATGGAGTTGAAGTGACGCTTGATATGCCTTGTCTTCTTGTGAAACCTGGGCTCCTTGGCAAGTGCAATAGCTCCAGTGTTGTCACAGAAGAGTTTGATTGGCCCCGACTCATTGGGTATGACTCCTAGGTCGGTGATGAACTCCTTCACCCAAATTGCTTCATGTGCTGCCTCCGAGGCTGCCATGTACTCCGCTTCACATGTAGATCCCGCCACGACGCTCTGCTTGCAACTGCACCAGCTTACTGCCCCACCATTCAAAATATACACGTATCCGGTTTGTGACTTAGAGTCATCCAGATCTGTGTCGAAGCTAGCGTCGACGTAACCCTTTACGACGAGCTCTTCGTCACCTTCATAAATGAGAAACATTTCCTTAGTCCTTTTCAGGTACTTCAGGATATTCTTGACCGCTGTCCAGTGTTCCTTGCCGGGATTACTTTGGTACCTTCCTACCAAACTTACGGCAAGGTTTACATCAGGTCTGGTACACAGCATGGCATACATAATAGAACCTATGGCTGAGGCATAGAGGATGACACTCATCTCTTCTATATCTTCTGCCGTGGTCGGACATTGAGCTGAGCTCAATTTCACACCTTGTAGCACAGGCAAGAACCCCTTCTTAGACTGATCCATATTGAACTTCTTCAATATCTTATCAAGGTATGTGCTTTGTGAAAGACCTATGAGGCGTCTTGATCTATCTCTATAGATCTTGATGCCTAATATATAAGCAGCTTCTCCAAGGTCCTTCATTGAAAAACTCTTATTCAAGTAGGCCTTAATGCTGTCCAAAAGTTCTATATCATTTCCCATCAAAAGTATGTCATCTACATATAGTATGAGAAATGCTACAGAGCTCCCACTCACTTTCTTGTAAACGCAGGCTTCTCCATAAGTCTGCGTAAACCCAAACGCTTTGATCATCTCATCAAAGCGAATGTTCCAACTCCGAGATGCTTGCACCAGCCCATAAATCGAGCGTTGGAGCTTGCACACTTTGTCAGCATTCTTAGGATCGACAAAACCTTCCGGCTGCATCATATACAATTCTTCCTTAAGGAAACCATTAAGGAATGCCGTTTTGACATCCATTTGCCATATCTCATAATCGTAGAATGCGGCAATTGCTAACATGATTCGGACGGACTTTAGCTTTGCTACCGGTGAGAAAGTCTCATCGTAGTCAACCCCTTGAACTTGTCGATAACCCTTAGCGACAAGCCGAGCTTTATAGATGGTCACATTACCATCTGCGTCTGTCTTCTTCTTAAAGATCCATTTATTCTCTATGGCTCGCCGCTCAACAGGCAAGTCAGTCAAAGTCCATACTTCGTTTTCATACATGGATCCTATCTCGGATTTCATGGCTTCTAGCCATTTGTCGGAATCCAGGCCCGCCATCGCTTCTTCATAGTTCGAAGGTTCACCGTTGTCTAACAACATCATTTCCAAGACAGGGTTGCCGTACCACTCTGGTGCGGAACGTGTCCTTGTGGACCTTCGAATTTCAGCAGGAGCTTGATCAGAAGTATCTTGATCATCATCATTAACTTCCTCTCTAGTCGGTGCAGGCACCTCAGGAACATTTCCTGAGTTGTGCCCTTTTCCGGTTCAAGAGGTAATACTTCATCAAGTTCTACTTTCCTCCCACTTACTTCTTTCGAGAGAAACTCTTTCTCTAGAAAGGATCCATTCTTGGCAACAAAGATCTTGCCTTCGGATCTGAGGTAGAAGGTATACCCAATAGTTTCTTTAGGGTATCCTATGAAGACGCATTTTTCCGACTTGGGTTCGAGCTTTTCAGGTTGAAGTTTCTTGACATAAGCATCGCATCCCCAAACTTTTAGAAACGACAGCTTAGGATTCTTCCCAAACCATAATTCGTATGGTGTCGTCTCAATGGATTTCGACGGAGCCCTATTTAAAGTGAATGCGGCAGTCTCTAAAGCATAGCCCCAAAAAGATAGCGGTAAATCGGTAAGAGACATCATAGATCGCACCGTATCTAATAGAGTGCGATTACGACGTTCAGACACACCATTACGCTGAGGTGTTCCAGGCGGCGTGAGTTGTGAAACTATTCCACATTTTATTAAGTGTGTGCCAAATTCGTGACTCAAGTATTCTCCTCCACGATCTAATCGTAGGAACTTGATTTTCCTGTCACGTTGATTCTCAACCTCACTCTAAAATTCTTTGAACTTTTCAAAGGTCTCAGACTTGTGTTTCATTAAATAGATATACCCATATCTACTCAAGTCATCAGTGAGGGTGATAACATAACGATAGCCACCGCGAGCCTCAACACTCATTGGATCGCACACATCAGTATGTATGATTTCCAATAAGTCGGTTGCTCGCTCCATTGTTCCTGAGAACGGAGTCTTGGTCATTTTACCCATGAGGCATGGTTCGCACGTGTCAAATGATTCATAATCAAGAGACTCTAAAAGTCCATCTGCATGGAGCTTCTTCATGCGTTTGACACCTATGTGACCAAGGCGGCAGTGCCACAAGTATGTGGGACTATCATTATCAACCTTACATCTTTTGGTACTCACATTATGAACGTGTGTAGCATTACGTACGAGATTCATAAAGAATAAACCATTCACCATCGGAGCATGACCATAAAACATATCTCTCATATAAATAGAACAACCATTATTCTTGGATTTAAATGAGTAGCCATCTCGAATTAAACGAGATCCGGATACAATGTTCATGCTCAAAGCTGGCACTAAATAACAATTATTAAGGTTTAAAACTAATCCCGAAGGTAAATGTAGAGGTAGCGTGCCGACGGCGATCACATTGACCTTGGAACCATTCCCGACGCGCATCGTCACCTTGTCCTTTGCCAGTCTCCGCTTATTCCGCAGCTCCTGCTTTGAGTTACAAATGTGAGCAACTGCACCGGTATCAAATACCCAGGAGCTACTACGATTACTGGTAAGGTACACATCAATTACATGTATATCACATATACCTTTTGTTTTGCCGGCCTTCTTGTCCGCTAAGTATTTGGGGCAGTTCCGCTTCCAGTGACCACTTCCCTTGCAATAAAAGCACTCAGTCTCGGGCTTGGGTCCATTCTTTGGCTTCTTCCCAGTAGCTTGCTTGCCGGGCGCGGCAACTCCCTTGCCGTCCTTCTTGAAGTTCTTTTTACCCTTGCCTTTCTTGAACTTAGTTGTTTTATTCACCATCAACACTTGATGTTCCTTCTTGACTTCTACCTCCGCTGATTTCAGCATTGAAAATAACTCAGGAATGGTCTTTTCCATCCCCTGCATGTTGAAGTTCATCACAAAGCTCTTGTAGCTTGGTGGAAGCGACTGGAGGATTCTGTCAATGACTGCATCATCCGGGAGATTAACTCCCAACTGAGTCAAGCGGTTATGTAACCCAGACATAGTGAGTATGTGCTTACTGACAGAACTATTTTCCTCCATCTTACAGCTGAAGAATTTGTCGGAGACTTCATATCTCTAGACTCGGGCATGAGCTTGAAAAACCATTTTCAGCTCTTCGAACATCTCATATGCTCCATGTCTCTCAAAACGCTTTTGGAGCCCCGACTCCAGGCCGTAAAGCATGCCGCACTGAATGAGGGAGTAGTCATCAACACGTGTCTGCCAAGCGTTCATAACGTCTTGGTTCTATGGGACGGGAGCGTCACCTAGCGATGCTTGTAGGACATATTCTTTCTTGGCAGCTATGAGGATGATCCTCAGGTTCCGGACCCAGTCCGTATAGTTGTTGCCATCGTCTTTCAGCTTGGTTTTCTCTAGGAACGCGTTGAAGTTGAGGACAACGTTGGCCATTTGATCTACAAGACATATTGTAAATATTTTAGACTAAGTTCATGATAATTAAGTTCATCTAATCAAATTATTCAATGAACTCCCACTCAGATAGACATCCCTCCAGTCATCTAAGTATAACATGATCCAAGTTAACTAGGCCGTGTCCGATCATCACGTGAGACGGACTAGTCAACGTCGGTGAACATCTTCATGTTGATCGTATGTTCTATACGACTCATGCTCGACCTTTCGGTCTTCGGTGTTCCGAGGCCATGTCTGTACATGCTAGGCTCGTCAAGTCAACCTAAGTGTTTGCATGTGTAAATCTGTCTTACACCCGTTGTATGTGAACGTTGGAATCTATCACACCCGATCATCACGTGGTGCTTTGAAACAACGAACTGTCGCAACGGTGCACAGTTAGAGGGAACACTTTCTTGAAATTATTATGAGGGATCATCTTATTTACTACCGTCGTTCTAAGTAAACAAGATGCAAAAACATGATAAACATCACATGCAATCAAATAATAATAGTGACATGATATGGCCAATATCACATAGATCCTTTGATCTCCATCTTGGGGCTCCATGATCATCTTGTCACCGACATGACACCATGATCTCCCTCATCATGATCTCAATCATCGTGTCTCCATGAAGTTGCTCGCCAACTATTACTTCTACTACTATGGCTAACACGTTTAGCAATAAAGTAAAGTAATTTACATGGCGTTTCTCAATGACACGCAGGTCATACAAAAAATAAAGACAACTCCTATGGCTCCTGCCGGTTGTCATACTCATCGACATGCAAGTCGTGATTCCTATTACAATGACATGAACATCTCATACAACACATATATATCATTCATCATTCATCACAACTTTGGCCATAACATATCACAAAGCACTTGCTGCAAAAACAAGTTAGACGTCCTCTAATTGTTGTTGCAAGTTTTACGTGGCTGAAATAGGGTTCTAGCAAGAACGTTTTCTTACCTATGTGAAAGCCACAACGTGATTTGTCAACTTCTATTTACCCTTCATAAGGACCCTTTTCATCGAATCCGCTCCAACTAAAGTGGGAGAGACAGACACCCGCCAGCCACCTTATGCAACTTGTGCATGTTAGTCGGTGGAACCGGTCTCACGTAAGCGTACGTGTAAGGTTGGTCTGGGCCGCTTCATCCCACAATACCGCTGAAGCAAGATAAGACTAGTAGCGGCAAGAAAGTTGACAACATCTACGCCCACAACAAATTGTGTTCTACTCGCGCAAGAAGAACTACGCATAGACCTAGCTCATGATGCCACTGTTGGGGAACATTGCAGAAAACAAAAATTTTCCTACGGTTTCACCAAGATCCATCTATGAGTTCATCTAGCAACGAGTGATCGGATGCATCTAAATACCTTTGTAGATCACGAGCGGAAGCGTTCAAAGAACGGGGATGAGGTAGTCGTACACGACGTGATCCAAATCACCGGAGATCCTAGCGCCGAACGGACGGCACCTCCGCGTTCAACACACGTACGGTCAGCGTAACGTATCCTTCTTCTTGATCCAGCAAGGGGGAAGGAGAGGTTGAGGAAGATGGCTCCAGCAGCAGCACGACGGCGTGGTGGTGGTGGAGCTGCAGTACTCCGACAGGGCTTCCCCGAGCTCTACGGAGGAGGAGGAGGTGTTGGAGAGGGAGAGGGAGGCGCCAAGGCTAAGGTATGAAGTCCTCCATCTCCCCCACTATATATAGGAGGGCCTAGGGGGGGCGCCGTCCCTAGGAGATCCAATCTCCTAGGGGGCGGCGGCCAAGGGAGGATTCCCTCCCCCCCAAGGCACCTAGGGGGTGCCTTCCCCTTGAGGGACTCTTTCCCCCTTGAACCCTAGGCGCATGGGCCTCTTGGGGGTGGTGCCCTTGGCCCATGTAGGCCAAGGCGCACCCCCTACAGCCCATGTGCCCCCCCGGGGCAGGTGGCCCCACCCGGTGGACTCCCGGGACCCTTCCGGTGGTCCCGGTACAATACCGATAACCCCGAAACTTGTCCCGATGGCCGAAACAACACTTCCTATATATAATTCTTTACCCCCGGACCATTCCGGAAATCCTCGTGATGTCTGGGATCTCATCCGGGACTCCGAACAACATTCGGGTTACTGCATATACATATCCCTACAACCCAAGCGTCACCGAACCTTAAGTGTGTAGACCCTACGGGTTCGGGAGACATGTAGACATGACCGAGACGACTCTTCGGTCAATAACCAACAGCGGGATCTGGATACCCATGTTGGCTCCCACATACTCCACGATGATCTCATCGGATGAACCACGATGTCGAGGATTCAAGCAACCTCGTATACAATTCCCTTTGTCAATCGGTATGTTACTTGCCCGAGATTCGATCGTCGGTATCCCAATACCTCGTTCAATCTCGTTACCGGCAAGTCACTTTACTCGTACCGTAATGCATGATCCGGTGACCAGACACTTGGTCACTTTGAGATCATAATGATGATGCATTACCGAGTGGGCCCAGTGATACCTCTCCGTCATACGGAGTGACAAATCCCAATCTTGATCCGTGTCAACCCAACAGACACTTTCGGAGATACCCGTAGTATACCTTTATAGTCACCCAGTTACGTTGTGATGTTTGGTACACCCAAAGCACTCCTACGGTATCCAGGAGTTATACGATCTCATGGTCTAAGGAAAGGATACTTGACATTGGAAAACTCTAGCAAACGAACTATACGATCTTGTGCTATGTTTAGGATTGGGTCTTGTCCATCACATCATTCTCCTAATGATGTGATCTCGTTATCAATGACATCCAATGTCCATAGTCAGGAAACCATGACTATCTGTTGATCAACGAGCTAGTCAACTAGAGGCTTACTAGGGACATGTTGGTGTCTGTTATTCACACATGTATTACAATTTCTGGATAACACAATTATAGCATGAATAAAGACAATTATCATGAACAAGGAAATATAATAATAATGCTTTTATTATTGCCTCTAGGGCATATTTCCAACATGACAAGCCAGGGGCCTCGAGGGCTCGAATACATAAGCTCGAATACACAATAGTCATCGGAAGCAACAATATCTGAGTACAGACATAAGTTAAACAAGTTTGCCTTAAGAAGGCTAGCACAAAAGCAACATTGATCGAAAAGGCAAGGCCTCCTGCCTGGGAGCCTCCTAACTACTCCTGGTCGTCGGCGGTCTTCACGTAGTTGTAGGCATCAGTGTCGTCGTCTGGCTCCTGGGATCTGTCATCTGGTCGCAACAATTTGGTATGGGAGAAAAAGAGGTAGCAAAGCAACCGTGAGTACTCATCCAAAGTACTCGCAAGACTTACATCAGAACTAAACTAAGTATGCATCTGTATCAAAGGAATGGGTTGTATCTGTGGACTAAACTGCAGAATGCCAGAAGAAGGGGAAAGCCCAGCCTATCGAAGACTAGCATCTTCAAGCATATAGAAGAGTATAGATCAACATAATGTAAAGTAGTAGTAGTGTTATCAACCTCGGCCAGAGATCCTTTCTCGACTCCCTGTGAGAAAGCAATCCTAGAGCCATACTATCCAATTGTCATCACAATCCAATTCCCATCACAAGTATCCAGTTCTAGTTGTATCGATCGGGATACAACTCCAAGTGTCCGTTACCGTAGGACAGGCTATCGATAGATATTTTCTTCCCTGCAGGGGTGCACCAACTTACCCACCACGCTCGATTAACTCCGGCCGGACACACTTTCCTGGGTCATGCCCGGCCTCGGCCAAACAATACGTCGAAACCCGACCTAGGCTTAACAAAGGTCAACATGCCGGACTAAACCTATGCCCCCAGGGGTCATGGGATATCGCTACGAGAACTCCTGCACGTTGCGTACGCGGCCGGTGAGCAGACCTAGCTACCTCCTTAAACAAGGCAGGAGCTTACACAGTCCAACCCGGCGCGCGCCGCTCAGTCGCTGACGTCGATGAAGCTTCGGCTGATGTATACGTCGCAGAACGCCCATACCATGCCCACGTGATGGTTAGTGCTATCGGGCCAGAGGCCCTTCGGATCAAATATCCAAATCATAGTGGATTAGGAGCACGCGGTAATGATCAGAGACTCACGATCGATGTGACCCTGTCGCCCCGTCTCGAGTACTTGCAGCAAGGGCTAAGAATGCCCGGCCACGCCTCGTAAGTATCTCGCGGGCACCTTCCAGGTTAACCCGACTCCACATCACTAGCTATTAAGCTCGCACGGGTACCCCTCAGGGCCGACCCGTCTTTACTAACATGGTTCAGTGTAAAGTCATATTAACCATAGTAACTGTGTGTCTAACACCAAAGGGGGAACCCGAGGAATCACCCCCAGAGAATTCCACTTGATGTTATCTTCAAGGTGAACGTAAGAGGATCCACCCTCGAGGTTCACACTTGAGGGGTTGCACGACAGAGCCGTAATGGAAGTGGTTAAGGAGGAAATCACCCTCGATGACCTCGACCGTATAACTACACTATAGAGATCTCATCAGGAGTTATGTAAGAGGTTCCACCCTCGGCACTCGATGGTAACTCTATAGAGTCGTACAACTAGGGGGGTGATGTGCGGTGTCGGGGCCTGGACGTCAATCACGTTGATCAAGTCATCGAACATAAAGCGAGGCAACTGGGACAAGGTGGGGGTCACTGATGGATCACTATCCAACCTATACTAAGCAGTTTAGGATAAGCAGGTAAGGTATGAAAGCAGGTAACAAAAACAGGCTATGCATCAGAGTAGGATCATACACAAAGCAGTAGCAGTTCTAATGCAAGCATGAGAGGGAAAGAAATGGGTGATATCAGAATGCTCAAGGGGGGTTTGCTTGCCTGGAAGCTCTGCTGAAAAAGAAGAAGTGTCATCATCGACGTAGTCGATCACAGGGGCATCAGCAGCGGTCTTGGGGTCTATCGGAGAGAAGAGGGGGAAGAAATAGTAAATTCAGAGCAAACAGATGCATTACTAAGCATTACATGACAATAGGCAGAGCTAGGGTTGTCCTAACGTAGTACTACACGTTGCAGACGGAGGGGATAAACATCCGAGGATGAATTCTGACGTTAGATGAATTCCGGACAGATGAAAGAGAGGGGACGGTTCCATGTTCAACATGCTAGGGAATGTGACAGGTGAAAGGACCATGCATTCGGATTTGTTGGATTTTTCTGGGCAACTTTCATATAGGAAACATTTTCATCGGAGTTACGGTTTAATTTCTACGAATTTTCAAAGTTTTAAACATTTTCTGGAATTAAATTAAATTAACAGAAAATGAATTATGACGCCAGCAGAGTGTCAACATGACATCAGCATGTCAACAGACCCGCTGACTAGTCAAACTGACCAGTGGGTTGTAACTTGTAACGCCCCAAGACCGGAGCTTCAGATGCCTTCCAGGGTTTCCGGGTTTCGTGGGGTGATTTGTTTGGTTCGTTGCATTCATCATTGCATCATGTGCATTGCATCATGTCATCATGCCATCATCTCATAAATCTTTTGCAACTCAAATAAATAAACCATATGGAATTTCAGTCCATTTAAACCGAGAGAATTCACATGGTGATTCTCTTTATAACATATCCTCTCGATATTTAGAGAGCTATAGTAAATATTCCAATTATTTGGATTTACCGCAAACACACTTGCAAATATCCCAATGCCTTTGTTATCTTAAGTCTTGGACTCCAACCTTGTCATATTTTCGTTCATCTTATTCCGGTGCTCCACCAAAAACCTCAACATTTTTGGACCCCCCTATCTCCTACTTCATATGCAAAACCATTTGATTTAAATTCAAATGTTTTCGTTTCAAACTTCACCCACGTGATCATTTCCATTTTTCCTGGATCAAGCTCCTTTTTATGAGTCTAATAAAATTGGTGCCCTGCTCAAATTCTTCTCCTATCTCTCTCTGCTTTTCTTATTTCTCGGTTTATTTGTTATTCAGGAAATAAAGAAGAAATAAGAAGAGGGAGAGAGAGAGCCTTGTTGGGAAACGTTGCAGAAAACAAAAAATTTCCTACGGTTTCACCAAGATCCATCTATGAGTTCATCTAGCAACGAGTGATTGGATGCATCTACATACCTTTGAAGATCACGAGCGGAAGCGTTCAAAGAACGGGGATGAGGTAGTCGTACTCGACGTGATCCAAATCACCGGAGATCCTAGCACCGAACGGACGGCACCTCCGCGTTCAACACACGTACGGTCAGCGTGACGTCTACTCCTTCTTGATCCAGCAAGGGGGAAGGAGTGGTTGAGGAAGATGGCTCCAGCAGCAGCACGACGGCGTGGTGATGGTGGAGATGCAGTACTCCGACAGGGCTTCGCCGAGCTCTATGGAGGAGGAGGAGGTGTTGGAGGGGAGAGGGAGGCGCCAGGGGCAAGGGTATGAGGCCCTTCCTCTCCCCACTATATATAGGGGGCCTAGGGGGGGGGGCGGCCCTAGGAGATGCAATCTCCTAGGGGGGGCGGCGGCCAAGGGGAGGGGGCTTGCCCCCCAAGCAAGGGGGCGCCCCCTTTAGGGTTTCCCCCACCCTAGGCGCATGGGCCCTAGGGGGAAGTGGCGCCCCAACCCACTTTGGGCTGGATCCCTTCCTCATACAGCCCATAAGGCCCTCCGGGAGAGGTGGCCCCTCCCGGTGGACCCCCGGAACCCCTCCGGTGGCCCCGGTACAATACCGATATGCCCCCGAACCTTTCCGGCGACCGTATGATAACTTCCCATAAATAAATCTTTACCTCCGGACCATTCCGGAACTCCTCGTGACGTCCGGGATCTCATCCGAGACTCCGAACAACATTCGGGTTACTGCATATTCATATCCCTACAACCCTAGCGTCACCGAACCTTAAGTGTGTAGACCCTACGGGTTCGGGAGACATGTAGACATGACCGAGATGGCTCTCCGGTCAATAAGCAACAGCGGGATCTGGATACCCATGTTGGCTCCCACATGCTCCTTGATGATCTCATCAGATGAACCACGATGTCTAGGATTCAAGCAACCCCGTATACAATTCCCTTTGTCAATCGGTACGTTACTTGCCCGAGATTCGATCGTCGGTATCCCAATACCTCGTTCAATCTCGTTACCGGCAAGTCACTTTACTCGTACTATAATGCATGATCCCGTGACTAGACACTTGGTCACTTTGAGCTCATTGTGATGATGCATTACCGAGTGGGCCCAGAGATACCTCTCCATCATACGGAGTGACAAATCCCAGTCTTGATCCGTGTCAACCCAACAGACACTTTCGGAGATACCCGTAGTATACCTTTATAGTCATCCAGTTACGTTGTGACGTTTGGTACACCCAAAGCACTCCTACGGTATCCGGGAGTTACACGATCTCATGGTCTAAGGAAAGGATACTTGACATTGGAAAAACTCTAGCAAACGAACTATACGATCTTGTGCTATGTTTAGGATTGGGTCTTGTCCATCACATCATTCTCCTAATGATGTGATCTCGTTATCAATGACATCCAATGTCCATAGTTAGGAAACCATGACTATCTGTTGATCAACGAGCTAGTCAACTAGAGGCTTACTAGGGACATGTTGGTGTCTATTTATTCACACATGTATTACGATTTCCGGATAACACAATTATAGCATGAATAAAGACAATTATCATGAACAAGGCCATATTTCCAATAGTCTCCCACTTGCACTAGAGTCAATAATCTAGTTACATTGTGATGAATCGAACACCCATGGAATTCTGGTGTTGATCATGTTTTGCTCTAGGGAGAGGTTTAGTCAACGGATCTGCTACATTCAGGTCCGTATGTACTTTACAAATATCTATGTCTCCATCTTGAACATTTTCACGAATGGAGTTGAAGCGACGCTTGATGTGCCTGGTCTTCTTGTGAAACCTGGGCTCCTTGGCAAGTGCAATAGCTCCAGTGTTGTCACAGAAGAGTTTGATTGGCCCCGACGCATTGGGTATGACTCCTAGGTCGGTAATGAACTCCTTCACCCATATTGCTTCATGTGCTGCCTCCGAGGCTGCCATGTACTCCGCTTCACATGTAGATCCCGCCACGACGCTATGCTTGCAACTGCACCAACTTACTGCCCCACCATTCAAAATATACACGTATCCGGTTTGTGACTTAGAGTCATCCAGATCTGTGTCGAAGCTAGCGTCGACGTAACCCTTTACGACGAGCTCTTCGTCACCTCCATAAATGAGGAACATTTCCTTAGTCCTTTTCAGGTACTTCAGGATATTCTTGACCGCTGTCTAGTGTTCCTTGCCGGGATTACTTTGGTACCTTCCTACCAAACTTACGGCAAGGTTTACATCGGGTTTGGTACACAGCATGGCATACATAATAGAACCTATGGCTGAGGCATAGGGGATGATGCTCGTCTCTTCTATATCTTTTGCCGTGGTCGGACATTGAGCCGAGCTCAATTTCACACCTTGCAACACTGGCAAGAACCCCTTCTTAGACTGATCCATATTGAACTTCTTCAATATCTTATCAAGGTATGTGCTTTGTGAAAGACCTATGAGGCGTCTTGATCTATCTCTATAGATCTTGATGCCTAATATATAAGCAGCTTCTCCAAGGTCCTTCATTGAAAAAATCTTATTCAAGTAGGCCTTAATGCTGTCCAAGAGTTCTATATCATTTCCCATCAAAAGTATGTCATCTACATATAATATGAGAAATGCTACAGAGCTCCCACTCACTTTCTTGTAAACGCAGGCTTCTCCATAAGTCTGCATAAACCCAAACGCTTTGATCATCTCATCAAAGCGAATGTTCCAACTCCGAGATGCTTGCACCAGCCCATAAATCGAGCGTTGGAGCTTGCACACCTTGTCAGCATTCTTAGGATCGACAAAACCTTCTGGCTGCATCATATACAATTCTTCCTTAAGGAAACCATTAAGGAATGCCGTTTTGACGTCCATTTGCCATATTTCATAATCATAGAATGCGGCAATTGCTAACATGATTCGGACGGACTTTAGCTTCGCTACCGGTGAGAAAGTCTCATCGTAGTCAACCCCTTGAACTTGTCGATAACCCTTAGTGATAAGCCGAGCTTTATAGATGGTCACATTACCATCCGCGTCTGTCTTCTTCTTAAAGATCCATTTATTCTCTATGGCTCGCCGCTCAACGGGCAATTCAGTCAAAGTCCATACTTCGTTTTCATACATGGATCCTATCTCGGATTTCATGGCTTCTAGCCATTTGTTGTAATCCGGGCCCGCCATCGCTTCTTCATAGTTCGAAGGTTCACCGTTGTCTAACAACATGATTTCCAAGACAGGGTTGCCGTACCACTCTGGTGCGAAACGTGTCCTTGTGGACCTACGAAGTTCAGTAGCAACTTGATCCGAAGTTTCATGATCATCATCATTAATTTCCTCTCTAGTCGGTGCAGGCACCTCAGGAACATTTTCTTGAGTTGCGCCATTTTCCGGTTCAAGAGGTAATACTTCATCAAGTTCTACTTTCCTCCCACTTACTTCTTTCGAGAGAAACTCCTTCTCTAGAAAGGATCCATTCTTGGCAACAAAGATCTTGCCTTCGGATCTGAGGTAGAAGGTATACCCAATAGTTTCTTTAGGGTATCCTATGAAGACACATTTTTCCGACTTGGGTTCAAGCTTTTCAGGTTGAAGTTTCTTGACATAAGCATTGCATCCCCAAACTTTTAGAAATGACAGCTTAGGTTTCTTCCCAAACCATAATTCATACGGTGTCGTCTCAACGGATTTCGATGGAGCCCTGTTTAAAGTGAATGCGACAGTCTCTAAAGCATAGCCCCAAAATGATAGCGGTAAGTCGGTAAGAGACATCATAGATCGCACCATATCTAGTAGAGTGCGATTACGACGTTCGGACACACCATTACGCTGAGGTGTTCCAGACGGCGTGAGTTGTGAAACTATTCCGCATTTTCTTAAGTGTGTGCCAAATTCGTGACTCAAGTATTCTCCTCCACGATCTGATCGCAAGAACTTGATTTTCCTGTCACGTTGATTCTCAACCTCACTCTGAAATTCCTTGAACTTTTCAAAGGTCTCAGACTTGTGTTTCATTAAATAGATATACCCATACCTACTCAAGTCATCAGTGAGGGTGAGGACATAACGATAGCCACCGCAAGCCTCAACACTCATTGGACCACACACATCAGTATGTATGATTTCCAATAAGTTCGTTGCTCGCTCCATTGTTCCTGAGAACGGAGTCTTGGTCATTTTACCCATGAGGCATGGTTCGCACGTGTCAAATGATTCGTAATCAAGAGACTCTAAAAGTCCATCTGCATGGAGCTTCTTCATGCGTTTGACACCTATGTGACCAAGGCGGCAGTACCACAAGTATGCGGGACTATCATTATAAATCTTACATCTTTTGGTGTTCACACTATGAATATGTGTAGCATTACGCTCGAGATTCATTAAGAATAAACCATTCACCATCGGAGCATGACCATAAAACATATCTCTCATATAAATAGAACAACCATTATTCTCGGATTTAAATGAGTAGCCATCTCGTATTAAACGAGATCCTGATACAATGTTCATGCTCAAACTTGGCACTAAATAACAATTATTGAGGTTCAAAACTAATCCCGTAGGTAAATGTAGAGGTAGCGTGCCGACGGCGATCACATCGACCTTGGAACCATTCCCGACGCGCATCGTCACCTCGTCCTTCGCCAGTCTCCGCTTATTCTGCAGCTCCTGCTTTGAGTTACAAATGTGAGCAACTGCACCGGTATCAAATACCCAAGAGATACTACGAGTACTGGTAAGGTACACATCAATTACATGTATATCACATATACCTTTCGTGATGCCGGCCTTCTTGTCCGCTAAGTATTTGGGGCAGTTCCGCTTCCAGTGACCACTTCCCTTGCAATAAAAACACTCAATCTCGGGCTTGGGTCCATTCTTTGGCTTCTTCCCGGCAGCTTGCTTGCCGAGCGCGGCAACTCCCTTGCCGTCCTTCTTGAAGTTTTTCTTACCCTTGCCTTTCTTGAACTTAGTGGTTTTATTCACCATCAACACTTGATGTTCCTTTTTGACTTCTACCTCTGCTGATTTCAACATTGCAAATACTTCAGGAATGGTCTTTTCCATCCCTTGCATATTGAAGTTCATCACAAAGCTCTTGTAGCTCGGTGGAAGCGACTGGAGGATTCTGTCAATGACCGCGTCATCCGGGAGATTAACTCCCAGCTGAGTCAAGCGGTTATGTAACCCAGACATAGTGAGTATGTGCTCACTGACAGAACTATTTTCCTCCATCTTACAGCTGAAGAACTTGTCGGAGACTTCATATCTCTCGACCCGGGCATGAGCTTGAAAAACCATTTTCAGCTCTTCGAACATCTCATATTCTCCGTGTCTCTCAAAACGCTTTTGGAGCCCCGGCTCTAAGCTGTAAAGCAAGCTGTACTGAACGAGGGAGTAATCATCGGAACGTGTTTGCCAAGCGTTCATAACGTCTTGTTCTGCAGGGAGAACAGGTGCTTCACCTAGAGGTGCTTGTAGGACATAATATTTCTTGGCAGCTATGAGGATGATCCTCAGGTTTTGGACCCAGTCCGTATAGTTGCTGCCATCGTCTTTCAGCTTGGTTTTCTCTAGGAATGCCTTGAAGTTGAGGACAGCGTTGGCCATTTGATCTACAAGACATATTGTAAATATTTTTAGACTAAGTTCATGATAATTAAGTTCATCTAATCAAATTATTCAATGAACTCCCACTCAGATTGACATCCCTCCAGTCATCTAAGTATAACATGATCCGAGTTAACTAGGCCGTGTCCGATCATCACGTGAGACGGACTAGTCAACGTCGGTGAACATCTTCATGTTGATCATATGTTCTATACGACTCATGCTCGACCTTTCGGTCTTCTGTGTTCCGAGGCCATGTCTGTACATGCTAGGCTCGTCAAGTCAACCTAAGTGTTTGCATGTGTAAATCTGTCTTACACCCGTTGTATGTGAACGTTGGAATCTATCACACCCGATCATCACGTGGTGCTTCGAAACAACGAACTGTCGCAACGGTGCACAGTTAGGGGGAACACTTTCTTGAAATTATTATGAGGGATCATCTTATTTACTACCGTCGTTCTAAGTAAACAAGATGCAAAAACATGATAAACATCACATGCAATCAAATAATAATAGTGACATGATATGGCCAATATCACATAGATCCTTTGATCTCCATCTTGGGGCTCCATGATCATCTTGTCACCGACATGACACCATGATCTCCATCATCATGATCTCCATCATCGTGTCTCCATGAAGTTGCTCGCCAATTATTACTTCTACTACTATGGCTAACACGTTTAGCAATAAAGTAAAGTAATTTACATGGCGTTTCTCAATGACACGCAGGTCATACAAAAAATAAAGACAACTCCTATGGCTCCTGCCGGTTGTCATACTCATCGACATGCAAGTCGTGATTCCTATTACAATGACATGAACATCTCATACATCACCATATATATCATTCATCATTCATCACAACTTTGGCCATAACATATCACAAAGCGCTTGCTGCAAAAACAAGTTAGACGTCCTCTAATTGTTGTTGCAAGTTTTACGTGGCTGAAATACGGTTCTAGCAAGAACGTTTTCTTACCTACGTGAAAGCCACAACGTGATTTGTCAACTTCTATTTACCCTTCATAAGGACCCTTTTCATAGAATCCGCTCCAATTAAAGTGGGAGAGACAGACACCCGCCAGCCACCTTATGCAACTAGGGCATGTTAGTCGGTGGAACCGGTCTCACGTAAGCGTACGTGTAAGGTTGGTCCGGGCCGCTTCATCCCACAATACAGCTGAAGCAAAATAAGACTAGTAGCGGCAAGAAAGTTGACAACATCTACGCCCACAACAAATTGTGTTCTACTCGTGCAAAGAGAACTACGCATAGACCTAGCTCATGATGCCACTGTTGGGGAACGTTGCCGAAAACAAAAATTTTCCTACGGTTTCACCAAGATCCATCTATGAGTTCATCTAGCAATGAGTGATTGGATGCATCTACATACCTTTGTAGATCGCGAGCGGAAGCGTCCAAAGAACGGGGATGAGGTAGTCATACTCGACGTGATCCAAATCACCGGAGATCCTAGCACCGAACGGACGGCACCTCCGCGTTCAACACACGTACGGTCAGCGTGACGTCTCCTCCTTGTTGATCCAGCAAGGGGGAAGGAGAGGTTGAGGAAGATGGCTCCAGCAGCAGCACGACGGCGTGGTGATGGTGGAGATGCAGTACTCCGACAGGGCTTCGCCGAGCTCTATGGAGGAGGAGGAGGTGTTGGAGGGGAGAGGGAGGCGCCAGGGGCAAGGGTGTGAGGCCCTTCCTCCCCCACTATATATAGGGGGCCTAGGGGGGGCGCCGGCCCTAGGAGATGCAATCTCCTAGGGGGGGCGGCGGCCAAGGGGAGGGGGCTTGCCCCCCAAGCAAGGGGGGCGCCCCCTTTAGGGTTTAGCCCACCCTAGGCGCATGGGCCCTTGGGGGAAGTGGCGCCCCAGCCCACTTTGGGCTGGATCCCTTCCTCATACAACCCATAAGGCCCTCCGGGAGAGGTGGCCCCTCCCGGTGGACCCCCGGAACCCCTCCGGTGGCCCCGGTACAATACCGATATGCCCCCGAACCTTTCCGGCGACCGTATGATAACTTCCCATATATAAATCTTTACCTCCGGACCATTCCGGAACTCCTCGTGACGTCCAGGATCTCATCCGAGACTCCGAACAACATTCGAGTTACTTCGTATTCATATCCCTACAACCCTAGCGTCACCGAACCTTAAGTGTGTAGACCCTACGGGTTCGGGAGACATGTAGACATGACCGAGATGGCTCTCCGGTCAATAACCAATAGCGGGATCTGGATACCCATGTTGGCTCCCACATACTCCTCGATGATCTCATCGGATGAACCACGATGTCAAGGATTCAAGCAACCCCGTATACAATTCCCTTTGTCAATCGGTACGTTACTTGCCCGAGATTCGATCGTCGGTATCCCAATACCTCGTTCAATCTCGTTACCGGCAAGTCACTTTACTCGTACCGTAATGCATGATCCCGTGACCAGACACTTGGTCACTTTGAGCTCATTGTGATGATGCATTACCGAGTGGGCCCAGAGATACCTCTCCGTCATACGGAATGACAAATCCCAGTCTTGATCCGTGTCAACCCAACAGACACTTTCGGAGATACCCGTAGTATACCTTTATAGTCATCCAGTTACGTTGTGACGTTTGGTACACCCAAAGCACTCCTACGGTATCCGGGAGTTACACGATCTCATGGTCTAAGGAAAGGATTCTTGACATTGAAAAACTCTAGCAAACGAACTATACGATCTTGTGCTATGTTTAGGATTGGGTCTTGTCCATCACATCATTCTCCTAATGATATGATCTCGTTATCAATGACATCCAATGTCCATAGTCAGGAAACCATGACTATCTGTTGATCAACGAGCTAGTCAACTAGAGGCTTACTAGGGACATGTTGGTGTCTATTTATTCACACATGTATTACGAGTTCTGGATAACACAATTATAACATGAATAAAGACAATTATCATGAACAAGGAAATATAATAATAATGCTTTTATTATTGCCTCTAGGGCATATTTCCAACAAGCCTAGCCATGCCACTTGGGCCTCCTACGGCCCATTTGGTCCAAGGCTTCCCACTGCCCACCTGGGCCTCACAAACACCAGCGCCAGCCTTTTGGCCAAGGCCCACCAGTCCCGCTGCTAACCCTAGCCCAACCTCCTGCTCGATACCCACTCCTCCTTTCCTCCACCTCGTGCCGCTAGGAGAGGACGCACATGCCCGTTGCCCTCTGCCCGATCCCATCTCCCTCTCCTCAATCTCTCTCTCGATCCCCAGGGCCGCCCCCACTTCCCTCGTTCATCTCCTCCCTCGCCCTCTCCCTCGTCCCTTGCGCCGCCTTCCCCATACTCTCGCAGCCTCCCGCGCACCTCCCTCAGCAGAGCAGGAGCACCGGTGCTCGCCCTGCTCCACGAGTAGCCAAGCCCTGCCATGGCCACGCCCCCTGCCGGCCTCTCCTTCCTCGCCCGACCCTGTGTCACCTCGTCCACATCGCCCTGCTCCTCCATGCGCCGGCGACCAGCCACCTGCGCGCCCGACGCCGCCCCGCCTCCAAGTTCGCCGTCGCCATGGCCCAAAGCCGCGCCTTGGTTGCTTCTTGTACCGCAGCCGCCAGCCTCTCCTTCCTCCTGCGAGCACCTTTCTGTCCGTCCATGCCGCCATCATGTCCATGCTGCAACCCCGCGTCGACTTCCCCTGCTAAGCAACAACTCGTCATCTCCAGCGTTGCCCCTGCCCGAGTCAAGTACCATCGCCCTGAGTCTTTGCCTTGCTTCGTTTTGGGTTTGAAGACCGAGACGAGACCGCCAAGATGTATCCTGGTGTTGTCGAAGACACGTGAACGTCTACATGGCGACCGCCGAGTACCTCTTCGCGAGTACCACTACCATCGCGTGGATCTGCCAAGACCGTGGAGTAAACGAACAAGTACCCCTATGCGCGAAGATGCCAAGACCGTTTTGGCATTCACCAAGTACCACTACGGCCGGAGACCTCGACATCCGACGCCTAAAACGATCACCGAACCGGAGATAACGCCAAGTACTAGGTCAACGAGAACCGCCAAGTTCGTCTTCTGCCGTCTCCGAAATCGCCAAGTACCACGACGATACGAGAACAACTACCGTCGACCCTCGAAGACTCTGTGGACGTCCAGTTTCTCGCCGTGCCCCTGAACATCTACAGAAACTTGTGAGACTAAGAACGTGAACGACTACCGTCGCCACAAGAACGACTACTTCCCACGACAAACCGTGAACAACCACTTCCTCTACCATCGCCGAGTACCACTACATCCCACGACGATCGTGAACGACTACACCGCTTGACCCGAACCGCTCCGATAATGCACGCTTTGAAGGTATAACCCCGAGACGACCGCCCGTGAACGAATGCATGTGTGATCTATGAGATGCTCGTGCTTGCTCCGTGCTCGAATTGTCGGTGCACGTTGCCCCCCTTTTGCCTTGTCACCATCGTTGACTCATGGGACACCCGGTATCCGGGAGTGCCCCACCATCTTTTGTACGCATTTGCACACTTCTCCTTTGCATCGGTATCTCAATCGAGTTACCGGAACCGGAACGTTGCAGTGGCACCGTTTTCGTTATCGTTGCCGTGGCACCCCTTTTCTTTCCACCACGGTGACAAATGCTTCATAATGCTCTTGTCAACTTTTATTAAAAATTGCATAAACTTGTCCATGTCATCCGCATCATGATAACATTTATTAAAATGCTTAAATTGTTGTTTGCATTTAAATTACTAATGCATATGGGGATTTACCGGATTTGTTGTTTGTTATATCCGGCCCCATTTAAATTGCTTAGTTAGATAGTTTCTTTTATGCTTCACCCCATGCCATGCTAACCAACATTTAATATTGTTGGGTACATAAACAAGAGCAAACTAAATAATTATTGTGGTGTCCGTTAATATGCAACTCATTGCATATTGAGATCCACTTAATTTGTAGTTTTGTTTGTGTACTTTGCCATGCCATGCATAATTAAACCGGACATGCATCATACTTGATTGTGCATCATGCCATGTTCATGTGGTGGTTGTTTACCATGATTGTTTGCTTCTTTCCGGTGTTGCTTCTTCAGGTTGGTTCCGATAACGTCGCGTTTGTGAGGATTCGTTCGACTACATCCGTTTGTCTTGTTCATGGACTCGTTCTTCTTCCTTGCGGGATCTCAGGCAAGATGACCATACCCTCGAAATCACTTCTATCTTTGCTTGCTAGATGCTTGCTCTTTTGCTTGCCTATGCTGCGATCCCTACCACTTGCTTATCATGCCTCCCATATTGTTAAGCCAAGCCTCTAACCCACCTTGTCCTAGCAAACCGTTGTTTGGCTATGTTACAGCTTTGCTCGGCCCCTCTTATAGCGTTGTTAGTTGCAGGTGAAGATTGGAGTTTGTTCCATGTTGGACCATGGATATTTTGTTGGGATATCACAATATCTCTTATTTAATTAATGCATCTATATACTTGGTAAAGGGTGGAAGGCTCGGCCTTATGCCTGGTGTTTTGTTCCACTCTTGCCGCCCTAGTTTACGTCATATCGGTGTTATGTTCCTGGATTTTGCGTTCCTTATACGGTTGGGTTATAATGGGAACCCCTTGATAGTTCGCCTTGAATAAAACTCCTCCAGCAATGCCCAACATTGGTTTTACCATTTGCCACCTAGCCTCTTTTTCCCTTGGGTTCCGCGGACTCACGGGTCATCTTTATTTAAATCCCCCTGGGCCAGTGCTCCTCTGAGTGTTGGTCCAAACTAGAGCCCTGTGCAGCGCCACCTCGGGGAAACTCGAGGTTTGGATTTAGTTGTACGGAGCGCTCATCTGAGTGTGCCCTGAGAACGAGATATGTGCAGCTCCTATCGGGATTTGTCGGCATATTCGGGCGGTGTTGCTGGTCTTGTTTTACCATTGTCGAGATGTCTTGTAACCGGGATGCCGAGTCTGATCAGATTGTCTTGGGAGAAGGAATATCCTTCGTTGACCGTGAGAGCTTGTGATGGGCTAAGTTGGGACACCCCTGCAGGGATTTGAACTTTCGAAAGCCGTGCCCCCGGTTATGGGCAGATGGGAATTTGTTAATGTCCGGTTGTAGAAAACCTGAAGCTTAACTTAATTAAAATGGATCAACCGTCTGTGTAGTCGTGATGGTCTCTTTCCAGCGGAGTTCGGGAAGTGAACACGGTGTTGGAGTAATGCTTGATCGTAGGTTGTTCTAGGATCACTTCTTGATCATAGTCGTTCGACCGTGCTTTTGCTTCTCTTCTCGCTCTCATTTGCATATGTTAGCCACCATATATGCTAGTGCTTACTGCAGCTCCACCTCACATACTTTTTTCCCTACCTATAAGCTTAAATAGTATTGATCGCGAGGGTGTGAGATTGCTGAGTCCCCGTGACTCACAGATACTTCCAAAACCAGTTTGCAGGTGCCGATGATACCGTGCAGGTGACGCAACCGAGCTCAAGGAGGAGCTAGTTGAAGATCGTGTTCGTTATGTTGTTCCATTTCTAGTTGATCAGTAGTGGAGCCCAGTCGGGATGATCGGGGATCTGTGTAGCATTTGGGGTAGTCTTCTTTTATTTTGGGTTCCGCAGTCGGACCTTGATTGTATTTGAATGATGTAATGCTTTCTTTATGTATTGTGTGAAGTGGCGATTGTAAGCCAACTATGTATCTCTTTCCCTTATGTATTACATGGGTTGTGTGAAGATTACCTCACTTGCGACATTGCTTACAATGCGGTTATGCTCTAAGTCGTGCTTCGACACGTGGGAGATATAGCCGCATCGTGGCGTTATAAGTTGGTAATCGGAGCCTTCCCCGACCTTAGGAGCCCCCTACTTGATCGAATCGTTGGCGTTGTTGAGTCTAGAAAAATGTTTTGAGTCATTTAGGATTATATATATGAGAGAGTAGGACTTCTTTTTACTCCTCAGTCCCTTCGTCACTCTGGTGAGGCATCCTGACGTAGAGTTTTGACTCTTTTCTTCTCAAATTTCAATAAAAAATTTTAGGATCACGCGGGTATCTTGGAATCGTTCTGATGGTTTTGTGACGAGAACATTGTTCTTGGTGCCTCCTGACATTTAGGGGTTGTGGCAGTGTCCCGGGGAGTTGAGCTCCGAGGTGTTGTCGTCACAATTTTATCGTTGCAGTTCTGGAATACCTGAGTTTCGCCGACATCGAAAATCTCTTTTACGCAGTTGTTGGTGAGATAACCTCGACGCCACCCAGTACTGGGGCGGGAGTTCGGGAGTATTGCCATAACTCGTATAACGGATGCTTTTCGAAGGTTGAGGTAAATGATTTCTGAAGATTTCTTGGTTATGTGTTGAAGGATGGATACAGCTGGATGTAGGATTTGTGTACTTTTGGGTGAGATATTATGCTTCCCCTGTATCCCCAACACCTGATTGCATAACCAGAAAGTTTCGGGAGTTTATAAGTGGGAATTCAAGTAGCTCCTAGGATATCTTTCCGACAGTTGTATGATATGAAATTGGGGTTCGACGTCTAGTGGTCCGCCTATCCACGGTTGGTTTTATAGTGGTCTCGTTGTGTCTTAAAGAGTCCTTTGGGGACGCTTCGTATGTCATGTGCACTGCCTTGTACATGATGGTGTTGTACGATCGAGCCAGTGTAGGCCCCACCACAAAAACTTCGGACGAAATCTCTCTATCATATGTTTGTTCCGGCTTATTCTGCAAGCCAATCCTTGGTTTTGTTTTGAGTTGTGGTATTCGAGTTGATTCAATGTCAAGGGTTGATTCCATGCCTTTTCCTAAGTGGTGTTCTCATATTCCTATGTGGATACTAATCCTTTATGATAGTCGAGAGTGTCATGTCAATCCTTTTCACCGGCGTGTTTCTCTTCAAGTGGATCCGATCATTTTCAACATCCGCAAAAATCAATTATCAGTTCTTCTCAATGGTGTTTGTTTCATCCGTCCCAAATTGCCTTTGTTTTCCCGCCCTCCCACCCTTTTTCTTCAAGGACTCAGATTTCTTAATCATGTATCTTTTATTGATGTGAAGTCTCTCCATTCTTTTCCGTCAATATTCTTACCCGATGGTTCTCATGAAGATGTTCTACTAGTTCAACATTCCTCGTTTCTTTTTCTTCTCCGGTGGATTCAATACAAGTTTTCAGTGTTGATCATATTCCTTTTCTTGTTTCAAATATTTTATCATGTCGGTGCACCTCCTAATCATCCACTTCTCGTTATTCAATTATTCCGGAGTGCTGAAGATATCTCAGAAGATTCGTATTTTCATTCCTAATCCATTCTAATTATTTCGAGGTTGTTATCTCATTCAAGCCATTTAATTCAACCGTCGCAATCTATCTTTTAAATCATTTCAACGGTGTTTCTTTTCAGTGGGCCCTAACCCACAGGTCTTTTTCCAGGATCTTACCTGACTCTTCTAATTCTTCCCGAAGTTATTCTCAAATTCATTTCAAAGTTTGACGTAAGAATGATTTATCATCAGTCAAATGCCTTTCTCCAAGATCTTTCAATTTCTTTTCATCGTTGGTTCAACCTCTTCGTTTTTTTGGGATTCTCCCAGAGTGCCTCAATAATTCTTGATGGTGTTTCTCCTCGTCATTCTCGGATTTTGAAGACCGAAGAAGGGTTTTCTCTTAAATCTTGCTCCATTCTCTTCAAGATTCATGGTTCTAGCTTATTGTCATCCTCTCATAATTATTTTCGATTGTGAGTATTCTTTTCACCCATACGAAGCATTTCAAGAGTATTTTCAGTTTGTTTCTCCGGAGGCTATCATCTCAGAATTTTTCATTCTAGCTTTCAGCTCTCGTTTCCTCCAAATCTTACCGGTGCTTCATTCAAGTATTCTTTTATCAGATCATGATCTCTTCGTTTCACTTGTACCTAAACTCTCTCATGTATCTTCATTCATTTTCCAATTTCTTACCGGTGATTCATCTCTTTTCTTCGTTTTGTTTTCAATTCTTACGGTGGTTCATTCAAGAGTTCTCTTCCTTGGTTATCAAGTCATTTATTCATTGTTTCAATCCCACAGGTGGTTCCATCAATACCTTCTCAAGTTTGCACTATATCTATCTTAATCCTTTCTACGAGAATAAGTAGTATGCCAAATCCATTTGCTCGTCATCAATTAAATTGGTGAAGGATGCGCATAACGTAATTCTTCTTATTGTTTCATCCAAGTGATTTAATTTCTTGCTTTCCGGAGTGGTTCATCATATCACATTCTCGGTTTCACTTGATTCATATTTTCTTTTCCCGGAGTTCCAAGCTCAAATTGTCACGGAGATCCATCTAAATCATTACAAGGATTCACTTTGTGTTTTCAACTTCTCTTTCCTTTCATTTGATCATTCCTTATTACCAGAGTTCTTCATGGAGGCTCTACATGATGGTTCATAAAGGATTTAATTCCTTCTCGAAGTGTTCATCGAGATTCTTTCCAAAGGAGCTCAAGCATTCTTCATCTTGCAATCCGGAGTGCAATTCTTTCTACCATGTCATTGGAGGTGGTATTATGTCATTCTTGATAATCTGGGTTCATGTTTCATGATCCACATGTTGTTAAGAATGAGGTATTTTAAATCCATCAACCTCTTCGTTGGAGTTATATTGGGTTATATTTCACCTAAAGCCTTCCCTAAGGATTGTTGCTAATTGTGGTACTCATAAATAACCCAAGTTTGTTCTTTTATCCTCCTGGTGAAATAGTTTCTCGTCTCCTTGTTTTTATCAATCCAATCTTGTCTTCCTTAGTGGCAGAATTTCACCTTAAGTTTTGAGATGTTTTCATAAGCCCACAAGTAGCCTTTTGTTTTCGTTGTTGATTTTCCAACAACTCCGTTCAATACTTCTTTCTAAGGATGCTTCTCAAATTCTATTGTGGTAGAAGATGTCATTTTCTTCTCAACTCTTTCCTTTCCAACGATCCAACTTCTATTCTTTTATTCCGGAGGCATTGTGACGTTGCTCTCTTCAACCCATCTTCTTGTTTTGTCAGGATCGTGCTCTTTTCATGCTTATCAATTTAACCGGAGTGTTGTGTCCTCTGCTCAAGTTCTTTTCATCTTATCAAGTCTTGCATCTCTTTTCAACCAGAGCTGCCCAAATTTTTCCTTCCTTGTTCCTCTTTTCTGATGGAGATTGTCAACTTCGTTTATCTCCGTCGTATTCTTTTCTCGAGATGGTTTAAACTTTCAAGGTTCTTTGTTTTCACTCGTTTGGCAAAGAAGCAACTTAGTTTTACCTCTTCTCTTTCTCTTCCGTTTTTCCCTCCGGTGCCATTCTAGATCTCGGGACGAGATCCTTTCGTAGTGCTGGAGTGTTGTAACGCCCCAAGACCGGAGCTTCAGATGCCTTCTAGGGTTTCCGGGTTTCGTGGGGTGATTTGTTTGGTTCGTTGCATTCATCATTGCATCATGTGCATTGCATCATGTCATCATGCCATCATCTCATAAATCTTTTGCAACTCAAATAAATAAGCTGTATGGAATTTCAATCCATTTAAACCGAGGGAATTCACATGGTGATTCTCTTTATAACATATCCTCTCGATATTTAGAGAGCTATAGTAAATATTCCAATTATTTGGATTTACCGCAAACACACTTGCAAATATCCCAATGCCTTTGTTATCTTAAGTCTTGGACTCCAACCTTGTCATATTTTTTTCATCTTATTCCGGTGCTCCACCAAAAACCTCAACATTTTTGGACCCCCTATCTCCTCCTTCATATGCAAAACCATTTGATTTAAATTCAAATGTTTTCATTTCAAACTTCACCCACGTGATCATTTCCATTTTTCCTGGATCAAGCTCCTTTTTATGAGTCTAAGAAAATTGGCGCCCTGCTCAAATTCTTCTCCTATCTCTCTCTGCTTTTCTTATTTCTCGGTTTATTTGTTATTCAGGAAATAAAGAAGAAATAAGAAGAGGGAGAGAGAGAGCCTAGCCATGCCACTTGGGCCTCCTGCGGCCCATTTGGTCCAAGGCTTCCCACTGCCCACCTGGGCCTCACAAACACCAGCGCCAGCCTTTTGGCCAAGGCCCATCAGTCCCGTTGCTAACCCTAGCCCAACCTCCTGCTCGATACCCACTCCTCCTTTCCTCCACCTCACGCCGCCAGGAGAGGACGCACGCGCCCGATGCCCTCTGCTCGATCCCATCTCCCTCTCCTCAATCTCTCTCTCGATCCCCAGGGCTGCCCCCACTTTCCTAGTTCATCTCCTCCCTTGCCCTCTCCCTCGTCCCTTGCGCCGCCTTCCCCATCCTCTCGCAGCCTCCCGCGCGCCTCCCTCAGTAGAGCAGGAGCACCGGCGCTCGCCGTCCTCCACGAGCAGCCAAGCCCTGCCATGGCCGCGCCCCCTGCCGGCCTCTCCTTCCTCGCTCGACCCTGTGTCACCTCGTCCACATCGCCCTTACTCCTCCACGCGCTGGCGACCAGCCACCTACGCGCCCGACGCCGCCCCGCCTCCAAGTTCGCCGTCGCCATGGCCCGAAGCCGCGCCTCGGTTACTTCTTGTACCACAGCCGCCAACCTCTCCTTCCTCCTGCGAGCACCTTTCTGTCCGTCCATGCCGCCGTCATGTCCATGCTCCAGCCCCACGTCGACTTCCCCTGTTAAGCAACAGCTCGTCATCTCCAGCGCTGCCCCTGCCCGAGTCAAGTACCACCGCCCCGAGTTTTTGCCTTCCTACATTTTGGGATTGAAGACCGAGACGAGACTGCCAAGATGTATCCTGGTGTCACCGAAGACACGTGAACATCTACACGACGACCGCCGAGTACCTCTTCGCGAGTACCACTACCATCGCGTGGATCCGCCAAGACCGTGGATTAAACGAACAAGTACCCCTACGCGCGAACACGCCAATACCGTTTCGGGATTCACCAAGTATCACTATGGCCGGAGACCTCGACGTCCGACGCCTAAAATGATCACTGAACCGGAGATAACGCCAAGTACTAGGTCAACGAGAACCGCCAAGTTCGTCTTCCGCCGTCTCCGAAATTGCCAAGTACCACGACGATACGAGAACAACTACCGTCGACCCTCGAAGACTCCGTGGACATCCAGTTTCTCGCCGTGCCCCTGAACATCTACGGAAACTTGTGAGACTAAGAACATGAACGATTACCGTCGCCACGAGAACGACTACTTCCCACGACGAACTGTGAACAACCACTTCCTCTACCATCGCCGAGTACCACTACATCCCACGACGATCGTGAACGACTACACCGCTTGACCCGAACCGCTCCGATAACACACGCTTCGAAGGTATAACCCTGAGACGACCGCCCGTGAACGAATGCATGTGTGATGTATGAGATGCTCGTGCTTGCTCCGTGCTCGAATTGTCTGTGCACGTTGCCCCTCTTTTGCCTTGTCACCATCGTTGACTCATGGGACACCCGGTATCCGGGAGTGCCCCACCATCTTTTGTACGCATCCGCACACTTCTCCTTTGCATCGGTATCTCAATCGAGTTACCGGAACCGGAACATTGCAGTGGCACCATTTTCGTTATCGTTGATGTGGCACCCCTTTTCTTTTCACCACGGTGACAAATGCTTCATAATGCTCTTGTCAACTTTTATTAAAAATTGCATAAACTTGTCCATGTCATCCGCATCATGATAACAACAATTAAAATGCTTAAATTGTTCTTTGCATTGAAATTGCTAATGCATATGGGGATTTACCGGATTTGTTGTTTGTTATATCCGGCCCCATTTAAATTGCTTAGTTAGATAGTTTCTTTTATGCTTCACCCCATGCCATGCTAACCAACATTTAGTATTGTTGGGTACATAAACAAGAGCGAAGTAAATAATTATTGTGGTGTACGTCAATATGCAACTCATTGCATATTGAGCTCCACTTAATTTGTAGTTTTGTTTGTGCACTTTGCCATGCCATGCATAATTAAACCGGACATGCATCATACTTGATTGTGCATCATGCCATGTTCGTGTGGTGGTTGTTTACCATGATTGTTTGCTTCTTTCCGGTGTTGCTTCTTCGGGTTGGTTCCGATAACGTCGCGTTTGTGAGGATTCATTTGACTACGTCCGTTTGTCTTCTTCATGGACTCGTTCTTCTTCCTTGCGGGATCTCAGGCAAGATGACCATACCCTCGAAATCACTTCTATCTTTGCTTGCTATGTGCTCGCTCTTTTGCTTGCCTATGCTACGATCCCTACAACTTGCTTATCATGCCTCCCATATTGTTAAGCCAAGCCTCTAACCCACCTTATCCTAGCAAACCGTTGTTTGGCTATGTTACCGCTTTGCTCGGCCCCTCTTGTAGAGTTGTTAGTTGCAGGTGAAGATTGGAGTTTGTTCCATGTTGGACCATGGATATTTTGTTGGGATATCACAATATCTCTTATTTAATTAATGCATCTATATACTTGGTAAAGGGTGGAAGGCTCGGCCTTATGCCTGGTGTTTTGTTCCACTCTTGCCGCCCTAGTTTCCGTCATATCGGTGTTATGTTCCCGGATTTTGCGTTCCTTACACGGTTGGGTTATAATGGGAACCCCTTGACAGTTCGCCTTGAATAAAACTCCTCCAGCAATGCCCAACATTGGTTTTACCATTTGCCACCTAGACTCTTTTTCCCTTGGGTTCCGCGGACTCACGGGTCATCTTTATTTAAATCCCCCCGGGCCAGTGCTCCTCTGAGTGTTGGTCCAAACTAGAGCCCTGTGCAGCGCCCCCTTGGGGAAACTCGAGGTTTGGATTTAGTTGTACGGAGCGCTCATCTGAGTGTGCCCTAAGAACGAGATATGTGCAGCTCCTATCGGGATTTGTCGGCACATTCGGGCGGTGTTGCTGGTCTTATTTTACCATTGTCGAGATGTCTTGTAACCTGGATGCCGAGTCTGATCGGATTGTCTTGGGAGAAGGAATATCCTTCGTTGACCATGAGAGCTTGTGATGGGCTAAGTTGGGACACCCCTGCAGGGATTTGAACTTTCGAAAGCCGTGCCCGCGGTTATGGGCAGATGGGAAATTGGTAATGTCCGGTTGTAGAAAACCTGAAGCTTAACTTAATTAAAATGGATCAACCATGTGTGTAGCTGTGATGGTCTCTTTCTGGCGGAGTCCGGGAAGTGAACACGGTGTTGGAGTAATGCTTGATCGTAGGTTGTTCTAGGATCACTTCTTGATCATAGTTGTTCGACCGTGCTTTTGCCTTCTCTCCGCGCTCTCATTTGCGTACGTTAGCCACCATATATGCTAGTGCTTGCTGCAGCTCCACCTCACTACCTTTTTCCCTACCTATAAGCTTAAATAGTCTTGATCGCGAGGGTGTGAGATTGTTGAGTCCCCGTGACTCACAGATACTTCCAAAACCCGTTTGCAGGTGCCGATGATACCATGCAGGTGACGCAACCGAGCTCAAGGAGGAGCTAGTTGAAGATCGTGTTCATTATGTTGTTCCGTTTCTAGTTGATCGGTAGTGGAGCCCAGTCGGGACGATCGGGGATCTGTGTAGCATTTGGGGTAGTCTTCTTTTATTTTGGGTTCCGTAGTCGGACCTTGATTGTATCTGGATGATGTAATGCTTTATTCATGTATTGTGTGAAGTGGCGATTGTAAGCCAACTATGTATCTCTTTCCCTTATGTATTACATGGGTTGTGTGAAGATTACCTCACTTGCGACATTGCTTACAATGCGGTTATGCATCTAAATTGTGCTTCGACACGTGGGAGATATAGCCGCATCGTGGGCGTTACATGGGTCCTACATGTCATAGACAGAGGGCTAACAGTGGGTTATTTTAATTAACATGGTTAATTAGCAGCTGGGCCCCACGTGTCAGTGACTATTTAGCTAAATTAATTAGTTTTAATTATTAAAGCATTTTAATTAGAGGATTAAGCAGTGGCGCCCGCACGTCAGTGGCTGGGGCCTGCCCCGTCCGCATAGTTGACCAGGTCAACTGGTCAACTAGGCCAGGGGCCCACGGGCAATGACCCAAAGGCGGGCCCTGCTGGTGCCAGGTCAGCGCCCGCGCCGGAGCAATGCCGGCGAGGCCATCCGTGGCGGCCGAACGCCGGAGACGTCCGGGATTCGCCCATAGGGGGCCAACACGGGCGCGTTCGAACAACGAGAGCCCGCCGCGTCGCGTGGTGAGGTCAGCTGGGCTCGCGGCTGGCCGGAACTGCGCCGGCGACGAGTGGAGGCGGCGGTGGGGTTCGGGCGCGGATGGGGATCGCGCTACGGGGCACGGCGAGAGGTGCGTCTAGGCGCGTTCGATGCGGCTTGACATCGCACGCAAGATGGAGGTGATGACTGGGGCCGGGAACGACCGGAACGATGCCGACGACGAGCAGAAGCGGCGCCGGAGTTTGGGCTCAAGCGGGTGCGGCGTTAGAGCGCGCGAGCGGCCAAACTAACCACCTAGGCGGGTGTTGCGTGATGCGGTGAAGCTAACGGGCATACGCCCATGACCAAATGGTCATTGGAGACTCGCCGGCGACGAGCTCCGCGGCGCTGCGTTTGGGCGCGCGTGGGGAAAGCAGCTAGGGGGCGCACCAAAGTCAACAAGGAGAGGGAGAAGGATGAAGGGCTCACCGAGCGGCACACGGAGGCCGGTGATAGGCTTAGTAGCAGCAGGGGGGTCACGGAGAGAAGGAAGATGGCGGCGACCGTGGCAGATGGAGGTTGAAGACGGGACGATGGCGACGCTGATGTGGCTTCCCCGCCTCATTCCGGTGAGGTAGTCGACGAAGGCGTCGACAGCGTGCCTCCTGGACCTGCTGGCGAGGCGCGGGGTGGGTGGTGGCCGCGGCTACGGCACAGGCATGGCGACGGCGGCGCTCGGTTGAGGATGGGAGGGGATCTGGAGAGCGATGGAGAGAGCGACGAGGGAGAGAGGGGGCAAGTGGGTCAGTGGGGAGGGAGCCCGAGGCGTCGGGGCTGCCCTTAGCCCCTCGCCGGCGACGTGGCAGCGCGTGGCGCCGCACCGGCTCCGGCGGGGACGAGCGGGACGCGCCCGGTCGAACGAACAGGGGGGAGGGGAACTGGGGAGAGGTAGGTGGGCCGGCCTGGGTGAGGGGGAGTTGGGCCGGCCCAGTTGGGCTTGGCCCTAGGGGCAGGGGCACTTCTCTCTCTCCCTACTTTTCCTTTTTCTTTTTTTTCAGTAGCTTTTGCATTTTCTTATAGCCACAATTGACTTTGCAAAATTATGCAACTGGCCAAAACAATTTCAAAGAATCAAAGTGCGCTGCCACATAAAGATTGTGAAGCTTTAGAAATAGTTGCAAGTTTTTATAAATTAAAATGCCATTTAAAAAAGATTTAGCCACTGTTTTAACTAGTTTTGGGCACTTAGACATTTTGGAAAAATGTTAGTTCACTACCATTATTATCAAAAGAATATTTGCCACATAATGAACATTTTAGATTACATGTCTGACAAATATGAATTTTGACTTTAGATTGGATTTGAATTTGAATGGTGATTTGGATCAAGTGAAGATTAGCAACAGTAACATGATGACATGGCACCATTAACAGGTGATTACTGTAGCATGACACTGGGGTTGTTACAAATCTCCTCCACTATAAGAAATCTCGTCCCGAGATTTAAGTGCGGAAGCAAAGAGTAACTTTGGGAGAACTGGCCCTTATAGGGTTAATTATCTGGTGAACAATTCAGGGAATGTGCAGAAGTATCTCTCGAGTTGAAACTTAAGAAAATATCGAGAGTAAAATATGAAGGTACAATAGGAAGTTTCAAGTGAATGGGCAAACGATCGATACATGAACAGGGTGTGAGAAGGGGGGTGTAGAGCATCGGGAATAGATCGTCTCTCGGACGGTGGCTCGTGACAACTCGCAGGGCCAAGATCAATGATACCTCGGAATAAAGGATATACATGAGAGTCAGGTTCCGATCCTGTGGATCTATGGGTTATGGGCCCACCATGTGGGTTAAAATAGAAGGAGCGATTGAAGGAAATATGCCCTAGAGGCAATAATAAAGTTATTATTTATTTCCTTATATCATGATAAATTTTTATTATTCATGCTAGAATTGTATTAACCGGAAACATAATACATGTGTGAATACATAGACAAACAGAGTGTCACTAGTATGCCTCTACTTGACTAGCTCGTTAATCAAAGATGGTTATGTTTCCTAACCATGAATAAAGAGTTGTTATTTGATTAACGGGATCATATCATTAGTTGAATGATCTGATTGACATGACCCATTCCATTAGCTTAGCACCCGATCGTTTAGTATGTTGCTATTACTTTCTTCATGACTTATACATGTTCCTATGACTATGAGATTATGCAACTCCCGTTTGCCGGAGGAACACTTTGTGTGCTACCAAATGTCACAACGTAACTGGGTGATTATAAAGGTGCTCTACAAGTGTCTCCAAAGGTACATGTTGGGTTGGCGTATTTCGAGATTAGGATTTGTCACTCCGATTGTCGGAGAGGTATCTCTGGGCCCTCTCGGTAATGCACATCACATAAGCCTTGCAAGCATTGCAACGAATGAGTTAGTTGTGACATGATGTATTACGGAACGAGTAAAGAGACTTGCCGGTAACGAGATTGAACTAGGTATTGAGATACCGACGATCGAATCTCGGGCAAGTAACATACCGATGACAAAGGGAACAACGTATGTTGTTATGCGGTCTGACCGATAAAGATCTTCATAGAATATGTAGGAACCAATATGAGCATCCAGGTTCCGCTATTGGTTATTGACCAGAGACGTGTCTCAGTCATGTCTACATTGTTCTTGAACCGTAGGGTCCGCACGCTTAACGTTACGATGACAGTTTCATTATGAGTTTATGTATTTTGATGTACCGAAGGTTGTTCGGAGTCCCGGATGTGATCACGGACATGACGAGGAGTCTCGAAATGGTCGAGACATAAAGATCCATATATTGGATGACTATATTCGGACACCGGAAGTGTTCCGGGTGATTTCGGAGAAAACCGGAGTGCCGGAGGGGTTACCAGAACCCCCCGGGGAAGTATTGGGCCTTAGTGGGCCTGAGGGGAGAGAGAGGGCAGCAGCCCAGGAGGTGGCGCCCCCCCATGGGGAGTCTGAATTGGACTAGGGAGGGGGGGCGCGGCCCCTCTTTCCCTCTCCCTCTCTTTCCTTCCCCCTCTTTCTTCCTAGTTGGACTAGGAAAGGGGAGTCCTACTCCCACTAGGAGGAGGACTCCCCCCTCCCTTTGGCGCGCCCCATAGGGCCGGCCGGCCTCCCCCCTTGCTCCTTTATATACGGGGGCAGGGGGGCACCCTAGGACACACAAGTTGATCTTCGTGATCGTTCCTTAGCCGTGTGCGGTGCCCCCTCCACCATATTACACCTCGATCATATTGTAGCGGTGCTTAGGCGACGCCCTGCGACGGTTGAACATCAAGATCGTCACCACGCTGTCGTGCTGACGGAACTCCTCCCCGAAGCTTTGCTGGATCGGAGCCCGGGGAGCGTCATCGAGCTGAACGTGTGCCAAGAACTCGGAGGTGCCGGAGTAACGGTGCTTGGATCGGTTGGACCGGGAAGACGTATGACTACTTCCTCTACGTTGCGTCAACGCTTCCGCTTCGGCCTACGAGGGTACGTAGACAACACTCTCCCTCTCATTGCTATGCATCACCATGATCTTGTGTGTGCGTAGGAATTTTTTTGAAATTACTACATTCCCCAACAGTGGCATCCGGGCCTAGGTTTTATGGTTTGATGTTATATGCATGAGTAGAACACAAGTGAGTTGTGGGCAATATAAGTCATACTGCTTACCAGCATGTCATACTTTGGTTTGGCGGTATTGTTGGATGAAGCGGTCCGGACCGACATGACGCGTACGCTTACGCGAGACTGGTTCTACCGCCGTGCTTTGCACACAGGTGGCTGGCGGGTGTCAGTTTCTCCAACTTTAGTTGAACCGAGTATGGCTACGCCCGGTCCTTGCGAAGGTTAAAACATCACCAACTTGACAAACTATCGTTGTGGTTTTGATGCGTAGGTAAGATTGGTTCTTGCTTAAGCCCGTAGCAGCCACGTAAAACTTGCAACAACAAAGTAGAGGACGTCTAACTTGTTTTTGCAGGGCATGTTGTGATGTGATATGGTCAAGACATGATGCTAAATTTTATTGTATGAGATGATCATGTTTTGTAACCGAGTTATCGGCAACTGGCAGGAGCCATATGGTTGTCGCTTTATTATATGCAATGCAATCGCGCTGTAATGCTTTACTTTATCACTAAGCGGTAGCGATAGTCGTGGAAGCATAAGATTGGCGAGACTACAACGATGCTATGATGGAGATCAAGGTGTCGCGCCAGTGACAATGGTGATTATGACGGTGCTTCGGAGATGGAGATCACAAGCACAAGCTGATGATGGCCATATCATATCACTTATATTGATTGCATGTGATGTTTATATTTTATGCATCTTATCTTGTTTTGATTGACGGTAGCATTATAAGATGATCTCTCACTAAATTTCAAGATAAAAGTGTTCTCCATGAGTATGCACCGTTGCCAAAGTTCGTTGTGCCCAGACACCACGTGATGATCGGGTGTGATAAGCTCTACGTCCATCTACAACGGGTGCAAGCCAGTTTTGCACATGCAGAATACTTAGGTTAAACTTGACGAGCCTAGCATATGCAGATATGGCCTCGGAACACTGAGACCGAAAGGTCGAGCGTGAATCATATAGTAGATATGATCAACATATTGATGTTCACCATTGAAAACTACTCCATTTCACATGATGATCGGTTATGGTTTAGTTGATTTGGATCACGTGATCACTTAGAAGATTAGAGGGATGTTTTTCTAAGTGGGAGTTCTTAAGTAATATGATTAATTGAACTTAAATTTATCATGAACTTAGTACCTGATAGTATCTTGCTTGTTCATGTTGATTGTAGATAGATGGCCCGTGCTGTTGTTCCGTTGAATTTTAATGCGTTCCTTGAGAAAGCAAAGTTGAAATATGATGGTAGCAATTACACGGACTGGGTCCGTAACTTGAGGATTATCCTCATTGCTGCACAAAAGAGTTACGTCCTGGAAGCACCGCTAAGTGCCAAGCCTGCTGCAGGAGCAACACCAGATGTTATGAACGTCTGGCAGAGCAAAGCTGATGACTACTCGATAGTTCAGTGTGCCATGCTTTACGGCTTAGAACCGGGTCTTCAACGATGTTTTGAACGTCATGGAGCATATGAGATGTTTCAAGAGTTGAAGTTAATATTTCAAGCAAATGCCCGGATTGAGAGATATGAAGTCTCCAATAAGTTCTATAGCTGCAAGATGGAGGAGAATAGTTTTGTCAGTGAACATATACTCAAAATGTCTGGGTATCATAATCACTTGACTCAACTGGGAGTTAATCTTCCTATTGATAGGATCATTGACAGAGTTCTTCAATCACTGCCACCAAGCTACAAGAGCTTCGTGATGAACTATAACATGCAAGGGATGAATAAGACGATTCCCAAGCTCTTCGCAATGCTAAAGGCTGCGGAGGTAGAAATCAAGAAGGAGCATCAAGTGTTGATGGTCAATAAGACCGTCAGTTTCAAGAAAAAGGGCAAAGGGAAGAAGAAGGGGAACTTCAAGAAGAACAACAAACAAGTTGCTGCTCAGGAGAAGAAACCCAAATCTGGGCCTAAGCCTGAAACTGAATGCTTCTACTGCAAGCAGACTGGACACTGGAAGCGTAATTGTCCCAAGTATTTGGCGGATAAGAAGGATGGCAAGGTGAACAAAGGTATATGTGATATACATGTTATTGATGTGTACCTTACTAGAGCTCGCAGTAGCACCTGGGTATTTGATACTGGTTCTGTTGCTAATATTTGCAACTCGAAACAGGGACTACGGATTAAGTGAACACTAGCAAAGGACGAGGTGACGATGCACGTGGGAAATGGTTCCAAAGTCGATGTGATCGCGGTCGGCACGCTACCTCTACATCTACCTTCGGGATTAGTTTTAGACCTAAATAATTGTTATTTGGTGCCAGCGTTGAGCATGAACATTATATCTGGATCTTGTTTGATGCGAGACGGTTATTCATTTAAATCAAAGAATAATGGTTGTTCTATTTATATGAGTAATATCTTTTATGGTCATGCACCCTTGAAGAGTGGTCTATTTTTGATGAATCTCGATAGTAGTGATACACATATTCATAATGTTGAAGCCAAAAGATGCAGAGTTGATAATGATAGTGCAACTTATATGTGGCACTGCCGTTTAGGTCATATCAGTGTAAAGCACATGAAGAAACTCCATACTGATGGACTTTTGGAACCACTTGATTATGAATCACTTGGTACTTGCGAACCGTGCCTCATGGGCAAGATGACTAAAACACCGTTCTCCGGTACTATGTAGAGAGCAACAGATTTGTTGGAAATCATACATACAGATGTATGTGGTCCGATGAATGTTGAGGCTCGTGGCGGATATCGTTATTTTCTCACCTTCACAGATGATTTAAGCAGATATGGGTATATCTACTTAATAAAGCATAAGTCTGAAACATTTGAAAAGTTCAAAGAATTTTAGAGTGAAGTTGAAAATCATCATAACAAGAAAATAAAGTTTCTACGATCTGATCGTGGAGGAGAATATTTGAGTTACGAGTTTGGTCTACATTTGAAACAATGCGGAATAGTTTCGCAGCTCACGCCACCCGGAACACCACAACGTAATGGTGTGTCCGAACGTCATAATCGTACTTTAATTGATATGGTGCGATCTATGATGTCTCTTACAAATTTACCGCTATCGTTTTGGGGTTATGCTTTAGAGACGGCCGCATTCACGTTAAATAGGGCACCATCAAAATCCGTTGAGACGACGCCTTATGAACTATGGTTTGGCAAGAAACCAAAGTTGTCGTTTCTTAAAGTTTGGGGCTGTGATGCTTATGTGAAAAAGCTTCAACCTGATAAGCTCGAACCCAAATCGGAGAAATGTGTCGTCATAGGATACCCAAAAGAGACTGTTGGGTACACCTTCTATCACAGATCCGAAGGCAAGACATTCGTTGCTAAAAATGGATCCTTTCTAGAGCAGGAGTTTCTCTCGAAAGAAGTGAGTGGGAGGAAAGTAGAACTTGAAGAGGTAACTGTACCTGCTCCCTTATTGGAAAGTAGTACATCATAGAAACCGGTTTCTGCGACACCTAAACCAATTAGCGAGGAAGTTAATGATGATGATCATAGAACTTCAGATCAAGTTACTACCGAACCTCGTAGATCAAACAGAGCAAGATCCACACCAGAGTGGTACGGTAATCCTGTTCTGGAAGTCATGCTACTAGATCATGATGAACCTACAAACTATGAAGAAGCGATGGTGAGCCCAGATTCCGCGAAATGGCTTGATGCCATGAAATCTGAGATGGGATCCATGTATGAGAACAAAGTATGGACTTTGGTTGATTTGCCCGATGATCGGCAAGCAATTGAGAATAAATGGATCTTCAAGAAGAAGACTGACGCTGACGGTAATGTTACTGTCTACAAAGCTCGACTTGTTGCAAAAGGTTTTCGACAAGTTCAAGGGATTGACTATGATGAGACCTTCTCACCCGAAGCGATGCTTAAGTCTGTACGAATCATGTTAGCAATTGCCGCATTTTATGATTATGAAATTTGGAAAATGGATGTCAAAACTGCATTCATGAATGGATTTCTGGAAGAAGAGTTGTATATGATGCAACCAGAAGGTTTTGTCGATCCAAAGGGAGCTAACAAAGTGTGCAAGCTCCAGTGATCCATTTATGGACTGGTGCAAGCCTCTCGGAGTTGGAATAAGTGCTTTGATAGTGTGATCAAAGCATTTGGTTTTATACAGACTTTTGGAGAAGCCTGTATTTACAAGAAAGTGAGTGGGAGCTCTGTAGCATTTCTGATATTATATGTGGATGACATATTACTAATTGGAAATGATATAGAATTTCTGGATAGCATAAAGGGATACTTGATTAAGAGTTTTTCAATGAAAGACCTCGGTGAAGCTACTTACATATTAGGCATTAAGATCTATAGAGATAGATCAAGACGCTTAATTCGACTTTCACAAAGCACATACCTTGACAAAATTTTGAAGAAGTTCAAAATGGATCAAGCAAACAAGGGGTTCTTGCCTGTATTACAAGGTGTGAAGTTGAGTAAGACTCAATGCCCGACCACTGCAGAAGATAGAGAGAAAATGAAAGATGTTCCCTATGCTTCAGCCATAGGCTCTATCATGTATGCAATGCTGTGTACCAGACCTGATGTGTGCCTTGCTATAAGTATAGCAGGGAGGTACGAAAGTAATCCAGGAGTGGATCACTGGACAGCGGTCAAGAACATCCTGAAATACCTGAAAAGGACTAAGGATATGTTTCTCATTTATGGAGGTGACAAAGAGCTCATCGTAAATGGTTACGTTGATGCAAGCTTTGACACTGATCCGGACGATTCTAAATCACAAACCGGATACGTGTTTACATTAAACGGTGGAGCTGTCAGTTGGTGCAGTTCTAAACAAAGCGTCATGGCGGGATCTACGTGTGAAGCAGAATACATAGCTGCTTCGGAAGCAGCAAATGAAGGAGTCTGGATGAAGGAGTTCATATCCGATCTAGGTGTCATACCTAGTGCATCGGGTCCAATGAAAATCTTTTGTGACAATACTGGTGCAATTGCCTGGGCAAAGGAATCCAGATTTCACAAGAGAACCAAACACATCAAGAGACGCTTCAATTCCATCCGGGATCTAGTCCAAGTGGGAGACATAGAGATTTGCAAGATACATACGGATCTGAATGTAGCAGACCCGTTGACTAAGCCTCTTCCACGAGCAAAACATGATCAGCACCAAGGCTCCATGGGTGTTAGAATCATTACTGTGTAATCTAGATTATTGACTCTAGTGCAAGTGGGAGACTGAAGGAAATATGCCCTAGAGGCAATAATAAAGTTATTATTTATTTCCTTATATCATGATAAATGTTTATTATTCATGCTAGAATTGTATTAACCGGAAACATAATACATGTGTGAATACATAGACAAACAGAGTGTCACTAGTATGCCTCTACTTGACTAGCTCGTTAATCAAAGATGGTTATGTTTCCTAACCATGAACAAAGAGTTTTTATTTGATTAACGAGATCATATCATTAGTTGAATGATCTGATTGACATGACCCATTCCATTAGCTTAGCACCCGATCATTTAGTATGTTGCTATTGCTTTCTTCATGACTTATACATGTTCCTATGACTATGAGATTATGCAACTCCCGTTTGCCGGAGGAACACTTTGTGTGCTACCAAACGTCACAACGTAACTGGGTGATTATAAAGGTGCTCTACAGGTGTCTCCAAAGGTACATGTTGGGTTGGCGTATATCGAGATTAGGATTTGTCACTCCGATTGTCGGAGAGGTATCTCTGGGCCCTCTCGGTAATGCACATCACATAAGCCTTGCAAGCATTGCAACTAATGAGTTAGTTGTGAGATGATGTATTACAGAACGAGTAAAGAGACTTGCAAGTAACGAGATTGAACTAGGTATTGAGATACCGACGATCGAATCTCGGGCAAGTAACATACCGATGACAAAGGGAACAACGTATGTTGTTATGCGGTCTGACCGATAAAGATCTTCGTAGAATATGTAGGAACCAATATGAGCATCCAGGTTCCGCTATTGGTTATTGACCAGAGACGTGTCTCGGTCATGTCTACATTGTTCTCAAACCGTAGGGTCCGCACGCTTAACGTTACAATGACAGTTTCATTATGAGTTTATGTATTTTGATGTACCGAAGGTTGTTCGGAGTCCCGGATGTGATCACGGACATGACGAGAAGTCTCGAAATGGTCGAGACATAAAGACCGATATATTGGACGACTATATTCGGACACCGGAAGTGTTCCGGGTGATTTCGGAGAAAATCGTAGTGCCGGAGGGGTTACCGGAACCCCCCGGGGAAGTATTGGGCCTTAATGGGCCTGAGGGGAGAGAGAGGGCAGCAGCCCAGGAGGTGGCGCGCCCCCCCATGGGGAGTCCGAATTGGACTAGGGAGGGGGGCCCTCTTTCCCTCTCCCTCTCCCTCTCTTTCCTTCCCCCTCTTTCTTCCTAGTTGGACTAGGAAAGGGGAGTCCTACTCCCACTAGGAGGAGGACTCCCCCCTCCCTTTGGCGTGCCCCATAGGGCCGGCCGGCCTCCCCCTTGCTCCTTTATATACGGGGGCAGGGGGGCACCCTAGGACACACAAGTTGATCTTCGTGATCATTCCTTAGCCGTGTGCGGTGCCCCCCTCCACCGTATTACACCTCGATCATATTGTAGCGGTGCTTAGGCGAAGCCCTGCGACGGTTGAACATCAAGATCGTCACCACGCCGTCGTGCTGACGGAACTCCTCCCCGAAGCTTTGCTGGATCGGAGCCCGGGGAGCGTCATCGAGCTGAACGTGTGCCAAGAACTCGGAGGTGCCGGAGTAACGGTGCTTGGATCGGTTGAACCGGGAAGACGTACGACTACTTCCTCTACGTTGCATCAACGCTTCCGCTTCGGTCTACAAGGGTACGTAGACAACACTCTCCCTCTCATTGCTATGCATCACCATGATCTTGTGTGTGGGTAGGAATTTTTTTGAAATTACTACGTTCCCCAACAGCGATGACATCTTGCACGGTCATGATAGCAAGGCATGTCAAGGGGTAGCATGTCAGTTATGTCGGCAACTACGTCGGTACCAAGGGCGAGGGACGAAGAGAACCATTTTCCTGCTCGTTGAACGAGGCAGGCCATTAGGCAAAGTTCTTGTCCATCAGTTTCTACTGGAATGTCATCAACAATAGTAACATGGTCTTTACTGACAGAGTGATACAACGAGGTGTTTTCATAAGCATGGAAATATTACTGCTTATATAATATAGATCACAATAAGGTTTAAACAAACCAATGGAAAGGAAAATGTAATTGTCAGATTAAATAGAACAATGGAAAGGAAAATGTGTTTAAACACATATTTCAGGGGTATATCCTTCCCAAGGACAAGCAGAGCATGATATCCATGACAGGATAGAAGTATAAAACCATTTAGGTAAGGGGGGAGAAAATTCATGACATTACCCATACAACGGTGTTTGGATAATTGATAAAGAAAATTTAGTATCGTGCTTCAAATGTTCTTTTTGGAGATCGTATTACCATAGACATGCTTCGAGATATCATTGACATGGTTTCAAGCAAAGGTCAGACTTTAGATACACCAAGGATCCATCGAAAACAACTTAGAAAATAAGCCTTACAATTTTAGTAGTGAAAAGATGAGGGTGTGGTCGATGGGCTCAACCACAATCCATCGACATGCCAAAAAGGATGTATTTCCAAAATTATATGAACAAGTTTGTGTTGGGTAAGGCAAGAATGTTGTCGATGATGGCATAAATCATCGAGGGGAAGGATTGTATATCTTACCATGAATTCGATTGATATCCTGAAAAAAGCTCCGAATGTTGATGATGATCACGACACATTTGTCGAGAGATTTCAAGAAGATGTCACCGAGCAAAAAAGGGAGGATGAAGTGAAAGGCTATGAGAACCACGGATTCGACACAAGCTCAAAGTCAAGCTTGTTGTTCAAGGTGAAATGCTAAGATGAGGAAAATCGACATAAGCTTAGCTCATCGTCGGAAGTTGCCTCGGGCATAAGGACCAGGTAGCACAGTTAAAAGGTTGACATGATAAAAATATAGCCAATCAGGCTAGGAATGATGTGATGGGGTATAAATCGGAGTAGAGGTTGGACGGGGGAATGATTTGCGGAGGATAAGTAATTGTAACTTACCCAGTAAATGGGATCAAGGAGGAAATATGGTCGGGACCATAACTACAAGGGATCCAATTTATGATACCGAAAGAATATTCAAATGATTAAATATCCTTGCAAGAAGCCTTCATGATAAGTCCCACACCATGTCCGTGGGCATGAACACAAGTTTCAGGGTCGACTCCCACTTCTACAATGCATAACCTTTCATTTAACTTCTCGCTCTTGATGAAGCTGCAGTATTGAAATTTTATCTGACGAAAAGCTAGTAGAGTATAACCCGCATAACTTTTGAGTTCACACAGATTAGGGAAGGCATAGGTTCAACCCATCGGGGAATCTTAGGAACATATATCATAAATTTCGAGAATAAATAACACAAGCTCGGTAGTAGAGCATGCTTGAGAAAGCGGAGGATACAATTTACCAAAAGCATTATGTATCCGAGGAAAAGCTCACAAGCTTATTGAATATGAAGGACGTTGTCGGATAAAATCCGAAAAAGGGGTCTGGTGGTCCACAAGGGATCTGATGTGAGCATAAATATTCAACTAGAGGAAGAAATAATGCAAGGAGATCAGATTATAGAAACAACCGACTAACTCAAAGCTCAATTGCAAAGGAATTATGAATTCCATGACAAGGGATCAGAAGCAATGCTCTGATTAGGGATGGATAGGTAGAATAGCCTTAGGGGTAGAATCGATGCTGATTTGATTGAACGAGATTCAACACATGTTAAAATGACATCTGAGCTAGAAGGATGAATTCTAGGATCTGATTGAGGATTGCGAGCATTCGCAACATATTTTATCAACGGACTCAAAATGATAAAGACAAAGGATGACAATAAGATTACTAGACTTATGGTATTAAACATAATGCAAGCAAGCAAGAAATCGAAGAACAATAGGCTGTTGAGGATTTTCACAAGAACGAATGGTATTACGAAGACATTTGTGAAGTACATGAATCAACTGAGGATGAGCGGATACTCGATAGGTGCACAAAGTTATCCGTAGGGGTATTCAGTTGACAAGGAACTGCAAGGCAGCAAGCTCAGGGGATTCTCGGAACAACGGAGAGCAGTTCGGGGCATCTTGTAATAACAAGATCAATGGGATTGAATGTAAGAATAGCAGGTGTAAGTAGTTATCAATAGGGATATAACAGTGGTAGGGAATTTGCAAAGGCGGTGGGTATGAGTGTCTCGGGAGAACATCGTAGAGTAACCTCGGAAACTTGGTGGAACAGACGATCATCGGTAATAAGGTGCTCTCTGGGTGAAAGTGATCACGAGATCCTAATGTTAGATTTAGCAAAATTCATTTAACCCGAATAGAAGAGAGATCAGAGTCCCAGAGTATAGACGAGGAATAAAAGATCCTAATACCACCCTATGGCGACGTGGGCCCGTAAGACACACAGCCATGTTAGTAAAACAGTTTTAGATGACTAGACTCAACTTCGGCCAAGGAGTTGGAAAGGGGGATCCTACAGGCAGTCGACTCTGATACCAACTTGTGACGCCCTCGATTCAATCGTACACTAATCATACACGCAAATGTGTACGATCAAGATCAATGACTCATGGGAAGATATCACAACACAACTCTAGACACAAATTAAAATAATACAAGCTTTATATTACAAGCCAGGGGCCTCGAGGGCTCGAATACATTAGCTTGAATACACAATAGTCAGCGGAAGAAACAATATCTGAGTACAGACATAAGTTAAACAAGTTTGCCTTAAGAAGGCTAGCACAAAAGCAACATTGATTGAAAAGGCAAGGCCTCCTGCTTGGGAGCCTCCTAACTACTCCTGGTCTTGTGACGCCCTCGATTCAATTGTACACTAATCATACACGCAAATGTGTATGATCAAGATCAAGGACTCACGGGAAGATATCACAACACAACTCTAGACACAAATTAAAATAATACAAGCTTTATATTACAAGCCAGGGGCCTCGAGGGCTCGAATACACAATAGTCAGCGGAAGCAACAATATCTGAGTACAGACATAAGTTAAACAAGTTTGCCTTAAGAAGGCTAGCACAAAAGCAACATTGATCGAAAAGGCAAGGCCTCCTGCCTGGGAGCCTCCTAACTACTCCTGGTCGTCGGCGGTCTTCATGTAGTAGTAGGCATCAGTGTCGTCGTCTGGCTCCTGGGATCCATCATCTGGTCGCAACAATCGGGTATGGGAGAAAAAGAGGTAGCAAAGCAACCGTGAGTACTCATCCAAAGTACTCGCAAGACTTACATCAGAACTAAACTAAGTATACATCTGTATCAAAGGAATGGGTTGTATCTATGGACTAAACTGCAGAATGCCAGAAGAAGGGGAAAGCCCAGCCTACCGAAAACTAGCATCTTCAAGCATCTTCAAGCATATAGAAGAGTATAGATCAACATAATGTAAAGTAGTAGTAGTGTTATCAACCTCGGCCAGAGATCCTTTCTCGACTCCCTGCGAGAAAGCAATCCTAGAGCCATACTATCCAATTGTCATCACAATCCAATTCCCATCACAAGTATCCAGTTCTAGTTGTATCGATCGGGATACAACTCCAAGTGTCCGTTACCATAGGACATGCTATCGATAGATGTTTTCTTCCCTGCAGGGGTGCACCAACTTACCCACCACGCTCGATTAACTCCGGCCGGACACACTTTCCTGGGTCATGCCCGGCCTCGGCCAAACAATACGCCGCAACCCGACCTAGGCTTAATAGAGGTCAACACGCCGTACTAAACCTATGCCCCCAGGGGTCATGGGCCATCGCCCCGGGAACTCCTGCATGTTGCGCGGCCGGTGAGCAGACCTAGATACCTCCTTAAACAAGGCAGGAGCTTATGCAGTCCAACCCGGCGCGCGCCGCTTAGTCGCTGACGTCGATTAAGCTTCGGCTGATGTATATGACGCAGAACGCCCATACCATGCCCACGTGATGGTTAGTGCTATCAGGCCAGAGGCCCCTCGGATCAAATATCCAAATCATAGTGGATTAGGAGCACGCGGTAATGAGCAGAGACTCATGATCGATGTGACTCCGTCGCCCCATCTCGAGTACTTGCAGCAAGGGCTAAGAATGCCTGGCCACGCCTCATAAGTATCTCGCGGGCACCTTCCAGGTCAACCCGACTCCACATCACTAGCTATTAAGCTCGTGCGGGTACCCCTCAGGGCCGACCCATCTTTACTAACATGGTTCAGTGTAAAGTCATAGTAACCATAGTAACTGTGTGTCTAACACCAAAGGGGAAACCAGAGGAATCACCCCCGGAGAATTCCACTTGGTGTTATCATCAAGGTGAACGTAAGAGGATCCACCCTCGAGGTTCACACTTGAGGGGTTGCACGACAGAGCCGTAACAGAAGTGGTTAAGGAGGAAATCACCCTCGATGACCTCGACCATATAACTACACTATAGAGATCTCATCAGGAGTTATGTAAGAGGTTCCACCCTCGGCACTCGATGGTAACTCTACAGAGTCGTACAACTAGGGGGGTGATGTGCGGTGTCGGGGCCTGGACGTCGATCACGTTGATCGAGTCATCGAACATAAAGTGAGGCAACTGGGACAAGGTGGGGGTCACTGATGGATCACTATCCAACCTATACTAAGCAGTTTAGGATAAGCAGGTAAGGTATGAAAGCAGGTAACAAAAACAGGCTATGCATCAGAGTAGGATCATACATAAAGTAGTAGCAGTTCTAATGCAAGCATGATAGGGAAAGAAATGGGCGATATCGGAATGCTCAAGGGGGTTTGCTTGCCTGGAAGCTTTGCTGAAAAGAAGAAGTGTCGTCGTCGACATAGTCGATCACAGGGGCATCAGCAGCGGTCTCGGGGTCTATCAGAGAGAAGAGGGGGAAGAAACAGTAAATACAAAGCAAACAGATGCATTACTAAGCATTACATGACGATAGGCAGAGCTAGGGTTGTCCTAACGTAGTACTACACGTTGTAGACGGAGAGGATAAACATCCGAGGATGAATTCCCAGCGTTAGACGAATTCTGGGCAGATGAAAGAGAGGGGACGGTTCCATGTTCAGCATGCTTGGGGCATGTGACAGGTGAAAGGACCACACATTCGGATTCGTTGGATTTTTCTGGGCAACTTTCATATAGAAAACAGTTTCATCGGAGTTACGGTTTAATTTCTACAAATTTTCAAAGTTTTAAACATTTTTTTGGAATTAAATTAAATTAATAGAAAAGGAATTATGACGCCAGCAGAGTGTTAACATGACATCAGCAGGTCAACAGACCCGCTGACTGGTCAAACTGACCAGTGGGTCCTACATGTCATAGACAGAGGGCTAACAGTGGGTTATTTTAATTAACGTGGTTAATTAGAAGCTGTGCCCCACGTGTCAGTGACTATTTAGCTAAATTAATTAGTTTTAATTATTAAATCATTTTAATTAGAGGATTAAGCGGTGGGGCCCGCACGTCAGTGGCCGGGGCCTGCCCAGTCATCATAGTTGACCAGGTCCATTGGTCAACTGGGGCCAGGGGCCCACGGGCAGTGACCCAGAGGCGGGCCCTGCCGGTGCCAGGTCAGCGCCCGCGCCGGAGCAACGCCGACGTGGCCATCCGCGGCGGCTGAACGTCGGAGACAGCCGGGATTTGCCCACATGGGGCCAACACGGGCAAGGGCGGGTGCGTTCGAATAGCGAGAGCCCGCCGCGTCGCGTGGTGAGGTCAGCTGGGCTCGCGGCTGGCCGGAACTGCGCCGACGACGAGTGGAGGCGGCGGTGGGGTTCAGGCGCAGATGGGGATCGCGCTACGGGGAAGAGCGAGAGGTGCGGCTAGGCGCGTTTGACGCGGCTCGATGTCGCACACAAGATGGAGCTGATGGCTGGGGCCGGGAATGACCGGAACGACGCCGGCGACGAGCAGAAGCGGCACCGGAGTTCGGGCTCGAGCGGGTGTGGCGTTAGAGCGCGCGAGCGGCCAAACTAACCAGCTAGGCAGGTGCTGCGCGATGCGGTGAAGCTAATGGGCATACGCCCATGACCAAATGGTCACCGGGGACTCGCTGGCGACGAGCTCCGCGGCGCTGCGTTCGTGCGCGCATGGGGAAAGCAGCTAGGGGGCGCGCCAGAGTCAACAAGGAGAGGGAGAAGGATGAGAGGCTCACCGAGCGGCACACGGAGACTGGTGATAGGCTTAGTAGCAGCAGGGGGGTCGCCGGAGAGAAGGAAGATGGCGGCGACCGTGGCGGATGGAGGTTGAAGACGGGACGATGGCGATGCTGATGGGGCTTCCCCGCGTCGTTCCGGTGAGGTTGTCGACAGAGGCGTCGACGGCGCGCCTCCTGGACCTGCTGGTGAGGCGCGGGGTGGGCGGTGGCTGCGGCTACGGCACAGGCATGGCGACGACGGCACTCGGTTGAGGAGGGGAGGGGATCTGGAGAGCGAGGGAGAGAGCGACGAGGGAGAGAGGGGGCAAGTGGGCGAGTGGGGAGGGAGCCCGAGGCGTCGGGGCTGCCCTTAGCCCCTCGCCGGCAACGTGGCAGCATGGGGCGCCGCGCCGGGTCCGACGGGGACGAGCGGGACGCACCCGGACGGACGAACAGGGGGGAGGGGGAACAGGGGAGAGGTAGGTGGGCCGCCCTGGGTGAGGGGGAGTTGGGCCAGCCCAGTTGGGCTTGGCCCTAGGGGGGCAGGGGCACTTCTCTCTCTCTCTCCCTGCTTTTCCTTTTTTTCAGTAGAGCATTTTCTTATAGCCACAATTGACTTTGCAAAATTATTCCAGTTGCCAAAATATTTTCAAAGAATCAAAGTGCGCTGCCACAAAACAATTGTGAAGCTTTAGAAATAGTTGCAAGTTTTTATAAATTAAAACGCCATTTTAAAAAAGATTTAGCCACTGTTTTAACTTGTTTTGGGCACTTAGACATTTTGGAAAAATGTTAGTTCACTACCATTATTATCAAAAGAATATTTTCCACATGATGAACATCTTAGATTACATGTCTGACAAATATGAATTTTTGACTTTAGATTGGATTTGAATTTGAATGGTGATTTGGATCAAGTGAAGATTAGCAATAGTAACATGATGACATGGCACCATTAACAGGTGATTGCTGTAGCATGACACCGGGGTTGTTACAAATCTCCTCCACTACAAGAAATCTCATCCCGAGATTTAAGTGCGGAAGTAAAGAGTAACTTCGGGAGAACTGACCCTTATAGTCTTAATTATCTGGTGAACAATTCAGGGAATGTGGCAGAAGTATCTCTCGAGTTGAAACTTAAGAAAATATCGAGAGCAAAATATGAAGGTACAATAGGAAGTTTCAAGCGAATGGGCAAATGATCGATACATGAACAGGGTGTGAGAAGGGGGGTGCAGAGCATCGGGAATAGATCGTCTCTCAGACGGTGTCTCATGACATAAATCATCGAGGGGAAGGATTGTATATCTTACCATGAATTCGATTGATATCCTAAAAAAGCTCAGAATGTTGATGATGATCACGACACATTTGTCGAGAGATTTCAAGAAGATGTCACCGAGCAGAAAAGAGAGGATGAAGTGAAAGGCTATGAGAACCACGGATTCGACACAAGCTCAAAGTCAAGCTTGTTGTTCGAGGTGAAATGCTAAGATGAGGAAAATCGACGTAAGCTTAGCTCATCATCGGAAGTTGCTCCGTGCATAAGGACCAGCACTACAAAAAAAAAGACACATCCGTGACATTTTGGGCCGAACGAAATTTTTTTCTGTCATACATATGACACTTCTATGATGATAATTGTGACAAAACCCGGTATCATCATAGATGTGGTGGGCTCCTACTTCTAAGACAAAAAGTCATGACAGAAAATGGGCTTTTCGTCCTGGGCGGGCCGGAGATGCAGCTGCATGACATTCTTTGGGCCGTCCATGACGGAAAAAACCATGGTAGAAGCGAGGGGGAGGAAAATTTCGGTGAGTTCCCGGTTGCGGTGCGAGGTCTGGGGCCGAGCGATGCGCGTTTCTCTCGTACACGTACGCGCGTGTGTGCGAGGCGTTGGTTCTAACTGAACCCGAGTGAGGCGTTGGGCTCTAACTGAACCCGAGCGATTGCACTGCAGGCGACGTGTTACTGAACCTGAGCGGTTGATCGATGGCTGTTAACTGAACCCGATCGAGCGATTCCTTCGCTACTGCTGCTAACTGAAGCCGAGCGATTGGATGAACAGTGAGCATTGCGGGGGGGGGGGGGGGTGTCGGTGGGAACGACACCTATGGGATCACAAGAATCCCTACTGTGGTTAGAGGGGCGCGGGGTCGTGAGAAGAGCGGATCAAACAGATAGCACACGGTTCGTTTATCCAGGTTCGGGCCGCGAGGATGCGTAAAACCCTACTCCTGCTTTGGTGGATTGTATATATGTGTTCTTGAGCTAGCTATGGGGCGTGAGGAGCTCCAAAAAGCCGAATCCTTCCTCTGGTCGCCTCGGGCCTCCTTTTATAGAAAAAAGGGGTTGCCACAGTGGCACACAGGAGGTGGAAAGGGTACAGTGCTGCGAGGTTATCCCTCGCATCACATGACAAGGCGCATTTAATGCGTCTTGCTTAGGTGTCCTTGCTTTATTGGGGACGGGGGAGAAACCTGTCTCGTCCGTTGCTGCTCCTTCTTGTGTCGACATGCGCCCTGGACAGCGACGCCTGCGATGCCATGTAGGTAGGCGGGCAGCTGAGGTGGCACAGTGGTGGGTCTTCACGAAGATCCGCATGCCGCCACGCGGGTGCCTGCCCAGCTGGTTGGGTCGGCAGCTGCATGCATGCGGTGATGGAGGTTTAGTCGGCGTGGGCCTGATGGTGGCCCTGTGGGTGTCCTCGGCAAGGGCCTTGCCGGGGCCCCGGCAAGGGTCTTGCCGAGGCGCCTGCTGTCATCCCCGGCAAGGCACTTGCCGGGGGCCTTGTGGTCTTCCTCGGCTGGGATCCCGCCAAGGGTTGTCGTCTCCTTAGTGTATATCTGATCTTGAATGTCTTCACAAAGATCTGCATGCCGCCACGGGGATGTCTCCCAAATCCTTGCCCTTTGGGGGCAGTGGACTCAAGGGTGATTTGCTCCGTAGGCGCGGGACGAGTCGCCACGGCAAGGGTCTTGCCGGGGCTGCTAGGACTATCTCCCGGCAAGGATCCTGCCGGGGGAGTCCGCTTCGTCCCCTTTTCTCTTCGTGGTCTTGGCCTTGGCGTCGTTCTAGCTCTCTTGAGCTTCGGTCTTACCCTGGCTCACCTCCCTTGCCTTGCTTGGTGTGGTGGTATCCGCGGCTCAGACTTCCCGTGCATAGTTATAGGGGTACAAACAATGTACCCCTCTTTTTGTACACCGACAGGAGCCCCTAGGCCTGGGCCATACATAAGTGCAACGCGTTGTTGGGCTAGGCCCAAAAACGGTGCGCGGGCAGGCAGGGCGGTTTTTACCGCGGTAAGATTCTTCGTGCGGTGCGCTTCCCACGATTCCCGCGCGTGGCGCGGCATGGGGAGGCACGTGTGACGTGGGCGGCATGCGTGGGGTTGGTTCCCGCAGGCATGCGTCACATCGTAGTAAAGGGGTGGTTCGCGCCTTCCCCATAAACGGAGGGAGGCGTGGATGCGCGGCCCATTTACTGAATGAGGCTGAGGCGCGGTCTTCAAGGCGTCCACTCCCCATGATCACGGGGTGGGGAGTGGTCGTCTCACCCGTCCCCTCGGTTCTGCACGTCCGCCATGTGTCTCCCATGCGCCTGGGATGGCAAACGGTGGAGGCGGGAAACCGGGCCATCGCTGGTTGGGGCGGTGGGTCGGTCCTGGCTCCCTGCGCCATCCGTATCTTGATTGGCCGAGCGGGGCGGCCGAGCCCCAATCCCTATCCTTTATAAAGAGTGGGAGGAGGGGATGGCGTCCCGCATTCTTTCATCTTCTTCTTCCTTCAGCTTCTGCTCCTCCCTTCCATCCGTCATGGAGAGAGGGAATCCCGGTCCTTCAACAGTGGCGGCAAGGGTCGCCGCTCGACAACGCGTCCCTCCTTCTCCTGCGCCTGCGGTGGCAGAGCCAGCCACGAGGGGAAGGGGGAGGGGGCGAGGCCGTGGGTGAGGCCGGGGCGCTCGGGGAAGGGGAGGATGGGGCGGCGCGCCGACCTCTCCTCCGCCAACAGCTCCTCCTCCAATGGAGGGCCATGTTGGGGATGACCCTTGTGAGTTCTTCGTCAGGCTGCGCTGGCCGCCGCACCGTCGCCTTCGTCTCCCGACTCCATTTGCGCGGGAGATGGAGCTGGATCCGCCAGAGTCGTTGCGGCTGCACATGAGGGGCTGCGGGATCAGTGGTACGCAGGTCCGCGTCGACTTCCCCGCCCCTCACGTGATGTATCTTCGTCGGGGATGGAAGACGTTTGCTCATATCCACCGCTTGACGGAGGGGCTCACTCTCTATTTTAAGCTGACGGAGGGTGGCCTTCTCTCCGTCAAGGTCTTCGGGCTCTTTGGGACCCGTGCAAGGTGCTGCGTGGAGAGCTCTTCTGATAGTGAAGACTCCTCCTCAGGCGGGAGTGACAAGGAGGACAGCGGCAGCGACGACGAGGGTAGTAGGCGGCAGGATGACGGGTCCGACTAGGTGTCGGGTGCCGCTCCGTGCGGCACCGGTGACCCCATCATCCGTGTCGCCGGCTCCCTGAACTTCTCGGGGTTGTCTCCTTGGGCGGCTGGCGTTGGGAGGCTGTGGAAGAGGAAGAGGGCGGGCGGCAAGGCCGTCAAGTCGGAGTACGCGGGCACCGATGCCTTCGACGCGTGCTGACGTCCTGCCGCCTCGTCTTCGAGCTCTGCTTCCGGCACCGCCATCACTATCCAGCCTTTGGACGGCCACCAAGATGTTCTCTTGGTGTCTTCTGCCACCCGTAGCTCGCCTAGGCGCTCCTTTTGTCCTTTTCGCCTCCTTGACCTGCCTCCTGAGGAGAGGGACAAGAAAGGGATTACGGGCACCTTATCTCCTTTTAGTTTGTAAGCCTTCGGGCCTTTGTTGAATTTAAAACTTGTAATCCCATCATTCTTGTTTTTCATTCCCTATTGACTGTACCTGAGTGGAATGTTTTTTTAATGAAAAAGGGATGCTTGCTGGGTCATTTGTTTGCGGGTGGAACCCACGACAAGGAATAAATCCTTAATATCTTCAAGATAAACATTTCCTTGCCCGGCAACAGGCCTTGCCGTCTCCCCACTTCGCTCGACCTTCCTCACGCCTTTGGCGGAGGCAGGGATGAGGCGGGTTCAGGCTCCTTGTTTCATCCTTTCTCTACCGCGACTACGACCAAACTTGGCCCCATGAATGAGCCCTAGGGCCTAGAGTTAGGGGAGCACGATAGCTTAGGGGAAAACGAGGTTTCACATACCTTAGTCCATAATGGAATGCATGATAAGGGATGAAGAACTTATCTGAAGCTGCAGTCCCCGTCAACCCTGGTTCGCCGTGGGTGAATCTTTGCTCTTGCAGCCCCCGGCAATACTGGCTTGCCGGGGGCTAGATGCTGGTCTGTTCCTCTTTTTTTCTCCCCAAATGGTTCGGCACGGATATCTGTGTGTCCTGTGAACCAAAGAAGACAAAAGAAAGACAAAGAGACGCACAATCAACCTCTAAGCTAGGGGTTAGTCGCCGCTAAGCACTATCAACCCTAACCAAGGACGAGACTCGACCTAGCATGCATGCTATAACTTAGGGCGCCAACGCTTCATTTATTTATGCTCAGGGTCTGCGCCTGGCTTTGTACAAAGGGTTACATGCGTCATCGGCAAGGCTCGTACAAAAGGTGTCTTGCCGAGGGGCCCGGCAAGCCGCGCCTCCGGGGTAAAACTTGCGAAGATGCTCAATATTGCAGGAGTTACTCACCGGAATGGCATCTTCGGTCTCCAGGCGGACTGCACCGGGCCTGGTGACTCGTATTACCTGATAAGGGCCTTCCCACTTTGGCGTCAACTTGTTGGAATTCTTGGCCGATTGAACGCGCCGAAGAACAAGGTCGCCTTCCACAAAGCTTCGGGCATGAACCTTGCGGCTATGGTAGCGGCGCAAGGCTTGCTGGTAGCGTGCTGCTCTCACAGCCGCCCAAAGATGATCTTCCTCAAGGAGCGTTGCGTCATCTTGCCGCAATTGCTCTTGCTCAAGCTTGTCATCAGCGAGTACTCGAGGTGACCCGTATATGAGTTCCATGGGGAGAACTGCTTCTGCCTCGTATACCAGGGCAAAGGGTGTCTGGCCGGTGGCTCGATTTGGTGTCGTTCTGATTGACCAAAGAACCGCCGGCAATTCATCAATCCAGCGCCTTCCACTCTTGTGCAGTCTGTCAAAGGTCTTTGTCCTCAGGCCTCGCAGTCCTCCAGCATTTGCCCTCTCAGGTTGACCATTGCTTCGTGGGTGAGCAACGGAAGCGAAACAGACCTTGTTGCCGAGGTCTTGAATATATTGCATGAAGGTGTGGCTTGTGAACTGCGTGCCATTGTCAGTGATAACCCTATTGGGTACACCAAAACAGCACACCAGTCCTTTGAAGAACTTGACGGCTGACTATGCTGTGACCTTCCTCACTGCTTCCACTTCTGGCCAATTTGTGAACTTGTCGATTGCAACGTACAAGTACTCATAGCCCCCGACAGTGCGGCGGAAAGGGCCCAGTATGTCGAGCCCCCAGACCGAGAAAGGCCAGGAGAGAGGAATGGTTTGAAGGGCTTGAGCTGGCTAATGAAGCTTCTTTGAATGGAACTGACACGCTTCACACCTGGTGACTAGTGTCGTCGCATCCTGGAGGGCGGTGGGCCAGAAGAAGCCTTGCCGAAACGCTTTGCCGGCAAGGGCCCTTGACCCGATGTGGGATCCACATATGCCTCCATGTATCTCCGCCAACAACCCCAGTACTTCCTCTCGAGGGATAGACTTCAATTTCACGCCATTCGGCCTCTTTCTGTACAGGACGTCATCGACAACCTGGTATATAGTAGAGCAACGGGCTACTTTTTCCGCTTCTTCCTGCTCCTCAGGAAGTTCCCCTGTTTGGAGGAATCGGACGGTATGCTGTGCCCACGCTAGAGCCTGGGGCTCGACGGCGAGGACTAAAGGCATTTCCTCCGCTATTGTCGGGGGTTTGGTGCGACATATGCCAACGGATGGGTTATCATGGTGGGGGCGAGTAGAACGTCGCCGGTGCCTGGAAACGGGATGAGGCGAAGACATGCACGCCGGCGAATCTTACCCAGCTTCGGGGCTCTCCGGGGAGATAATACCCCTGCTGCTGCTCTGCGGGGTCTCCGCATGATCACTATGGCCAAGTGTTTACACGGTTGCTCCTTGAGCTGTTTCTGGTGGTAGAAGAGGGCAAGGCTAGATCTCTCATTCTATCTGGTAGGGTCTAGAACTACTGGGATCCAACCCTTTGCATGGGTGCCCTGGGGGGTTTATATAGGCCTACCCCCCAGGGGTACAATGGTAATTCGACTGGGCGCGGGCCCAGCCGTCAGTGACTCCGACCTTCGACTTCTCCGCCGACTGCTGGGGCCCGCCGACTGGTGGGCCCCGCCGACTGGTCTGGTACGGAGCCGATAGGTCGCGTCCGCCGCGGGCGGGTCTTGCCGGCCGCTGATTACTGTAGCCGTGCTTCTGATGACGCATGCTTGGTCATGGGGTCGTGGCAACAGCCCCGCTGCCTGGCGGGCGATCACTGTGGCCACTCCCCATCTCATCTTGATTAATGGCGCGTGGGCCCCGGGGGAAGGCTTGGCCGACTCCCCCGGGCCAACTCTCGACGGGTCCGACTGGCGGTTCTCCCGCCGTCTCCCGAGGTCTCGCTGACTGGTGGGCTCCCGCTGCCTCCAGGCCGTACAGACAAGCCATCGTGGGTGCAGGACTTGGTACTGTGGTGCTGATGTCAGGGCCGGCCGGGCAATAGTTCCACACCGCACGGAGATCTTCCTGGGTACGGCGTGCTGTGGCCATGCCTGCCCTTGGTAAGGGGCGGGGAGCAGGCTTCACTGTAGCCACGCCTCTGCCCCGTCCCCTTCGATGAGGTCATGGTTTGTTGGAGTCGCCGGCCGACTCCCCAAAACCGGCTTCTCTGGAAGTCGTCCCCGGGACTCGGCCATGAGCGGGCAGTCGGCCGCCCTGCCGTCGACTCCTCAGGAGGCGGCTCTTCGCCCCGGGGTCTTGAGGGGTGCAGCCTGCCCCGATGTCTTGAAAGCTTATGGGACTCGGCTTGGCCTACCCGTGGCCCATTACTCCAACAGTAGTCCCCGAAGCTGGTGAGGCGCCGCGGATGATCGGCCGAGAAGCCTCAGCAGTTTCTCTTTCCGGGTGCTCAACACATGGTCTTGATTGACTTCTGCCGGGCTGACTAGAAGGAATCGGTCTTGCTCAACTCGGATTCACTTGATTCTGGCTCGCTCAACATCTCGAACGCTGCGGCGGGATTTAAGCGGCGTGCTAGCTAAGCCTCCAGGCCGCCGCCCGCTCTTGGCCTGTTACGCGAGGGCACGTGGCTAGGCCGTCCTGCCAGCCCACGCGCGCAACGGGATAGGCCCACAGGCGGGGCCCGCCACTACCGCGCCTCGGTGCCTGAGCGGATCCGCTGCGGCCCCGGTGGACGGTTGGGATTCCCGTGGAGTTACTACGTTCAGTAACTTTATGTGGATCGTGGGGGTCGTGGGGTTGCGGGCGCAGTAAATCCCCACGTCCGCCCCCTCGGCTTCGCAGCCCACGGGGCTATAAGTAGGGGGAAGAGGGGGGCACGCGCGCCCCTCCTTCCCACTACCCCTCGCTCTCTTCCTCCTTGCTGCTCCTCTCTCTCCTCCTTCCTCTTCTCTTCTTCGCTCCGCCGCACGCCCAAGCTCCGGCGTACGCCGTGGTGACAGCTCGTGATGAGTTCTTCCTCCACTGCCGCGCCTCCCCCAGTGCGTTCCGGCACCTGGGACGGTTCCGAAGTTCATGAAGACCACATTGAGTTCCTTTGCCGGACCCGTCGGCTTCCCGGCGAGGATCGCGTGCAGGTGCGTCTTGCGCCAGAGGGGGAGATTTCCCCCGCCCCGCAGGAGGGCGAGCGGGTCATCTTCCGCTCGCACTGCCTGCGCAGGCTGGGGCTGCCGGCGAGCAGCTTTTTCTGGTCTTTCTTGGAGTTCTACGGCCTCCAGCCGCACCACCTCACCCCCAACACAATGGTGCTGCTGTCCGCCTTCGTGGCCTTGTGCGAAAGCTTCCTTGGAGTCCTCCCCACCCTCGAGCTCTGGGGGGAGTTCTTCTTCTCCAAGCTCGGCACCCAGGCCGCGGGCGTGCCGGCTCAATGCGGCGCCTTCATCGCCGTGCGAAGGTCAGGAGCCGACAACCCCTTCCCCTCCATCTGGATGATAAAGTCGGTGAAGATGTGGCAGAGATCCTACTTCTACATCAGGAACATCGCCACGAGGGGCGACTGGGTCAATCTGCCGGCTTTCGAAGACGGCCCGCCGGCTGGGAGACTGCCCAACTGGTCGTACCGGGCCAGGTCGTTGACGCCTGCGGGAGCCGGCGCCATCCCGCGACTCCGAGTGCTGACGCAGTCGGAGGGTCTGACTGGTCCGGACCTGTTGGTCGCCTTCGTTTCGCGCTGAGTTCTTCCACTCCAAGGCCGCCCTCACATGGTATGCCAGATGAGCGGGCACCGCGACCCGAGTCGGATGTGCACCAAGGACATGCCTCACGAAGAGGCGGCCCTCATGGTGAACTACCTCTCGGACAGCAGGCTCCCGGAGGACTGGCGATTCGGCAAGGAGCCGTACTCCCGCGCCAACCCCCCGCCCGTGGTGAGTCGCCTTTCTTTTCTTTCTTTAGATTGTCTTCTTCTTGCCGGGTTTTGTTTTGACCAGTCGGCTTTGGTTAGAATCCCCTTCTTCACCCACCAGCTGGCACCTCGGGGCCGGCCCGTGAGTTCGTCGCCGACCGGGCGGAGAGCGACGTCGACGACCCTGATCTGGGGGTGGCGGCTCTAGAAGATGACGCCAAGGGAGGAGGAGGGATAACAGGCGACTTCAGGCCCTTGGCTACCTTCCCCGACTGGCCTGAAGACAACGCTGAGGGAGAAGTCGCCCCTCGCCATCGGCCAGGAGCTAGCCAGCCTGGAGCGGGCTCTTCTACCGTGCCGAGCGCTCCAGGCGGCGGGAAGAACCGCAGGGCCGCGCCGACTTTGTTCGGCAGTCGGCCGAAGAAGCCCAAGGGCTCGGCTACGGCGACCCGGCGGGACGAGGCAGCCGCGAAGGCCATCCGCTTCCGTAAGGAAGTGAAGAAGCCACCGTTGGTCTCCGCGTAAGTATTCTGTCTTCAAAGTTTTATTCTTTCTTTGTGATTTGTATGAGTCTCTGCTTGCCCCTCTTTCTTCAGGGCTCCCCTCTCTCTTGAGCGGGTCGCCGCCGCCTCCGTCATGGGGTCAGCGGAGACGTCCGCCACCACTCGGCGGATTGACCCCGCTGCTGACCTCCGGGAGGCGACGGAGCGGAATGCACAGGAGAGGCGCAACGAAGAAGAGGCCCTCCGCCTCGAGAAGGCGGAGGCCGACAGGGCGGAGGCCTCCACTAAGAAAAAACTAGCGGAGGCCGAAGCCGCCGTCACGGTGAAGCAGCAGGCTGAGGAAGTCACAAGCCGCCAGTCGGCCTTGCTCGTCACCCCGCTGAACTCTGCGCCGCCGCCTCCGGAGTTCACGGGGCCAACTAGAGAAGCTGGTAGGGAGAACCTCATAGAGGAGAGGGAAGGCGGCGACCCCTCTACTCCGGACATGAACGTTCCGCCGCCGCCTCCGCCGCCGTCTGAAGGCGCGCAAGGCGAGCATCCAGCGGACCCTCCGGTGCCGCCGACCGAAGACGAGGCCGTGACGAGGCTACTCCTCCAAGTCGGCTCGCCAACGCGCCGTCGTCTGGAGAAGGCGACTTCGGCACCCCGCCCCTGGAAGCCGGCACCGCCAGCTCGGCGGCCCCAGACGCCGAAGCGACGAGCGCCGCACCTGTTGGGTGGGTGCGAGGAGGCGGCATAGGGCTGCTGAACCGGGCGCTCCTGGACGTCCAGGCGAAGCTCCATGCTGAGGGCGACGCTCTCCAGAGTTGCACCAAGGCGTTCCTAGCGTCGCGGGCAGCCGTCCGGGTATGTTTTTTTTCCTTTGGTCTTTGTTTTCTTGCTCCTCTCAGTGGGGGCGCGCCAGCGCACCCACTGGGTGTAGTCCCCGAGTTTCGGGCTGGCTGCTGAGCAGGCGGCCCGGAACTCCAATTGATGAACTTCTGGGTACTAACTTTGTCCGAAATGCTTGTCGCAGGATTACCACAAGCTCCGCGTCACTGCCTTCAACCATAACGTTGAAGAGCTGGGCAAGCGGACCGCCGACTTGGTGGAGAGCCGGAGTAAGTCCCCATTTTTTTTGTGTGGGGGCGCGCTAGCGCACCCGCGGGCTGTAGCCCCCGAGATTCGGGCCGGCTGCTGCAGCCGGGCTGGATCTCCCCGGCGACCTACTTTATTGACGACTGTTGTCTTTCTTCCTTCCCTTCAGGAGCCAACGCTGCTCTTCAACAGCAGCTAAGCAAAGCCAACTCCGCCCTGCGCGCCAAAGGGGAGGAGTGCAGCAAGCTCGCCACAGAGCGCGATCTGCTGGCCACTCAGTTGGCAGAGCAGAAGGAGCTGCTTGTGAAGTCGCAGAGGGAGGCGGAGGAGACGGAAACCGCCCTCTTGGCCGAGTTCGTGAGCGAGCGCTCCTCCTGGTCTGACAAGGAGGCGCTGCTGTCCTCCGGCTTCCACGAGATTGAAGACATTGTTGATGGTGAGTCTCTTTACTTTCTTTCTTCGAGCTGCCGACTTAGATCGTGCCGACTCCTGGTTTTTGACTTGCTTCTTCGTTTCTTCGTGTCTGTGCAGACTTCTTCCCTGGGCAGTCGCAAGCCGCCATCCAAGCCATCGAGGCTGACCGTGAAGGTTGGAGGGAGGAGGGCGCAGAGATCGCCGCCGATTCCTCCCGAACTCTTGACGAGCACATCCTGAGCATCGAGGCTCGCCGGATGCTGCACCGGCTCCAGCGCATCGGTGCCCAGGTGATTGCCGCCCTTTGGCCGGATATGCAGGCTCCGCGCACCCCCAGCTTGACGACCAACTGGCTGGAGGTCGCGGCTGGTCGTCTTGAGGCCTGGAAGGGCTCTTCGGCCCGGGCTGGAGACTGTCGGGCTTTGGAGTTCGTCAAGGCGTGGTACCCGGGGCTGGATCTAGACCGGTTGGCCATGCTTTGGTCGGAGGCCCAGCTGGAGCTGGCGTCTGCAGAAGATGCCCTCGTCAAACATGCTGCGGCGATCGCCGAGTACACTGACACCAGCATCTTCGTCCCCGAGCGGTCTGAAGACGGCGAGGAGGTACCGCCGGAGTGGTTTGGGATGAACCCAGACTACGGCGAAGACTCGGCGGAGGTGATTGGCTCCAGCGTCGAGGAGGAGGACGAGGCGGAGGATGGGGGCGAGACGGAGGCACCAGAAGGCGGAGCAGGTGGCCAGCCTCAGCCTGACCGCGCCTCCAGCAACGAGCCGCGTGCGATCGAGTCGACTGCCGCCGGAGGTGATCAAGCCGAGACTAGCCAGCCGGCTGCCCCGACGCCTGATGCTGGCGCCTCCTCCGACCCTCCGAATCCGCCTGCTGCCTCCTATGTGCCACTGTATCTTTTATTTTATCTGCTTCAGTAGTCTTTGAAGAACTTGTTAATTCGCACAATTCCACCCGCGGGGTTTATTTTGAACCTCTACTCGACAATTCGGCCAATGGCCTATGTTATGTAAATATATATCTATCTTTTCTTGCTCATTGTTGTTTTGGCTATTTTCCTTTGCCACTTTCTCTTAGTTGCCTGCCTTGCCAATCGGACAGCTGCTCTGCGGACTGTCGCTGGATCAAGTGCCAGGCTACTTTGGGAAAGCAAGTACTTAGCCGTTTTCAAGATTGTTTGAGCAAGTTGGATAGAAGCCAACAATCCGACTATCCGAGAGTCGGTTTGTGAGAAAGGCTGGAAGCCGTCTTGAGCTATGTTTTATGCTTTGAGTCCTTAACCCTTTTTCATGCGAACACCCATTCTACCTTACCTCTGCCCACCGTACAGTCGCTCTGCGAGCTGCGGCTTCTGACAGAAGACGGTTTAGGTGTTTCACACTACTTGTCCGGCTGCAGGAAGCATTTCATAGTGCAAGGCGGCAAGTCCCCGGGCCGACTTGTCGAGCCCGGTGCCAAGCGGCATGACAAAGAGTAACATACTTGTAGGCATAATCTTTATCATACAGACAAAAGAGGGCAGTCCCCGAGCTCGTCTCGGGGGGCCCGAAGTCTTGGTACTTTAATACAAAAGGTAGCGTGGTACATACTGCATTAACTGTAAAATCTTTGGAGGAGATTTGCATTCTATGGCCACTCTATCTCCTTGCCGGAGTCGTCCCTCTTGCGTGCTCGGGGCTTCTGAGCGTCGATCAGGTAGTAGGAATCGTTGCCCAATACTTTGCTGATGATGAAAGGGCCTTCCCAAGGCGCCGACAGCTTGTGCTGGCCGGCTGTTCACTGGATCAGCCGGAGCACAAGGTCACCTTCTTGGAAAGATCTTGGCCTGACCTTCCTGTTGTGGTACCGGCGCAGGCTCTGCTGGTAGATGCTGGACTGGCTGAGTGCCAACAGCCGGCCCTCTTCCAGTAGATCGACGCTGTCTTGTCGTGCTTCTTTTGCTTCCTCCTCAGTGTACATGGTGACTCGTGGGGAGTCAAACTCTATGTCTGTTGGGATGACGGCTTCGGCACCGTAGACGAGGAAGAAGGGCGTGAAGCCGGTTGACTTGTTTGGAGTCATGCGCAGACTCCAGAGGACGGCTGGCAGCTCGTCGAGCCAGCAGCCAGCCGAGCGCTCTAGAGGCTCGATCAATCGAGGCTTGATGCTGGACAGGATGAGGCTGTTTGCTCGCTCCACTTGGCTGTTTGACTGCGGTGGGCGACGGACGCTAGGTCCAGTCGGATGCCCTGTGTTGCGTAGAAACGGGCCAAGGCGCCTTTGGCAAAATTTGTGCCGTTGTCGGTGATGATGTTGTGTGGTATGCCGTACCGAATTGTGATATCGGTGATGAAGGTCACGGCAGTCGGACCGTTCAGTTTTTTAATTGGCTCTGCTTCCACCCACTTGGTGAACTTGTCCACTACGACAAGTAGGTGAGTTAGACCACCTCGTGCTGTCTTGAATGGTCCCACCATGTCTAGACCCCAAACTGAGAAAGGCCAGGAAATGGGGATGGTCTTGAGCACAGAAGCCGGCTGGTGCGGCTTGGAGCTGAACTTCTGGCACCCTTTGCATTTTTGGACCAACTCCTTGGCCTCTTCCAAGGCAGTCGGCCATAAGAAACCGCGTTGAAAGGCTTTGGCGACGAGTGCTCTTGAAGCCGCATGGTGGCCGCATTCGCCTTGATGGATGTCTTTGAGAATCGCCTGGCCTTGCTATGGCTCTACGCAGCGCTGGTAGACACCAGTGACGCTGCACCTAACCAGCTCTCTGTTGACTATGGTATAGGATGCCTCCCGGCATTGTACTTGCCGAGCTGAGGTCTCATCAGTTGGTAGCTCTTTGTTCACCAAGAATTTGAGGATGGGCTGGGCCCATGAGGGTGTTGCTATTTCTTCGACTACCAGAACTGTGACTTGGACGAGGGCGGCTGGGCTGGGAGGCGGCGGGTTGGAGTCAACAGCCGCTTGCTGGGTTGATGAAGTCCCTAGGCCGACTGTCGCGGTCCTTGGGCCGAGTTCTGGATTCTTTGAGTCCGCCACCGCAGTCCCCGGGGCCGGGCTCGACTGTGGCGGCTTTGGATTCATCCGCCAAAGTCCCCGTTCCATCTGCCGGAGCTCTGGAGTTGGATCTGCCGTCTTCGGGAGGAGCCAGCACAAAAATGGAGTCTGATTCTGGTGAAGGCTTGACAGACGGCTTGAGGAGGCGTTGAAGGGCGACGCCAGATGGTATTGCTTGGTGGGTAGAGCCGATTCGTGCCAAGGCATCTGCTTGGTCGTTGTCATTTCTTGGCACATGGAGGAACTCGCACCCTTCGAAATACCTGCTGAGTTGCTGCACGAGGAAATGGTAGCTCGCATGTTTGCGTCTTTCGCGTCCCAGTCACCGGATGACTGCTGGACCACTAAGTTCGAGTCGCCATAACACAAGATCCAGCGGATGCCAAGTTCTTTGGCAAGCCGGAGCCAGTGAATGGGCGCCTCATACTCGACAACGTTGTTGGAGGCGGCAAAATGGATTTGCAGTGCATATTTGAGCTTGTCGCCTTTAGGAGAGGTGAGGACGACATCAACTCCCAAGCCGGTGTGCATCTTGGAGCCGTCGAAGTGCATCCGCCAATGGGTGGAGTCAGGCGCTGGAGGCAGGTACTGGGTCTCGGCCCAGTTGACGAGGAAGTTGGTCAGTGCTTGTGATTTGATAGTGGTGTGGGGCTAGTAGTAGATGGTGTAAGGAGCCAGCTCTATGGCCTACTTGGCCACTCGACCAGAGGCATCTCGGCTACCGATGATCTCGGCAAGTGGGGCCGTGCAGACCACTGTGATTGGATGCTCTTGAAAGTAAGGCTTCAATTTCTTGGCAGCAAGGTGTATGCCATAGCACATCTTCTGGTAGTGGGGGTAGTTCTGCTTGGAGGTCGACAGTACCTCGCTCAGGTAATATACTGGTCTCTGGACAGGCAGCGCCTTGCCTTCCTCCTTGCGCTCCACAACCATGACTATGCTGACTACCCGGCTGGTGGCAGCGATGTACAGGAGCATAGGTTCCTTGGGAGTCGGAGCCGCCAGGACAGGCGGAGTAGTCAACATCTTCTTCAACTGGTGAAAAGCTTCGTTTGCCTTATGGTTCCACTCGAAAAAAGTGGTCTTCTTCATGAGTTGGTATAAGGGGAGAGCTTTCTCGCCCAGCCGACTGATGAATCGGCTGATGGACGCTAAGCAGCCGGTGAACTTCTGCACATCCAGCAGTCGGCTGGGTACCTCCATTCTCTCGATGGCCTTGATTTTTACTGGGTTGCGTTCTATGCCTCATTCAGAGACCAGGAAACCTAGCAGCTGGCCGGCTGGTACTCCGAAGACACACTTCTCGGGGTTGAGCTTGATCTGGAACCGACGTAGGTTCTCAAAGGTCTCCTTGAGGTCTTCCAACAGTGTTCCACGCTTTTCTGTCTTCACCACCACGTCATCCACGTAGACGTGGGCGTTCCTGCCGAGCTGCTTGAGGAGGCACTTCTGCATGCAACGCTGAAAGGTGGCGCCGGCATTCCTTAAGCCGAACGTCATGGTGAGGTAGCAGAATGCTCCAAACGGCGTGATGAAGGCGGTCTTCAATCTATCAGCCGGGTTCAGCTTGATCTGGTGATATCCTGAGTATGCATCCAAGAAACTCAATAGCTCGCATCCGGCTGTGGAGTCTATCACCTGATCAATTCTTGGTAGAGCAAATGGGTCCTTGGGGCAGGCCTTGTTGAGGCTCGTGTAGTCAATACACATTCACCACTGCTTGTTCTTCTTTAGTACTAGGACCGGATTTGCCAGCCACTCCGGAAAGAAAACTTCCATAATGAAGCCGGCTGCTAGGAGTCGGGCTATCTCTTCTCCGACAACTCTTCTCTTCTCTTCTGATAAGCGGCGCAGGGGCTGGCTGACCGGCTTTGCATCAGATCGGACATGTAACTTGTGCTCGGCGAAATCCGTCGGTACACCTGGCATGTCTTTGGGGGACCATGCGAAGATGTCCCGATTCTCACGGAGGAAATCGATGAGCTCGCCTTCCTATTTGCTGTCGAGGTTCGCACCTATGACAGCGTACCTCTCCGGGTGCTCCGGATCCAAGGGTATCTTCTTTGTATCTTTGGCCGGTTTGAACGAACCTTCGGCTTCCGACTCCTTCGGGTCGGGCGATATCTCCGGCTGCTTGCCGACCATCGCCATAACTCGTTCAAGGAGTCGCTTCTCGGCTGCGATCACCAGGAACTCGGCCAGCCGACTGCTCTCGGCCGCGCAAGCGGACGACTTCCGGTAGTCGCTGGCCACAGTCAGAATTCCCCTGGAACTGGGCATCTTCATCTTGAGGTAGGCGTAGTGGGGGACTGCCATGAACTTGGCCAAGGTGGGTCGGCCAAGTAGCGCATGGTATGGGCTCTCAAGGTCCACCACCTCAAACCAAACAAACTCTCTTCAGAAGTGATCTTTGTCCCCAAAGAGGACGTCCATCAGGATCTTGCCGATTGGTGAGCAAGAAAGCCCAGGAACAATGCCGTGGAACACAGTCCGGCTGTTCTGAAGCTGTCTTTGCTTGATTACTAACTTCTCCATGGTGTCCTTGTACAGGATATTGATGCTACTGCCCCCGTCTATTAGAACTCACAAGAAACGCGCGACCCGTTTGTCCGTAGCAAAGGTGGCGTTCAGGACCAAGGCATAGGAGCCCAGACTCGGCATCACTTCTGGGTGGTCAGCCCTGCTCCAGCTGATGGGCTTTTTAGACCAGTGCATGAACTCTGGCGTCTCTGAGGCTACTGCGTTCACCTCTTGTCGCTGCAGCCGCCTGCTGCGTCGATCATCAGCCACACTGGTGAACACCACATAGGCTCCATGCTCTTCAGGGTATTCGTCTTGTACTGTGCTGACTGGACTGACTGCTGGCTGCTTGGGCGGAGGCGGAGGCGGCTGCCCAGCAGGCGGGGGCGGCAGGAGGCCGTCTCCCTTGGCGATCCTGGTGAGCCAGTGGCACTTCCGGGTGGTGTGATTCGATGGCTTCGTGCCGCTGTGGAACTTGCAAGGTCCATCCAAGGTCTGCTCATAGGAGAAGGCCGGCAACCAGTTCGGCTTGCCGCGTTTCTGTCGCTTGGGCGGAGGCTGCTCTTTTGGCTGCTGGGCTTCAACGGTCGCGAGCTGCCGGCTGCCGGAAGCCGGCTGCGGGGCCTTGCGCTTGTTGTCGCTGGCCGGCATCTGCCGCCGGAGTTCTTGGAGCCTGAGGAGCTACTTTGCCAGTCATGCTGATTTGAATTTCCGCCTTCATGGAGGAGTCGGCCGTGGCGTACTTGTCCGCTATGATCAGCAGCTCGTCGAGGGTTTCTGGCTCGTCGCAGAGGAGCTTGTGCTTGAGGAGGGTGCCTTCTCGGCACCCGGCTGTGAAGTACTCGATGGCCTGCACCTCGTGCACGCCCTCACAGGAGTTCCGGAGCTCGGCCCAACACGTGAGGTAGTCGCGAGTCGACTCGTCAGGACCTTGCACGCACAAGGAGAGCTGACGAGGCTTGGGAGGACGCTTGTACGTGCTGGTGAAGTTGCGGACGAACGCTTCAGTGAAGTCGACCCAGCTGTTGATGCTGCGGGGCTTTAGGCTGTTCAGCCATGTCCGGGCCGTGCCCTGGAGCATGAGCGGAACGTACTTTACGGCGACACGCTTGTTGCCGTTTGCTATGCTGACAGCCGTGGAGTAGTCGACTAGCCAGTCTTCCGGCTTCACGGAGCCGGTATACTTGGGCGTGTCTCTTGGGAGCGTGAACCCTCTAGGAAAGGGCTCGTCCCGAATGCGGGGCCCGAAACAAGGCGGACCCAGCTTGTCTTCTTCTTCCAGCGCCAGGGACCGGTGAAGTCAGTTGATCCGGTGGCGGATGTCATTCTCTCCAACTCCCTCTCGGTGGCCAAGGCGGTCACCGAGAGTCGGATGGTCAACAGGCGGCAGGGAGACTCGCCTCTCCTTGCGGGGAGGGGGAGGCGGACAGTCGTCCCGTCGTTCCACTGCTCTCGGGTGGCCATCTTGGTCACGCTCTATGGTAATGCGAGTCCGACTATGGCTAACAGCCGGCTCCTTGTCCTTTCTTCCTCGGGCGCTGCCAGTCGGCGTCTGAGACGTCGCGCCTTGATCTCGGTGCGGGTCGTTGTTTAGCCGCTGCGGCGCCTCCGTGCGGCAGCCGGCCTCGTTCTGCGCGGCGGCCGCGTCGAGGAGCCGCTGGACTCGCTCCATCATGAGGCGGCATTCTTCGCCCTCGAAATTGTCCAGCTCATCCGCCGCTACCTGGGCGGCTCGGATGTTCTCCACTGGTGTAGCGTACACGGGGCGGCTAGCCCCAAACAGGCTGGCGATGGCTACGCCGCGCTGCTGGACCGCGCCAAGGCGGCTGGGCCCTGTCGGGGCCGGCGAGCCGCCAACGGCACAATCCATCTCCCGCTGGTAAGCTTCTGACAAGCGTCTCATGCTGGCCAGCTTCTTCACACCTTCAACAAGCTGAAGGCGGCGCGCTTCTAACGTCTCTGCATCAGCATCTTCCGGAATGGGCGCTGTCAGGTCTTGCAGCGCCGCACCGAGTGAGTCGGGCGCTCCTCCGCCAGGGAACTCGTCATGGCTGATGACTAGCACCTCAGTGACGGTGCTTCCGTCACTCTCTGCATGGGGGAGAGGTTCGTCGTAGACCACCATGTTGGTGGGGAACGCGTCGATCGACGCGGTGTCGGAGTCGACCAGCATCGGGTCGGTGGAGCCTACTGACTCCAAGTCTATGGCAGGCTCACCAGAAACGTCGAGTTGTTCGAGGAGGCCTGCGAGGAGGTTCTTGGGGCCGCCCGCGCCTGCGTCGGACGCAGGTTCGTTGGAGAGGCGGACCTCGCCGACAAGTTCGGCCAAGGAGCTGGCTGCGCAGGCGATCTCAGCACCGCACAGCGCGTCGATGCAGACTTCGCCTGGCATGCCTGGCTGGCTGCGCTCGCCAGGGAGGAAAAGGGTTCCCGTCCAGAACAGATCTCCGGACGGCGGTGCACCATGCCCCACGGTGGGCGCCAAATGTCGGGGGTTTGGTGCGACATATGCCAACGGATGGCTTATCATGGTGGGGGCGAGTAGAACGTCGCCGGTGCCTGGAAACGGGATGAGGCCAAGACATGCACGCCGGCGAATCTTACCCAGGTTCGGGGCTCTCCGGGGAGATAATACCCCTACTGCTGCTCCGCGGGGTCTCCGCATGATCACTATGGCCAAGTGTTTACACGGTTGCTCCTTGAGATGTTTCTGGTAGTAGAAGAGGGCAAGGCTAGCTCTCTCCTTCTATCTGGTAGGGTCTAGAACTACTGGGATCCAACCCTTTGCATGGGTGCCCTGGGGGTTTATATAGGCCTACCCCCCAGGGGTACAATGGTAATTCGACTGGGTGCGGGCCCAGCCGTCAGTGCCTTCGACCTCCGACTTCTCCGCCGACTGCTGGGGCCCGCCGACTGGTGGGCCTCGCCGACTGGTCTGGTACGGAGCCGACAGGCCGCGTCCGCCGCGGGCGGGTCTTGCCGGCCACTGATTACTGTAGCCGTGCTTCTGATGACGCAGGCTTGGTCATGGGGTCGTGGCAACAGCCTCGCCGCCTGGCGGGCGATCACTGTGGCCACTCCCCATCTCATCTTGATTAATGGCGCGTGGGCCCCGGGGGAAGGCTCGGCCGACTCCCCCGGGCCGACTCCCGGCGGGTCCGACTGGCGGTTCTCCCGTCGTCTCCCGAGGTCTTGCTGACTGGTGGGCCCCGCCGCCTCCAGGCCGTACAGACAAGCCGTCGTGGGCGCAGGACTTGGTACTGTGGTGCTGATGTCAGGGCCGGCTGGGCAACAATGCCACGCCGCACGGAGATCTTCCCAGGTACGGCGTGCTGTGGCCATGCCTGCCCTTGGTAAGGGGCGGGGAGCGGGCTTCACTGTAGCCACGCCCCTGTCCCGTCCCCTTCGATGAGGTCATGGTTTGTTGGAGTCGCCGGCCGACTCCCCAAAGCCGGCTTCTCTGGAAGTCGTCTCTGGGACTCGGCTGTGAGCGGGCAGTCGGCCGCCCTGCCGTCGACTCCTCAGGAGGCGGCTCTTCGCCCTGGGGTCTTGAGGGGTGCAGCCTGCCCCGATGTCTTGAAAGGTTATGGGACTTGGCTTGGCCTACCCGTGGCACATTACTCAGACAGCTATCGGAGCGGCTATCTCCATGGCAAGAGCTTGATGCTCTGCCGGAGCTAGCCGTCCCATGGCGGGCTCAGTGTCTCCGGCAACATCCTTGCCGGCGGCTTCAGGGAGCTCGGCGGGAAAGTACTTGCCGGGCCTTGATTTTCTCCTCTGTGATGAACTCTTGTCATTCCAAATCTTGCTTTCTGACCCTCTGCTTGACGGGCCGCGCATGAGGACAGACAACAAGGTGGTGCTCAATCACCTCCCTGGGAACGCCGGGGATGTCAGATGCTTGCCATGCAAACACATCGACATTCGCCCATAGGAAGGTGACGAGCGCGTCTTCCTATTTGTCGTCAAGGGTGGAGCTTATGGTAAAAGCTCCTCCCGTGTCGTCCTCCTTGACAGAAACCTTCTTGGTTCCCGGCGGCGTGGCCCTGGACTTCTTGTTTCTGTCGGCAGAGCTCTCTGGCACATCCTCGACGGGAGCGCTACACTCCGAAGAGGTGCGCTTGCCGGAGTGGGTGCCTGAGGTCTCACTGGTCTTCTTCTTTTGCCTTCCTGGGGCTCCAGCGGCAGGAGCAAGCGCCGTAGCAATGGCGGCTGCTGCAACTGCTTGTTGGTAGAGTTGGTCAGCGCAAATTAGCAATGGCGGCTGCTGCAACTCCTTCTTGTCTGATGGGACGGTGATGATCGTCACAGGCCCCGGCATCTTCAGGGTGTTGTAGGCGTAATGTGACGCCGCCATGAACTTGGCCAGCGCTGGGCGGCCAAGGATCCCATTGTAAGGCAAGGGGATCTTGGCAACGTCGAACACAATCCTTTCTGTCCTGTAGTTCAGATCACTCCCAAAAGTCACGGGCAACAGGACCTTTCCCTTTGGTTGACTTCTTCCCGGGTTGACCCCCTGAAACGTGCCCGTCTCTTCGAGGTCTTCATCAGGAATCTGCAATTTCTCGATCACGGCAGGTGAGATTAAGTTCAGACCGGCCCCGCCATCGACTAGTATCTTTGTCACCTTGAGGTTGTGTATTGTTGGTGAAACCAACAATGGCAAGCACCCGACTGCAGTAGTGCGATCAGGGTGATCCTCAGTGTCAAAAATGATAGGTGTGCTGGACCACTTCAGCGGCATTTGGGCATCAACCAACGGTTCCGCCGCTGTAATCTCACGCGCCCACTGTTTAAGCTGGCGGTGAGAGGTATGCAGCGAGGCGCCGCCATCGACGCACATGGCCTCTGTAGCTTTCTGAAATTCTTGGTCACCGGACTCATCGTCCTCTTCGTGATCATCGTCTTCTGGCTTTTTGTCACGGCCCCGGGTGGGCCTCTCCCGCTGTTTATCTTTGCCGCGACGGCCCGCCTGGCCGTCACGCTTCTTGCCGGACCCCTCAGCACCGTCCTGGCCTTTCTCCTTGTCCCGCCTCTCATATTCAGCCCTCTGCTTCTCAGCAAGGAGCTCAACCTGTCGGCAGTTCTGGAGATCATGGCCTTTGGTGCGATGGATCTTGCAGTATTGCTTGTCGGAGTTTCCTGGCTTCTCGGCAGCCGCCAAGGCCCGGCAGGCGACACATCCGGCAATTTCCTTGCCGGGGTCATCTGCCTTGGTTTTCTTGGCGGAGCCGGCGTAGTCAGATCCCTCGACGGCAAGCACAACTTTACCTTTGCGCTTCCTGTTGCGGCGCCGACCTTTCTTCGCCGGGGCGGCAGTATCCTCATCTGAGGAGTCGGTTTCCACGCCGGCATCTTCGCCGGGGTACTTCCTTTCCTCTTCAGCTCCGGCACATCTGTCAGCAAGAACATAGAGTTCTACCACATCTTTCACCTTGTTCATTGACAGTTCTTCGCGCATCTTGCGGTTACGCATGTTCTGATGGAATGCGCTGATGATGGCGGCAGGGTGAACATCAGGGATATTGTACTGTACCCGGCTGAACCTCTGTATATAATTACGCAGACTCTCGCCTCCCTTCTGGGGAATGACATGCAGGTCGCTTGCTTGGCCATGGGCTTGGTGACCTCCAGTAAAGGCGCCCACAAACTCATGGCACAAATCCGACCAGGAGGAAATAGAGTCTACCGGCAAGTGCATCAACCATGACATGGCGTTGGGTTTAAGAGCCAATGGAAAGTAATTCGCAAGCACCTTATCGTCGCGGGCTCCAGCGGCTTGCATCCCGATGGTGTAGATGTTGAGGAACTCAGACGGGTGAGTCTTGCCATTGTACTTTTCGCCAACGTCAGGTTTGAAGGTGCGGTGAGTGGGCCACTAGAGCTGCCGCAGCTCACGGGTAAAAGCCGGACAGCCTACCTCGTAAGGTAGGCCTCCAAGGCTGTCCGGGGCCGTGTGGTTCACAGCAGGCCCTGCTCGCCTGTCTGACTGGTGGCGCGCTCCGCGCCGGCGCTCGATAGTGGTTTGAGCGTCTTCATGGGCTCGTTCCCGAAGAACTTGGCGCTGGTCACAGTGGGTCCGCGGGTCAGACGATGCTATGGAGATGTCGTCGCCCGCGATGTCGCGACGAGCCAGCGTCCGCGGTACCGGACGGGGAAGAGGTGAATGCACCGTGGTCGCGGCGCCGCTGGCTTTTCCGCCACTGGTCCGCGGGACTCCATCGGAGCATCGACCCGGGGGCCCCACCGGACTTGGTTCTTCTTTGTTGGCCACCGCAACAAGGCTTCGGATAGTGGCTCTCCATTCGTTGAGTTTCCGCGTAGTGGGAGGGAAGTCGAGGAGCAACTGCGCACGCGCTAGGGCCTCTGCTGGCGTCGGTGGCAGCGAAACCTGCATGGATCGCGACGCGCTTCGACTTCTGACCATGTCAGAAGGAGCTCTATCACGACCCCGCGGTCGCATGCCATTTTCACCAGCACCTCGGCGAGTGGGCAGGTCTTCTACGTCCCGGGAGTGGCGCTCGGGGCTCTTCCCGAGGCGACGCCTGGGATCTTCGGCGTGATTACACCGTTCGTCGCGCGCTGCCTGGGAGGAGCGCGCTATTGGCGCCGGTGTGGGAGTCTTGGAGGCCCGTGCGTCGCCTTCGGGCGGGGCGGCGATGACCCTAGAAGGCCCCGCTCCACCCGCGAAGGGCTTGGCTCCGCCTTTGGATTTGGCGACGTGTGGCCCGTTACCAGGCGCACAAACATCGCCGCCTCCCAAACTCCGGCTGCTGGGATGGTGTTGGTGTTTGCGAGCAGCGCCCCGGGTACTTTCTGCGACCGGTCCGCTGCTCGCCCGCATCGGGATGGGCTGCCCGGCTTCCGACTGGCCAACCGCCACCGTCATCTTCTTCTTGGGCGCCATGATGATGAAGAAGCGCCGAACTAACTACTAAAGCCGATTCTCACAACTGCGCCCCCTACCTGGCGCGCCAAAGATGTCGGTGGGAACGACACCTATGGGATCACAAGAATCCCTACTGTGGTTAGCGGGGCGCGGGGTCGTGAGAAGAGCGGATCAAACAGATAGCACACAGTTCGTTTATCCAGGTTCGGGCCGCGAGGATGCGTAAAACCCTACTCGTTCTTTGGTGGATTGTATATCTGTGTTCTTGAGCTGGCTATGGGGCGTGAGGAGCTCCAAAAAGCCGAATCCTTCCTCTAGTCGCCTCGGGCCTCCTTTTATAGAAAAAAGGGGTTGCCACAGTGGCACACAGGAGGTGGAAAGAGTACAGTGCTGCGAGGTTATCCCTCGCATCACATGACAAGGCACATTTAATGTGTCTTGCTTAGGTGTCCTTGCTTTATCGGGGACGGGGGAGAAACCTGTCTCGTCCATCGCTGCTCCTTCTTGTGTCGACACGCGCCTTGGCCAGCGACGCCTGTGATGCCATGTAGGTAGGCGGGCAACTGAGGTGGTGCAGTGGTGGGTCTTCACGAAGATCTGCATGCCGCCACGCGGGTGCCTGCCCAGCTGGTTGGGTCAGCAGCTGCATGCATGCGGTGATGGAGGTTTAGTTGGCGTGGGCCTGATGGTGGCCCTATGGGTGTCCTCGGCAAGGGCCTTGCCGGGGCCCCGGCAAGGGTCTTGGCGAGGCGCCTGCTGTCATCCCCGGCAAGGCGCTTGCCGGGGGCCTTGTGGTCTTCCTCGGCTGGGATCCCGCCAAGGGTTGTCGTCTCCTTAGTGCGTACTGATCATGAATGTCTTCACAAAGATCTGCATGCCGCCATGGGGATGTCTCCCGAATCCTTGCCCTTTGGGGGCAGTGGACTCAAGGGTGATTTGCTCTGTAGGCGCGGGACGAGTCGCCGCGGCAAGGGTCTTGCCGGGGCTGCTAGAACGATCTCCCGGCAAGGACCTTGCCGGGGGAGTCCGCTTCGTCCCCTTTGCTCTTCGTGGTCTTGGCCTTGGCGTCGTTCTAGCTCTCTTGAGCTTCGGTCTTACCCTGGCTCACCTCCCTTGCCTTGCTTGGTGTGGTGGTATCCGTGGCTCATACTGCCCGTGCACAGTTATAGGGGTACAAAAAGTGTACCCCTCTTTTTGTACACCGACAGGGGGGTGGATGAACAGTGAGCGGTGGCGTTGCCTCTGGATGAACACGACCCCGTTGTGTGGAGGGATGGATGAACAGTACACGATGGAGGGGTGCCCGTGGAGGGGTGGTTGAACAGGACCCCGTGGTGTGGAGGGCTGGATGAACAGTAGATGGTGGAGGGGTGCCCGTGGAGGGGTGGTTGAACAGGACCCTGTGGTGTGGAGGGCTGGATGAACAGTAGACGGTGGAGGGGTGCCCGTGGAGGGGTGGTTGAACAGTAGCCGGTGGAGTAGCGCGTGGTGGAGGCTGGATGAACAGGAGCCCATGGAGGGTGGAGGAGGTCGACGGTAGCCCGTGGAGGCTGGAGGAGGTCGACGGTGGAGATGAACAGTATCCCGTGGAGTCCCGTTTTGCGGTACGCCACACCCCTCCCGATGAACATGACCCCCGTTTCGACCATAGGAGGTCCGTTTCGTCCGTTTTGCAGTACGCCACACCCCTCCTGATCAACAGGACCCCCGTTTCGACCGTAGGAGGTCCGTTTCGTCCGCTTTGCGGTACGCCACACCCCTCCCGATCAACAGGACCCCCGTTTCGACCGTAGGAGGTCCGTTTCCTCCGTTTTGCGGTACGCCACACCCCTCCCGATCAACAGGACCCCGTTCCGAACATAGGAGGTCCGTTTCCTCTGTTTTGCGGTACGCCAGGCCTCGTTTCCATCGCCTGTTCCGTCCAAGCCCTCCCGATGAACACGACCACGCATTCCGTTCCGACCCAGCCGGTTGGCTCCCACGTGTTCCGTTGCCTCCCGATGAACACGACACATTCCGTTGCCTCCCCATGAACATGACACATTCCGTTGCCTCCCCATGAACACGACGCATTCTGTTGCCTCCCCATGAACACGATGATGACGCTGTTTCTCCGTTCCGACCCAGCCATGTACATGAGCCCTGGCTGTACGTATGCGCGAGTAGGTGTTCGAGACCCCGCCCGTATGTCCACATACGTGGCCATATTTTCTTTCTTGCACCCTGGCCGCTGTACGTACGTGTACATGCTACGTGCGCGCCTCTACTACGACACGTGCGCGCCTCTACTACGACACGTGCGTGCATCTACTACGACACGTGCACGCCTCTACATCGACCAGTATGTATGTACACGTTCACGACCAGAATGACAATGCTACATACGCTTCGACCAGGTGGGTCCCGACTGTCAGGCACTTCCTTGCCTGTGAAGATGTAGCTGGTGGGTCCCAGCAGTCAGGGGGGCAAATCTTTTTTTTTGCCCGGACGCACTTCCTTGCGTGCGAAGATGTACCCGGTGGGTCCCAGCAGTCAGGGGGTTAATCGTTTTTTTGCCTGGATGCACTTCCTTGCGTGCGAAGGTGTAGCTGGTGAGTCCCAGCAGTCAGGGGGGTGAATCGGTTTTTTGCCCAGACGCACTTCCTTGCGTGCGAGGATGAAGCTGGTGGGTCCCAGCAGTCAGGGGGAAACATTTTTTTTGTGAAATACAGTGGCCCGTCCGGTGGGTCCCAGCTGTTAGGTGGAGGAATCATTATTTTCCGCATAATAAGGAGGCACTTCCTTGCTGTGGCCGTGGACCCAACTGTCCGCCTCTCCACGTACAGTCCACATCCGATGGAAGTCGTTCCTTGACCACGTTGACCAGGCCACGCCGAGAGCACCACAGCGGTGGACGACGGCGAGGCCTAGGAAGGGGACGACGCGGAGCCGGGGAAGACGCCGCAGTGGAAGCCCGCACGAAGAGGAGTATGAGGGTTCACTGTTTCGGCTACGGTGTGAGGCTGCCGTTGCTGTAGGGCCTGGCCTGCGGTGGGAATAGTAGGGGGCGGTGAGGCCTCCGCGGCAGCACAGCTGGCCATGGGAGGCAGGAGCATGCGGCACGACCAGCGCTACTTTGGGCGGCTGGAGCAAGAAGACCAGAGGTTGAAGAAGCACTATGGCCGTTGGATGGACATCATACAGTCACTGGTGCTAGAATCGTTCATATTGACTAAGTTGATAAAGCCCTGCATCCCTGTCAACTTAGTTGGCCCACAAGTCATCCTCCCACTATGGTGGGTCCCAGCTAGCAGGGGGTATTCTTTTTTTGTGCGTAATAAGGAGGCACTTCCTTGCGTGCGAAGATATAGCTGGTGGGTCCGACATGTCAACGGGGGGAACGTTTTTTCGCGAAATACAGAGGCCCTTCTGGTGGGTCCCAGCTGTCAGGTGGAGGAATCATTATTTTGCGCGTATAGTCCACGGCCGATGGATGTCGTTCATTGACCACGTTGACCAGGCCGCGCCGAGAGGACCATGGCGGTGGATGACAGCAAGACCTAGGAAGGAAACGACACGGAGCTGGGGAAGACTCGGCAATGGTTGCCCACACGGTGGGGAGTACCAGGGTTTATTGGTCCGGCTGCCGTCGCCAGAAAATAACAGGAGGTGTGGGTGAGTAGAGGAATGGCCTGGCCAGCAATGAAGTAGGGTGGGGCGGTGCGGCCTGTGCGGCAGCACAACCGGCCACGGGAGGCGGGAGCAGGCAGTCCCACCGGAGCTGGTTTGGGCGGCTGGAGCAAGAAGACCAGATATTCAAGAAGCAGCACGGCCATTGGATTAACATCCAACGGTCACTGCTGCTAGAATCGTTTGTGGACTGAGTTGACAAAGCCAAAGTACACGTCAACCTAGTAGACCCACAAGTCAGCCTCCAAATCTGTCCCAAACAGCATACAGCCCGAAATTTCTAGCCAGATTCAAATTAATTTTAAATCTAAATATACCTTAATTTAAATTCAATGAAATTTTACCCGAACAAAAACAATGAAATTTTAAAATATCAAAATCCGAAAGAAAATAGTATTTTGGAACTAATTGTCTGTTTGCTGTATTTTTTCATTTTACAGCCCATTTATTATTACTTATAGCCCATTTCTTATTACTTATAGCCCATTTCTTATTACTTATAGCCCATTTTCTCGGCAAAATGCATTCCTCCTCGTCTTGAAAGATTTCCGGCCCAGCAGGGCGTAGAAAAGCAAGTAGGCCTACGTTGGTTATTCTGCAAAAAACAAAATAGCTGGCTAGCCATTTTCAGAAAGGAAAAAAACAAACTGGGCTGGTCTTGTGCTAAACATATGAAATAAAAGCCTGGGCTAGACGGGCCACGGGTCCCGCACAACCCAGTTGATACCCTTCTCCATCCCGAAAAAACAAAATTACTGTGCACGTTGCTGGGTCCCTACTGTCATCCTCACCATGTACAGTCATCTCCTTATTCCTCTTGGTTGTTGACCATGTTGACAACACCGGAGGGCGGGGCCGCAGCGAGCGAACCAAGGCGGAGGACGGTGGTGAGGCCTCGGACGGGAACGAATAGGAGCCGGGGAAGATCACAGCCAGCCGTGGGAGGCGGGAGCAGGCGGTCCCGCCGGCGCTGGTTTGGCTTTGGCGGCTCGAGGAAGAAGAGACTGAACAAACGCGACATATGTTGAATGTCAATCCAACATTCAAGGTTGGCACAATCGTTTGTTGACTAAGCGGACACCAAGTAGCATACTTTTTTATATATAGGAAGAAAACTGCGAGGAAAATGCGTTCGTCTGCCGTCCTCCTCACAGGAAACGTTCGCCACATAAGTGACTAGCACCCTTGGTTTTCAACCAAGAGGTCTTGGGTTCGAGTCCCAGGAACTCTCAATTTTGTCCTCCTTCCTTCCTTGCAAAAAGGGAAAGAAAATCAAAGACTTGGGAAGGCGTATAGAACAAGCTAGTGTACCAGTAAAGAGACATTGCCGAGTTTTAGAAAAAAGAAAGACGTACTCCTGTAGCTGGTTCGAATCCAAACCTAGACTATAACTATATATGATGCTATGCTACTCTGCAAGTAATGAAACTGACATATCCAACGTTTGCTTCTCCTCTTCTCTACTTACTCTGCCTAGCATCAGAAGCTCTGGCCGCAGCAACCATGTCCGCTGGCTGCTCGTCCACCTGCTCTTCAGCACGCAACAACCAGATATGCGCCAAGTCGCCACCCGTACCATCGCCTGTGGGTCTCATCACACCCTCGTCGGCACGCGCACCGCAGCCGATTGCTCATCGCAACCCGCTGTCATTGGCGTGGTGCCACTGCTGCAAATCACGCAGAGTCATCCGTCGCATCTCAACCACAATCCGCAACCCTGGCCGAGTCTTCTACAAATGCCCGAATCATGGGGTAATAATATGTTTAAGTGTTGTTTTGCTGCTTTCAGTTGCTGATTTTTTAATAGTTTGGTTGATGATCTTCCAATTTGATTCGTGCAAAAAAGGGAAGATTCGTGTGATTTGTATTTTTGGGAAGTTGCTGATGTGGGGGAATGCAACTACGCGGATTATTTGGTTAGCCAAGGAATCCCAATATCAGCAGGTTGGGGTGTTGGACAAGTAACTGAAGGAACGACAGAAGAGGAAGATGCAGAGCAGAAGGTTAAAGATGCAGTTCCTCTGATCATGGCCAAGCAACAACTGCTGAACAGCCTTGACATCAATGAGGAGATAAAAGAGCTTGTGAAGATAATGGGCAAAATCGATGTGCTCTATAGGATGATTGTCTCTTTATTTGTAGTGTATGTAGCACTCGTGATGTATTCAGTGGCTACGACATGAGCACTTTGCTGAAACTAGTAATGAATGAAACCTGTGTAGCAGGCTGGGCGTAGTGTTGTGAACATCTAATGATTTCTATTAACGGAAATCAAGGGGTATCCCCTTTTGCTCATATAAATAAATAAATAGCAGAGGCCCTGTCGGGTCAGCTTTGTTCTCATTCGAAGACGTCGAGCAAATTGCAGTCCAACAGCAAACTATGTCATCAAATTCAAGTTTCACAGCCAAATATGAGTACAACTAAACAACAATGTCATCATGTTTTAGTTGTCATACAATCACCAAACAAAAATCAGCATACATAACAAGTGATGTTCTCACAGCAAAATACTAAACAACATGTTCATCAGGTTTCAGTTGTCATAGCAAACACAATTTCACATAGTAGATAAAAAACGTCTTCTGACAGGCAAATACGGCAAAAGCAATGTAATCATCATCCGCAACAGCAGCGTCAACATCTTCTCTATGTGTATCAGTCTGAATTGTAATTCCCCACGGTGTCATCTTCTTCTTCGTCCTCAACGTCCTCGAACGTTGGCTTCTTCTAGATCAAATCTTGTATGTCCACAGCACGACATGCAATCTTTTCGCCAGTGTCATTGACGTGATGGTTCTCAAAGATATTAGGAACATTTGTGTTATCTTGTACATCAGGAGCAGTGTAAGCATCATCTTGTTGTGCAACTTCATTAAACGAATTCCTCTGCTCAAACCTTTGAAATACTCTCCAGTCATCGCTACGTGCAAATGTGTCTTCCAAGAAAAATATTTGTGTTGCTTGATTTGCCAAAATAAAAGGCTCGTTGGTCTGGTACGCCGCCTTGACATTGATGGATTTGAAATAATCATCAGCTCTGGGTTTTGCGATCCTGAAAAACAGGTTATACCAACGACAGCACAACAGAACCACACACCGATGATCCTCAAAACTGGAGATATACTGCAACTGAACAATGTCTGTTATGTTAGCATACATTTCAGTTGTCTCTTTGTCATACGTATCCGTGCTCATGATGGCACTGTTTTGTGTCTTCCTACCTTTGTCTCGTGCAAGGGTGTTGTAGCGCACATCTCCAACAACGCAAGATTCATAATGTCTTACCCGAGTATCAGGACCCATTGCTAGTGAGTAAAGGGCATCATCAACTGTCTGCCCATCCTCTCGCGTCTTCTTAACCTATGGTTAGAAAATAGACAAGCTGATCATATTATGTACTCAATATATTAAAAAAACTGACAGTGCACTTCAAAAGCTTACATGGTTCTTGAACCATTTCGCAAATCCTGCCATAACCAGTTTGTCAATGTTTCTTGGATTTTGCGGCAGTAACTCCTCTTTGTAGATGCTGCACAACATAGTGATCGCGTCAAACATCTAAATATATAAGAATGTGCTGCAAGTTTAGTAGATTACGATGTATAAGCTGCAGTACTGCACTTACTTGATATAAGGTAGTATCTTAGGACAGTTATTCAACACATACCAAACCATTTTGTCCAGATCTTTAGGTTTGTCCTCTTGTCGACTCTTCCCTATAACTTGAACAGAATAATCGAAAACATTGAGCCCGGGATTGTCTTCACCCACCTCTTTGCTAAGCTGATAAGATGTTTCAATGTATTTTGAGCAGAATGTCAACGCTTCTATAGCAATGTAGGCCTCTGCAATGGAACCATCGGGTCTAGCTCTGTTCCTAACATAGACCTTGAAAGTGCCTAGCCGCCTTTCAATAGGGTACATCCAGCCATACTGTACTGGATCTCTAAGTAGTGCCTCATCAGGTAGATGAACAGCCAAATGCACCATCACATCAAAGAAGGCTGGAGGGTATATCTTCTCAAGGTCACATAGGATAGTTAGTATCTTGTCTCTAAGACACTCCAAAGCATCTATCCTGATATTCCTACTGCAGAGTTCCCTGAAGAATTATCCCAACTCTGCAACTGCTCTATATAAGTCAGGGCGGCCCAATCCTCTAAGGATAACAGGTAAAACCCTTTGAAGTAGGACGTGGCAGTCATGAGTTTTCAACCCTTGTACCTTGTTTCCATCTGCACCGACTCTCCTTTCATGGTTGGAAGCAAATCCATGTGGGAATCTCACACGTGACAGGACCTCGCAGAATTCTTTTCTTTTTACCTTGTCCAAGACGTACACAGCTAGTGCCATATCCCGTGGTTTACCTTCATCTTGCACCTGCAAATCCTTTCTGATACCCAGGTGTGTCAAATCAATCCTAGATTTTAAGGTATCTTTCGTCTTGCCTTCAATATTAAGAAGTGTGCCGATAATGCTGTCACATATATTTTTCTCGATGTGCATCACATCAAGATTATGCCGCAGATCCAAATCTTTCCAATACTCCAAGTCCCACAAAGTGGACCTGCGGGTAAACAATAATCTCTCTTCCACCCTGCCACACTTCCTTTTCCTGCTACCATTACCAGGATGGTTTCCTGGTGTAATATGCCTGACCTTCTCTAATTCCACTTGCAACTCATCGGCGGTGAGCCTCTTTGGCGCATCACCGTTTTCATGCTTTGCATTGAACACATGTCTTCGGTATTTTCTAGGATGCGGCTTGTCCTTGGCAGGGAAATGGCGGTGTCCAATGTAACAGATCTTGCTAAGTATTGCGTATGACAGCGGATTCCTGTCACAGCGAACACATGCATTGTAACCATGTGTCATTCGTCCTGACATAGTGCCCAAAGCCGGATAATCATGGATGCACCAAATTATAACAGCACGCAGAAAGAAATCAGCTGGTGGGCTGCTATATAGGTCTCGAGTGAGAACACCCTTCCATAGCTGTTGAAGTTCCTCCACAAGAGGCTCCATGAACAAATCAAAATCCTTTCCAGGACTTTTTGGACCTGGGATGAGCAAGGCCATCATGTAGTTTGATTCTTTGGTGCAGACATTTGGAGGCATGTTGTAAGGGATAACAAGCACTGGCCACATGCTATATGTGGCGCTCTAGTGGCCAAATGGGTTAAATCCATCTGAAGCTAAGCCAAGTCTAATGTTTCCCGGGTCAGCAGCAAACTCTTTAGGTTTATCATTGAAGCTTTTCCACTCACTACCATGAGATGGATGGCTCATTACATTCTGATCTATATACTCCTAGTTCCTAGAATGCCACAGTACATCCTCTCTTGTTTTAGCATCATGAAACAACCTCTGCAATCTTGGTGTAATTGGAAAATGTCTCAGAAAATTACGAGGAATCCTCTTCACAGCATCGCCATCTTTCAGTCTTGATGATTTGCATTTCGGGCATTCACTTAAGTTGGCATAATCCTTCCGGAACAGAACACAATTATTCTTACAAACATGGATCATATCATATCCAATTCCAACTGCACGAAGGAAATTCTTCATTTTACTATAGGTGTGTGGTAGCTCAGACGCATCTGGGAAAGATTTGCGGAAAGCAGCCAACATCGCATCGAATGATTTGTTGGTCATCCGCTCAGATGTCTTCACCTGAAGAAAGGTGACCATAGCTTAGAATACTGACAGCTTATTTCCTGGGGTGACAGCAACATTGCATTGTTCCAACATGCGGGCCCACCATTTTTGTTCTGCAGGTGAAAGTTCACCAAATGCACGAGCATTTCGTAGCATTGTTTCAATGTTGGTCAAACTCACTAGCTCCGCCACCACCACCTCCTCCTCCTCTTCCACCTGAGAATCAGGCAGATCAAGATGGTGATCTGCTGCTTCCACGTAGTCAATAACATTGACGTTCACAGCTTCACCATGATGAACCCACCTAGTATATGTGACCGACATCCCATACAAATGTAGATGATTTTGCACAGTTGACTGGGGTCTTGTAACTGAATTCATACAACTGCTACACGGGCAGAGCACATCTGATTTCGGACCACCGTACTCAGCTCTGATAAAGTTCATGAAGTTTTCAACCCCCTCGACATATGCAGCGGAGAATCTTCGAGCAGAAGTTATCCAAGTCCTATCCATCTGTTAGACATACAAATTAGTTCTTCTACTAGATATTATAGGAAAAACATATATGCTTTTTTATGAAGTCCAGAAAAAAAATACCTAGGTCGATGTCTAAAGCTATGGCAAGATATCTGGACGAGCAGATCTAAGTAACGAAATATATGTAAAGCTAATTCAGCAAACAGATTTGAGTGCCAAATTATGGCAGGCTGTTTCAGCAGTCAATGAGGTTGAGCACACAGCCATCGAACTATCGAAGGCCATCGCAGCAACAAAGATCGAGTATAAAATGGTGTAGAGCTATTTCACCTAACAGATTGGCTACTAGACCATGGCAATCTACGTCACAATAAATATATGGCAGGATATTTTAGCAACTAATTGGCCTTGGCATGCCATCTCAGCTAAGCAGATTGAGTGCAGAACAGGGCAAGGAAGCTTCTTAAGCAGAGCATATTGACAGTAAATTACTTCGGCAAATAGTGAGATTAACAGCGTCTATCAGCTAACATTCAGCGCTACACCGACATGAACGGGGCCTCAGTCTAGAATGCACGTACCGTGGGAGAAGCTGACCGCCGTGCGTCTCCACACAAACGTCACCAGCGGTGGCGGCGCTGACCGCCGTGCGCCTCCATAAGAACGTAGCCAGAGGTGGCGGCACGGCTAGAGGACAGCAGCCTATGAGAGCATACTATGGGAGCGAGAGGATCGCCGCACCGCGGCGCCGACGTATCGGCACGGCGAGGAGGGCGGCTTTGGCGGAGCGAATGGAGTCGAGGGGGACAGGGGGGAGGGGGGTTTGGGGAATATTATTGGCTAGTTGGCCGAAGGGCGGTTGAATCGGATTTGGCGGGAATTTTGGGATGTGGGGGGGGAGGATTTTCGCGCGCTGGGCGGGGGGAGTTTGGCGCATGGTCGGTTTCTCCAAGTGCAGTCCCACATGTTAGTGAAGAGGCAAGCCAAAGCGCGTTTGCTACCTCTTTTAGCACTGCGTTGGTTTTCCCCGAAGAGGAAGGGATGATGCAGCAAAGTAGCGTAAGTATTTCCCTCAGTTTTTGAGAACCAAGGTATCAATCCAGTAGGAGGCTACACGCGAGTCCCTCGTACCTGCACAAAACAAATAAATCCTCTCAACCAACGCAAATAGGGGTTGTCAATCCCTATAGGGACACTTACGATAGTGAGATTTGATAGATATGATAAGATAGTATTTTCGGTATTTTTATGATAAAGATGCAAAGTAAAATAAAAGCAAAGTAAATAGAAAAGTAAATAACTAAGTAGTAGGAGATTAATATGATAAAGATAGACCTGGGGGCCATAGGTTTCACTGGTGGCTTCTCTCGAGAGCATAAGTATTCTACGGTGGGTGATCAAATTACTGTTGAGCAATTGACAGAATTGAGCATAGTTATGAGAATATCTAGGTATGATCATGTATATAGGCATCACGTCCGAGACAAGTAGACCGACTCCTGCCTGCATCTACTACTATTACTCCACTCATCGACCGCTATCCAGCATGCATCTAGAGTATTAAGTTAAAAAGAGAGTAACGCCTTAAGCAAGATGACATGATGTAGAGGGATAGACTCATGCAATATGAAGAAAACCCCATCTTGTTATCCTCGATGGCAACAATACAATACGTGCCTTGCTGCCCTTACTGTCACAAGGAAAGGACACCGCAAGATTGAACCCAAAGCTAAGCACTTCTCCCATTGCAAGAAAGATCAATCTAGTAGGCCAAACCAAACTGATAATTCGAAGAGACTTGCAAAGATAACCAATCGTACATAAAAGAATTCAGAGAAGATTCAAATATTATTCATAGATAGACTTGATCATAAACCCACAATTCATCGGTCTCAACAAACACATCGCAAAAAGAAGATTACATCGAATAGATCTCCACAAGAGAGGGGGAGAATATTGTATTGAGATCCAAAAAGAGAGAAGAAGCCATCTAGCTACTAACTATGGACCCGTAGGTCTGAAGTAAACTACTCACACTTCATCGGAGAGGCTATGGTGTTGATGTAGAAGCCCTCCATGATCGATGCCCCCTCCCGCGGAGCTCCGAAACAGGCCCCAAGATGGGATCTCGTGGATACAGAAAGTTGTGGCAGTGGAATTAGGGTTTTTGGCTCCGTTTCTGATCGTTTGGGGGTACGTGGGTATATATAGGAGGAAGAAGTACGTCGATGGAGCAACAGGCGCGCCCCCTACCTCGTGGCCTCCTGTTAGTTGGCTTGACGTAGGGTCCAAGTCTCCTGAGTTGTATTCGGTGAGAAAATCACGTTCCCGAAGGTTTCATTCTGTTTGGACTCCGTTTGATATTCCTTTTCTTTGAAACCCTAAAACAGGCAAAAAATAGCAATTATGTGCTGGGCCTCCGGTTAATAGGTTAGTCCCAAAAATAATATAAAAGTGGATAATAAAGCCCAATAATGTCCAAAACAGTAGATAATATAACATGGAGCAATCAAAAATTATAGATACGTTGGAGATGTATCAGCGTTCCGTTTGTGTGAGCCGTGTGCAGGACCGAACGTGTGTGGGGTGCAATGCGACTGCGACAGGAGTGCTGTGAGTGTACCGCCTTTTTTCCTTTTAAACTAGGTGCTTTGCCCCCTCAAAAAAAATTGTTGCTTCACGCGATCCATCGATACTACTACTAGTAATCCGGTAATCCCGACTAAAACAACGCGACCGGGTCTTTTCCCGTGCGATATGCTGGGAGGTTGGCTTAGTTGGGTTTTTTAGGACGAGTAATGCTACACCTACGTAATCCCAGTTACGTAATTAACGTAATGTGAAACGTGTGAGCTGTTGATTGTAGATTGGGGGGAGGGAGGGGCCCACCACCATGAAAATCAGGGGAGGAGAGAGAGAGGCAATTTATGTTAACCCTTTCGTAGGTTCCCGTAGATGTAGAAAGATGTGAAATGTGTGAATGTGTAGTGGACGTACTATTGGAGTGCCTAAGATAATTTGTGTATGTATAGACCCTATGTGTTTATTTTACTTCGCATGTTAGATTTGTCGCGGTTCAATAGAAAGTAGAGTTGGTGATGATGGTGTGCCTGTCATCCTGCAATATAGGCCGTCCGATCTATATCTAACGGATAGGAAGGAAACTATGACAGTTTACCCGCACTCCTCTCCACATTTGCAGATAAGGCTTTCCCTCGTTCATCATTTTCTCCCACAAGATCTTGATCTTCCGTGCAACGCACGGGCATCTTGCTAGTACTCCTACAATATGTATATTATTTTGAAAGTTCATATACACCGGCCGAGATTAATGCAAACACGACAGATTTTCATTACATTTCGAACTTTTATAGGATAGGAAAATAAAAGAAACCCGACCCTAAGCCTATTCTACGGAGGCAACCGACGTCCTCCATCTGCGATCTCTATGTACAGGAAGGAGTCCCCGACCTCGGTGGTGCCGGACGTTGGACGGCGGCAAGTAGGACGCGTGGCTGACGGTGCTCCCGTCGTCGGCCGCCAGCGTGGCCACCGCTTGTGCGGTCGTGTCCGCGTCCGGCTACGCCGCTATTGCGTCGTGAGAGGCGACTTGAGTGAGGGCGGCGACCTCGAGCTTCATCCCTGAAGACAAGCTCTCCCGCAGAGCGTTCGCACTTGCGGTCATGGCAGATGTGGTGCCAGGTAGGAGGACGATGCGCTATGGTGTGGAGGTTAGCTGGGCGTTGCCGCTTTAAATAGCGCATTCCGGTGAGGCCAAGCGTCCGGGTGCGTCATTAACTCGCCGGAGTTGGTTCCTCGGGCACCGAGCCTCTTAACAACGACATACGAACGGACGACATGAATGCGGGCAGCTAGCGCCAACTGGGAACGCACCACGCGATGGCGCGAGGGACGAGGGTTTTGGTGTGCTAGGCTAGTCAGCTGCGGCCGTGGCAACGTTGGAGATACCCTTTGCTCACATGCGATCCCCGCATGTCATTGAAAAAGCAAGACAACCCGGCATGGTCTCAGGTCCAGAGGATGCAGTTGGCCGCGCTACACCACTCCACGGACACGTCGCGGCGCCCCGTGCATCCTCGACGAGCCGGGTGTTGGGGTGTGTTTGGATTGTGGCCAAAGTTCACCTTACCAAAATTTTGGTCATGACCCAAAGATTGGTGTTTGTTTGGATGGTTGCCATTTTTTTGGCATGCCAATGAACTCTAGGCAACTCTAGTTCATTTTTCTTGCCAATGTCGGCCAAATCATGGGCAACCAATACCTTAACCAAAATTTTGGTCATGACCCAAAGATTGGTCTTTGTTTGGATGGTTGCCATTTCTTTGGCATGCCAATGAACTCTAGCCAACTCTAGTTCATTTTTCTTGCCAATGTCGGCCAAATCATGGGCAACCAATACCTCAACCAAAATTTTGGCTACCCAATGCTTTGATGGGGCACCCTTGGGCACAAACCAAACATACCGTTGGTCGTGCCACAGCACTAACGCCACCCTCGGCACACTAAAACCGACCGTGTCTAGCGACGATATGAGCGTGTCGCTCACCGCGGTCGTCGTGTCTAGAGGTGGTGCTGGAGCTGCGCCCCATTGTTGGCCCCAACGACCCACATGAACGGCTGTCGGTGGCGAGGAGGTCGTGGGCCAGCTCCTCCATTGGACTAGTCTGCGCTACGTCGTCCCGACGGGTGTGCCCCACATGTCGGTTTCCCTGTTTTCCCGGCCATATTCGAGCGTCAGTGCTCCACATTGCGCATTAGGCCTTTCACTATGTAGGCGAAGCGAGATAACTTATTGTTTATTTGAGACGTTCAAGTATAATCATGTGGCATTTGCTTATTTCTCATTCCTCTCCAACCCTCTTCTCCATCGATCATGTCGCCCTCCAGTCAAGTCCATCCTCCCGCATGCCTCATTTGAACATTCTGCCGAGTATCATTCGCATGTACCCACCCTAGTCCTCTTTCAATAGATCTCCGGGCCCCGAGATGAAATTGAGAGGGAACGAGTGGGGGCACGTGATACCTAAGGCGGATTCAAAATTTTGAACCGGTGATCATAGTGAAAGTGCGTTATATCGACTAGAGGGGGGGTGAATAGGCGATTTTTACGAAAGTCTTCAAAACATGGAAGTTTCAAAGACAAACGATAGAAATAAACCTATTACCATGCAGCGGAAGGTAGACTACACTAGGTAAACCATAGTCATGTATTCAATGAAGTGAAAGCACAATGACTAATAGCAGCTAGGTAGTAAGGATCAGGTAGGAAGATATTAAGAAGCCAAACAGATCACAGAGTCACTCAGTGAAGACAAAAGATAGTGCAGACATACAATGACTTCACAAGGAGTAACAGTAAGTAAGGAGAAAGGAAGGATGAAACCAGTGACTTGTTGAAGACAATGATTTGTTGGACCAGTTCCAGTTGCTGTGACAACTGTACGTCTGGTTAGGGCGGCTAGGTATTTAAACCTGAGGATACACAGTCCCGGACACCCAGTCCTGAACACACAGCTCAGGACACCCAGTCCTCACCGTATTCCCCTTGAGCTAAGGTCACACAGACCTCACCCAATCACTCTGGTAAGTCTTCAAGGTAGACTCCCAAACCTTCACAGACTTCGTTCACCGGCGATCCACAATGTCTCTTGGACGCTCAGAACGCGACGCCTAACCGGCTGGAGGATGCACAGTCCTCAAGTGTAATAAGTCTTCAGATCACACAGACAAGAAGACTTAAGTGATGCCTAAAACTCTTTGGCTCTGGGTGGTTAGGGCTTTATCCTCGCAAGGAATTCTCTCTCAAAGGCTTCGAGGTGGGTTGCTCTCAAACGATAAAAGCCGTACTCTAAATCTGAGCAGCCAACCGTTTATGGTTGTAGGGGTGGGCTATTTATAGCCACTAGGCAACCCGACCTGATTTGTCCTAAATGACCCTGGGTCACTAAGGAACTGACACGTGTTCCAACGGTCAGATTTCAAACTCACACGGCAACTTTACTTGGGCTACAAGCAAAGCTGACTTGTCCGACTCTGGACAAGATTTGCTCTCATAGTCTTCACTCGAAGACATAGGTTTTGTTTAAGCATCACTTCAGTCATTCTGACTGGTTCTCTTGGACCCCACTTAATAGTACGGTGGTTCCTATGACTCAACACAGAAGAAAAAGAACTACGAAAGATCTAAGTCTTCGAGCTCCATAGGCTTCATGCGGTGCCTTCTCTTGTCATAGTCTTTAATGTGAATATCTTCATATACCACCTTTGACATCAATGTCTTCATACATTTTTAGGGGTCATCTCTGGGAGGAAAACCGAATCAATGAGGGACTTCTACCTGTGTTATCCTGCAATTCTCACAAACACATTAGTCCCTCAACTAGGTTTGTCGTCAATACTCCAAAACCAACTAGGGGTGGCACTAGATGCACTTTACAATCTCCCCCTTTTTGGTGATTGATGACAAACTAGTTGAAGTTTTCAACGAGGAATATAATATGTGAAATTGTAAAGGATAAGGAATTGTCTTCGTAAGTTGCAAGGGCTCCCCCTGAAGATGTGCATATAAGTAATTTGCTTTTGGAATGCAAATGCACATGGCAGGTTGTGCTTGTGGAGATCCACTTCAACTTATGATGACAATCCACTATGCATGTGAAGGTATGTGAAGATAATGACATGCATAATGGAAAATGGACGTCTGCTAAATGATCTAAGTGCGGAATTTATCGTCGCACATGCGGAATTTATCATCGCAACACAAGGTGGCAAATAAGTAGCAGACGACCATCGAGTTTAAGTGTTACAACTCAAAGAACCAAATGTATCAAAACGAGAGTTGTAAACACGAAGCAAAATATAAAGCACCTGCCCATATTGACCCGCTTGAAGACTATCAAACTCTGAGAGCAGGATGCGGTGCACGTGTAGTGCCGGCCAAAGGATACACACGAGTTACTGCTTCAACGCCTTCAACGTTCTGAGAAAAACTTTGATGCTCTGCATTCTGAAGACTTAGAGGTTCCTTGGCAGGCTCAGGATAGATGGCTTCAATAGACATATCCACATCAGGCAAAAAGATCCGATGATTGCGGGCAGATGGCTGATATGAGATAGCGGAGTGAAGTTTGATCAGCCGCATCACCCAAGGGGCGTAGAACTTCAAGCCAAACATATCATAGCCTGATGCAGCAAGTTGGCGAATGAAGAAATCCTGTGTATTGAAGCATTTTCCATGAAGAATATAGAAGACCAAAGTCTTCATTGCACCTTCCAGCTTGGCATGGGGAGAATGTCCTTTGATTGGCCAGAGAGTTCGCCTTATGATGTGATAAATGGTCCTTGGCAGATACTCAAGGTCTTCAACGAAGAACTCCATGGGATAAGCAGCATCTTGGGGCAATGGCTTCATCATACTGAGCATCTGACTCATATTAGGTTCAGTCTTCTGAAAGATGCTCTCAACAGCTTCACTATGAAGCTGACAGCCATGCTCGTAGAGATCGCCAAGAGTGGGCAAACCAGTGAGCTCAATGATTTCAAAGGCTTTGGCTTCGCGATGAACGTTTCCTATCATCCACTCCAGGACCCAAGTCTTCGGATCTCTGTTATACCCGCGGATGTGAAGTGTGGCATAGAATTGGAGCAGCAACTCTTCATTCCAATGCTCTTGGTTAGTGACGAATGGTAGCAGTCCAACCTCTTTGAAGCAATCCAGAGCTTCTTCTAGACAGGGCAGACCAGCTATTGCTTCAATGTCAAGACGCTTGTGTGGGAAGATGCGACCTTGGTTGTAAAGAACGCAGGAGTAATAGCTTCGCCGCGGATAGCTCCAGAACCGATCAGACGATATTATTTCCCTTGAGTAGGGGTTCCTGGAGCTATTGAAGAATGTGTTGTCTTCTCTGAAGCCATTGATATTGAAGGAGCCAGGTGCTGATGCAGGACCTGGGAACTTGGGCAATCTTGGGATTGGCTTCTGTACCTGAGGCCTGTGCTCAACATGATAGTCGAACTGGGGACCGGCAGCAGACGCAGGAACAGAAGCAGTGGGATCAGTGGCTTCGCTAACTTCTGGTGATTTTGGAGGTGAGGGCTCCACATTAGCTTCAGCCATGACAACGTCAGTGGCTTCAGTGGTGTTGGTGGTGGCAGCCTCAAGATTTTCAACCTCCACTTGATGAGCTGGAGGGTCGGTCACAATCACGTTCTCCTCGAGAGCCGCTTCTTGGTGGGACAGGGGAGTAGCAACTTGTGGGACTTCTTCTTCAGCGGCTGATGCAGCTGGATTGTCTTCAGCAGTTTTATCTTCAGACGCAGAGGCTTGAGGCCTTGGACCTTTGCGAAGCCTGCGCAACGCGGGCGACGCCTGTGGGGTTGGTGTTGGCTGGGCCTCAAAGTCTTCTTCCTCTTGTGGGCGATCAGCCCATGAAGCATCTTGTGCAATTGGCGTCAGTGGACGACCAATGCTGATGAGTTCGCTGTGCGTTAGCACAGGCGATGATGCCTGTTGGTGCTCTAGCTAAGGAAGGACTGCATCATCTTCAATATGGTCATGGTGACCAATGTCTTCAGCAGCGATGGGATCAGCTACTGGAAAGTCTTCAGCTTCATGAGCCTCTGTGAAAGCAGGCTCATGGACAGTCAGTTGACGTTCTTGTTGATCAGCGTCAGGGTGAACCATGGAAATGGGTTCAAGAATCAAGGGCTCTGTGGGAGCAGCCCGTTCCTTCCTGGTCTTTCTTTTCTTCTTGGAGGGGGCAGTAGCAGAGGCTTCAGGATGTTTCCTCTTCCTTGCTTCAGCCTCAGTAGTCCTGGTCTTCTTCAGTTCTGAAGCGGTTGACCTGGCCTTTGGCTTTGGGCCAATCATGCTAGTTGGGAAGACAATGGGATCTGCTTCCTGCCTTGGTGCTTTGGGTTCAGCCATAGCGGGCTTCTTCTTCTTCTTGGCAGCCATCCTGGGGTCGATGCCAGGACGCCCAAGGGCCTTGCGCTTCTTAGCCTCATTGTAGGCTTGCACACACCTGTCAGCCAGGACCTTCATGCGCTCATGAGAACCCTGAGCTTCTACACGTTTCTTGAGAAAGGCTTCCTTGAGCTCGTGCAGCATAAGCTTGAAGTTCTTCACGTCTTGCATGCTGAGCTTGGCCATATGCTTCTTTAACTAAGATTTCTCAAAGTCAATCTTCTGCTTCAGTTCAACAATGCGCTGAGCGATGGCTAACTCTGAAGCAATGGCGCCATGGAAGGCGACACTGAGGCCAATGGGTAGTTGCAGATCTGCAAAGCTGATGTTTGGCGTGTCAAACCACTCATCAATGAAGTTGTGGATGATTGTTACATCAAAGAGAGGCAGATCATTGAAGATTTCTGCTTCTTCTTTGCTCTTGATGAGTTGCTCAAGAGCGTCATCAGCAAGATCTTCATCACTTGACAGATCAATGGCATCATTGCGCAGAATGGCAGCAGCTGTTAGCTCTTGGCCGGTATGTGGCAGAGGCATCTTGACCTTCTGGGGCTTGGAGATGCGTGACAAATCTTCAGACTGCACACTGTCTTCAGGAGGTGCAGTTGCCAGTGGCTTCGCACGTGAGATTTTTGGTGAAGAGGCAGGTTTTGAAGCTTTAGGCTGCTTCAACTTCTTTGGCTTCGGCGCTGCAGGCGCTTCATCTGATTCAGCGTCAGCTGCAGGCTCATTCACGGCTGTCCCTTGAACCAAGATATGGGTGATGAGACCTTCAAGATTGTAGAAAGGACCGACGACATTGGGTTCTGCATCTCGTGTGCCATCAGCCCTGGAGCAGAAGGACCAGGGTTGAAGTCCAATCCCAATGTCTTCTTGTTCTGCTTTGCCGAGTTCTGGGCAAACTGAAAGTTGCGCTTGAACAGATTGTCGTCACGACACCATAGTAGTGACGATGGGTGTGCATCTGCAGGTTGTGGCCCACGGACCATGCAGGGATAGAAGCCTTGTTCAATGGCTTCTTCTCTGGACCTGGGTTGAAGATTCTTGTATAGGATGTCTCCCCACGGTCTCTTGATGGCATTTTTCTCAGCATATTCCTGGGTCACAAACCGGTATTTGAACCATTGTTCTGCCCAATATTTTCGAATCCATTGGATTCGGGTCTTGCGCTGATTGTAATCCTCTTCAGGATCTGTCTTGTAAAGCTCTGAGAGGTCATCAGGAAAATCTCTTGATGTTCCCCCATGACACTGTCTGCCACCCTTCCTTACTGATTTCTCCGCAGCCATGAACTTCAAACTGAATGGCTTCAACATGTTAAAAGGCTTCAAAGGTTTTCGCTTGCTGGACAAACAGGAACTGGCTTCGGGAGAATTTATATGATGCTGTAAGAATTCTGCAAATGAATGCAGACTATGAGAACCAAGGGATTCTCCCACGGACATATACCTGTGACAGCATTAAGGTGCGAGGGAAGGGGAAGAGGTCATGTCGGTGTCAAAACCGGCAGATCTTGGGTAGGGGGTCCCGAACTGTGCGTCTAGGCCGGATGGTAACAGGAGACAGGGGACACTTTGTTTTACCCAGGTTCGGGCCCTCTCGATGGAGGTAAAACCCTACTCCTGCTTGATTAATATTGATGATATGGGTAGTACAAGTAGATCTACCACGAGATCAAGGAGGCTAAACCCTAGAAGCTAGCCTATGGTATGATTGTTGTGTATGGAGTTGATTCTGTCCTACGGACTACAACCCTCCGGTTTATATAGACACCGGATAGGGTTAGGGTTACATAGAGTCGGTTACAACGGTAGGAGATCTTGAATATCCGCATCGCCAAGCTTGCCTTCCACACCAAGGAAAGTCCCATCCGGACACGGGACGAAGTCTTCAATCTTGTATCTTCATAGTCCAGGACTCCGGCTGAAGGTATAGTCCGGCTATCCGAACACCCCCTAATCCAGGACTCCCTCAGTAGCCCCTGAACCAGGCTTCAATGACGACGAGTCCGGCGCGCAAATTGTCTTCGGCATTGCAAGGAGGGTTCCTCCTCCCAGTCCTTTATAGAAGATTGTAAACACCAAGAATGTGTCCGGCTCTGTAAAATAAGCTTCGACATATTGCCATAGAGAGAATAATATTAACACAAATCAAATCTGCTGACGTATTCTGCAGTGCGCCATCACACCTCAACCAAGCCCTTTACTCGAATCGTTTTTACTTTTCCTCCTCAGCATGTTTTGCGAGGCGGTTTCCTTGGCACGTCTTGTCAAAGCAGAGATCGTGTACCCTTTTTACGGGATTCTCATCAATACGGACGTGGGTAACCCAACCGCGCCATTTATCACGGCGCTCGGGAGGCAAGCAAGTTTTATTAGGTAGGTGGGGACGCATAACCGCATCCGCCTATATAAGGGGATAAGGATCCACCCCTTTTTACCTACGCCTTCTTCCTCCCTTGCCTATCCATCTCTCGCGCACCCGAGCTCCAGCGCCCAAGCCCGCACATCCCACCTCAACCTTCTCCAGCAATGTCCGGAGCGGGAGGCAAATGGATGGTCTCCTCCGTTACGGAGGGTAAAGTAAAAAAGCTAAGGAAGGCCGGATACCTGTCCAAGGACATCGCGCACCGGCTTCCTGAAGAGGGGCAGCTTATCCCCACCCCAAGGCCCCATGAGAGGGTCGTGTTTCTCCCCCACTTCCTCCGCGGACTAGGTTTTCCACTCCACCCATTTGTCCGAGGGCTCATGTTCTACTACGGCCTGGACTTCCATGATCTGGCTCCAAACTTCATCCTCAACATCTCGACGTTTATCGTCGTGTGCGAGGCCTTTCTCCGCGTCCGCCCCCATTTTGGCCTCTGGCTCAAGACCTTCAACGTCAAGCCCAAGGTGGTGCGCAGCAGCCAGGCGGAGTGCGAAGGCACTATGGCGGGCAAGATGGCCAACGTCCTATGGTTCGAGGGCTCTTTCGTGGAGACCCTAAAGGGATGGCAAGCCGGGTGGTTTTATATCACCGAGCCACGTGATCCGGAATGGACCGCAGCCCCTGAGTTCCAATCCAGACCCCCCACGCGGCTTATGTCCTGGAAAGAGACGGGCCTGTCGTGGGGTGACGAAAAAGAGGTGACCAGATTGCAAACATGCATCCAGTCCCTGGTGAACAAGCCAGTCCGGCTTGTTAATATAATCTAGGTTATGCTCGTCCGCCAGATCCTCCCGTGCCAACAATGGGATTTTAATCTGTGGGAGTTCGACCCGGCGCAGCACCAAACCCTCAACAGGCTCTTTGACACGACGTATGAAGACGCCTGGTAGGTGCTATTCAAGGGCGCCGAGGCTCCCCCATCCGCTTCCGAGGACCGCGGATACAGCTCGCAGCGTCACGCTAGCAAGGTATGCCATCCAGACCCTTCACAGGATGTTAAGGCTTTTTTCATAGTTTGACACGATGCGGGATCTGAACTCCCTTTCCTCTGACAGGCTTGGTGGGTGATAGCCGAGCCGATTAACTGTCCGGCTCCGCTGCCCGAAGATCCAGCCCCAGCTTTATTGGTGAAGCTGCTGGCCCCGGCGCCTTATGTGGTGCCGGAGAAGAAGGTCAAGAAGAAGAAGACCACGGGGACTCGAAAGAGTGCCCGCAACATGGTGGTGTCGGACACATCATCTAACGAGTCCGAGGCGCCCTCCTCCCGCGAGAACGAGGAGGAGGAAGAAGAAGACTCTCCCTCTCCAGTGGAGGGAGGAGAGAAGAGGAAGGCTGCCCCAACGGGGGAGGCCGAGGGGTCTAGGAAAAGGAAGACCCCTCCGCCGGACTACGCCCCTGACGCCGAAGAGGGCGAAGAGGAGTGGCCGGACAGGGCCAAGCATCCGGCAAAATCGTAAGTGTTCAGATACCATATTAACTCATGATATTCCTTTTGTTGCACAACTTCCCCTAATGTCAAATATAATCATGCAGCCCGCCCCGGGCCGCACTCAACGAGTCATCGAGCGGCTCCCTGGATTCATCGGGCGTGAACTTTGTTCTGCCCGCTGTCTCCCCCCCGCATTGCGGATGACGCCGAAGTGGCGTCGCAACGAGCTCTGGGGCAGGAGGAGGTGGTCCTAGAGGAGCCGCAAGGCGACCTCCCGGACCCCAGGAGTGGAGGGGACAAGACCCCCCAGGGCTCCAAGACTGGCCTTAAGCCGGACACCGTGCCGGAATCTTCAACAATTCCGGACCGCGGCAGGCGAACTCCTTCCAAGAGGAGCAAGCCTTCTAAGCCGGCAGCCTCCGTCCAACCGGAGGCGTCGGACAATCTACTGGAGGTGCTTGAAGGTGCCTCCATCGATGAGGAGCACCGTACTATTATGAGTACGGTGATTCGGAAGGTTCAGTCCGCCAAGAGCGGGTTGAATGAAGCTTGCGCTGGCCTCCTAACAGGCTTCGAGGTAAGTAAAAATATTACCGCATAGACAGTAGCCCCTGATGCTCTGTTTGGCGTTCGGAAAGAAAAGCCGAATAGAGGATCTATGAAATTTCGCAGGAGTCTAATAATAAAGAAGTCAATATGCGTATGCAGGCTTCGCTGCTAGCCACCGCCGCACTGACTGCGGAGGTGGATACCCTAAAACAGGGACTCGAGCGGTCCGAGCAAGAGCTCGGCCGTGCCAAGCAGCAGCTCGAGGAGAAAGAAGGTAAGAAATACCTTATAAAAAGGTGCCTATAGAGAGGCGTGATTGCAAAAAATAACAGGATTGTACTGCTTATTGTAGGGGCCACGACTGAGGTGGCGACCCTCAAGCAGGCGCTGTCCGAGGCCGAAAAGAAAATGGCCGCGGAGCGCACCGAGCGAGAGAAACTTGGGTCTCAGGTCGGCGAGGTGCAGCAAGAGCTTCAGGCTCTCATGAAGAAACATGAGAGTTTGGAGCTTGAGTCAAAGACCCAAGCGTCCGAGCTCGCGACGGCCCTTGAGACTGCCAAGTCTGCCAAGGCCGAAGCCCAAAAGGCTCTCCGAGAGTTGGAGGATATGAAGAAGATAGCAGCGGGTAAGGCATTCTTTATGCAAAGCAGAAACATAAAAGTAAACTACTTGTTACTTACCCGAATCCGGAGTTCTCCAAGGGCCTTCGCAGATTTTCCCCGCAGCGTGTCCGATGCCGCCGCATTCTATCGAGCTGAAGAGGGCAGCTCGACGGAGAAGGTATTCTGGTCTCAGTATGCTGAGGCCGGACACCCTGTGCCCTTGAGCGACCAGATGAAACAGCTGGTCGAACTCCACAAGGCGGCCAAACAGGCCATGAAGGGCTTCATAGTTCGGTTGTGGCCCGGAGAGGCCTTGCCTGGGAGCTACTTCGGGCTGGTGCAGCGGCTGGTGGAGGCCTGTCCAAGGCTCGAGGTCATCAAGCGCTCCGCCTGCATCGAAGGTGCCCGTAGGGCCCTTGCCCGTGTAAAGGTGCACTGGGGTAAGCTGGACAGTGAGAAGCTTGTGACGGACGGGCCGCCGCCGGGGAAGGAGCATCGCAAGCCGGAGAACTACTATAAGGATGTTCTTGCAGGTGCCCGCCTTGTGGCAGATGAGTGCACCAAGGATGTAATTTTTGAATGAATTCGCTCGTGTTTATCTTGTGTGCTTAAAACTTGTTCATATGCGCTAAGCAATGCTTATTGAATTTAAAATATTATTTTCTGTGCGGCCGTTTATCAAAAATTGAGAGATGGCCAGTCGTCGGCTTCTGCCCCCATGCCACCAGTGCTGGGGTGTTCGGTGATAAACCTGGGCGCTCTTTTTCCCATGGTTGGGTCCTTCGAGGGAGGTGCTCATCACGACGAACCAGGCAATCGGACTATAATGCTTGAACACTCTCACTTAGCCATAGAACTTTATAATTTTAAATTTCGGCGAAGCCCCTAGTTTGGAAGACCAGTTCGGGGCGCTATCCACGCCTTGGCTGGGGTTATCCAGCTCCTCGCTCGAAGCGGCATAAGCCTTTAGGGACTCGAAAAACCTCTCGAACAGCGACCGGTCTCTCGCCTCATCATGACAGTCAGTTTTAGCTTTCTCCACTGAGGTGCTTAACCCAGCTCAACCGGGGCACAATCGCAGTGGTTCTCCTAGTGCTACCTTAGCCGATATAGCGGAACGTAAGGCACCAAAAAATAGGAGCCGGGCAAACCCAACTATTGACCCAAATCATGATTCGGAGCCGATGCATATAGTGCTATAAGTTCGGGGTGCCGCACTTGTGAAAGTGTACGGACTTCTCACACCATATTAAAGGGTACTGAAGCCCCTGGCGTACTTGCCGTACCACAATGTACGGGTGCAACATGTCATTAATGAACATATATATGAAAAGAGTAATGCAAAAAATAGACAAAAAGCTAGCCATTGTTTATGGAGAGGCTATTTATCAAAGCCGAACGATACAGATGGTGCGGTAAGCAAAAGATATTGGGCTATTCAGTATGTCCTGACCAGGGGCAGGCCGCGGAATTATATATAAACTAGGTATATCGCTCGTAATAGAGACCACCTGGGAGTTCCATAATGCGGCATGGCTTGTCTGCCTTCCTGGATCTTGCATCGTTTGTGCGGCAATCTAATTGCCGAACAGGTCGTCCGAAGTATGGAGTCCTGAAAGTAAGAAAAAATTAAAAAAAAAGAATCCGGCAGCCCTTGGTACGTTTTAAGCCGTATTTTGGGCGTGCCGTTATTTTGCCCCTTCCCCTGTGCCCATGGTATTTCAAGGGCGTAGTTATGTACGCGAGGTACTAGTTTTGCTAGGTTGCGAAGGCTGGGGTTGGGGCCGCATTGCTACGCTTGCTCGGAGTGTGCCAGGCGGTCCTGCTGTAGGTTACTCCGGGTGCGCTTGGCAGTGTCTGGCTTTTTAATGGCCGGACTGGAGAATTGCCGAAGAAGGCTACTTTGTACCTCCGCTGCGAGAGCCGCCGTATGCTCCTCCGTACGGAGGGAGCGTTCGGTGTTTCCGTTGACCGTGATTACTCCTCGAGGGCCTGGCATCTTGAGTTTGAGATATGCGTAGTGCGGCACCGCATTGAAATTTGCGAATGCAGTTCGTCCGAGCAGGGCGTGATAGCCACTGCGAAACGGGACTATATCGAAGATTAACTCTTCGCTTCGGAAATTATCCGAGGATCCGAAGACCACGTCAAGTGTTACTGAGCCTGTACAGTTGGCTTCTGCACCTGGTATGATGCCTCTAAAGGTCGTTCTTGTGGGTTTGATCCTTGAGGGGTCTATGCCCATTTTCCACACTGTGTCCTGATAAAGTAGGTTCAGGCTACTGCCACCGTCCATGAGGACTCTTGTGAGGTGAAATCCGTCGATGATTGGGTCAAGAACCAATGCGGCGAAGCCGCCATGACGGATTCTAGTGGGATGGTCCCTCCGATCAAAAGTGATCGGGCAGGAGGACCATGCGTTGAACTTTGGGGCGACTGGCTCCATCGCGTATACGTCCCGTAGCGCACGCTTCCGCTCCCGCTTGGGAATGTGGGTTGCGTATATCATGTTCACCATCCACACTTATGGGGGAAAGCCCTTCTGTCCATTGTTGTTCGGCGGCTTGGGCTCCTCGTCGTCGCTGTGCAGCCCCTTGTCTTTGTTTTCGGCTCTTAACTTGCCTGCCTGGTTGAACACCCAACAATCCTTGTTAGTGTGATTGGCTGGATTTTCGGGGGTGCCATGTATCTGGCACAAGCAATCGAGTATTCGGTCCAAACTGGACGGGCCCTGAGTATTCTTTTTGAATGGCTTTTTCCGCTGACCGGATTTATAGCCTCTGAATCCGGCATTGACTGTCGTGTCTTCATTGCTGTCGCTGTTAACGCGGCATTTTTGTTTGTTCCAACGTGTCCTGCCACTTTTGTCGTTGGTATCCGAATTACCAGGGTTCTTTGATAAGTTGTTACTGCGAGCTAGCCAGCTGTCTTCACCCGTGCAAAAGCGGGTCATGAGTGTCGTGAGGGCTGCCATGGATTTTGGCTTTTCCTGTCCCAGGTGCCGGGCAAGCCACTCGTCGCGGATGTTATGCTTGAAGGCTGCTAGGGCCTCTGCGTCCGGACAGTCGACTATCTGGTTTTTCTTTGTTAGGAACCGTGTCCAGAATTGTTTGGCTGATTCTTCTGGCTGCTGAATTATGTGGCTTAAGTCATCGGCATCCGGTGGTCGCACATCAGTGCCCTAGAAGTTGTCGAGGAATGCGGCTTCCAAGTCCTCCCAAGAACTGATTGAGTCTTCTGGCAAGCTGTTAAGCCAATGTCGGGCCGGTCCTTTAAGTTTGAGTGGGAGGTACTTGATGGCGTGTAGATCATCGCCGCGCGCCATGTGGATGTGAAGGAGTTAATCCTCAATCCATACCGTCGGGTCTATGGTGCCATCGTATGATTCGATGTTTACGGGTTTAAAGCCCTCTGGGATTTTATGATCCATTACTTCATTCGTGAAGCATAACGGGTGTGTGGCGCCTCTGTACTGGGCTATATCCCGACGCAGCTCGGAAGAGCTATGTCTGTTGTGTTTGGCCCGGCTGGATTTGTTGTATCCGGCGTGAAGATCATGGTCGCATGCCGTAGGGCGCCTGCGCAATCCGTAGATCGATCGTGTCTGTCTTGCCTTGTCCTCCAGTATGTATCGCAGGTCGGGCGCATTTTCCCGTGCCTTAGTTGTGCGGCGTCGGGGCATGGCTTGGGTGGAGGGCTGAGAGGCCTCTCTGTCGCGGCCACGAGGTGGCCGGTCTGCCATGTCATGCACAGGTGATGTAGGTGCTTCCTCCTTTGATGGGGGTAGCGGCCTGCGCTTCGGGTAACTCTTGGAGGGGCATTCGAGTTCATACTCTTCGGCCGCAAGGACTTCAGTCCATCTGTCAGCTAGCAAATCTTGGGCAACTTTAAGCTGTTGCTGCTTTTTCTTGAGGTTGCTTGCCGTGGCTAAAAGCCTGCGTCTAAAATGCTCTTGTTTGGCGGAGTCTGATGGTATGACGAATTCATCGTCATCGAGGCTTGCCTCGTCTTCAGAGGGAGGCGTATAGTTATCATCCTCGACCTCTCGGTCTGCCGCTCTCTCATGGGGGCTGGCTTCTCCATCTTCCTGTGCCAAATCTTGTTGGGGTGGGTGTTCTTCGGTGCTATCCGGGGTAGTGTTATCTCCCGTGACGGAATCACCATTTTTTCTTTGGCAGGATTTAGAGTGGCGCTGCTGACGCCGGCGCTTCGGCTGTTTCTTGGGGGCATCATCCCCCATTGTTCCATCGCCATCTCCGTCTTTTGGGGTATCCACCATGTATATGTCATATGACGAGGTGGCGTTCCAGCGCCCTACAGGTGCTGGTTCCTGTTCGTCTCCTATATCGTCGTCCATGCCGTCGGTGTCTTCGGAGCCGAAGTCCAGTATGTCGGTTAAATCGTCGATAGTGGCTACAAAGTGGGTGGTGGGTGGGTTTTGAATTTCCTCACCGTCTGTATCCCACCCTTGCTGACCGTAGTTCGGCCAGGGCTCTCCTGATAAAGAGAGAGACTTAAGGGAATTCAGGATGTCGCCAAAAGGCGAATGCTGAAAGATGTCCGCGGCGGTGAACTCCATTACCGGTGCCCAATCGGATTCGATTGGCAGGGGTGCAGGGGGCTCGGAGTTCGGAGAGGAATCTGGCTCCTCGGAGTCACGGGCCATGCGGAGTGCGGGGCTGGAGTTCGGCTCGATCGCCTCTGATATAGCAGCCCCTGAGGCAGTGTCCAACCGCTGATCCTCAATCGGCGCAGTAGGTTCTGAATCAATGGTCGAAACCGATGCGTGTGCGGCCTCCAAGGCATTGCTCGGCGGCAGAGCTATATCATGCCCATCGAGACAGTGCGGCACGCTTGGCTGTTGCTCGAATCCGTCGAAGATCAAGTCCCCGCGGATGTCAGCCGTGTAGTTTAGGCTTCCAAACCTGACCTGATGGCCAGGGGCATAGCTTTCGATCTGCTCAAGGTGGCCAAGCGAATTGGCCTGCAGTGCGAAGCCGCCGAAGATGAAGATCTGTCCGGGGAGAAAAGTCTCACCCTAGACCGTATCGTTGTTAACGATCGAAGGAGCCATCGGGCCTAAAGGCGACGACACAGAGGAACTCTCAATGAAAGCACCAATGTCGGTGTCAAAACCGGCAGATCTCGGGTAGGGGGTCCCGAACTATGCGTCTAGGCCGGATGGTAACAGGAGACAGGGGACACTTTGTTTTACGCAGGTTCGGGCCCTCTCGATGGAGGTAAAACCCTACTCCTGCTTGATTAATATTGATGATATGGGTAGTACAAGAGTAGATCTACCACGAGATCAAGGAGGCTAAACCCTAGAAGCTAGCCTATGGTATGATTGTTGTGTATGGAGTTGATTCTGTCCTACGGACTACAACCCTTCGGTTTATATAGACACCGGATAGGGTTAGGGTTACATAGAGTTGGTTACAACGGTAGGAGATCTTGAATATCCGCATCGCCAAGCTTGCCTTCCACACCAAGGAAAGTCCCATCCGGACACGGGACGAAGTCTTCAATCTTGTATCTTCATAGTCCAGGAGTCCGACTGAAGGTATATTCCGGCTATCCGAACACCCCCTAATCCAGGACTCCCTCAGTTCATATGCATTCTCAGAAGATTTTGAAGATAAATCAGTTTAGAAGACATTGACCTCATCGTGCGAAGACATTCACTCATCGATAAGGAGTTGGTTCCAGATTTGTACGAATCCAGAGATCAGTACAAGTGAGGAATCTAACTACTTTGTGAAGCATAAGTGAATATTCTAGGCAAGTTATGAGATGCAGTATGAAAGAGATCCAACTTGTGTGAATAGAAACTGCTTGTGTTAGAAAGTGACAAAGCCGTAGGATCAAAGGGGCCGTAAAAAGGAAGTTTTATTTACCACACTAAGAACTGCTAGACGGAGTGGAAGAGGAGGCCGAGCAGTTCGATCTTCCGTGCCCTAACTTGGCGACGGAGGACACCTACGGTGACGGCGGAGAGGACGATGTCCGCGGTCGGTGTGAAGACGGCGTTGGAGAGGTTGCGGCAGCGAAGCGCTTCGTCGCCGGCGTCATCGAGGGTGGAAGAAGAGATAATGACCGCTGTGAAGTGTGTATTTATAGGTACAGGGGCGGCACTGCATTATTACACATGTGCCCCTGGCAATTCACATCTGAGGAACACGTGGCCATCATGCAGCATATTGGGGTTTGTTCCACGTCCCACACACGCCTGGATTGTCGGGTGGTCGTTCCCACTTCTCCGGGTTTCATGTGGAGGAATGAGCATTGAAAACGGACTTAATGTTTGTCTCTGTATCTTCTGCTGACAAGGACGCAGAGAAGACATTCGACAGTTTCAATAGAATGCATATGGTTTGGAGAGATAGAGTTTGAGATAGAAAGCATAGAGAGGTTAGGGTCCGATCACATTCACTTAGTTCAAAAGATTCAACAAGAAGACATAGCTATAAGTGAATGCTGTAGAGGACAGAACACTAGTATATATATATATATATATATATATATATATATATATATATATATATATATATATATATATATATATAATCAACATAGTGAAGTTAATCAACAAGACATGTTGAGATTGAAGCCAAACCAAATGTGAAGACATAGCAAATGTAATGCCATGAGTAAAACACTTCAAACAGAACATTTGGTGGTGGCGTTACCCACCGTATAGGAAGTATTAGACCCAGAAACGGCGCACAATTATCGTGGCGCTCCGAAGTCAAATTCCACATTAATGTATTCACACTTTAGAATGTATGTCTTCATTGATTGAAGATATACTTTACTTCGTGTGTTGCACATCTAAGTCATCAATATGCATAAGTGTTAGGATGTGTGCCTGATCACAGGACATTTGAGGATTCCAGGATATTTAGCTCACACCGTAACTTGCAAAATCTCTTCTCATCCAAGGGCTTGGTGAAGATATCTGCCAATTGCTCTTCAGTGTTGACGTGTATGATATCAACATCTTCCTTCACAACATGATCTCTGAGAAAGTGATGACGAATTTCAATGTGCTTTGTCTTCGAGTGCTGAACTGGGTTGTTGGCAATCTTGATGGCGCTTTCGTTGTCGCGGTAGAGTGGCACTTGCTTCAGATGAATGCCATAGTCCTTGAGTGTTTGCTTCATCCACAGAAGCTGAGTGCAGCAAGATCCAGCAGCAGTGTATTCAGATTCAGCAGTGGAGAGAGATACACAGTTCTGCTTCTTTGAAGACCAACATACAAGTGATCGTCCCAGAAAGTGACATGTGCCTGATGTAGACTTGTGATCCACTTTGTCACCAGGATAATCAGCATCCGAGAATCCAACCAGATCAAACTCTGAGCCCTTTGGATACCATAATCCTAGAGTTGGGGTGTGAGCCAAATATCGAAGAATTCGCTTCACAGCTAAGTGATGCGACTCCTTTGGTGCCGCTTGAAATCGATCACAGATGCAAACACTAAGCATAATATCTGGCCTAGATGCACATAGATAAAGCAAAGAACCAATCATGGAGCGGTATACCTTTTGATCGAACTCTTTACCATTGTCGTCAGGACCCAGATGATGCTTGGCTGGCATTGGCGTCGTGAAGCCTTTGCAGTCTTGCATACCGAACTTCTTCAGGCAATCTTTGAGATACTTCTCTTGAGATATAAAGATGCCATTGCGTTGCTGTCGTATTTGAAGACCGAGGAAGAATTTCAGCTCTCCCATCATGGACATCTGATATTGCTCTTGCATCATATATCCAAACTCTTCACTGTACTTCTGATTGGTGCAGCCGAAGATAATGTCATCCACATATATTTGGCACACAAACAGTTCACCATCATATGTCTTTGTGAAGAGAGTGGGGTCGAGGGAACCAAGTATGAAGCCTTTGCTCTTCAGGAAGTATTTGAGTGTGTCATACCAGGCCCGAGGGGCTTGTTTGAGGCCATACAGTGCCTTGTTGAGCTTGTATACCATGTCAGGATGTTTTGGATCTTCAAAGCCAGGCAGTTGTGCAACATACACTTCTTCTTCAATCTTGCCATTGAGAAAGGCGCTCTTCACATCCATTTGATATAGAAGTATGTTGTGATGATTGGCATAGGCCAGCAGTATGCGTATGGCTTCAAGTCTAGCCACAGGAGCAAATGTTTCATCAAAGTCAATGCCTTCCACTTGAGTATATCCTTGAGCAACAAGACGAGCTTTGTTTCTGACAAATTGACCATGCTCATCTTGCTTGTTGCGGTATATCCATTTGGTGCCTATTATGTTGTGCTTCCGAGGATCAGGACGCTTAACCAGTTCCCATACATTATTCAGCTCAAACTGTTGAAGCTCTTCTTGCATAGCTTGAATCCATTCAGGTTCCATGAAGGCTTCTTCTACTTTCTTGGGTTCTGTTATTGAGATGAATGCGAAGTGCCCACAGAAATTTGTTAGCTGAGTTGCCCTTGATCGAGTGAGTGGACCAGGTGCATTGATGATGTCAATTATTCTCTCAATCTGCACTTCATTGGCAACACGAGGATGTACATGGCGAAGATTTTGCTCTTGCTGATCATTGTCGTTGTTAGAGGGATTGTCTTTAGGTTGAGCATTGTCTTCAGGTAGGTCTGGTGCAGAGATGATAAGTTCCTCTTCAGGATGAGCTTCAGAAGGTATGATTTCTCTAGTTCCCATTAGCTTGATTGATTCACTGGATGGAACTTCATCTAGCACATTTGGCAGGTGTTCTCTTTGTGAACCGTTAGTCTCATCGAATCGCACATCCACTGTTTCAACCACTTTATAATGAAAGAGATTGAAGACTCTGTAGGAGTGCGAAACCTTTCCATATCCAAGCATAAAACCCTCATGTGCTTTTAGTGCAAACTTTGAAGTGTGATGTGGGTCCTTGATCCAGCACCTGGCACCAAATACTCTGAAGTAACTGACATTTGGCTTCTTGCCAGTAAGGAGCTCATAAGATGTCTTGTTCAGAAGCTTGTGAAGATAAACACGATTGATTGTATGGCATGCAATATCAATGGCTTCAGACCAGAATTTTCTTGGAGTCTTGTATTCATCTAGCATCGTTCTGGCCATCTCAATGAGTGTTCTGTTCTTGCGTTCGACGACGCCATTCTGCTGTGGCGTGTGTGGGGCTGAGAATTCATGTGTGATGCCCAAGGTATCAAGATATGTATCAAGGCCAGTGTTCTTGAATTCAGTGCCATTGTCACTTCTGATGTGCTTTATCTTAGCGCCATAGTTGTTCATTGCTCGATTGGCGAAGCGTCTGAAGACATCTTGCACTTCAGTCTTGTAGAGGATTATGTGCACCCAAGTATATCTAGAATAATCATCAACAATGACAAAACCATAGAGACAAGCAGTAGTAGTAAGAGTTGAGTAGTGAGTGGGACCGAAAAGATCCATGTGAAGCAGTTCAAAGGGTCGAGTAGTAGTCATGATTGTCTTCGAGGGATGTTTGGCCCTCGTCATCTTTCCTGCTTCATAGGCACCGCATAAGTGATCTTTCTTGAACTTGACGCCCTCGATGCCTATGACATGCTTCTTCTTTGCAATGGTGTGGAGGTTCCTCATGCCAGCATGCCCAAGCCTCCGATGCCAGAGCCAGCATTCTGAAGCTTTTGCTAGAAGACATACGGCAAGCTGTGGTCCTGCTGAGAAATCTACCACGTACAAATCATCTTTCTGATACCCTTCAAACACTAGAGACTTGTCAGATCCATTAGAACAAGGCATCAATATTTTCCAAATATTATGATCATGTTCAAATCACAAAGCATTGAGACAGACATTAAGTTGAAGCCAAGGGATTCAACAAGCATGACTTTATCCATGTGTTGATCCTTTGAGATTGCAACTCTACCTAGACCCAGTACCTTACTTTTACCAGTGTCGGCAAATGTGATGTGAGTCTTGTCGGATGGACGTAAGGTTGAGTCCATAAGAAGGCTTCTTTTGCCAGTCATGTGATTTGTACACCCATTATCAATAATCCATTCTGAAGACGCTGGTGTCGTACCCTACAGTGCGGTGAGGGGCATAGGCTTCACGAAGAGAATTGTGAAGCAAAAACATTTGACGAACCAGTGGGTTATGAAAGCTTAGATCCAGATTAGGACTGATAGGGAGAGTAGCAAGCGATTCAGGAACGAAGTACATAGTAAGACCATTCGGGCATTTGATCTTGCACCCTACAAGATGTTTAAGGTCCCCAGCAATAGCGTCAGAAGATTTTGGTTTTCTGCTGGAGACCTTTCCCTGCAAAAGAGAGTTAAGCCTTCTTAACCACCCACATCTTCAAGGGTGGCTTAGAAGCGATAAGTCTAAGTGCAGCGTCTGAAAACTTTGGCTTTGGAGCCCTAGCAAAAAGTCTTGCAGGCGGACAATAATACTCATAAGAATAAGCAGAATAGTTTTTGGTCTTATGAGCATGGCGGTTCGATGAACCGTGCTCATATTCATAGGCCTGAGTATGGTTTCCCTGCAAAACATTTGCATTAGTGCGACTCAGGTGACTCCTCTGTCTGTATGAAGCCTTTGGGCCGTATGAAGCCCGTGGTCTGGGGTTTTTCTTCTTCATCTATGGTGTCATGATGACATTCACAGGAAGATTTTCCAAACACCTTTTGGGCACCCAGATCTTCTTCATAGGCGGTCCATTCCTGCAGTTAGTACCAATGTACCTGGCAAACACTTCACCATTCTGATTCTTAAACAGTTTATAGTTTGCATCAAAGGATTCATCGATGACAATGGGGTTAGCACAAGTGAAGCAAGATAGATTGGATGGATCAGCTGAAGGTTCCTTTGCAGCAACCCATGTGGTTTTGGGGTACTATTCAGGTTTCCAGTAAGAGCCATCAGCATTCATTTTCCTTACGAACCCAACACCCTCTTTCCTCGGGTTTCAGTTCAGAATCTGCCTTTTGAGGACATCACATAGTGTCTGATGCCCTTTAAGGCTTTTGTACATCCCTGTTTCAAGCAATGTCTTCAACCTAGCATTCTCATCAGCAATAGCAGTGGTATCCTCAGCAGAGGGGTTAGTTACCACATCAACAGTTGAAGATAATGCAACAGTAGCAGCAGTAGAACATTCAGCAACAGAAGTAGCATTATCACGCTCAATGCATTTAAGATATGGTGGTTCAAATCCTTCCTGAGCGGAACTGATCTGTTCGGCACAAAGTGACTCATTTTCCTTTTGAAGATCTTCATGAGCCGCTCTCAATTTCTCAAGATCTTGCTTCCTTTGAAGATAATCATAGGAAAGCTTTTCATGAGTTGTTGAGAGCGTTTCATGACGACTTTCAAGTTCCTCATACTTAACTTGAAGATGTTTTATGTCTTCAATTAAGGACTCAGATCAAGTCACTTCAGCGCTCAACAGATCATCGCTTTTGTCTAATAGTTTTTGAATATGTTCCATGGCTTTCTGTTGTTCAGTTGCAATTTTAGCAAGTGTTTTGTAGCTGGGTCTTGAACCACAATCAGAGTCATCATCACTAGATGTTTGATAGTGAGTAGTGCGTGTGTTTACCTTGGCACCGCGTGCCATGAAGCAGTAGGTAGGAGCAGAGTAGTCCTTGTCATTTGCATCGGTGTCGGTGGTGAAGTCATTGTCTTCAGTGTTGAAGATGGACTTGGCAACGTATGTTGTAGCCAGACTTGCAACGCCAGAATCGGACTCCTCCTCAGACTCCACCTCCGCCTCCTCAGAAGCGGACTCCTCCTCTGAATCCATTTCCTTGCCAACAAACGCACGTGCCTTGCCAGATGAGCTCTTCTTGTGTGATGAAGACTTTGAGGAAGACTTGGAAGAAGACTTTGAGTATTTCTTCTTCTTCTTGTCGTCAGAGTCATATTCCTTGCTCTTCTTCTTCTTTCTGTTCTCATTGTCCCACTGCGGACACTCAGAGATGAAGTGGCCAGTTTTCTTGCACTTGTGGCATGTTTTCTTCTTGTAGTCATGAGAAGAAGCTTCATCATTCCTTGAGCTTGATCGTGAAGACTTTCTGAAGCCTTTATTCTTGGTGAATTTTTGGAACTTCTTCACAAGCATAGCAAGTTCCTTTCCAATGTCTTCAGGATCATCAGAACTGCTGTCAGATTCTTCTTCAGATGAGGAGACAGCTTTTGCCTTCAAGGCACGAGTTCGCCCATAGTTTGGACCGTAGATATCTCTTTTCTCAGAAAGCTAAAACTCATGTGTGTTGAGCCTCTCAAGTATGTCGGATGAATCGAGTGTCTTGAAATCAGGTCATTCTTGAATCATCAGGGCTAGGGTGTCAAACGAACTGTCAAGTGATCTCAGTAGTGTCTTGACGACTTCATGCTTGGTGATCTCAGTAGCGCCAAGGGCTTGAAGCTCATTTGTGATGTCAGTGAGTCGGTCAAACGTGAGCTGGACATTCTCATTGTCATTTCGCTTGAAGCGGTTGAAGAGGTTGCGAAGAACACTGATTCACTGATCTCTCTGGGTTGAGACGCCTTCGTTGACCTTGGAGAGCCAGTCCCAGATGTAGGATCGAAAGTATGTCTAGAGGGGGGGGGGTGATTAGACTACTTGACCAACTAAAAACTTAGCCTTTTCCCAATTTTAGTTCTTGGCAGATTTTAGCTATCTTAGAGCAAGTCAAGCAATCATCACACAATTCAAGAAAGCATGCAAAGAGTTTATTGGCAGCGGAAAGTAAAGCATGCAACTTGCAAGAATGTAAAGGGAAGGGTTTGGAGGATTCAAACGCAATTGGAGACACGGATGTTTTCCCGTGGTTCGGATAGGTGGTGCTATCCTACATCCACGTTGATGGAGACTTCAACCCACGGAGGGTAACGGTTGCGCGAGTCCATGGAGGGCTCCACCCACGAAGGGTCCACGAAGAAGCAACCTTGTCTATTCCACCATGGCCATCTCCCACGAAGGACTTGCCTCACTAGCGGTAGATCTTCACGAAGTAGGCGATCTCCTTGCCCTTACAAACTCCTTGGTTCAACTCCACAATCTTGTCGGAGGCTCCCAAGTGACACCTAGCCAATCTAGGAGACACCACTCTCCAAGAAGTAACAAATGGTGTGTTGATGATGAACTCCTTGCTCTTGTGCTTCAAATGATAGTCTCCCCAACACTCAACTCTCTCTCATAGGATTTGGATCTGATGGAAAGAAGATTTGAGTGGAAAGCAACTTGGGGAAGGCTAGAGATCAAGATTCATATGGTAGGAATGGAATATCTTGGTCTCAACACATGAGTAGGTGGTTCTTTCTCAGAACATATGAGTAGGAATGGTGTATGTGTTCTGGTGGCTCTCTCTACGAATAAAGAGGAGGTGGAGGGGTATTTATAGCCTCCACACAAAATCCAACCGTTACACACAATCTACCAATCTCGGTGGGACCGAATCAGAAAACTCGGTCTGACCGAAATAGTAAACCTAGTGACCGTTAGGAATTTCGGTGGGACTGAGATGCAACTCGGTAGGACCGATTCGGTTAGGGTTTGGGAATAATGTAATCTCGGTGAGACCGATCGCACAAACTCTGTGAGACCGAGTTCGGCAATTAGCTAACCACAGAGTTGGTCAGGCAAACTCGATGGGACCGACTTGCTCTTTCGGTGAGACCGAAAAGTTACAAGAAGGAAACAGAGAGTTTGCATTGCATTCTCGGTGGGACCGATTCGCTCTTTCGGTGAGACCGAAAAGTTATGAAAGGGAAACAGAGAGTTTGCAACCCCATCTCGGTGGGACCGAGATCCTTATCGGTAGGACCGAATTGCTAGGGTTTGGCAGTGGCAAATGACAAGTGAAACTCGGTGGCGCCGGATTGACAGAATCGGTATGACCGAGTTTGGCTTAGGGTTTAGGTCATTTGTGGAAGTGGGAAAGTAGCTGAGGATTTTGGAGCATATCATTAAGCACATAAAGCAAGAGGCTCATTAAGCAACACCTCATCCCTCCTTGATAGTATTGGCTTTTCCTAAAGACTCAATGTGATCTTGGATCACTAAAATATAAAATGAAGAGTCTTGAACTTTTGAGCTTGAGCCAATTCTTTGTCCTTCGCATTTTGAGGGTTCCACTTTCACATCCATGCCATGCCAATCATTGAGCTTTCCTGAAATAATCATCTTGGAATAGCATTAGCTCAATGAGCTATATGTTGTTATGAATTACCAAAACCACCTAGGGATAGTTGCACTTTCAATCTCCTCCTTTTTTGGTAATCGATGACAACATATAGATCAAAGCTTCGACAAATAATAATAATCATGAAATACATCGTCGCTTTGAGAAGTATGTGATAAGTAAGAGCTTTCCCTAAATTTGTGCATATTTTAAAATTTGCTTTGGACTGCAAATGCACAAGGAGTTAGAATCATGGGTTACTCTTCCATGTCACATACATCTTGGTGGAGCGCTCAAAAAAATGATAAGAATGAAATACATGCACTCATCACCAAGAATAGTGAATGATCACAGATAATAGATAGAATGATAACATTTAGCAAGCATTAAGCAACCATTAAGTGTATCTTATGATCAAACACTTGATCATCGATGTCTCACGAATAATGACATAGTATCGCACACGCAAGCAAACAAAGTTCGAAAAACCACCAAATAAAAACAAGAGAGAATAAAAGCAACACTCTCTCTCGAAGCCTATGATCTATACAATTCCCCCCCCCCCTTTGGCAACAAGTTACCAAAAAGTTCCTAGAAAACGCATAGTGCTAAGTCGATGCTCAGGCTTGATCTTCAGGTGCTGGTGGAGTCCGGAGCACGCCAAGGACGAAGCCTTAAGAAGATGTGGTAGGAGTTGAGGCTGTGGTGGATGCTGGAGCTGGTGGAACGGAGGCTATAGCTGGTGCAGACGTTGTAGCTCTAGTGTCAGCAACTGCAGTGCAGACGACCTCGGACCTCGTGGCACCCTGGCAAAAGCATCAGTTGTGGTTCTGCCTCTTCTCTCGTTCATGTCGTCCTGGAGCTGCTCCACGGCAGTCTGTATCTCAGTCACTTTGATGTCCAGGTCATAGAACCTCTGTTCCATGATCCTCTCTAGGCTCGCCTGGTTCTGAGTCAGGGTAGCTATACTCTTCTCAATCCGCAGGGTGGATGCTATCAGGTAACCGAGCTGCTCTTTTTGGTCTTTAAGAAGTAATCAGATGCCTCCGCTTGAGTAGGCATCCTGGCAACTTTCTCCTTCTTCGCCTTCTCCTTCTGAGCTTGTGCATGGGCAGATGAAGGTTCATTCTCAGTCATAACCACTTGGTTATCCTCAAAATCTGGAAGGATGGGCAGGTGTTCCTTATCCAATAAATACACACCCGTGCCCATCTTGGAGTTGATGAGCTCCTGAATCTGTGGGTCATACCCACAACTCCTCTTCTGGTCTGCAGCTGTCCTCTTGATTGTTTCCACAATGAGACTCATGACCTTGAATTTCTGAGGCACGTCAAAGACATGAAGCAAGTTGATCGCGTGACCTCTGATCATCTTGTGATCTCCAGATTTGGGCAGAAGGGTGTGCCTAAGGATCTAGTTGATCGTAGGCAATCCTGAGAGCAGATAGTGCACTGAGCCAAACTTGAACGTGTTGAGCGCTTCATTCGGGATCTCCTTGTACATGTTGGACATGGAGTTGTGATCCATCTTTTTCTTGGCATAAATGTCCAAGTCATCAGCTTTCTCCTCTGGGGCATTGATCAACTTCGCCCATTCTTCAACAGTGGATTGGTACCTTGTACCCTCTGACATCCATGTGATCCTGCCATCCGGATAAAAGTGTGCTGTGGAGTAGAATTGCATGATCAGCTCCTCGTTCCACTTTGTGAGCTTCTGCCCAACAAAGTCTGCAACTCCACACGCACTAAAGCTGTCAAATACACCGGGGTAGTACTCTTCATTGTCCTTGATGTAGGTCCAGTCGACCCATCTCATGGCACAAATGATTGGCTTCTTGTCAAGCAAAACAGTCTCATAGAAATCTTGCTGCTCCTTGGTATGAAATCTGTAATCCACGGCAGTCCTTCTCCTAGAAGCATACAGATCTGCTTCTCTCCATTTCCTCAGCCCTGAATCTCTCCTGAGCTTCATATCCTCAGCCACAGGATGAGCATCGTTGTGGTCTGGGATCTTGGGCTTGAGCTTTCTAAGGACACTCTCTTCCTCTTCTTCGATAGCTTCAGGCACTGGGGCCTTGTTCTTTTCCGCAGCTGGGATGCTTCGTGTGTTTCTCTTTGGTGCACTCTTAGGCTTAGATGCAGCCTTAGGTGCTTCCTTGGGCTTGGATGCAGCTATTCCTGACCTTATAGCATCTCCCATGAGTTTGGCTGCCTTGGGTGCTGGTGCAGCAACCTCTTCTTCTTCTTCCTCCTCATCTACCATGATGGAGGCCTTCCCAAGCACTCTGGCTACAGTCTTCTTCACCCTCTCTTTCCTCTTCTTGCCTTGGCCACCTGCTTCCTCTTCAGATTCCAGGGCAAGCTTCATGGTTTCTTCAGTTGTAGCCTTCCTAGGTTTGGAAGTGGGAACTCTTGCCTTAGACATGGGCTGCCTGCTTGCTGGCCTTTTGATTTTCAGCCCTGGCTTTGTGCCTTGAGCTAGTTCAGCTCTCTTTGATGTGGCCTCTTCCTCTGCCACATAGTCTTCATCCTCAGAATCAGACGTTCTCTTCTTCCTTTGACGTGTGGCAGCCTTAGGCAGATTGTTGGGGGTGCTCCTGCTGCCATCATCAGAAGAACTTGAGGGGCTAGTGCCCTCACTCATCACAACTTACCGCTCAGACACATTCTGGCTGTCACTTTGATCAGACATGTTGCAAACTGACTGCTAACCCTATGAATAGATTATGGATAAGATAGAGTGGATGAGCATCACAAAAAGCAGAGATTTTTGCAAAAGATTAATTCAAAAACTTAGTTTTAGTTTTCCACAGAAAGCATCTCGGATCTACCGATTTTCAAACTCGGTGACACCGAAATAGTTTTGGCACCAGAACTGGTGAACTCGGTCAGACCGAGTCATAGTTCGGTGGCACCGAGACTGCTAGGGTTTCACAGAATTCCAAAATCGGTCGCACCGATAAGTTATTCTTGGTCAGACCAAGTTTCACTTGTGCAATGGCAAAAGCCAAATCGGTGGGACCGAGTTTTTCAACTCGGTGGGTCCGAGATGGTTTCGGCGGAAACCTAACCCTAAAATTTTCGAATTAAACCTAATCTACGAGTTCATTGACTGGATAGGAGTGTTTCAATCGTGGCAAGAATCATGATGATCACAATGTGCTAGGAATCGGAGTGGAGAATAGCACAAAGATCGAGTCCATACCCTAGTTCGGCGGAGACTCGCTACGGCGGCAACGGCGGGGCAGAATTCCGTTGACGGCGGCGGAGACCAGCGACTGGAGGCTGCTGGGGACGAGAAGACGATCTGGAGACCACGAAGGCAGAGTAGGCTATCGCGCGGGCGAAGAGGTTTCGGAGAAATTTCCAAAATTTTGCCCATCACTATATATAGCCCGACCCTGTCGGTGTGACCGAGTGGAACAACTCAGTGGCACCGAGATGCAAAACTGTGTGCAGTTATTGCAACTCGGTGTGACCGAAAAGTTCAAATCGGTTGCACCGAGATCGAAAACCTAGATCAACTTAATGAACTCGGTAGGACCAAAACTGGAGTATCGGTCAGACCGAGATTCATAAAGAGGTTTTGGAAGTTTAAGTCTATGACGAATCGGGGACTCCGAGCGCTCCTCACACAGAGTGGTTCGAATCTGACTTGATCAAGTTTTGTGATGCAGCACGAATAGAGTTTGAGACGAGAAAAGCATAGATAGCTAGAGGAGGTTCTTAGGCATTCTTGTCCATCCACTTGGCAAAAGAAGAAAGCCAAACAATCAAAACAACAAGTGGATGTCCTCGAATGAGTAAAATATGCAACCAACATGCTCACACAATAAGATGGCAAATGAAATATGTGGCAAAGCATGCACAACCAATTCTAGCATCTATCAAGCAATTTGCGATGACTAGGTCATCTATATATGAGTATATTGACTTAGGAGTCAAGTGAGAACACTTGATCATAGGTCATACTCATTGTTTAAGCTCAAGTGGGGTTACCACTTTTACATAAAGCATTGTTGTATTCACATCTTTAGAGTTGCTTTAGCTCAAGTCTTAGAGTAAAGCTCCCCCTAGATGTGATATCCCCCCTAAGAGGGATGAACTAACCTTGGGTTTTGTCGATGATGACTTCATGTAGATGTTGAAGATGTGGATGCTCAATGTTGATGTAGATCACTTGGAGCTATCCATTTGAGTGAATTGCACTTTCAATACCTACATGGGTTAGTCCCACAAGGAACAAACAAGGATATCCATAGACATAGAGTGATGCACACACAAGATATTGTCCATGAAAACTTTAGGTTACCTTGTCCCTTGTCTTACCAACAAGAGGGTTTGTGACTCCTTGAACTAGTGCAAGATGTGGAAGTTGATTGCACTTGTTCTTGCCAAAATGATAAGAGTGAAGTATGTTGGCGGAGTCACCCTCAAGAACTCTCTAGTTCTTCTTCTTTTGGATCCACACCATCTTGATGGGAATCCTTGGAGTTGTAGTCGTACTTGATGTAGTGGAACTTGAAGTAGTCTTGGGAATCCACTTGACTAAGGTCTTAGGAGCTTCTTCAAATGCATCAATCTCCTCTTGAAGCTTGTGCTTGCCTTTTTGCTTGTAGTCTTGTGGTGGAAGATCATTTTGAGCTTGTGTTCCCTTGAAGGAAGTATCATACTTCTCTTGTTGAGGAATAAACTTTGTCTTGGGGTATTGATCTTCTTCCCATTCAACTCCATTGGCATTGAACTTTCATTCAAAACCAACACCTTGATTCTTCCGGTGCATTCCTTGCTTGCGCACAATTTCCTCGAATTGCTTACTTCCGGCAAGGCTCTTGTAAACACCTTTCTCTATAATTCCCTTCAATAAGCTATTTTCTTGCTCAAGTGTAACTTGGCTAAGAGAATTATTAGTGGAATCAAGAGAACTACTAGAAGCAACAATATTGGATTTAGCATGATCATTGTTACTACTAGAGGAAGAATCTTTCTTATTCTTGTTACTAGTCTTGACTTGAGGCATGTAGGTGGATAAAAGTAAACGCTTGGCAATGTGAGAAGAACTTTTCTTGCGGAGATCATCATTGATTGCTTTTAAGAACTCTTGCTCTTGCTCAAGATTAAGCTTTTCAAAGCGTAGTTTCTCATGAGCTCTTAAAAGTTCTCGATGATCTTCGAAGATAGTTTCATGGGCTAACTTAAGAGTGTTTAGTTCTTTAGTTAGAGCCTCAATCTTCTCCTTATCATTGTCATGATTAATTGATATTTCACCATAATATTCTTCACTAGAGTTGTCAACAAGCAAATCATCACCTAACAAGTCATCTTCATCACTATTAAAGTCAACATACTTGGGGTGTGTTACCTTAGGACCTTTGGCCATGAAGCATCTTCCAATTCCTTCATTTGGTGAGTCAAATATGTCGTAGGAGTTGGTTGACACAAGTGCTAGACCAGCAACACCTTCATCTTGAGTATCTTCGGAGTCGGAGTGATAACTTCTCTTGGAGTGGCTGTCGGAGTCGGAGCCGGATACCCATTCACCAACATGAGCTTGATGTCTTCGTTTTGTATAGCTCCTTGATGATTTTTCCTTCCTTTCCAAATCCTTGCTTCTCTGTGAGTATCTTCGTTCATAACGATCATCTCTACTCCTTCTCTCTCTTGGTGGAGATTCTTTGCTTCTTCTTTTTGGAGAATCTTCTCTTCTCTTGTAGGGAGCCGTACACTCATTGGAATAGTGTCCGGGTCTTCCACAATTATAGCAGTTTTGCTCTCGACTAGAAGATCTTTTGTCATTGTAGGACCTTGACTTGAAGATTCTATCTTTGTTTCTACTCTTGTAGAACTTGTTGAAGTTCTTCACCATTAAGCTCAATTCTTCATTGAAGTTTTGTTTCTCACTTGATGATGTGGGGACTTCACATGACGCTTTGTAGGCACCACTTGATTTATTGTGAAGTTCCTCTTTATCCTTGAGTGTCATCTCATGAGCAACAATCCTTCCAATTACTTCCGTTGGCTTGAGATCTTTGTAGTTGGGCATCATTTGGATTAATGTGCACACGGTATCATATTTCCCATCCAAGGCTCTTAGGATCTTCTTGATGATGAATCTATCGGTCATCTCTTCACTTCCTAAGCCGGCAATCTCATTTGTGATGAGAGCAAGCCTAGAGTACATTTCAGCGACACCTTCACCATCCTTCATCTTGAACTTGTCAAGTTGACTTTGGAGCACATCCAACTTGGATTCCTTGACGGAGTCGGTACCTTCGTGCATATCAATCAAAGTATCCCAAATTTCCTTTGCATTCTCAAGGCGGCTGATTTTGTTGAATTCTTCGGGGCACAATCCGTTGAAGAGAATATCACAAGCTTGAGCATTGTATTGCAACATCTTCAACTCATCCGCGGTAGCTTCACGGTTTGGTTCTCTCCCATCAAAGAACTCACCTTGCAAACCAACACAAACAATAGCCCATACGGCGGGGTTATGTCCAAGAATATGCATTTTCATTTTATGCTTCCAACTAGCAAAATTAGTGCCATCAAAGTAAGGACCTCTACGGTGATAATTTCCCTCGCTAGACGCCATACTCTCCTAGGTTGTGAAACCAAGGCTATGACCACCAAAAGCTATGGAGATCAAGGCAAATGGAGACCAAAGCTCTGATACCACTTGTAGGATTGAAAGTATGTCTAGAGGGGGGGTGATTAGACTACTTGACCAACTAAATACTTAGCCTTTTCCCAATTTTAGTTCTTGGCAGATTTTAGCTATCTTAGAGCAAGTCAAGCAATCATCACACAATTCAAGCAAGCATGCAAAGAGTTTATTGGCAGCGGAAAGTAAAGCATGCAACTTGCAAGAATGTAAAGGGAACGGTTTGGAGGATTCAAACGCAATTGGAGACACGGATGTTTTCCCGTGGTTCGGATAGGTGGTGCTATCCTACATCCACGTTGATGGAGACTTCAACCCACGGAGGGTAACGGTTGCGCGAGTCCACGGAGGGCTCCACCCACGAAGGGTCCACGAAGAAGCAACCTTGTCTATTCCACCATGGCCATCGCCCACGAAGGACTTGCCTCACTAGCGGTAGATCTTCATGAAGTAGGCAATCTCCTTGCCCTTACAAACTCCTTGGTTCAACTCCACAATCTTGTCGAAGGCTCCCAAGTGACACCTAGCCAATCTAGGAGACACCACTCTCCAAGAAGTAACAAATGGTGTGTTGATGATGAACTCCTTGCTCTTGTGCTTCAAATGATAGTCTCCCCAACACTCAACTCTCTCTCATAGGATTTGGATCTGATGGAAAGAAGATTTGAGTGGAAAGCAACTTGGGGAAGGCTAGAGATCAAGATTCATATGGTAGGAATGGAATATCTTGGTCTCAACACATGAGTAGGTGGTTCTTTCTCAGAACATATGAGTAGGAATGGTGTATGTGTTCTGATGGCTCTCTCTACGAATAAAGAGGAGGTGGAGGGGTATTTATAGCCTCCACACAAAATCCAACCATTACACACAATCTACCAATCTCGGTGGGACCGAATCAGAAAACTCGGTCTGACCGAAATAGTAAACCTAGTGACCGTTAGGAATTTCGGTGGGACTGGGATGCAACTCGGTAGGACCGATTCAGTTAGTGTTTGGGCATAACGTAATCTCGGTGAGACCGATCGCACAAACTCGGTGAGACTGAGTTCGGCAATTAGCTAACCACAGAGTTGGTCAGGTAAACTCGGTGGGACCGACTTGCTCTTTCGGTGAGACCAAAAAGTTACAAGAAGGAAACAGAGAGTTTGCATTGCATTCTCGGTGGGACCGATTCGCTCTTTTGGTGAGACCGAAAAGTTACGAAAGGGAAACAGAGAGTTTGCAAGCCCATCTCGGTGTGACCGAGATCCTTATCGGTAGGACCGAATTGCTAGGGTTTGGCAGTGGCAAATGACAAGTGAAACTCGGTGGCGCCGGATTGACAGAATCGGTATGACCGAGTTTGGCTTAGGGTTTAGGTCATTTGTGGAAGTGGGAAAGTAGCTGAGGATTTTGGAGCATATCATTAAGCACATAAAGCAAGAGGCTCATTAAGCAACACCTCATCCCTCCTTGATAGTATTGGCTTTTCCTAAAGACTCAATGTGATCTTGGATCACTAAAATATAAAATGAAGAGTCTTGAACTTTTGAGCTTGAGCCAATTCTTTGTCCTTAGCATTTTGAGGGTTCCACTTTCACATCCATGCCATGCCAATCATTGAGCTTTCCTGAAATAATCATCTTGGAATAGCATTAGCTCAATGAGCTATATGTTGTTATGAATTACCAAAACCACCTAGGGATAGTTGCACTTTCACCAGACCAGCTTAGATGTTTCCAAAGCACTCACACAGCCATACTGTCCTTTGGTCAGATGACCACAGATGATATTCTTGGCAGTAGAGTCCAGTTGAACGAACTTCTTGACATCAGCAGCAGTGACACCTTCTCCAGCCTTGGGAATGTTGTTCTTGACGACATACCATAGGTCGACGTCAATGGCTTCAAGATGCATGCGCATCTTATTCATCCAGTAGGGATATTCAGTTCCATCGAAGACGGGGCACGCAGTGGAGACTTTAATTATCCCTGCAGTCAACATAGCTAAAACTCCAGGTGGTTAAACCGAATCACACAGAACAAGGGAGCACCTTGCTCTGATACCAATTGAAAGTGCGTTATATCGACTAGAGGGGGGGTGAATAGGCGATTTTTATGAAAGTCTTCAAAACGTGGAAGTTTCGAAGACAAACGATAGAAATAAACCTATTACAATGCAGCGGAAGGTAGACTACACTAGGTAAACCATAGTCATGTATTCAATGAAGTGAAAGCACAATGACTAATAGCAGCTAGGTAGTAAGGATCAGGTAGGAAGATATTAAGAAGCCAAAGAGATCACACAGTCACTCAGTGAAGACAAAAGATAGTGCAGACATACAATGACTTCACAAGGAGTAACAGTAAGTAAGGAGAAAGGAAGGATGAAACCAGTGACTCGTTGAAGATAATGATTTGTTGGACCAGTTCCAGTTGCTGTGACAACTGTACGTCTGGTTAGGGCGGCTAGGTATTTAAACCTGAGGACACACAGTCCCGGACACCCAGTCCTGAACACGCAGCTCAAGACACCCAGTCCTCACCATATTCCCCTTGAGCTAAGGTCACACAGACCTCGCCCAATCATTTTGGTAAGTCTTCAAGGTAGACTCCCAAACCTTCACAGACTTCGTTCATCGACGATCCACAATGTCTCTTGGACGCTCAGAACGCGACGCCTAACCGGCTAGAGGATGCACAGTCCTCAAGTGTAATAAGTCATCAGATCACACAGACAAGAAGACTTAAGTGATGCCTAAATCTCTTTGGCTCTGGGTGGTTAGGGCTTTATCCTCGCAAGGAATTCTCTCTCAAAGGCTTCGAGGTGGGTTGCTCTCAAACGACAAAAGTCGTACTCTAAAACTGAGCAGCAACCGTTTATTGTTGTAGGGGGTGGGCTATTTATAGCCACTAGGCAACCCGACCTGATTTGTCCGAAATGACCCTGGGTCACTATGGAACTGACACGTGTTCCAATGGTCAGATTTCAAACTCACACGGCAACTTTACTTGGGCTACAAGCAAAGCTGACTTGTCCGACTCTGGACAAGATTCGCTCTCATAGTCTTCACTCGAAGACATAGGTTTTGTTTAAGCATCACTTCAGTCATTCTGACTGGTTCTCTTGGACCCCACTTAACAGTACGGTGGTTCCTATGACTCAACACAGAAGAAAAAGAACTACGAAAGATCTAAGTCTTCGAGCTCCATAGGCTTCATGCGGTGTCTTCTCTTGTCATAGTCTTTAATGTGAATATCTTCATATACCACCTTTGACATCAATGTCTTCATACATTTTTAGGGGTCATCTCTGGTAGGAAAACCGAATCAATGAGGGACTTCTACCTGTGTTATCCTGCAATTCTCACAAACACATTAGTCCCTCAACTAGGTTTGTCGTCAATACTCCAAAACCAACTAGGGGTGGCACTAGATGCACTTACACATAGCATCCGCAAATCATATATAAAGGGTATTCAATGTTCGTTTTGTTTTTGAACGTACAATATACTCCCTCCTATCCTTTCTAGTTTACATATAAGTTTTATGTGTAGTCAAAGTATCTCTACTTTGATAAAAAAAGGTATCAACATTCAACAACGCCAATCAATATTGTTAGATTCGTACGTACTCCTAGATTTGTACTCGAGATGGTTTCCAATTTGACTATTGACAAGATTAATAGTACATGAGATGTATAATGTGAAAATTATATCATTGGAAACTCCATTCACATATGAATTTGACCGTATGCTTTGTGTAAGTTGCATGTCATGTATTATTAATCTAACATTTGGTCAAAGTTAGCCTCGAAAAACACATTAGACCCTGTATGCTTTGTGTAAGTTGCATGTCATATATTATTACACTAACATTTGGTCAAAGTTAGCCTCAAAAAACGCATTAGACCCTGTATGCTTTGTGTAAGTTGCATGTCATATATTATTACTCTAACATTTGTGTAAGTTGCATGTCATATATTATTACTCTAACATTTGGTCAAAGTAGTATAGTGGAAGTGGATCCTCTGACATAGGTATTGTCGGATCACGGGTTTCGGCAGACCCTTAAGGTTCGAACACTGGGGTGCGCACGGAGATCACGCCTTCTATCTCCCCGTCTCGCAAAGATCTAAACTACTAAAAGAACTGCACAAGGGACGCAAGATTTATACTGGTTCGGGCCACCGTTGTGGTGTAATACCCTACTCCAGTGTGTGGTTGGTGGATTGCCTCTTGGGGCTGATGACGATGAACAATTCAAGGAAGAACAGCCTCGCGAGGGTCTGTTCTTGGCTGGGCGATGAACTGCTAGGAGGAGTTCAGTTACCCTTCTCTCTCTCTCACTCACTCTCTCTGCTTGCGAACCGGACGAATGAACCCCCTTGCTATGCGGGTGGCTAGTCCTATTTATAGGCAAAGGCCCTGGGCCTCTTCCCAAATATTAAGCGGGAAGGGCGACAACAATTGGCCAATTCGAAGGGGAACATCTAGTACACTTATCCTGACTAAAGTTGGTCTTCGCCTGCCAAAGGCTGTATGGTGACGCCGTGCTGGGCTCCATGGTGACCTCCATCTCGTAGTCCGCCTGGTCTTGGTCTTGTTGCACCGAAATGGCAACCTTTGCCTAATGCCTCGGTACTCCGCGGCTGTGCTTGCCCCCTTTGCACCAAAGAGGAAAGAAGGACGCTGCGCGCGCTGGCGCCCGCCTGGCACCCTCGATCGTCACGGCTTGCGTCATGGGCACCTCGCGAGGTACCCCGCCTTGATTTCTCCGCCTCCTCGCGAGACAGCCTAAGGAGGCTGCGCCTGAGGATGCGCCGTGTCGTCCGCCCCGCGAGGCTTGGCCCCTCGCGAGGGTCTTGAGCCTTGTGTTGATGAAGATGGGCCGTGCTGGGCCTCCTTTGAGCCACGCCGCAGGCCGCAGGCAGGCAAGTCTGGGGACCCCCGTTCCCAAAACGCCGATGGTAGCCCCCAGGCCCAAGGCGCGCGTGGACTTGGCCGTGCCGAGAGGCTAAAGGGCAAGGGCGAAGCGCCGCGGGCCCTAACAGCCTGCGACCTTGGGCGCCGCATGGCGGTTTATTGGACGTGGGCGTCTCCACTTCCCACGATGCATCGGTGATCGCGCGAGTTCGACAAGTCCCTGCATGAAGATCGTGTCATGATTACCTGTGATCGTGGAGGCCGGCGGTTGGCCTTCGCCGGCTATAAGTACGGAGCTGTGTGTGCCCTTCCAGTCCATCTCTTCTTGCTTTCTCCTTTGCCTCAGTTATTGCTCCGTCTTGGTGTGATGGCTCCAATTCGTCGGTTCTCTGCAACGGAGAAGGGAAAGGCTCCTCGAGAGGGGCCAGACCCGCTCCCGTCGAAGAAGCGGCTCGCCCTTTGTAGCCGGGACGAGGAGGACCGTCAGGTGGAGGCGAGGCCCTGGTGCGAGCGGGCTCCGCCGGGGTTCCCGCTTCCCTTGTATGCCCACGTCGAGGGCCCCGAAGGTGTCGATGCCGATCTCTGCGGTCGGCGCCATCGTAGGCGCCGTCGGGTCACGAAGGCGTGGGTTGTTCCTCCTGGAGTCCATGCCGAGGGCTCCTCCCAAGATTTCATGCTCCACGTCGCCATTCCTCTCCAGTCCTGGATCCGTCTGCCTCCCTTCTTCGCCTCCATCATCCCTCTAGGAGGGCCCCTGGAGCTCTGGCTGCAGCACCCTCGCGACCAAGGCAGAGGTCGTGGTCGCTGCCCCGGGCGAGGTCTACATGTCCCGCGGCTAGAGAGAGATCGCCCGGGTTTGCAGGGAAAGGGGCATCTTCGCGGTCCACTTGGAGTACGATGGCGCTGCGGTGATGTTCTTCAAGGTCTTCGACGCGAACGGGCGCCGGCTGGAGTGTTGCCCCGGGAGAGGTGGCCAGGACCTTGCCCTGGTGAGGGCTAGGCCTGTCGACCGGTCCCTTGGCGGAGGCGCCGGAGGGTCCAGTGACTCTGGCGAAATCTTCGCGATTCCGGAGACGAGCGACGACAGCTACGAGCCCCCGAGTCGGCGCCGCTCCCGGAGCAGGGCGGGCTCGTCAGGCCGTCGTCGACCCTGATCTGGATGGGGTTGGCGCCGGCGCTTGACGGCCCACTGTTGATGATGGCATCTTTTGCAGGTGCACGCGTTGTTAGCATCCCTTAGGTTCCATTCCCTGCAAGGAATCAGAATGCGCCCCACGGGGGCTTGTAAGGTGCCTGTAGTACCGTTTGTTAATACATAACCTTTGTTGCAGAGCTGTGTGAGTTGCTGATTCCGTCTTAGCTCAGTTCTCCCTTTCGAACCTCGCGAGGGTTTGGTGCTCTGCGCCGACAGGTCCCAGTCCCAAGGCGGCGTCAGCCATCGCTGGTATGCCAGGTCGCGATGCCGTGGTCAAGGCCAGGAGGTGAGCGACCCGGGGTCCGGTAAGAGCCCCTGAGTCGCGATGCTCAGGAGGTCCCCTTTGGCGCCCAAGCAGCCATCGCTTGGTGAGAAAGGGAAGCAACATCGCTAGTACGGAATTGCTTTAGGTGCGGGGGTAGTGCCACGGTAGCCAGTGCTTTGGGTGGTGACTTATCTTGAGAATCGGGGATCGCCCCCAGCGCATCGTCGGGTCCGTGGGGTAGTTGGGACGGAGTTGCTCGGCGAGGTCCTCGCGCGCCCCTTCTCCCTCGCCTCTGCTCCCCTTTCTTCTCTACATCCTCGGGTCCCGGCCCTCGAGCTGGTCTCAGCCGTCGCTGGTATGCCAGGTCGCGATGCTGTGGACAAGGCCAGAGGGTGAGGGCTGGAGAGCCAGTAGGAGCCCTGAGTCGCGATGCTCAGGCGCCCCCCCTTTAACGTGCAAGCGGCTCGCGCAGGCGAGGGTGAAGGGAACTCCGTGAGGGCCTTGGCTAGCGCAGTTCCCTCCAAGGATCCTGCAGATTCATCACAGAAAGAAGATGGGGTTGCCATGGCAGTCATCAGTCGATCGTAAGTCGCTCAAGAGCTCGCTGGTTGGAGCAGGTGAGGTGTATCAGGGCACCCATGAGCCAGCGCAGGACTCACGAGGCCCTACCTCTAGGCGGGTTGCGCCTGGCACTGGGACGTGTCTTGAGATGTGTCCCTGCAAAATTTGGTTAGATGCCGGTACTCTACGTCCTCGGGTCCCGGCCCTCGAGCTTGTCTCAGCCGTCGCTGGTATGCCAGGTCACGATGCCGTGGACAAGGCTAGAGGGTGAGGGATGGAGAGCCAGTAAGAGCCCTGAGTCGCGATGCTAAGGCACCCCCCCCTTTAACGTGCAAGTGGCCGACATGGAGAAGAAGGGATGCCGCAGACAGGCATAAAGTAATCAAGCGTGATAGGCGAATGCATAGTTGGAAATAAACGCGAGGGAGATACACGCCGCTGGGCCTAGCCCGAGCGGCTTGGGGATGATGCAGCCCGAGGGGCGCCCCCAACAAGGCAAACTAACGACCGAAAAATAAAAGGGGATACATGCCGCAGGGACGGACCCACGCGGCCTGGGAGTGATGCAACCCTGGGAGGGCGCTCCCAGCTGGGAATGAAGCTTGAAAGATGTCACCTGAGGGTGTCGTCAGTGAAGTGGCGTTGGTGTAGCAGACTCGATGGGCTGCGGAAGCCGATCCCCATGAGCCCCCAGGCCCCGGGGCCTCGGGAGGCTCCGGAGGCACTGGTGGCTCCTCGCGAGCTGTCTTCATCTCCGCCAGGGCCACGGAACGCCTGTCTTCCTGAGCCTCCATGATGCCCCTCATGAGGCGTTGGCGTTCAGCAACCGCGCTCGGCAGGCCGTAGGGCATGCGAACGTAGCTGTGGGGCGGACCCCGGCAGCGCCCCACTTGTGAGGGCCAGAGGCGCTCCACGATAGCGACTCGGTTGAGCCCCGGTACATCGACGCAGACGCGCAGTCCACCATCCTCGCCTGGATGTGGAGCCGCAGCTGGTGGACGACGGCAACCTCTCATGATCCTTGACTCTTGTAGTTCTTGAATGGCCTTGTTAACGAACTCCTGCTGGTCTGACCTTCCTTGCCTGGCTCCTTCTCGAGGGAAACGTGCTTCGAAGCACGCCTCCACATGGTGCCCAAGCGCCTCCCTTGTGACCCTAGCTAGGTCCGTGGCCCTCCAGGTGAGAGCCCCGGAGCCCTGCCTGAGGAGGGCGCCGGGCGCGCTTTCCTATGCGATGGAAGGGGGGTCCCCCGGGGCAGACACGGGCCCTGAAGGGCCTGCCTCCTGAGGGGCTGAGCCTGACAACGTCTTCTTCTTGGGGGTGGTCTCAGGAAGCCTCCTGCTTCCGCGATCTGGGTCTTCTAGCGACGCGGCCTGAAAGGCTCGCACCAGGGAACACACTGCATCCTTCTCTTCACAGGGCACCGTGATGACGCCGCCACTTCCTGGCATCTTGAGGATGTTGTAGCCATGGTGAGTTACGGCCATGAAGTTGGCCAGCGCTGGGTACCCGAGGATGGCGTTGTACGGCAGGCGGATGTGGGCGACGTCGAAGTCGATGAGCTCGGTGCGGTAGTTGCTGCGGGCCCCGAAGGTGACAAGGAGGCGGACCTGCCCAATCGGGACCGTGGAGCCGTCGGTGACTCCGGAGAATGGCTTGGTTGGCTGAAGCTGGTCGTAGGGCACTTGGAGATTGTTGAACGTTTCCACGGACAGGACGTTGAGCCCTGCCCCTCCGTCGATGAGGGTCCTGGTGACCAGCACGTTGCTGATGACTGGGGAGCAAAGCATCGGGAGAACTCCGGCCGTGGCCGCGCACTTGAGCTGGTCTGCTGAGCTGAACGTGATGGCGCACGCCGTCCACCTGAGGGGGCGCGTTGCTTCGAGCTTGGGGAGAACTGCATTCACTTCACGGGCAAACTGCTTGAAGATACGTTGAGAGGTTGGGGCTTGAGCTCCGCCTAGGATGCAGGCGATTGCGCGCAGCTCTTGGAAGCCCCCAGCCCCCTCGTCTTGATGGCGGTCTTCGTTCCTCCTTGGTTGTGGCGGCAGCGGAGGTAGGCCTGCGTTGCCATGAGGGCGATCCTCACGAGGCTGATCCCTCCAGTCCCCCTCACGAGGCAGGTCCCGCCAGCGGTCCTCGCGAGGTTGGTCGCGCCACCCCTGGCGCGGGCCACGATCTTCCCAGCGTCCTGGGTTTCTTCCTCCTCCTCGGCCATAGCCCCGGTCAGCACGGTCAGGGTGACGGCCGATCCTTCCTTCTCGCACGGCGCGGAGCTCTTGACATTCATTGGTGTTGTGGGTGTGGAAGTCGTGGTACACGCAGTACCGGCTGCCCCTGGAGGATCCGGGCAGATCCTTGCCCCGCTTGGTGTCTGGTTCTGCTGCGAGTATAGCAGCCCCCTTGCACTTCACGTCCTTGGCCTTGGGCTTCTTCTCTTCTGGGTCTGCGGCAGGCATCTCGAGGAGGAAGAGGCGTCCCTCCTCAGCCCTGGCGCAGTTGGTCGCCAAGTTGAACAGCTCCAGGGAGGTGCACAGGTCTTCATGCATCGCCAGCTCCTCCTTCATCTTAACGTCGCGCACGCCATCGGAGAAGGCCGAGATGATGGATTCCTCAGACACCTTGGGGATCTTAAGGCGCGCACTGTTGAAGCGCTGGATGTACTTTTGCAGGGTCTCTCCGGGTTGTTGCTTGATGCGGCGCATGTCGCTCATGGTGGGTGGCCGGTCGCGAGTACCTTGGAAGTTGGCGATGAAGCGGGTGCGCATCTGGTCCCAGGAGGAGATCATGCCCAGAGCCAGATTCAGGAGCCAGGTGCGAGCTCCTTCCTTAAGCGCCATGGGGAACCAGTTCGCCATGACCTTCTCGTCCCCGCTGGCACCTTCGATGCCCAGCTCATAGAGCTGGAGGAACTTTGCAGGGTCAGTCGTGCCGTCGTAACGAGGAGGCAAGTCTGGCTTGAACTTGCCGGGCTACGTGACGCTACGCAGCTCGGTGGTGTAGGCACGGCATCCTGCGGTGGCCACGAAAGGCTTCGGCTGGTGGAGAGCTTGGTCTTGAGGGTCCCCACGCGCTGCAGCTAGGAGCAGCGCGGGGTCTTGGCGTGCCGGAGCTGGAGCAGGGTCGCGGCGTGCCGGAGCAGGGAGCGCCCGGGCAGCTCCTTGCGGGCGAGGGACTTCTTGGCAGCTCCGTTCTTGCTGTGCTGGCACCTGGCGGAGCGGGTTCCGCCCAGGGGCCGCGCGCCTTGGGGCCATGGCGTCTTCTTGGAGAGGAGGCAGTTGGTACGCCCCCAGAGCTTCATTGCCCGTGCGGGGCGGGGTGCGGCGCAGCGGAGCGGATGGCGCAGGAGAGCCCCCTGCGGCGCGGACGAGCTCGGCGACGCGGTCGAGCCACTCCTCGTAAATGTCGTCGACGGGGCGGTAGCGCAGGAGTTCGTTTGCCGCGATGAGCGTAGCTCGAGCCTCCAAGGGTGTGCGGAGCGCATGGGACGAAGAGCCGGCTGGGGTGAGTGATGGAGTAGCGGTGCGGCCGTCTTGCCGCACGGACGGGTGCTGAGACGATGCCTGCTGCTCGCCCCCCGCCGGGCTGGTGGCGGCGTTGACGGCGGGCGACGGGGAACGACGAGGACATCCGCCGACGGGCGCCGTCTGGGCGACGCGGGAAGCGATGGTGGCCTGGCGCTCGGCACGGTCCCGACGAGCGTCGGACATGGATGCGACGGTCGGAGGAGAGCGGAGTGGTGGAAGACAGATTCTGGCGCACCCCTACCTGGCGCGCCAAATGTCAGATCACGGGTTCTGGCAGACCCTTAAGGTTCGAACACTGGGGTGCGCGCGGAGATCACGCCTTCTACCTCCCCGTCTCGCAAAGATCTAAACTACTAAAAGAACTGCACAAGGGACACAAGATTTATACTGGTTCGGGCCATCGTTGTGGTGTAATACCCTACTCCAGTGTGTGGTTGGTGGATTGCCTCTTGGGGCTGATGACGATGAACAATTCAAGGAAGAACAGCCTCGCGAGGGTCTGTTCTTGGCTGGGGCGATGAACTGCTAGGAGGAGTTCAGTTACCCTTCTCTCTCTCTCACTCACTCTCTCTGCTTGCGAACCGGACGAACGAACCCCCTTGCTATGCGGGTGGCTAGTCCTATTTATAGGCAAAGGCCCTGGGCCTCTTCCCAAATATTGAGCGGGAAGGGCGCCAACAATTGGCCAATTCGAAGGGGAACATCTAGTACACTTATCCTGACTAAAGTTGGTCTTCGCCTGCCAAAGGCTCTGTGGTGACGCCGTGCTGGGCTCCATGGTGACCTCCGTCTCGTAGTCCGCCTGGTCTTGGTCTCGTTGCACCGAAATGGCAACCTTTGCCTGATGCCTCGGTACTCCGCGGCTGCGCTTGCCCCCTTTGCACCAAAGAGGAAAGAAGGACGCTGCGCGCGCTGGCCCCCGCCTGGCACCCTCGATCGTCACAGCTTGCGTCATGGGCACCTCGCGAGGTACCCCGCCTTGATTTCTCCGCCTCCTCGCGAGCCAGTCTGAGGAGGCTGCGCCTGAGGATGCGCCGTGTCGTCCGCCCCGCGAGGCTTGGCCCCTCCCGAGGGTCTTGAGCCTTGTGTTGATGAAGATGGGCCGTGCTGGGCCTCCTTTGAGTCACGCCGCAGGCCGCAGGCAGGCAAGTCTGGGGACCCCCGTTGTCAAAACACCGACGGTAGCCCCCAGGCCCAAGGTGCACGTGGACTTGGGCGTGCCGAGAGGCTAAAGGGCAAGGGCGAAGCGCCGCGGGCCCTAACAGCTTGCAGCCTTGGGCGCCGCATGGCGGTTGATTGGACGTGGGCGTCTCCACTTCCCACGACACATCGGTGATCGCGCGAGTTGGACAAGTCCCTGCATGCAGATCGTGTCATGATTACCTGTGATCGTGGAGGCCGGCGGTTGGCCTTCGCCGGCTATAAGTACGGAGCTGTGCGTGCCCTTCCAGTCCATCTCTTCTTGCTTTCTCCTTTGCCTTAGTTCTTGCTCCGTCTTGGTGTGATGGCTCCAATTCGTCGGTTCTCTGCAGCGGAGAACGGAAAGGCTCCTCGAGAGGGGCCAGACCCGCTCCCACCAAAGAAGCGCCTCGCCCTTTGCAGCCGGGACGAGGAGGACCGTCAGGTGGTGGCGAGGCCCTGGTGCGAGCGGGCTCCGCCGGGGTTCCCGCTTCCCTTGTATGCCCATGTCGAGGGCCCCGAAGGTGTCGATGCCGATCTCCGCGGTCGGCGCCGTCATAGGCGCCGTCGGGTCACGAAGGCGTGGGTTGTTCCTCCTGGAGTCCATGCCGAGGGCTCCTCCCAAGAGTTCATGCTCCACATCGCCATTCCTCTCCAGTCCTGGATCCGTCTGCCTCCCTTCTTCGCCTCCATCATCCCTCCAGGAGGGCCCCTGGAGCTCTGGCTGCAGCACGCCGGCTGCAGCACCCTCGCGACCGAGGCAGAGGTCGTGGTCGCTGCCCCGGGCGAGGTCTACATGTCCCGCGGCTGGAGAGAGATCGCCCGGGTTTGCAGGGAAAGGGGCGTCTTCGTGGTCCACTTGGAGTACGATGGCGCTGCGGTGATGTTCTTCAAGGTCTTCGACGCGAACGGGCGCCGGCTGGAGTGTTGCCCCGGGAGAGGTGCCCAGGACCTTGCCCTGGTGAGGGCTAGGCCCGTCGACCGATCCCTTGGCGGAGGCGCCGGAGAGTCCAGTGACTCCGGCAAAATCTTCGCGACTCCGGAGACGAGCGACGACAGCTACGAGCCCCCGAGTCGGCGCCGCTCCCGGAGCAGGGCGGGATCGTCAGGCCGTCGCCGACCCTGATCTGGATGGGGTTGGCACCGGCGCCTGACGGCCCACTGTTGGTGATGGCATCTTTTGCAGGTGCACGCGTAGTTAGAATCCCTTAGGTTCCGTTCCCTGCGAGGAATCAGAATGCGCCCCACGGGGGCTTGTAAGGTGCCTGTAGTCCCGTTTGTTAATACATAACCTTTGTTGCAGAGCTGTGTGAGTTGCTGATTCCGTCTTAGCTCAGTTCTCCCTTTTGAACCTCGTGAGGGCTTGGTGCTCTGCGCCGACAGGTCCCAGTCCCAAGGCGGCGTCAGCCGTCGCTGGTATGCCAGGTCGCGATGCCGTGGTCAAGGCCAGGAGGTGAGCGACCCGGGGTCCTGTAAGAGCCCCTGAGTCACGATGCTCAGGAGGTCCCCTTTGGCGCCCAAGCAGCCGTCGCTTGGTGAGAAAGGGAAGCAACATCGCTAGTACGGAATTATTTAGGTGCGGGGGTAGTGCCACGGTAGCTAGTGCTTTGGGTGGTGACTTATCTTGAGAATTGGGGATCGCCCCCAGCGCATCGTCGGGTCCATGGGGTAGTTGGGACGGAGTTGCTCGGCGAGGTCCTCGCCCGCCCCTTCTCCCTCGCCTCTGCTCCCCTTTCTGCTCTACGTCCTCGGGTCCCAGCCCTCGAGCTGGTCTCAGCCGTCGCTGGTATGCCAGGTCGCGATGCCGTGGACAAGGCCAGAGGGTGAGGGCTGGAGAGCCAGTAGGAGCCCTGAGTCGGGATGCTCAGGCGCCCCCCCTTTAACGTGCAAGCGGCTCGCGCGGGCGAGGGTGAAGGGAACTCCGTGAGGGCCTTGGCTAGCGCAGTTCCCTCCAAGGATCCTGCAGATTCATCACAGAAAGAAGATGGGGTTGCCATGGCAGTCATCAGTCGATCGTTAGTCGCTCAAGAGCTCGCTGGTTGGAGCAGGTGAGGTACATCGACGCAGACGCGCAGTCCACCATCCTCGCCTGGATGTGGAGCCACAGCTGGTGGACGACAGCAACCTCTCATGATCCTTGACTCCTATAGTTCTTGAATGGCCTTGTTAACGAACTCCTGCTGGTCTGACCTTCCTTGCCTGGCTCCTTCTCGAGGGAAACGTGCTTTGAAGCACGCCTCCACATGGTGCCCAAGCGCCTCCCTTGTGACCCTGGCTAGGTCGGTGGCCCTCCAGGCTAGTCCTATTTATAATGGCCCTGGTCCTCTTCCCAAATATTGAGTGGGAAGGGAGCCAACAATGGCGGGCTAATTTGAAGGGGGACATCTAGTACACTTATCCTGACTAAAGTTGGTCTCCGCCTGCCAAATGCTCTATGGTGACGTCGTGCTGGGCTCCATGGTGACCTCCATCTCGTAGTCCTCATGGTCTTGGTCTCGTTGCACCGAAATGGCAACCTTTGCCTGATGCCTCGGTACTCCGCGGCTGCGCTTGCCCCGTTTGCACCAAAGAGGAAAGAAGGACGCTGCGCGCGCTGGCGCCCGCCTGGCACCCTCGATCGTCACGGCTTGCGTCCTGGGCACCTCGCGAGGTACCCCGCCTTGATTTCTCCGCCTCCTCGTGAGCCAGCCTGAGGAGGCTGCGCCTGAGGATGTGCCATGTCATCCTCCCCGTAAGGCTTGGCCCCTCGCGAGGGTCTTGAGCCTTGTGTTGAGAAGATGGGTCGTGCTGGGCCTCCTTTGAGCCAGGCTGCAGGCAGGCAAGTCTGGGGACCCCCGTTCCCAGAACACCGACAGGTATCCCTGCCTTACCCTCCCTTTCGGTCACCTATTGGCAGACCCCATGCTTGCTAGGCCCCGTATGTCAGTTACTCAATGGGTTCGGCCACGTCAGGAGATCCTCACCCGTAGTATACTCCCTCTGTTTTTATTTACTCTGCATAAAACAGAGGGAGTGGTGGTATAATAAATGACGCAGGCGGGGGAGGGGGAGGGACGTCGGTTTGCTCTCAACTGCAGTCCCACAAGCGAGCGAAAATGCAAGACGAAGCGCGTTCCATTTGGTGAGCGATGTGGAGGGTCCAGCGTGTCGGGCTGCAACACGAACGCGAAAAGAGCGATGTACAGTCAAAACCGATTGACCGGTCGTCACCGGAACCACTATTCACACCAGAACCTTCGTTGCTCGGCCTACGTCAGCCACTTCCCTAAAACCACACCAAATCTCCAGCCCATTCCCCCACCTTTCGATCCCCTAGCCCGCATCAAGCGTCCCCTAGTTCGCCGGAAAGCCATGGTGCGCCGCAAGATCACTTACTACAAGATGCTGACGCCTGAGCGCCGCACAGAAATCGCGGTGGTGGTCGGTGCCACAGACCTCCATTCCCAAGCTCGCTTTGCGGCGGGCCAATCCCCGAGTTCTCTAGAGCCAAGCTACGAGAAGGAGGAAGCTGATCCAATGTTCATGGCGGAGGTTGCGGCGCAGAAGGCCCCCGATGGGTATGAGACGATGGACGTCGACTTCGTGCCGGCGTCCGAGTCCCCCATGGTGCAGGCGGACCAGCGGTTCAACATGGCGATACTAAAGGAGGACCGGGTGGCAGAGGCTCAACTCGACGCGGAGCGCGCGCATGCCGCTGCCATCGAGGCTCTCCTGCAGGCGGAACTGGATGTCATGGATGTGAACCGGGCGGCGGAGGCTCAACTTGAGGCGGAGCGCGTGGATGCCGCTGCCATCGAGGCCCTCCTGCAGGCGGAACCGGACGTCCTGGACTTGAACCGGGCAGCAGAGGCTCGACTCGACATAGAGCATGTGGATGCCGCTCTCATCGACGCCCTCCTTCAGGCGGAACCGGACGTCCTGGACTTAAACCGGGCGGCGGAGGCTCGACTTGACGCGGAGCGCGCGGATGCCGCTGCCATCGAGGCCCTCCTGCAGGCGGAACCGGACGTCCTCGACTTGAGCCAGGCTGTGCTCTCGTCCGTGCAGAGCGCCCGCACGCTCTGCTTGAACGAGTAGCTGGAGGTCGAGGACAACCACGGTGCGGAGACACACGTTGGCAGCGACGGCTGGTTCGCGCCGGCAGCCAAAGACGACGAGGTCGTCTCTTTCCACGAGCAGTGATAGTTTTTCTTTATGTTGTTGTTTTTATGGATCTTTTGCTGTGTAAAAACATATATTTGTTATGCAAGTCGCTTGACTTGGGCCAGTCTACCATTTCAGGCGGTTGGATGAATATCCTACATCTCCTAACCCTTCTTTCCTTCTTCCTCACCTCTTCTTCTTCCCCAACAGACCACCGCACGGGCCGTACGGATACTCCCCAACATGCGGTTGGATAAACATACTCTATGAACTAAAATTATGTGTCAGCAATAGGATGGCTGAGTTTGGTTTGTTCACATGTGACAGCACGTGTCGGTGAGGGTGTGTTCCCTTGGCTGGGTTTGCAGCGTGCAGGAGCGACTGTGTGAGGGTGCGGTGCGGCCGTGGCGTGCAGGAGCGACCGTGTGAGGGTGCGGTGCGACCGCGACAGCCGTGTGCAAGTGTACCTCCTTCTCATTTTGAAAACTTTAGGCAAGCTTGGCAAAAATGTCTGGCGAAGTTTGGCAATGCAAGGCCTAGACCCAAACAGGATAAGTATGTACGTACTAGGAGTACTAGTGTTAAAAAAGAAAGGCGGGGTTTTCCTTCGCGGGATTTAATCGATACAAATCCTCGTTTCACGTGTCAATTAATGCGTATTTTTTCTCCAAAGATCAAAGAGCTAACCATCTCACTCCTTGTCGCTTGATTCATGCAGCGCCATGCAAACCAACCTTCTCACTTCCGCATGCATGTAGGGGATATTAATGTCCTTGGTTGCTAACCCCATCAATTTTGCCTTGATTAGTGTTAGTGGCCCTTTGCAAATTGTAATTTTGATATGCTGGCCTTGTGTACAAAAAAATGGAGGTAGCACTACAAAAAAATACACTTCCATGATGATATGTGTTTGTCATAGTAGGTCGCTTTTTTGTCATGCATGTACATCCATGACAAATTTATGACAGAATCAAGATAGTCATACCTGTGTTGCCGTAGAAGTGTTCCATGACATTACCAAAATTATCATCACGGAAGTGTCCACTTCCATGACGATAAATCGCGCGTCACAGAAGTGCTTTCGTCAAGGGTGACCGACACGTGGCATCCACCGTAACGGAACACCGTTAAGCTATCGGGTCGGGTTTTGGATCCGATAAACCGTTAACAGCCCCAACCAACGGGGATTTTCCACATGTAAAATCATCATTGGCTGGAGGAAACACGTGTCGGCTCATCATTGGGACAGATGTCAACCACTCATTGGACGGAAGGTGCCTATGATACGTCGACACGTGGCACGGCCCAACAGAGGCCCATTCCTGTGAAAAGGCTGGCCCGCTTGACTTGGTCAAAAGCTGGCGGGCCGGCCCATGGAAAGCCTGTTAACGGCTTGTTCGGATATAGCCCATTTACAGCCCGCTAACCCAAGGCCCATTACACCGTATCCAAATTAGGCCCAGTAGCGTCATCTGGGCCATCCAATATGATTCCAGCCCGTTTTAACTTCTGGCCCATGACGTCTTTCGGCCCATATGAGGCCCTATATAACTCTTGGCCTACTAACGGCCCGTGGTGAAACTAGCCCGTAATGAACAGTGTATCACTTTACACCCATTAACGGCCCATGGTGAAACTGGCCCGTAATGAACAGTGTATCACTTTATACCCATTAACGACCCGTTATTCCATTGGGCCGTTTCCAGCCAATGTTATCTTTCGGCCTTCTCAGAGCCCATTTATTCTTGGGCTCATTTCCAGCATTCGTTTACTTATGGCTCGTTACTGTCATTTTCTGCTTGTGGGCCAAATTCAGCCCGTGGTCATAGTCGGCCCGTTTGTGGTCCGTTAATACGTTGGGCCGATTTCATAGCGTCATCAAATACGGCCTATTAACGATGGCCCGTTATGGTCGGCCCATGAAAAGATGATTCCAACTCTAGCCCGTTTACGGCCATAATGCGGTCTGTTTGGCCCATGTCTGGCCAATCGATTATACGGCCCGTATAAGGCCCATTGATAATACGGCCTGCAGAAGGCCCATTGTTTTTACGGCCCGTAGAAGGCACACTGTTTCTATGGCCAGTAGGAGGCCCAGTGTCACTACAGTAAATATTAGCCCATGGTTATTGTGGCCTAGTTTTAAAAAATAGGTTATTGCAGCCACTAGCTAATCGCGGAAAAAGAACTGCAATGACTACAAGCAAACAAATAAACAAGACAACAAGGAAATAAATAAGCAAGCAACTAACGCTAGGCTATCACGGCTATTACACATATTACATCCACTGGGCATCAAAGTTCGCCACCAGTGCAAATATAGGGAACAAAGCAGCATATCATATACACTGGTTGTCAAAGTTGGCGACCAGCGCAAATAAATGCCGCAGCAAAACAAATCTAGAACTGAAACCACTTCAGAAGATCTCAAGAAACAATATCCTGGGTACCCATAATGCCGGCAAGATGCTTAGCAAGCTTATTAACTTTCTCTTGTTTGGCGCTTAAATCCTCCAGCGCTTGCTGTTGCACCAGAAAATATGCATCTGAATTCTGCAAGGACTTCCTCAGTCCTTCAGCTTCCTGTCGCAGCACATCTGATCGGTGTCTTTCAACTTGAAGTTGAGACTCAAGAAGACGAACTAATTCAGGCAGCGAGTTCGAAGAGCTTGTGCCAGCAGTAGTGGCCAGTAACTCGAACACTACATCAAGACAGGACTTTTGGGTTCCCTCACTGCCGTCAAGATAGTTTTTATCAGCTTTCTTGGAGACCAACAGGGATGTCTCACTATCTTGAACCTTATCTGCATTACTTCCTTTACCATTGGATAACACGGTACTGTTCTCCCATATTTTTTCTGCATTCTAAAAGAGAAACAATCAGACACATCACATGTTTACCATGTTGTATATGAAACTCATTTTGGTAAATGAGTTCAGTAGTAAAGTGGACAGGATAACAGCATGAAACAAACATATATCCATGTACAATGGTCACTTTATGGTCTATACCATTCTAGTTTTTGTTGCCAAATCAAGATAGAGACACAGTTCAAATAATATTTGTTCAAGACAAAGCAGAATAGACAGAATATAAGTGTGGGTAACTATAGAGCAATAACAACACTTGTAATGTGCATGACATGAGAACATAACTGTTTATTCAATTGAAACTGAAATCAACATAGAGCAGGTTACAACAGCAAACTAGTTAAAGAAACATGTTTAAAACATACCTGTTGTGCCATTGGAGTTTCAATTCCATCCTTCAAATTTGAAAATAGTTTGTATGAGTAAATACAGTCATGCAAGAGCAAAGGAGTATGAACCATAGCTACAGAACCTGACCTGAGAACAAATCTTCTTCTCCTTTAAGCGTTGAGTTGGGATTCGGAGTGGTGGTCCTCGTGCTTTGGGCACTGCAGTTCCCTTACTAACTGCTCGTGTTTGGGTGCTCTGTGGTGGAGATGGTGCTGTGTCAACTGGAACTGGGTTACTATCTGCCGGGGTTGGGGTTAGAAGGGGTGTAGATGGTTCTCTGTCCAATTGGGTAGGGGTACAATCTACGAGAGTCTGGGTTATGTGTGGTGGATCTAGTCCTTGGGCAAGTACAACCGTGGTTCTATCTGCATCAACTGGTAGCACTATCTTTTTTCTGAAGACTGTGTTGTTACCCTTAGATACTGCCATCACGCTCACCAATTCAAATGGCTGGTAAACAAGAAAAGTAATTGAAAGTATAGACATTGTATGATAGACAGGTGCAATGAATAGTGGGGAATAAAAGAGGGCATGAAATAATTCATATTTATGTTGTCTAACCAAACAGGATAGCATGACACAATTTCACATGTATGATGGCTAACTAAACAGGATAGCATGACACAATTTCACATTATGATGGCTAACTAAAAAAGATGGAAAGACATAGCTCAAAATATGAGACTATGTAAATAGGATGACATGACATAACTATATAATGTGTTTATTAAATAGGTTGGCATGCCATAATTCACATACATTCACGGATAGAATGCCATAATTCAAAATATGATGACTGTAAATACTAAACAGGACGAGATGATATAACTATATGATGTCTTTATTAAATGGGTTGCCATGCCATAATTCAGATAGATGATGTGTATGTACTATGTAAACATGATGGCATGATATAATTCAAATATATGATTGATATAGTAAGAAAGTAAGCAGATGGCAATCCATATATGATGTAAAAACTAAGCAATGCAAGACAACATGCTTGACATGGGTAATATAACCCTGCCAAGTTTGAGCATAGACCTCAGGGGGAAAATAGGACTGGTCATCAGTCTCTGAATCCTCCTCTGAGGAGCTCTTTGTAACCAGCAAGATGTCTGCTTCAGTAGGTAGCATTGTCTGCTCTGAATACCTTGTTTTCACTCTAGATACTTCCATCACCGCTTCAAATGGCTGATGCACAGGAAGAGTAGTTGAATATACAAACGTTGTCGCCAAATGGAACACGTAATACAACAAAATGATAGCATGATATAATTCACATACATGATGATTGGCTAAACAGCATGGCATTGCATAATTCACATATATAATGCCTTTGCAACAAGATAGCACTGTATAATTCACATATATAATGTCTTGCAACAAGATGGCAATGCATAATTCACATATATGGTAATTAGACACTGAACAGGTGGCAATTGGCATTCACACAAAGCATGTCTAAACTAATCAAATGATATAGCAATGTGAGACACCATACACACGATATGAGCAACATAACACTGCCAAGTTAGAGCATACACCTCGGGGGGGGGGATAGGACTGGTCATCTGTCTCTGAATCCTCCTCCGAGGAGCTATCCGTAACCAGCGAGATATGCGCTTCGTCAGATAGCATAGTCTGCTTTGAAGACCTTGTTTTCACTCCAGAATTTGCCATCACCGTGTCAAATGGCTGATGCACACGAAGAGCAGTTGAATGTAATAACATTGTTGACAAATGTAATATGTAATGAAAAAAAGGATGGCCTGATATAATTTACATATAAGATGACTGGCTAAGCAGGATGGCATTGCAAAATTCACATATATGATGCCTGGCTAAACAAGATGGCGTTGCATAATTCACATAAATGATGAATAAACTAAACAGATGGCATTCGCACAAAGGATGTCTAAACTAAGCAGATGACATATTTGATGTATAAAGTAAGCAATGCAAGACACCATATGCATGATATAACCAACATCAGCATGCCAAGTTAGAGCGAAGACCTCAGGGGGTAAATATGAGTTGTCTTCTCCTTATGAATCCCCCTCAGAACAGATATCTTCCTCTCAATTACAATCCAAAATGCGTGGAGGGGGGATGCCTTTCCGCCTACCATGGAGCGACGTCTGCATGAAATTTTATTGCCACACAAGGCACGTCTCTTTTGCTCTACATGTTTAGTTCCATTGTTTACAATAACTGTCATGCATAGGAATAAAAAATAGTGAGATTATGTAAGGAGTGCATGCAGAAATCCAGAGTGATGGTAGCAACCTATGGATAGACCCAAAACCAATAATAGTAGGCAGATAATGGCTTCAGTTAAAAAATACAGATAATGGCTTCTTTACTGTTTGTTTCCCACCCAACATGAAACTCATAGTAGACACCGGAGATTAACCAGATAGTAGATAGATACTATTGATAGCGGCCCCGATATGTACCCCACAACCATTTAAAAACTCAAGTTTGACCATTAGTTTGGAGCTGAATCGGAGTCTAATCGGTGAACAGGATGATAAAGTAGCATGTAATATTAAGCGATGCATAACGTAAGCAGACACGAAAGAGTGCGCCCTCTCTTGCGGACCCGTGTAGTCCTCGAGGTCATCTGCTCGGTTGATGATGGTAGTGCAGTTTTCATCGCTACCAGCGGCGGGGAAGAAGATCTGAGGCGGCGAAAGACAGTCTGGAGGCCGGATCCCTGATGTGCTGGACCCTTCTGTCGTTGGAGCAGCTGAGCTGGGGTGGACGACGGCGCAGCAGGAGCGGGACAAACCACGCAAGGTTTTCTTTGACAACTATCTATAAGAGAAGTAATTCTGTAAGGGCTCGTTTGAATTGGAGGATTCCAACAATGTAGGGATAGGAAATAGACAGGAATAGGATAGGAATGCACGTGCAAAACAGAGAATTTAAAAACACAGCATTTCTGCCAATCTGGGTGTTTGATTCATAACAATTGGAAGATCACATGATGCAAAGAAGCATGGTGAGATTAAGTCAAACCACAAGAAAATGTACGGTTATAATGCTATTATGCTACTATCTCTTAGTCTTGTGCTTCATGAATAGGAATTTGAAAAGGAGGACAAGTGAAAATTAAAATTCCTACGTTTTTTCTTTCAAGGAGACACTAAAGGAACAAATCCGTGTGCTCAGTGGACAATATATATAACATGTAGAGTAAAAAAGAGATGCAACAACTGTACAACCTCTTTGGCGAAGCCATGTCGATCTCAGCATGATTGGGTTGGCCGGTGAGGATGCTCCGGCTGACTTGGCTGTCAGAGGAGGGGAAGAAGATCTTAGGCGTCTGGAGATGGAGCCCGAGGTACTGCTCCGCTGTGATGGAGGGTTTCATCGTTGGAGCAGCTCCGGTGAGTTGTACGACGCCGAGGCTGAAGCAGGACAAGAGAGACAATGAACAACGTTAACCTGAGTGGAATTCTAATAGCATCTCCAATACATGACGTAAAATACATAACCACAAAGTGCTAGATGTAAAATATATCAGCCGCTCATCTCTGAACTTAACCGTCGAAACTAAATTTAACTGTCGAAACTGAACTTAACTGTCGAAACTGAACTTAACTGTCGAAACTGAATTTTGCTGTTGAAACTGAACACACTAGCAAGGTGAGGCTACACGTCGGTCGACTGACTTTTTCATCCCTGGTCAGTCGATTTTGCAGCCGTTGGATACGAAATCAAGGGCCTACGGTTCATCTTCAACCTCCACCCCCCTGAGCCGGCCAAAGAGCAGCCCCCCGCCGCCCGCGGCCAGCGGTGCGCCGCCCCACCTGCCTCGAAAACACTCCCCACCGCCGGTCCGCCGCCGCCCCGGCCATCCCTCTAGGCCCCCCCCCCCCCCCGTGCCGAGCTTTTTCTCCGGTGATCCCCACGCCACCACCCCGCCAATGCCCCGCCACCGCCGGCGACCACCGCCCCCATCCTGAACCCTAAGATAGATAGTGGGGTACCTCTTCGGCGAGCCCCCCTCCCCGCTGCGGCTGGTTCTTCCTTCACCCCGGCGGCATCGGAGTGAAGTGTAGCTAAATCGGAGCAGCATCGCAAGCAAGAGCAAGAGCGAGAGCAACAGCGCGAGCAAGAGCAATAGCAAGAGCAGAGCAGGAAGGGGACCGAGAGCAAGAGCAGAGCAGCAGCGCGAGCGAGAGCTAAAGCAGCAGCAGGTCCTATTGATGTGGACGTCGCCGCCGAGGGAGCGACACCATGGAGGAAGTGGCCGGCGACGCCGCCGTGGATGGAGCCGCGCCGTGTCGGCTCGGGACCGAGCGCCGGCAGCACCGTGAGATCGAATCAAGAAGAAAATGCAGCGATTAGTGTACAACCTCTTTGGTGGCGCCGATTAGGCCGCAACTTCATCCGAGAAAACGGTGATGATGATGCTCTTCTGGTGGTGCAGGTGAAGACGTTGGTGTGGGAATGGAGGTGGCGCGAAAGACGAGGGGAACATCGGGGCAGCTCCTTGGAGGTGGAGGACGGGGTGGCTGAACCGGCGGGACGATGAGATCGACGACGGATCCTCATCGGGTACGGTGGATGAGGGACCTCGAGGTGTTGCTGTGGATGACATCATCGGGGAAGAGGCTCCGGCTGGGTGGTGGACGGAGCAGGGTGTGGGGTTTCGTCACGGGTTTTCGCGGCCTCGGTGTACGAATGGGTGGGCGGATGGGATGGTAGTGGGGAACCATGGCTTAGAGATGCACTTGTCCAAAATGTGGGGTAAGTTATGAAAGTACCCCCACCGATTTGAGGCGGTTCTTTCGGTTCAGGGGTACCACGGGCATTTCGCGTGTCGGGATTTCACAGGAGGTGGGAGTTTTCGCGCGCGTTGTGATTTCGGAATAGCAAGGCGCGGGTTGAGATGGAGGGAGTTGTCGGAGCACAACGAGACAAAGATATATCTTAAGGCCTCCCTTGGTTTGTAGGATTTTTGTAGGAATTCTATAGGATAGGATTTGCAAAGGAAAAATTCCTTTGAAGCCCTTTGGTTTGTAGGAATGGATTCCTATTCCTATGTAGGATAGGAATCAATCCTTCACGTTTTGGTGGAAAAAAACATTATCCTAGACTCAATGGAAAAAATCCTATCCTATGCACCAAATGACATCTCTTTCTCTATAGGAATTGACATGCATGTCATCTCACTTCCTATGATTTTCCTATTACTATAAAATTCCTATCCTATGAACCAAAGAAGGCCTAAATATTTCGGGCTAACAAGGCGCGGGTTGAAATTTCCGGACAAGCCTAACGTGTACTGTACCAAATCAATGCGCCATACGAATGTCATTCAAAACTTTGAATTCATGTTATGTTCAATTAAAATATTTCGCTACGTGTATAATGCATGCAACCTACTACTCAAATGAATGTTTTAGTGCATTCCAAACGTATATACTACCGCTTCAATATGAACTAAATTTGAATTCGTTTCTCTATTTGAATAAGATCTACAGTAATGATTGTTGTGAAGTCAAAGCATTTGAATTCGTTTCTCTGTTTTAATAAGATCTACAATCATCATTATTGTCAAGTTAAACCATCGTTTGTGTATTATCTTCACAGCACACCACATGATTAGTCTCGAGTTACATATGAACTATATGTACTATATGAACTCGAACTAGATTTTTTGAATCCACTTTATTTTGATTTCAAATCACATTACATTTCTAGCTCTAGCTAGATCTTCATAATCTAAACCATGTCTCATATGTATAATGTGTTTATCACATTATGTATGGTGCCCCGCCCCCTACGCCTACAAGTATTTAGATGTGAGTTGCAAACACCACACATTACCACAAATTCAAATAAAATGTGAGAATGTTCGATATACTTGTTTAGATTGTTCGATATTTAGTTGTAAGATGCAAACGCCACACATTATCACAAATTCAAATAAAATGTGAGATTGTTTGATGTATAGTATGGTTTAGATTGTTCGGCATTTAGCAGTGAGTTGCAAACACCATGCATTATCACATTATGGTATAACATGTGCACAACACGTGTATCACCGCTATATTCATGCATGCAATGTTTAAAACACTATGATCTCCTATTCAAATATATGAATCCGCTTTCATATCAAATTATGATCTTTGTTAGTCTCTTACACCCACACAATCCTCTAACCTTTGTAGCTACCACTAACTTTCTCTCGTGCATGCACACGCCCTCCTCGCCCTCCCCCTCCCTTGGCATTCTATCCACCGGGCACATTCATTCTTTTCTTTAGGTCGTTCTCCCAGACTCTCCACAACTCCTTTCCGACACACACCGATCGATAAACCTCTCCAGCGATGCCTGCCTACAACATACAAACACACCTTCAATATCCTCCTTTATGTGACGTTGCCTTGTGTCTCTCATACGGTCAGACACACGTGTAAACTCTCGCCCCTCTTTTCATCGCTCTCACAACCGCACACTCCTCCCCCTATCTAGCTAGTAGTTGGGCCTCTCGCACCACCTCCTAGCTCCATTCTCTCTGCCTATCCGTCTCGCTGGGCCTTATTTGCCTCTAACAAATGGACGTACACCGACCGATCTCTCGCTATACATATAGCTAGCTAGGTCCTTATAACTCGTTTTTACCCACACGTCAATCGATCTACCTCATTAGTTGTGTCTCTCCCTTCCTCCGACAAACAACAATTGATCTACTGGTCTAGTTAGGTTTGCTTACCAAACACATGGTTCCCCTTCATCATCCATGGATGCGTCCCGACAGATCTATCACGCACAGGCACACACAGAAACACATCCCCACTCTTATTGATAACACTGCAGTTCCACCCTCAGTCTGTCTAGTAGGCCTCTCCCACCATCTTCGAGAAGCAACTCCATCACCCATCCAGCACTCTACCCCTCTCCATCCCTCTCCCTCCCTCTCTCTCTACTCTCTCTCTCTCCCATCATATTTCTTGTCCTTCAGTTATGTATGGATGTCGACCGATCTCCCTCAAGACATAGCTGGGTCTCTCCTTCTCAACACATATACGAGTCGTTCTACCTCTATAGTTAGGCCTCTGTCTACCCCTCCCACCATCCCTCACCCCCACACACATCGATACATCGAGCGCTCTAGTCATGTCTCCCTGCCACACACAAACTTGACGTGTGCCCTCTAACGTTCCGGTAGGCCAGTCGCCCTATATCTTTGACTTGTACACACACACAATTTCAATGTCTCTCTTCATCGATCTCGCACCCACCCACTTGATCCTCTCTTCGACTCTATCGATAGCTATGACCCCTCCCTCTCTTCTTGTGGATTGCCCGACCCTCTATGTATGATATGGATAGGCCTCCATTTCACACACATTGCATGCAAAATTTTGTTTGAGATGTCATCGACACATATTCCCACAAATAATTCACGAAATCAACCCCCACCCCACCCCCACCCCAAAACAAAAAACACTCACGAACGCGGTTTGTATCTCTCACACACACCCACGTAGGTGGGGGACGTGCACGAAGAGAAGAGGTGCATGCACGGCGCACGTACTCCCGTCTCTTTCCCAACCACACCCACGCGGGTACACGGTGGAGCTCATTTCTGTATGAAAAAGGCAGCCCACGTGGTAATTTGGCACGTGTCCACTTGGTGGAGGGAGGATCGTCTACCACGGATGAACAAACAAATTGCGACTTGACGTGTTATGTTAAAAAAAGAGGCAAACCATGTGGGGCCTACCTTAGAGGCAAGGCTCTATACACTGGAGTACTTTTGATGTGTCCTATCAACTCGCAGAACGAGGAGAAGCTTGCTTAGTACGCTGTCTCCCCCGCCCACGGGCGTAGTGGCTCGCAGGATGAGGTGAAGCTTGCTTACTACGCCTTACGCCCGCTCCCTCGCCCATGCGCGCGATGGCTCGCAGGACGAGGAGAAAAATTTACTACTCCCTCCGTTTACTCCTCGTCCCTACTACCTTGGTTATAGAGATTATATCATATTGTTTGGAATATATATATGTCCTTTAGTAGATTTCAATATGAACTACTAGTACATACTCCAAACACTGATGTATATAGACGTATTTTAGAGTGTAGATTCACTCATTTTGCTCCGTATGTAGCACTCTCCCTCGCCCCTCGACCCTCGCCCACGTGGTGGACGTGCAGCAATTCATTCGGTCTCATATAGCCAGAACGATATATACTGCACTACCATTATTGCTCGACTTCCTGAAGAGGCGAAGAGCCAATCGCAAGGTTAATATTTTGGAGATGCCAAGCGCAAGGTTATAGGAGAACGAGTAGTAGGTGCCGCTTCATTTATAAATAAAGTTTTTTTCTTCAGTGGCACGTACGCAATATGATAGGTTCATATGGAGAGAAAAGGAGTACATAGTCAGGACGGACCAGCCTACACGGTTGCTTGCTGGGGTTGCTCTCTTCACATTCTTTCGCACAAAACGACTGTGGCCACATCTCTAACATCCTAGCGGATCACGTCCGCTTGGGGAAGGGGTGGATGCTTAGTGTAGATGCGGTGGCCGTCGCCGACGGCGAAAACCCACTGATGGCACGTCCCGGTCAGGGGTCCCTGCCGTTCTCTCTCACAAAGCCGGTGAGGTTGCCTTCGTCCCTTGCTCACTGCCGTGACGTGGGCAGTTGCCGCCTCCTGCCGTCCTCCTCAAGGTTGAGCTACGTCCCTCAGGTACAACTCCCTTTACAGCCGGCTTGCACCACTGCTCCAGCTGCTCACATCACTCCCTGTGGATATTTCTCTACTTCTTTGCCCCGCACATACCTCTACTGGCTTCTACGTACTATATTTGTTATGAGTTAATGTCTCATCAACTAGTCCCAGTAATCTTATTCTAATCACGCTTGTTCAATTTCTTTGCCACAGGGATGCTCATCTCGATTTTGGTGAAACTGCACAAAATGATCTGATGGTCAAAAGGTTGGAAACTTCATTTATTAGGAAGCTCGAACGTTGCCAGCAAATTGAAACCTGGTCAGGGTTCACGGTTCAAGGGCTAGGGACTGCACGGATCGTTTTTTTCTTTAGTTGCCTCTGTTCCAAAATAAGTGTCAACTTTAGTAGTAGTACAACTTTGTACTAAAGTTTGCACAAAGTTGAGAAACTTATTTTGGAACGGAGGGAGTACATATTTGCTATGATCTGTCAATCATTGAGATGCAATAGCATGCATGTTAGTCTCCTTTGTATTTGATGAAATGTTGCAACGGGCAACCTTGGACGCAAGATACATGTAACAGAAGCTGGAAGCTTCATAGCATTGTACAAATTTATCTCGCTGATAAATTACAGTACGTACTATACTAGTACTTCCTCCGTTCCTAAATATAAGTCTTTGTAGAGATTTCACCATGAACCACATGCGGATGTATATAGATGCATTTTAAGTGTAGATTCATTCATTTTGTTCCGTATGTAGTGGAATCTCTACAAAGACTTATATCTACTAGTAATAGCTAGCCCCCACTACTAGGAATTCTCTATCCTCTCCTTGAGCCACGTCATCAAAATTGATGTAGCCGTTAGATGAAGTAAATCAGTCCATAATAGCCGTCTGATCTTGACATTGAGAGGCTCCGCACTAAGCCACATGCAAGCATGCAGAAATACCGTGCCACATGCATGTGTGTGGGTTTTAAATCACATCAACATGTCTGCACGCAAGCATGCACCGGTAGCATGCATGTAAGTGAGCTTTTAAGTCCCATTAACATGTCAAAAAGAAAAATATAATCCCATTATGCAGTAGGAGTTCAGTTGGCTGATCTTTTTTCCTTACGTGGGATGATCTAAATGATGATGGGAGTTTATTTAGTTTGGCTACCACATTTGTCATGCGGTTATAGAGTTTTTTTGTTCTATGAAATCGATAATTTTGTGCAGAGAGATATACCGATGTTCTGCACCAACGCGCGGGGACTCATCTAGTAATATTTAGGAACGGAGGGAGTACTATGTGAAGAGTTAGGTGTCGCACGGTGATAGTGTGAGGTGGGCCATGTAATCACTGAGCCTGCGTGTTTTCACTGCTCTTGCACGCCTCCACTGTAAGAATGGAGAAAATTGTAATCTAGTAGTAGTAGTATACCTCCTTTCGCCGAAAGCGTGGGACATCCAGCAGTCCTACCACCTCAGTAATAAAGACCAATGAGACATCAAATCACATAGACCCAGCAGTAAGTTGGACGGACGAAGCAACCATCACTCTTGCGCTAGTGAGAGGTCGCGCCGCTCTTCCCGGGCATGAATGCGGCACTAATTCTTTAGAGCGGTGCTGACCATTTCGGGCGGGAAGCGCGCGCGGGCGATGGAGGGGATTTGGGTGGGCCAGGCTAGTCAGGAGCGGACGTGGCAGCTGTCCGCATGTCCCTACCAGACACGCCCGAAAACAAGAGGATGCGCCGACTCTCGCGGCTAAAATCGTACACTACACAACATCTCTCTGTAGGAGTAGGTCGATCTGTCGCTCTCTCTAACACACACATGGTGTTAAACACACACACGCGCGCGCGCGCACACACACACCTTGGTCCCGTTGCACCTTCTAACGTGACTTATTACACCTAGACGGAGGGAGTAGTAAGTATACGAGATACGGTGGCACACTGACTTAAGTCAAATACAAGTGGCCAAAATTTGTGTGCATGTTATAATAAGGATTCACTTAAACTAGTACGTGAGCGAACAAAGGGATCAATTGGACGGTGTTCCCGAGCAGTAGCGAGATGTGTGAGGTAAGATACACAGATGGTGCTTTTAATTTTTCTTATTAATTTGTTTGTTTCACCCTCTGACTGGTGGGACCCAACGTACTACGTGGAGAGAGGTAAGGTGACTAAGGCTGCATTATTTCTGCACCACTGTGGATAGTCTTACCACCAAAGCCACATGATACGATTATGATTGAAATCCCAATGACTCCCACACACACAAAAAACACGGCATGCTTGTCACACGAATGCAGGAATGTATAAAAGGTTATTTCCCTCTCATTGAACATAACGGGAGGGTTGTGTAGTTGGTTAGCCTGTTTGCTCACTCTCTCGCCCTCTCCCACTGGAGCCTCAGCGCTTGTAGTTGCTCTCTTCACACTCTCTCGCCCTCTCTAGATCTAAACAAGACTTCGTTGGCCTCTCTCTCCCCTCACTACTGCTCAAAGAGCCGGCAGGATCCGTCCGCCGGGAAGGGAAGGAGGCTTAACACTGTCGCCGTCGGCGAGGGACTACCGGCGCAGCTGTTCACTTTCCACCCAGCGGCGACGCGGGAGGGCCTCCGACCCCTTCTTCTTCGCCATTGTCCCGTCTCCCATCGAACCACGCCCCAAGAACCTTAAGGTATAATTTACTTACTCCACATGCATTGCTCTAGCTGCATGTATACCATGAATCTAGGACGTGGTTCAAAGAGGAAAGGAGTGGGGGAAAGTAGTGGGAAAAGTTGTATATAGCATGAATCTAGGACGTGGTTCAAAGAGGAAATGAAGGGGGAAAGTTGTATAGCATTAATCTAGGACGTGGTTCAAAGAGGAAAGGAATGTGGGAAAGTAGTGGGGAAAGTTGTATCGCATAAATCTAGGACGTGGTTCAAAGAGGAAAGGAAGGGGCGAAAGTACTAGTTCAAAAAGGAAAGGAAGGGACAAGGCTGTAGAGTTTGAGCAGGACTAGATTTGCTGCGCTCACATAGGGAAAGGCGTTTAAAGATAACAAAACTAGGACCAACACAAATATGCTCCTTGGTTGCTTGTTCTTTGTTGCAACAGACTGTGCATGACCACAGTACATCGGTAGATGCGCATGGTGCTGGTGCATCCACTGTCCTGTGCAACTCATTAGCTGATGTTAATCTAAGGCCCTGTTTGGTTAAAAACTCCCTAGTCCCTACCTGCTGGGTTCCAGGGACTAAACATGGACTAGAGGTTATTAAATGACATGCTAAAAGACCATGTTACCCCTAGTAATGAACTAATAGAGACAAGGTGCGATGCGTGGCAGGGGCAACTATTGGAAAAAAGTCCCAAAAAGACTCCCTCGGGGTCTTCTTTCTTTAGTCCCAAATGCCCACTTTTAGTCCCTAAAAGTCCCTCCTCTTTGGTTTAGATGGGACTGACACGGAGTTTTTTTAGTCCCTACACCAAAATGTCCCTGTAAACAAACACCCTCTAATAATGCCGCTGGAAAATTGATGCAATGCCATAGTTAAAAGCAAATTACATGTTTAACGAATTTTATTGTTAATATAATCTCTATGTTAATATTAATCAATGCCACCGTTTGAGAAATGCTACTGTCTTGCTTTCTTTCCCATTTAGATAAGGTAGATGCTTCTTTTTGTTGGCTTCTGTGTCATCCACCGTTATTGACCACTAATTGTTTCCTTTGCACCTCTGTGTAAACAGGGTTATCTGCTTCACCTCATTGCCATTGTGACCTTTTGTTGCACTGCACAAAGCACTTTTGTTTTAAGAGTGTTTTGTGCAGTTCAACCAAAATGTCACACCGACAATGTTGCTTGATTGCTTGATCTTAGTGGAACTGCACAAGAGGAGATCTTACTTCCTATCCATTAAGGCGAACTTGGTTCAGATCTTCTTCTTGTGAGTTGTTTGAATTCTGCATCATGAGAGGTCAGTACTAGCCTTCTTTCACATGATTCTGCAGTGTGCATTCGTATGTTGTGTTACTTGTACGATAATGTTGCTTGATTTTAGTGAACTGCACAAATGGAGACAAGACTTCCAATCTGTATGTGCACCGTAATATCCCATTGAGGTAAGATAAGGATATTTCACAACTGCTGGCCTGTATTTTGCCACTTTCATCAGAAAATTAAGTTTAGTATTATACTTGTGCTCCTTAATTGACATGCCAAATCTTACATTGAAGGTGAAGCTTGTTTGTTATTGAACCAAGTGATGAAGGGGAAGAACAAGGGGAAGAAAAACAAAAATCAACTACCGGTGTTGTAATGAAGCACTGGAACTGTGATGACACAAGTAATGATATAGTTTTGCATCTTAATTTATTGCTATGGCTGGAACGAGCAATTGTTTTGCTACTGATTTAATGCCACTCTTAATGTAATATGTAATTATCTCTACTTGTACAAACAGGGATCTTCTTTGAAGATACCATATATTTTAGTGGAGCTACACAAGAAGATGTTGGAAACATTAAAATAATCGAGGAGTATATAGTAAGCATGGCCACCATCGTAGATTGCAACAAATGGTTCCGGAGAATTGCTTCATCTGTATGCTCTACACAATAAGCCTCCTGACAAAGGTTGGTACTCGCCCATTGATTTCATCCATATGATTGAGCTTTGTCATCTCTATTGGTGTTGTGCTACTATTTAGATACTGTCATGAAAAAGTGGTATTGTCCTTGAGAAGTGCTTCATCTGTGTTGTTTTAAATATTTCCTTTCCTTTTTTCGAGCAAATAGTGATGCTAGCATTTAGTAGTCCTCTTGTCTTTGCACAACAGGATCATCTTCCTCTGAAGAAGAATATGGAGTACGTGAAGTGACTAGTTCTGATTATGCCAGGATGAAGAAGCCCTGTCTATCTTATCATCAGAAGGAGCAGTTGAAGGATGGTTACATTACTCCCCACAAGACCAAACTAACTTCAGCTCAGAAGGACTGACAAAATCTCCATTTTCTTGCTGTGATGCGCGAGTACAATGTTGTTCTAGGATTCTTTCTGGTGAGTTCCATTTTTCTAAAAGTGTGCTCTACATGGGCCATGTATGTGCGTGTTGAAACTGTCAATTCATAGTACAGTTTGCTCTATACTAATCACTTTTTTGTATTTGTGCAAACAGGGGTGCTCAGCTTGATTTCAATGGGAACTGCACAAAATGTTCATGAATACATCGAATCATTCATTTCCACCACAAGAAAGGAGGTGCTGATAAGTTCAAGGCGTTGCAACATATAAGGGCGAAATCATACAAGCTACGCATGAATTTGGTTGATTTTGGTGGAATTGCACAAAAAGAACATCTGGTTTATTTAGCACGAGGTGCCATGTCAATGTCCGAACTGATGACAAACCCTACCCATTCCCCAATCATAGGCATTTGATATTTTGGAATGGGACAACCTTGTCAAATTTTGCTCATTGATTTTAGCAAGACATGTGTTTGATATTTTTGAATGGGAGCCCTTGCTGTCAGCAGCGTCGATCAATTTTTTCTTTATTCTTTAGTTGTGAAGTAAATATTGCCTCTGACATGTGAGTCGCTGAGATGCATAATCATCGATTGTTTTGAATGTTCTCTATGAATTGCCAAGCCTGTGTGTTTGATTGCAATGTACAGAAATGCTAAAAACCTGCTCAAACTCTTTGTACTCCTTCTGTTCCTTTTTACTTCGCACATTGTGAAAGTGCATACTTTTTTGTATAAGATTGGTCAAAGTAGAGATACTTTGACTGCAGACAAAACTTGTATGCAGACTAGAAAGGACCGGAGGGAGTACATGTGAAACTGCTGCAAACGAGGTGATCACCCTGGGAATAATGCTAGTACATATTGTTTTGCATGTTCATCCAATGCCAGTGATACAGGAATTCAAACTAATCGAAATAAATTCATTCATACACGGTCGGATTTCATATAAACATGCCAGATTTCATTACATTTCATACATTCTTCAACTAAAAAGGGGTGCGCTCGAGGTATAATTAATTAACCGAAGCTACCCACCTGTGTCCCGCTGAGCCGAACAGAAGCTTCAGTGACTTAACTGCAGGTGCAGTTGCGTAACTGACATGTGGCCTGTTGGGCCCACGTGTCAGTCAGCCAACTGCACCAGCAGTTAAGTAGAAGCAGCGTTATTCTCCAGCAGAACTCCCCGACTCCACGTCGCCGCCAAGAAGCTAACCGGTCGTCAATGGTCAACCCGCCTAGCTTGGCTTCAATAGGAGGGTAGCAGCGGTGGCCTTACTTGGACCCGAGCGGCGGCGACCTACCGTGTTCTACTCTTCCTCGTTTTCTGTGTGACGCGGCCTCGTTGGCAGCAGGGCGGGGCCTCGGTGGAGCTGGCGATGTCCTCTGTCTCGTTGCCGGCGGGCGGCGCCTCAGCGGAGCGGTGGAAATCCTCCCCCGCGTTGCCGGCAGGGTGGGGCCTCGGCTGAGCCGGCGATGTCCTCTGCCTCGTTGTTGGCGGGGCAGGGCCTCAGTAGAGCCGGCGGTGTCCTCTGCCTCGTTGTTGGCATCGCGGGGCCTCGGTGGAGCAGGGCCTCGTCGATGCCAGCGGAGCGGGGACTCGTCGGAGCCGGCATTGTCCTCTGCCTCGTCCTCAGTCTCGCCAAACAGCGCCTCGCCTGCTTCACCGCCCTCTTTGCTAGCCTCTTTGTAGGCGGCCGCAGCCTCCGCCACCCGCATGCGCTCCCACCAACGCTTGAGGCGGCCCTTGCGGGCGGAGCAGTATGAGTCGAGCAGCGCCTCCTGCTCCGCCTGCTCCGCGGCGATCTGCTCCTCCGCCTGCAGGTGCTCCTAGAGGAGATGGTGGTTGTAGGCGGCATCGGCCTGCGCCTCCCGGAACTGCTCCTGACGCATCTGCCTCACACTGTCCATATATTGGGCACGAGCCTCGCCGATGGTCATGGTGCAATGCACCTGCGAGGATGGCGCGGAGGAGGGGGTTGGCGCCGGATCATCGACTACCATGTTCTCCATTGGGACGTCATCATCCTCCGGCTGCCTGCCGGCCAGCCGGTTGGCAGCAATGGCTGCCATCTCCTTGTGGTCCGTCGTCCGCCCGTCCCGAGGAGCGCTGGAGCGCGAGGAAGCCATGATGGGCAGTAGTGGTGTGGACAGGATAAAGGGAACGGATGCGGATGACTGCGGCTATGGTCGGCGCAGCAGTTTATATAGCAATGGTGGGCGGGCGGAGGGACGGACGTGTGGCGCCGGAGTAGCTGCCTCGACAACCGCGTATCATTAATGTGGGCGGCAGATGGACGGACGGACGGCACTTGTGTCGTTTGAAGGCAGAGCAATCGCCTGCACCGGGAAGCGGGGCGGGTGGCGCTAACTGTTTCGGGCGGAAAGCGCGCGCGGGCGAGGATATAACTTTACTTGGAGAGGATGACAATGGAGACCCACCAGGTCCATAGCCTCACGTACGCAAGTGCCTCCTTATTATATATATATATATATATATATATATATATATATATATATATATATATATATATGTATGTATGTATGTATGTATGTATGTATAAACCTATACTCCCTCCATCTAGGTGAATAAGTCGTATTAGAAGGTGCATCACGACCTAGGTGCAAGCAGATTGGTGGAAAAGAAGAATATTTCTCTCTTCTAGACACAACATTTAATCACAGCAGTTAAGAGGATGCCTTATTAGCTAGCCATGTAGGCCATTGTAATTCATAGCATGCAAAACGCTTTTATTTCTTGCCTAATAACCGCATGGACGTGGTGCATGCATAGGTCCTTGCCCGAGCAAAAAAAGGGAGGAAAGGGGTTTCCATGGGAGACAACGAGGCAGAGGTGGAAGCGCTCGCTGGAGTTATTTATTTTGCTTCCCCCTGGTTTCCTGACATCATGGTCCCACACCATTATCAACCTATGTAGTACTAGTCAAGAAGAGTACTGTACGTGGAGAGGCTGACAGCTGGGTCCACCGCCACAGCATAGTTTTTTTGTGATTTGCCAAGTAAGTCGCTTTGTCAGGCCTGTTGGGCTGCAAATCTTTCAAGACGAGGAGAGCTTTCATTCGGCTGGCCGAGAAAATGGCCCATCAGTAATGAGAAATGGGCTGCACATTTTTAAAACACATCAAACCAACAATTAGTTTCAAATATCTTTTTTTCATTTCAAGATTTTAAATTACATTAATTTTTATGCGTGGAGAATTTGTTGGATTTTATATTGATATACATTTATTTTTAAAATCAGTTTGAATGTGAGTCAAAATTTCAGGATTCAAAACAGTTCGGACCGCACCGAAATATGCAAAATTTCATATAATTTTTTAACCGTTGCCACAATATGGGCTGTAATACTAACAAAAGAATATGGGCTCCAAAAAAACCTTAAGAATTAGCAAATGGGCTGTAAATTATTAGAAATAATGGAAGATGGGCTGTATGCTGTTTTCCACAGATTTGAGGCTTTCCTAAAAAAGGTTGACGCACAAGCACTGACTGTTGGATGTCCATCCAACGGCTGTCGTGCTTCTTCAATCTCTGCTCTTCCTGCTCTAGCCGCTCAAACAAGCGCCGGCGGGACTGCCTGCTCCCTCCTCCTCGCGGTCGGCTGTGCTGCCGCGCAGGCCTCACCGCCCGACCGTACTCCCATCGCTGGCCTATCCATCCCTCTACTCACCCACACCTGCTGTTATTCTCCAGCGACGGCAGACGAACCACTAAAGCCTCGTACAGTCATACTCCCCTCCGCGTGGGAAACAATTGCCGAGTCTTCCCTGCCTCCATGTCGTCCCCTTCCTAGGCCTCGCCGTCGTCCATCGCCCTGGTGCTCTCGGCGCGGCGTGGTCAACGTGGTCAAGGAACAACTTCCATCGGACGTGGACTGTATGTGGAGAGGCTGACAGCTGGGTCCACGGCCACAGCAAGGAAGTGCCTCCTTATTACACGGAAAATAATGATTCCTCCACCTGACAGCTGGAACCCACCATACGGGCCACTATATTTCGCGAAAAAAACGTTTCCCCTGACTGCTGGGACCCACCAGCTACATCTTCGCACGCAAGGAAGTGCGTCCGGGCAAAAAAATGATTCGCCCCCTGACTGCTAGGACCCACCAGCTACATCTTCGTAGGCAAGGAAGTGCCTGATAGTCGGGACCCACCTGGTCGAAGCGTGCGTAGCGTTGTCATTCTGGTCGCGAACGTGTACGTACATACTGGTCGATGTAGAGGCGCGCACGTGTCGTAGTAGAGGCGTGCACGTGTCGTAGTAGAGGCGCGCATGTAGCATGTACACATACGTACAGCGGCCAGGGTGCAAGGAAGAAAATACGGCCACATATGTGTACATATGGGCGGGGTCTAGAACGCCTACTCACACATACGTACGGCCAGGGCTCGTGTACATTGCTGGGTCGGAATGGAGAAACAGCGTCGTCGTCGTGTTCATGGGGAGGCAACGTAATGCGTCGTGTTCATGGGGAGGCAACTGAACGCGTGGGAGCCAACCGGCTGTGTCAGAATGGAATGTGTGGTCGTGTTCATCGGGAGGGCTTGGACAGAATAGGCGATGGAAACGAGGCCTGGCGTACCGCACAACGGAGGAAACGGACCTCCTACGTTCGGAACGGGGTACTGTTGATCGAGAGGGGTCTGGCGTACCGCAAAACGGAGGAAACGGACCTCCTACAGTCGAAACGGGGGTCCTGTTGATCGGGAGGGGTGTGGCATACCGCAAAACGGACGAAACGGACCTCCTACGGTCGAAACGGGAGTCCTGTTCATCGGGAGGGGTGTGGCATACCGCAAAACGGGACTCCACGGGATACTGTTCATCTCCACCGTCGACCCCCTCCAGCCTCCACGAGCTACTGTTCATCCACCGTCGACCTCCTCCAGCCTCCATCTGCGACTGTTCATCCACGGGCTCCTGTTCATCCAGCCTCCACCGCACGCTACTCCACCGGCTACTGTTCAACCAGCCCTCTCCACGGGCTCCTATTCAACCACCCCTCCACGGGCTACTATTCATCCTTCCCTCCACTGTCTACTGTTCATCCTGCCCTCCATGGGGTGGTCCTGTTCATCCAGCCCTCCACGGGGTCCTGTTCATCCAGCCCCAACCGGCTCGATCGATCGGGGTCCTATTCATCCAGAGGCAACACCACAGGGTCCTGTTCATCCACCCCCACCGGGAACTGTTCATCCAACCCCCCCCCCCCTCAACGCTCACTATTCATCCAGAGGCAGCATCGATCGGCTTCAGTTAGCAGCAGTAGCGAAGGAATCGCTCGATCGGGTTCATTTAACAACCATCGATCGATCGCTCGGGTTCAGTAACGCGTAGCCTACAATCGCTCGGGTTCAGTTAGAGCCCAACGCCTCGCTCGGGTTTAGTTAGAGCCAATGCCTCGCACACACGCGCGTACGTATACGAGAGAAACGCGCGTCGCTCGGCCCCCGGCCTCCCACCGTAACCGGGAACTCCCCGAAATTTTCCTCGCCCTCGCTTCTACCACGGTTTTTCCGTCATGGATGGCCCAAAGAATGTCATGCAGCTGCGTCTCCGGCCCGCCCAGGACGAAAAGCCCATTTTCTGTCATGATTTTTTGTCATAGAAATAGGAGCCCACCACATCTATGATGATACCGGGTTCTGTCACAATTACCGTCATAGAAGTGTCATATGTATGACAGAATTTTTTTTCGTTCGGCCCAAAATGTCACGGATGTGTCTTTGTTTGTAGTGTAGTAACTATATTTGACTTCCTTCCCCATTGCGGTGTCGTCGACGATATCTTTTTTTGGTGATTTGGCAAAGTGCGTTCGACGGAGAACACCATTGAGGGAGACCACGGTAAGTCGTTCGCAAGTGCCGCCTGCAAGCCGAGACAACCGCCTTATTTGCATCCAGGAAGTCCTTTACTAGTACTACTAGGAGTACTAGTGCGGTGAGATGGTTTCTCGAAGAAGACGATGGAGAAGCGGAGTCAGCGAAGAGTGAAATGATGGTTGCTTCGTCCGTGATTTTGTGATTTGACGCCTCACTGCTTTGTGATTTGTGATAGAAGGGACAAGGGAGTAGACTATGTGCTCTATACTGTGCTACATGCGTCCAAGCATGGGAGAAAGAGGAGAGACGTTGCATTTTTCTATTCCTTCAATCAATCAATCAGGGAGCTTCGGTTCCATCTTTTTGGCTTTGGCAACACCGTCCACAATGGTTCCCACGATGCCAAAAGCTATTTTCACATTTGGCTACACATTGTGGATGCCCTTAACCGTACCACTTGGTTTTGCTCCTGTGTGCTATCTATACAAATCTCAATTATATTGATCTAAAAAATTATAGAATCAAGATTAGTAAAAAGGAGGTGATTTTGCCGCGCGGATGGCGGGGAGGTTTCTTATTTGAGCAATGCTACATCCACGTAATGGTTTACGTAAAGTTACGAACTAATGTGATGTGGGACTATTTGATTGGATTAAAGGAGAGGATTAGGCCCACCCCACCTAAAAATCAGGGGGGCATATATATATTAGATGGAAAGTATACGTAGCAGCTACGTAGCCCTTTGTAATCTAGGATTAGGCTTCTTATTTTCGGAGGACGTTGTCATGGCAGTTTGCTAACATGCGGTCCCACGTGTCAGTGCTTTACCAAGCCGATCCGCGTCCCACATGAGGCAGAACAACGGCAGAAGCAACACGTGGTTAAGTTGAAGAAGATGAGGGAGAAGTGGATTCAGCAACGAGTGAAATGATGGTTGCTTCGTCCCTCCAACTTAACTACGGGAAAGGTGCAGCTTTGTGATTTGACGCCTCATTCCTCATTACTACGCCGGCGCCATGACTGGGGTGCTTCACCCCGGCTGCTCTGCACTGTATTCCGGTATGGCACGTGGACCCGGTAGCTTGATGTCCCACATGTCGGCGAAAGGGACTAGAATATTTATGAAAGAGAGCGCTCCACTCTTACGACGGAGGAGTAGACGACACGACGGCCCAGTGAACTGTCACTTGTACTGTATAGTACTATAGTTTTGCTGTTTCGCACGATCCATCGATACAAACCCGATTAAACAGGAAAGGGCAGGATTTTTCCCGCGCGGTAGATGATACTGGCCATACATTTCAAAGGCAATTTTAATGTGCAAACTGAATAATTATAAGTAACAATTTTTGGATTATGGATGGGCTTAGGCCCATATAAGACAGTAATCCCTGGTTAATCTTGAGGCCCATGTATGAGATGGCAGGTGGTGGGAAGTTTAGTCCCACCTTGCTAGTTGAGGAGAGTTGAGACCCCTTTATAAGGGCTGCTCCACCACTTGCCATTGGGAGCTTGGGAAGAGGAGTGGTACACGCGTGCTCCTCCTCCGCCGCCCGCCTCGCCTCGCCTCGTCACGACGTGCGCGGGTCGCAGGTCGCGGGTTGTGGGAATGAGCGAGCCGAAGCTTATTTTTGCCGCTCAAGAATGAATTAATTAATCAGGGATTAATTAACGAGTCGCTAACATGTGGGCCACTGTCCAAGACGTTGGACTGTGGGCTGACTTGCGTTGTCGGGATTCGTCGACTCCCTTGCCGGGGGTGTGACCCTTGCCGGGACCCGCGTATTTGTCGACTCCCTTGCCGGGAGTGCGACCCTTGCCGGGAACAACGACTCCCTTGCTGGGAGTGGGCCGACTCAGTCGTGGGCCTCGGCAAGGCCCACGACTTTCTTCCTTACGGACTATATAAGAAGGCTCTGGCTAGTGAACTAACCTAGTTCGGTTCACTCACTCCCTCTCGCATGACCTAGCCATCATCTACTGTTCCTCACTCTGCTGCCTCCGGCGATCCCATCCCGACGACCGCATGAACGGCTGGTCAGGAGAGCAGGTGCCTCCGGAACCCTGTCGTTCAAGATCTAGCCCGGGAGAACGGCAATAAGGTTTTTGGGGAGCGTCTCAACGCGACTGCTCCCGATCCGTCCCCAACTCTATTCGCCTCTGCTTCCACTACTTCCTCTGCATCGACACCATGGCCGACGACGCCGCTTCTAAGAAGAAGGCCATGGACGATGCCGAGGCTGCTGTTGCAGCCGCCGCGTTGGCTTGGCCAACCAGAGGGTATGATCTATTCATCCCTCGTTTACTCGTACTTATGCTAGCCGTATATGTGCTGCTCATAGAAGGTTCAATTCTATGTTCTGCACGTGCTAGTATGCTTAGGTATCACTATGAGATGCATACCTTTTTTATGCTATGCTTACTATTTACTCGTGGATAAGTCTAATCGGAAAAGTGCTAATATTTCCAACAACAATATGATATCTAGTAAAACTAAAAACACAAATGATTTATTGTGTTAGAGTGCAGTAGTAGTGCTGTATTGCATAGTTGTTAGATGTAACATGCGAGAATGTGTAGAGATGTAGTTTTGGAGGGCCTACAGAGAGAAAAGCGTAATGTGGTCACCGAACTTCAGAATAAGCTGATTACGGTCACTATATACGTTTTGTGGTGATTATACGGTCACTTGCTCACAGTTCAGCATCGGATTGCACTCTGTTGACCGGCCAAATAGTCTGCGTGGCGCCATGTTGACTAGTTATATTGACCATGTTCCTTGTGGGTCCCACGTGTCAGTTCGCATAGGCAAAAGGTCAGATAAACACAAATTTACGCAGGCGTGACAAGGCTCCCATCCGTGCGCGGGAATCACCTGGTTGTGTATGTGTCTATCAGGGTCTGATGTGTGCGCATGCACGTGTGGGTTGAGCACTTGAGTGTGAGAGTGTGTGTTGGTCGTGTGGTGTACTGGTGTGTGCATGCATGCGTGCGTGTGTGCGTGTGACTGTTGCGTGCGTGTGTGTGAGTGTTGTGTGCGTGCGTGGCTGCGTGTGTACGTGTGAGTGTTGTGTGCATGCGTGGGTGCATGTGTTTGTGTGAGTGTTGCGTGGATGCAGTTCATGTGCATACGTGCGTGTGTGTATAATCACCACACCATCTCCTGTGTGTTAAAACAGACAGCTTAGCATACCAATACAAGGCCACCTTGTCCGCTGTGTCCGCGGTCATCACTTCGAACCACCGTCCAAATATTTTTTTGTCGTTTGTTTTCATTCTTACTAACAAGATGCCCATGCGTTGCACGTAACATCAAGATGCATTTGTATGACTTGTTTATCTTGTGAGAGAAAAGGATGAACGAGGGAAGGCCTTATTTGCAAATGTGGAGAGGTGTGTGATAACCCACAAGTATAGGGGATCGCAACAGCTTTCGAGGGTAGAGTATTCAACCCAAATTTATTGATTCGACACAAGGGGAGCCAAAGAATATTCTCAAGTATTAGCAGCTGAGTTGTCAATTCAACCACACATGGAAACTTAGTATCTGCAGCAAAGTGTTTAGTAGCAAAGTAATATGATAGTGATGGTAACGGTAACAAAAGAGTAATGAAAGCAAAGTAATGTTTTTGGTGTTTTGTAGTGATTGTAACAATAGCAACGGGAAAGTAAATAAGCGTAAACCAGTATATGGAAAGCTCGTAGGCATCGATCAATCTATACCTATACTAATTCTTGACTTCCTAGAAATTCCTATATTAATTAGAAAATAGGGGTCGTTTATCTGGTGGGACCGAATTATTACGGTGTAGATTAACTCACGCAATCTTTTTTCCCTACACAATTTTTTTTCCAGAGAACTCACATGATTTTCCCACGGTTGGACTCTATATGGTCTCCACGATTCCATCTAGGGAAAACACATCTTTCACGGTGAGACTCTATATAGATGCCAAAAAGGATCGTTTATCCCTCTACCTGTTAGTTTCCACAAAAAAACTAGACGTTGGTTAATATTTCAAGAAAAAAACGTATGTGATAGATGCCAAAAGATTCCTATTCGCACGTCTCTCCCTTACCTATCTTCTTCCCTTCGTTCGTTCCTATGAAACCACCAGCGATGCGCATCATCGAACGATGCTAGCCATCTGCATCAGTCTCTGCATGCCATGCGTACTGCTATGCTCAACCTAATTCTCCATTAATAACAATAGGCAGGGCAAGGTTCAGTCTAGCATCTCCCCGACTACCTTCAAGAATCCAATCTAGGAATCTTCAGTTTCCATGATCCAATCCATCATCTTTCTCTAGCCCTGCTTAATAAAAAGAATCTCAGTATGGTTGTTGTCGCAGAGTAGGAAATCAGTCTGCAACAGTCTGAAGCACATGGCAGAAGACGAGTAGGAAATCCATCCACTACACGGCTGTATGAAATCATGGGGTCGACCATTACTACGGCAGAATCTGGTAGGTAACTCTCTATATATAGCACTAAATTGTCTTGAACTAGATCATCTGCTATCTATACCTATGCTAATATTCTTGACTCAAATAAATCAGTTTTGTATCTATGAGCATTTAGAACTGCTGCTGATTCTATTATACCATATAGGGAGCAGAGAAGAACCAGGTGAGGTTTTTTGAATCACCTACGACAGTTAAACAGATTACCTGTTGTACATCAACAATATTGAAACTCCAGCCAGCCAGTTCACTGCCATATTAATAGCTCAATGCACATTTGATTATCCATGTTGTTCTACGTTTGCCAAAGTAGTTAATTAGTTGATTTTTCAAACAAAGGCTCATGGCTTTAGTTTACATAAGTTATACTACGTTTCTTTTGCTATATCATGATAAAGTCTTTGACAGCTGTCGGTCATATGCAAATTCTTCACTTGAGTTAAAGAATTTGTTGTGATTAATCTTGGACAATGCATACCACATGCTGCATACAATTTCTGCAGTTCAGAGAAACCGTTAGCATGTATGTCCACCTTTCTTTGAATTTTCAATTCAGTGCTCCTGCTAGCTATCTGTATATATATGCTATATAGCAAGTGAATTCATGGCTAACTTCCTTTACCCAATAACCACAAATTCCCGCATTAATTATCATGCTGTGCTAAATAACTTACCTCCCTTACGGAATACGTGTGTTAAATTATGCTTAGGAGCAGAAAGTATATTAGTACCCTGTATTTTAATTTTGACCAGAAACTCCTGAGGAAGTGGGAGAGGTGACACTAGCCAAAGTTCTGATTGCTCTTCTTATACAGATTATATATGCAGAAAGTATATTAGTACCATATATTTGAGTTTGGACCACGATCTCATGAGGAAGTGGGAGGGGTGACACTAACCAATGTTCGGATTGCTCCTCTCACACAGATTATATATGCACTACATGTTGCAAGAAATGCGCATTTTTCGTCATATTTAATATGCTCAAGAGTAGAATCAGTCACAAAAATTGTTGATATGTATGCAATAATTCTGCCAAACAATAAGACCATTTGATCATATAATCAAAGACTGTATCTTGAAAGCCTCGAAGAACTGGTAACAGAACTTATACTGAACAACGATTGATTAGCTTGAGACAATAAGTTAACGATATGTCTATCTATCTATCTATGTTTTTTTCGGGGGATTTATCTATATATCTACACTAATTACAGATATGCAATCCTCGAGCTACCAAGTTAAATTCTGGACCATCTATTTGTTCGTAAATTTAGTTCAACCGGATACATTAATCAACTTCTGTGCCAATCTATAATAGATCGTATTGCATATGAACTACTGTCCTTGCAATCCTTTTCTTTTGACATGTCGTTGTCCGGATGGTTGGATCGGATCTTGAAATTTTTATTCTGTTTTTTTATGATTTATTTTTGGTTTGTGCAGGGGTGTGCGCCGACCTATGATCTATCTGGAGCTACAATTTCAGTTGCATCCCATGCCCGTGATGTTGTGGGCGATGTCAATTTTCATATCCATCTCACATGAAGGCTTGCATTTGCCTTAGTCTGCCGCCTTCACATTGTGCAATCGAAATCTGCACCCACATCTACCTTTGAACCCTGGCTTCATACTTTATAGTTGCAATCTATAATTATTCACCATCACCTACTTTATGGCACCTGATGGCCGAGTCGTTTCCACTCATCCGTCAATCATACTGCCTGATAACCCAGTGCCTGCTTCTTTTCTGCAGGTTTGTGCTTGCTTTGCCCACCCATGCATTACTAGTGTGTCAAGATGCAAGTGTCCTGAGCTTTTAATGCATGGTTTTTCTTCTGCTCTCACACAACCTTTGGGGCATGTCCGGTGACATTTATGCAATTTTATCTCATTACAATATAATTAATGGACTGGATTGTTGAATTTTTGTGGTGCATATGTTTTCATGACATTAGGCTAGATTTGGTGCAATAATTCAGTCAAATAGCAGCTCTTATTCCTTTTTTATTTCATGTGAGGTCAACTAATTAATATAATAACAACTAGAACATTTATCTATATACATTACGTGGCTTGAATCTTTATTTGTTAGTAGAAATGATAATCTTTTATTGGGGGATGCATATGATAGACTGTGAGACACTTCAAGAGTTAACTGAAATTATTGTACAAATGGTTTCTCTCAGTTGCACAATAGCCTTTTTTTACAACATTGGCTTGATGTTCTCTATTTATACACTTGAGAAAGAATGCCAACATTGTATTGATATTTCTTTGCTACTGTTACTGAAGGCAACAGATCAAAAAAATTCAATATTAGTATATGATGTCATGGTTCATGATAGTATATTCCCCCAAAAAATCAATTCACCTGGATGGATTTGCTAAATTGGTCTATAGATTCTGGCTTCTAAATAGGCATGTCTGCTACACACTATAGTAGGCTGAATAAAGTAATGCCCACCACCATATGTACTGCATTTCTTGAATGGAAAATCAATAATCATCATGACGACAAGATTATGTCCGTGCTAGCGTATTAGTAAGTTTCTTAAAAAATTATCAATATGGCATTTGTTGGCTAATAAATTATCAAACAAATAATTTTAGCAATATTAAAACTACTTCTAATTTTTTTATGCGTGCAATATTTGGTAAACGATGACATAATTGTTTTTTCCTTTCTAACACCACGTGAGTACTTGGTTGTTTGCAAATTTTGTTCCTACTATTTAATTTGTAACCATAGCTTGAACTGCTTTGTATCATATTACCTATGTAGCTTGGCCTGTTCTACCTACCAAGTGCTATCCAGTTAGACACCATCATATCATGCAAGTAGATAACGCAAAGTGGTCCCTTATTGACCGCAGTTCTCTTTTATTTTCATGAGTAGCATCATTGGAATGGTGTGGGACTGTTGGACAGCTATAACTGGAAAGATTTGATATGGATAATGAATTGATAACTTAGTGTGCACCTAAATCTTCAATTATGTTTAACAGCGAACCGTCTCTCAATGGAGTGCTAATTTTGGTAGAATCGAGGCTGAAGAAACCGAAGGAACACTTGCTGTGCAGTGTTGCTGCATAGTCTTCTCCTGGATAATTCAGTAGTTCGGTTTTAGCATTACATGTATTTTTTTTTACCATAGAGTACATAATTAAGATCTTTTGGTTCCTCTCAAGTGTATGCCGGCATGAACTGTTGAAAATTTTCCATCACATTCAATGTTAAAAGTGCAGAATCACTCGATAATACCAAATAAATTATTTATATAGCTCGGTTTCATTTTATGTAATTGGTGTAACAATAATTGATTCAAGAATTTATTGTCTTAGTAATATAAAAATTTCTTAAGAGTTATGAAATAGTTGAACCATAGTTGTACTTAACTAGCCCATGCGAATGCACGGGTTGGCGACTAGTGATGGATAATTATGTCGGATGCGGTTCATCATGTAATAGTCATAACATAGGGTGACACAGAACTAGCTCCAATTCGTCAATGTAATGTAGGCATGTATTCCGAATATAGTCATACGTGCTTATGGAAAAGAACTTGCATGACATCTTTTGTCCTACCCTCCCATGGCAGCGGGGTCCTAATGGAAACTAAGGGATATTAAGGCCTCCTTTTAATAGAGAACCGGAACAAAGCATTAGCACATAGTGAATACATGAACTCCTCAAACTACGGTCATCACCGGTAAGTATCCCGATTATTGTCACTTCGGGGTTAATGGATCATAACACATAATAGGTGACTATAGACTTGCAAGATAGGATTTAGAACTCTCATATATTGATGAAAACATAATAGGTTCAGATCTGAAATCATGGCACTCGGGCCCTAGTGACAAGCATTAAGCATAGAAAGTTATAGCAACATCAATCTCAGAACATAGTGGATACTAGGGATCAAACCCTAACAAAACTAACTCGATTACATGGTCAATCTCATCCAACCCATCACAGTCCAGCAAGCCTACGATGGAATTACTCATGGACGGCGGTGAGCATCATGAAATTGGTGATGGAGGATGGTTGATGATGACGACAGCGACGAATCCCCCTCTCCGGAGCCCCGAACGGACTCCAAATCAGCCCTCCCGAGAGGTTTTAGGGCTTGGCGGTGGCTTCGTATCGTAAAACATGATGATTTCTTCTCTTCTATTATTTTTCTCCCCGAAAGCAGTTATATAGAGTTGGAGTTGGAGTAGGGGGGTCTCCAGGGGGCCCACGAGGTAGGGGGCGCGCCCTAGGGGTGGGCGCCCCCACCCTCTCGAGGAGGGTGTGGGCCCCCTGGTCTTCATCTTTGGCAAGGATTTTTTATTATTTATTGTAAGATATCCCGTGGAGTTTCATGTTATTCCGAGAACTTCTGTTTTCTGCACATGAAACAACATCATGGCAATTCTGCTGAAAACAGCGTCAGTCTGGGTTAGTTCCATTCAAATCATAGAAGTTAGAGTCCAAAACAAGGGAAAAAGTGTTTGGAAAAGTAGATACGTTGGAGACGTATCAACTCCCCCAAGCTTAAACCCTTGCTTGTCCTCAAGCAATTTAGTTGACAAACTGAAAGAAATAAAGAAAAACTTTACAAACTCTGTTTGCTCTTGTTGTTGTAAATATGTCAAGCTATCATTCAAGTTTTCAGCAAAGATTATAACTAACCATATTTGCAATAATTCTCAGGTCTCATGACTACTCATATCAATAACATAATCAACTAGCAAGCCATAATAATAAATCTCGGATGACAACACTTTCTCAAAACAATCATAATATGATATAACAAGATGGTATCTCGCTAGCCCTTTCTGAGACCGCAAAACATAAATGCAGAGCACCTTTAAAGATCAAGGACTGACTAGACATTGTAATTCATGGTAAAAGAGATCCAATCATAGTCACACCCAATGTAAACTAACAATAATGAATGCAAATGGCAGCTGCGCTCTCCAGCTAGTGCTTTTTAATAAGAGGGTGATGACTCAACATAAAAGTAAATAGATAGGCCCTTCGCAGAGGGAAGCATGGATTTGTAGAGGTGCCAGAGCTCAGTTTTGAAGTAGAGGCGAATAATATTTTGAGCGGTATACTTTCATTGTCAACATAACAACCAAGAGATGGCGATATCTTCCATGCTACACACATTATAGGCGGTTCCCAAACAGAATGGTAAAGTTTATACTCCCCCTCCACCAACAAACATCAATACATGGCTTGCTTGACACAACGAGTGCCTCCAACATACATCAAGTCCCAGGGGGAGTTTTGTTTGCAATTATTTTGATTTAGTTTGCATAAAGCATGGGACTGGGCATCCCGGTGACTAGCCCTTTATCTCGTGAGTGAGGAGCGGAGTCCACTCCTCTTGAGAATAACCCGCCTAACATGGAAGATACGAACAGCCCTAGTTGATACATGAGCTATTCGAGCATACAAAACAGGATGATTATTTGAAGGTTTAGAGTTTGGCACATACAAATTTACTTGGAACGGCAGGTAGATACCGCATATAGGAAGGTATAGTGGACTCATGTGCAATAACTTTGGGATTTAAGGAGTTTGGATGCACAAGCAGTATTCCCGCTTAGTACGGGTGAAGGCTAGCAAAAGACTGGGAAGTGACCAACTAGAGAGCGACAACAGCCATGTACATGCATTAAAATTAATAAACATTGGATGCAAGCATGAGTAGGATATAATCCACCATGAACATAAATATCGTGAAGGCTATGTTGATTTGTTTCAACTACATGCGTGAACATGTGCCAAGTTAAGTCACTTAAATCATTCAGAGGAGGATACCACCCTATCATACCACATCATAACCATTTTAATATCATGTTGGCACGCAAGGTAAATCATTATAACTCATAGCTAATCAAGCATGGCACAAGCAACTATGATCTCTAATTGTCATTGCAAACATGTTTATTCATAACAAGCTGAATTAAGAACGATGAACTCATCATATTTACAAAAACAAAAGAGGTCGAGTTCATACCAGCTTTTCTCATCTCAGTCAGTCCATCATATATCATCATAATTGCCTTTCACTTGCACGACCGAACGATGTGAATAATAATAAGAGTGCACGTGCATTGGACTAAGCTAGAATCTGCGAGCATTCAATAAACAGGAGAAGACAAGGCAATATGGGCTCTTTTGTCAGATAAACAATAATGCATATAAGAGCCACTTCAACAATTTAATCATGGTCTTCTCCTACTTACCCCCAAAGAAAAGAAAAGAAATAAAACTATTTACATGGAAAGCTCCCAACAAGCAAAAGAAGAACAGGAAATATTTTTGGGTTTTCTTTTTAATTACTACTACAAGCATGGAAAGTAAATTAATTAAAAGCTACAACTAATTTTTTTGGTTTTTTTCTTAAGTTTTATTAAACACACAAGAAGAAAGCATAAAAGGAAATAAACTAGCATGGATGATACAATGAAAAAGTACGAACACCGACATCTTGCAATGAGTGTGTGTGAACATAAATGTAATGTCGGTGAGAAATACGTACTCCCCCAAGCTTAGGCTTTTGGCCTAAGTTAGTCTATGGCCACGGCTGGCCTATCTGATATCCATAATAATAGTTGTTGGGGTCGTACTGTGATGCAGCAGTTATCGCCTCTTGAGCTGCAGCGTGGCGACGAGCGGCCTCCGCTCTCCTCTCATACTCATCTGCCTCCTCTCTGGTGATAGTATATCCTCCTCTTGCCTGATAATCAAAGAAGGCAGGAGCAGGGAGAGTAATATGGATAGCATGGCGTCTGTCAAAGATTAATCGGTACTGGAGAGGTTATTCGTTCCTCTTGACAAAATGGTGGGAAACCATAGAATCAAAATCTAAATAAGCAGGAGGCAACTCCATGTCTCCTTCACGAACGTCTATCTCAAGAAATTTAGCTAAGCAGGTTGCATAAATTCCTCCAAAGAAATCTCCATTATGTCTATTATGATGCAACCTACGAGCTACAATGGCTCCCATATGATAAGATTGGTCTCCTGACGCAGCACTCCTGAGAATGCTAAGGTCAGGGACACACATGTGACATGCTTCATCCTTAGCATTTATGCACCTACCTATGAAGAGAGCAAAATAGTGTATAGCAGGAGAGTGAATGCTCCCTATGGTAGCTTGCGTTATGTCTCTAGATTCCCCTACAGTTATACTAGCAAGAAAGTTTCTAAATTCAGATTTAGGGGGATGCCTAACACTACCCCATTGTGGAAGTTTGCAAGCAAAAGTGAAATCCTCTAACTCCATGGTATAATATTTGTTATAAAGATCAAACATGACTGAAGGAGAATCACGCGAAGATGAATACTCAAACCTCCTCATAAAAGAGCTTGTGAGCTCCTGATACTGGGGGCATTTGTCTGCCTCAAAGTCCTCAAGATCGGCACTACGCAAATATGCATTAAATTCTTCTTTAATTCCCGCTCGATCCATAAAATTTTCAGAAGGCCACTCACAAGGACGCACTGGAGCGTCTCTTGGTGGCTCTTCGTCAGCATCACACATTGCAAGCCTGGGTCCTTGCTTCTTTGAAGAACCACCTTGGAACATTTTCCTAAACATATTTCTTCCTCTGAAAAATTCTGAAATTTTTTAGTAACTTCAAAATAAAAGTAAACCAAACTCAATAATATTGATAGCAACTACTCCTACAAGTGCCTAGAGCCTATTTCATGCATCAGAACTACTTTTGACCATATAAATTTGACATGCAAACTCAAGAACAGGGTCACCTAAGCAACACAAATTTGCAATGAATAAAGCACTAGAACAAAAACTAATTGGACCAATGGAGGAGTCACATACCAAGGAACAATCTACCCAAGCAGTTTTGTGAGAGGTGCTTTGAGCAAGGAGATCGAAAATGGCAGCAAAACGAGCCTGGACTCGGGTTTGAGCTGGTTTTTCATGTTTGTGTGAGGAAGAAGAAGAGGATGGGTGCAGGAATAAGTGGAGGAGGGCCACCGTGGGCCTACGAGGCAGGGGCGCGCCCTAGGGGGGTGGGCGCGCCCTCTACCCTCGTGGCAAGGTGGTTGGCCCCCCTGGTGTGTTCTTTGTTCCATAAATCCTCAAATATTCTACAAAAAATCATATTTATTTTTCAGGGCATTTGGAGAACTTTTATTTTCGAGGTATTTTTATATTGCACGGATAATTAGATAACAGACAGAAAATTATTTATTTCTACTTTATTTAATATAAATAACAGAGAGTATAGAGAGGGTACAGAGGGTTGTGCTTCTAGTTTCATCCATCTCATGCTCGTCAAAAGGAATCCACTAACAAGGTTGATCAAGTCTTGTTAACAAACTCATTCTGATTAACATGAAACTGGAGAAATTTCGAATAACACTAGGTTACCTCAACGGGGATATGCACATCCCCAATAATAAGTATATCATATTTCTTCTTGACAGTAGGGAGAGGAAATTCAAAACCTCCAAATATAATCGATGAAATTTTTCCGATAGAATTGATACTATGAACTTGAGGTTGTTTCCTCGGAAAGTGTACCGTATGCTCATTACCATTAACATGAAAAGTGACATTTCCATTGTTGCAATCAATAACAGCCCCTGCAGTATTAAGAAAAGGCCTTCCAAGAATGATAGACATACTATCGTCCTTGGGAATATCAAGAATAACAAAGTCTGTTAAAATAGTAACGTTTGCAACCACAACAGGCACATCCTCACAAATACCGACAGGTATAGCAGTTGATTTATCAGCCATTTGCAAAGATATTTTAGTAGGTGTCAACTTATTCAAGTCAAGTCTACGATATAAAGAGAGAGGCATAACACTAACACCGGCTCCAAGATCACATAAAGCAGTTTTAACATAGTTTCTTGTAATGGAGCATGGTATAGTAGGTACTCCTGGATCTCCAAGTTTCTTTGGTATTCCACCCTTAAAAGTATAATTAGCAAGCATGGTGGAAATTTCAGCTTCCGGTATCTTTCTTTTATTTGTAATAATATCTTTCATGTACTTATCATAAGGATTCGTTTTAAGCATATCAGTTAATCGCATACGCAAAAAGATAGGCCTAATCCTTTCAGCAAAGCGCTCAAAATCCTCATTATCCTTTTTCTTGGATGGTTTGGGAGGAAAAGGCATGGGTTTCTGAACCCAAGGTTCTCTTTCTTTACCATGTTTCCTAGCAACAAAGTCTTTCTTATCATAACGTTGATTCTTTGATTGTGGGTTATCAAGATCAACAAAAGGTTCAATTTCTACATCATTATCATTACTAGGTTGAGCATTATTATGAACATCATCATTGACATTTTCATTAGGTTCATGTTCATTACCAGATTGAGTTTCAGCATCAGAAATAGAAATATCATTTGGATTATCAGGTGGTTTAGCAATAGGTTCACTAGAAGTTTGCATAGTTCTATCATTTTTCTTTTTCTTCCTTTTAGAAGAACTAGGTGCATCAATATTATTTCGCCGAGAATCTTGCTCAATTCTCTTAGGGTGGCCTTCAGGATACAAAGGTTCCTGAGTCATTCTACAAGTTCTAGTGGTGACTTTAACAGCATAATTATTTTTCTTACTATTCATCTCATTGAGCAATTCTTTTTGAGCTTTAAGTACTTGTTCTACTTGAGTGGTAACCATAGAAGCATGTTTGCTAACAAGTTTAAGTTCACCTCTAATATTAGCCATATAATCACCTAAGTATTTAATCATATCAGCATCTTGTTTTAATTGTCTACCAAAATAAGCATTGAAGTCTTTTTGCTTAAACATAAAATTATCAAACTCATCCAAGCATTGACTAGCAATTTTAGCAGGAGGGATTTTAGCTTTATCATATCTATAGAGAGAATTTACCTATACTACCTGTGTCGGGTTATCGAGGTCTGGAGGTTCTTCAATAAATAAAGGATTAAGATCATATGTTTCTTCAATAGGTCGTAAATTAAGACCATGTATTTCTTCAATAGGAGGTAAATTCTTAACATCTTCAGCTTTAATACCTTTTTCTTTCATAGATTTCTTTGCCTCTTGCATATCTTTGGGGCTGAGAAATAGAATACCTCTCTTCTTCGGAGTTGGTTTAGGAATCAGATCGTTAATTGGAGCGGGAGCTGGCTCAGGAGCTGGCTCAGGAGGTGCCCAATTATTTTCATTTTTCAACATATTATTCAATAAGATTTCAGCTTCATCTGGTGTTCTTTCCCTGAAAAGAGAACCAACACAACTATCCAGGTAATCTCTGGAAGCATCGGTTAGTCCATTATAAAAGATATCAAGTATTTCATTTTTCTTAAGAGGATGATCAGGCAAAGCATTAAGTAACTTGATAAGCCTCCCCCAAGCTTGTGGGAGACTCTCTTCTTTAATTTGCACGAAATTGTATATTTCCTTTAAAGCAGCTTGTTTCTTATGAGCAGGGAAATATTTAGCAAAGAAGTAATAAATCATATCCCGGGGACTATGCACACAACCAGGATCAAGATAATTAAACCATATCTTAGCATCACCCTTTAATTAGAACGGAAATATTTTAAGGATATAAAAGTAGTGAGATCTCTCATCATTAGTACACAGGGTGGCTATATCATTTAATTTAGTAAGATGTGCTACAACAGTTTCAGATTCATAGCCATGAAAAGGATCAGATTCAACCAAAGTAATTATATCAGGATCAACAAAGAATTCATAATCCTTATCAGCAACACATATAGGTGAAGTAGCAAAAGCAGGGACAGGTCTCGTCCTAGCATTTGGAGACTGCTTATTCCATTTAGCTAATAACCTTTTGAGTTCATATCTATCTTTGCAGGCTAAAATAGCTAAAGAAGCATCTTGATCAAATAAATAACCCTTGGGAATAACAAGTGATTCTTCATCATCACTTTCATCTTCATAATCGGATTCAATATTTTCAATCTCTCTAGCCCTAGCAAGCCGTTCCTTTAGAAAATCACTAAGTGGCATAGTAGTATCAGGAATAGAGGTAGTTTCATCATAAGTATCATGCATAGCAGAAGTAGCATCATCAATAACATGCAACATATCAGAACGAATAGCAGAAGCAGGTGTAGGTGTCACAAGCTTACTCATAACAGAAGGTGAATCAAGTGCAGAGCTAGATGGCAGTTCCTTACCTCCCCTCGTAGTTGAGGGATATATCTTGGTTTATGGATCTCTCAAGTTCTTCATAGTGTCCAGCAGATATAAATCCCAAGTGACTCAAAGAATAGAGCTATGCTCCACGGCAACAGCGCCAGAAATTAGTCTTGATAATCCACAAGTATAGGGGATCGCAACAGCTTTTGAGGGTAGAGTATTCAACCCAAATTTATTGATTCGACACAAGGGGAGCCAAAGAATATTCTCAAGTATTAGCAGCTGAGTTGTCAATTCAACCACACCTGGAAACTTAGTATCTACAGCAAAGTGTTTAGTAGCAAAGTAATATGATAGTGATGGTAACGGTAACAAAAGAGTAATGAAAGCAAAATAATGTTTTTGGTGTTTTGTAGTGATTGTAACATTAGCAACGGGAAAGTAAATAAGCGTAAACCAGTATATGGAAAGCTCGTAGGCATCGGATCAATGATGGATAATTATGCCGGATGCGGTTCATCATGTAATAGTCATAACATAGGGTGACACAGAACTAGCTCCAATTCGTCAATGTAATGTAGGCATGTATTCCAAATATAGTCATACGTGCTTATGGAAAAGAACTTGCATGACATCTTTTGTCCTACCCTCCCGTGGCAGCGGGGTCCTAATGGAAACTAAGGGATATTAAGGCCTCCTTTTAATAGAGAACCGGAACAAAGCATTAGCACATAGTGAATACATGAACTCCTCAAACTACGGTCATCACCGGTAAGTATCCTGATTATTGTCACTTCGGGGTTAACGGGTCATAACACATAATAGGTGACTATAGACTTGCAAGATAGGATCTAGAACTCTCATATATTGATGAAAACATAATAGGTTCAGATCTGAAATCATGGCACTCGGGCCCTAGTGACAAGCATTAAGCATAGCAAAGTCATAGCAACATCAATCTCCGAACATAGTGGATACTAGGGATCAAACCCTAACAAAACTAACTCGATTACATGGTGAATCTCATCCAACCCGTCACCGTCCAGCAAGCCTACGATGGAATTACTCACGCACGACGGTGAGCATCATGAAATTGGTGATGGAGGATGGTTGATGATGACGACGGCGATGAATCCCCCTCTCCGGAGCCCCGAACGGACTCCAGATCAGCCCTCCCGAGAAGTTTTAGGGCTTGGCGGCGGCTCCGTATCGTAAAACATGATGATTTCTTCTCTCCTATTTTTTTCTCCCCGAAAGTAGTTATATAGAGTTGGAGTTGGAGTCGGGGGGTCTCCAGGGGGGCATGAGGTAGGGGGCGCGCCCTAGGGGGGCGCGCCCCCCACCCTCGTGAGAAGGGTGTGGGCCCCCTAGTCTTCATCTTTGGCGAGGATTTTTATTATTTATTGTAAGATATCCCGTGGAGTTTCAGGTCATTCCGAGAACTTTTGTTTTCTGCACATAAAACAACATCATGGCAATTCTGCTGAAAACAACGTCAGTCCGGGTTAGTTCCATTCAAATCACACAAGTTAGAGTCCAAAACAAGGGCAAAAGTGTTTGGAAAAGTAGATACGTTGGAGACGTATCAGTGTGTGGGGGTACCTTTTTGCAAAATTGCCGTAGTTTCTTTCCTATCCGTCAGATATAAATCGGACGGCCTATATTGCAGGATGGCAGGCACACCATCATCACCAACTCTGTTTTTTTATAAGAGTGTATTTTATGTATTTTATAAGAGTCTAGATGTAGAGTAGATACAAGTCAACAAGTAGGCACGATGGTAGTGAGATAATGTGATGCAACACTAGAGGTGCCATGTGGAGCGTTTAACTGGTCAACTAGTCATGTCATGAGCAAATACAGAGTTGTACTGTGAGCCCGTGACTGTATAATAACCACTAAACGTAAATGGTGACCGCAATGAGTGGATTCTGAAGTCCAATGTACGTATCGTGCTTTCGCTTCAAATACAATGATCGTCATTACATATATCGCGAGAGAAAGATGAAACATGCGTGAATTTTCTGGGGGCTTACTTTTAGAGGACCTGGAGATAGTTTTGTGTGCATACGTGAAAGGGGCGTACAGGGGGGTATGCGATGGAGAGAGAGATGCTCTTCGTTTCTCTTTATTATGACTAACTTTGTATATAGTATAAAAATATACAAATTCATAGTGCGGAACAAATATCATTGTGGGCACCATGCAATGCAAATTAGTGTTCGTACTCCTCCATATAACTTTGTAATGTTGTATATATGTAGAAACTCTAAAATAATTTTTTGGCCACACTTTATTCAAAAGGAATGTTGTATGCGAAATAAACGTGAAGAGAGGGCTTTTTAGATCAATGGGGTACGTGATGTAACATGTGTGAATGTGTAGTTGGTGCATTTGGCGGGGCCTAGAGAGGTATGTGTGTGTATTACGTATTCGAGAGAGGCATGGATAGAGGGGCCGAGGGGGCGTGGGAGAGATAGCACGAGAAATGAGAGTGGTCTAGAGAGAGAGAGATGAATATGACGTCACGACAAGAGATTCCATTCCCTTGAGTGTGTATATGCAAGGGGGGAGGGAATAGAGGCACCAGGAGAAATTTTCTGTGTGTGTGGTGTTTGTGTTGGTATGTGTGGGTGTGAGAAGATAATGAGACGTTGGGGCAGAGGGTGTGTCACCACGTGAGGTCCGGTGGGTCGAGGTGAGGCCCTTCGTTCGGTTCCGTCCTGCGCCACATTGGTCGGCCCGTGACACATTTAGGAAGACCCATGGATGACTAGTCGTACAAGACAAAGATAGGAGAATTGTGAAGGACTCTGTGTCCACTGACAAAGCCACCTAGGATTTGTAAACCTAGGTTCTTGGACTAAGGTAACCCCTTTATCTCTGATATTACTATTCATCCAACCTAACTTTAAGGGGCATCCTACAGAATGCTCTGCTAGAATCATACTCGTCGATTAGGAAGAGGGGTGTGAGACAATGCGTGAGAGACAGGCGTAAAGATAATGTGCGTACATGAGACACGTAGGCAGGTCCATGTATATAGAAAGGGTCGATGAGGATTGTGCATGTGTATGTTTGCGAGAGGAAGAGTGCTTGTGATAAAGGTTAGTGAAAACAGTTGTAAATGGTTACGAGAGGGAGGGAGGGTTATATCTAGAGCATGTGTGCGACAAAGACACCTCGGGAGAGAGTGTGTGAGCATGTGTGAGAGACCACCGATGGAGAGTGAAACTACACGTAAAAGACTGCTCTACACATTGATTAAAGATATAAATTGTATCCAAATATTAGGATGGGATCATGATATTTGCAATTCGCGTAAGGAGCGGTCATTGATCCATCAGACATCTAGATTCTATTGAATTTGAGCATGTCTATGTTATTATTCGACACAATTGATCCACATAGTTAGTATTTTGAACTCCAGACAATGCATCGCTTTAGCAATCGAATATAAACGTGAGTATAGTTCATGTTGTGTGCGTAAAGCACATTATACATACGAAAGTTACACAATGGACATTATAAATAGCTACCTATGAACTAGCATACATTTGAATTCAACTTAAGGTGGTTTAAAAAATCGAATTCAACATGAAGTCCATTCAATTATTTGAATTTGATATCATGGCATTTGTAAACCATACCTAAATTATGGGGGCACCAATCTTTGCTCTGATTTTGTACATAATAGCATATGTAGTCGTGTACAAAATAGATTCAAATTTAGCTCCTCCATTCCAAAATAATCGTAGTTATAGGATTTTTAAGTGTTAAAATTTCAAAAAGAAGCGGATAATTTAATGAGGTTTTCAAACATACAAGGTCAAATATATTTAGGTCAATCCTCATAGTTCAAGAGTACTCTAAACGTGAATGCTTGTGTTTCAAAATTTCGAACGAAGCGCCAAAAGAGCCTCTACTCGCCCGAAACCGCGTGAGACCAATGTTTGGTAGTACAAGGAAATTACTTTTCTAATAACTCCGACCCGTGAAATCTACCGGCCCGACGTCCAAAGGTCTAAACCGGGGTAGGTTTGTAGCTTCATCTAGACGCCGCGCAACCGCATCCGAAAAACATTCATACACAATGGCCGCCTAAGCACACATGTGTGTGGCCGAAATCGCTCCCGCCAACTATTTGGGACACCTGGGATTACCATCCTACCCCCGACTCGCAGTAGGTCCGAAATTTAAGAGGGGGGCAAAGTTTGTACTTTCCCCAAATTTCAAACAAGCGCGTCCCATCTTCTGTTCAAAAAAGACAAAAACAAGCGCGTCCCAGACCGAAACATGGTTCCCCCCACCCGTCCGATTCCCCATTCGTACTCCATGGGCCCAAAACTACCTCTCCACCAGCCGCGAAACCCCGGCGTCCTCCGTCCGCCACCCCATCCCACCCATCAACCATCGCCCTCCTCCATCACGCCGGAGCCGATACCCCGACGTCGTCGTCCACCGCAACCTCAACTGCAACGCCCTCCACCGCTAGTAGTTGAAGCCGAGGCCGAGCCATCCGTACCCGAGCCAGTTCAACCACGCCGTCCTGCGCCTCACCGCTGCCGCTCCAACTTCGCCACCCTCCACCGCACCGGAGTTGTTCCTGCTACGTCGCCCTTCGCCGCCTCAGATCTGCTTCCCCTCCGCCGACATACGACCACGGCAACACAGTCAACAATTTGGCCATGGGTTCGTCCAAGCCTGCACCCTCCAGAACATCGGTTTCCCCGGTAAAAATAAGAAGATCGGCGCGACATGTGGAGGTGACCACACCGGCAACCGAAAAAGGTACTCCTCTTCCCTTATTCATGCAAATCTTACGTCTCTGCTTGCACGGTATTCATCCCACAGAAGACACTAGTTGACCACTTCTTCTTGATACTAGATGTTCCTAGTAACTCGCGATGCACAAGGTTTCTCCTCATATACTATTTCACCTTAGCTAGAGGTCCGTCGCCCCCCTGAATTTCAATTTTTGGCCAGTTGATTCCCAATTGACGGAAGCATTCCCCGGCATAACAGGAGCTAGTACGCCTATTACGCCGGGGAAGCAGTGCCTTGGTGTTTATCTTAGGGGCGTGTGCGGCCTAGAGCTACTAGCGCCCGATCTGGAGGTCGGCTGGGATTAAAGGGATGGCCTGGGGACGCTGCTAAGCACGGCGGTGGTGTGAGGTCAATGGGAGGGCGGGGCGGCGGAGGAAGGGGTCTGGGCCGGTGGTTGCTGGCGGTTCAAGAAAGATCGTAAACAGTGACTGGCGGGAGGTAGACGAAGGCCATCAGCCCGTTCCTTATAGATCGGACGGTTCATTAAAAAAATTGCTGGCCTATTTATTTTCAGTCGACTGTTATCTTAGATATGACCAAATGTGGTGGTGTGCTGGAGGAGTACCTGCATTTCCTATGCTCATATAGTACAAAATCATACGGAGTAGAATCAGCTATCATATGTCTCTTGTCATTTATTTTTCAGCCACCTGCTATCTGCTACTTTTACAGTGCACTAGTTCTGCACATACTTCACCCTTACTCTCACTCTTGTGTTTTATGCAAGGGTATTTCAGACTCTGCTGCCATGAGAGAAGCCAAAAAGAAAAGAGAGAAGTCGCTCCAGCTTCGTATGCGGGTAGGCAAGACACGTTACAACGCTATAAAGGGTGCAGTGTCAGCAGATGGAGATGGTAAACGTAGCTCTGAAGTTGACGACCTCGCTCGCAATGAACCACCATCCCAGGTGTTTGCTTTAACTTCGTGGTGTCATATGTGGTTGCATGTTCCATATGGTGTCTAGCTTGTATTCGAAAGGCCAAAGTCGGTAAGATAAGGAAAGATATATTTTTTACATGAACCACCATCCCGTGAGCACCAGAAGACAAATAGCTAGTTAGGGCACTGGCCGAGCAAGTGACAAGCCCGACAAAGATAGGCATCACCTGGAAGCCAACTAAAAAGCTACGATGGTGGCAAAGCAACCCGCCTCCCACCAGGCTCTCAGGTCCTAGATGATCATGCTCACCACTCCAGCCGGATGTCTAGCTTGTATTGCTTCCAATTTGGTTAAATTGCATCTACTTAGCTTACACATTATACCTTTGAATATGACATGCCTTTCTGTTTTTGGTACATACTAGTACATCTGTGTATTAACCATGTTCTTACATCAAACTAATGTTCTTGTGTATCCCTCATCAATCACTTATGACGAGGCAGGCAGGCAAGGGGACTACTCCTCATTTAAATAATGCAGCGTCAGCCTCCCGACATGATTCTCAAGAAACAGAAATGCTAGATGAAGATAGTGAACGTAGCTCTGTAGTTGATTACAGCCTTTCCCCTACACTAGCATCACAGGTGCTTGCTCTAACTTGGCAGCGTGATATGTGGTTGCATGTTGCATATGGTGTCTAGATTGTAATTCTTCCAATCTGGTTAAACTGCATGTGCTAGTCTGCTTAGCTTATACATTATACCTGTTAATGTGACATGCCTTCCTGTATTTAGTACATAGTACATCTGTCTATTAAGCATGTCCTTACATAAAACTGTTGTTTTTTGTATCCCGCATCAATCAACATGATGAGACACCTTTAGTATATGCAGTGCAATATTAGTTTCATCTTTCATATGATTTATAGCATGCGCTGCTTCTAATTTGTTGAAATTCCATTTATGATGGGACGCTTTTAACTTGGCAGAATCATATTGGTTGCATCTTTCATGTGGTGTCTAGCTTGCATTGCTTCTTATTTGCTGGAACGGTTTCTGCTTAGTTTACACAAACAGTTGTGAACATGCCATGCCGTCCTGTTTTTCATGCATGTTCCATCCTGGTATCATGTGTTTGCCTTACATCAAAGTAGTGATTGTTAGTATCATGCATGAATGAGTTCTGAAGAGAGAATTTTATTGCTTTTTCTTGTCGGTTTTACTTGACAATTCAAAATCAATAAAGCGGAAGGAAGTTAGCAAGGCAGCGGATAAAGGTGCTCCTTCCGAACGGAGGGCCTCTACAGTTTCTACTCCTCCACACCCCCAAGATGATTTCCAAGACAACACATGCATAGACACTCAACAAAGTTGTGTTTATGATGAGCACGTCTCCCCTAGTGCAGCATCACCGGTGCTCCCTCTAACTTGGCACTGTTATATGTGGTTGCATGTTATGTGTGATGTCTAGCTTGTATTGCTTCTAATTTTGTTGAATTCCATCTGCTTACTTTACACATTATACTTGAATAATACACGTGTTCCTATTTCTAGAACATACAATATATGTCTATCACACCATGTTCTTACATCAAATTACTACTATTGTGTAACCTGCAACAATCACTTATCATAAGACACATTTGACTTCGGAGTGTGATATAGGTTACATCTCACATTCTTTTCTAGCTTGTACTACTAATTTGTTGAAATGGCACTTATGACGAGACAATTTTAACTTGGTAGAGTGATATTAGTTGCATCTTTAATATGGTGTCTAGCTTTCATTGCTTCTAATTGTTGAAATGCCTTCTCCTTAGTTTACACATCATAAGTTGTGAATATGCAATGCTGTGAATATGCAATGGCACTAATGACAAGAGAGCTCTAACATGGTAGTGTGATGTTGTTTGCATCTTGCATATGATTTATTTCTTGTACTGCTTCACATTTATTTAAATGCCATTTATGATGAGACACTGTTAACTTGGCAGAGCGATATTTGTAGCATCTTTCATATGGTGTCTACCTTCCATTGCATTGCTTCTAATTTGGTGAAATGTCTTCTTCTTAGTTTACACATCATAGTTCTGGTTATCTCTTCCGTCCTGTTTTTCATACATATTACATCCTCCTATCATGTGGTTGTCTAACATCAAAGTTCAGTTCGTCTGCATCACGCATCAATTTGTTCTGAAGAACTAAATTGTTATTCGTTTTTCTTGTCGGCTTGACTTAACATGGCACAGAGAAAGAGGAAGAAACACAGAATGGCAGGGAATGAGAAGCAGATGAATCCTGCAGATTCTGCTGGTACTGATGGTGCAATAGAAGGTCAAAGTCCAGCGAAAAATTCTACAAACACGGCATCCCATGCTACATGAGTTGCAAAAAAAGCCAAACAGAAACAAATAGCTGTCACAAAACAAGTAGAGACAACCCTAGTTCTTGCAACACCTACCACAGTACTACCAGCTACACGACTTACTCGTGCGTCAACTGAGCTAGCAGCACGTTCCCAAGCTCCCTTGCCATCTAACACTACTTCCCAAGCACTCTTGACACAAGACGAGTTGGCAATACCAGATGAACCTTGTGAGCTTCAACTGCAAGAAGGTAGTTGCTAGAGTCAAGTTACAGTTGCATGCTTCTTTATATGTAGTCTCACAGTTTGATGTACACTAACACTTCCTATGTTCGTTGTTGGACTAGCACCTAGGCGCAAGAGGAAACAAACATCAGGGATATTGCTCGATAGGTTAACTAAATCTAGAGGAGGAAGAATGGAGATCCGTTTTGAGGCAGGCTTAAAAAGGCCACGTGATGCTACAGAGTCAGCCAAGTTAGTATCAGAGGCAGCGGTTGCCGTTAGGTGTCATGTACGTATCCTCCCAGCATGGATTCAATACATGAATGACAAAGACGAAACCCAGTTCAACACCTTCCTCGACCATTTATCTGTAAGTATGGTTATGTATGGGAACTAGTAATATCGTCTTGCTCTATCCCATACTTTCTAGGTTGCTGATAATGAGACTCCCATAATTTTCAACAGATGAGGTTCAAGTTGGATAGCCAAGATGATGCAACCAGACAAGCTTGCACCCATTTTTTCAAGTCTGCTCTGCGACAGTATCGATATAACTTGAGGAAAACTCACTTTGAAGGCAAGGCTAATAGTGAACTTTCCCAAACATCTCTAGTGGAAAATATATCGGATGAAGACTGGAGGGGCCTTGTTAAACACTAGTCTGACCCAAAGTATCAGGTACATTATATATATGTGATCAGATCACATGTTGAAGTCCTATTTACGCATGTGTCACACAAATCTATCTTCTTGTAGGTGAACTGTTCAAAGAACAAGGCCAACCGTACGAAAGTGAAATTCCAATAGATGACATGATCTCGTAGCTATATTGCACACTGCGAGGCTCTTGTAATTAGCTGTTGTTTTACTCTTTTCGTTGTACCATATTATCAGATCTATATTGACTTGTTTGAAATGCAGAGGAAAGCCCGCAAGGACCAAAAAGTACCTGAACCAAATGTTGTGGAAATCTTCAAGGACTGTCACACCAGCAAGAAGAAGGGCATGACTACACCAGTCAAAGCCGCTGTTGTAAGTCCTTAATCCTCATGCCTTTTAAGTACTACTTACTCTGACTTGTGCCTTGAACTGCATGGTTTGCAGCCAATCTCTATTACTCTTTTCAATTTTATACACAATTGTCTTAGCGTATCATTGCACCTTACAAGGTTTAAAAGAGAGGAGTGATGTTCCTTTGATCTTGACCCGTAATCTAGTTCCGTGCTGGACTTGCCCACACAATGTTACAATTGCCTGTTTGTCTGTTCTCAGTTTTTTTGTGATATGAATGATGTCATACTATGCTTACCGTATTATAAACTTTGTCTCTTTATCCTTAGCCCTCAATACAATGTGAAGAAATAGACAATACATGAGCGATGGTACATGGTCATATGTTTGGAACCTGGTTTTATTATGTACTTTGCAATAAAATACAACTAATATTTTACATGGGTTCACCAGAATAAATTCTGTATATAGATCAAAGCTATTCTGTTTGGTTTTGCTGCCTCCTTAATATCTTCTATTCTGGTACTACTAATGTAAAACCTCAACTTTTCAGCGAGCTATGGAAAAAATGGTGGAACCGCCACCTTCTGAAGGTGGCGAGGCAACTATAACCGCAATGTCAGCTCTTGCTGCAGTGGGTCAGTACCTGTCCACTGACAGTGCCAAAAGCACGTTCCTGCGTAATACTGGGTTGGTTCTTAAGGCAATATCGTCCAAACTGCCTCATGATCAAGATATGCAAGCTCAAAGCAATGTTGTATCTGCGCTCCAGACACAAGTCCATTCCCTAACAGAGACCCTTTGTGAAACAAGGAGAAACATTGCTCAATGTCGTCAAGATATGCATGGTTTTGAAACCAGACTATCACACATTTGCTATGTTGTTCAGGAGCTTGGGGAAATGAAGGCGAGGGTTATTGTGCTCCATCGGACAATACAACATGAAAATGTAACAATCAGGTCAAATGAACTGAGCTTCTGAACTTCTGGTGGTGCATTTATCTGCTAGACTATTAAGTTTTATGCCAACCTTCCTTTTGTTATATAGTTGTAATTTTTTTTGGTGCGATACAAAATTTATTCTTAACGTGCAGCCACCGGCTGAAGAAAACAGCAAGCTATTTTTGTATAGTGTAGGGTGTTCCCTATATTTACACTGGTGGCGATCTTTGATGCCGAGTGAATGTAATCTGTGCAATCGCCTTAATAGCCTAGCATTAGTTTCAGCCTTATTTATTTCCTAGTCTTCTTTTCCCTGGTTTTCTAGTGGCCGCAACTACCATGGGCCATATACGGGCCGTAGGATCCATGGGTCTCCTACGGGCCGTCGATAAATGGGCCTGTAATCGGTGGGCCCCGGGCTGTCGGATAAATGGGTCTACATGGGCCGTAATGGGGCGTAATTGGTATTGGCCCAGCACAGTAACAGGCCGTTAACAGGCCGTAGGACAACAAAGGCTTAATTCTGTCACAGGCATAACGGGTCGTTAATGGGCCAGAATATAGGACGGGCTGGAAACGGCGCAACGGGTTAACAAGCCAGAAATGGGCCGACTCTTGCCATGGGCCGAATTTGGCCCATTAGGGTAACAGGCCAGTAACGGGCCGACTCTTGGCATGGGCCGAATTTGGCCCATTAGGGGAACAGGCCAGCAACAGGCTGACTCTTGCCATGGGCCGAATTTAGCCCATTAGGGGAACAGGCCAGTAACGGGCCGAAAGTAATCAAGGGCCGAAAAGGAGCCCAAGAACGTATGGGCCGTCAATAGGCCGAAAGCTAACACGGACTGGAAACGACCCATGTAAATCACGGGCCGTTAATGGGTATAAAGAAAATTACTGTTCATTATGGGCTAGAGTCACCATGGGCCTATAAAGGGCCGAAAGATACGAAGGCCTCATATGGGCCGAAAGACATCACGGGCCATACATGGGCCAAAAGTGAAATGGGCTGGTGTTATATTCGACGGCCCACATGATGTTGTTGGGCCGATTTCCTTTAGGGCCTAATGGGCCGTGAGTTAACGGGCCGTAAAATGGGCTATTTGCAAAGAGACCGTTAACAGGATTTTCATGGGTCAGCCCGCTAACTTTTGACCAAGTCAAACGGGCCGGCTTTGTAAGCTAAATGGGCCAGTGGTGGGCCGTGGCACGTGTCGACATATCATAGGCGCCTACCTGACCCACTGACGAGCTCACACGTGTTTCGTCCGGCCAATAAGAATTTTACACGTGGAAATTTCCCATTGGTCGGGGCTGTTAACGGGTTATCGGATCCAAAACCCGACCCGATAGCTTAACGGTGTTCCATTACGGTGGATGCCACGTGTCGGTCACCCTTGACGAAAGCACTTCTGTGACGCACGATTTATCGTCATGGAAGTGGACACTTCCGTGATGATAATTTTGGTAATGTCATGGAACACTTCTACGACAGCACAGGTATGACTATCTTGATTCTGTCATAAAATCGTCATGGATGTACATGCATGAGAAAAAACGCGACCTAGTGTGACAAACACGTATCATCATGGAAGTGTATTTTTTTGTAGTGCAGGTAGCATAGTTAAAAAGTTGACATGATAAAAATATAGCCGATCAGGCTAGGAATGATGTGATGGGGTATAAAGCTTCCCAGTATCAAGTACTAGGTGTAATGCCAGAAGGTAAATCGGAGTAGAGGTTGGACGGGGGAATGATTTGCAGAGGATAAGTAATTGTAACTTACCCAGTAAATGGGATCAAGGAGGAAATATGGTCGGGACCATAACTACAAGGGATCCAATTTACGATACCAGAAGAATATTCAAATGATTAAATATCCTTGCAAGAAGCTTTCATGATAAGTCCCACACCGTGTCCGTGGGCATGAACACAAGGTTCAGGGTCGACTCCCACTTCTACAATGCATAACCTTTCATTTTACTTCTCGCTCTTGATGAAGTTGTAGTATTGAAATTTTATCTGACGAAAAGCCAGTAGAGTATAACCTGCATAACTTTTGAGTTCACACAGATTAGGGAAGGCATAGGTTCAACCCATCGGGGCATCTTAGGAACATATATCATAAATTTAGAGAATAAATAACACAAGCTCGGTAGTAGAGCATGCTTGAGAAAGCGGAGGATACAATTTACCAAAAGCATTATGTATCCGAGGAAAAGCTCATAAGCTTATTGAATATGAAGGACGTTGTCAGATAAAATCCGAAAAAGGGGTCTGGTGGTCCACAAGGGATCTGATGTGAGCATAAATATTCAACCAGAGGAAGAAAGAATGCAAGGAGATCATATTATAGAAACAACTGACTAACTCAAAGCTCAATTGCAAAGGAATTATGAATTCCATGACAAGAGATCAAAATCAATGCTCTGATTAGGGATGGATAGGTAGAATAGCCTTAGGGGTACAATCGATGGTGATTTGATTGAACGAGATTCAGCACATGTTAAAATGACGTCTGAGCTGGAAGGATGAATTCTAGGATCTGATTGAGGATTGCGAGCATTCGCAACATATTATATCAACGGACTCAAAATGATAAAGACAAAGGATGACAATAAGATTACTAGACTTATGGTATTAACCATAATGCAAGCAAGCAAGAAATTCAAGAACAATATGCTGTTGAGGATTTTCACAAGAACAAATGGTATTACGAAGACTTTTGTGAAGTACATGAATCAACTAAGGATGAGCGGATGCTCGATAGGTGCACAAAGTTATCCGTAGGGGTATTCAGTTGACAAGGAACTGCAAGGCAGCAAGCTCAGGGGATTCTCGGAACAACGGAGAGCAGTTCAGGGCATCTTGTAATAAAAAGATCAATGGGATTGAATTTAAGAATAGCAGGTGTAAGTAGTTATCAATAGGGATATAATAGTGGTAGGGAATTTGCAAAGGCGGTGGGTACGAGTGTCTCGGGAGAACATCATAGAGTAACCTCGGAAACTTCTGGTACAACAGACGATCATCGGTAATAAGGTGCTCTCTGGGTGAAAGTGATCACGAGATCCTAATTTAGATTTAGCAAAATTCATTTAACCCGAATAGAAGAGAAATCAGAGTCCCAGAGTATAGACGAGGAATTAAAGATCCTAATACCACCCGATGGCGACGTGGGCCCGTAAGACACACAGCCATGCTAGTAAAACAGTTTTGGAGGACTAGACTCAACTTCAGCCAAGGAGTTGGAAAGGGGGGGTCCTACGGGCAGTCGGCTCTGATACCAACTTGTGACGCCCTTGATTCAATCGTACACTAATCATACACGCAAATGTGTACGATCAAGATCAATGACTCGCGAGAAGATATCACAACACAACTCTAGATACAAATTAAAATAATACAAGCTTTATATTACAAGCCAGGGGCCTCGAGGGCTCGAATACACAATAGTCAGTGGAAGCAACAATATCTGAGTACAGGCATAAGTTAAACAAGTTTGCCTTAAGAAGGCTAGCACAAAAGCAACATTAATCGAAAAGGCAAGGCCTCCTGCCTGGGAGCCTCCTAACTACTCCTGGTCTTGTGACGCCCTCGATTCAATCGTACACTAATCACACACGCAAATGTGTACGATCAAGATCAATGACTCACGGGAAGATATCACGACACAACTCTAGACACAAATTAAAATAATACAAGCTTTATATTACAAGCCAGGGGCCTCGAGGGCTCGAATACATAAGCTCGAATACACAATAGTCAACGGAAGCAACAATATCTGAGTACAGACATAAGTTAAACAAGTTTGCCTTAAGAAGGCTAGCACAAAAGCAACATTGATCGAAAAGTCAAGGCTTCCTGCCTGGGAGCCTCCTAACTACTCCTGGTTGTCAGCGGTCTTCACGTAGTAGTAGGCATTAGTGTCATCATCTGGCTCCTGGCATCCGTCATCTGGTTGCAACAATCGGGTATGGGAGAAAAAGAGGTAGCAAAGCAACCGTGAGTACTAATCCAAAGTACTCGCAAGACTTACATCAAAACTAAACTAAGTATGCATCTGTATCAAAGGAATGGGTTGTATCTATGGACTAAACTATAGAATGCCAGAAGAAGGGGAAAGCCCAGCCTATCAAAGACTAGCATCTTCAATCATCTTCAAGCATATAGAAGAGTATAGATCAACATAATGTAAAGTAGTAGTAGTGTTATCAACCTCGGCCAGAGATCCCTTCTCGACTCCCTGCGAGAAAGCAATCCCAGAGCCATACTATCCAATTGTCATCACAATCCAATTCCCATCACAAGTATCCAGTTCTAGTTGTATCAATCGGGATACAACTCCAAGTGTCCGTTACCGTAGGACAGGCTATCGATAGATGTTTTCTTCCCTGCAGGGGTGCACCAACTTACCCACTACGCTCGATTAACTTCGGCCGGACACACTTTCCTAGCTCATGCCCGGCCTCGGCCAAACAATACGCCGCAACTCGACCTAGGCTTAATAGAGAGGTCAACACGCCGGACTAAACCTATGCCCCCAGGGGTCATGGGACATCGCCCCGGGAACTCCTGCACGTTGCGTACGCGGCCGGTGAGCAGACCTAGCTACCTCCTTAAACAAGGCAGGAGCTTACGCAGTCCAACCCGGCGCGCGCTGCTCAGTAGCTGATGTCGATTAAGCTTCAGATGATGTATACAACGCAGAACGCCCATACTATTCCCGCGTGATGGTTAGTGCTATCAGGCCAGAGACCCCTCGGATCAAATATCCAAACCGTAGTGGATTAGGAGCACACGGTAATGAGCAGACACTCACGATCGATGTGACCCCGTCGCCCCTTCTCGAGTACTTGCAGCAAGGGCTAAGAATGCCCGGCCATGCCTTGTAAGTATATAGCGGGCACCTTCCAGGTCAACCCGACTCCACATCACTCGCTATTAAGATCGCGCGGGTACCCCTCAGGGCTGACCCGTCTTTAGTAACATGGTTCAGTGTAAAGTCGTAGTAACCATAGTAACTGTGTGTCTAACACCAAAGGGGAAACCCGAGGAATCACCCCCGGAGAATTCCACTCAATGTTATCATCAAGGTGAACGCAAGAGGATCCACCCTCGAGGGTCACACTTGAGGGGTTGCACGACAGAGCCATAACGGAAGTGGTTAAGGAGGAATCACCCTCGATGACCTCAAACCGTATAACTACACTATAAAGATCTCATCAGGAGTGACGTAAGAGGTTCCACCCTCGGCACTCGATGGTAACTCTGGAGAGTCGTACAACTAGGGGGGTGATGTGCGGTGTCGGGGCCTGGTGTAGATACCCGACCCGAATGGATCAAATCTCTGTGCTTAAGTGTCTTCCCTGGATCGGAATGCTGACACACACAGTACTCGAGGATTTATAACAGAGGTAAATCACATGTAAAAGTAACATAAATACTATTACCTCAATCCAAATAGCAGAAGTAACAACAAGGTTGTGGATTCCCATCAACACCAACGACAAAGTTGAGTGTAGAAATCGTAACCCTAATGTATCACTTACTCGTCGTAAGATTCCTGCAACATGAGACATTGCAGCCACAAGGGTCAGTACATTGAATGTACTGGCAAATTGACACCATAGAGAATGATGAACAATGGCTATCACTACATGCATATATGGCTGGTGGAAAATCTCTATGGTTATATGTTTTTGTGAAAAAGGCAATTTTTCCCAACTGCAGAGGAATACATTTTATTTAACTGTCAAGGTGGTTGTTAAACATTGAGAGTGTAGACACCCTCTCAATCCCAATTAAGCATCATCATTATAAGCCAATAAAATTAATTAAAGTCACATGATGAGATTCATATGATAATCCAAGTACTAGATACTCAAGACTTCCATAACCGGGGACATGGCTAATCATGATTAGTTTATACACTCTGCAGAGGTTTGCACACTTTTCCCCACAAGACTCGATCTCCTCCGTTGGGATTCTCGCACTACATGGTGTTTGAGAAACGAATGACCGAGACATAGTCTTTCAGAAGCACTAGCACCTTACGATCGGGTAGACTGTTACACCTACTTTCCCCTACATCTGCTAGTCTACCACTGTAAGAGTTCGCACGACTTAATCAACTATGCTAGAGCCCATAGTAGCTTGTGGCTGCACATGGAAGTTTCTAGTATGAATAATCTCATGATACCTTTGAGCCTGGGTGGCGGTCCATAAAGAAAAACAGGCAATCGCTAGAATACCCAGGTGCCTAAATAGGCAATCGCTGGAATACCAAGGTCCCTCAATCCACCCAGATGTGTGTTAAAGTTTCCACCTTAAGTAAACCATTAATTAACAATCTCACATCTGTCATGAATACTCTCAAACCCAATAATCGTCTACGACCATAGCATGGCAATATAAGCATAATGTAATAGTAACTCCCAAGGTTTGAATGCAGGGCAATAGGTTCCTACCTCATCAACTACTTCCCAATACCCACATGTTATCAATCCTACTCATGCAATGTTTGAGGGTGAAACTAATGCATAAACACTGGGTATGAAAGGGATATGATCAAAGTGTGAACTTGCCTGCAATGTTGATGAAGATGATTCACACTCAAAACTCTTAATAGATCTACCCGTCACACTTCGGTCAATCTATCGTAGGCAAGCGATAGTAACCACACATAAGCAATCACTTAAAAGATCAGAAAGATCGAAGAAAACGATTCGGAAAACATCAAAACCAAGCAAATAACTCTTGCAACATAAAACAATTTCTAACAGTACCAAAATTATGTGAATTTGGCCTTATCAGAAAGTTTTGGTCAAGAGCTTTGATTTGCAAAAAGAATCAACTCAAACGGAGTTATAAAAGTTAAGTTATGATCAAAAGAAGTTTGAATATAAATCTGAACAAAATTCGAAATTTGAAAATTTCAAAAAGTTGATGTGACAGGTTCACTGGATAGGTAAAAACAAGATGAAGCTATAGGCGTTGGTTTCATCTAATTTGGATGAACGAGTAAAAAGTTATGGTTATTTAAAAAATCAGGGCCAAGCTGTTTTACGAAAGAAAAATAGCTATGGCTAGCGTCTAATGTATAAATACGTAGACTAATTGATAATCTAATTATTTTATCGTATTAGTCTAGAAATAATAAACTACGAAATTATAAAGAAAGATACCTTGTAAGGTGGAGAAAGATGACTTTGGAGAAAGGAGACAATTTCCAAAAGTCGCGCCGGAGAGAAGAAAAATATTTTTATCTAGTCAAACCAAAATATTGATTTAATCCGAATCGGATGATTTTTGGAGGCTCTGAGTCTATATTTATAGATGAAAAAGAGATTTAAGGGTCAAATGTTAGATAATGTGACTAAACGTAGACGAAAATATACAAAATAGAGATGGAAGGTGCGCCATGGGCCAAAAGGCCTTTAGCCGGTTCGGCCGGCCACGCACACTGTAATTTTTTTTTCTTTTTTTGAGCAATAGAAAAAAAACTATGGAAAAAATATGGGGAAGGAATATGGCCGGCTGGGCCTGGCCCATATAGGATAAAGAAAAGGAAAATATGGGCGCCTGCTGGTACTATGATACGCACGTGGGCGACAGTTAGTTTTAGATGCGTGCAGTTTTTGTTATTTGTTTTTTTAACAGAAATCGATAAACTGAAAAATGAAAATAAAACTAAAACTTTATATAGGCATATTATATATCACAATTTTCAGAAAACGATTTTCTACAAGCTGAACATTTTCCTAGCATTAAATAAAATTCACACAAATTCAGATAATTCAAAGAGTGCTACTGGTCTAATAAAATCCAATAAAAATCATTATAAACTAGCAAGATGCCCGTGCATTGCACGGGGCGTCAAGATGCATTTTTTTTATAAAACACATGTTGTGATTGACCCATGCGGAAGTAATCCCATGTGTAAAAGCTAATGATATCTCGAGAAAGAGAAGAGATAGGGTGAGGAGGAGTGTAAAAACCCATGCGGCCACCATGCCAGATTGTTCCTGAGGTTTCCTTTTTTAATTGCTCAACAATGAGGTTGTGGGAGATAAGGATGAACAAGGGAAGGCCTTATCTGCAAATATGGAGAGAGGTGTGGGTATCTTTTTGCAAAATTGCCATAGTTTGCTTTCTATCCGTCAGATATAGATCAAACGGTCTATCTTGCAAGATGGCAGACACACCATCATCACCAACTTGGTTTTTTATAAGAGTAGAGAAATACCAAAATTAATTCAAATTTATTTCTCTCCAGTTTTCTGATGTAGGGAATCATGTTACCCTATTTTCCATATATTTTATTTTTGGAGAAAAATAATTTGAATAAAACCCAAATAACTCCAAATTGAAAATAATTTCAAAAGGATTTTAAATTTTGATCCGTTTAAACTCCCAACTCATATTTCATATAATTTGAAGAAGTCATTTTATCTTCTCTCATGAAAATCATTGAGTTGCTTGAAGTTTCTGAATTAAAAATATTTCCAAATGAAATTCAAATCTTTTCAAAACCCTTTTCATTTATTTAAATGGAAGAAGTCATGTCATCTTCTCTCGGGGGTTTTGTATTTGAAAAGAATTTGAATTCACAGAGATCAAAATGCAAAAGGTGAAAGTTTGGGAAAGTCCTTTTATTCCCTCTCATTTAACTTTCAAAAAGTTTCGAATTTCACTCAATCAATCACACAACAATCAAACAAACAATCAATCTATCTATTTATTATAACATTCCAAAATTTAGAAGTTTGGGATGTTACACCTGGACGTCGATCACGTTGATCGAGTCATCAAACATAAAGCGAGGCAACTGGGACAAGGTGGGGGTCACTGATGGATCACTATCCAACCTATACTAAGCAGTTTAGGATAAGTAGGTAACAAAAACAGGCTATGCATCAGAGTAGGATCATACATAAAGCAGTAGCAGTTCTAATGCAAACATGAGAGGGAAAGAAATGGGCGATATCGGAATGCTCAAGGGGGTTTTGCTTGCCTGGAAGCTCTGCTGGAAAAGAAGAAGTGTCGTCGTCGACGTAGCCGATCACAGGGGCATCAGCAGCGGTCTCGGGGTCTACCGGAGAGAAGAGGGGGAAGAAACAGTAAATACAGAGCAAACAGATGCATTACTAAGCATTACATGACGATAGGCAGAGCTAGGGTTGTCATAACGTAGTACTACACATTACAGACGGAGGGGATAAACATCCGAGGATGAATTCCTGGCGTTAGACGAATTCCGGACAGATGAAAGAGAGGGGACGGTTCCATGTTCAACATGCTAGGGGCATGTGACAGGTGAAAGGACCACACATTCGAATTCGTTGGATTTTTCTGGACAACTTTCATATAGAAAACATTTTCGTTGGAGTTACGGTTTAATTTCTACGAATTTTCATAGTTTTAAACATTTTCTAGAATTAAATTAAATTAACAGAAAAGGAATTATGACGCCAGTAGAGTGTCAGCATGACATCAGCAGGTCAACAGACCCGCTGACTGGTCAAACTGACCAGTGGGTCCTACATGTCATAGACAGAGGGCTAACAGTGGGTTATTTTAATTAACGTGGTTAATTAGCAGCTGGGCCCCATGTGTCAGTGACTATTTAGCTAAATTAATTAGTTTTAATTAGAGGATTAAGCGGTGGGGGCCTGCCTAGTCAGCATAGTTGACCAGGTCAACTGGTCAACTTGGGCTAGGGGCCCACGGGCAGTGACCCAGAGGCGGGCCCTGCCAGTGCTAGGTCAGCGCCCGCGCCGGAGCAACGCCGGCGAGGCCATCCGCGGCGGCCGAACGCCGGAGACGGCTGGGATTCGCCCACATGGGGCCAACACGGGCGCGGGTGGGCGCGTTCGAACGGCGAGAGCCCGCCGCGTCACTTGGTGAGGTCAGCTGGGCTCGCGGCTGGCCGGAACTGCGCCGGCGACGAGTGGAGGCAGCGGTGGGGTTCGGGCGCGAATGGGGATCGCACTACGGGGCACGGCGAGAGGTGTGGCTAGGCGCATTCGATGCGGCTCGACGTCGCACGCAAGATGGAGGCGATGGCTGGGGCCGGGAACGACCGGAACGACGCCGGCGACGAGCAGAAGCGGCGTCGGAGTTCGGGCTCGAGCGGGTGCGGCGTTAGAGCGCGCGAGCGGCCAAACTAACCAGCTAGGCGGGTGCTGCGCGATGCGGTGAAGCTAACGGGCATACGCCCATGAACAAATGGTCACCGGAGACTCGCCGGCGACGAGCTCTGCGGCGCTGCGTTCGGGCGTGCGTGGGGAAAGCAGCTAGGGGGCGCGCCAGAGTCAACAAGGAGAGGAAGAATGATGAGGGGCTCACCGAGCGGCACATGGAGGCCAGTGATAGGCTTAGTAGCAGCAGGGGGGTCGCCGGAGAGAAGGAAGATGGCGGCGACCGTGGCGGATGGAGGTTGAAGACGGGACGATGGCGACGCTGATGGGGCTTCCCCGTCTCGTTCCGGTGAGGTAGTCGACGAAGGCGTCGACGACGCGCCTCCTGGACCTGCAGGCGAGGCGCGCGGTGGGCGGTGGTCGCGGCTATGACACAGGCATGGCGACGGCGGCGCTCGGTTGAGGAGGGAAGGGGATCTGGAGAGCGAGGGAGAGAGCGACGAGGGAGAGAGGGGGCAAGTGGGCGGGTGGGGAGGGAGCCCGAGGCGTCGGGGCTGCCCTTAGCCCCTCGCCGGCGACGTGGCAGCGCGGGGCGTCGCGCCGGGTCCGGCGGGGACGAGCAGGACGCGCCCGGTCGGACGAACAGGGGGGAGGGGGAACATGGGAGAGGTAGGTGAGCCGGCCTGGGTGAGGGGGAGTTGGACCGGCCCAGGTGGGCTTGGCCCCAGGGGGGCAGGGGCACTTCTCTCTCTTCCTGCTTTTTTTCAGTAGCTTTTGCATTTTCTTATAACCACAATTGACTTTACAAAATTATGCCACTGGCCAAAACAATTTCAAAGAATCAAAGTGCACTTCCACAAAAAGATTGTGAAGCTTTAGAAATAGTTGCAAGTTTTTATAAATTAAAAAGCCATTTAAAAAAAGATTTAGCCATTGTTTTAACTAGTTTTGGGCACTTAGACATTTTGGAAAAATGTTAGTTCACTACCATTATTATCAAAAGAATATTTGCCACATGATGGACATTTTAGATTACATGTCTGACAAATATGAATTTTTGAATTTAGATTGGATTTGAATTTGAATGGTGATTTGGATCAAGTGAAGATTAGCAACCGTAACATGATGACATGGCACCATTAACAGGTGATTACTGTAGCATGACACTGGGGTTGCTACATACATGCATTAAAATTAGTGAGAATGTGAGTCTCCTTTTCTCCCTCCACTTCATCTCTCTGTTTGCCCTTCCTTGGAGGTAAATGTTTGACAACGTTTTGCATTATGTGGAAGATGCACAATCCATGATATGATTATGTGAAGACTATCGCTATAGCTTTTCCCATTGCTGATCTAGGTAAATAGTTCTAGGCTGACTTCCATCATGTGCAACTAGAAAAGTCTCAAAGAGCCATATAAATGAGTCACATGTTTCATCAAACATCAGCACAACACCAAAAATAGCAGTTTCTCTAAACTAGTTGACCCCAAGAAAAATACCAAATGGAATATACTCTTTGTTTGTGCCAAAAATGTGACAACATCACCAAAGTGGGAATCATCAAGTAACATTTTAGCATCAACCCAAAAATATGTTGGCAATATCCTCCTAACAATCAACATTCAAAGCATATTGCAATGATGGATTCTCGACAGTTGTGAAAATACTTCAACATACTAGCAACATGTCAAAAATCCGGCTCTCTCTATCGCTTGCTTTGCGAATGGTTCTTTTAATCGCAAAAAAGTGTAACCAAGGTTAAGCGATCCACCAACTTGACGGAAAACATGTAAACTCATGTCCGGTTTTTGGCATAATTATAGAATCATTAGGGTTTCTATCTTGAAAGCTCGTAATTTTGAAATATTCCTTTGTGGTGCCAACAAGTGGTGGTTTTGTGACAATCGAAGGTAGTGGTCGCCTTCCAACACAACATCAGTAACTTCATAATTTTCTACTGCTCTGTAAAATGTAATGACCATCCGAACTTTACAATTAGGTCTTGTTTCAACTCTAAAGGCTTATGATAGGTTTGCCCTTTCCTTTTTCTAATGCCCTCATTGGAACAAACAATTTTGCGTGAAGATGGTGCATCTTTTCCGCATATCAAAGCCTATGTAACCCCCATATTCTACACAAAACACCCAAGCCCCATCTAAATCTCTGAATCTCGTACCAACTTGAGGTATCCTCTTGCCAATTTTTTCCATTGCACAACACTTCCACAAATGCATAACACCAAATTCTGCCAAAATTCAAAATGACACGTATAATTAGTGGCGAAGTGATCTAGTTACTAAACAATACAAGAAGACAAGCACAAATGCAAAAACGGAAGCACGTGTAAAAGCACGCTGAACTTAAAGGTTCTTTGGGGTCGAGCTTTCGAAAAAGAAGGTGCACCTTACTGATATAAATAGTTTATCATTCTATTAAGTCAGTATGCCACATTCTACCACAAAGAATCTAACCAACGCCAACTAGCGAATGATTGTTTTGTTCCTACAACTCTTCTTACCTTTGAGTTGTGGTGTAAGGTCTCTCCCAATGCTTGGCTCTTAACACAATTTCATAAACAAAATGCATAGGTGGCACGAAAATTAAAGGAGAAAGAGAAAGGAAAGTCGTACGTAAGTGGAAATATTTCTCTATGCAATACAATTAATCCTTGGATTCTATGCGGCTTTAGTCCATATTTCTCTCTCTTTTATTTGCACAATTGTTCAAAAAGAAGTGTTGAGATGTAAAAATAATCATTGAATTTGAATAAGTGCAACATCACTTAGATACAACACTTATGAGATAATGATTGGGCAATTGTCTTTAAAAAATCAATACATTTCGTCATCTAAAATGAGTTTGTTTAGTCTATCTACTCCCTCAGTTTCTAAATATAAGAATTTTTAGAGATTTCAATATAAACTAGGTATGAATGTATATAGACATATTTTAGAGCGCAGATTCACTCATTTTGCTTCGTATGTAGTCTGTAATGGAATATCTAAAATGACATATATTTAGGAACGGATGGAGTATAAAGTATTTTTTTTAGGGATAGTCTTTTTTTAGACAACCTCGCGAAGCTTTTATTAACTGTCACAATGTTTACATGGATGAAGGGAAAATCTCCAGGATGACCTAATCAAACATGGCGGCCATCCGCAAGAGAAAGAGCATACTTTGCTAAATTATGAGCTCTTAAATTCATGACTAACCGTCTATCTGTAAAATAAAACGTTGACAGTCCATGAATCTTTTCAATGTCCATCTCAGCAGCCCAACCCAGCAGACCGGCCCAAAGCTCCCAGGAAAACCCAACGAGCCAGCGTGGCGCATCCGGTCTCTCCCATTGGCCAGGCCACGGCACCACTCCGCGTGGGTCCCATTCAACCCCTCTGTACCCCTCGCCGTCAACTTCCACGAACCTTCCTCTCCTTCCCCACGAAGCAAAAAAACCCGAAGCACACGAGTCCGCTATATAACAACCAGCGACCAGAGACCGAGACAAAATAGCATCCCACCCCACCCCATGGACACCGACCTCGACCTGGACGCCCTCCTCGCCTCCTTCGCCGGCGAGTCCGCCGCAGTCTCCGAGCTCCTCGCCCCGCCTCCGCTCGATGCGGCGGAGGCGGGGTCGCCGGAGTCGGTGACCTCCCGGTCCAACCCCGCCGGCGAGGAGGTGCTGTCGGAGATCGAGAGGTTTCTGATGCAGGAGGAGGAGGCGGCGGGGGCGGATCCGGTGGACGGGATCAGCGTGGATGAGTTCTTGGACACGCTGTTCGACGGCGCCGAGGAGGGGGGCGAGAAGGGGAACGGGAGTGAGGCTGAGGCTGGGGGCAGCACTGATGGGGACTCTAGGAGGGGGGAAGACGGGGTGGAGGTGGTGACGCCGGAGACAGAGGTGGAGGTGGTGACGCCCGAGACGGAGGTGGATGGCGACGATCCCATCAGCAAGAAGAAGAGGAGGTATGCCAATTTTGTAATTTGTCGCAGGATATATCGTCTGTCATCTAAAATTGGGCATTTTCGTTTATCTTGTTTGCCCGTAGAACATAGAATTTACATCCAGCTTAAGGATCAATTGTCTGAAGGGTCGTTGTCATACTTAACCTAATTCGTACTACTACTAAAATGCACAAAATTGTACTGTACTAACAAACTCTTAAGCTTTCAGAGATGTGTTGTTCCGTATGGTGAATGTTACTCAACTGGAAGAAATTTTAAGTACATGAGGGCACTATTTTTTTAAATATAATTGCATAACTTGTCGGTTGACATGTGGGGTCTGACCTTGGCTAAAAGCGCCATATTTTGTACATCTCTTGGTTAAACGGAATGTTATTTTGTCTTGCTGAAAGAATTGTTTTAGAGTCAAAAAATTCTTAACCAGATGAGAACTATCCAGTATTATGTTTGAGAAGTAGGGATGTTTGTTTTCTCAATTGCAAGGCTATTTGGGAGTTGGGACGTATAGCCTCTTACAAGTTGCATTTTTTGGTGATTTTTCAGGCAAATGAGGAATAGGGATTCTGCCATGAAGTCCAGGGAGAGAAAGAAGTCATATGTGAAGGACTTGGAGACGAAGAGCAAGTATCTCGAGGCAGAGTGTCGCCGCCTCAGCTACGCACTTCAGTGCTGCGCAGCTGAGAACATGGCACTGCGCCAGAACATGTTGAAGGATAGGCCTATTGGTGCTCACACAGCCATGCAGGAGTCTGCCGTACTTTCGGGTAAGATGCTGATGGTTTTCACCACAAGTTGTATGAATAAAATTCTATTGCTGATGGTTTTCATTGCTCAACCGTGCTGACAAACAACTAGTGCATTACTGTCTGGACTGCAAGTATCTCCAACGTTGGCTTGTGCTCATGTAACTTGAAATTGTTAATATGTCCATTTAAGCTTTTTGGGTTATGCAACCCTCTTGCACTCAGAAATCTAGTTTCCTTTGGTGATATCTGATCATTTACATTAATTGAAAATAATCAGAACTTAGCGAGCTTGATGGCTCACAGCTCGTCATTCACATAGAGTTTGCATGAAATGCGACCTGGATTACTTGCTCGCAGAAACTTCAGCTGTGCTAAATGTAATTGTTTTCATTTTGCAGAAACCCTGCCGCTGGTTTCCCTGCTTTGGCTAGTGAGCATCGTGTGCCTATTCCTAACGCCCGGTCTACCCAACCGAAGCCTGGCGGCTCCAAGGAGAGCCGAAAGAGGTCTCGCAATGGTAGCCGGAAAGCCAAGCAGTGATCAACCAGAGACCTTGGAGCTTCTACTCCATGGAAGGCGCTGGAGGGGCACAAGGGAGAGGATCAAGCTAGATACTCCGCCATTGCGTGCAGCTGCTGCTTGCTAGACTAGTGCCGGCTTATTCGCAAGTTTCCAGTATGTAGTGTACTCCCTCCATCCGCGAATAAGTGTACTTCTAGCCTTTGTTCTAAGTCAAAGTTTTAAAATTTTGACCAAATATATACAAAAGAGTAGTAACATATATGACATAAAATTGATATATTATGAAATTACGATTCAAAACGAATCTAGTGATACTAATTTAGTGTCATAAATGCTGCTACTTTTCCCTATAAAGTTGGTCAAAGTTTTAAAACTTTGACTTAAGACAAAAGCTAGAAGTACACTTATTAATGGACGGAGGGAGTAGTTAGCAATGAATGTCTATTATGTGTTCTCTTGCTGCCACCGTGGCTTTATCCATGACTATCTTTCTGCTCTCTCTGTTCCCTTTGTTCTATGATCATCTAATCAGATGCTAGTTTTGAAACCTGGCTTTGTCTATCTCTCTGGGTTTATGTAACTATGTGAATCCTATTTTGTTTGCCAATGCCAGAATGACGTTGATGTCAAATTCAAACCATAGAAAGTTCACGGGTGAAGTCACAAGTGAAAGGCCACTAATACTCCAGTGTAGTTGTCAAAATTACAGTAACGGGGTTGAAGTCACAAGTGAAAGGCCACTAATACTCCAGTGTAGTTGTCAAAATTACAGTAACGGCAAGCAGCTAGTACAAGTGCAGTACTGTAGTGTTTTCCTGTTTTGGGGGGTAGGAAAATCTCCTATATGGTTCATTTTGTGTATATAATAACGATCTTGCAAGAAAAATACAATAACGATAGTTAGTTGATCACCAGTTCCAACCTTCTGAAAACGGCATGTTTATTAGATTCATTTCCCTTTGGTAATGTTCCTCTTCTCATTCAAAGGTCTTTCCCCTGTCTCTTATGACGAAAGATTATGTGGATGGACTGATTTGTTTGCGGGTCATTTCTAGAGAAAGCCTAGTCCCTCTCTCTATATTTCATTTTCTTCATTTATCTTCTATTTATGCACACGAACCCTATTTTAACTCTAATTTCACATCATAATAATTCAAACTTTAATGTTCCTACCCAACACAATACAGATCCATATATTTTTTTCTGAACCATGCAAGAGAATTGCACGTGTTATATTAGATGAGGAAAATGAGTACATCACTGTTCACAACCAACAAAACAGAAAACGATGGAAAGAAAGACCAAGCTACAAGCTGAACTACTAAATCCATAATTATGAAAATCACTTTTAGAAGTCAAACACTAATGATGAATTATCGTCATCCTCAAGAAATTCATCAACATACTACCCCAACAATGAATCCTTAAAATATCCCTCCAATATCATTGAACATTCAATTTTATTACTCATTTGAACATCATATATTTACAAAAAAAATAGAAGACATTTCGTCCAACACCTTCAAGGTGTCAGTGGGGGCGGCCTTTCGAAGCTATGTGTGTGTGTGTGTGGGGGGGGGGGGGGGGGAGGATGTCGGCGTTCTGGGAACGGGGGTCCCCAGACTTGCCTGCCTGCGGCCTGCGGCGTGGCTCAAAGGGGGCCCCAGCACGGCCCATCTTCATCAACACAGACCCAAGACCCTCGCGAGGGGCCAAGCCTCGCGGGGCGGACGACACGGAGCTTCCACAGGCACGGCCTCGTCAGGCTGGCTCGCGAGGAGGCGGAGAGATCAACGCGGGGTACCTCACGAGGTGCCCGTGATGCAAGCCATGACGACCAAAGGCGCCAGCCGCGCAGTGTCCTCCTTTCCTCTTTGGTGCAAAGGGAGCAAGCGCAGCCGCGGAGTACCGAGGCATCAGGCAAAGGTTGCCATTTCGGTGCAACAAGACCAAGACCAGGAGGACTGCAAGACAGAGGTCATTGTGGAGCCCAAGACGGCGTCACCACCAGAGCTTTGTGCAGGCGAAGACTACTTTTGTCAGGATAGCTGGTACTAGCTATCCCCCTTCAAATTAGCCTGCCATTGTTGGCTCCCTTCTCGCTCGATATTTGGGAAGAGGACCAGGGCCTCTATAAATAGGACTAGCCACCCCCAGGGGAGAGGGGCATCAACAATCGGGAAGAGAGAGAGAGAGAGAAGGGTGACTGAACTCCTCCCAGCAGTTCGTCGCCCCAGCCAAGAACAGACCCTCGCTAGGCTGTTCTTCCTTGTATTACTCATCACCATCAGCCCAAGAGGCAATCCACCACACCACACACTGGAGTAGGGTATTACACCACAACGGTGGCCCGAACCAGTATAAACCCTGTGTCTCTTGTGTTGTTCCTTCCATAGCTTAGATCTTAGCGAGGTGGAGGGGTGCAGGTAGGTAGAAGGCGAAATCTCCACGCGCACCTCAGTGTTCGAACCTCAAGGGTCGCGCCGCCTGATGAAGCTATGTACCTAGGGTAGGGGCACGAACCCGTCCAAAGAGCCCTACCCAAGGACATCCCTAGAAGAAGTCACCTTTCAATCGACTTGAAGGTATCCCACTCGACGGGTTCAAGACACTCGACCAAGAAGCTATCACTCGACCATGAAGCTAGTCACTCAACCGCCAGGAGATCTGAAGTCACTCCGCAGGCAAACGGTCGGCTATTAAGTAGTCTTTATGGTCATTATAGCACTTTATTAGGGGCATTACCAGTAACGCCCAACCTTAAATGTACCTTAAACCCTGCATTACTGACGGCAGGAGAGGGCCGGCGAACTCTATATAAGCCACCCTTCCTCAGTATGAAGGGTTCGCACCCCTGTTATTCACACACGCATAATTCAATCGACGCTTCCAGGCACCGAGACGTAGGGCTGTTACTTCCTCCGAGAAGGGCCTGAACTCGTAATCCTCGTGTGCTTACAACTCCTCCATAGCTAAGATCTAGCCTCTCCATACACCCCCCTACATCACTGTCAGAGTTAGAACCACGACAGTTGGCGCCCACCGTGGGGCAGGAGTCTTAGCGCCTTGTTGGAGAAGTTGCGATCTTTTCCGATCCATTTGATCATGGTTTCCTGCGGAGTTTTGGTGGAGGGCCGCGAGATCCGTCTCGGCGCGCTCACGTTCATCGCCGACGACTCTGCCTGGCTTCAGGAGGCGCCACTCGACATCGACGCGCTCCCCGTCCGCGGTGCGACGCACTTCCACGCATGCATTCGTGGCGTCCTCCTGCGACAGCCGTCGACCCAGTATCAGTCGGCCCCCGTGTCGTCTCCCCGCCCTGTCTCCCACCAGCGCAAACGCTCTGGTCGGTCGAGACTTCAGCGGTGGGTGAGGCATGTCGTGGCCCGCCAGTCGGCAGCCCCACAAGTTGCGGCAATCGAGCCCGACGAATCCCTCTGCGGCCTGTTCGACCTGTCGACTGGCTCCGCGGAGACCGTATCCAAGTGCGACAGCAGCGACCCAGCGGCTGAGTTTCTGGCGGTCGATGGAATGCACAGTCCTCCTGGTTTCCCTCGCGCCGATGGAGGCGCGGGTGGGGGCGACCCGTCGCATCCCCACGATGAGTATCTCCCCAAACCTCTCACGTCGTTGCAGCGAGAGGAGCTTCGCCGCCGGAACATGGACGCACTCCGCACTCCTATTGTCGGAGAAACCCCCGAGGCCCGGGCCTTGGAGGACGCGCGCTTGGCTAACCTGACCGAGCGCACTCGACTGGAGAATCTCCAGCGAATACTCGACGAGCAAGCGCGTCAGCGGGCTCCCGAGTCCAGTCGACGTCAGCAAGCTCCCGAGTCCAGTCGACGTCAGCTCTTCCCGCCGCCGCAGGTATACCGAACCCCAGTTCAGAATTTGGCCGCTGCGGCCCGTATAGCAGAATCAATTCATCCCTCCCAGTCGGAGGCTGGTAGGGGCTTGTTGCAGATTAGAGCGTTGCTCCGGGCGGCGGGAAACCAGAATTCCGCCGTTTCTCAGTCGCGGGACAGAATCCACAGTCGATCCGTTGCAACAGATACGGTCCAGTCGGCTCACAGCCCGAGATCGCCCCCGAGGCGTGAGGGGCGTGGTGACCGGCATGATCAGTACAGGAGGAATGAGCAGTATGACACCGATTCGATCGTGATGATCAACGTCGAGTGCCAACCCCTCCCCCGAGGAGTGGGTCGTATGTGCCTCGACGGCAAGATGACAGACGCCCTCATAGTGTTGGGCAGAGGATTCCAGTCGACCCCAGGGACCCAGGCTTTGATGCGAGATCCATCATCGTTCAAGGTTTGGTTGACAGGAACAGAGCTCATCGAGAAGGCCACAACAGAGATGCGCCTGCCAGCAGCAGAGTACATGCTTCAGGGCCAGAGTGTTTCAGTTGAGCCATCAGAGCCGCAGTGATTCCTCCCAACTTCAGGCTGGCGACTGGAGTCAGCAAGTTCACCGGTGAATCTAAGCCTGACACTTGGCTCGAAGATTACCGAGTGGCTGTACAGATTGGCGGTGACAATGATGAGGTGGCCATGAAGCATTTACCTCTCATGTTAGAGGGCTCAGCCAGAGCGTGGCTAAATCAGTTGGCACCCAGCAGCATCTACACTTGGGAGGACCTCTCCCGAGTGTTTGTCACAACCTTTGAAGGAACCTGCAAGCGATCTGCAGGCCTTACAGAGTTGCGGTCCTGCGTACAGAAGCCGAATGAAACTCCGAGGGATTACATCCAGAGGTGGATCACACTGCATCACACGGTTGAGAATGTGCCAGACCATCAAGCAGTTTGTGCCTTCAAGGAAGGCGTTAAATACAGAGAATTGAATCTGAAGTTCGGTCGAACTGGAGAGATGTCTCTGAATCAGATGATGGAGATTGCCACCAAGTACGCAATGGTGAAGACGAAGACCGACTCCGGAGCGGCAAGCTCAAGGCAGTCGCCCAAGAAACCGGAGGAAACTCCAGTCGGAAACAGAAGCGGAAGGCCGAGCCAGCCGCTCCTGGGGAGGCCCTGGCCGTAACCCAGGGAAACTTCAAGGGAAAACCCAAGGGCACCTGGAAGCCCAAGAAAGTCAAGGATCAAGATGGGAATGATGTTTTGGATCTGCCATGTCACATCCACACCAAGAAAGATGAAGAGGGTAATTTTATTTACCCAAAGCATACCACTCGATAGTGCCGGCTCCTGATCCAGCAGTTTCAGGGCAAGCAACCCAAAGATAAGGAAAAAGAGCCGGACAGGGTTGAGAACAAGGATGATAGTGATGATGGATACCCTCAAGTCAATTCCACCCTGATGATTTTTGCCGATGTCGAAAGCAAAAGTCGACTGAAAGTCATTAATCATGAAGTGAATATGGTTGCTCCGGCAACACCCAGTTACCTGAAGTGGTCTCAGACTGCCATCACATTCGACCAGTCTGATCACCCGACGGACATTGCCACCCCTGGGAGGCAAGCTTTGGTGGTCGACCCAGTTGTCGAAGGCACTCGACTGACCAAAGTCCTGATGGATGGTGGTAGTGGCCTGAAGATACTATATGCTGAAACTTTGAAAGGAATGGGCATTCCAATGTCCAGGCTCAGTACCAGCAACATGAGCTTCCACGGAGTCATTCCTGGGAAGAAAGCCGAATCACTCGGCCAGATTGCTCTTGATGTGGTTTTCGGTGATTCAAAGAATTACCGCAAGGAAATGTTGACATTCGAGGTTGTGGACTTCCAAAGTGCTTATCATGCCATTCTGGGCAGGCCAGCTTACGCACGCTTCATGGCTCGACCATGTTATGTGTACCTCAAACTGAAGATGCCTGGCCCCAAAGGTGTGATCACTGTTACAGGCAATCGGAAGAAAGCAGAAGAGTGTTTTCAGAAAGGTTCAAAGATTGCTGATGCTCAGATGGCAGTGGTCGAGCTGCAAGAGTACCAAAAGACTGCCGATCCGAGTGAATTGCTACGAGCCAAGAAGCCTGCTTCAGAATCAGCTTTTCAGTCGTCCGGAGAAACAAAGCCAGCCCACATCCAGGAGATTGGGTCCTCCGAATGGATCAACAGAAACCACACAAGCTTGCTCCTACTTGGGAAGGCCCCTTCATCGTCACCAGAGTCCTCCACAATGGAGCATATCACATCTACAATGTTGATCGCCAGATCGACGAGCCGCGAGCTTGGAATGCGGAACTGCTCTGCCCCTTTTACACTTGAGTTCTCCCTCGGACGAGATGTAATAAGAAAAAATTTCTGCAGTTCATTTTTATCAAAGACAAGAGTGTTCCAATAATTGCTGTCACTTTTGTTTGCATACGAAATCCCCCAGTGGGTGACTTAGCTGCGAATCCGTTTCGCCTAAGTTTGTAAAAAATCCTACCGAGTGGTGAGCCAGACTCCCACTCGGGGGCTTAGCTGCAGCCCAGTGCTCGCCTAAGTGTTTGAAAAATCCTACCGAGTGAGCAGTCCTCCCACTCGGGGGCTTTGCTGCAGTCCAGTACTCGCCTAAGTTCTCCCACTTAGAGACTTAGCTGCAGTCAGGCACTCGCCTAAGTTTGAAAAAATCCTACCAAGTGGAGAGCAGTCCTCCCACTCGGAGGCTTAGCTGCAGTCCAGTACTCGCCTAAGTTCTCCCACTTAGAGACTTAGCGGCAGTCAGGCACTCGCCTAAGTTTGAAAAAATCCTACCGAGTGGAGAGCCAGACTCCCACTCGGAGGCTTAGCTGCAGTCCAGGACTCGCCTAAGTTCTCCCACTTAGAGACTTAGCGGCAGTCAGGCACTCGCCTAAGTTTGAAAAAATCCTACCAAGTGGAGAGCTAGACTCCCACTCGGAGGCTTAGCTGCTGTCCAGTACTCTCCTAAGTTCTCCCACTTAGAGACTTAGCTGCAGTCAGGCACGCGCCTAAGTTTGAAAAAATCCTACCAAGTGGAGAGCATTCCTCCCACTCGGGGGCTTAGCTGCAGTCCAGTACTCGCCTAAGTTCTCCCACTTAGAGACTTTGCGGCAGTCAGGCACTCGCCTAAGTTTGAAAAAATCCTACCGAGTGGAGAGCCAGACTCCCACTCGGAGGCTTAGCTGCAGTCCAGGACTCGCCTAAGTTCTCCCACTTAAAGACTTAGCGGCAGTCAGGCACTCGCCTAAGTTTGAAAAAATCCTACCGAGTGGAGAGCCAGACTCCCACTCGGGGGCTTAGCTGCAGTCCAGTACTCGCCTAAGTTCTCCCACTTAGAGACTTAGCGGCAGTCAGGCACTCGCCTAAGTTTGAAAAAATCCTACCGAGTGGAGAGCCAGACTCCCACTCGGAGGCTTAGCTGCAGTCCAGGACTCGCCTAAGTTCTCCCACTTAGAGACTTAGAGGCAGTCAGGCACTCGCCTAAGTTTGAAAAAATCCTACCGAGTGGAGAGCCAGACTCCCACTCGGAGGCTTAGCTGCAGTCCAGTACTCGCCTAAGTTCTCCCACTTAGAGACTTAGCGGCAGTCAGGCACTCGCCTAAGTTTGGAAAAATCCTACCGAGTGTAGAGCAAACCTCCCACTCGGGGGCTTAGCTGCAGCCCAGTGCTCGCCTAAGTGTTTAAAATCCTACCGAGTGGAGAGAAAACCTCCCACTCGGGGGCTTAGCTACAGCCCAGTGCTCGCCGAAGTGTTTAAAATCCTACCGAGTGGAGAGCAAACCTCCCACTCGGGGGCTTAGCTGCAGCCCAACACTTGCCTAAGTGTTTAAAATCCTACCGAGTGGAGAGCAAACCTCCCACTCGGGGGCTTAGCTGCAGCCCAGCGCTCGCCTAAGTGTCTAAAAATCCTACCGAGTGGAGAGCAAACCTCCCACTCGGGGGCTTAGCTGCAGCCCAGTGCTCACCTAAGTGTTTAAAATCCTACCGAGTGGAGAGCAAACCTCCCACTCGGGGGCTTAGCTGCAGCCCGGCGCTCACCTAAGTGTTTAAAAATCCTACCGAGTGGAGAGCAAACCTCCCACTCGGGGGCTTAGCTACAGCCCAGCGCTCGCCTAAGTGTTTAAAATCCTACCGAGTGGCGAGCAAACCTCCCACTCGGAGGCTTAGCTGCAGCCCAGTGCTCGCCTAATTACAAGACACAACCCGATCCGCAAGAAGTTACGCCACAAATACAAGGTTATTCCGAGTGAAGATCAAGTTCCACTCGACAGATCAAACCATGAAGATATTCAACAAGAAATCAAGTTCGGATAAAGCCTAAAAGGTCCCAGACCTCAGATCAAAGTACTCGAGCCCTCGGCTCGGCAGAGTTTAACTGTTACACATCCACTCGACATTCCGAGGCAAATTTAAGGCAGAGTTTAACGGTTACAAATCCACTCGGCATTCCGAGGCAAATTTAAGGAGAAGCATAAAAGTTTTTCATTCCTCAGGAGGAGGACTGGAAGGGGCGACGAACTCGTCCAAGTCGATCCCGTCTGCAATACGGGTGGCAGCAGCGATGAAAGCCTCCATGAAGTCTTGAAAGTTGTGCTTCCTGGTATTGGCAACTTGGATGGCGGCCAGCTTTTCTTCTCGCGCCTCCTTGCAATGGACGCGGACCAGAGACAGAGCGACATCAGCACCACATCTAGCGGAAGATTTCTTCCATTCCGCCACTCGACCTGGGACTTCATTGAGTCGAGCCATCAGGGACTCGAGGTCGTTCTGAAGCGTCGCCCCAGGCCAGAGTGATGTGTCGATCCGCGACATCGCAACCTTCAGACGAGCGAGATAGTCAACTACGCTGGCAATACGAGACTCTAGATGGAGCACGTTCATTGCAGCCTCGTCCTTCACAAGGGAGTTAGCAGGGTCCAAGCCTGGCTCCACTCGACTGGTCTCCTCTTCAAAGTTCTGACAGAATTCTGCAAACACGATTCAAGAATAAGACAGTGGCCCTACACTGACTTGGTAACTGCAAGATAGTCGGGGCAGAGTAATTACCTTCGAGCACAAGGAACAGCTTCTTGGCGAGTCCACCAAGATAAGCCTCCAGATCGTTCCTCTTCCCCGCCAGCTCACCCGCCTTGTCATGCAGAGCCACGTTGTCGTTCTTCAGTCGGCTGACCTCCTGATTGGCTACCTCGAGAGCAGCTTTCAGTATGGAGTTCTCCTGCTCAAGAGCTTCGACCGAAGCCATCTTCTCTTCAGCAAGCCTCGTTTTGTCCAAGACCTCCTTCTGTGCCTCTGCAAGATCTTGATCCTTCTTCTTCAGAGCTTCCTCCAGTTTATCTGCAGCGCGTCGAGTGAAATCAACATCAAGAATGGACAAGAAAGAAAAGCCACTCATCAAGAATGGAGAACCTCACCAGCCATACCTTTTGCTTCTTCCTGCGCCTTCTTCAAATTCTCCTGAGCAAGCTTCAAGTTAAGGTTGAGCTGGATCTGCTGATTCTCCAGCTCAGTATAGCGAGCTACAAGTTCGCAGGATTTCTGTAAAAAGAAAAATCAGTCGACAGACGTCCAAGATAAGTTGCTTCCGAGTAACTAAGAGACAATGATTACGTTTCTAAGACCACAGCCGAATCAAAAACATTCAACAGTAGTCTCGGGGACTACACCCAGTGGGTGCACTCAGCATGCCCCCACTGTAAAAAAAGAAGAAAAAAAGTCGACTGCCCGCAGTGGACCGAATACAGTTCCATTCGACATGGCCTGACCAGACCGAGTGAAGAAATACAGATACAGCAACACAATGTAAAGACTACAGTCGACTGCCAGCAGTCCACTGTAGTCTCGGGGACTACACCCAGTGGGTGCACTTAGCGTGCTCCCACTCGTCCAAGAATTGGCAAACACACCCAGTGGGTGTACAGATACAAAGATCTTCGGAAAAGAGATTCTTCAAACAGCATATCATAACAGACTAAGTGTTGAGTCGACTGACCTGGACGTTGCTCTGAAGAGCCGAGCTCGCGTCATAAGCTGCTTGACTGGCCTCCCGAGCCACCTTCACTTGCTCCATCATGATCTCCGCCTGGCGTATAGCCTCCTTTGCAGCAGCCGCTTGGTCCTCAGGGACGGGGTACGTGGCAAAAAGCGAAGGCGGATCCACAGTCGACGCCGAGGGCCGCACACTCGTCAGAGGAATGGCGAAAGTCACAGAAGCCCGAGTGGTGTCACCACCATCCCGAGCTACTGCCTCAGACGCCGGAGCAGATTGGGGGGTCTTGTCAGCCGACGCCCTCTTGTTCCTCCTCACTCTCAGCGGTTCGTTGTCGTCGTCATCCGGGAGGTCGATAACATGAGGAGGAGCTACAAGGAAAACATTCAATCGACCAGAGTTGCAATAAATGTTCAGTTGACTCAAGGCGGAACGTCAGTAATTGTACCAGGGTTGGAGGTAACAGCATCCACCATCTCTTGGTCGTCGTCCTTGGCGGAGATCTCAGAAGTAGCAGCGCTGCAAAACTCGAAAGTCTGTCAGTTAGCTCAAGGAATCGACCAAGGATCTGTCCACGGTCGACAAAGGAAAGCAAGTTTTATTATTACCAGGAAATAGTAGGGACAACCATCTTCATCTTGGGCAGAGCCTTGGGCGGTTTGGACAGCGTCACGCATGGGTGATTGGGAGCCTTCCCAGTCGGCGTAGGAGAAGAGGTCCGAGGGCGTTTCAACGACTTCCCAACAGAAGCAGTCGCCTTGCCACGTTCCCGTGCTGGATCGTGCGTGAGCTTGGATCGCCTCTCCGGGCGAGGGGGTTCAACCTCCTCCTCCTCCTCTTCGCTGGAGTCGATGTTGTCGTCTCCCTCTCCTTCACCGTCGGACTCCCACTCGCCTTGGTCGTCTCCACTCTCACCTCCGCTCGCCTCCCCTTCCTCAGTTGGCTCCTGTGCCCCGTTGGGCGTCGAGTACATCTCAGTAGTCGCCTGGAAAACAACAGACAAGACAAAAGTCAATCGACCAACTCAAAGAAGACCAATGAAGAAAACAAGATCTCAGTCGGGAGCGTAAAGACATACCTGGTCCACGTCATACGAGTTGTCGAGTGGAATTAACCTCCCGGCTCCTCGGGGGTTGTCTTTGTTCCCCGTGATGCTCGACAGCCACCCCTCCAGCATCTCGTCAGTGACCTCCTCCGGGTGGATCCGAGTGGTGTCGTCGAGACCCGAGTACAGCCACATCGGGTGGTCATGAGCCTGGAGAGGCTGGATGGGCCTCCGAAGGAAGACCTCCAGCAGGTCCATACCAGTCACGCCCTCGCGGACAAGCTCAACCACTCGACCAGCCAGCACTTTGACTTGGGCCCTTTCTTCCGGCGTCACTTTTAGAGAAGCAGGTTTTTCAGCTCGGTCGAGAGAGAAAGGGGGGAGTCCAGTCGACTGTCCTGGGGTCGCCTGGTCCTGACAGTAGAACCAGGTTGCCTGCCAACCATGGACCGACTCCAGGAAAGTGATAGATGGAAAACAACTCTTTCCCCTCGTCTAGATCGCCAGGCCCCCGCACAGCTGGATCACCTGCGTCCTTTTGTCACTCGACTTGGCCTTCTTGACCGATTGAGAACGACAGGTAAAGATGTGCTTGAAAAGTCCCCAATGGGGGCGACAACCCAAGAAAGCCTCACACATGGAAATGAAAGCAGCTAGGTATACGATGGAGTTGGGAGTGAAGTGGTGGAGCTGCACTCCGAAGAAGTTCAGGAAGCTCCAGAAAAAGGATGGGGCGGCAGAGAAAACCCGCGGTCGATGTGGGTGGCTAGGATCACGCACTCACCGTCGCGGGGTTGAGGTTCGATCTCTCTCCCCGGGAGACGCGCAGCTTCGTGGGGAATGACTCCCCCTCGACCATGTCGTCGAGATCCTCTTGCCGGATCACCGACGGCATCCAATCGCCCTGGATCCAGCCCTGGGGCAGAGCAGACCTTGAGGAGGATTCGCCCCGAGCAGACCTCTTCCCTTTCCCCTGCGCCGCCGCCTTCTTCGCGCGCTCCAGAGCGGATGTCTTGTCCTTCGCCATCGTCGCCGGCAAATCTCGCATAGGCCTGCGGCGCTAGGGTGAGAGCGGAGGTGGCGGAAGAACTTGCGAAGAGAGAGACGAAGAAGAAAGGAGAAGGAGCACACTGTTTGGAAAACCCAAGCCGGCAACTTATAAGGGGCCGCTCCCGAGTGGCTGACTGGTAGGCCCAGGCTATCCAGTCAAATCCCGCAGCAGACGCGCGCGCAGTACATGGTGAAAAAGGCGATGCGGAGATCGAGGAGCTTCCACTTTATCGCTTCCGATTACTGCGGCCGCTCTCGTCCCGCGCGCTTCCCGAAATCCGAATCCCACGACATCCGCGGGCTGCAGAACAACTTGTCAAAACAGAAGACCCCGCTCGCACCGACGCTCGGTATGTCACAAGTAAAGAAATTCACTCGACGAAAGGCCTGGAATGGATCAAGGCGACTGAAAGAGGTTGGCGACGTCATCCGTGACGATTGACCCAAAACGAGGCACTCACGTAGCCCAAAGAGCCAGTCGGAAAGATCTCCAACTCTTTCCCCACTCAAACCTCGATCCGTTCGGGGGCTAATGATGAAGCTATGTACCTAGGGTAGGGGCACGGACCCGTCCAAAGAGCCCTACCCAAGGACATCCCCAGAAGAAGTCACCTTTCAATCGATTTGAAGGTATCCCACTCGACGGGTTCAAGACACTCGACCAAGAAGCTATCACTCGACCATGAAGCTAGCCACTCGACCGCCAGGAGATCTGAAGTCACTCCACAGGCAAACGGTCGGCTATTAAGTAGTCTTTATGGTCATTATAGCACTTTATTAGGGGCGTTACCAGTAACGCCCAACCTTAAATGTACCTTAAACCCTGCATTACTGAGGGCAGGAGAGGGCCAGCGAACTCTATATAAGCCACCCCCTCCTCAGTATGAAGGGTTCGCACCCCTGTTATTCACACACGCATAATTCAATCGACCGCCTCCGGGCACCAAGACATAGGGCTGTTACTTCCTCCGAGAAGGGCCTGAACTCGTAATCCTCGTGTGCTTACAACTCCTCCATAGCTAAGATCTAGCCTCTCCATACACACCCCCCTACATCACTGTCAGAGTTAGAACCACGACACCGCCCGCTCCGGCCGCCGACGCCAACACGGGGGCCAGGGGGCTCCGAGCCCTGGCCACAGCCCTGCAATGGGTACGGTGGCCGGACAAGTTCAAGCCAACGACGCCGCCGCGCTACGGCGGCGCGACTGATCCGCTGACCTCCTTGCTGGCGTACGAGGAGACCAACCTCGAAGCTAGAGGTGACGATAGGGTCATGGCCAACTGGCTCCCCATGGCCCTCACCGGCGCCCCGCGCACATGGCTGCCCCACCTGCCGGCAGCCTCCGTGGCCTCTTGTGAAGAGCCCCGCAGCCTCTTCCCTGCCCATCGCGCTACACCAACACCCCCGGTCGTCGCGGCCCTCCTGGGCGGCTCGCAGGCGCCGCCTACAAGTCACCATGTCAAGCCGTTCATCCGCCGGGTCAGCACCGCTTCCACGCAGCAGGGGGCTCTCCCGGACTGGGCGGCGCCCAAGGCCGGCCTGACCTTCAGCTCGGAGGACCACCCCTCCAACTCGGCCTGCTTGGGTGCGCTCCCCATGCTGTGCACCCCAACCATCTGCCAGGTGGCCGTCACCAGAACTCTCATCGATGGCGGTGCGGGCCTCAGCGCGCTCTCGGTCGAGGCCTTCAACCTCCTCTACATACCCCTGGAACGGCTGCAACCCAACCGGCCCTTCTCAGGCGTTGGGGGCGGATCATCCAGCTCCTTGGGATAGATCCGGCTCCCAGTAACCTTCGGCACCTACAACAACTTCCGCACTGAGCTGGTCGACTTCGACATCGCCCCCATTGGCCTCCCCTACAACGCCATCCTCGGCTACCCAGCGCTGGCCCAGTTCATGGCCGCGACGCACCCGACGTACAACCTCATGAAGATGCCCGGGAGCAACGGTGTCCTCACCGTGCACGGGGACACCGGAGACGCGCTGCAGGTGCTCAAGATCGCCTTCAAGACGGCGGCATCGGCACAGCCCGCCGACTTGGAGACCCCCGAGCCCAAGGGGGCTGCACCCGCCAAGAAGAAACAGTTGTTCACCCAAGACAAGGCAGAAACCAAGCAGATACCCGTCGATGAGGACGGGTCCACCAACGCCACTTTCACCATAGGCGCCAACCTCGAACCCGAGCAGGAGGAGGCCCTGGTCGGGTTCCTGCGCGCAAACAAGAAGGCATTCGCTTGGGGGCCTGACTAGTTGGCAGGGATCCCTAGGAGTGTAATCGAGCATCACCTCAACGTGTGCCCCAACGTGCACCCTGTGAAGCAGAAGGCCAGGCGGCAGTCCACAGAAAAGCAGGCCTTCATCGTCCAAGAGACCCGCAAATTAGAAGCCGCAGGGGTCATTCGCGAGGTCCGATACCCAGATTGGTTGGCCAACCCTGTCGTTGTACCAAAGAAGGGAGGGAAGGAGCGCATGTGTGTCGACTTCACCAACCTCAACAAGGCATGCCCGCAAGATCCGTTCCCGCTCCCCCGAATCGACCAGATCGTTGATTCCACCGCGGAATGCGACCTGCTATGCTTCTTGGATGCCTTCTCTGGGTATCACTAGATCAAGATGGCGGTAGAAGACGTCGAAAAGACAGCCTTCCTAACCCTGTGTGGGGTGTACTGCTACACATGCATGCCATTCGGGCTGCGTAACGCAGGGGCGACCTTTCAGCGGCTGATGCACATCACCTTGGGCCCGCAGCTCGGGAAGAATGTTGAAGCTTACGTCGATGACATTGTGGTAAAGTCTTGGGAGGTCAGGACCCTAATACAAGACCTGGAGGAAACCTTCGCGAGCCTCAACGCAGTGAACCTATGGCTCAACCCAGAGAAGTGTGTGTTCGGAGTCCCCTCGGGCAAGCTCTTGGGTTTCCTCGTGTCCCACCGAGGCATCGAGGCTAACCCGGAAAAGGTCAAGGCGGTGGAAGACATGAGCCCGCCAAAGACCCTCAAAGAAATGCAGAAGCTCACTGGGCGCGTGACCGCGCTAGGGCGCTTCATCTCCAAGTTGGGGGAACGAGCGCTACCCTTCTTCCAGCTAATGAAGAAAAAGGGGCCCTTTGAGTGGACTGAAGAGGCCGACAAGGCGTTCCAGGATCTCAAGAGATACCTGACTAGCCCACTGGTCATGGTGGCTCCGCGCCCTCAAGAGCCCCTGGTGCTTTACCTTGCCGCCACTCCCTACTCCGCCAGCATAGCCCTGGTGGCGGTTAGAGAGGAGCGTCGAATCAAAACCACAGCACCAGCCCGGGACAAGGCAAAACAGGAGCAAGGAAGGCCCACAAAAACCACCACCGCGGCTGAGGAGGATCAGCTACCGCAGAGGAGTGCACCGGAGGCAGAAGAGGCCCCTCTCCCAGATGGCCAGCCTTAGGAGGCCACATCGCCTCAGGAGGCGCCATGGTCTCTGGAGGGAGCCGCCAGCACTAACGCACCCAACCTCATTGAGCACCCAGTGTACTTCGTTAACACGGTGTTGCGGGATGTGAGGCCACGGTACCCCATGCCTCAGAAACTCCTCCTCGCGCTGCTGGTGGCCTTGCGCAAGCTGTGGCACTATTTTCAGGGTCACCCCATCAAGGTCGTCTCGTCATACCCCCTGGAGAGAGTGCTCAGGAGCCCTAACTCAGCTGGAAGGGTCGCTGAGTGGAACATAGAACTGCAAGCGTTTCAGCTCGAATTCAGCACGACCAGAGTCATCAAGGGAGCAGCGTTGGCGGATTTTGTGGCAGAATGGACGGAGGCACCAGGCCTCAAGGCCGACGAGGATCGGTCCCTCTCCCCGGGAAGCGAGGCGCCAGAAGGCTGGGTCATGTACTTCGATGGGGCGTTCTCCAGGCATGGCGCTGGGGCTGGGGCGGTGCTTATATCGCCCACTCAGGACAAGCTCTACTACGCTGTGCAGCTCTGTTTCCAGCAAGGTGAAAAGGTCTCCAACAACATAGCGGAGTATGAAGGTTTAATAGCGGGCTTGAAGGCCGCAACAGCCCTGGGGGTGAAACGCCTCACCATCAAGGGCGATTCGCAGCTCCTTGTCAATTTCTCCAACAAGGTGTACGAGCCGAAAGATGAGCACATGGAAGCCTACCTTGCGGAGGTCCGCAGGATGGAGAAGCAGTTCTGGGGGTTGGAGTTGCAGCATGTGCCCTGTGGCACCAATCAGGAGGCCGACGACATCGCCAAACGGGCGTCCAGGCGTTTACCTCAGGAGCCTGGCGTTTTCGAGGAGCGGCTCTTCAAGCCCTCAGCCCTGCCGTCATTGTCAAACACAGCTCAGCCTCGGGAGGAGCTCCCCCAGCCACCTGCCTCAGGAGCTTTGGCCTGTGGCCCGGCCTCAGGAGCACGCCTGCTCCTGACGATGGAACCTCCGGAGGGATGCTGGATCACGGAGCTCCAGAGTTACTTAACATAAGGGACCCTGCCAGAAAAGGAGGAGGAAGCGGAGCGAGTGGCACGCCAAGCCACGGCATACTGCATCAAGGATGGAGAGCTCTACCGGAAGCGACCAAACGATGTATCCCCGCGCTGCATCACCAGGGAGCAAGGGAAGGGACTGCTAGAAGATATACATGGCAGAGACTGTGGACATCATTCATCATCACGGACCCTCGTCGGCAAGGCATTCCGCAGTGGGTTTTATTGGCCCACCGCACTCAACGACACCGTCGAACTAGTGAAAGCTTCTGAGGCCTGCCAGTTCCACACCAAGCAGATCCATCAGCCATCAGGAGGCCTGCAGACTATACCCCTTTCGTGGCCATTCGCAGTCTGGGGGCTGGACATCTTGGGCCCGTTTCCTCGGGCGCTAGGGGGCTACCGCTACCTCTACGTCACCGTGGACAAGTTCACCAAGTGGGCTGAAGTAGAGGCTGTAAGCACCATTCCCGCGGGTTCCGTGGTCAAGTTCATCAAGGGCATCGTGAGCCAGTTCGGGGTGTCGAACCGCATCATCACGGACAACGGTTCGCAGTTCACCAGTAACCTCTTCAAAACATACTGTGCTAACCTTGGAACACAGATATGCTACGCTTCGGTGGCGCACCCCCGAAACAACGGCCAGCCCGAGCGAGCCAACGCAGAGGTCCTGAGGGGCCTCAAGACCAGGACGTTCAAGAAGAAGCTGGAGGCCTACGGCAGAGGTTGGTACGACGAGCTCCAGTCCGTGTTGTGGTCCATCCGCACAACCGCGACCAAGACGACTGGAGAGACCCCGTTCTTATTGGTCTACGGAGCCAAAGCGGTCCTTCCTCACGAGGTCAGACGTCGCTCCGCGCGGGTCCTGGCGTTCGACGAGGCGCAGCAAGACGCCATGCGGGGGATGGATATCGTGCCGGGGGAGGAACGTCGCTGAGAAGCCACGCTGCGAGCGGCGAGGTACTAGCAAGCACTGCAGCGATATCACTGCCGCAACATCCGCCCCAGGACTCTCGAGGTAGGAGACCTCATGCTCAGGCGGGTTCTCTCCAGGGAGGGGCTGCACAAGCTCTCTCTCATGTGGGAGGGCCCGTTCATGGTTGTTCATGTTTCCAGGCCCGGCTCCGCGCGCTTGGAGACTCAGGAGGGGGTGCCAGTCCAGAACGCATGGAACATCCAGCACCTCCGGAGGTTCTACCCCTAAAAAGGCCCAGAGCCTGTGAAGAAGGCGAATGCCTGTGAAGCTGTCGCGTTTTGGAAAAGGCCCAGAGCCTGTGAAGAAGACGAATGCCTGTGAAGCTGTCGCGTTTTGGAAAAGGCCCAGAGCCTGTGAAGAAGGCGAATGCCTATGAAGCTGTCGCGTTTTGGAAAAGGCCCAGAGCCTGTAAAGAAGGCGAATGCCTGTGAAGCTGTCGCGTTTTGGAAAAGGCCCAGAGCCTGTGAAGAAGGCGAATGCCTGTGAAGCTGTCGCGTTTTGGAAAAGGCCCGGAGCCTGTGAAGAAGGCCAACGCCCATGAAGCTCGCCGCCCGTGACACTCTCACGTAATAATGAGTTGGGGCTGTACACGCCCCGGAGTCTCAGGAGCGCCGGCCTCAGGCCCTGGGGCTCCCTCCCACGCCCAGTGGCAGCACTTAGCTCCGCACTGGTGAGAAGACGTTGAAGACTAGATTAGGTGCCGGACGCGGCTTTTTCATTTGCTTTCCGCAGTTGGCTTGTTCCTTCTCATTCAAAGTTTTATTGAAGCTGTTGCCATCTTTGGTTTGTGGTTCTTCGACTTTTCACTCTCCTGTCTCGATTTCTCTTATGCAAGGCCTCGCGAGGGGGGGGGGGGGGGCAGCCGAGCGCCCTCGCGAGTGTTCCTGTCCTAGTCGTTCAAAGGTTTCGCGACCTGGGTCCTTTATAGGAGCACCCCTCCAGTCCGTGCCCCACGGGCACCGCGACACGAACACAGGGCCTGGGTCGGTCGCCCCCCCACGGCTGGGGCCGAGAACTATCCACACGCGGGCACGCAGCCGGAAGGCACGATAACGGAAGAAAAACGATGATTAACAGCAATAACCCAAACACGCCCCCGCGGGGCTCCACACTACTGTCTTTTTACGCAGGAAAAAGAAAAAGAAAGAACAAATCAGGCGCAGCTCGCCTCACACCGGCCTGCAGGGAAGACTCGAGCTGCCTCCGGGGCTCAGGCAGACTCCCTCTCGCGCTTCACTGGGGCACGACGGCGGGCGGACACGCTACCACCTCCCCAGCAGATACGACGGCGTGGAGGCTGACCGCGGCCACCACTAGAAGAGTCACCGCCTAAAGAAGAACCGGAGAAGCTTGGGGAACTCTGAGGGCCGCCAGTCACGTGAGCGCTGTCCTCTCCATCATCGCTGGAGCTGGGTTCCCGGCCGCGGTCGTCGTCCCCGGGGCAGCACCCTACGCGGCGACCATCTTCCCCAAACACCCTCACGTAGAGGGTGGCATCACCATCAAACTTGAAGTGCAGGGTGCACCGACGGCTCAGGCCACGCGTGCGGGCAAACATCTGCCAACTGCGGGCCAGGGCCAGGCTCCCGGCTGCGGAGACCTCCAGTGAAGCCCATGAGGCCCGGCTGCAGCAGCCGTCAGCCTGGAGCCAGAGGCCGCCCGGGGCGCTGGCCGGGAGCTCGCCGAGGAGGAAGCGAGGAAGTGGAAGCCTGGTGCTAGTCGGCTCCGCCGACCACACGACGAACTCCGGCAGCACCTCTGCAGCGCGAAAGCGTGGCCTAGGGGGGCGCGCAACCGGAGCGCGCCCCCCAGCCGCAGCAATCCGCTCGTCGCCGTGCTGGAAATCATCTCCACGGCCGCGGGGAGCTGCCGTGGTGGCCACAGGATGTTTGCGAGGGCGCCCTCGGCCGCGCTTGGGCGGGGGAGAGGCAGGCTCAACCTGGCGAGCCTTCCCCTTCTCTGCGGCCGAGAACCTCCTCGACAGGGCCATGAAGAAGAAGGAGAAGCAAGGGGGGATGAACTGGAAGGGCGCGCGCCGATCCGTACTTATAGCCGGCGAGGGCCCACCGACGGCCCCCACGATCGCAGGTAATTATGACCCGCTTTGCATGCAGGGACTTGTCCAACCCGTGCAGTTGCTGAGGCGCCATGGGGAAGTGGAGACGCCCACGTCCAATCAACCACCACGCGGCGCCCAAGACCGCAGGCTGTTAGGGCCCGCGGCGCTTCGCTCTTGCCCTTCCGCCTCCCTGTACGGCCAAGCCTGGGCGCGCCTTGGGCCCGGGGGCTACTGTCAGCGTTCTGGGAATGGGGGTCCCTAGACTTGCCTGCCTGCATCCTGCGGCGTGGCTCAAAGGGGGGCCCAGCACGGCCCATCTTCATCAACACAGACCCAAGATCCTCGTGAGGGGCCAAGCCTCGCGGGGCGGACGACACGGAGCTTCCACAGGCACGGCCTCGTCAGGCTGGCTCGCGAGGAGGCGGAGAGATCAAGGCGGGGTACCTCACGAGGTGCCCGTGACGCAAGCCATGATGACCAAAGGCGCCAGGCGGGCGCCAGCCGCGCAGTGTCCTCCTTTCCTCTTTGGTGCAAAGGGAGCAAGCGCAGCCGCGGAGTACCGAGGCATCAGGCAAAGGTTGCCATTTCGGTGCAACAAGACCAAGACCAGGAGGACTGCAAGATGGAGGTCATTGTGGAGCCCAAGACGACGTCACCACCAGAGCTTTGTGCAGGCGAAGACTACTTTTGTCAGGATAGCTGGTACTAGCTGTCCCCCTTCAAATTAGCCCACCATTGTTGGCTCCCTTCCCGCTCGATATTTGGGAAGAGGACCAGGGCCTCTATAAATAGGACTAGCCACCCCCAGGGGAGAGGGGCATCAACAATTGGGAAGAGAGAGAGATAGAGAGAGAAGGGTGACTGAACTCCTCCCAGCAGTTCGTCGCCCCAGCCAAGAACAGACCCTCGCTAGGCTGTTCTTCCTTGTATTGCTCATCACCATCAGCCCAAGAGGCAATCCACCACACCACACACTGGAGTAGGGTATTACACCACAACGGTGGCCCAAACTAGTATAAACCCTGTGTCTCTTGTGTTGTTCCTTCCATAGCTTAGATCTTAGCGAGGCGGAGGGGTGCAGGTAGGTAGAAGGCGAAATCTCCGCGCGCACCCTAGTGTTCGAACCTCAAGGGTCTGCCGGAACCCGAAATCCGACAGAGGAGGAGGGTGCTATGTCAGATTGGGCGGTAGCCGTCATCGTGTCGAAGAAGAGTCACAATGGGAGAGTGTGGACGTGAGGCTTGGGGGGGGGGGGGGGTTATAGGAATATAGTTGGTGAGTTTGAGACCTCGCAAAGATTTGCCTGGCCTGGAGCTTCCGTGAGCCCAACCTGCAACTTGTTTGGTTGGAGTCCTGAATAGTCAAACACTAGTCTGGCTTGGAGCACCTGGTATATTCTTTATCCTGGATAAAACACCAGGCAAATTCATTAGCCTGCACCAGGCATTCTGGATCGGTCACCTAGCTCCGGAGTGGGAATGTAATCCTACTTTTCTCATGCGGGCTAGTGGATATATATACTGACTGACAAAGATAATTGTTATGCAAGGCAAGACACAACATGTCAAGTGCTCCATCATCAAGAGACACACTCATCTCCAACATCATACATATAAAGGTGAAACTTCTCCATTACACATGTCTACTTTGCCCTCTCGAGGATGGTATACTAGTTGACACTCCTACCTCGTGCATCTTTAAGTTTCAGCCAAACATCGCCATTCCATGCAGGAGGTCAAGGATAATAGAACAACTACATCATTCAAGAAGGAAGCAGGAAGTGGAGAAGTAACCATGAAGATGAAGGCATGAAGCACAAATATGACGCAAGGAGGACAACCAAGTCGCAATGTCCAACCCAAGTCCAACATGTCAGACTATCTGACCCGATGTCCGACAGGTATGTCCGGGATATCCGACATGTTGGACTTTCCAACTCATGTCGGGACACCCGACCCTGCCTGTGCGCATGTGTATCGGCCTAGCCCATGTATCTTCCCTTACCCACTTACCCCTTCGTGGGTCGAACTATATATACCCCCCTCCTAGATCTAGGGTAAGCAAAGATAAGAATAGACATTGATAGAACTTTTCTCATCTACATCCCCTAGCGGAATTTCTCCAAGTGGAGAAGGCTCCATTGGAGTACAAGGCTACCTACCGGGTGAAGACTCCGACAAGTACAAGGCCACCTACCGAGTAAATCCTCCATGAGCCCAAGGCAATTTCAAGGGAAACAACATGAAAATCAAGTAGTAGGTCCAATCCAAAGACCCACACACCACTTGTGCAATGCCCGCATATCTCCATATGATCTAGATCACACCTACATGTCTCCATATGCTCTAGATAACACTTGCATCGACTCATAGGATGCACCAGCGGGTAACCCATCTCCATTGGATGCCCTCATCTACAGTCGGGGTAGAAGGATGCCCTCATCAATCTTTGAGTGAATAGCAAGGGCCTAGAGGAATCTATGAAGCTGGTGCTGATGAAGTTCTCACCAACCGTAGATGTTAGTGAAATTATCCTTATTGAGTTTTTGTTCCAGTATGTTTCAATGGTGCTGATGAAGTTAGTGTTGACCAAGTTGCCGATGAAGACTCGACATGCCACAAAGGTTTTGATGATCTCATGGAGGCCCGTCGGGTTAGCTACCAAGGACATCGAGCCAAAAGCAAAGATCTATCCCGACGTGTAGATGTCAAAATTGTTGGGGAATGCAGTAATTTCAAAAAAAATTCCTACGCACACGCAAGATCTATCATGGTGATGCATAGCAACGAGAGGGAAGAGTGTTGTCCACGTACCACGTAGACCGTAAGCGGAAGCGCTATGACAACGCGGCTGATGTAGTCGTACGTCTTCACGATCCGACCGATCCTAGTACATAAAGTACGGAACCTCCGCGATCTACACACGTTCGGCTCGGTGACGTCCCATGAACTCTGGATCCAGTAGAGTGTCGAGGAAGAGCTTCGTCAGCACGACGGCATGATGACGGTGATGATGAAGCTACCGGAACAGGGCTTCGCCTAAGCATTGCAACGATATGACCGAGGTGGATTATGGTGGAGGGGGGCACCGCACACGGCTAAGACAATTGTAAACTTGTGTGTCTATGGGGTGCCCCCTCCCCTGTATATAAAGGAGTGGAGGAGGGGGAGGGGCCGACCCTCTATGGCGCGCCCAAGGGAGTCCTACTCCCACCGGGAGTAGGATTCCCCCCTTCCCTAGTTGGATTAGGAGAGGAAGGAAGGGTGAGAGAGGGGGAAAGGAAAGGGGGGGGGGCACCCAATTCGGATTGGGCTTGGGGGGGCGCCCCCTCCTAGGCTCCCTTCTCCTCTCTCCCACTATGGCCCAATAAGGCCCATATACTTCCCGGGGGGTTCCGGTAACCTCCCGGTACTCCAGTATATTCCCGAACTCACCCGAAACCATTCCAATGTACAAACATAGGCTTCCAATATATAGATCTTTATGTCTTGACCATTTCGAGACTCCTCGTCATGCCCGTGATCACATCTGGGACTCCGAACAACCTTCGGTACATCAAAACACATAAACTCATAATACCGATCGTCACCGAACATTAAGCGTGCGGACCCTACGGGTTCGAGAACTATGTAGACATGACCGAGACTTATCTCCGGTCAATAACCAATAGCGGAACCTAGATGCTCATATTGGTTCCTACATATTCTACAAAGATCTTTATCGGTCAAACCGCATAACAACATACGTTGTTCCCTTTGTCATCGGTATGTTACTTGCCCGAGATTCGATCGTCGGTATCTCAATACCTAGTTCAATCTCATTACCAGCAAGTCTCTTTACTCGTTCCATAATGCAACATCCCGTAACTAACCCATTAGTCACATTGCTTGCAAGGCTTATAGTGATGTGCATTACCGAGAGGGCCCAGAGATACCTCTCCGGTACATGGAGTGACAAATCCTAATCTCGATCTATGCCAACTCAACAAACACCATCAGAGACACCTGTAGAGCATCTTTATGGTCACCCAGTTACGTTGTGACGTTTGATAGCAAACTAAGTGTTCCTCCGGTATTCGGGAGTTGCATAATCTCATAGTCATAGGAACATGTATAAGTTATGGAGAAAGCAATAGCAGTAAACTAAACGATCATTATGCTAAGCTAACGGATGGTTCAAATCAATCACATCATTCTCTAATGATGTGATCCCGTTCATAAAATGACAACTCTTTGTCCATGGCTAGGAAACTTAACCATCTTTGATTAACGAGCTAGTCAAGTAGAGGCATACTAGTGACTCTATTTGTCTATGTATTCACACATGTACTAAGTTTCCGGTTAGTACAATTCTAGCATGAATAATAAACATTTATCATGATATAAGGAAATATAAATAACAACTTTATTATTGCCTCTAGGGCATATTTCCTTCAGTCTCCCACTTGCACCAGAGTCAATAATCTAGATTACATTGTGATGATTTTAACACCCATTGAGTCTTGGTGCTGATCATGTTTTGCTCGTAAGAGAGGCTTAGTCAACGGGTGTGCAACATTCAGATCCATATGTATCTTGCAAATCTCTATGTATCCCTCATTGACTTGATCACAGATGGAATTGAAGCGTCTCTTGATGTGCTTGGTTCTCTTGTGAAATCTGGATTCCTTTGCCAAGGCAATTGCACAAGCATTGTCACAAAAGATTTTCATTGGACCTGATGCACTAGGTATGGCACCTAGATCGGATATGAACTCCTTCATCCAGACTCCTTCATTTGCTGCTTCCAAAGCAGCTATGTACTCCGCTTCACATGTAGATCCCGCCACGACGCTCTTCTTGGAACTGCACCAACTGACAGCTCCACCTTTTAATAAAAATACGTATCCGGTTTGTGACTTAGAGTCATCCGGATCAGTGTCAAAGCTTGCATCGACGTAACCATTTACGACGAGCTCTTTGTCACCTCCATAAACGAGAAACATATCCTTAGTCCTTTTCAGGTATTTCAGGATGTTCTCGACCGCTGTCCAGTGATCCACTCCTGGACTACTTTGGTACCTCCCTGCCAAACTAATAGCAAGGCACACATCAGGTCTGGTACACAACATTGCATACATGGTAGAACCTATGGCTGAAGCAGTGGGAATGACTTTCATTTTCTCTCTATCTTGTGCAGTGGTCGGGCATTGAGTCTAACTCAACTTCACACCTTGTAACACATGCAAGAACCCTTTCTTTGCTTGATCCATTTTGAACCTTTTCAAAACTTTATCAAGGTATGTGCTTTGTGAAAGTCCAATTAAGCGTCTTGATCTATCTCTATAGATCTTGATGCCCAATATATAAGCAGCTTCACCGAGGTCTTTCATGGAAAAATTCTTATTCAAGTATCCTTTTATGTTATTCAAAAATTCAGTATTATTTCCGATCAGCAATATGTCATCCACATATAATATCAGAAATGCTACAGAGCTCCCACTCACTTTCTTGTAAATCCAGGCTTCTCCAAAAGTCTGTATAAAACCGTATGCTTTGATCACACTATCAAAGCGTATATTCCAACTCCGAGAGGCTTGCACCAGTCCATAAATGGATCGCTGGAGCTTGCACACTTTGTTAGCACCTTTTGGATCGACAAAACCTTCTGGTTGCATCATATACAACTCTTCTTTAAGATATCCATTAAGGAATGTAGTTTTGACATCCATTTGCCAAATTTCATAATAATAAAATGCGGCAATTACTAACATGATTCGGACGGACTTAAGCATCGCTATGGGTGAGAAGGTCTCATCGTAATCAACTCCTTGAACTTGTCGAAAACCTTTTGCAACAAGTCGAGCTTTGTAGAGAGTAACATTACCGTCAGCGTCAGTCTTCTTCTTGAAGATCCACTTATTCTATATGGCCTGCCGATCATCGGGCAAGTCAACCAAATTCCACACTTTGTTCTCATACATGGATCCCATCTCAGATTTCATGGCCTCAAGCCATTTTGCAGAATCTAGGCTCATCTCGCTTCCTCATAGTTTGTAGGTTCGTCATGGTCATGTAACATGACCTCCAGAACAGGATTACCGTACCACTCTGGTGCGGATCTTACTCTGGTTGACCTAGGAGGTTCGGTAGTAACTTGATCAGAAGTTTCACGATCATCATCATTAGCTTCCTCACTTACTGGTGTAGGAATCACTGGAACTGATTTCTGTAATGAACTACTTTCCAATAAGGGAGCAGGTACTGTTACCTCATCAAGTTCTACTTTCCTCCCACTCACTTCTTTCAAGAGAAACTCCTTCTCTAGAAAGGATCCATTCTTAGCAATGAATATCTTGCCTTAGGATTTGTGATAGAAGGTGTACCCAACAGTCTCCTTTGGGCATCCTATGAAGACACATTTCTACGATTTGGGTTCGAGCTTATCAGGTTGAAGCTTTTTCACATAAGCATTGCAGTCCCAAACTTTAAGAAACGACAACTTGGGTTTCTTGCCAAACCACAGTTCATAAGGTGTCGTCTCAACAGATTTTGATGGTTCCCTATTTAATGTGAATGCAGCCGTCTCTAAAGCATAACCCCAAAATGATAGCGGTAAATCTATGAGAGATATCATAGATCGCACCATATCTAATAAAGTGCGGTTACGATGTTCAGACACACCATTATGTTGTGGTGTTCCAGGTGGTGTGAGTTGCGAAACTATTCCGCATTGTTTCAAATGAAGACCAAACTCATAACTCAAATATTCACCTCCACGATCAGATCGTAGAAACTTAATTTTCTTGTTATGATGATTTTCCACTTGACTCTGAAATTCTTTGAAATTTTCAAATGTTTCAGACTTATCTTTCATCAAGTAGATATACCCATATCTGCTCAAATTATCTGTGAGGGTAAGAAAATAATGATACCCGCCGCGAGCATCAATACTCATTGGACCGCATACATCAGTATGTATTATTTCCAACAAGTCTGTTGCTCGCTCCATTGTTCCGGAGAACGGAGTCTTAGTCATCTTGCCCATGAGGCATGGTTCGCAAGCATCAAGTGATTCATAATCAAGTGATTCCAAAGGCCATCAGCATGGAGTTTCTTCATGCGCTTTACACCAATATGACCTAAACGGCAGTGCCACAAATAAGTTGCACTATAATTATTAATCTTATATCTTTTGGCTTCAATACTATGAACATGTGTATCACTACTATCAAGATTTAGTAAAAATAGACTACTCATCAAGGCTGCATGACCATAAAAGATATTACTCATATAAATAGAACAACCATTATTCTCTCATTTAAATGAATAACCGTTTCGCATCAAACAAGATCCAGATATAATGTCCATGCTCAACGCTAGCACCAAATAACAATTATTTAAGTTTAATACTAATCCCGAAGGTAGATGTAGAGGTAGCGTGCCGACGACGATCACATCGACTTTGTAACCATTTCCCACACGCATCGTCACCTCGTCCTTAGCCAATCTTCCCTTAATCCGTAGCCCATGTTTCGAGTTGCAAATATTAGCAACTGAACTAGTATCAAATACCCAGGCGCTACTGCGAGCATTAGTAAGGTACACATCAATAACATGTATATCAAATATACCTTTCACTTTGCCATCCTTCTTCTCCACCAAATACTGGGGGCAGTTCCGCTTCCAGTGACCAGTCCCTTTGTAGTAGAAGCACTCAGTCTCAGGCTTAGGTCCAGACTTGGGCTTCTTCACTTGAGCAGCAACTTGCTTGTCGTTCTTCTTGAAGTTCCCTTTCTTCCCTTTACCCTTTTTCTTGAAACTGGTGGTCTTGCTGACCATCAACACTTGATGCTCCTTCTTGATTTCTACCTCCGCAGCCTTTAGCATTGCGAAGAGCTCGGGAATCATCTTATCCATCCCTTGCATATTATAGTTCATCATGAAGCTCTTGTAGCTTGGTGGCAGTGATTGAAGAACTCTATCAATGACACTATCATCAGGAAGATGAATTCCCAATTGAGTCAAGTGATTGTGGTACCCAGACATTCTGAGTATATTTTCACTGACAGAACTATTCTCCTCCATTTTGCAGTTGTAGAACTTATTGGAGACTTCATATCTCTCAATTCGGGCATTTGCTTGAAATATTAACTTCAACTCCTGGAACATCTCATATGCTCCATGACATTCAAAACGTTGTTGAAGTCCCAGTTCTAAGCCGTAAAACATGGCACACTGAACTATCGAGTAGTCATCAGCTTTACTCTGCCTGGTGTTCATAACATCTGGCGTTGCTCCTGCAGTGGGTTTGTCACCTAGCGGTGCTTCCAGGACGTAATTCTTCTGTGCAGCAATGAGGATAATCCTCAAGTTACGGACCCAGTCCGTGTAGTTGCTACCATCATCTTTCAACTTAGCTTTCTCTAGGAACGCATTAAAATTCAATGGAACAATAACACGGGCCATCTATCTACAACAACATAGACATGCAAAATACTATCAGGTACTGAGTTCATGATAAATTAAAGTTCAATTAATCAAATTACTTAAGAACTCCCACTTAGATAGACATCCCTCTAATCATCTAAGTTATCACGTGATCCATATCAACTAAACCATGTCTGATCATCACGTGAGATGGAGTAGTTTTCAATGGTGAACATCACTATGTTGATCCTATCTACTATATGATTCACGCTTGACCTTTCGGTCTCGGTGTTCCGAGGCCATATCTGCATATGCTAGGCTCGTCAAGTTTCACCCGGGTATTCCGGGTGTGCAAAACTGGCTTGCACCCATTGTATGTGAACGTAGAGCTTATCACACCCGATCATCACATGGTGTCTCGGCACGACGAACTGTAGCAACGGTGCATACTCAGGGAGAACACTTGTACCTTGAAATTTAGTGAGAGATCATCTTATAGTGCTACCGTCGAACTAAGCAAAATAAGATGCATAAAAGATAAACATCACATGCAATCAATATAAGTGATATGATATGGCCATCATCATATTGTGCCTTTGATCTCCATCTCCAAAGCACTGTCACGATCACCATCGTCACTGGCTTGACACCTTGATCTCCATCGAAGCATCGTTGTTGTCTCACCAACTATTGCTTCTACGACTATCGCTGCCGCTTAGTGATAAAGTAAAGCAATTACATGGCGATTGCATTTCATACAATAAAGCGACAACCATATGGCTCCTGCCAGTTGCGGACAACTCTGTTACAAAACATGATCATGTCATACAATAAAATTTAGCATCATGTCTTGACCATATCACATCACAACATTCCCTGCAAAACCAAGTTAGACGTCCTCTACTTTGGATTAGGAGAGGAAGGAAGGGGCAGAGAGGGGGGAAGGAAAGGGGGGCCAGCCCCCACCCAATTTGGATTGGGCATGGGGGGCGCCCCTTCCTAGGCTCCCTTCTCCACTCTCCCACTAAGGCCCAATAAGTCCCATATACTTCCCGGGGGGTTGCAGTAACCTCCCAGTACTCCGGTATATTCCTGAACTCACCCGGAACCATTCCGATGTCCAAACATAGGCTTCCAATATATAGATCTTTATGTCTTGACCATTTCGAGACTCCTCGTCATGCCCGTGATCACATCTGGGACTCCGAACAACCTTCGGTACATCAAAACACATAAACTCATAATACCGATCGTCACCGAACATTAAGCGTGCGGACCCTACGGGTTCGAGAACTATGTAGACATGACCGAGACTCATCTCCGGTCAATAACCAATAGCGGAACCTAGATGCTCATATTGGTTCCTACATATTCTACAAAGATCTTTATCGGTCAAACCGCATAACAACATACGTTGTTCCCTTTGTCATCGGTATGTTACTTGCCCGAGATTCGATCGTCGGTATCTCAATACCTAGTTCAATCTCGTTACCAGCAAGTCTCTTTACTCGTTCCATAATGCAACATCCCGTAACTAACCCATTAGTCACATTGCTTGCAAGGCTTATAGTGATGTGCATTACCGAGAGGGCCCAGAGATACCTCTCCGGTACATGGAGTGACAAATCCTAATCTCGATCTATGCCAACTCAACAAACACCATCAGAGACACCTGTAGAGCATCTTTATGGTCACCCAGTTACGTTGTGACGTTTGATAGCAAACTAAGTGTTCCTCCGGTATTCGGGAGTTGCATAATCTCATAGTCATAGGAACATGTATAAGTTATGGAGAAAGCAATAGCAGTAAACTAAACGATCATTATGCTAAGCTAACGGATGGTTCATATCAATCACATCATTCTCTAATGATGTGATCCCGTTCATAAAATGACAACTCTTTGTCCATGGCTAGGAAACTTAACCATCTTTGATTAACGAGCTAGTCAAGTAGAGGCATACTAGTGACACTCTGTTTGTCTATGTATTCACACATGTACTAAGTTTCCAGTGAGTACAATTCTAGCATGAATAATAAACATTTATCATGATATAAAGAAATATAAATAACAACTTTATTATTGCCTCTAGGGCATATTTCCTTCAAAAATAGTTGAAGGATCCCATCTAGATCTTGGTCCCGGCCAGTGCAACCCATTGCATCACTGACGAAGTGAAATCCGGCGGACCCTTCGATGGAGTGTTGTGACTAGATGGAAAGAACAAACGGGGGAATAGGAGAACGGATTACCTAGGTTTGGGCCCTCACTTTGGAGGTAAAATGGTGAATCAGTGGGTGATGGTAGGTATGCGATTGGTTGCCCTTATCGACAAGCCCTGCCCAGGCTTATAAAGGATACCTGGAGTCTAGGGTTTGCAAGAGTCCTAGCCAATCTAAGGCGGTGAAGGAATTCCTAGCCAATCTAATCCTGCTAGGATGTCGGCTTCCTTGTCTTGGGATCCAAGTACTCCGGGTCCTTCCTTCTAGCGAGCCCACGTTCCGGGATAACGATGGCACAAGGCGTGTACCGGCCGGGGGGGGGGGGGGGGGGGGGGCGCTCGGCCGGCCTGATGGGTCGGCTTCCTGTAGCATGAGGCACCCCGGGGCCATGACACCATCATTATCACACTAAAATAATAGAGAAAATGTGTACTCCCTCCTTCCATCTATATAGGGCCTAATGCATTTTTCAAGACAGCCTTTGACTATTGATAAGATTAATAATACTCCCCCCGTCTAGGTGAATAAGTCATTTTAGGTTGTGCACTGTGACCAAGATGGAGGGGAAAACGAGAGAATTTAATTTTATTTGCTAATTGATAGCATTACATGCAATGCTCTAACCACTACATGTCGTGTTTAGTAGTCTCAAGTCATTGAAAGCATGCACGTCCCACATCTCTTATTGGTTGATATGTCAAGAAATAAGAAACGAGGTGGGAGTTAATGCACCGAGCTTAAGTGTTTCGGGATTATTTGGTTTTTGTAAGGTGACTTATACACCTAGACAGAGGAAGTACTGTTGGGAACATAGTAATTTCAAAAAAATTCCTACGCACATGCAAGATCTATCATGGTGATGCATAGCAATGAGAGGGGAAGAGTGTTGTCTACGTACCCTCGTAGACCGTAAGCGGAAGCGTTATGACAACGCGGTTGATGTACTCAAACGTCTTCACGATCCGACCGATCCTAATACCGAAAGTACGACACCTCCGTGATTTGCAAACGTTCAACTCGGTGACGTCTCACGAACTCTTGATCTAGCTGAGTGTCGAGGGAGAGCTTTCGTCAGCACGACAACGTGATGACGAAGCTACCGGCGCAGGGCTTTGCCTAAGCACTGCAACGATATGACCGAGGTGGATTATGGTGGAGGGGGGCACCGCACACGGCTAAGACAATGTCAACTTGTTTGTCTATGGGGTGCCCCTCCCCCATATATAAAGGAGTGGAGGAGGGGGGAGGGCCGACCCTCTATGGCGCGCCCTGGAGGAGTCCTACTCCCATCGGGATTAGGATTCCGCCCTTCCCTAGTTGGACTAGGAGAGAAGGAAGGGGAGAGAGGGAGGAAGGAAAGGGGGCGCCGCCCCCTACTACTTCTTGAGCACTGCGTTGGTTTTCCCTTGAAGAGGAAATGGTGATGCAACAAAGTAGCGTAAGTATTTCCCTTAGTTTTTGAGAACCAAGGTATCAATCTAGTAGGAGACTACACGTAAGTCACCTCGCACCTACACAAATAAATAAGAACCTCGTAACCAATGCGATAAAGGGGTTGTCAGTCCCTTCACGATCACTTACGAGAGTGAGATCTGATAGAGATAATAATATAAATATTTTTGGTATTTTTATGATATATATTGGAAAATAAAGATTGCAAAATAAAATAGATTGGAAACTTATATGATGGAAAATAGACCCAGGGGCATAGGTTTCACTAGTGGCTTCTCTCAAGATAGCATAAATATTGCGGTGGGTAAACAAATTACTGTCGAGCAATTGATAGAAAAGTGCATAATTATGAGAATATCTAGGCTTGATCATGTATATAGGCATCACGTCCGTGACAAGTAGACCGAAACGATTCTGCATCTACTACTATTACTCCACACATCGACCGTTATACAACATGCATCGACAGTATTAAGTTCATAAGAATATAGTAACGCATTAGGCAAGATGACATGATGTAGAGGGATAAACTCAAGCAATATGATATAAACCCCATCTTTTTATCCTCGATGGCAACAATACAATACGTGCCTTGCTGCTCCTGCTGTCACTGGGAAAGGACACCGCAAGATTGAACCCAAAGCTAAGCACTTCTCCTATTGCAAGAAAGATCAATCTAGTAGGCCAAACCGAACTGATAATTCGAAGAGACTTGCAAAGATAACAAATCATACATAAAAAATTTCAGAGAAGAATCAAACATTGTTCATAGATAATCTTGATCATAAACCCACAATTCTTCGAATCTCAACAAACACACCGCAAAAAGAATTACATCGAATAGATCTCTAAGAAGATCGAGGAGAACTTTGTATTGAGATCCAAAGAGAGAGAAGAATCCATCTAGCTAATAACTATGGACCCGAAGGTCTGTGATAAACTACTCACACATCATCGGAGAGGCTATGGTGTTGATGTAGAAGCCCTCTGTGATTGATTCCCCCTCCGGCGGAGCTCCGGAAAAGGCCCCAAGATGGGATCTCTTGGGTACATAAGGTTGCGGCGGTGGAAATAGGGTTTCATGGTTCTCCCAGATGTTTTTGGGGTATATTGATATATATAGGAGGAATAAATAGGTCGGTGGAGCTGCGAGGGGCCCATGAGGGGGGGGGGGGCGCCCAGGGGGCAGGCGCGCCCCCTGCCCCATGGCCTCCTCGCTCCTTTATTGACGTCTACTCCAAGTCCCCTGGATCACGTTTGTTCCAAAAATAACTCTCCCCAAGGTTTCATTCCGTTTGGATTCCGTTTGATATTCCTTTTCTGCGAAACATTGAAATAGGCAAAAAACAACAATTTGCACTGAGCCTTGGGTTAGTAGGTTTGTCCCAAAAATAATATAAAAGTGTATAATAAAGCCCATTAAACATCCAAAATAGATAATATAATAGCATGGAACAATAAAAAATTATAGATACGTTAGAGACGTATCAAGCATCCCCAAGCTTAATTCCTGCTCGTCCTCGAGTAGGTAAATGATAAAAATAGAAATTTTGATGTGGAATTCTACCTAGCATAATTCTCAATGTAATTTTCTTTATTGTCGCATGAATATTCAGATCCAAAAGATTCAAGACAAAAGTTAATATTGACATAAAAATAATAATACTTCAAGCATACTAACTGTGATGCCCCGAGACCGATGTGCCAGGTGTCTTCCAGTTATTCGCCGGCGTTGCCATGTCATTTGCTTGCATCTTGCATTTCATCATGTCATCATGTGCATTGCATCATCATGTTTTTGAAACCTGCATCCGTCCGGGTTTCCCCAGTTCCGTCTGTTATCCGTTCTGAGACCAACCACACTTGCACGCGCCCGCGGCATGTCCGAAAGAGTATTTTATAAGTGGCCGGAAAATCTTCTCGGAATGGGATGAGAGTTGTCCTGCGGTCTTATTATAGTGTAGATAGACCGCCTGTCAATTTTCGTCGCATTCGGAGTCTGTTTGATAGCCCAACCGTTAAACAATAGCGGCATTATAGCCGGGCACATGTCGGACATTTTCGGTCTCCGGAAACAGTCGCCGGGTCTCTCTCTTCTCTTCTGTCAGCCCAAGGCTTTTGGCACAGTCCACTACCTACCGCTAGGCCCAACCTAACCTCTCTCGTCAGTCCGCGGTCCTCCTCGCGCGTGCGTCCGAAAGTTGTCCCAAACCCGACCCGGACTGTCGCCACCGTTGTGTCCGGATCATCCCCAAACATCTACAAAACATCACCGTTTTCTTATTTGGCATCCCTAGCCTATTTGTCCTGACCATCCGTTTTTGATCGGAGGGACGAGATAGCCCCTAACCTTACCTACTCGCTATATATATTAGTCTAACGTGAGATCAAATCCCTAGTTTCTAGGGATCCCCTAGCTGCCGCCGCCACTCTTCCTGTCTCCTCCTCATCAGGTTCTCCTCCCGATCCACCTGCTCCTCTCTTTCCGCGCCTGACCAACCCTCCATCCCGATGCACCCACCTCCTTCCTCGGCCCCTGCCCGGCGCTCCACCCCAGGAAGCAGCAGCGCCCGAGCGCTCCTCTCCTCGCCGGTGCGCGCCCCTCCATTCCGGCGCTGGGAACGGAACCCCCGTGCTCGGATCTCGCCACCACCGCCTTGCCTCTACCCGACTGCTGCTGTAGCTCGTGGAAACCACCAGCCAAGCTATCCTCGTCGCCAGAGCCCCTCGATCCCGAGCTCCTCCGACTCGCAACCTCGCGCCTCGCCGCCGACGACCACATCCAGTAGGCCCGTGCCGTGCCTCGTCTCCCTTGCTCTCTTCACTTCCTTTTCTTCTTTTTGCGATTCATCTCTCTGCTCTCTCTTCGCTGGGCAGGAACCCCATCCCTGGTCGTGTCCTCGACGTGTGCACCGTCACCTGCTCATCCCCGATGGATCTGTGAAGCCGCCCGTGCGGGACCTCGTCAGCCTCCTGCTCCTTCGCCGCCCCACGTACCGCGCCATGGACGCCCGTGCGAGCTTCTAGTGCCGCCTCGTCCTTGCTCCACCACCATCTCCGGCAAGTTCGGCACTTCCCCGACCCGTTTAGGCCAGTCCCGACCCTTTCCCTCGTTGGATCCGGGGATTTCCCCTCACTCCCATCTGCTGGCTGACCTCCTCTACATCTCGTGCCAGAGAGGCAACACTCGAGCCTTGTTCGTCTCAAGCAGCGCCCTACCTCGCGTTGACCGTGCCGCCAGCGTGCCTGGGCCAGCATGTCGCCCTTCACCCGCTTCAGCCTAGCAACGCCAAGGCCGTGCCAGGCCTGCGGGGCCTCTCCACCAGCCGGGCCGAAGCCCATGGGTGAGGCCACCCACAGCGCCCCTCCTTTTGTTTTATTTCTACTGTTGGGCCAGCTTGCAGTTTCGGCCCGATAGCATTTTTTTCCTGACCTGCGAATTTCCTATTTAACCAGTGCACTGCATATTTACAGATTGGACCCTATACTTCATGCATATAATAACGCTCAAACCATGCATCATATGTAAAAACTTTATATATGAAAGTTGCTTAGAATTTTGTGTAGTTTCATAATATGTCTCTTTCATCCATGTTAAAATGTTTAAAATGTTGTTTGCTTATATTTTGCCTATTGCCATGTAAAATGATTTAATTCATAACTTAATAACCGCAACTCCAAACTTAATAATCTTTATATGCAAATGGGGTGGAAAATGCCTAGTTTAACATGGTGGCATCACTTTGCATGGTTAACAACTCTAAAATTGTGTTTAGGGCAGAACAGTACCAAACCTAATATATGCACATGAGGATTTTTCCGGACTTGTTGTTTATTGTTCCGGCCTCATTTAAACTTGCCTAGATAGGTAGTTTTCCTTTGCTTCACCCTCTTGCCATGTTTAACAACATTTAATATTGTTGGGTACATAAACAAGATCGAACTAAATAAGTCATGTGGTGTTTCGTCAATATGCAACGGAGTTGCATATTGAGCTCCACTTAATTTGTAGGGTTGTTTGTGCACTTTGCCATGCCATGCCGCATTAAACCGGACATGCATCATACTTATTTGCACATCGTGCCATGATTATGTGATGGTTGATTACCATGTTGTTTGCTTCTTTCCGGTGTGCTTCTTCGGGTTAGTTCCGATAATGTCGCGTTTGTGAGGATTCGTTCGACTACGTCTGTTTGTCTTGTTCATGGACTCGTTCTTCTTCCTTGCGGGATCTCAGGCAAGATGACCATACCCTCGAAATCACTTCTATCTTTGCTTGCTAGATGCTTGCTCTATTGCTATGCCTATGCTGCGATACCTACCACTTGCTTATCAGGCCTCCCATATTGCCATGTCAAGCCTCTAACCCACCTTATCCTAGCAAACCGTTGTTTGGCTATGTTACAGCTTTGCTCAGCCCCTCTTATAGCGTTGCTAGTTGCAGGTGAAGATTGGAGTTTGTTCCTTGTTGGAACATGTTTATTGTTGGGATATCACAATATCTCTTATTTAATTAATGCATCTATATAATTGGTAAAGGGTGGAAGGCTCGGCCTTATGACTGGTGTTTTGTTCCACTCTTGCCGCCCTAGTTTCCGTCATACCGGTGTTATGTTCCTTGATTTTGCGTTCCTTACACGGTCGGGTCATAATGGGAACCCCTCGATAGTTCGCCTTGAATAAAACTCCTCCAGCAAGGCCCAACCTTGGTTTTACCATTTGCACAACAACCTAGCCTTTTCCCTTGGGTTTCCGGAGCCCGAGGGTCATCTTTATTTTAACCCCCCGGGCCAGTGCTCCTCTGAATGTTGGTCCGAACTGAGCTGCCTGTGGGGCCACCTCGGGGAAACTTGAGGGCTGGTTTTACTCATAGCTAGTCTCATCCGGTGTTGCCCTGAGAATGAGGTACGTGTGACTCCTATCGGGATTTGTTGGCACATCGGGTGGCTTTGCTGTTCTTGTTTTACCATTGTTGAAATGTCTTGTAACCGGGATTCCGAGTCTGATCGGGTCTTCCTAGGAGAAGGAATATCCTTCGTTGACCGTGAGAGCTTGTGATGGGCTAAGTTGGGACACCCCTGCAGGGATTTGAACTTTCGAAAGCCATACCCACGGTTATGGGCAGATGGGAATTTGTTAATGTCCGGTTGTAGAGAACTTAAACTTAACTTAATTAAAATGGATCAACCGCGTGTGTAGCCGTGATGGTCTCTTTTCGGTGGAGTTCTGGAAGTGAACACGGTGTTGGAGTTATGCTTGATGTAGGTTGTTCTAGGATCACTTCTTGATCATAGTTTCTTGACCGTGCTTTGCCTTCTCTTCTCGCTCTGATATGCATATGTTAGCCACCATATATGCTAGTGCTTGCTGCAGCTCCACCTCACATACCTTTTCCCTACCTATAAGCTTAAATAGTCTTGATCGCGAGGGTGTGAGATTGCTGAGTCCCCGTGACTCACAGATACTTCCAAAACCAGCTTGCAGGTGCCAATGATATTGTGCAGGTGACGCAACCAAGCTCAAGGAGGAGCTCGATGAAGATCATGTCTGTTATGTTGTTTAGTTTCCAGTTGATTAGTAGTGGAGTCCAGTTGGGACGATCGGGGATCTGTAGCATTAGGGGTGGCCTTCTTCTCTTTTGGGTTCCGTAGTCGGACCTTGATTGTATTTGGATGTTGTAATGCTATATTCATGTATTGTGTGAAGTGGCAATTGTAAGCCAACTATGTACCTCTTTTCCTTATTCATTACATGGGTTGTGTGAAGAGTCCCCCACTTGCGACATTGCTTACAATGCGGTTATGCCTCTAAGTCGTGCTTCGACACGTGGGAGATATAGCCACATTGTGGGCGTTACACTAACTAAGCAATCATGTCTTCTCAAAATAACATGGCAAAAGAAAGTTCATCCCTAAAAAATCATATAGTTTGGTCTGTCGGCGTTCTGGGAACGGGGGTCCCCAGACTTGCCTGCCTGCGGCCTGCGGCGTGGCTCAAAGGGGGCCCAGCATGGCCCATCTTCATCAACACAAGACCCAAGACCCTCGCGAGGGGCCAAGCCTCGCGGGGCGGATGACACGGAGTTTCCTCAAGCACGGCCTCGTCAGGCTGGCTCGCGAGGAGGCGGAGAGATCAAGGCGGGGTACCTCGCGAGGTGCCCGTGATGCAAGCCATGATGACTCAGGGCGCCAGGCGGGTGCCAGCCCGCGCAGCGTCCTCCTTTCCTCTTTGGTGCAAAGGGGGCAACCGCAGCCGCGGAGTACCGAGGCGTCAGGCAAAGGTTGCCATTTCGGTGCAACGAGACCAAGACCAGGAGGACTACGAGACGGAGGTCGCTGTGGAGCCCAAGACGGCGTTATCACCAGAGCTTTGCGCAGGCGAAGACTGCTTTTGTCAGGATAGTTGATACTTGCTATCCCCATTCAAATTAGCCCGCCATTGTTGGCTCCCTTCCCGCTCAATATTTGGGAAGAGGACCAGGGCCTCTATAAATAGGACCAGCCACCCACATAGCAGGGGGCCACTTTGATCGGTTAGAAGCACAAAGAGAGAGAGAAAGAGAAAGGTGGCTGAACTCCTCCCAGCAGTTCATCGCCCCAGCCAAGAACAGACCCTCGCGAGGCTGTTCTTCCTTGTATTGTTCATCATCATCAGCCCCAAGAGGCAATCCACCAACCACACACTGGAGTAGGGTATTGTTGGGGAACGTAGTAATTTCAAAAAATTTCCTACGCACATGCAAGATCATGGTGATGCATAGCAACGAGAGGGGAGAGTGTTGTCTACGTACCCTCGTAGACCAATAGCGGAAGCGTTATGACAACGCGGTTGATGTAGTCATACGTCTTCACGGCCCGACCGATCAAGCACTGAAACTACGGCACCTCCGAGTTCTAGCACACGTTCAGCTCGATGACGATCCCCGGACTCCGATCCAGCAAAGTGTCGGGGAAGAGTTCCGTCAGCACGACGGCGTGGTGACGATCTTGATGTTCTACCATCGCAGGGCTTCGCCTAAGCACCGCTACAATATTATCGAGGATTATGGTGGAAGGGGGCACCGCACACGGCTAAGAATATGATCACGTGGATCAACTTGTGTCTCTAGGGGGTGCCCCTGCCTCCGTATATAAAGGCTCAAAGGGGGGGGGGGGGCGGCCAAGAGGAGGCGTGCCAGGAGGAGTCCTACTCCCTCCGGGAGTAGGACTCCCCCCCTTTCCTAGTTGGAATAGGATTCGTGGAGGGGGGAAAGAGGAGAGAGAGGAGGAAGGGGGGCCGGCCCCCTCTCCTTGTCCTATTCGGACCAAGGGGGGGAGAGGCGCGCGGCCCATCTCTGGCCACCTCTCCTCTCTTCCACTAAGGCCCACTAAGGCCCATATACCTCCCGGGGGGTTCCGGTAACCTCCCGGTACTCCGGTAAAATCCCGATTTCACCCGGAACACTTCCGATATCCAAGCATAGGCTTCCAATATATCAATCTTTATGTCTCGACCATTTCGAGACTCCTCGTCATGTCCGTGATCACATCCGGGACTCCGAACTCCTTCGGTACATCAAAACTCATAAACTCATAATATAACTGTCATCGAAACCTTAAGCATGCGGACCCTACGGGTTCGAGAACAATGTAGACATGACCGAGACTCATCTCCGGTCAATAACCAATAGCGGAACCTGGATGCTCATATTGGCTCCTACATATTCTACGAAGATCTTTATCGGTCAGACCGCATAACAACATACGTTGTTCCCTTTGTCATCTGTATGTTACTTGCCCGAGATTTGATCGTCGGTATCCAATACCTAGTTCAATCTCGTTACCGGCAAGTCTCTTTACTCGTTCCGTAATACATCATCCCGCAACTAACTCATTAGTTGCAATGCTTGCAAGGCTTAAGTGATGTGCATTACCAAGAGGGCCTAGAGATACCTCTCCGATGATCGGAGTGAGAAATCCTAATCTCGAAATATGCCAACCCAACATGTACCTTTGGAGACACCTGTAGAGCACCTTTATAATCACCCAGTTACGTTGTGACGTTTGGTAGCACACAAAGTGTTCCTCCGGCACACGGGAGTTGCATAATCTCATAGTCATAGGAACATGTATAAGTCATGAAGAAAGCAATAGCAACATACTAAACGATCGGGTGCTAAGCTAATGAAATGGGTCATGTCAATCAGATCATTCAACTAATGATGTGATCCCGTTAATCAAATGACAACTCTTTGTCCATGGTTAGGAAACATAACCATCTTTGATTAACGAGCTAGTCAAGTAGAGGCATACTAGTGACACTCTGTTTGTCTATGTATTCACACATGTATTATGTTTCCGGTTAATACAATTCTAGCATGAATAATAAACTTTTATCATGATATAAGGAAATAAATAATAGCTTTATTATTGCCTCTAGGGCATATTTCCTTCAGTCTCCCACTTGCACTAGAGTCAATAATCTAGATCACACAGTAATGATTCTAACACCCATGGAGCCTTGGTGCTGATCATGTTTTGCTCGTGGAAGAGGCTTAGTCAGCGGGTCTGCTACATTCAGATCCGTATGTATCTTGCAAATCTCTGTCTCCCACCTAGACTAGATCTCGAATGGAATTGAAGCGTCTTTTGATGTGCTTGGTTCTCTTGTGAAATCTGGATTCCTTCGCCAAGGCAATTGCACCAGTATTGTCACAAAAGATTTTCATTGGACCCGATGCACTAGGTATGGCACCTAGATCGGATATGAACTCCTTCATCCAGACTCCTTTGTTTGCTGCTTCCGAAGCAGCTATGTACTCTGCTTCACATGTAGATCCCGCCACGACGCTTTGTTTAGAACTGCACCAACTGACAGCTCCACCGTTTAATGTAAACACGTATCCGGTTTGCGATTTAGAATCGTCCGGATCAGTGTCAAAGCTTGCATCAACGTAACCGTTTACGATGAGCTCTTTGTCACCTCCATATACGAGAAACATATCCTTAGTCCTTTTCAGGTACTTCAGGATGTTCTTGACCACTGTCCAGTGATCCACTCCTGGATTACTTTGGTACCTCCCTGCTAGACTTATAGCAAGGCACACATCAGGTCTGGTACACAGCATCGCATACATGATAGAGCCTATGGTTGAAGCATAGGGAACATCTTTCATTTTCTCTCTATCTTCTGCAGTGGTCGGGCATTGAGTCTGACTCAATTTCACACCTTGTAGCACAGGCAAGAACCCTTTCTTTGCTTGATCCATTTTGAACTTCTTCAAAATCTTGTCAAGGTATGTGCTTTGTGAAAGTCCAATTAAGCATTTTGATCTATCTCTATAGATCTTAATGCCTAATATGTAAGCAGCTTCACCGAGGTCTTTCATTGAAAAACTCTTATTCAGGTATCCCTTTATCCTATCCAGAAATTCTATATCATTTCCAATCAGTAATATGTCATCCACATATAATATCAGAAATGCTACAGAGCTCCCACTCACTTTCTTGTAAATACAGGCTTCTCCGAAAGTCTGTATAAAACCAAATGCTTTGATCACACTATCAAAGCGTTTATTCCAACTCCGAGAGGCTTGCACCAGTCCATAGATGGATCGCTGGAGCTTGCACACTTTGTTAGTTCCCTTTGGATCGACAAAACCTTCTGGTTGCATCATATACAACTCTTCTTCCAGAAACCCATTCAGGAATGCAGTTTTGACATCCATCTGCCAAATTTCATAATCATAAAATGCGGCAATTGCTAACATGATTCGGACAGACTTAAGCATCGCTACAGGTGAGAAGGTCTCATCGTAGTCAATCCCTTGAACTTGCCGAAACCCTTTTGCGACAAGTCGAGCTTTGTAGACAGTAATATTACCGTCAGCGTCAGTCTTCTTCTTGAAGATCCATTTATTCTCAATCGCTTGCCGATCATCGGGCAAGTCAACCAAAGTCCACACTTTGTTCTCATACATGGATCCCATCTCAGATTTCATGGCTTCAAGCCATTTTGCGGAATCTGGGCTCACCATTGCTTCTTCATAGTTTGTAGGTTCATCATGATCTAGTAGCATGACTTCCAGAACAGGATTACCGTACCACTCTGGTGCGGATCTCACTCTGGTTGATCTACGAGGTTTAGTAGTATCTTGTTCTGAAGTTTCATGATCATTATCATGAGCTTCCTCACTTATTGGTGTAGGTGTCACAGAAACAGGTTTCTGTGATGCATTACTCTCCAACAAGGGAGCAGGTACAGTTACCTCGTCAAGTTCTACTTTCCTCCCACTCACTTCTTTCGAGAGAAACTCGTTCTCCAGAAAGTTTCCGAACTTTGCAACAAAAGTCTTGCCTTCGGATCTGTGATAGAAGGTGTATCCAATAGTCTCCTTTGGATATCCTATGAAGACACATTTCTCCAATTTGGGTTCGAGCTTATCAGGTTGAAGTTTTTTCACATAAGCATCGCAGCCCCAAACTTTCAGAAACGACAACTTTGGTTTCTTGCCAAACCTTAGTTCATAAGGCGTCGTCTCAACGGATTTTGATGGTGCCCTATTTAACGTGAATGCGGCCGTCTCTAAAGCATAACCCCAAAACGATAGCGGTAAATCAGTAAGAGACATCATAGATCGTACCATATCTAGTAAAGTATGATTACGACGTTCGGACACACCATTACATTGTGGTGTTCTGGGTGGCGTGAGTTGCGACGCATTGTTTCAAATGTACACCAAACTCGTAACTCAAATACTCCCCTCCACGATCAGATCGTAGAAACTTCATTTTCTTGTTACGATGATTTTCAACTTCACTCTGAATTTCTTTGAACTTTTCAAATGTTTCAGACTTGTGTTTCATTAAGTAGATATACCCATATCTGCTTAAGTCATCTGTGAAGGTAAGAAAATAACGATATCCGCCACGAGCCTCAATATTCATCGGACCACATACATCTGTATGTATGATTTCCAACAAATCTGTTGCTCTCTCCATAGTACCGGAGAACGGCGTTTTAGTCATCTTGCCCATAAGGCACGGTTCGCAAGTACCAAGTGATTCATAATCAAGTGGTTCCAAAAGTCCATCAGTATGGAGTTTCTTCATGCGCTTTACACCGATATGACCTAAACGGCAGTGCCACAAATAAGTTGCACTATCATTATCAACTCTGCATCATTTGGCTTCAACATTATGAATATGTGTGTCACTACTATCGAGATTCAATAAGAATAGACCATTCTTCAATGGTGCATGACCATAAAAGATATTACTCATATAAATAGAACAACCATTATTCTCTGATTTAAATGAATAACCGTCTCGCATCAAACAAGATCCAGATATAATGTTCATGCTTAACGCTGGCACCAAATAACAATTATTTAGGTCTAATATTAATCCCGAAGGTAGATGTAGAGGTAGCGTGCCGACCGGATCACATCGACTTTGGAACCATTTCCCACGCGCATCGTCACCTCGTCCTTAGCCAATCTTTGCTTAATCTGTAGTCCCTGTTTCGAGTTGCAAATATTAGCAACAGAACCAGTATCAAATACCCAGGTGCTACTGCGAGCATTAGTAAGGTACACATCAATAACATGTATATCACATATACCTTTGTTCACCTTGCCATCCTTCTTATCCGCCAAATACTTGGGGCAGTTCCACTTCCAGTGACCAGTCTGCTTGAAGTAGAAGCACTCAGTTTCAGGCTTAGGTCCAGACTTGGGTTTCTTCTCTTGAGCAGCAACTTGCTTGCTGTTCTTCTTGAAGTTCCCTTTCTTCTTCCCTTTGCCCTTTTTCTTGAAACTAGTGGTCTTGTTGACCATCAACACTTGATGCTCCTTCTTGATTTCTACCTCCGCAGCTTTCAGCATCGCGAAGAGCTCGGGAATAGTATTATTCATCCCTTGCATATTATAGTTCATCACGAAGCTCTTGTAGCTTGGTGGAAGTGATTGGAGAATTCTGTCAATGACGCTATCATCCGGAAGATTAACTCCCAGTTGAATCAAGTGATTAAAATACCTAGACATCTTGAGTATATGCTCACTGACAGAACTGTTCTCCTCCATCTTGTAGCTATAGAACTTATTGGAGACTTCATATCTCTCAATCCAGGCATTTGCTTGAAATATTAACTTCAACTCCTGGAACATCTCATATGCCCCATGACGTTCAAAACGTCGTTGAAGTCCCGGTTCTAAGCCGTAAAGCATGGCACATTTGAACTATCAAGTAGTCATCAGCTTTGCTCTGCCAGACGTTCATAACATCTGGTGTTGTAGCCTGGCACCCAGCGGTGCTTCCAGGACGTAATTCTTCTGTGCAGCAATGAGGATAATCCTCAAGTTACGAACCCAGTCCGTGTAATTGCTACCATCATCTTTCAACTTTGCTTTCTCAAGGAACGCATTAAAATTCAATGGAACAACAGCACGGGCCATCTATCTACAATCAAACATACATAAGCAAGATACTTATGAGGTACTAAGTTCATGATAAATTTAGGTTCAATTAATCATATTACTTAAGAACTCCCACTTAGATAGATATCCCTCTAATCCTCTAAGTGATTACGTGATCCAAATTAACTAAACCATGTCTGATCATCACATGAGATGGAGTAGTTTCATTGGTGAACATCACTATGTTGATCATATCTACTATATGATTCACGCTCGACCTTTCGGTCTCCGTGTTCCGAGGCCATATCTGTATATGCTTGGCTCGTCAAGTATAACCTGAGTATTCCGCGTGTGCAACTGTTTTGCACCCGCCGTATTTGAACGTAGAGCCCATCACACCCGATCATCACGTGGTGTCTCAGCACGAAGAACTTTTGCAACGGTGCATACTCAGGGAGAACACTTCTTGATAATTTAGTGAGAGATCATCTTATAATGCTACCGTCAATCAAATCAAGATAAGATGCATAAAAGATAAACATCACAGGCAATCAATATAAGTGATATGATATGGCCATCATCATCTTGTGCTTGTGATCTCCATCTCCGAAGCACCGTCGTGATCACCATCGTCACCGGCGCGACACCTTGATCTCCATCGTAGTATCGTTGTCGTCTTGCCAATCTTATGCTTCCACGACTATCGCTACCGCTTAGTGATAAAGTAAAGCATTACAGCGTGATTGCATTGCATACAATAAAGCGATAACCATATGGCTCCTGCCAGTTGCCGATAACTTGGTTACAAAACATGATCATCTCATACAATGAAATTTAGCATCATGTCTTGACCATATCACATCACAACATGCCCTGCAAAAACAAGTTAGACGTCCTCTACTTTGTTGTTGCAAGTTTTTACGTGGCTGCTACGGGCTTAAGTAAGAACCAATCTTACCTACGCATCAAAACAACAACGATAGTTTGTCAAGTTGGTGCTGTTTTAACCTTCGCAAGGACCGGGCGTAGCCACACTCAGTTCAACTAAAGTTGGAGAAACTGTCACCCGCAAGCCACCTATGTGCAAAGCACGTCGGGAGAACAGGTCTCGCGTAAGCGTACACGTAATGTCGGTCCGGGCCGCTTTGTCCAACAATACCGCCGAACCAAAGTATGACATGCTGGTAAGCAGTATGACTTATATCGCCCACAACTCACTTGTGTTCTACTCGTGCATATAACATCAACACAAAAAACCTAGGCTCTGACGCCACTGTTGGGGAACGTAGTAATTTCAAAAAAATTCCTACGCACACGCAAGATCATGGTGATGCATAGCAACGAGAGGGGAGAGTGTTGTCTACGTACCCTCGTAGACCGATAGCGGAAGCATTATGACGGTTGATGTAGTCGTACGTCTTCACGGCCCGACCGATCAAGCACCGAAACTACGGCACCTCCGAGTTCTAGCACACGTTCAACTCGATGACGATCCACGAACTCCGATCCAGTAAAGTGTCGGGGAAGAGTTCTGTCAGCACGACGGCGTGGTGACGATCTTGATGTTCTACCGTCGCAGGGCTTCGCCTAAGCACCGCTACAATATTATCGAGGATTATGGTGGAAGGGGGCACCGCACACGGCTAAGAATATGATCACGTGGATCAACTTGTGTCTCTAGGGGGTGCCCCTGCCTCCGTATATAAAGGCTCAAAGGGGGGGGGGGGGGGGGGGGCGGCCAAGAGGAGGCGCGCCAGGAGGAGTCCTACTCCCTCCGGGAGTAGGACTCCCCCCCTTTCCTAGTTGGAATAGGATTCGTGGAGGGGGGAAAGAGGAGAGAGAGGAGGAAGGGGGGCCGGCCCCCTCTCCTTGTCCTATTCGGACCAAGGGGGGGAGAGGCGCGCGGCCCATCTCTGGTCACCTCTCCTCTCTTCCACTAAGGCCCACTAAGGCCCATATACCTCCCGGGGAGTTCCGGTAACCTCTCGGTACTCCGGTAAAATCCCGATTTCACCCGGAACACTTCCGATATCCAAACATAGGCTTCCAATATATCAATCTTTATGTCTCGACCATTTCGAGACTCCTCGTCATGTCCGTGATCACATGCGGGACTCCGAAATCCTTCGGTACATCAAAACTCATAAACTCATAATATAACTGTCATCGAAACCTTAAGCGTGCGGACCCTACGGGTTTGAGAACAATGTAGACATGACCGAGACTCGTCTCCGGTCAATAACCAATAGCGGAACCTGGATGCTCATATTGGCTCCTACATATTCTACGAAGATCTTTATCGGTCAGACCGCATAACAACATACGTTGTTCCCTTTGTCATCGGTTTGTTACTTGCCTGAGATTCGATCATCGGTATCCAATACCTAGTTCAATCTCGTTACCAGCAAGTCGCTTTACTCGTTCCGTAATACATCATCCCGCAACTAACTCATTAGTTGCAATGCTTGCAAGGCTTAAGTGATGTGCATTACCGAGAGGGCCCAGAGATACCTCTCCGACAATCAGAGTGACAAATCCTAATCTCGAAATACGCCAACCCAACATGTACCTTTGGAGACACCTGTAGAGCACCTTTATAATCACCCAGTTACGTTGTGACGTTTGGTAGCACACAAAGTGTTCCTCCGGCACACGGGAGTTGCATAATCTCATAGTCATAGGAACATGTATAAGTCATGAAGAAAGCAATAGCAACATACTAAACGATCGGGTGCTAAGCTAATGAAATGGGTCATGTCAGTAAGATCATTCAACTAATGATGTGATCTCGTTAATCAAATGACAACTCTTTGTCCATGGTTAGGAAACATAACCATCTTTGATTAATGAGCTAGTCAAGTAGAGGCATACTAGTGACACTCTGTTTGTCTATGTATTCACACATGTATTATGTTTCCGGTTAATACAATTCTAGCATGAATAATAAACTTTTATCATGATATAAGGAAATAAATAATAACTTTATTATTGCCTCTAGGGCATATTTCCTTCAGGTATTACACCACAACGGTAGCCCGAACCAGTATAAATCTTGTGTCTCTTGTGCAGTTCTTTCAGTAGTCTAGATCTTTGCGAGACGGAGAGGTAGAAGGCGTAATCTCCGTGCGCACCCCAGTGTTCGAACCTTAAGGGTCTGCCGGAACCCGAAATCCGACATTTGGCACGCCAGGTAGGGGTGCGCCGGAAGTCGTCGCACACCGCCCCGTTCTCCTCCGACCGTCGCATCCATGTCCGACCCTTGTCGGGCCCGCGCCGAGCGCCGGGCCGCCATCGCTTCCCGCGTCGCCCAGACGGCGCCCGTCGGCGGACGTCCTCGTCGTTCCTCGTCGCCTGCCATCAACGCCGCCACCGGCCCGGCAGGGGGCGAGCAGCAAGCGTCGTCTCAGCATCCATCCGTGCAGCAAGACGGCCGCACCGCTACTCCATCGCTCGCACCAGCTGGTTCTTTGTCCCGCGTGCTCCACGCACCCTTGGAGGCTCGAGCTGCGCTCCTCGCGGCAAACGAGCTCCTGCGCTACCGTCCCATCGAGGACGTCTATGAAGAGTGGCTCGACCGCGTCGGCGAGCTTGTCCACGCCGCAGGGGGCTCTCCCGCGCCGTCCGTTCCTCTGCGCCACACCCTGCCCTGCGCGGGCAACGAAGCTCCGGAGGCGTACCAGCCGCCTCCCCTCCAAGAAGACGCCATGGCTCCAAGGCGCGTGGCCCCTGGGCGGAACCCGCTCTGTCAAGTGCCAGCGCAGCAAGAACGGAGCTGCCAAGAAGTCCCTCGCCCGCAAGGAGCTGCCCGGGCACTCCTCGATCCGGCACGCCGCGACCCTGCTCCAGCTCCGGCATGCCAAGACCCCACGCCGCTCCTGGCTGCAGCGCGTGGGGACCCTCGAGACCAAGCTCTCCACCAGCCGAAGCCTTTCGTGGCCACCGCAGGCTGCCGTGCCTACACCACCGAGCTGCGTAGCGTCACGTGGCCCGGCAAGTTCAAGCCAGACCCGCCTCCTCATTACGACGGCACGACTGACCCTGCAGAGTTCCTCCAGCTCTACGAGCTGGGCATCGAAGCTGCCAGCGGGGACGAAAAGGTCATGGCGAACTGGTTCCCCATGGCGCTCAAGGAAGGAGCTCGCACCTGGCTCCTGAATCTGGCTCCAGGCACGATCTCTTCCTGGGACCAGATGCGCACCTGCTTCATCGCCAACTTCCAAGGTACTCGCGACCGGCCACCCGCCGTGAGAGACATGCGCCGCATCAAGCAACAACCCGGAGTGACCCTGCAAAAGTACATCCAGCGCTTCAACAGTGCGCGCCTCAAGATCCCCAAGGTGTCCGAGGAGGCCATCATCTCGGCCTTCTCCGATGGTGTGCGCGACGTCAATATGAAGGGGGAGCTGGCGATGCATGAAGACCTGTGCACCTCCCTGGAGCTGTTCAACTTGGCGACCAAGTGCGCCAGGGCTGAGGAGGGACGCCTCTCCCTCCTCGAGCTGCCTGCCGCAGACCCAGAGGAGAAGAAGCCCAAGGCCAAGGACGTGAAGCGCAAGGGGGCTGCCATGCTCGCGACAGAACCAGACACCAAGCGGGGCAAAGATCTGCCTGAGTCCTCCAAGGGCAGCCGGTACTGTGTGTACCACGACCTCCACACCCACAACACCAACGAATGCCAAGAACTCCGCACCGTGCGAGAAGGAAGGATCGGCCGTCGTCCCGACCGTGCCGATCAGGGCTACGGTCGAGGAGGAGGAAGAAACGCAGGACGCTGGGAAGACCGCAGCCCGCGCCAAGGGTGGCGCGATCAACCTCGCGAGGATCGCTGGCGAGACCTGCCTCGCGAGGGAGACTGGAGGGATCAGCCTCGTGAGGATCGCCCACAGGGCAACGCAGGCCTCCCTCCACTGCCGCCTCAGCCAAGGAGGAACGAGGACCGCCATCAAGACGAAGGGGCTGGGGGCTTCCAGGAGCCACGCGCAATCGCCTGCATCCTGGGCGGAGCTCAAGCCCCAGCCTCCCAACGCATCTTCAAGCAGTTTGCCCGCGAAGTGAACGCAGTCCTCCCCAGGCTTGAAGCAACGCGCCCTCTCAGATGGTCGGCATGCGCCATCACATTCAGCTCAGCGGATCAACTGAAGTGTGCGGCCACAGCCGGAGTCTTCCCGATGCTTTGCTCCCTAGTCATCAGCAATGTACTGGTCATCAAGACCCTCATCGATGGTGGGGCAGGGCTCAACGTCTTGTCCGTGGAAACGTTCAACAATCTCCAAGTGCCCTACGACCAGCTTCAGCCAACCAAGCCCTTCTCCGGAGTCACCGACGGCTCCACGGTCCCGATTGGGCAGGTCCGCCTCCCTGTCACCTTCGGGGCACGCGACAACTACCGCACCGAGCTCATCGACTTCGACATCGCCCACATCCGCCTGCCGTACAACGCCATCCTCGGGTACCCAGCGTTGGCCAAGTTCATGGCCGTGACTCACCATGGCTACAATGTCCTCAAGATGCCAGGAAGTGGCGGAGTCATCACGGTGCCCTGTGAAGAGAAGGATGCAGTGTGTTCCCTGGAGCGAGCCTTTCAGGCCGCGTCACTGGAAGACCCGGATCGCGGAAGCAGGAGGCTTCCCGAGACCACCCCCAAGAAGAAGAAGACATTGTCTGGACCGGCCCCTCGGGAGGCGGGCCCCTCAGGGCCCGCATCTGCCCAGGGGAACCTCCTTCCATCGCATAGGAAAGCGCGCCCAACGCCCTCCTCAGGCAGGGCTCGGGGGCTCTCCCCTGGAGGGCCACCGACCTAGCCAGGGTCACGAGGGAGGCGCTTGGGCACCACGTGGAGGCGTGCTTCGAAGCACGTTTCCCTCAAGAAGGAGCAAGGCAAGGAAGGTCAGACCCGCAGGAGTTCATCGACAAGGCCATTCAAGAACTACAGGAATCAAGGATCATGAGAGGTTGCTGTCGTCTACCGGCTGTGGCTCCCCATCCAGGCGAGGACGGTGGGCTGCGCGTCTGCATCGACATACTAGGGCTCAACCAAGTCGCTACGATGGAGCGCCTCTGGCCCTCGCGAGTGGGGCGCTGCAGGGGTCCGCCCCACAGCTACGTTCGCATGCCTAACAACTTGCCGAGCGCGGTTGCTATGTGCCAGCGCCTCGTGAGGGGCATCATGGAGGCTCAAGAAGACAGGCGTTCCGCAGCCCTGGCGGAGATGGAGATGATTCCTGAAGAGCTACTAGTGCCTCTGGAGCCTCCCGAGGCCCCTGGGCCTGGGGGCTCGTGAGGATCGACTTCCGCGCCCCACCGAGTCTGCTGCACCAACACCCCTTCGCCCTCGACACCCTCAGGTGACATCTTACAAGTTTCATTTCCAACTGGGAGCGCCCTCCCAGGGCTGCATCATTCCCAGGCCGCGTGGGTCCGTCCCTACGGTATGTATCCCTTTTATTTTGTGTCGTTAGCTTGCCTTGATGGGGGCGCCCCTCGGGCTGCATCATCCCCAAGTCACTCGGGCCCGACCCAGCGACGTCTACCTTCCAACATCTGTTTGAATGAATCTCCTCCTTCGCGGCTAACGTGTTTGATCTAGTTGCCTGCTCAACTGACGCCAACTGACGGAATTGCTCCCACAACGGCACGACGCTTGCGCATGGGTCCGTCCCTGCAACACCGACAAACCTGAATGGCTGAGCTCTGGCCGCGGCAGCCCCGCATCGCGCCACCTCGTCAAGCCTCCAGTGCCTCACCTCCCCTCGGAAGCAACTAACGGCAGACTGATAGTTGTCATGGCAACCTTTTCTTCCTTCTATGATGAGTTTACAGGATCCCCTAAGGGAGTTGCACCGGACAAGGCCCTCACGGCGTTCCTTTCACTCTCGTCCACGCAAACCGCTTGCATGTTAAAGGGGGGGGGGGTGCCCGAGCATCGCGACTCAGGGCTCCTACTGGCTCTCCAGCCCTCACCCTCTGGCCTTGACCACGGCATCGCGACCTGGCATACCAGCGACGGCTGAGACAAGCTCGAGGGCCGGGACCCGAGGACATAGAGCAGAAAGGGGAGCAAAGGCGGGGAGAAATGGGCACGCGAGGACCTCGCCGAGCGATTCCGCTCCTGCCGACGCGCGGACCCGACGACACACCGGGAATAATCCCCGACTCTCGAGATAAGTCACCTCCCGAAAGCACCGGCTATCGTAGCACTACCCCCGCACCTAATGCAATTCCGTGTCAGCGACGCCGCTCTCCTTTCTCGCCGAGCGACGGGTGCTTGGGCACCAAAGGGGACCTCCTGAGCATCGTGACTCAGGGGCTCTTACCGGACCCCGGGTCGCTCACCTCCTGGCCTTGACCACGGCATCGCGACCTGGCATACCAGCGATGGCTGACGCCGCCTTGGGACTGGACCTATCGGCACAGAGCATCAGGCCCTCGCGAGGTTAGAAAGGGAGAACTGAGCTAAGATGGAATCAGCAACTCGCACAGCTCTACAGCAAGGGTTATGTATTAACAAACAGGACTACAGGCACCTTACAAGCCCCCATGGGGCGCATTTTGATTCCTTGCAGGGAATGGACCCTAAGGGATGCTAACTACACGCGCTCCTGCAAGAGACGCCATCATCAACAGTGGGCCGTCAAGCGCCGACGCCAACCCCATCCAGATTAGAGTCGGCGACGGCCAGACGAGCCCACCCTGCTCCAGAAGGGGCGCCGGCTCGGGGGCTCGTAGTTGTCGTCGCTTGTCTCTGGAGTCGTGAAGATCTCGCCGGAGTCGCTGGATCCTCCGGCGCCTCCATCGCCTGCAGAGCCGCCAAGGGAGTGGTCGACGGGCCTAGCCCTCACCATGGCGAGGTCCTGGCCACCTCTCCCGGGGCAGCACTCCAGCCGGCGCCCGTCCGCGTCGAAGACCTTGAAGAACATCGCCGAAGCGCCATCATACTCCAAGTGGACCGCGAAGACGCCCCTTTCCCGGCAAACCCGGGCGATCTCTCTCCAGCCACGAGACATGTAGACCTCGCCCGGGGCAACGACCACGACCTCTGCCTCGGTCACGAGGGTGCTGCAGCCAGAGCTCTAGGGGCTCCCCCGGCGGGATGACGGAGGCGAAGAAGGGAGGCAGACAGATCCAAGACTGGAGAGGAATGGTGACGTGGAGCATGAACTCTTGGGAGGAGCCCTCGGCGTGGACCCCAGGAGGAACAACCCACACCTTCGTGACCCGTCGGTGCCGACGACGACGCTGACCACGGGGATCGGCATCGACCCCTTCGAGGCCCTCGACGTGGGCATACAAGGGAAGCGGGAACCCCGGCGGAGCCCGCTCGCACCGAGGCCTCGACACCACCTGACGGTTCTCCTCGTCCCGGCCGCAAAGGGTGAGCCGTTTCTTCGGCGGGAGCGGGTCTGGTCCCTCTCGAGGGGCCTTTCCCTTCTCCGCTGCAGAAAACCGGCGGATCGGAGCCATCGCAGCAAGACAGAGCAAGGAACGGGAAGAAGGAGAAGCAAGGAGGAATGGACTGGAAGGGCACGTGCAGTCCCGTACTTACAGCCGGCGAAGGCCAACCGCCGGCCTCCACGATCACAGGTAATCATGACACGATTTGCATGCAGGGACTTGTCCAACTCACGCGATCACCGAGGCGTCGTGTGGAAGCGGAGACGCCCACGTCCCATCAACCGCCACGCGGCGCCCAAGGCCGTAGGCTGTTAGGGCCCGCGGCACTTCGCCCTTGCCCTTTCGCCTCTCGGCACGGCCAAGTCCGGGCGCGCCTTGGGCCCGGGGGCTACTGTCGGCGTTCTGGGAACAGGGGTCCCCAGACTTGCCTGCCTGCGGCCTGCGGCGTGGCTCAAAGGGGGCCCAGCACGGCCCATCTTCATCAACACAAGACCCAAGACCCTCGCGAGGGGCCAAGCCTCGCGGGGCGGACGACACGGAGTTTCCTCAGGCACGGCCTCGTCAGGCTGGCTCGCGAGGAGGCGGAGAGATCAAGGCGGGGTACCTCGTGAGGTGCCCATGATGCAAGCCATGACGACTCAGGGCGCTAGGCGGGTGCCAGCCCGCGTAGCGTCCTCCTTTCCTCTTTGGTGCAAAGGGGGCAAGCGTAGCCGCGGAGTACCGAGGCGTCAGGCAAAGGTTGCCATTTCGGTGCAATGAGACCAAGACCAGGAGGACTACGAGATGGAGGTCACCGTGGAGCCCAAGACGGCGTCATCACCAGAGCTTTGCGCAGGCGAAGACTGCTCTTGTCAGGATAGTTGATACTTGCTGTCCCCCTTCAAATTAGCCCGCCATTGTTGCCTCCCTTCCCGCTCAATATTTGGGAAGAGGACCAGGGCCTCTATAAATAGGACCAGCCACCCGCATAGCAGGGGGCCACTTTGATCGGTTAGAAGCAGAAAGAGAGAGAGAAAGAGAAAGGTGACTGAACTCCTCCCAGCAGTTCATCGCCCCAGCCAAGAACAGACCCTCGTGAGGCTATTCTTCCTTGTATTGTTCATCATCATCAGCCCCAAGAGGCAATCCACCAACCACACACTGGAGTAGGGTATTACACCACAACGGTAGCCCAAACCAGTATAAATCTTGTGTCTCTTGTGCATTTCTTTCAGTAGTCTAGATCTTTGCGAGACGGAGAGGTAGAAGGCGTAATCTCCGCGCGCACCCCAGTGTTCAAACCTTAAGGGTCTGCCGGAACCCGAAATCCGACATGGTCATGCTCCATTTTTGTCACACAAGAATGCTCTCATCATGCACAACTCTGATGACAAGCTAAGCAATTGTTTCATACTTTAGTAATCTCAAACTTTTCTCAACTTTCACGCAATATACGAGCGTGAGCCATGGATATAGCACTACGGGTGGTGTTGGGGATATAACTATTTACATAAGCCGCCCAGGAGGGGCCGGGTTACGCAAAGAGAAGCCCATCTGAAGCCCAAGACCAAGACGTGAAGGTGGTAGTTCAATAAAGGTCTAAAGGCCCACAGGCGATTTATGGCCCATGGTGATAAACCGCCATGAGAACATGACTTGTATTGTAAGGTAGAAGTAACTAGTCACCGAGCCGGACACTGTTTATGAGCCGGCCGGGACTCTGTAAGCCGTAGGGCGTCGACCCGTGTATATAAGGGGACGACTCGCTGGCGGCTTAGGGTAAGAAACAACCAATCGAGAACTGGGCATAGCGTATCTCGCTCCCTGGTCATCGAAACCTCAAGCAATTCCAACCCAACTAGACGTAGGCCTTCCTTCACTGTAAGGGGCTGAACTAGTATAAACCTCGTGTGTCCTTTGTCCCGATTAACCCCTTTAAGCTTCCTAGTTGCGATGGCTCCATGATCAAGTCCTTGCAAGAGGACATCTGCCGTGACAATTCCACGACAGTTGGCGCCCACCGTGGGGCTAGCGCACGGTGGATTTGAGTTCTTGAAGGGCAGCTTCAAAGGGCTCAAGGGATACGCAGTTGGCCAGATGACCAAGAGTCGCCGCGGCAAGATCTACATCGACGACGAAGGCTGGGGCCCCGACGCCGGCTCAATTGAGTATGGGTACCGGGTCCCCTTTGGCGGAATTCATTTCTTCATCAGCCGGATTGGTGGGTCGGGCCCTGAGTCGGACAGCTGCACCGACCTCGTCGAGACGGCTTAGCGTGCTCAACCCACCTGAGCTCAACCCATCGTTAAGCGTGCTTTTGTGGGTTGCATCCACGGAGGTGAACTTCCTGAAGGATCTGAAGGTGATGGTGAGCCGGCCGTCCTCTCTGATGGTGATTCGTCCGCCGGCTCAACAGATTCGCTGTATCAAGTTCAAGATGGTGTGCTTGGGGGCTGTTCCGATGGTAGCACTGTTCCGGACCCCTCAGAGTCGCCAAACTAGGCAGGAGTCTTCATGGCTGGTACTCAACCCGGCCAAAACTCGACGGCCACAGCGGCGATAACGTCCGGGTTAGGAGCAGCCGGGGCAGGAGGCCCTGTGCGCTCACCGGCTCAGGTGCTGATGGATCTCATGGATAAGCTTACGGCTTTGTTAACGGTTACAGTCATCCCTGCGAACCAATCTGAGCATGAGGCAGAGGTGGCATAGGTCCACGACGAGATCACCCGGGTCAAGGAAACCTTAGCAGCTGAAGACGCTAGATTAGCAACAGAGCGGGCGGCTTTGGATGTACGGGCGCAGCAACTTCAGGCAGAGGCCTTGCAGCTCATGTTGAGCCTAAACGCATCTAATGAGGTAATGAGGAGGAGACATCAAAAAACTCAGTCCCGTTTACCTCAGAATTACGATCCTCGGAATCTCTTTGCTACACCCGGGGCCGGCCCAAGTAACCCGCCGGGCGCGAATCAGTTTATTACATCCGGAGCGGGAGGTCCAGTCCAGCCTCAGGGGATGGCTCCCCCTCACGGCAATGTGGCACCTCCCAATTACGTACCAATACCACAGGATCACTTCTCCAACCCCATGGAGAACTTAATCGCAACATCAACACGTTTGGCGGCTCTCCCAGTAGATGGGGATGATCCGACAGCGGTGGAAACCCGGAAGATCAGGGAACTTGTCCAAACAGCCCTGGCTCAGCAAGAAACCTACTCCTACAGCCGGGATAGGATTCACTCGACTCCTCCGCCCTGGTTAGCTCCGCCTCGTCAAAACCGGAGCCCGAGTTACAGTAGACACATGGAGTCAGAGGCCTTGTCAAGTAACGCTCAGCGTCGGAACCAGCCCGGCAGGTATAACCCGGTTCAGGATCGGATACGCCAGGAGGACGAGCGGGCGGCTCAGCTAGCGGCTCAGCTAGCAGCCCAACAGAACTCACCGGTTTACCCGACGACTTTCGTTGAGGCGGGAGTTGCTACTAGAACTGGAGGAGTTCCTTGTCTGGTACCGGCTCTACGTAATGTACGTCTGCCCAAGGATTTCAAGGGACCTCAGAAGGTGCCGAATTATACGGCCGATTTACAGCCTGGGGCGTGGATTGAAAGTTACGAGATGGCTATGGAGCTGCTGGAGGTTAGTGACGAAGCGATGGCTAAATATTTCACCATGATGTTGGACGGAAGGGCCCGTTCTTGGTTAAAGGGTTTGCCACCCAACTCCATTAGTTCATGGGCGGAGCTAAAGGCCCGTTTCATCCAGAACTTCAAGGATACTTGCAAGGAGTCTATGTCAATTGTGGATCTGACAAATTGTAAGCAGGAAGAAGGAATCTACGACTCATTGGGTGCGCCGGGTCAAGGATATAATACATTCGTCTGACAAGATGGATGCCGGCTCAGCAGTTCTCATGCTGGAGAAGAATTGCCGCTTTGAGCCTCTGAGACAGAAGCTGGGGCGCCTTAAGCGTGATTGCAACAATATGGGGATGCTGACGGTGGCTTTAGTCAAGTATGCCGATTCTGATAGTACCAAGGTTCCGCGTTTGATGAGGAAAAGACAGGGAAGGGAAAGAAGAACGGCAATGGAAAGGGTCAGCAGCATAACCCGGCGAGTCAAGGAGGCAATAAGCGTAAGGCGGACGGTAACCCGGAATTTGTGGCCAATACACAGGGTAACAATCAGAAGCGCAAAGGGAAGCCACCCCGATTTGGTGGGTCAGGTCCGTCTCTTGAGCAACTACTCAATGAGCCCTGCCCGAAACACGGCACCCAGGAATGACCAGCGACTCATTTATGGAAGGATTGTGCAATCATGAAAGCTTTCAAGAATTCTAATACGTTTGATGGCAATCAAGGCCCAGGCGGCGGCTCAGGAGCTGGCAGCTTTCATGGCCCGGGCGGTGGTTCAGGATCCGGTTTTCAGGGAAACCAGGGTGGTTATAATCAGCAGCAGTCTGGTCAAGGAGGTCAGCAGCAGCAGCAGTCGGGTTATCAGAGCCATCCAAAACAGTTAAACAGTGGGCAGTATCACGTGTTCACCACAAGTTTGTGTAAACGTGATCAGAAAATTCATAAGAGGGCTGTGAATTCTGTTGAACCGGCAGTCCCTCGTTCCTTGAGGTGGTCAGAACAGCCTATTGTCTGGAGCAGGGAGGATCATCCTCCCCGGGTTGATAATCCGGGTCAACTGGCCCTAGTGGTGGCACCGCAGGTTGGTGGTTATAAATTTACTAAGGTGCTCATGGATGGAGGTAGCAGCATCAACATCCTCTATTACGAGACCTTTCGGCGCATGGGCTTGACTGACAAGAATTTAAAGACTTCCAACACCGTCTTCCATGGAGTGGTGCCCGGTAAGTCGGCGTATCCTGTGGGTAAGATTGAGCTAGAGGTGGCCTCCGGAGACGAGCATGATTCTAGGGAAGAAAAGTTAACTTTTGAAGTGGTCAAAATCAAGAGTCTATATCACGCTTTGTTCGGGCGGCCGGCTTATGCCAAGTTCATGGCACGGCCGTGTTATGTTTATCTACAGCTCAAGATGCCGGGTTACAAGGGTACCACCACTGTGCATGGAAGCCGAAAGGTAGCCCTGGAGTGTGAAGAAGGCGATGCGGCTTACACCGAGTCTGTCTGTGCAGCAGAGGAGCTCAAACTTTATCAAGATAACGTTGACCCGGCGGATATGACTTCTCTCAAGAAGCCGACTACGGAGCATGACCCGGCCATGAAGTTTAAATCGGCTGCAGAGACTAAGCTTGTTGATTTTACTCCGGGCGATTCATCTAAGCAATTCAGCATCAGTGCCAACTTGGATCCTAAATAGGAAAGCGCGCTCATCGAGTTCATCCGTGAGAAACGGGACATCTTTGCATGGAAACCTTCTGACATGCCGGGTGTACCGAGAGAACTCGCTGAGCACACTCTTAATATTGATCCGAAGTATAAGCCGGTCAGGCAGTTTCTGCGGTGATTCAATGAGGAACGACGAAAAGCTATCGGAGAAGAGGTTGCCCGGCTCTTGGAGGCTGGGTTCATTGTCGAAGTTTTTCACCTGGAGTGGTTGGCTAACCCGGTGCTCGTACTCAAGAAAAACGGCACTTGGAGGATGTGTGTGGATTACACGGACTTAAATAAGGCTTGTCCGGCTGATCCTTTCTCTCTTCCCTGTATTGATCAAATCATTGATGCTACGGCGGGTTGTGCGCGTTTGAGCTTTTTGGATGCTTATTCTGGTTATCATCAGATCAAGATGGCAGTTAAGGACCAGGAGAAGACGGCTTTCATCACTCCGTTTGGAGCCTTCTGCTATGTGTCTATGCCTTTTAGGCTCAAGAGTGTCCAGGCGACTTATCAACGATGTGTACAGAATTGTCTCCACAATCAGATTGGGCGCAATGTTCATGCTTATGTGGATGACATAGTGGTGAAATCCAGAGAGGCGGAAACCTTGATATCTGATCTCAGAGAAACCTTTGACAATCTCCGGGTTTACAAAATGATGCTTAACCCGGAGAAGTGTGTATTTGGTGTGCCTGCAGGCAAGCTTTTGGGATTCTTGGTCTCAAACAGGGGCATCGAGGCTAATCCGGAGAAGATTAAGGCAATCACTTCTTTGGCTAAACCAGCATGTATCAATGATGTTCAGCGAATGGCGGGTCGTGTTGCCTCTTTAAGCCGGTTCATAAGCCGGTTAGGTGAGAAGGCCCTACCGCTGTACCAATCGATGAAGAAGGCAGACACCTTTGTCTGGAGTAATGCTGCTAATGCTGCTTTTGAGGATTTGAAGAGGTAGTTATCTGAGCCGCCAGTTCTTGCGGCTCTCATTGACAAAGAGCCTTTGCTGTTATATGTGGCTACTAATTCACGAGCCGTCAGTGTGGCAATCATGGTAGAACACAAGGAGGCTGGTAAGGAACATCCGGTTCAACGACCGGTTTATTATGTCAGTGAGGTACTCATCGAGTCAAAACAAAGATATCCTCATTGGCAGAAACTTGTTTACGGGGTGTTCATGGCAAGCCGAAATCTGAAGCAATACTTCCAAGGTCACCCTATCACTGTGGTAAGTTCTACCCCCTTGGGAGACATTATTCAGAACAGAGAGGCTACAAGACGAGTCGCCAAATGGGCCATCGAGCTCGGGCCTCATGGTCTGAAGTACGTACCGCGCACTGCCATTAAGTCTCAAGCTTTGGTGGATTTCATCAACGATTGGACAGAGCTACAGGCACCTGAGGAGAAGCCCGATAACACTTATTGGATTATTCACTTTGATGGGTCCAGACAGTTGGAAGGCTCGGGGGCTGGAGTTGTATTAACTTCCCCTCGAGGTGACAAATTTTGTTATGTGCTCCGGCTTATGTTTCCTTGTACTAACAATGCAGCTGAGTATGAGGCCCTACTCCATGGTCTCCGGATGGCCAAAGAGATGAACTTGAGCCGGATAAGATGCTTAGGAGACTCATACCTTGTGGCTCAACAGGTGTCAGGCAAGTGGGACTCTAAAGATCCCCTCATGGCGGCTTACCGTCGTGAAGTCGATGCTGTGGCTGGACATTTCAAGGGTTACGTAGTGGAACACATTGATCGAAGGAAGAATGAGGCGGTTGATGACTTAAGCCGGCTGGGGTCTTAGCGTAAGCCGGTGCCGCCTAACACCTTTCTTGATGTTTTGCATAATCCTTCTATTAAGTTACCTACAGAGGAAGATCTGGCAATACCAGACCCGGAGGCACAGCTGGTGGCGGCTCTCCATGTTATCCTGGATTGGATAGTGCCTTATTTGGCTTACATGACCCAGGGAGAGTTGCCTGAAGATGAGACCTTGGCAAGACAAATCGTCCGGCGGTCCAAGTCCATGACAATTGTCAATGGCGAGTTACATCATTACAACGTCACTAGAGCAATTCAACGTTGCGTGTAACCTACAGAGGGTCAGGAGATCCTTCGTGAGATTCATGAAGGCGATTGTGGTCATCACGCCGGCTCAATATCTCTTGTGGCCAAAGCTTTCCATCATGGGTTTTATTGGCTGACGGCTCATGCTGATGCAGAAGACCTGGTCAGTAAATGTGACGGATGTCAGAAATTCTCACGACAAGCCCATGTGCCGGCTCAAGAATTAAGGATGATTCCAATTACCTGGCCGTTCGCAGTCTGGGGGCTTGATATGGTCGGGCCTTTCAAAAGGTCTAAGGATAAAAAGACTCATCTCTTGGTGGCAGTTGACAAGTTCACAAAGTGGGTGGAGGCGGAGCCAGTCAGTAAGTGTGATGCAGCCACGACAGTCCAATTTATGAAAAAGGTGATTTTTCGCTTTGGTTTTCCACACAGCATCATAACTGATAATGGCACTAACCTTTCCAAAGGAGCTATGGAAGAGTTCTGTCAACGAGAGCATATCCGGCTTGACGTTTCAGCTGTGGCTCACCCGCAATCTAATGGTCAAGCAGAACGAGCTAATCAAGAAATCTTGAGGGGTATCAAGCCCCGGCTCTTGGTCCCGTTGCAGCGGACGCCGGGTTGTTGGGTGGAGGAGTTACCTTCTGTACTTTGGAGCATCAATACTACACCTAACAGATCTACGGGTTACACGCCTTTCTTTATGGTGTATGGAGCAGAGGCGGTCCTGCCAAGTGACATCCGTCATGAATCACCCCATGTGGTGGCTTATGTTGAGGAAGACAACGAAAAAGCTCGGCAAGACGCACTTGACTTGTTGGATGAAGAGCGAGACTTGGCAATAGCCCGCTCGGCGATTTACCAGCAAGACCTGCGCCGATACCACAGCCGCCGGGTTAAGTCCAGAACCTTTCAGGAAGGCGACTTAGTGCTCCGACTCATCCAGGATCAATCTGACATGCACAAGCTATCCCCTCCTTGGGAAGGACCCTTTGTGGTCAGCAAGAATCTGAACAACGGATCATACTACCTCATCGACGTTCGGGAACACAAAAACTCACGTAAGTCGGAGGAGGAGACCTGTCGGCCGTGGAATATCGCTCATCTTCGGCCTTATTATACTTGAGCCATCGGCTCTAATGTGCATATGCTTATACTATGTATATTACATAAAGCAATAAAGCAGGACCTCTGTCCTTTTTTCCACTCCCAAAAACGGTTTATGTGTTTTCTTTGTTAGGTGGTGGAGATAACCAAGGAGAAGCGGATCATATCTGAATCCGGCTTTTCTTTGGTCCGTCTTATGATCATATCTGAATCTAGCTGTGATCACTTGGGGGCTTCTTGTTCAAACATAGGTCGTATTCGAACCAAAGAGAACATAGCTGTCAACACCCACTTGATCGGCATACTGCCAAACCCACTTGGGGGCTTCTTGATCATATTTGAATCATAGCTTAACCCCTTTGGGTCTGACATGGATCGTATTCGAATCAGCGTCATTAAACATCTCTTATGGTCACTTGAGGGCTTCCTGTTCAAACATAGGTCGTATTCGAACCAAAGAGAACATAGCTATCGATACCCACTTGATCGGCATCGCCACAGCCACTGGGGGCTAACAGATCGTATCCGAATCTTAGCTCAACCCCTTTTGGACGATTCACTGATCGTATTCGAATCAGAAACCCTTGAATTTTGTTCATCATATTTTACAAGTATCAACATTGGATGTCTTGCGACCCTCTTGAAAATACAATGGAGGACATTGTAATCCTCTAGGTGAAATTTTATGTGCCAATTTTCAGGAGTTAAAATTACTCTCAGGGGTTGGCTTATATAAGCCGGAAAAGCAGCCATAAGCATCACAGGGCAATGCAAGACATTTCTGCAAAGGACATAACAGACTACAAAAGTGCATAGTGACGGCGGCTTATGAAAGTATTAAGGGCCATAAGCATGCGTAAAGACGTAGCAAAACTCAAAGTATTTTCTACTCTGTTACAAGACTCCCCGAGTCTGAATGATGCGGCATTGTTTTTACTACAAAGACATAAGCAAGTAGCGCCTGACAATTTACTCTTGGGGTTGATTTGAAGCCTCCGGGTTATCCTTCTCCGTCTCTCTGCCGGCTGCTTTGTCCTGGAAGGATAATGAGGCCCAGTCAATGCCACTCAAGGCCTCAAACTCAGCTTCATCATCTATTAAACCGGTTGGGTCGACTTCAGGAGCAAAGGTGTGCTTACGGGTTGGGGGGATCAAGCTGACATCATCATAATGCAGCGTGGGGATTCTTCGATTCTCCTTGTCATAACCCGGCTGACACTTGGTGAGGTCAGTGTCATTCCCAATAAGGGTAGCCACCGGATAAATATCCTTCACACAGGCGGTGAAATCCTTATCATTAAACACGGTGCCATCTTCCTTCAAACTTGGATACCCAAGAGCAATATCAGCAGGGTCTAGTTTTGGAAGCCACGCCTTGGCCCGACTCAATGCAGCTATAGCTCCGGCTCTTGCAGATGCTCTTCTTAATTCTTGGATTCGCTGAGGTAGTACAGCAAGCCGCTTCAGCACATCTTGCAGGAGATAGGGAACATCATTTGATAAAGCCACAACGGCCAGAGCACGTTGTGACCCGGTGTAGAGCTGTTCCACCAGAGTATAAACCGCCTTCAGCTTGATCACCATGTTCTGCTTGAGATTTGTGCTCCTGGGGCCTGCGTTATTATGCATAAGATGAGTCAGAGGAGACAATTGAAATGATCATTCAAGGAGTTTTGCAGTGTTTAAGGTTTGAGTAAGTCACTCACCAAAGATTGCTGAGACCATTCGAGATATCTGGCGCTTTAAGTCGGACAGTTCGGCCGTTGCTCCCGCAAGCGATGCCTCTGCTGTCTCGGCCTGGGTCACCAGTGCGGCCTTTTCATCAGCCCAAATTTTCTTCTCCGATTCAAAATTTTTCTTCAGCTTCTCTTGTTCAGAGACGCTGAATTCAAATTTGGAGTTGGCCTTTTCAATTTCACTCTCCTGGGTTGCCAGGCGATTCTTCAAGTCAGCAATCTCCAATTCAAATTTACTTATGGTGGCCTGCATTGCACCGGATAGTAGTCAAGATTACGCTAAATAATATTAAGTCCCAAGCACTTTGCAAGCAAAGATACTTGACACTTGGGGGCTAATGTATACCGAAGCTTTCTAAATCATTAAGCCGGTCCTGGATATTAAGTCCCAAATACCTTGCAAGCAAAAATTGTTGGCACTTGGGGGCTAATGTATATCGCAAGTTAAAGGTATTGTGTTACATCCGGTTTAAATATTTTTCTTTAAGCCGGGCAAGCAGCTCTAACAATTTTTCTAAGTCTACAGCATATTTATTCATAAGCAATAGGCTTGGGGGCTGGTATAGTAAGTATGATTGAAAGTAAGTTAGCATAAGTCATACCTCAGATTTTTGCTGTATCTGCTTCACCATGTCAATTTCCAGGTCACGGCTGCTATGTACTTGATTGATATAGCTGGAGACGATCTCTCCAATACTCAAATGAGTATAGTCAGTGAGGTCCACCTTGGCCTTTCGGCGTTCTACCAATTCCTCTTTAGAACACTTGGCAAGTACAGATGGCCGTGCCGGCTCAACAAACTGAGTCTTGAGAATCTCAACTTCCTGATCATTTGCCTTGGCGGGGCTAGGAGCCTCCGGGTTACCAGAATCATTGAGGGTTTGCTCAGTAGGCGGGTCAGAGGAAGATATAGGAACATCATGAGATGGTTGAGGCAGCGGCTCATGAGCAGAGGCGTCAGGAGCAGCTGTGCCCAGCTCTGGTTCAGTCACAACCGGCTCTTGGGGCGGCTTATTCTTTTTTGCCCTTTTGCTGGGCTTTACTTGCACACTGTGGAAAAGGTAGACATGTTAAATACAACAAATATGAGTAAAATAAGGCATAAGGTACAACAAGTTCATATTACCTGGAAGCAGTCTTGAAGGTTGGCATGTTGGACTGCATAGACTCACCATAGGAAGGTGAAATATCCTGATAGTTGGAGTCAGAATAATTGAGACGCTAACGAATGAAACCCGCCAAAGGAAAAAGAAGGTGTAAATCGGAGATAACCTCAGCCTGGCGTTTCCTGGTCACATCAGGTAAGCCGGAGGAGAGTTCCGCGTCTTTGCTGGTCCGGGTCTGCCTCCGGCTCTCATAAATCTGTCGCTTCAAAAGAAAGTTAGGATCTTGGTAAGCCAAAGGATGTGAAAATCTTACTTTCCGGGTTACTCTTCGAATTTTCTGACGTGGCTGAAGCTCGGAGTCGGAGGAGATTACAATTACCTCTTCCTCGACAGGTTGGCTGTTGCCCATGTCTTCCTGAAAGAAGGTTAGCATCAGTAAGGTAGCAATAAAGGAGAAAGGGAAATTCAAAGGTTACCTCTTCCTCGTTATCATCAGTATCATCAAGCTGAAACAGCTCAGAGGCGCTTGGCTTCCTTTTCCTTGAGGTGGTGGGCTTGGTGGTTTTCTTTTCGGCTCTCTTGGCCGCCCTGGCTTTCTTGGCCGCCTCATGATCATATTGGGTTTTCCAGAAGTTATCATTTGCCTGTAAAAGGTTATAACGGGTTATGCGTAAGAATACAGCCTAACATGATAAAAAATAACCCGACGGCTGGAAACTTACTGCAGGGGCCGGGTTCTTCTGGCAAAAAGGTAGTAAGCCGAAGGCGTTACTATTCACTGTGCCCTCCTTCAACAAGGACTGAGTTGTAGCTTCCACTACGTCATCTGGTAAGTCGTCAGGGCTATGACGCTGAGGGTCATCTTTCTCGCCTGAATAATTACACATTAAGCCGGGGCGGCGGCTTAACGGAATTATTCTCCAAGTAACCCAGACTCAGACCAGGTCAATGCCATCTAATCCATTCCCTAAAAGATCTTTAATCTTCTTGATTTTGGGGGTGAGTGGCAGGCGTTCAATAGCTGTCAACTTATCCGACAGCGGGTGAGTAGGTTCAAGGCGCAATGCACGGAAGCCGGGCAGCGGGTTTTCGCCAGCCGGAGAAGTATCTTGGCAGTAGAACCATGTCTAGTTCCAGTCCTTTGGATGACTCGGCAATTCAGCATAAGGCAACAGGTAGTCTCTCCGCCTTTGAATTGATATGCCACCAAGCTCTAGACTGGGCCCGTTGGCCTGCTCATTTTGCCGGTTCAAATAGAACAATTCCCTGAACAAAAGTAGGCTGGGTTCTTCTCCAAGGTAGACCTCACAGAAAACTTGAAAGTTGCAGATATTTGACATGGAATTGGGCCTGATGTCTTGAGGTCTTAAGTCAAAGAAGTGCAAAACGTCTCTAAAGAATTTTGAACCGGGAGGAGCAAATCCCCGGCTCATGTGATCGGTGAAAATGATCACCTCCCCTTCCTTGGGTTGAGCTTTCTCTTTAGACGGGTCAGGAGAGCGATAAGACATGACATCCTTCTTGGGCAGATGGCCAGACTTTACAAACTCGGACAGTTTGCTCTCGGTAACAATGGATGGGACCCAGTTGCAGGTAATCGGAGGTTTAACAGCTTTGGGTGCCATTGGGTAAATTGAAGCCTACAACAAGATAAAGGAAATTTTCCGGTTTATTATAACCCGGAGAATAAGCATTATTGGGTTATCTGAGATGGCGGCTTAAGTAGGGGCCTAATGACATACAGGTAACTATGTGATAATGTTTAACAGCTGCAGGTACTAAAGATGATTAATGTTTTCTTAAGTCGCCATAAGCAAGCGGTGCTGACAACCGGTATTATCTTAAACCGGTCACATGAATTATTATAGCTGAAGCAGAGTCAACAGATGCAGTTTTTGGCTAAGTGTGGAACAAACAGGTTTCACAAGTTGCAATCATTATTTTGGATCGAACGAGGTTCTGAGAAAGAAAATTTTTCTAGACCTAAAAACAGTACAGAGAAGTTCATATACTCGCGGAGGGTTTCCAAAACAAGGGAAATGAGATCTGTTCTTATACAGGATAAGCACAAATATTTTCCGCATCAGTCCTATGTTGTTTCTATAATCTAAACAAGGCATTGGAGGTGAAAACTAATGGAGGTCTGTGTCGGGCGGTGATGAACACCGACGAACTCAAGACAGTTTCAATGCAGATCTGGAAAAGGGGAAAAGAGGAACTCACAGATGCGGAAGAGCTGCGGAGGGTCGCCGTCGTTTTCTGGTCGGAATCAGGGTGATGCAGCGGCCCGAGTCAGTGAAGACGAGGGGTTTGACGGCGGCGACGGCGGAGCTTGAGCAGCAAAGAAGGAAGCGCGAGGAGGAAGATGACTGAAGGAAATGGAGAAGGCCTAGGTCGCATCTATTTATAAGGAGGGGCCGACCAAGACGGCACGAGAAACGAGGAGACCAAAGCATCATTATCCAGCGGCCCCGACGCCTGGATTCTCGGGATGATCAGTAAAGACAAAGATCCATTGGAGGATATGACAGAATAAAATATGAGTTTTATTGAAGATGACGTCACGGAGATTTAACCCGGATCCAGATGATGACATCACGGCGGGTTAAAATTTCCGCACAAAACAGAAGACTAAAGGCCAGTTCATAAGGTTTTTAAAGATTGACATGAACTGGTTCAGATCAATCTGGGCCTAATGTTGGGGATATAACTATTTATGTAAGCCGCCTAGGAGGGGCCGGGTTACGCAAAGAGAAGCCCATCTGAAGCCCAAGACCAAGACGTGAAGATGGCGGTTCAGTAAAGGGTCTAAAGGCCCACGGGCGATTTATGGCCCATGGTGATAAACCGCCATGAGAGCGTGACTTGTATTGTAAGGTAGAAGTAACTAGTCACCGAGCCGGACACTGTTTATGAGCCGGCCGGGACTCTGTAAGCCGTAGGGCATCGACCCGTGTATATAAGGGGACGACTCGCTGGCGGCTTAGGGTAAGAAACAACCAATCAAGAACTGGGCATAGCGTATCTCGCTCCCTGGTCATTGAAACCTCAAGCAATTCCAACCCAACTAGACGTAGGCCTTCCTTCACCGTAAGGGGCTGAACTATTATAAACCTCGCGTGTCATTTGTCCCGATTAACCCCTTTAAGCTTCCTAGTTGCGATGGCTCCACGATCAAGTCCTTGCAAGAGGACATCTGCCGTGGCAATTCCATGACAGGTGGAATAGAATATAATGATGGGGGTTATGTGGAGAAGACAAAAAAGAAAAAAGTCTCACATCGACGCGGCTAATCAACGGGCTAGGGAGATGCCCATCAATTGATGTCAATGCAAGGAGTAGGGATTGTCGTGCAACGGATGCACTAGAGATATAAATGTATGAAAGCTCAACAAAAGAAACTAAGTGGGTATGCATCCAACTTGCTTGCTCACGAAGACCTAGAGCATTTGCGGAAGCCCATTGTTGGAATATACAAGCCAAGTTCTACAATGAAAAATTCCCACTAGTATATGAAAGTGACAAAACAAGAGACTCTCTATCATAAAGATCATGGTGCTACTTTGAAGCACAAGTGTGGAAAAAAAGGATAGTAGCATTGTCCCTTTTTATTTCTTTTTTGGCCTTTCCCCCTTTTTTATTTGGGACAATGCTCTATTAATGATGATCATCACACTTCTATTTATTTACAACTCAATGATTACAACTTGATACTAGAACAAAATATGACTCTATATGAATGCCTCTGGCGGTGTACCGGGAAGGGCAATGAATCAATAGTGACATGTATGATAAATTATACATGGTGGCTTTGCCATAAATATGTGGGGACCCCGACTCATAAGTCGTGACCACCGAATGCACGTGTATAGTGATCCCAGAGATCAATGCTCACTGAACACACAGAAGTTGAATAACAAGAGTCTTACATCCATACATACCGTTTTACGCAAGTCGGACCATTATGGTCAAGTCTTGAGTATAGCATCACAGCGGAAATCTTCGTCGATAACTTGGACCCATGCCATCTTCCTTAACCCTACAGGCATTTTGACTGGGAAGCGTCCTAGCTCGCATGTTCGTCACCGAGGTACTCTTCTTCATATCATGTTCTTTCATGCCTGGCCAATAAAATAACTAGTGGCAAGCCAATGAGTACTTTGAATGTACTCGCAAGCAACCCATGTTTTGGTTCAAGATACAACAATGCATGATATAGGTAAATTTTTGCGGAAAGCTAGTTTTTGAGTGCAATGACATGTTCAACAACTCGTAAGACATGCATCAGGAGAATTCAAGTAACCAAGAGGACAGGTTACAGATATCAACACAAAGGGAGTGGGCTCCAACCCAACTCATCCATGTCAAGTCCTTTGACTTGACCCAAGTAGTTCTTCCCACACACACTGGTTTGTAAACAAGTGGACGTAGCCCAAGAGCGGTTACGCAATTGTCCTTGACCATGGACACGGCTATTCGAATAGTTTTACACTCTGCAGAGGTTGCACGCTTTACCCACAAGATCCAGGGAACTTCCGTGTCATCCACGACCCGCGGTACCTCAAGTACCCAGGGTAAGCACCCGATCACTATCTTTCCCTAGACGACACTAACATGGAGTCCACTCGATTGGTAGTAACCCTTGTGCCCAACATTTTCACAACTTAAAATTGTGGAGCCTCGCTCCTATATTCATCACATACCACTGGCACGGGGTACCAACGGTGTGTCCGGTGCCCCATAAAAATGTTCTTGGCCGCCCTACTTGGCACGACCCCGTCCCGAGAGAGAGCACCAACTCTCCCCCGTCACTAGTAATGCGGGCTCCAAGCTAGTATCGGCCTATGTAATCAATAATGCCCTTTCCCATATAAGGGTAGAGTGGTTGCGCATGTAAGGTTGGAATAACGGTCGCAACTTAAACCAATCCGTTTATGAAAGCAACACACACACACTTGCCTCGGTACACCACTTCGTCATCAAGTGGTTACCCATCTCATTATCTCCCTTGGGCATAAGTGGCACCCGACGGGGTTTTCGAAAAGTCCTTTGAAAATACTTTGCCTCCATCACCATGCATATACCCGTCCCCTTTTTGCGTAGCAACTACTTTAGCATCCTATCTACTCCCACTGGCATAACCCTCATAGGAAGGTAGGGTCATGCATAATGCAAGTATCAACAAGGAAGTAACGAAGGCAACCCACCAAAGTGGTTACCATCTCATCATGATTCCGATGCAACACTAATAAAGTGCTATATGACATGCATAAAAAGGGTTTCATAGACATGGTCAAAGGGCTGCTTGCCTATTTTAACAAAGTCTTCGAGGTCTTCAAATATCTCTGGTCCAACTCCGAGCATTTCATCTACTTCGTCAACTATCGTCGAAAGCAACCACAATAAGCAACAAAACAAGGTAGAAAATAAAAGTGCTCTAAAAATGTGACTTGGACTTTTCTAGGATACCTCTGGTCATATGAGGAATGACCAAAGTGATTTCATTGGAAGTGGATCCATGGATATTTCTAAACATTTTGATATGATGGAATCAAGGGGTTTATGGATTTCAAGAAGTGTATAGAAATATATTTTTGAAAAATGAGCAAAGGTACCCATTTAACAAAACATGATTTTAGAAGCATCTAGGAGTTGGTTTCACAGGATTTGGAGTTCAAATGATTTTCCTATGAATTTGCAAAGTTGACAAATATGAAGAAATAGACCATTATTTGAGGTGATACATAAAGTATTAGTAAAAATGTTCAACAACTAAGTTTTGAACTTATAGACACCTAGGATTTTGAATCATGGAATTTGGATAAAAAATGGGATCTTTGTGATTTTCTAAAGTTCAACACAAGAATAAGAAAATAGGATTTATTTAATATGTGTGAAGGGAAATGTGCTAGAAAATGTGCAAAAAGCACCATGTGATAGGGCATGATTTTAGGAACTACTAGAAATTTGAATCATCCAATTTGGAGTTAATCCGAACTATGTATGGATTTTACAAATTGTTCAGAAAAGAAAAGGGAAAAGAGCTCTGTGCCTGCTGGGCCAGAACAGCCGCAGGGCAGCGACCCAGCCGAGCCGGCGCGCGCGCGCCAGGTTTGAACCTGATGGGCGGGGCCCAGCTGCTAGTGGGAGAGAGAGGGGGTGAGAGAGAGGTGAGGATGACAGGCGGGGCCCACCTATCATCACTAACCCGTGGACAGGGGGGGTCACGGTGCTCACCGGCGACGATGCAGGCCACGGCGAGCTCCGGCGAGTGCGGGGATGGCTTCAGGAGACTGCCGCATGTCGGTGGGTGGTGGACCTGGCCGGCGGGGGTGCCTGGTTCACCAGCGACGAGGAGCTGCGGTGGAGGAGCTTCGGGAGGCGGTGACTCCGGCTGTTTTCGGCAGCTACAGAGAGGGGAAATAACGGGGAAAGGATCAAAGGGCTGCAGGGGTTCCAGATCGAGGCAGAGGAGGAACGGGGAGGCCTATACCTTGCAAACTCTGGCGAGCCGAAGCGGTGGAGCTCGAGCTCGATCTCGAGCTCGGGTGCTCCTGGAGGAGAGTGGAGGGCACATGGGCCGATTTGGAGGGGTTAGGAGCGAGTGGTGGTGAGGGAGAGGCTCGGGGAGGCCCTTAAATAGGCGAACGGCGAAGTGCCGTGGACCCGTGCGCCGGCGGGCTTCTATGCGTCGCCACAGGGCTCGGGAGGAGCTGGCGCCGTGTCTGGGGTGTTTGTGAGGCTGGTCCAGTGCTAGGGGAAGGAAGAGGGGGAGCGGGGAGGGGTCAGAGACGTCGCGCGTGTGAGCTCGCTCACTGGAGCTCTCGGGCGGCCGGTGCGCGTGCGAGCAGGGGTAGTAGAGAGAGAGAGGGAGGAGGGGGCCGACCAGCTGCCGTGTCCCGGACGCCGAGGCGTCTCGTCGGGCGCACTAGGGAGGCCCGAGGTGGCCGGAGGTGCTTGGCAGGGGGCGGCTACAGTGCGGGAGCGCACTGTAGCGCGCTCCAGAGCGTGCAAATGGCCGGCATGCCATTTTTTGGCAAAGTGGGCACGGCTAAGCATGTCTGGTAGCTCTATGGAGGAGTAAATAATGTGGGGAAAGCCTAGGATGCCTTGGGTGGCCACTGGAGTGAGGAGGGTGGTGAGGAAGAGGGGTGCAAGGGCTGTCCAGAGAGGTAAAAGAGGTGGTTTCACCCCTTAATTATTGATCTGAGATGCAGCCATTGCTACTAGAGGTGTTTGTTGTTGGTTTGGGCAAGAAAATTAATTCCACTTGCCATGATAATTAACAGGATGGAATGACACATAGAAGTAGGATGTTCCACCAAGTTTGAGCTTATTGGGGCAAAGTAGCCAATGTAACTTTGGTAAACCCTAGAAATCAATAGAAATGGCTTTACCAAGATTTAGTCATGCAAATCTATTCTCCTTGATGCACCACTTGGTGTAGTGTCATCATTTGAGGTTATGAACATGTCCACAAAAGTTGGGATCAAAAGGAGAAAGTTGCCAATGTAGAGTTGTTCAAATTTGGTTCTGAACAGGAAGGGTTTTGGGGTACTTTGAGCAAGATAACATTCTCTCCAACTTGTGCCATTTGGTCTAGATGAATTATTAGACCATTTGAGCATGTTCACAAGGTTTGAGAACATTTGGACATGTTTGGCAATGTAAAGTTGCTCAAACTTCAAAATGGACAGAAATGGTTTTGAGGGGATTTCATGGGGTTATACTATTCTCCATGACATGATACTTGGCAAGATCATCAAACATGTCATATGTGACATTCTAGAATTTTCTTGGATTTTTATGAAAATATTTCCTGTAGAAATATTTCAAATCCTTGAAATGAGCAGAAATGGTTTTGGGAGGTTTTGTCCAATATTTTGATCATGACCATGTGTTGAAACTCATATATATGGAAAATATATGTCCATTGAGTCTCCCTAATTTTTCTCAAATATTCTTAAAGCTTTAAAATAATTTTAACCTATTAAAGACCATTTCTGGCCTTAAGAAAAAGCCTTTAAATCAAATAGTAAAATAACTTTTAAAATTATATTTTTGTGGTTTCTGGGTATCCTATATCTAATAGGAGTCAAACATATTTTTGGAAAGATTTTTACTGCCCTAAATTAAGTACTTGCAGTACAAATCTTAATTCAGGGGTTTTTGGAAAACTAATTTTTGAAAATACTTTTTGGCCAAATTATTTTTGTAAGAAAATACTATATTGCTCTATACACATCGCATGATCATTGGTTCAAGAGTTTGGAGCAAGGAGATGAAGTATAGGAGTTGGAGGATTTATTTGATTTTTAGAGCACTTGCAAACAACAGACAAAATCCAAACAAGGCAAGGTCCAAAACACTCAAAAGTTTTTGCCAAACCACATTTTATCATGATTTATTAGCTTAAGTGTTGTGGCATGAAAATCAGGGTGTGACAGACCTACCCCCCTTACAAGAATCTCGTCCCCGAGATTCCCAGACTAGGCGCGGAAAGGAATACGGAAAAACTTGGATTTGGGGTAGTCTTCACGTCCTCATACTGCTTCTGCTTCCGTTTGGTGCTCCATTGAACCTTGAAGTACTCGATGGCATGGCTTCGTGTTTGTCGTCCTGCTTGATCCAGATTGCAATTGGGATCTCTCGCGTAGGTCATATTGGGCTGGAGGTCGATGGCTCGGTGATCGATGTCCTTGTAGAGGCCGGGCTAGTTAGGAAGCTGGAAATGTTTCTGGAGTGGTGTCGTGTGGAAAAACGTTGTGCACAATGGGTGACTCAGGTGATAACTCTAGCTGGTAGCCGTCTATTCTTCGTCTTGCAGTGATCTTGGAGAGGGCCGATAAATCTTGGTGTGAGCTTCCCTTTGACATGGAAATGCTTGGTTCCTTTGAGAGAAGTGGTTTGCAGATATGCCTGGTCTTTGATGCGGAGGTATACTTCTTGAAGATGGTGGTTGGTGTAGTTCTTCCTCCTAGACATGACGATCTTCAGATGTTCCTTGACCAGCTCAATGATTCTTCTTCTGTCTTCGGGTAGACAAGTATGTCATCAAAGAAAGATGACAACTAACTTGTCCAAGCACTCCATGAAGTCTATGGGGTACGTAAAGTGGGCTGAGGTATTGGTGGTGGTCACGGTTGGGTATGGTACGAGGTGTTCTCGATTTAGATTCAAGACCTATGGTAATGACCCGACCATGTTGTGGCTTAGTAGGGCGTAAGGGTTTCAAGGACTCTAGTGTGCGAGTGAATGTTTATCATCCCATCCTTGAGCACAGTTTCTGAGATGCCAATTGTCCTATATCCTCAATTTGGTCTTTCCTATGGCATCGTTAGTTCTAGTGCTATTTTAGGATGATAATGTGCTCGTTCACTATGTCCACTAGTTCCATAATGAACCCAGTGATAAGCAAGGTTACGGAGGCTTAACAGGTTCTCTTGCAATTCCGTGGGTTAAGCACATGGTTAAGGACTCAAGCTGGGGTATCTTGTGAAGTATCGAAGGGTCTAGGAATGGGTTTCTAGTCTGGGGGGTTAAACATAACTCTATAGGGTTTTACTTGGTCGAGGAGGCTATAGAAAAGTTCTTCAGTGCTAGTTGGTTGCCGAAGTAGACTCCTTGGTGCATCTTGTCTTGCTGGTCTTCAGTTGAGGAGAGAGATGAGAGGGAAAAGTATCATAGAGGAGGGGAATGCCTAAAGGGGGTTCTATAGTGCAAGTGCAAACAAACAAGGGCTGAAAGGGCCAAACACAAACAATAAAATAAGGCAGGTGATATAGCCGCATACTAGTTGCCTAGGGCAAAAGGGTGGCTGATATCAAAACACAATCAAGTAAAAACAAGGAACACACAATCATGGTTCTATTCGAACCATCATACGGTCTCGACTGCGCATAGGGGGGTACACGACTCATCCTACCCTAGGGGTTCTCGGACTCAGTAATCATGCCTTGAGCCTCGTGCAATCTTCTGAGTTTTCCTTAGGTGTTGCTACGTCTCTTGTAGTGGTTCGATGAAACGATCCAGGTTGAGCCTGAAGATTCTTCAACAACTTCTTGCCTGTTGAAGTGATGGGGTGAAGGTGGCTCCTTGTAGCAGGCATTGACTCGGTCTTCTATTGTCTTCTTAATCATGACGATCCATTTTGCCTCCTAAGGCGTCGACGGTACCTGGTAGGCAATCCTTTATGCAATGAAATTATCAAGGCATAGTAGAGGTCCAACATGTCGGTTACGTTGATGAAAACATCGACACCAAGAGCGGGGGATGAAGAGAACCGTTTTCCTACTCACTATAGTGAGGCGGGCCAAATGGCGAGGTCCTCATCCACCGGTGGTTGCCGATACAACAACGGTAAGGACATGATTTCTCTATTAGCGATGTCTATCATGGTCTTGCATATCTTACACCCTGATCGTCGTAGGACAAGGTTGCATCATCCTGGGGCAAATTCAAAAGTTTCACCATCCTCTGGATCTTCATGTCCTCATTCTTCAAAGGCGTATCTTCTGTTGGCACTGTCTTGTCATGGTGTCGCCAATCTTGGGTTCAGAAGAGGTGGGTGAGTGTTTGGCAAGGTGTACTCCTTCTAGGCTATTCATGAGGATTACAAGGAATCCCGTGGTCAGGGGCTTGAGGGTGCTAGCGACCAAAAGTTTTGAAGGGGAAGAGATCAATAAGGAAAGTACACCTTAGTTTTCGAAAACTGAGAAGGGAAGAGAAGTATAGATAGTTTTGAAAACTAGTAATAGTTTTGGAAATAGTTTTACCCTAACTAACGACCATGCTAACTAAGGCTTCCTACAGTCAGGATGGCTCTGATACCAGCTCTATGGGGACCCCGACTCATAAGTCGTGATCACCGAATGCACGTGTACAGTGATCCCAGAGATCAATGCTCACTGGACACACAGAAGCTGAATAACAAGAGTCTTACATCCATACATACCGTTTTATGCAAGTAGGACCATTATGGTCAAGTCTTGAGTATAGCATCGCAACGGAAATCTTCATCGATAACTTGGACCCATGCCATCTGCCTTAACGCTACAGGCATTCTGACTGGGAAGCGTCCTAGCTCGCATGTTCGTCATCGAGGTACTCTTCTTCATATCATGTTCTTTCATGCCTGGCCAATAAAATAACCAGTGGCAAGCCAATGAGTACTTTGAATGTACTCGCAAGAAACCCATGTTTTGGTTCAAGATACAACAATGCATGATATAGGTAAATTTTTGCGGAAAGCTAGTTTTTGAGTGCAATGACATGTTCAACAACTCGTAAGACATGCATCAGGAGAATTCAAGTAACCAAGAGGACATGTTACAGATATCAACACAAAGGGAGTGGGCTCCAACCCAACTCATCCATGTCAAGTCCTTTGACTTGACCCAAGTAGTTCTTCCCACACACACTGGTTTGTAAACAAGTGGACGTAGCCCAAGAGCGGTTACCCAATTGTCCTTGACCGTGGACACGGCTATTCGAATAGTTTTACACTCTGCAGAGGTTGCACACTTTACCCACAAGATCCAGGGAACTTCCGTGTCATCCACGACCCGCGGTACCTCAAGTACCCGGGGTAAGCACCCGATCACTATCTTTCCCTAGACGACACTAACATGGAGTCCACTTGATTGGTAGTAACCCTTGTGCCCAACATTTTCACAACTTAAAATTGTGGAGCCTCGCTCCTATATTCATCACATACCACTGGCACGGGGTACCAACGGTGTGTCCGGTGCCCCATAAAAATGTTCTTGGCCGCCCTACTTGGCACGACCCCGTCCCGAGAGAGAGCACCAACTCTCCCCCGTCACTAGTAATGCGGGCTCCAAGCTAGTATCGGCCTAGGTAATCAATAATGCCCTTTCCCATATAAGGGTAGAGTGGTTGCGCATGTAAGGTTGGAATAACGGTCGCAACTTAAACCAATCCGTTTATGAAAGCAACACACACACACTTGCCTCGGTACACCACTTCGTCATCAAGTGGTTACCCATCTCATTATCTCCCTTGGGCATAAGTGGCACCCGACGGGGTTTTCGAAAAGTCCTTTGAAAATACTTTGCCTCCATCACCATGCATATACCCATCCCCTTTTTGCGTAGCAACTACTTTAGCATCCTATCTACTCCCACTGGCATAACCCTCATAGGAAGGTAGGGTCATGCACAATGCAAGTATCAACAAGGAAGTAACGAAGGCAACCCACCAAAGTGGTTACCATCTCATCATGATTCCGATGCAACACTAATAAAGTGCTATATGACATGCATAAAAAGGGTTTCATAGACATGGTCAAAGGGCTGCTTGCCTGTTTTAACAAAGTCCTCGAGGTCTTCAAATATCTCTGGTCCAACTCCGAGCATTTCATCTACTTCATCAACTATCGTCGAAAGCAACCACAATAAGCAACAAAACAAGGTAGAAAATAAAAGTGCTCTAAAAATGTGACTTGGACTTTTCTAGGATACCTCTGGTCATATGAGGAATGACCAAAGTGATTTCATTGGAAGTGGATCCATGGATATTTCTAAACATTTTGATATGATGGAATCAAGGGGTTTATGGATTTGCAAGAAGTGTATAGAAATATATTTTTGAAAAATGAGCAAAGGCACCCATTTAACAAAACATGATTTTAGAAGCATCTAGGAGTTGGTTTACAGGATTTGGAGTTCAAATGATTTTCCTATGAATTTGCAAAGTTGAAAAATATGAAGAAATAGACCATTATTTGAGGTGATACATAAAGTATTAGTAAAAATGTTCAACAACTAAGTTTTGAACTTATAGACACCTAGGATTTTGAATCATGGAATTTGGATAAAAAATGGGCTCTCTGTGATTTTCTAAAGTTCAGCACAAGAATAAGAAAATAGGATTTATTTAATATGTGTGAAGGGAAATGTGCTAGAAAATGTGCAAAAAGCACCAGGTGATAGGGCATGATTTTAGGAACTACTAGAAATTTGAATCATCCAATTTGGAGTTAATCCGAACTATGTATGGATTTTACAAATTGTTCAGAAAAGAAAAGGGAAAAGAGCTCTGTGCCTGCTGGGCCAGAACAGCCGCAGGGCAGCGGCCCAGCCGAGCCGGCGCGCGCGCGCGCCAGGTTTGAACCTGATGGGCGGGGCCCAGCTGCCAGTGGGAGAGAGAGGGGGCGAGAGAGAGGTGAGGATGACAGGCGGGGCCCACCTGTCATCACTAACCCGTGGACAGGGGGGGTCACGGTGCTCACCGGCGACGATGCAGGCCACAGCGAGCTCCGGCGAGTGCGGGGATGGCTTCAGGAGACTGCCGCACGTCGGTGGGTGGTGGACCTGGCCGGCGGGGGTGCCTGGTTCGCCAGCGACGAGGAGCTGCGGTGGAGGAGCTTCGGGAGGCGGTGACTCCGGCCGTTTTCGGTAGCTACAGAGAGGGGAAATAAGGGGGAAAGGATCAAAGGGCTGCAGGGGTTCCAGATCGAGGCAGAGGAGGAACGGGGGAGGCCTATACCTTGCAAACTCCAGCGAGCCGAAGCGGCGGAGCTCGAGCTCGATCTCGAGCTCGGGTGCTCCTGGAGGAGAGTGGAGGGCACATGGGCCAATTTGGAGGGGTTAGGAGCGAGTGGTGGTGAGGGAGAGGCTCGGGGAGGCCCTTAAATAGGCGAACGGCAAAGTGCCGTGGACCTGTGCACCGGTGGGCTTCTATGCGTCGCCACAGGGCTCGGGAGGAGCTGGCGCCGTGTCTGGGGTGTTTGTGAGGCTGGTCCAGTGCTAGGGGAAGGAAGAGGGGGAGCGGGGAGGGGTCAGAGACGTCGCGCGTGTGAGCTTGCTCACTGGAGCTCTCGGGCAGCCGGTGCGCGTGCGAGCAGGGGCAGTAGAGAGAGAGAGGGAGGAGGGGGCCGACCAGCTGCCGTGTCCCGGAAGCCGAGGCGTCTCGTTGGGCGCACTAGGGAAGCCCGAGGTGGCCGGAGGTGCTTGGCAGGGGGCGGCTACAGTGCGGGAGCGCACTGTAGCGCGCTCCAGAGCGTGCAAATGGCCGGCATGCCATTTTTTTGGCAAAGTGGGCACGGCTAAGCATGTCTGGTAGCTCTAGGGAGGAGTAAATAATATGGGGAAAGCCTTGGATGCCTTGGGTGGCCACTGGAGTGAGGAGGGAGGTGAGGAAGAGGGGTGCAAGGGCTGTCCAGAGAGGTAAAAGAGGTGGTTTCACCCCTTAATTTTTGATCTGAGATGCAGCCATTGCTACTGGAGGTAGAAGAAGGCTAGGAGGAGCTGTGGTAAAAAGTTGAGCTCAAGAAGATTAGTGGAAGAGGTCAAAATGATGATTTTGGGAAAATGACAGAAGGTGTTTGTTGTTGGTTTGGGCAAGAAAATTAATTCCACTTGCCATGATAATTAACAGGATGGAATGGCACATAGAAGTAGGATGTTCCACCAAGTTTGAGATTATTGGGGCAAAGTAGCCAATGTAACTTTGGTAAACCCTAGAAATCAACAGAAATGGCTTTACCAAGATTTAGTCATGAAAATCTATTCTCCTTGATGCACCACTTGGTGTAGTGTCATCATTTGAGGTTATGAACATGTCCACAAAAGTTGGGATCAAAAGGATAAAGTTTCCAATGTAGAGTTGTTCAAATTTGGTTCTGAACAGGAAGGGTTTTGGGCTACTTTGAGCAAGATAACATTCTCTCCAACTTGTGCCATTTGGTCTAGATGAATTATTAGACCATTTGAGCATTTTCACAAGGTTTGAGAACATTTGGACATGTTTGGCAATGTAAAGTTGCTCAAACTTCAAAATGGCCAGAAATGGTTTTGAGGGGATTTCATGGGGTTATACTATTCTCCATGACATGATACTTGGCAAGATCATCAAACATGTCATATGTGACATGCTAGAATGTTCTTGGATTTTATGAAAATATTTCCTGTAGAAATATTTCAAATCCTTGAAATGAGCAGAAATGGTTTTGGGAGATCATGACCATGTGTTGAAACTCATATATATGGAAAATATATGTCCATTGAGTCTCCCTAGTTTTTCTCAAATATTTTTAAAGCTTTAAAATAATTTTAACCTTTTAAAGACCATTTCTGGCCTTAAGAAAAAGCCTTTAAATCAAATAGGAAAATAACTTTTAAAATTATATTTTTGTGATTTCTGGGTATCCTATATCTAATAGGAGTCAAACATATTTTTGGAAAGATTTTTACTGCCCTGAATTAAGTACTTGTAGTACAAATCTTAATTCAGGGGTTTTTGGAAAACTAATTTTTGAAAATACTTTTTGGCCAAATTATTTTTGTAAGAAAATACTATATTGCTCTATACACATGGCATGATCATTGGTTCAAGAGTTTGGAGCAAGGAGATGAAGTATAGGAGTTGGAGGATTTATTTGATTTTTAGAGCACTTGCAAATAACAGACAAAATCCAAACAAGGCAAGGTCCAAAACACTCAAAAGTGTTTGTCAACCACATTTTATCATGATTTATTAGCTTAAGTGCTGTGGCATGAAAATCAGGGTGTGACAAAATATGATGTCAACTCCATGATCATGCAAGGCAATATGACAATGATGGAGCGTGTCATAAATAAAACGGTGGAAATTTGCATGGCAATATATCTCGGAATGGCTATGGGAATGCCATAATAGGTAGGTATGGTGGCTGTTTTGAAGAAGATATAAGGAGGTTTATGTGTGATAGACCGTATCATATCACGAGGTTTGGATGCACCAGCAAAGTTTGCACCAACTCTCAAGGTGAGAAAGGGCAATGCAAGGTACCGAAGAGGCTAGCAATAATGGAAAGGTGAGAGTGCGTATAAACCATGGACTTAACATTAGTCATAAAGAACTCACATAATTATTGCAAAAATATACAAGTCATCAACCAAGCATTACGCGCATGATCCTAGGGGGATAGATTGGTAGGAAAAGACCATCGCTCGTCCCCGACCGCCACTCATAAGGAAGACAATCAAAGAACACCTCATGTTTTAAAATTGTTACACAACGGTTACCATACATGCATGCTACAAGACTTGCAATCTTCAACACAAGTATTTCTCAAATTCACAACTACTCAACTAGCACAACTCTAATATCACCATCTTTATATCTCAAAACAATTATCAAGCATCAAACTTCTCATAGTATTCAATGCACCTTTTTATGTAAGTTTTTATTATACCAATCTTGGATGCCTATCATATTAGGACCAATTTTATAACCAAAGCAAATTACCATGCTGTTATAAAGGACTCTCAAAATAATATAAGTGAAGCATGAGAGATCAATAATTTCTATAAAATAAAACCACCACCGTGCTCTAAGAGATATAAGTGAAGCACTAGAGCAAAATTATCTAGCTCAAAAGGTATAAGTGAAGCACATAGAGTATTCTAATAAATTCCGATTCATGTATGTCTCTCCCAAAAGGTGTGTACAGCAAGGATGATTGTGGTAAACTAAAAAGCAAAGACTCAAATCATACCAGACGCTCCAAGCAAAGCACATATCATGTGGTGAATAAAAATATAGCCTCAAGCCAAGTTACCGATGGACGAAGACGAAAGAGGGGATGCCTTCCGGGGCATCCCCAAGCTTAGGCTTTTGGTTGTCCTTGAATTTTACCTTGGGGTGCCTTGGGCATCCCAAATCTTAGTCTCTTGCCACTCCTTATTCCATAATCCATCAAATCTTTACCCAAAACTTGAAAACTTCACAACACAAAACTCAACAGAAAATCTCATGAGCTCCGTTAGTATAGGAAAACAAACCACCACTTAAGGTACTGTATGAACTTATTCTTTATTTATATTGGTTTTAAACCTAATTTATTCCAACTTCTGTATGGTTCATACCCTCCAATACTAGCCATAGATTCAACAAAAAAAGCAAACAACACACGAAAAACAGAATCTGTCAGAAACAGAACATTATGTAGTAATCTGTAGGTTTAGAATACTTATGTAACCCCAAAAATTCTGAAATTAATTGGTGGACGTGAGGAATTTTTCTATTAATCATCTTCAAAAATAATCAACCTAATCACACTCTCCAGTAAAAAATGGTAGCAAATCTTGTGAGCGCTAAAGTTTCTGTTTTTTACAACAAGATCGCAAAAACTTTCTCCAAGTCTTACCAAAGGTTCTACTTGGCACAAACACTAATTAAAAGCATAAAACCACATCTAAATAGAGGCTAGATGAATTATTTATTACTAAAAAGAACCAAAAAGCAAGAAACAAAAATAAAATTGGGTTGCCTCCCAACAAGCGCTTTCGTTTAACGCCCCTAGCTAGGCATAAAAGCAAGAATAGATCTAGGTATTATCATCTTTGGTTTTAGTTTTTTTAGTGGAGTCATGCTCGAATCCAGGAGGTTCTTTATGTTTCCCTTCATATTCAGAAATTTTTAGATCTAAAGAATCCAACCGCTTATTGCAAAGGGTAATTAACATATTCATGCGGTGAAGATTTCCGCTAACACTCTTAAGAGGTTCAAGAGACTTTTGTAAAATTTTCGTTACTTCGCAAATCTTCTCAAAAACTTGTGTTTCTTCCTGGGTATGATGTGGCCCCTTTTGTTGAGGTAGTGTTCCCACTATTCCCTCTATGATTTCATGAGAAAAAACGGGATCCGTTTCAATAAAATTTCCTTTGGCAACGCAATCCAAGAGTTGTCTATGGGACATATTTAGTCCAACATAAGAATTGCGAATTAAAATTCTCAAATGCACCTCTAAGGTGCAATTACGATAAGATTCCATCATCCTAAACCAAGCATCTTTTAATTTTTCTCCTTGTGTTTGTTTGAAGTGAAGAACTCCAAACTCGGGAGACAAAGGGGCAGGTAAGGGACTAGCCATGACGACACACAATGACACAAGAAGCAAGCGAAAAAGAGGCGAACGGAAAAACAGAGCAAATAAAACGGCAAGGGTGAAGTGGGGGAGTGGAAAACAAGAGGCAAATGGCAAATAATGTAATGCGAGGGATAAGAGTTCGTGATGGGTACTTGGTATGTCTTGTGCGTAGATCTCCCCGGCAACGGCGCCAGAAATCCTTCTTGCTACCTCTTGAGCACTGTGTTGGTTTTTCCTTGAAGAGGAAAGGGTGATGCAGCAAAGTAGCGTAAGTATTTCCCTCAGTTTTTGAGAACCAAGGTATTAATCCAGTAGGAGACTACACGCAAGTCACCTCGCACCTACACAAACAAATAAGAACCTCGCAACCAACGCGATAAAGGGGTTGTCAATCCCTTCACAGTCACTTATGAGAGTGAGATCTGATAGAGATAATAAGATAAATATTTTTGGTATCTTTATGATATAGATTGGAAAATAAAGATTGAAAAATAAAATAGATTGGAAACTTATATGATGGAAAATAGACCCGGGAGCCATAGGTTTCACTAGTGGCTTCTCTCAAGATAGCATAAATATTACGGTGGGTAAAAAAATTACTATCGAGCAATTGATAGAAAAGTGCATAATTATGAGAATATATAGGCATGATCATGTATATAAGCATCATGTCCGCGACAAGTAGACCGAAATGATTCTGCATCTACTACTATTACTCCACACATCGACTGCTATCCAGCATGCATCTAGAGTATTAAGTTCATAAGAACAGAGTAACGCATTAGGCAAGATGACATGATGTAGAGGGATAAACTCAAGCAATATGATATAAACCCCTTCTTTTTATCCTCGATGGCAACAATACAATACATGCCTTGCTGCCCCTGCTATCACCAGGAAAGGACACCGCAAGATTGAACCCAAAGTTTAGCACTTCTCCTATTGCAAGAAAGACCAATCTAGTAGGCCAAACCAAAATGATAATTCGAAGAGACTTGCAAAGATAACAAATCATACATAAAATATTTCAGAGAAGAATCAAATATTGTTCATAGATAATCTTGATCATATTCATTGGATCTCGACAAACATACCGCAAAAAGAATTACATCGAATAGATCTCCAAGAAGATCAAGGAGAACTTTGTATTGAGATCCAAAGAGAGAGAAGAATCCATCTAGCTAATAACTATGGACCCGAAGTGAAGGAAATACGCCCTAGAGGCAATAATAAAGTTATTATTTATTTCCTCATATCATGATAAATGTTTATTATTCATGCTAGAATTGTATTAGCCGGAGACATAATACATGTGTGAATACATAAACAAATATAGTGTCACTAGTATGCCTCTACTTGACTAGCTCGTTGATCAAAGATGGTTGACTTTTCCAAACCATAGACATGAGTTTTCATTTGATTAACGGGATCACATCATTAGGAGAATGATGTTATTGACTTGACCCATTCCGTTGGCTGAGCACTTGATCATTTAGTTTACTGCTATTGCTTTCTTCATGACTTATACATGTTCCTATGACTATGAGATTATGCAACTCCCGAATACCGGAGGAACACTTTGTGTGCTACCAAACGTCACAACATAACTGGGTGATTATAAAGGTGCTCTACAGGTGTCTCCGTTGGTACTTGTTGAGTTGGCATAGATCAAGGTTAGGATTTGTCACTCCGATTGTCGGAGAGGTATCTATGGGCCCTCTCGGTAATGCACATCACTATAAGCCTTGCAAGCAATGTGACTAATGAGTTAGTTGCGGGATGATGCATTAAGGAACGAGTAAAGAGACTTGCCGGTAACGAGATTGAGCTTGGTATTGAGATACCGACGATCGAATCTCGAGCAAGTAGCAGACTAAGGCATAGCCTAGTGGTGGGAAGGGGCTGATGCCTTTCCACCCACCCAGGTTCAAGTCATGGTACTTGCAATTTGGTTTTGTTGCACCAATTATACTGTAGGGGGTTCCCTTACAGTCTTTCTATCAAAAAAAATCTCGAGCAAGTAACATACCGATGACAAAGGAACAACGTATGTTGTTATGCGGTTTGACTGATAAAGATCTTCATAGAATATGTAGGAACCAATATGAGCATCCAGGTTCCGCTATTGGTTATTGACCGAAGACATGTCTCGGTCATGTCTACATAGTTCTCGAACCCGTAGGGTCTGCGCGCTTAAAGTTCTGTGACGATCGGTATTATGAGTTTATATGTTTTGATGTACCGAAGATAGTTCTGAGTCCTGGATATGATCACGGACATGACGAGGAGTCTCGAAATGGTCGAGACATAAAGATTGATATATTGGAAGCCTACATTTGGACATCAGAAGAGTTCTGGGTGAAATCGGGATTTTACCGGAGTGCCGGAGGGGTTACCGGAACCCTCCAGGGGTTAATGGGCCTTGTTGGGCCCTAGTGGAGAGAGAGAGAGGGGCCGGCCAGGGCAGGCCACGTGCCACCTCCCCCTCTAGTCCTAATTGGACTAGGAAGGGGGGCGGCACCCCCCTTCCTTCTCCTTATCCCCCGTCCTTTCCCCCTCCTAGTAGGAGTAGGAAAGAGGGGAGTCCTACTCCTACTAGGAGGAGGACTCCTCCTCCTGGCGCGCCCTACAGGGCCGGCGGCCTCCCCCTTGATCCTTTATATACGGGGGAAGGGGGGCACCCTAAGACACACGAGTTGATCATTAATCTCTCCCAGCCGTGTGTGGTGCCCCCCTCCACCATAATCCACCTTGGTCATATCGTAGCGGTGCTTAGGCGAAGCCCTGCGACGGTAGCTTCATCAACATCGTCACCATGCTGTCGTGCTGACGAAACTCTCCCTCGAGCTCTACTGGATCGTGAGTTCACGGGACGTCACCGAGCTGAACGTGTGCTAAACGCGGAGGTGCCATACGTTCGGTACTGAGGATCCGCCGATCATGGAGACGTACAACTACATCAACTGTGTTGTCATAACGCTTCCACTTAACGGTCTACGAGGGTACGTGGATGATACTCTCCCCTCTTGTTGTTATGCATCACCATGATCTTGCGTGTGCGTAGGATTTTTTTGAAATTACTACGTTCCCCAACACGAAGGTCTGTGGTAAACTACTCACACATCATCAGAGAGGCTATGGTGTTGATGTAGAAGCCCTCTGTGATTGATTCCCCCTCCGGTGGAGCTCCAGAAAAGGCCCCAAGATGGGATCTCTTGGGTACAGAAGGTTGCGGCGGTGGAAATAGGGTTTCGTGGTGCTCCCGGATGTTTTTGGGGTATATGGCTATATATAGGAGGAAGAAGTAGGTCGGTGGAGCTGCGAGGGGCCCATGAGGGTGGGGGCTTACCCAGGGGGCAGGCGCGCCTCCCTGCCTCGTGGCCTCCTCGCTCCTTTCTTGACGTCTACTCCAAGTCCCCTGGATCACGTTTGTTCCAAAAATAACTCTCCCGAAGGTTTCATTCCGTCCGGATTCCGTTTGATATTCCTTTTCTGCGAAACACTGAAATAGGCAAAAAACAGCAATTTGCACTGGGCCTTGGGTTAGTAGGTTAGTCCCAAAAATAATATAAAAGTGTATAATAAAGCCCATTAAACATTCAAAACAGATAATATAATAGCATGGAACAATCAAAAATTATAGATACGTTGCAGACGTATCACCCCCTTCCTAGTCCAATTCAGACCAGAGGGGGAGGGGGCGTGCGGCCTGCCCTGGCTGCCTTTCTCTCTCGAAACCTTTCCGAAGTCCAAACATAGTCATCCAATATATCGATCTTTATGTCTCGACCATTTCGAGACTCCTCGTCATGTCCGTGATCACATCTGGGACTCCGAACTACCTTCGGTACATCAAAACACATAAACTCATAATACCGATCGTCACCGAATGTTAAGTGTGCGGACCCTACGGGTTCGAGAACTATGTAGACATGTGTAACACCCACAATGCGGCTATATCTCCCACGTGTCGAGGCACGACTTAGAGGCATAACCGCATGGTGGTTTAGTCACAAGTGGGGTAGTCTTCACACAATCCCATGTACTGAATAAGAAAGGGATAAAGAGTTGGCTTACAATCACCACTTCACACAATACATAATTAAAACATACATCATCCAAAGTACAATCAAAGGTCAGACTACGGAACCCAAAATAAAGGAAGACAACCCCAAATGCTAGATCCCTGATCGTCCCAACTGGGCTCCACTACTGATCATCCAGAAAAGACACAAAACAACGACTAAGATCTTCATCGAGCTCCCACTTGAGCTCGGTTGCGCCACCTGCACTAGTATCATCGGCACCTGCAACTGCTTGGAAGTATATGTGAGTCACGAGGACTCAGCAATCTCACACCAGAGATATCAAGACTATTTAAGCTTATGGGCAAGATAAGGTATTGAGGTGGAGCTGCAGCAAGCACTAAGCATATATGGTGGCTAACATACACAAATAAGAGCGAGAAGAGAAGCAACGCAATGGTCGAGAAGCTAGAAGTGATCAAGAAGTGATCCTAAATCTACTTACACACAACCATAACATAAGAACCGTGTTCACTTCCCGGACTCCGCCGGAAAGAGACTATCACGGCTACACACGCGGTTGATGCATTTTATTTAAGTCAAGTGTCAAGTTCTCTACAACCGAACATTAACAAATTCCCATCTGCCACATAACCACGGGCATGACTCTCGAAAGTTTATACCCTGCAGGGGTGCCCCAACTTAGCCCATCACAAGCTCTCACGGTCAAGAAGGATATTCCTTCTCCTGGGAAGACCCGATCAGTCTCGGAATCCTGGTTACAAGACATTTCAACAATGGTAAAACAAGACCAGCAAAGCTGCCCGATGTACCGACAAATCCCGATAGGAGTCGCATGTATCTCGTTCTCAGGGCACACCGGATGGGCAATACGTTGGGTTGGCATAGACCCTGGTTGCCCAGGGGGCGCCGGACATCGCCCAGGTTGGACCAACACTCAGAGGAGCACTGGCCCGGGGGTTAAAATAAAGATTACCCTTGAGTCTGCAGAACCCAAGGGAAAAAGGCTTAGGTGGCAAATGGTAAAACCAAGGTTGGGCCTTGCTGGAGGAATTCTATTCAAAGCGAACTATCTAGGGGTTCCCATAACACCCAACCGCGTAAGGAACACAAAATCAAGGAACATAACACCGGTATGACGGAAACTAGGGCGGCAAGAGTGGAACAAAACACCAGGCATAAGGCCAAGCCTTCCACCCTTTACCAAGTATATAGATGCATTAATTAAATAAGAGATATTGTGATATCCCAACATATCCATGTTCCAACATGGAACAATCTTCAACTTCACCTGCAACTAGCAACGCTATAAGAGGCTGAGCAAAAGCGGTAACATAGCCAAACAACGGTTTGCTAGGAAGGTGGGTTAGAGGCTTGACATGGCAATATGGGAGCCATGATATAACAAGTGGTAGGTAGCGTGACATAGCGGTAGTGCGAACAACTAGCAAGCAAAGATAGAAGTGATATCGAGGGTATGGTCATCTTGCCTGCAATCTCGCAACGAAGAAGAACGAGTCCATGAAGAAGACAAATGGACGGGGCCGAACGAATTCTCACAACTCCGGAATGAAACCGAAGCTAACGAGAGAAGCAAACTAGAAAGAAATAAGCAACATGGTAAACACACAAGCATAATCATGGCATGATGACCAAACAAGTATGATGCATGTATGTTTTAATGAGGCATGGCATGGCAAAGTGCACAAACAAAACTACAAGTTAAGTGGGGCTCAATATGCAATGAGTGGCATATTGACGAAACACCACATTCGATTATTTAGTTCTCTCCCGTTTATGTACCCAACAATATTAAATGTTATTAAACAAGGCAAGAGGTGAAGCATAATAAAACTACCTATCTAGGCAAGTTTAAATGAGTCCAGAAACATCAAACGACAATTCCAGTAAATCCTCATTTGCATTAGCAATTTAATGCAACAACAATTTTTAAACATTTTAAATGTTGCTATCATGATGTGGATGACATGTGCAAGTTTTTATACATTTTTTATGAAAATGTTACATGAGCATGTTATGAAGCATCTATCACCGTGGTGGAAAGAAAGGGTGCCACGGCGAGGATAACGAAAACAGTGCCACGACAACATTCCGGTTCTGACAACTCATTGAGATATCGATGCAAAAGAAGCAAGTGTGCGGATGTGCAGAACATGCTAGAGATGGTGGGGTGATCCCGGATTCCAGGTGTCCCATGAGTTGGCGACAAGGAAATGAGTGACAATTTGGACACGGTGCAAACACGAGCATCTCAAACATCGCAAGCATTCATTCCCGGATGTCGTATCGGGGTTATACCTTCGAAGCGTGCAAACGGGACGGTTCAGGTTCGGTGTCAACTAGAGGAAGTAGACATTCTCGGGCGTTTGTAGTGGAGGTAGTCGTTCATGTTCGGGAAGTGGTAGAGGTACGGGTCTTCGACAACGGTCATCGTACACGTTCCGAGGTCATCGGTACAGGTTCTCGCGATCTTGGCAACAGTAGTGGTACACATTTTTGTAGATGTTCGAGTCATCGGTAGCGGTACTTGGTGAATCCCGAAACGGTCTTGGCATCTTCATGCGTAGGGGTACTTGGCATCGTGGTACTTGGGTCTTCGGACTTGCAGGTCTCGTCCTTGCGACGGTAGTCGAACTTGAAGTTTTTGGTTCATGGGTCTTCGGCGGCGGTAGTCGTACACGTGTCGGAGAGGAACTTGGCGCATCCAAGTCCTTCGGGGCTCCGTGTTGGACTTGCGTTTCGGTGCGGTACTCAGCGATTCCAGGATGTAGAGGTACACTCATCGTAGCCGTGTAGTCGTTCACGTATCACCATGGTGTAGTCATACTTGGCGTCCGCAGCAACATGTCTGCGGGAGTCCTGGATTAGGGGGTATCCAGACAGCCGGATTATATCCTTTGGCCGGACTGTTGGACTATGAAGATACGCGATTGAAGACTTCGTCCCGTGTCCGGATGGGACTCTCCTTGGCGTGGAAGGCAAGCTTGGCAATACGGATATATAGATCTCCTTCCTTGTAACCGACTTTGTGTAACCCTAGCCCCCTCCGGTGTCTATATAAACCGGAGGGTTTAGTCTGTAGGACGAACAACAATCATACCATATGCTAGCTTCTAGGGTTTAGCCTCTTCGATCTCGTGGTAGATCAACTCTTGTAATACTCATATCATCAAGATCAATCAAGTAGGAGTAGGGTTTTACCTCCATCGAGAGGGCCCGAACCTGGGTAAAAACATCGTGCCCCCCATCTCCTGTTACCATCCGCCTAGACGCACAGTTCAGGACCCCCTACCCGAGATCCGCCGGTTTTGACACCGACATTGGTGCTTTCATTGAGAGTTCCTATGTGTCGTCATCGTTAGGCTTGATGGCTCCTTCGATCATCGATAGCAATGCAGTCCAGGGTGAGACTTCTCTCCCCTGATAGATCTTCGTATTCGGCAGCTTCGCACTGTGGGCCAACTCGCTTGGCCATCTGGAGCAGATCGAGAGTTACGCCCCTGGCCACCAGGTCAGGTTTGGAAGCTTAAACTACACGGCCGACATCCGCGGAGACTTGATATTCGACGGATTCGAGCCCCTGCCGAGTGTGCCGCATGGTCACGGTGAGCATGATTTAGCTCTACAATCGGACAGTGTTCAGGAGACCGCACCGGCAACCGCTCCGACCCTCAATTCAGAGCCAATTGCGCCATCCATGGACGGGTGGATAGACCCTGCCACGGAGGCCGTATTCTCAGCGACGATCGGGCCGAGTATCGACCTTACCCTTCACGAGAGCCGTGATGCCAAAATGCCGGATTCTTCCCCGGCCACGGACTCCGAACCGCCTGCGCCCATGCCTATCAAATCCGACTGGGCGCCGATCATGGAGTTCACCTCCACGGATATCTTTCAGCACTCGCCCTTCGGCGACATACTGAACTCATTAAGGTCTCTCTCCTTGTCAGGAGAGTCCTGGCCGAACTATGTCCGGCAGGATTGGGATGCGCATGATGAAGAAATTCGCCGCCCACCCACCACCCACTTATTAGCCACTATCCACAATTTGAACGACATGCTCGACTTCGACTCCGAAGACATCGACGGTATAGACGACGATGCAGGAGACAAACAAGAACCACTGCCCACAGGGCACTGGACAACCACCTCATCATATGACATATGTATGGTGGACACACCCAAAGAAGGCAATGGTGATGGGACAGTGGAGGATGACCCCTCCAAGAAGCAACCCAAGCGCCGACGTCAGCGGCGCCGCTCTAAGTCTCGCCAATGCAAAAGCGGTGATACCGACACAGGAGATAATAGCACTCCGGGCAGTGCCAAAGATGACGACAATCCCCTCCAGCAAGATTTAGAGCAGGAGGATGGGGAAGGCAGCCCTCCCGAGAGAGCGGCGGATGGAGAGGCGGAGGATGATAATTACACTCCTCCCTCCGAAGACGAGGCAAGCCTCGACGATGATGAATTTGTCGTGCCTGAGGATCCCATCGAGCAAGAGCGCTTCAAGCGCCGGCTTATAGCCATGACAAATAGCCTTAAGAAAAAGCAACAACAGCTTCAAGCTGATCAAGATTTGCTAGCTGACAGATGGAATGAAGTCCTTGCAGCCGAGGAATATGAACTCGAACGCCCCTCCAAGAGTTACCCAAAGCACAGGTTGCTACCCCGACTGGAGGACAAAGCATTAAAACCTACATCTCCAGCGTATGACGCGGCTGATCGACCACCTTGTGGCCGCGACAGAGAGGCATTTCAGCCAAAAGATCAGCCCGCACCCCGATGCCACTCAAATAAAAATGTCAAGGCACGGGGAAACACGCTAGACCTGCGAGACGTATTGGAGGACAAAGCAAAACACGCAAGATCGATCTACGGATCACGAGGGTGCACCACTACGCGAGACGATAACCGTCACGCCGCATACAATAAAAGTAAATCTGGTCGGGCCGAACACAGCGGACAAGACTCATTTGAGCCGCGTCGTGATATAGCCCAGTACAGAGGCGCCGCACACCCCCTATGCTTCACAAGACGAAGTAATGGATCACCAAATCCCAGAGGGTTTCAAACCCGTAAATATCGAATCATACGATGGTACAATAGATCCCGCGGTATGGATCGAGGACTTACTCCTGCACATCCACATGGCCCGCGGTGACGATCTACACGCCATCAAATACCTCCCACTCAAACTCAAAGGACTAGCTCAGCATTGGCTCAACAGCCTGCCAGCAGAATCCATTGGCTGTTGGGAAGATCTGGAAGCCGCATTCCTTGACAACTTCCAGGGCACTTATGTGCGACCACCAGATGCCGATGACTTGAACCACATAATTCAGCAGCCAAAGGAATCGGCCAGGCAATTCTGGACACGGTTCCTGACAAAGAAAAATCAAATCATCAACTATCCGGATGTAGAGGCCGTAGCATCTTTTAAGCACAACATCCGCGACGAGTGGCTCGGCCGGCACCTTGGCCAGGAAAAGCCGAAATCTATAGCAGCCCTCACGACACTCATGACCCGCTTTTGCGCGGGAGAGGACAGCTGGCTGGCTCAAAGCAATAACATATCAAAGAACCATGGTACTTCGGATACCAAGGATAGCAATGGCAGGTCACGTTGCAACAAACACAAGCACCGCATCAACAGCGACAATACCAAGGATACGGCAGTCAATGCCGGATTCAGAGGCTCTAAACCCGGTCAGCAGAAAAATCCATTCGAAAGAAGCACTCCGGGCCCGTCCAGTTTGGACCATATACTCGATCGCTCGTGTCAAATACACGGAGCCCCCGACAAGCCAGCCAACCACACCAACATGGAATGTTGGGTGTTCAAGCAGGCCGACAAGTTAAAGGCGGAAAACAAAGATAAGGGGTTACATAGCGATGACGAGGAGGAGCCCCGGCCGCTGAACACCGGAGGACAGAAGAGGTCCCCCCCACAAGTGCGGACAGTGAACATGATATACGCAACCCACATCCCCAAGAGGGAGCGGAAGCATGCGCTAAGGGGCGTATATGCGTTGGAGCCAGTCGCCCCAAAGTGCAACCCATGGTCCTCCTGTACGATCACCTTCGATCGCAGGGACCACCCCACTAGTATCCATCATGGCGGATTCGCCGCACTGGTCCTAGACCCAATCATCGACGGATTTCACCTCACTCGAGTCCTTATGGACGGTGGCAGCAACCTGAACCTGCTTTATCAGGACACAGTGCAAAAATGGGTATAGACCCCTCAAGGATCAAACCCACACAAACGACCTTCAAAGGTGTCATACCAGGTGTAGAGGCCCGTTGCACAGGCTCAGTCACACTGGAAGTGGTCTTCGGATCCCCGGATAACTTCCGAAGCGAGGAGTTAATCTTCGATATAGTCCCATTCTGCAGTGGCTATCACGCACTGCTCGGGCGAACCGCATTTGCGAGATTCAATGCAGTACCGCATTATGCATACCTCAAGATCAAGATGCCAGGACCTCGAGGGGTCATCAGAGTCAATGGAAACACAGAGCGCTCTCTCCGCACGGAGGAGCACATTGCGTCCCTCGTAGCAGAAGCACAAAGCAGCCTCTTAAGGCAATCCACCAGTTCGGTGATTAAACACCCGGACACCTTCAAGCACGCCCGGAGTAATCTGCAACAAGACCGCCTGGCACGTTCCGAGCTCGCATAGCAATGCGGCCCCCACCCTAGTCCCAGCCAAACGGCGAAATCCGTGCCACGCATACATAATTACGCATTGAAAATACCATGGGCATAGGTGGGGGGATGACTACGGTACGCCCCAAAACGTGGCTCAACCGCTCTAGGGGCTTCCTGCTTTGTTATTTTTTCTCTCTTTCAGGACTTTACTCTCCGGAAACCCCATCCGGCAGTACGATTGCCAGACACACGATACAACAACAAAGGAGGCAGAAAGCTACGTCGCACCATGGAACTCCCAGGTGGTCTCTGATAATGAGTGAAATACCTGCTTTAAATACCATTCATCATCTTTCCCTTGGAGGGGACATGTCAAATAGTCCTACTTTTTGCTTATCGCACTACTTGTATCATTCTGCTTCGACGCACCTTTTTGAATCAACAATGCATAGCATTAGACTATTACCGCATTCTCTATTCTTTTTTATATATGTTCATTCATGACATTCAGCACCCGTACACCCTCTTTTGGTCAATACGCCAGGGGATTAAGTGTACCCCATAATACAACGTGAGAAGTCCGAACAGTTCCGAAAGTGCGCACCCCCCGAACTTATAGCATTATATGCATCAGCTCTGAATCATGTCTTGGGTCAATAGTTGGGTTTGCTCGGCTCCCATGTTTTGGTACCTTACATTCCGCTATATCGGCTAAGGTAGCACTGGGAGAACTACTGCGATTGTGCCCCGGTTCATCTGGGCAAGCACCTCAGTAGAGAAAGCTAAAACTGACTGTCATGATAAGGCGAGAGCTGGTCGCTTTTCGAGAGGTCTCGAGTCCCTAAAGATTTATGCCACTTAAGGCGAGGAGTCGGCTTTGTCCGGCTTAGGCGTGCATAGCACCCCGAATTTGGCCTTCCAAATACTAGAGGCTTCGCCAAAATTTAAAATTGTAGACTTCTATGGCTAAGTGAGAGTGATAAAGCATTATAGTCTGATTGCCTTGTTCGTTGCACTGAGCACCTCCCTCGAAGCACCCAACAATGGGAAAAAGAGTGCTCAGATTTATCCCGAACACCCCAACACTCGTGGCATGGGGGCAGAAGCTGACGACCGCATCTCTCAGATTTGATAAACAGCCACACAGAAGGTAATATTTTAAATTCAAACAAGCGTTGCATAACGCACATGAACAAGTTTTCATAATACAGGATCACACGAGCAAGTTCATTCAAAAATTACATCCTTCGCACACTCGTCCGCCACAAGACGGGCACCCTTCGGGACACCCTCATAATACATTTCAGGGTGGCGATGCTCCTTGCCCTGTGGCGGCCCCTCCTTCACCAGCTTCTCGGCGTCCATCTTGGCCCAGTGCACCTTCGCACGGGCAAAAGCCTGATGTGCACCTTCGATGCAGACGGACCGCTTTATGACTCCCAGCCGTGGGCAGGCATCCACAAGCCGCCTCACCAGGCCGAAGTAGCTGTTGGGAAGGGAGTCGCCAGGCCACATCCGGACTATAAGGCCCCTCATGGCCTGTTCGGCCACCTTGTGCAGCTCGACCAGTTACTTCAGCTGGTCGCTCACAGGCATCGGGTGTTCGGTCCCAGTATACTGAGACCAGAACAACTTCTCCGTCGAGCTTCCCTCTTCGGCCTGGTAGTACTTTGCGGCATCCGACACGCTGCGGGGCAAATCTGTGAATGCTCCTGGAGAGCTCCGGACTCGGGTAAGTAACAAGTAATTTACTTTCACATGCTTGCTTTGCATAATGAATGCCTTACCCGCCGCTATCTTCCTCATCACCTCAATTTCCTGGAGGGCCTTTTGGGCTTCAGCCTTGGCATGCTTTGTGCTCTCGAGGCCGCGGCAAGCTCGGACTCTCGCATCTTCGAGTCAAGCTCCAAAGTCTCGTGCTTCTTCACGAGAGCCTGGAGCTCTTGATGCACCTCGCCCACCCGTGCCTCTTGTTTCTCCCGCTTGGTGCGCTCCTCGGACGCTTTGTTTTCGGCCTCGGACAGTGCTTGCTTGAGGGTCGCCACCTCGGTCGTGACCCCTGGCACATCCATGATGATCCTATCATTTTGCAACCACATCTTTATATATATATATATAGACAAGGTATTACTTACCTTTGTTCTCCTCGAGCTGCCTCTTGGCAAGGCCGAGTTCTTTCTCGGACCGCTCGAGGTTCTGCTTCAGTGCGGTGACCTCCATAGTCAATGCAGCAGAGGTCAGCAGCGAAGCCTGCATACGCATATAGACATACTTATATTAGACTCCTGCAGATATTATTTGATCCTCTATTTGGCTTTTCTTTGTGAACACCAAACAGAGCATCAGGGGCTACTGTCTATGCGGTAATATTTTCCTACATTATAAATACTTACCTCAAAGCCTATTAGAAGGCTGGCACAGGGTTCAGTCAGTCCGCTCTTGGCAGACTGGACCTTCTTGATCACCACACTCATAATACTGCGGTGCTCTTCGTCGATGGAAGCGTTGCGAAGCGCTCCCAGCAGGTTTTCCAGTGCCTCTGGATAGACAGAGGTCACCGGCACGGGCGGCTCGCCCCTCTTGGCAGGGGGCCGCCTGCCGGAGTCCGGAACCACGGGAGGTTCCGGCGCGTTGTTCGGCTGAGGGCCGAACTTGGAGCCCTTGGGAGTCTTGCTCCCTTTGCGTTTGGAGTCCGAAAGGTCGCCTTGAGGCGCCTCCAGGACTACCTCCCCTCGGTTCAGTGCCCCTTGAGACAATGCCTCGACATTGTCCGTAGGACGAGGAGAGGAGGCGGTTGAAAGTGACTCACTATTCATATCCGACGAGTCCAAGGAACCGTCCGACGAGGATACGTCGATACGGGCTCGGGGCGGACTGCATGATCATATTCGACGTTAGGAGAAGCAGTGCAATGAAAGTATGCTATGAGTTACTCTGGTATCCGAATACATATGACTTCGCCAGGGGCTTGGCCCTGAGTAACCACTCGTCTTCGCTATCGGCAGCGGTGGTGGAACAATCCGGAAGGAGAGTCCTCCCCTTTTTGGACCCTCCGGCCTCCCTGGTTGGGGCGGCCTTCCTTTTCCTGTTTCCCCCGGCTGGAGGGGGAGAACCATCATCTTCCTCCTCCTCGTTTTCATGGGAGGAGTGCATCTCGGAGTTATCGAACGATGAGTCCGATACCAACTGGCGCCGGGAACTCTTTCGGGTTCCCGTGGCCTTCTTCTTGATCTTCTTCTCCGGCACCTCATAAGGAGCCGGAGTCTGCATCTCCGTCAGGAGAGCGTCTGCAGGGTCTTCGGGCAGAGGGGCCGGACAGTCAATCTGCTCTGATGTCTCCACCCAGTCCTGTCAAAGGCATGGGATCTCAGACCCAACACATGGTTAAACTATGGAAAATAAATACCCTACGAGGTGTAAAGAACTTACCAGATTCGCAGGGCGCATCACGCTTAGCCCGCGGTCCTCGGTAAGGGGAGGGGGACCTCGGCGCCCTTGAACAGCACCTTCCAGACGTCCTTATGCATCGTGTTGAAGAGCTCGCGTAGAGTCTGGTGCTGGGCCGGGTCGAACTCCCATAAGTTGAAAGCCCGTCGTTGACACGGGAGGATCCGGCGGAAGAGCATGACCTGGACTTTGTTGACAAGCTTGAGCTTCTTGCCTATCATGTTCCAGATACACTTCTGGAGTCCATCCAGCTCCACCGATGAGCCCCAGTACAAGCCCTTCTCCTTCCAGGATGTGAGCTGCGTGGGGATTCCGGATGAAACTCGTGGGCCACCACCCAGCTGGTGTCGCGCGGCTCGGTGATGTAGAACCTGTCGGATTCGTGGGTTCCGGCAGACCCTTAAGGTTCGAACACTGGGGTGTGCGCGGAGATTACGCCTTCAACCTCTCCGTCTCGCAAGGATCTAAACTACTAAAAGAAATGCACAAGAGACACAAGATTTATACTGGTTCGGGCCACCGTTGTGGTGTAATACCCTACTCCAGTGTGTGGTTGGTGGATTGCCTCCTGGGGCTGATGATGATGAACAATACAAGGGAGAACAGCCTCGCGAGGGTCTGTTCCTGGCTGGGGTGATGAACTGCTAGGGGGAGTTCGGTCACCTCTTCTCTCTCTCTCTCACTCTCTCTCTGCTTGCGAACCGGACGAGCCAACCAGATCCCCCGGACGAGCCAACCAGATCCCCCGGACGAGCCAACCAGATCCCCCGGACGAGCCAACCAGATCCCCCCTTGTTATGTGGGTGGCTAGTCCTATTTATAGAGGCCCTGGTCCTCTCCCCAAATATTGAGCGGGAAGGGAGCCAACAATGGCGGGCTAATTTGAAGGGGGACAGCGAGTACACTTGCCTTGACAAAAGCAGTCTTCGCCTGCCAAAGGCTCTGGTGATGACGCCGTGCTGGGCTCCATGGTGACCTCCGTCTCGTAGTCCTCCTGGTCTTGGTCTCGTTGCACCGAACTGGCAACCTTTGCCTGATGCCTCGGTACTCCGCGGCTGCGCTTGCCCCCTTTGCACCAAAGAGGAAAGAAGGATGCTGCGCACGCTGGCACCCGCCTGGTGTCCTGAGTCGTCATGGCTT